>JAWNPD010000387.1:11735000-13087126 GCA_035045305.1 Drosophila maculinotata
TCTCTCTCTCTCGGTACGTTTGACAGTTCGAATAAAAAGCTTCCAGTGCTGTTATCTAACAGACTCGAACTGCCCAAGCTTAACAGTTGTGTGCGTGTGTGTGTGTGTGTGCGTCGCTCTGTTGAGATGAAGCAAGAAAAATTACTTGCTGCAGGGCACTTAATCACTAATGACAGCGACGCCACAGCCACAGCCAGCGCCAGCAGCGGCAGTGACTGAGACAGTGACTGAGGCAGCGACTGAGGCAGCGGCAGCAGCAGCGGTGCCTGAACCTCAACACACTCAAAAAGTGCGTTGGCGCTGTCTCCACTTGACTCGAAATGAATCAACTCGACACTCGACTCGGATTACGTTCTTTGCTATGACTTGGGCTTTTGCAGTTGCTTTTGCTGCTGCTTCTATTCGGTTTCTGTTTTTTCTTTTTTTGTTGTCATTCTGCTTTTGCTACTTGTATGTGTGTGTGTGTGTGTGTGTGTGTGTGTGTAGCACGTTGCATGCTTGGTGCTTTTCGTTACGGCGTTTTGTCTCACTTGGCCTAAATGTCTAATACCCTATAATGTCGTTTAATCCCACTCAACGTGCTTTAGTTTTGCTTTGCAGCTTACACAAAAAGACAGCCAAAGCGAATACAGTTGCAGTTGACAGTTGCAAATGAGCTCATTCCATGTGGAGAGAAAATAACAGCTTGCTCTCTCACTTGCTCTCTCTCTCTCTCTCTCTCTGGGTAACTTTAATTTCAATTGAAAAAACTGTAGCATAGCTTTGAGCGCAACTTCAAACCGTCAAAGTTGCTAATCACAAAACTAACGGCATATTCAAACACAAAACTCGGCCACAAAACTCAGTCGACAGTTGCCGCTGCTATCAACGAACTTGCCACAAACAATCCAAGGCCACCCGACCTTCAACAGCCAAAGAGTAGACAGTTGATGCCGAAACTGAAACTGATGCCGAAACTGATGCCAAATGCGATTCCGAGCGAGCACTTGAATTATTAACCTTTGTTAATTAACTTAAGTAACTGTGCAACAAATCAAATGTGCCAAAGCAGCAGACATAAACTTTCCATCATGTTCCGATCATAGACACATCTAATCAAGTTCAATTGTTACCTTGAAATCATTTGTAAATAAGTAATAAACTTATGTTTTTAAATATTTAATAGTGGTATCAAGTCAGGCCATGTTAATAATTGATAATTAATTAATTAATGAAAATAAAATGATTATATAGAAAATTTGAAACTTTTGTTGCCCGAAAATATTACAAATTTAAATACGCAAATCAACAAATTATTATCAAGCTAATTGCTAAAAATACAGTGTATAAAAACATCAAATCACATTTAAATAATTCCAAAATGCAACACATTTGTAATAAAATATATGTATGTATATAAATACAGGGAATCAAGTCGTAAAAGTGAATTTTTACAATTCCAACGCCCCTTGCCCAAACAAATTGGTTTAATTTCAATAAGGTTATGCTTTATGGAAAGCACTGATTAGAATTCGACATTGGGATTTACAGAGATTTTCCTTTCGAAAGCCAGTTGCTAGTGGATTTTCGCTTGACACACCGCTCCCCCTCAGCCGCGTGCCGCTCCTTGGACCTGACCACACCCGATGCTGATAAGGATAAGGAACAGTAAAAGTAAAAGTGAACGAGGCGACAGACAATGGGCAACGGAGAACAACAACAAAAGCAAAAACGAAAAGGAAAAACTTAAAAACAGGAAGCAAACAAAAAAAGCATAAGAATAAGAAAAAGAAAAAAGGGACGCAGCCAAAGAGAATCCCACATAATTTGGCTTGGAAACCATTTTGCTTCAATTTATGCGCATTCCAATCAATAACTGTGACACATGCAACCAACCAACCAACCATCCAACCAACCAACCAACCAACCGACCGACGAACCAACGAGCCAAGGAACCAGGCAAGGACATCAGCAAGGAGAGTGAAAGTGCTAAGATATGCCCCATGGCAGAGGCACCCAACGTGCCAAAGGATGAGCAAGTGGCAGAGCAGCTTGGCCAGCGTCTAAGGAGACACACGCACACACGCACACGCAGAGCAGAGGAATGGATATGAATGTGTCAAACTTATGCGGGCAACACAAACACAAACACACACACACACAAACATACTCAGAGCTAAATGTGTGCGTGCAGAAATTGATAAGAAACAAAATAACCCTGAAGATGAAATTGTGCGAAGAGCGGCAAGCCAGCTAGTGAGAGAATGTATGTGTGCGAGCGTGTGTGTGTGTGTGTGCGTAAGGGAAAACGGAGAACAACAGCAAAAAATGCCAGCACAAATAACAATACTACTGCTAACAGCTACAACAAAAACAACAACGAAGACAGCGGCAGCTCAGTTCTGAGAAATTCTATTAACAGTTCGAGTGGTATATTTGCTTGTGTGTGTGTGTGCGTGTGTCTGTGTTTGCGTGCTTAAGCTGTGTATGCAGATCATAAGCTTTACTCTCATCTCACCCCACACACACAAAGCTTGTGCAAAAGTCAATTACCAGCAGCTAATTGCTGATATCGTTATCGAATGCTGGCTTTAAATACCGCTTGCTGGTATTTGCCAACATTTCGGTGAATTGATAGCTTGCATTGTTTACATGTTGTTACGTTATCGATATTGGCATTAAATACCACAGCTTGGCAGTTTTGTGATGGATATGAATGATGGCATAACCCATATAAGCCAGCTTACAAATTGCATTGATCAGCAATGCTGTGCATAAATAACAGCAATAACCGTATGCGAAGGCTGCACGAAAGCAAATGTCAAAAAAAGAGACAGCAGCAGCGACAGCAGCATCATAACAATTGACAGGCAGTTTGGCAAGTTGAGCAGCGCAATCGGTTATCGTAATCGTAATCGTAATCGAAATCAATGTCTACCTTGGCGCACAGACGTTGGCAGATAAGCGTTACAAGGACGCCGCTAAAACGAAACTGGGCAAGGATTTTGCGCAGTTTTGCTGACAGGCAAGTGGCAGGCAGGCTGGCTGGCTGGCAAGGGGGCTGAACGGGGGGCGGGCAGCGATTTCTGCTCTTTTTGCACGCACAGCAACACAACAACAATAACAACAAGAACAACAACAACAGCAGTGGCGAAAAAAAAACGAGACAGGCAAAGGCAACGCAAGTTTTGTGAATGAAATTTCGCGCACAAGTAACGTTAAGGTGGCGCACACACACATAGAGACACACACACACGCACACTCACACAGCTATCTCACTCGCACTAACACGCTGTGGCAAAGTCACGCGGCAGGCATATGCACAGATGCGAAGCACATAGGCAAAAGGGACCAACAATGAGGAAAGGGGAAGGGCTGGGGGGGTTGGGGGTAAATTGGAGCCCAAAAGCAAAGCAAACAATGCCACGCTCTGTGTTTTGGGTTCAAAGCAGCTAGCAAAAAAAAAATATAATAAAAATGGAGAGCCAGCGAGCGCTGAGCGGAACGTGTGGCATGGCGAAGGAGTGGAGAGATGATGCGTGTGGGGGGGGGTGGCCGCCCCAAAAGGGAATCAACATCTGCCGCTGGGCAGGCAGACAGTCGCTCTGTTGGGCTCTCGCGGGCGTCGCCTTGGCAGCGACGGCGGCAGCGGCAGCGCTGTCTGTGGGTGGAACTGAAGCTCTTGGAATGCTGCTGGAAGGCACACACAAGCCAGCAAAACTAAACTAATGCTCAGCATTTATCGATGATGACGGTACGGACGAGGCGGAGTCACGGCGGCGGGGGGGAGGCCAACAGTTTTGCGGCACTCTGCATTGACCCACAAATATTGCTGCTGACGACATATAGTATATATAATTATGTTAACCTCTGTCGCTCTGTCTGGCAGCGCTCAATGACAATCAAGCTCAGCATGATGAAGATGTAGATGAAGATAATGATGATGATGATGATGATGATGACAATGATTAGTAAGCTTTCGTTCGGTAGAGCAGCGCAATAAAAGCCAAATGGTAGCAGATTATTTTACGCCTATGATCCTCACGCCACCCACACATAGAAAAGCGACCTTGGCTTAAGCATTCCAACTGAGCTAACCATAAAAAAGTAAGTTACAATTTGTAACTATTTTTATTCATTTCGATATACAGTCATCAGTATAAATCAGAATCCTTTGATCATTTAAAAAAAATCGAAGCCTACTTATTGGCGCATATTTTTCATACTAATTTACGTTGAGCTTTATTTTAGCTGATAAGAAAATGCAACTAAAAATAATTATTAAAGATCTACGAAATTGAATCAAATTAATATAATTTTAACAGTTATATGCAAATATATATAAAGGAAACAGTGCCTCAATTAATATTTAACTATCTTTGAATAACTGTAAGCATGCTTATTTACTATATATTGTTGCAGTAAGCCGCACCGATCGGTACAGACTTGAATATACACACACATATATGCTATCAGTAATTCACAAAGTACCCATATTAATTCAATGTAACCTTAAAACTAACCGACCAGTTAATAAAGAAACCGTTGAACATAAAACTGAGAAATTACACAAGACAAGAAAAACCCCACTTATAATAGGTAATCTTAGATCAAGTGTGGGACATAACTAAAAACTAATAGATGATGTTATTGCGAGCATCTACATATAAGTACACATACATACATACATGCATGCATGTACATATACATACATATATAAGCCGATGTTTCTAAGTAGTGAGCAACTGATTTAGTTCAGCTAAAAAGTATGCAGCGACTTTTATGCTTAACGTAGCGCATTCGTTGGTCACACACACACACACACATACACATACATGCACTCACACGAGTGTGTGTAATGCTGCACGTAAAATGTAAATTCATCTGTGTGTGTGTGTGTGTGTGTGTGTGTGTGTGTGTGAGAGTAGGGTGATAAAGCCATAGATATAGCTTGGCCTGCATGAGTGTGGATAATGGCACAGCGAAAAGTCGAATCGCACACAACACAC
This sequence comes from Drosophila maculinotata, assembly GCA_035045305.1. Lineage (NCBI taxonomy): Eukaryota > Metazoa > Arthropoda > Insecta > Diptera > Drosophilidae > Drosophila > Drosophila maculinotata. Next base: position 11,739,989 of record JAWNPD010000387.1, read on the forward strand.
AACACACACACACATACATGCGCACACATAATAAGGTGCGATTTGTCTCGCGCATAAAACGAAATTTCCTGCAAATATACACACACACACACACACACATGCACATATACAAGCACACTTGGTAGCTGAATGGCTGGCCAACAATGGTCGCTTCTGCTAGCAAGCAAAAGCAGGCAGCGGGGTGGGGGCGGTGTCGGAGGAGGCGTGGCAGTTTCGATTGCTTTGTTGCTTGTATATGACAGCGTGCCGATGTCTCTGTAACTATGCATGTATATATGTATACAAATAAATGTGTGTGTGTGTGTGTGGAGGACATCTTTGTAGGTTAAGGCTCATGTCAAAGCTGGTAAAACTGGTGCGACAAAAAAGGGCGTAAGGCTTTAGGCGTGGCAAACTCGTTTGCCATAATTATTGCTATTGTTGGCAGGAGTGGGTAGGGGGACAGGCGGCTCGCATTATTATTTTAACCGGAAATGTGTGTGCCCCCCCTCCCCTCCGGCCATCAAGCACACACAATGTGTGTGTGTGTAAAATTTGTGAACTGCATGAACCGTTTTTCTATTCTATTCTGTTCTATTCTATACGCTTTGCCGGCGACAACATTTAGCAAATTTTTTATGACAATGTCGCTCGCTTTCTTTCTCTCTCTCTACCACTCTCTCTCCCACTCTCTCTCTCTCTCTCTCTCTCTCTTTTTTGTACGTTTCGGCTCGCTGCTTAAACTCAGCGGCCGACAGCGCCCACATTTATGACAAATATTATGTTAAAGACCGAATATGCGCTACGCCATAAAAGTCAATCATTTTTCATTTCGCTCGCACTCCCTCTCTCTCGCACTCTCTCTCTCTCTCTCTCTCTCTCTCTCTGTGTGCTTTGCGCGTCTCATTCTTAGCTTAGCGCTGTCAGTCACTCTGGCAGCCATTCACACAAAAACCAAGCGCTACTACTTCCCCACATCCCCCTCCCTCCCTGCATCCCCCACGCCACCCTGCTCCTAACTGCCTTTGGCTTTTGCTTGCTTTCTCCATTTTATTCCTTTTTTTTTTTGGTTGTGTCCGCTGGGGACATTTAATTTTTGGCGGTCATTCGTTGTGATTTTTCTTGATATGCGATATAGTATTTTATGTACAGTATGTATATGTGTATGTGTGTGTGTGTGTGTGAGTGTGTATGTGTGGCTAAGCGTGTGTTGTTGATATTTGGCGCGGCTTGCTTCAATTTATGTTCTGTTTGCCTTTATTGTCGAATTTTACTTGCTTGCTTTTTTTTTCATTTTTTAAAGGACCTTTTTTATAGAGGGTGGATCACATTTGTTGTATTGATAAGTTCATTTAATGGGCACGGCCTGCCTGACATGCCCACTTCCTGCACCCAAGCAACCACACACACACACACACACACAATCATACACACACAAACGCACACATGTGTATTTGGCATTTGTTTGAGTGCGTTGCGCCTAATGAGTTTAATGCTTTGTTATCAGCGCTGTAATCTGCTTATGTAATATGCGGCCAAAACTTCAACATAATTGAATCACAAATTATGTCATTTTGTGTGCGTGCTTTTTTTTATGCGAATTTGAATTTGAATTTCAGGCGCAACTTTAAGCGCCTTAATTGCCAGATTGCCAGATTGACAGAGAGAAATCGAGTAACTGGCAATTAAGCAGTGCAGTGCTGATAGTGCTCACTGCTTAGCCGACTGACTGAGTCAAACGATCAGTATGTGGTTTGATTGAACTAGTTCCTCAACTAGCTCAGTCATAACAGCAATTCAAATTCAAACTTTGTATTAGAGAAAGCACAAAAACTATTTTCCATTTAAGATCGGTAAATATTTGCACCGCTAACCGTTTAACTAAGCAATTGTCATAAGGCAATTACAAGAAATGCCACACCTGATTGCTTTCTGTTTGTTTTTACAGCAATTTTCAATGCAGTGGAGTACACGTGCCCCCCGGCACTAAGACAAACCCCCGCCCCTGCGTCCACCACGCTGCCTGTCAATGACGGAAGGCCACTTTCATTTTGTAGGAAAAGCAAATGAAACTTAACGGAAAAGAAAATTACATCATGCTCGTTTCAATGGGTCGACATAATATTATTTTCCTTGCTTGGTTTTATTTTTTTTTTTATTTTCACGCAGCACCCACTGTGTGGAGACATATCCACGTGCAGAGTGCTTGTATGTGTCTGTGTGTGTGTGTGTGTGTGTGTGTGTGTGTTTCATCATCATCTTCCGGACTGCGCGCTCCTGCGACTCGTCTTCTGCCTTGTGCCTCCTGTCGATTTTTTATTTATTTATTTTATGCCTACGCACATACGCGCCAAGCAGTTTGACAGGTGTCGCCGACTGAGTGGCTGCCTGGCTGCCAAAGGGGGTAGGTAGGGGGGGGGGCCTATAGCGGGCGTGGTTTGGTCTGGTCTGGTCTGGTCTGTGGCCTCGAGGGGTCGAATGGAATGAAAAATGTCGCCCTATTATTCTTTGTATTGTTTTATGCGGCATTTATACGCTTATTTTTGTTGTCCTTTAATAGACGTGGCAAAGTACGCACCGAATGACAAAGGCAACAATAACAACAAGGTGGCTGCAGGGGGAGGGGGGGGCTACTTTACGTATCAGCCTCCCTCTCACCCCCACCTAGCGATTGTGTCTGCTGGCGTTTTATCATCATCCAATCAGTAGATAAATAACACATAAAATGAGGTGCTTAATCGGGTTTGAAGTGATGAAAGTGAAACTGTGCCGAGAGTTTTGCTTGTGGTTGTCCCCCAGTCACCCAGTCTCCCAGTCTTTGTGTGGCTGCCAGCGCCGAGAGCTATGCCTTTGTCTTGAATGGCGTAAATCTGAAGTAACAACTTCATACAGATATCAGTTACAAACACACACACACCCATACCCAAACAATGTGCGTCCCGCGTTACATTTTTGCATTTCGTGAGGACTTAAGAGCTTGTCAATTGCGCGTGACAACATAATTCAGCATTAAATTGTACGCGTAGACAAGTAATTTGTCAACATTTATTTGCATTACACGACAAGCGAGGTAATTCAATGCGATTAACAAGCACACATACAACTTTTATTTAAATTTGCCGCTCAACTTATCGATAAGATATCACAAAGTTTACATAAGTTGGCAGCACTCACTGCACTCAGAGTTGCGTTAATCGATTGCCGCGGCGTTTGTTATCGGTAGTCAAGACAGCTGTATTGTTTTTTTTTTGGTGTGTGTGCTCTAACTAGTGATCAAATTAAACTAAAACAGTATTATATACACGCTATAAAACAGTTGGCACATTAATTAACAACAATTAAGAGTAAATTGCACAAGCAACACAGAGAAACGGCTTTAAGGCAGCATAAGACATTTCTGTCAAGACAACAACAAAACAGATTAAAAACACAGACAGCAGCCGCTTTTCAGCTGGAAAAAGGCTAAAGACAGCAAGGTAAAAAGTGTCGAAAAAGCAGCATAAATTAAGCATAAATTTGAAATGTAATACTTTTTGCTCTGCTCTTTGTGGCAGTTTTTCAGGTGCGTAACAAAGACTTGTTGAGTGTTTATTGATTTTCTCTTCTGTTTGTGTTATGTTGTGTGTGTGTGTGTTTGTTGTTGTTTTTGTTTGCTTATCAGTCGGTACACTTATTATTTGTTAGCCAAACAAAAGAAGCTTCAACTCTCACAGATGTATGGCCTTTTTAATATAGCCTTTTTTCTTATCATCAGCAGCCGCTTCTGATATGCGGATACGAAATCCACAACTGTGTTTATTATCGGTCATAGGCATAGCACTTATTGCTAATGATTAACACACAATAGCCCCCCCCCCATCCCTCATTAAGATGTTGTTAAATGATTGAGTGGGGAACCTCTTGAGCAGACGCTAATTGAGAGCCGATTTGCCTGTTAATCAAACGGTTACCGATTTGTGGCCCAATCAATCGATTCTCGCTCAATTGAATCTGTTAGCGGCTAACACTTTAAGCCAAGAATATCGCCTAAATAAACAACACATGCACCAAAAGCAAACAAAAATCAATAGTAGTTATAATAAATAAAGCACATTGTCTTTCCCTCTAATTTTAGTATCTTATTTTATACAAAATCATTTAACTAAAATAATTGTGTATTCCACTCATTTTTATTTTTATTGGGTTTTTTTCACAGTTTTCCTCAAACCTTGCAACTTTACCCTTAATCCATATTTTTAATTTTTCTACTTTTACAAATTTTTATTATTTGTTAGTAATTTTACTTTTATTAATTCCATTTCCTATGTTGACCTTCTGCTCTGCATTAAATAAATAAATTAAGAAAAATACAATTCTGTATAACATAATTGCATTTAATGATTATATAATTTATTCGCGATTACAAATCGATACCCACATTATGGCCCCCAGAAGCCAGCTAGCAATCACTGTTTACATATGTATATGCAATGCAATTACCTATTGACTGAATTGCTAACCCCTCGCTAACCTTTGACATTTTGCAGCAATGGCAATTACAGCACTGGGCAGCCGAATATAAGCGACTGAGTGAGCCTAAAACGCCAAACAAACCAATTTGACAAAGCACCGCAAAGTGTCAAAAATGAAACAGAAAAGCTGGCGGCACAAGCGTAAATAATTACAAAACAAAAAGCGCACTCAACTGACAATAAGCAAGAGCAAAAAAAAAGAAGTGGAATTAAGTCAAGCGAAACGAGCAGAGCATAACATTGGGTTAAAAGTTTATAAGTGCCTATAAACAATTGACCATGCTCGGGCGCACACAGAAGCTGCTGCTGGGCCTGTCCATATTGTTGCTGGTCAACGTCCTGTGGGTATCCTCCAGCGAACTGAGCAAGGTAACTGCAATGCAAGCACTTGATAATAGTTCATACTTTGATTATATACACTGTCCAAACAGTTTCTCTATGAGGATGGCAAATATGACAAGCCCTTCTTTTGCACATACTTCAAAACATCCATGTTTAGCATATATTTGCTCATCATTGGCATTATAGCGCCCTGGAAGGAGTCCTGCGATCGTCAGAATGGCAATTATGCGGTTGGTTTTAGTTAAATATATAATTGCCTTGTATATTTTCTATTAATCTTTGTGCTTTTTAGATGATGGAACAGCATGCTGATGAGGAGAACTACTATACGAATCAAGCTGCCTTGGTAAGTCACTGGCTTCGCCTGTAACTACATGGATTGCTCCACAAAATAGAACGCTTTAATTTGAAATCTGTTTCTAATTCATGTACAGGGTGACTCCACCTTTGTGCCCATACGTGTGGCCAATCCCATCAATGGCGTGCTCTCCGGCACCGAGAGCGATGATTCAAGTGCGCGCAGCGTGCGTTTCTGCAAGATGGCGGAGGTGCGCGAGATGTCGGCACATGAGGCGACAGATGCTCTAATGGCACGTCTCTCCTATGCCGCCAGCATGCGCATCCGCCGCCAGAAGACGCACCACAAGACGGCCAAAACGGCGCTGCTCTTTTGCCTGCTCTGGTTTGCGGCTAATTACTTTTCGCAACTGGCGCTGGACATGGACGAGGAATCAATGATAACGCTCATCAGGTGAAGCTACACATTAAGTTGATGACAGCATAAAACTAAATTCCTGCTTTAACAGATCGACTTCTGCCACGTTATTCACCATTTTATTGGCTGCTCTGTTTCCTTCGGCCATGGGCGATAAGTTGACCATAACCAAAGTAATCGCTGTCACCATGAGCATTTGCGGCGTTGTGGTCATCTCTATGAATGACTTGCACGACTCCAAGATGACGCGTGGCGTGCTTTTGGCCTTGTTTAGCGCCTTCTTTTATGCATCGTATTTGGTCTTTGTGAAGCGAAAAAGCGACACCGAGGAGAAGGTCGATATTCCACTCTTCTTTGGTAACCATTTGTTTATATTTATATTTGCTGTTTCATTTTTAAATAAGCTTATTTTTACTCACAGGCTTTGTTGGTCTCTGGAATCTGTTGCTGCTGTGGCCCATATTCTTTATACTGCATTTCACCAAGATCGAAACGTTTGAGCTGCCCAGTCAGGGTCAATTTGGATTGCTCTTTCTCAATGGCTTCATTTGCACCGTGCTGGCTGTGGCTCTGTGGCTGTGGGGCTGCTTCCTCACCTCCTCCTTAATTGGCACGCTGGCCATGTCGCTGCAGATACCGCTAACAATTGCCTTCGGTGTGCTGCTAAAGCACAAGCCGTATACATCTATGTATTGGATGGGTTCCATGGGCTTGATCTTGTCATTGCTGCTGGTTGTGCTGCTAATCTGCAACGATGATTCAGATCCACTCATGAAGCTATTCAAAGTCGTATATAGAAAAGTCTGTGGCTGCCGTAAGCCAAGCATTTTGCGGTGAGCTGTGTACTTTAATATACTCATTCAGTTATTTGCAATAATCATATTTCTTTTTATAGAGTCACCGATGATGAGCAGCAGGAATCTCTAATAAATAGCAGTGATTAAAGGTCTGAGATCGGTTGGGGGAACGCTTTTGAAAAACGCGCTTCTGCATATTGAAAATTGCTCACTGCAATGCAAATCCAAACTTGGCTGTTCACGAGTTCGTTTCGAATCGTTCTTTAATCTATAGCGACAAATATATATATATATATATTGTATGTATGTAGTTGTAGTTGATAATTCGCACAACTTTCATATACATATATATACATATACTTTTGCTAATTTCGTTTTAAGTTAAGAGCTGATCCTGATTTGCAATTTTACGTACAACTAAGCTGATATATAGTTTATATTTACTATCGTAGGCTTGTAATTTTCTGTAAATAGCTTTAGTCCTAGTGTTTATCTCTATGTGATAGGTCTTAAAATTTGCTGAAGCTCATTACTAATTTATTATGCTAATTATTATGTTCCCTGCTATATAGTGCTCGACATTATAATACCACATACTTATAGACATACATACCCTCCATACTCAATTTCAGCATTTCAAAGATTCTAGGTCTGATATACCCTATTACCACACACGGATATCATACAGATAGCTGTTTCTCTATACTTTAACCTTTACCAATAACATAAACTGCAGGTTCTGTTAACAAATAATCGTATATAAATATATGTTAGAAAACAATGCGCATCTGTTTAGAATTATATTAATTTGCAATGCCACGAATCTTAATTTGAGAGTCCTACATATATGACCTCCAATTTCAATGTGCTTTTCAGGTACCTATAAAGTTGAATTCCTAATCAGAAGCCTAAATTTAGTATTGATTATAGTTTACAGTAAATACAAATCAAATGTTAACCCACGATAAGATTATTCCATACGTATTTAATAAAAAAAATGTATTGGTATGTAACACTGGCTTGCTATCACATTTTTTACTATTATCAGTCATAAAACCCATTATCAAATGATATACACTAATCTCCATAACGTTTAAAGTTTGTAATAATATTCTTCGCGCCGATTTGCTGTCACACTTATCATCGATACTTGCTATCGATATTTTTGCAACATTTTACAGCACTTTTTTTTGGCACAGTTGAACACTAATCGATAGTTTGCGCCATCACCGAATAGAAGAAGCAGAGTGTCATGAGCGCTTCTCTCATTCTATTTCTCGCTGTCGAGCTGTGCGGTCGTTGTGTGTCGCATAAAAAAACTTGTAGAATATGAAGTTTCAACTGGCTTTGTGCCTGGTCGCCATTGCGGCCGGCGTTGTGGTTGCTGATGAAAGCAAAGGACCCAAAGTGACCGACAAGGTAAGCATCATCCCCACACAAACATACACATGTATGTATACGAATGAAAGTGTATGTGTGTGTGTGTGTGTACCTGCGTCACTCACACCAATTGATGTGATTTCACACACACACACACATACATACAACACATAAATCATTGCGCTGTTCTTTCTGTGTATTTATTAAGTGTATATTTATTATTTACGTAGGTTTTCTTTGACATCACCATTGGCGGCGAAGCTGCTGGTCGCGTCGTGATCGGTTTGTTTGGCAAAACTGTCGAGAAGACTGTGAGGAACTTCAAGGAATTAGCTGAGAAACCACAGGGCGAGGGGTAAGTTCAACGGATGCACCGTTAATTGGCATACACACATACACTTATGCAGATAGATTGTAGAGTGTACACTCTCATATGTACAGTGTGTACACACACATTTATAGGTTATACTAGTGCCGGATTATAGTTGCTATCAATTACGTGGCATTTAACTGTGAATAGAATTAGTTGACAAAAGTAAACGAGCAAATAATGTGACAAATTGAATTGTTTACCAACCGATTTAACACCAATTTGTCTGTATTTATTAAGAATTTCTAGTGCTATTGCTTACATAAAATCTTATACACATGTTATTAAACTAAGTAAGTTTTGAATTTACTTTTATCTTATTTTTATTTGTTAAATATTATATTATAATTTATTATTCTATTTATTTTTATTGTGTATATATTTTTTATTTGATTTTATTGTATGCCGTCTTGCTCTTAAAATAATTTAATAATTAAGTTGGAAGGTTGCATTTTAGTAATTTACAAATTTTTTGTCTTTCTCTTTTTAACTTGTTTAGCTACAAGGGCAGCAAGTTCCATCGCATCATCAAGGACTTTATGATCCAGGGTGGTGATTTCACCAAGGGCGACGGCACCGGCGGACGCTCGATCTATGGCGAACGCTTCGAGGATGAGAACTTCAAGCTGAAGCATTATGGCGCTGGTTGGTTGAGCATGGCCAATGCTGGCAAGGACACGAATGGTTCCCAGTTCTTCATTACTACCAAGCAGACCAGCTGGCTGGATGGCCGTCATGTTGTCTTTGGCAAGATTCTGTCCGGCATGGATGTGGTGCGCAAGATCGAGGCCAGCGGCACCGATGCCCGCGATCGTCCCGTCAAGGATGTGGTGATTGCCGACAGCGGCACCATCGCCGTCGCTGAACCCTTTGCCGTTTCCAAGACAGATGCCACTGAATAAACACCATATGCAGGCACTGGCGGCAGCATAACTAATCATAATTTCTTTTGCATTTTGCAAATTTTAATCGAAAGTCTTTTTAAACATAACCAATTGAATATACATTAGTGTGAAGTCCAGCTAGACTGTAGAGTACATCAAACATTTTTTGTGCCAGCAATCGATTTTTCTCAACTCGAATGTTGGGTTTGCATTTAGAAATTGCAATACGCATAATTGAAAGTATAAGATGAATTTTTGTAATTAATCAAGCAAATACTCTGCTCAACTATTCTCAAATTGTATCGTCTAGAAATGCATCATAATAAACTATGTGATAAAAAACTAAGAAAAGAAAAAAATACCCCTTTTTGTTGTGTGCTTTTGTTTTCCTGTTTGTGCTGCGGTTCATTGAACTGGTTTTTGGGATGCCAAATTGTGTATACAATGTATACGATACATATGTATGCATATATGTGTGTGCGGGTGTATATACATACATATGTGTGTGTGTGTATTGGCTTTCTTAGCACTTCTGCCGTGTCCCTTAAAGCGGAACCGGTTTCCGAACGATACCAAGTTTCATCTGTTTTATAAACAGCTTTTTGTGGCTAATTTTGTATGCATTGTTTTTTTCTCTCTCCCTCTTTTTCTCTTTTACTTTGTTGCGCTGATTCTAGCTTTGCTTTTATTTTGACAAAAAAAAAAGCTGACACAGTTGTCTGTCTGTCTGTCTGTTTGTCGCTTTCATAAATTCGTGTCACGTTCTTTAGTTTAGCGGCAACTTGACAATTATTTATGCACATATTTATGTATTTCATTTCTCAATGACAATTTAAGCTCGAGTTCTGCAACAGCCTTGATATGAAGAAAACAAGACTAAGAACTTTTAACAAATCACATTTCTGATGGAAGAAATTTACTTTTAAAACGTTTCCATGAGAAATATTGAAGGTTTTCAATTTCTACGACAGCTCTGATATACAGAACAAAATAAAACCAATAAGAATGAGAATAATGAATGCTTTCGAGTTTGTCTCCAATTAACCCTTAAAAACATTTGTTTCGCAGTATGGGGAAACACTCCAAACCCGCTATACCCTTACAGAAAAAGAGTATTATAATTTTGTAATGAAGTGTGTAACAATTTGAAAGATATATCGTCTTTTGTCATATACCTTGTTTTGTTGCAGGCAATACATTGACTGGAATCGGATCGGAATATTATAATATATAATTGCTGAAGCAACTATCGGTCGATAGATGAAGTCTTGCATAAAAAACTTTATAGTTTTCTAAAGAAGAAGAGCATCTGCTGTTAATTTAAGTTTTAATGCTTAAGCTACTTGGAAATTCTACAAACGGAAGCCCTAAAGCTAAAATGAAACATATTTGTACAACGGTTTGAAGCTGTAAAAATAATTATATGGTACTGCAAGACTTTATGCATGCCATATGTATGCAGAGTATATTAAGTCTGTGGCAGGCCCCCTTTCACCCCTGCCACACACATGCAACTGAGAGCTGAGAGCTAAGAGCTAATTGAAGCAGTTGAGCAGCGAGAGAGGATCGCTTAGCCCCAACGACAAGTGGGGAGACATTACAAATTTGCCTGTGTCAGTGCAATTGTACGCCATAAACATGTATGTATATACACATATATATATATACATATGTACATAGATTGTGTATTGTTTATGTCGGCAGGCAATCTCATGTGCCACATATGTTTCCAATACACACACACACATACAGACGACTACTCACATGTACACACAATAACCACAGAAATTCTGGACAAAGATTATTTGTTTTACTGTCTGGGAGCAATCAGTGCTACCAGGCAAAGCGTATGGAGAACAGATGCCAAACAGGAGTGTACAAAAAGAAATACGGAAAAGCTTTTAAGTTTGGTTGCAATTTCAAAGAAAGAAAGATTAGTGGCCAAAGGAATCACCTTTGTCGATCTCAATATGGTAAGTACAAGTGCGTATGTGTGTGTATGTGTGTGTATTCAGAGGGGATCGAAGATCAGGCGGCTTATATATATTTTATTGATAAGAGAGCAAGTTTAGAAAGACGCCGCTGTTGCGGATGTGTACCAATGAAATCGAAGAAATATATGTACAACAAATCGAAATATAAAACTTTTAGAATAGTTTTATGTATTATATGTAACTAAAGCTAAATTCTTCATATATAATGAATTTCACGCCGGTTTTAGGCTGTATACACAAAATTTGGGGTAAAAATAAACTTCTAGAGTTTATTGATTTTCAAACTGAGATTCAAAGTTTTTTAGGGAGATTATGGGGAATTTCAGAACTGTATATTAATAAATATATTTACAATACACTCACTCAGATGCACCATAATGGATGGGTTTGCTTATCCTTGCTCCTCCTGCTGCACTGCAGCAGCTATGGTCGTGCAGCCAAGATCCTTGTCATATTTCCACATGCCAGCGAGAGTCATTTTAATGTGATGCGCACCCTGGTCACCGAACTGGCCGGAAGGGAGCACAACGTAAGTGCTGATATTAGATCAATCAAATAGGAAACTAAAGTGAATTCTATGCTAGGTAACTGTATACGGCAGTCATGGCCTGGGCGAGCGTTTGGAGCGCATTACGGAAACTGTTGTTACGCCGGAATATGACTTTTGGAGCAACTGTAAGTTAAAGGAGCAAAATTTAGCAGAAGCAATAAATTACTAAAGCCATAATCTTACCCGCAGTACAAAAACATGGGGCAGCAGGTGGCAGCCTGGAGGATCTGAGTCGCTTGGCGGACAGCCGGCTGCGCAGCTCCTTGGCCAATGTGGGCGCCCAATCCTTGGATCACTTTCTCACCCAGCCGCCGGTTCAAGCCTTGCTGCAGCTGCCCAGCGCTGAATTCGATTACGATGTCATTATTGTGGACTATTTCTACACGGAGGCGCTGCTCGCGCTGGGCTACAAGCATAATAAGCCCACCATAGGTATCGTTAGCACCGATTTTGGCAATTATATGGATGCTGTGCAGGAAAGTTTGGTGCCCGCTGCCTGTTCGCCAATTGATTTTGAAGAGTACACGTCCGATCTTAGTTTTACGGCACGATTGAGTAATATACGTGCGTGTATGGCACGACGTAAACAATTTCGGAAGGAGCACTACGCGGCACAGGAGCAATTAATGCGCAAACATTTTAAAAGTAAGTCTTATGCCTTTTTGACTTTGGCGGCATAGCTGTGTGAATGGCAAACTTTTTATCCAAACATGTGGCAGGACTAAAATTAACCGATATCGATATAAGCGGCTGCCTATCAATTTTCATTAATTTAAATGTTTAAAAATAAGGCGATTTTATTTGGTTTTGCAGTAACTACCACAGTGCCGGAATTGCAAGCGCATCACTTGGCGCTGCTGCTGCTCAACAATCATGTGCCCTTGTGGACGCCACGGCCGCTGCTGCAGCAAATTGTGCCCGCTGGCGGCTTACACATACGCGCTCCCCGTGAATTACCCTGGAATATCAAGCGCTTTGTGGAGGAATCCCGGGCGGGCATCATCTACATGCAGCTGGGCAACGAACAGCTCTGCGGCCAGCTGCCCAAAGAGAAGCTGAAGACGCTCTATGACTTTTTGAGCGCACGGAAGGAGCGCGTTATCTGGACTTGCCACGATGTGCAGAAACTAGAAGGTCTGCCCAAGAATGTGATGATACAACATGCAGTGCCGCAGATTGACATCCTGGCGCATCCGCGAGTGCGTGCCTTCATTATGAACGGGGACCTGTTGAGCCTGCAGGAGGGCATTGTGCGACATGTGCCCATGTTGGGCTTACCCATCTTCCACAATGAGCGCAAGAATATGCAGCTGGCTGTGCAACTGGGCGTTGGCCTTCAGTTGGATCAGAGCAATTTCACCAAGGAATCGCTCAACTGGGCACTGGAGCAGCTCGTCACAGATCAGCAGTATCAACTAACCATTCGGGTGGTTTCCAGCGAGTTCCGGGATAGACCGTTGGGCGCATTGGCCAATGTCATGTTCTGGGTGAACTATGTGGTGCGGCACAAGGGCGGTGCAGCGATAAGAACTCGGGGCATTGATATTGCCACAAATCATTTACACCTTTTTGATTTGTTTGTCTTTTACTTTGGTCTGGCGGCTGGCATATGCTTAGTTTTGGTTGCCGTTTACTTTGGAGTCGTTTATGCGCTACAGCGTAAACGTAATGATACCAAATTATCAAAGTTAAGTTAATAATTTGTTAAAACCCAAGTAAACTAATAAAGCACATATATTTTTAAAATTCAAATAAATCCGTTTAATCGATTTGAATGTGCGCCATTGACAGGGCTGCATGCGCAGCGATAACAATTCAGCCGATACAACTCTGCGTAAAAAAGTGCTGCCAAGTTTTCAGCAATCGACGGTGGCCATCTTCCTTTCTAAAGAATCGCGTTCGCACAGCAGACGTGTTTAAAACCTTTACGAGTGTTTTAAAAGGTAATAATTGTTTTAATATACCACAAAATGCGTTTCGAGTGTGCTGCTAATGAGTGATTGCTGCTGCATATGAATGCAAGCCGTATAAAGCGTGCATAAACAAGTGGCAGGCACAGCGTGTCACACGTGGAGTCTCAAATTGCTCAGCGGAGCTAAGCCAAAAGCATTGAGGTTATGTTGAAAACAAAAACAACAATAGCCTGTAAATGATGTGTTTGTGCAATTTAAATCTAATTTGTGTTCGTTTTTTTCTGGTGTTTTCAGCTCCGTCAAGATGTCAACTGGTACAACTGCCACCATCCGCACCCGCAAGTTCATGACGAACCGTCTGCTTGCCAGGAAACAAATGGTCTGCGATGTCCTGCATCCTGGACTATCCTCCGTCAACAAGACAGAGATCCGTGAGAAGCTCGCCTCCATGTACAAGGTGACACCCGACGTTGTGTTTGCCTTTGGTTTCCGCACAAACTTCGGCGGTGGTCGCTCCACGGGCTTTGCTCTCATCTACGACACTCTGGACTTTGCCAAGAAGTTCGAGCCCAAATACCGTTTGGCTCGTCATGGTCTCTTCGAGCAGAAGAAGCAGACACGCAAGCAGCGCAAGGAGCGTCGCAACAGGATGAAGAAGGTCCGTGGCACAGACAAGGCCAAGATCGGTACCGGCAAGAAGTAATCATCGATTATTGTATGTGTGTGTTGCTGGTGGCGCGCACTCCAACAATTTCCAAAAGCTGTTAGTTTCACTTTTATAAATTAAACGACAACACCTAAAATCCGAGTTGTTTACTTTTGGAGCGGCTTTTGTTTTATATGCTTAAGAAAATAAAACTCTAAAAGTAATTACAAAATTGTTTTTAATTGCCATATATTTATCATACAGAATTTGCTTAATATTGAAAATAAACAATATCATTTTATTTGTCGCAGGCAGCCTTGCCACACCTGTCAAACAACAGCACACTTTAAATGGCAGCACTATTTTCAGTCAGTCTGGCCACATTTAGTACGAGCATTTCAACCCTAGTAGCAACGCCGCAAAAATTTATTTGCAAAAAAAAGAAGCAAAACCGGAAAAGAATCATATACAGAAATTGTATAAAAATGTTTTAAATGTCAGTTTAGCGACTGCTGCACGTTTGCAAGTATTACTCATAGCAAACAGAGCGAGTCTTGAAAATGTCCAATTGCGCGAGTGGCAGCGTTGGCGGCGGGGGAGGAGGTGGAATCGGAATCGGCGTCTCGGTTGGCGATTGGATTTGCCCGGATATTGAGTGAGTGCGCGTAAAGCTTGCAGGATCGTGGGATTCGAGAGAGAGAGAGTACTACAACACCCCCTCTTCAGCACCATACCCCCCTAATTTAGCCTGCAATAAATTGTTTGTTTTGTTACTCTTATTCTTCCTCCCATCATCCGTTTGCCACTTGGCGCGCGTTGTATGCATGTATGTATGTGTGTGTGTTGCAGCTGTCGCCATTCGAACTTTGCGCGCCGCCAGCAATGCAACAAGTGCAACAAGGAGCGCGAGACTAGCAACACTGAGAAACCGGATAGGGACAGGGATCGAGAACGGGAACGGGAGAGAGAGCGAGAGCGTGGCAATGGCAGCAGTGGGAGCAGCAGTAGCTCAAGCAAAAAGAAACTGGGCACAGAGATTGGGAAAGTGGCCGCAGACAAGTCACGCGGGCTCTTCAGCGCCGAGGACTGGCAGTGCTGCAAATGTGCGAATGTCAATTGGGCCCGTCGCCAGACTTGCAACATGTGCAATGCTCCGAAATTTACGGACGTGGAGGAGCGCACAGGTAAGTAGAGGGCATCCAAATCCATTATGTTGAATATTAACTCTGAAAATACCATTTGCAGGCTTTGGCGGCGGCTATAATGATCGTGGCGTAGTTGAGTACAAGGAGCGCCAGGACTCGGACAGCGAATATGATGAATTTGGGCGCCGCAAGAAGCGTAAATATAATGACAGAGGTGGCGACGGGAGCGATGACGATGACCGTGGCAAAGATGTTGCAAAACGCGCTAGACGCAGTGTTAATGAAGGCGACGAGGAGGAAGATGATGACGAGGATGATGATGGTGATTTGTCCAAATACGATCTGTGGGGCGACAATGAGGTGACCTCAAGCAATGTTAAAAACAAAGAGCAGGACAATGGCACTAGCAACAATAGCAGCAGCAAGGAGAAGCCGCCGACAGCTGCCACAGCCAGTAGTAAAAGAGCCGCACGCGACTCCACCTCGTCCAACTCCTCTTCGTCCTCATCCAGCTCGAGCAGCTCAAGTGACTCATCCACGACCTCATCATCAAGCAGCTCCAGCAGTAGCAGCAACGGTTCTGGCAGCAGCAACAGCAAGCGTGACAAGAAACGTTCCGAAGCTCGTCGCTAGACTTTATTCGTATTATAATCTCCGCTGGAGAATTCATGCTACTTGTCTTGTTTTTTTCATATTTTTTTCCTCATTTTGGAAAAAAGAAAACTGATGTTTATTTATTTTTCTAAGCCTGCGCCATTTCCCATGACATGTATTGAAAATCCACACCCAAAAAAAAATCAATAAAATCATATAATTTAAGAATGTCATCCAACGATTTTATTGCAATGCAGATTTTAAGAGGATTAATGGAAAGTTTCATCCGATTGTTTGCGTGTTGCGGCGGCTTCTGCTTCCCGCAGTTGCTTCAGCTGTGCCAGCTCCTTGCGTGCATCCTCGATTTGCTGTTCCGTCACAGTAACTGGGACATCACAGTCGATCTGCTCCTGTCGCACAAATGCCATTTTCTTGATAGCTTCCTCCAGATAAGGTATTTGTTGTGCCTGCAGTTCCTTGTGATAGACTTCTAGTCGCTCATCCTTGATCTTCTCGCAGTAAATGTCGGTAAGCTTTTGCAGCGACTCCTTGCGCGTTATCCAATGGAAATGCGCTGGCGGTGGCTTATAGACCAAGTCCAGTCTCTCCAATATCCATTCGAAGCGCGGATAATCCCAGCGTCTCAGGTATTTCAAAAACTTTTTACGCTTATCGATGAGCTCCTTTAGTCGCACTTTGATCATCTTGTCGCGTGGATGCGCCTCCATATGCTCCTGATAACGCCGTATGATTGCCGTCATCTTGCCCACTGTAGTATGAGTAAAGAATATATAAGAGCTATATTTTATTGGTAACGATGATGGATATAGATGTTATAATATCTGAGAAGTAAGCTATCAAACATAAAGACGAACAACAAAAGTATATATTTATAGGGTTTTTTTTTTATCGTAGTATATATGAAACCAGTGTGTTCTAGTGCAGATAGAATACCCTATACACAGGTTACAGGCTCAAGGTTATATCGTCGTCCTGATCTAGAGATACCTTTGATATGCTTTCAATTGCCTGTTACTTATATATGTAGTGAATATACGTGTACGTACGTTTCGCCTCCATGGAACCAAAGTCCTGGGGATGACGCTGCACCTCCCTGACCATTTGATCACGATAATATTTTGTGGTCAAATGATTCGGATTATTGCTCAGCAGGAACAGCGATTTGACAGTTTCATCGGCACTATAAAATCACAAAAACGTTATAAGGGACAACTATAGGCAGTCATGGTAGTAATCATACTTAGCCAGCTCTCTGGAATCCTTATATTCCGGCAGAATCTCATTTGGACTCAAAGCTGGCAGCTTGGAAAGATCCCCGCTTTTCTCCGGCTTGATGCATGAAATCTTTTCCGGTCGCACCCATTTGATTTTAAGATCTGACTTGAACGCATAGTCACGCACAAATTGGCGCGGCACGGCGTGCACTATATTTAATAGTTTATTCATAAATAACAAACTTTAATGTGCATCCAAAATGCGATTTACAGCTCTAGGTTATATCACTTGGCCAGTGTGCACACACTTAACGCAAAATGCGCACCAGCTGACCATGTGCAGTGTGTACCTACTGTGTTAAACAGCTGCCTCAGTTGTTGCTGTATTTTGTGAATGATTTTGTGTTTGTGGCCAGATATTAAAATAATTTTATAGTTTAACATATTTAAGAACTAAACTGGATTTGTAATTCATTCAAATGGCGCACATGTCTCACATGCTACCGCAGGCATCAACGCCTTCGAGCGTTCCCTCGGGCAGCTCTTCCCGCACCATGTCTCTAATGGAGAAGCAAAAATATATTGAGGATTATGATTTTCCCTACTGCGATGAGAGCGGTAAATATGAGAAAGTGGCCAAAATAGGTCAAGGCACATTTGGGTAAGTCAAACGGGCATATGTTAAATTGACCTTTGAATTACAATTTCTTTTTCTTTTCATAGCGAGGTGTTCAAAGCGCGCGAAAAGAAAAGCAACAAAAAGTTTGTTGCCATGAAAAAGGTGCTCATGGATAATGAAAAGGAGGGCGTAAGTACACACTGGTTGTTTCCATCAAGCGTTGTTGACCAATGTCTCCACAGTTTCCCATTACGGCACTGCGCGAGATACGCATCTTGCAGCTGCTGAAGCATGAGAATGTCGTCAATCTTATTGAGATTTGCCGTACAAAGGCAACCGTACACAATGGCTATAGATCTACTTTCTATTTGGTATTTGATTTCTGTGAGCACGATTTGGCCGGTCTGCTCTCCAATATGAATGTCAAATTCAGTTTGGGAGAGATCAAAAAAGTTATGCAGCAACTGCTGAATGGACTCTACTATATACACAGTAATAAGGTAGGCAAGAAAGACAGTTTAATGGACCTTCAGCTTATTTGATGCTTTTTACAGATCCTACATCGTGACATGAAGGCTGCCAATGTCCTGATTACAAAACATGGCATCTTAAAGTTAGCTGATTTTGGATTGGCCCGTGCATTTAGTATTCCAAAGAATGACTCGAAAAATCGTTATACAAATCGTGTGGTGACCTTATGGTATCGTCCACCAGAATTGCTGCTGGGTGACCGCAACTACGGTCCGCCCGTGGATATGTGGGGCGCTGGCTGCATTATGGCCGAAATGTGGACACGATCACCAATTATGCAGGGCAATACGGAGCAGCAGCAATTGACGTTTATCTCACAGCTCTGCGGCTCCTTTACGCCAGACGTTTGGCCGGGTGTCGAGGAACTGGAACTTTACAAATCCATTGAGTTGCCAAAGAATCAGAAGCGTCGCGTTAAGGAGCGCCTACGTCCGTATGTTAAGGATCCCACTGGCTGTGATTTGCTTGACAAGCTATTGACTTTGGATCCGAAGAAACGCATTGACGCGGACACGGCGCTTAATCACGACTTCTTTTGGACTGATCCCATGCCCAGCGATCTGAGCAAAATGTTGTCACAGCATCTGCAGAGCATGTTTGAGTATTTGGCTCAGCCGCGTCGTAGTAATCAGATGCGTAATTATCATCAGCAGTTGACAACGATGAATCAGAAGCCGCAGGATAATAGCATGATTGACAGAGTCTGGTAGAATTTAATCTCTCTTATAATTATAAGTTAGTTATGAACATATACATTCGTAAGTTGCTGTATATGCACCGATTCAATCAAGACTCGGTTTTAAATGTAAATCTGAGTAAATACTTTAAATACTTTACGTTCAAAAATCAAATCTTTATTTGAATTGTTTTTGCTAACGAATATTATGAGCTGCGTACTTGGCTACAGCGTTGGTGTGTACACACTTTTAAGTTTTGGTGTTTTTTAGCACTATTTACAAGATGCACGTTGGCCAAAAGGTAAACAAAGCTCAGAAAAAGCAACGACGCTGTCTGGCAATTATAAAAGCCGACTTCAATGTCTGTCCAAGTGACGCACCAGCTCTCCACCTGGCCATACTCAACGTGGGACTCAGCAATGGACTCACCGAAGAAACGCTGCTCACCTCCGCTGCCGCAACAGGCGGCAAAGTATCCCAGGTTTTGATGCTTCCCTCGAAGTCCTATTGTTTCCTGAGTTGTCCCAGTTTAAACGATGCTCAGCTGCTGTTCGAGGGTATGCACAATGTGGCGACCATTGGTCAGCAGGGCGCAGTTGCCTATCTTAGCTATGTGCAACAGCTGCCCGAAGAGATTGAGGAGAACGGCTGGCAAAAACCGCTGCCAAATGGACTCGTGCTGCTGACCAACTTTGTGACTGAAGCGGAGGAGGCAACGTTGCTGCAGGCAGTTGCTGTCGATGTTGCCTGCTTGGAGGACAAACTGAAGCACCGGCAAGTTAAGCATTTTGGCTATGAGTTTCTTTATGGCAGCAATGATGTGGATGCCACACAGCCTTTGGAGCAGCCCATACCAGCTGCATGTGATTTCCTTTGGCAGCGCTTGGCCATCAGTGAATCGCCAGCCAAGTTGTTGCCGGATCAGTTGACTGTTAATGCGTATGAGCCAGGTCAGGGTATACCACCGCATGTGGACACACATAGCGCATTTGTGGATCCCATTCTGTCGCTCTCGCTACAAGCTGATGTTGTCATGGACTTTCGCCGTGGCAATGAGCTGGTTCATGTGCTGCTGCCACGACGCTCCCTGCTGGTCATGTCCGGGGAGTCACGCTATGATTGGACACATGGCATCAAGCCCAAGCACATTGATGTAGTGTCTACGCCAGCTGGTAGTCTGACAACGCAGGCGCGCAGTAAAAGAACTTCACTTACCTTTAGGCGACTGCGTCGAGGACCCTGTGATTGTGCATATCCCACGTTATGTGATACGCGACAGACAACAGTTCCACAGGCAGTTGCTGCTGCATTGAAGCAACATGCCAGCCACCTGGAGCAACAAAATGTCCATGAGGTTTACGATAAAATTGCGGATCATTTTAGCGATACCCGGCATACGCCCTGGCCACAAGTTGCCGACTTTCTGCATAGCTTTGAGCCGCATTCGGTGCTGCTCGATGTGGGCTGTGGCAATGGCAAGTATCTTGGCTGCAATCCTCAACTGCTAAACATCGGCTGTGATCGCTCCGTGGGCCTGCTGGGCGTTAGCAATGGACGTGGACAGAGCGTCTTTCGTTGCGATTGCCTGCAGCTGCCGGTTCGGAGCGACAGTGTTGATGGCTGCATCAGCATTGCGGTCATTCATCATCTGGCCAGCACGGAGCGGCGTCTAATGGCGCTGCGTGAAATGGCGCGTGTGCTGCGCTCCGGTGGCCGGGCACTCGTCTACGTTTGGGCCAGGGATCAGCGAAAGAACGATAACAAGTCGGCATATTTGAGACAGAATAAAGCCGTCAACAAGCAGCGCACCACGGAGCAAGCGCAGCGTCAGAAACTGGCTCAGCAATTAGAGAACATGGAGCTGGAGCAGCATCAGCAGTTGCAGGTGCAAGTCCCCTTGCCGGTGCACACAAATCGCACAGAGTTCCAGCAACAGGATGTCTATGTGCCATGGAAAACCAAAGATGAGCAGCGCACAACTTTTCTGCGTTACTATCATGTCTTCGAGGAACAGGAACTGGAGCGTTTGGTGTCACTAGTGGAAGGTGTGGTGCTCCGACGTAGCTACTACGATCAAGGCAATCATTGTGTCATCTTTGAAAAGTGCAACAATTTATAAATAAAATCGAAAAAGGAAAGAAAAGTTTTCTAAATAAAAATGTATGTACCAAAACTGTTCTCTAAATTATGTATAAGTTTCAATTAGTAGTTCTTCCAAAGTGAAGCCGTTTTTTAATGAAGTATTTCGTTTATTTGATTTCAAAAAATACACATCCATAAATTTGTATTTAATATCGAATTGAACGTAGACTAAGTATTACTTCGTTAAGCTTACTTTTCTTCCATTCAAATGGTATATATTCTTTTGTTATTGTAGCTTTGGACCATAAATTGACATTTCCTTAATAATAACATTTTGTGTTCTATTCGATTCCCAAGTTGAAATATTATATTCATAGTTTTTGTTGTGGAGTCTGCATTCAGAGTGGGGTTTAGAGCTTTTATAGGTACGTGTACAGGGTGTAGTATGTACATAAAATTTGATCAAACCGAGCTATTAGATCATAGATAGTACAAGTATATGTATATAGTATAGTTAGATAGAAAGGTTGATATTTAAGCAAGTACTGCTCAGAGAATTTGAGTAACATAACTAAAGTGTAAAGAACTACCTAAAGAAGATAGAGAGCAAATGGTTTCTGTGCTGCCATCAGTTCTATAATTGATATAACTATAATATATGTATATGTATATGTATGTATGTATGTATGTATGTATGTGTGTAGGTACATCAAGTGAAACTGTTTGAAAATGCACGCTTATATACTACAAGGATACATCATGAGTTGGTACATACATACATTTATATATAACTATATACGAGTATATGTTTTAAAATGACATTTATACTACAATACATAAACATACAAGTACAAGTAGTTTTAAAAACACTTAGAACTCATCCTGGTCACTTTCTTACTTGACAATAATTCCAAATACCATTGTAGGAATTCAATTTAAAGACTAGTTTACAGTTTCAAATGTTTCGTTTTTGGTCGTGGGTAATTGATATGTTAGCTAGTAGTATAGTAAGTAACAGTTTGACTTAATCTTCAATGTCCGGTGCCTACAAGAGCTATATAGTGGGTATTTCAAGTTGTTTTTCTTTTCAACTCGTGTATTTAGTGTATAGACTACTAGTGAAAATATATACTTATAGAGGTGTGTATATATATCAAGATGTGTGTATGTGTGTGGGGTGCCCAAGATTTGGCTACAAGTATAACCTTTATTATGTTGTGTATATATATGTGTATATGTATAAATAGGTTGGTATAGGAGAACAATATAGAGTATATTTTGTTCAACAGGTTGTTTGTCTGCCTATGACTAGGGTTAAACCAGAAATTCATCATAATATTAAAGCCTGACAGTTTACTTGTTTTGTCGTTAAAGCTGATTCATCAGTTGTGTGTATATATACATATACTTATAACGCCTTATAAACAACATCATCTATATAGGTTTTATGTTCGTATTTTGTGTATACTTCAGTCGTTGTTGAATATACAAAGCTTTCCTGCATGCTGATGCCCTTTTTCTTTGTTTTTGTTTTTGTTGGTACAATAACTACTCCTACTGCTACTCCTACTCTTATTCCTATGCCTATTCCTACTTCTATTTGTAGTTCTACTGCCTGGAGAGTCGAGTACTGATCCTCTCCAGCTTCACCGAAACACTTATTTGAGCAGCTGGCATACTTCTATCCACCTTTCCATATGAGTTCAAGGACAGGGGAATTGTGAGTGTGTATGTGTGTGTGTGTGTGTGGTGGTGTATGGTGCTGGATCTGTAATAGGATCTGGGTGTCCAGTTTGCCTTGAGTGAGCGCGCTTAGATAAATGTTTCGGCGGCCATTTGTTACAAGCATTCCGCCAGCGTCGGCTTCTCGATTGGCGGCGACGGACCCGACACTGACACCATTGGCACGGCACTGATCTTCGGCTTGATTATCTTGAGGCCGAGCCCCATATTCTTGGGGCTACTGTGCGGCGATGAGGACGCTGTCGACGAGCGCTGGTGCACCAGCACACGGGGCTTGGCCTCAATGGCCATGCTGGGCGTGGAGGCGCCCGAAACGGAGGCCGTGGCCGTTGCACTGGCCAGCAGCGGCACATGCACCATTTCCTCGACCGTCTCCGCCGAGTCGTGTGAGTCGTGCACAATGGCCGACACATCGCTGTGGATCAGCGCCGATGTGGAGTGTGTGTCATCGTCCTGCATATACGGCGGCGGTGCCTCCAGAGAAATGCTGCCCACAATGACATTAGCCGTAGTTATGGCAGAGGATCGTGCCAGCAAACTGGTCACAGCTGTCGGCGATTGCTTGGCGTCGTGGAGCACGGGCAAGGTGAGCAGCTCGCCAGCATTGGCGCCGCACTCTCTTAGCTCAATGTCCTGAGAGGAGTTTTGCTGTTGATGTTGCTGCTGGACGGAGTCATCATCAGTGCGCCAGGGTCGCAAGCTCTTCTATTTAACAGAGGAGCACAGCAAATATTTTGTTATACATATGTGTGTGTGCTAGAGGATTTTAAACGGCCAATAGGAAAGAAATGCTATCTTCGACAAGCCGAAGATTACGTAACCTTGCAGATCGGAGTCCATCTGACTAAGGAAACAGACGGACTTTGAGGTTGATGGCGTAGGATTTATCTCCTTCAATGCCTTGCACGTGCTTACCCTGCGTCCATTCTCGGTAATGTTCTCGGCACTCTTCGCCTTCCTGCAAAGGACACTCTGTGAGCCGTGACGCCGCAGGAACTCAATGGAATCGAATCCACGACCCTCGGACGACACGAATATGGCCGAATTGATGCGACTGCGCGTGCAACGCTCCGAGATCGATGTGGAGCGCTCCTCCGCAAGCATGTGGATGTGCTGCAATATAGAGATAATTAGTCAAGCATTGATTTTCCGATTGTTTAACTTTTGAAATCTGCTGTTGGTTTGTTTCTTACGCGGCTATTGCAGTGCAACGGTGGGTGAGCAAAGGTGCCGCCACAATCACTGCTGTCGAACTGTATACTCAATGCAACATCGAAATAGAGAGCAGAAAGAGGGAAGAGAAAGAACAGATAAAGAGGGCCAAGAGATAGAGAAATGTCAGACGTTACACACACAGCACACACACACATACACAGCACACGCACACATACGATTTATACAGGAAGTGGAACTCTAAAGATCCCGCAACGATTAACTATGCACTATTTTGAAGTAAAACTCCTCTTCAGGCGATTAACAACAATAACAAGAACAAGAACAAGAACAACAACAAGCGAAAAGCGTAAAGCAACCTGCACAAAAAAAACACTACAAAAGCGATACGAAAAACTGAGTGTGAATTTGGATTTGGATTTTCTGTGTTTGGTGTTTGATTTTGCGGCTGTGTTTATTTTGCTGTGCTTTGGTGAAGCGTGAATCCAAAATGGACTCTTTAACAGTTTGCAAAAGGTGTTTGATTTGTGTGGTGGGGGTGCGCATATTTACGGGTGCTCTAAAACATTACTCAACGCTGCAGACGGCTGGCGATCAAACTGTAAACGGTTTAACTACAAACGGTTAACGGTTAGCGTGCCCAACGGATTTACGTAACACGTGGTGCATGGCGATTGTGCAGTTATCGATAATCGATAAGCGTGCGAAACGAACGAATCGAATCGATACGTAACGCAACGAACGATTGATTCGTTTTTGAATTGTCGATTGTTGATTCGTGTTGGCACTTACGCTGGCCGGTTCACTGTAGTTGCTGTGATTGAGCATGGACGAGTCGGTGTGTATGGTATCGCTGGCGACCATGCTGTGATACTTCTGCATCTGCAGCGTTGAGGAGCCGCGACTCTCGCGCGATCCATCGCGACTGCGATCGGCGCACGAATACTGGCGCCGGTACTGTCGTCGTCGTCGCCCAACATTGCCAGCAGCGGATGCTGTGGTGGAGTGGCCGACGATGCCGTCAATGTTGATGCCGACACCGGTAGCGCCGGCGACAGGTGCCGCATAATCAGCGTATGCCAGCGGTCTAGACGGCAACGGAGGCGGGCGAAAGTAACTGGGATCATAGCTGAACTGTCGCCGTCGCCACTGATCGTATTGCCGATAATGGCTGAAGAGGCGCCGTCGGCGCAATATCAATTGCTTTTTGGCCTCGAGCACCTCGTTCTCCTCGACAAAGGTGCGATCCTGCGAGTTCTTGAGTATGCTCCGCTGTTGCGCAAACCGACGCTGCTTCGACTGACTATTGACCGACAGGGGCAGCACTCGCTGTGCTGCTGGTGGTGGCTCCCTCTGCAGCAGCTGTTCATCCTCAGCCGGCTGGCAGGCATTCTCCTTGGCATCCACATCGTCCCTATCTAGCACAGCGCTATCTATGCTATCCACATTGGAGACATGCTCCAGCACATTGGTGCAGCCCACAATGGACTGATTGTCGACGCTGGGTCCGCGCACATAGGTGTTGGTGGGCGTGCCATGGCTATGGCTATGGCTATGACTATGGCTATGGCTAACGGCCGCTGTCGGCGTTGTGACCTTTTCCCGGTGCACTGGTTGCTAGCTCTCCACATCCGCCTTGTGCAGCAGCGCAAACTGACAGCCGCAGTCGCGCTCCAGCTCCCTGCGCGGATACTGAAAGCAGCGATCGAAGATTCCGCAGCCCTCGCAGCGGGGCAAGCACTGAGTCGAGCAATAGAAACAGAGAGAGAGGGAGAGAGAGAGAAAGAGAGAAAGAAAGAGAGAGCAGCAGCAGCAGGAGCAGCAGGCGAGCGCAAGAGAGCAGGCGACGAGGACGAGCCACAAGTGGTGGAAGTAAGGGAACTTTTGTCAGTGATTTCATTGAACGCTCGAACCTCAACAAAGCTCAAAACTAAAACCGCTAAACTAATTACGAAATATTGTATGCTTTTAAAAACTATGTATAGGAAATGCGAATGGAATTGCCTTGGACTTGGATATGGTTTGGTACGAAGAAGAGTACTTCCATGCTCGGAACCAGTGAACATATACACATGGAACTATGGAATAGGTTCATTGGGTCAACCGCCTGAGTGCAGCTCTAAATGTGACTATGTATATATGTATATTTGGATTGGAGAAAGTTGAAGCACGTATCTAAAAATAATAAGAAGATAAAAACCATATTCGGTGCACACCGAAGCGGCAGTACTCTTTAAAAATAGTTCAAAGAGTTTGGTTCTTATTTTGAAAGAGCACCTCATGTATACTACAAAGTAAGGCAAAAAGAAGCGAGACTAGAAGAAGCTTTTACCTTTAGCAAATTATAATGAAAGTAGTAGAAAGTAGAGTAGTGAAACCCAATATACATATATAGAACGGTTCCTAAAGACATTAACATCAGCTAAGGCAGTAAAAATAATCCTAATTCGAAATATTTCATATGCCCATTTAAGTATGCTATAGCTAAGAACTAGATATCAAAATAATATTTGATATATGTATGTAGTTTGGAAACAGACAAAGGTATGCAGGATTTATTCATTTCTATGTGAAGAGACCTTCACTTGATTATATCAACATTTACATAATTATGTCATTTTATAAAACATTCAAACATTCGAGATTCAAATTGAAAATAAAAAGTGGCAAAGAAGCATTTCTAATTCTCATATTTCCAAGAGCAACAGTTTCATATAGACAAAGGGGTCGTTCGATAGAGGGGACGGGGGCTGTGTGCGTTAATTAAAGAAAATTGTGCACTTTTGTAGATATTTTCATTAAAATTCAAATAGTAATTACTTGACTTGATGCAAAAGCTAATGAAATGCAATAATATTGTTCGTATGCGTTAATAATTGAGAAATTAAATATTTTGTATACCTTGACAAAGAAATCGGGGTGTAGGTTCTATAAATAAAGCATAACAAAAATGAAACATAGTTAAAGTTCAATTCGCGCTCATATAACATATACTTAAACCCCAGCCCAACGTATTGCCCCAGCTTAACCCAAGCCCCCATCAAACGTCGCATATTTTCAATCCCCATCCCACACACATATATTTCAGCATTAACCATACCTGATGTGAATGCTGGCCATTGCAGCCACTGGCGCTGCATACACCGGTGCCCGGCACCTTCAGCTGCTCGTGCTTGTAGTCCGGCTGGTAGGGCAGCAGCATTCGGATCTTGCCCCACCGATTGAAGAACAGCGCTATGGCGCCTGCCCACACCATCAGCACAATAAGCACAATCCCAATCTCTACGCCACGTATCTGCAAAATAAATGTTGATGATTGTTTTTCAAATTATATTTTTGCAAAAATTCATAAACTTGTGATGTAGAATTAAACTAGATGCCAAATAATGATCAAAATGGCCCCGGGATTGACAATCGGTTCAGATTTGGCAAAGTTATGGCAGTTTGAAATCTGGGAAAGTCATTTATAAGGAACTTTTCATTGTTTGGGCACTTTACAAGTCATTTTTTTTGTCACTTTTGGCGTGATTTTTGACAGAAAAATGAAACACCACAAAATCACTTTTGGAATAATTTGTTATACTAATTGAGACACCCACAATCAATTAAACGTAAAATTTCAAGATTCTATTTTTTGAAAAATCAAAGTTGGTAAGGTTATGCTTAAGGTTATGGTAAGGTTATGCCTTATGCTTTTTTCGCAAAAAAATCCGAAATTTTATTTTTTCAAAAATTCATAAACTTGAGATGTAGAATTAAACTAAATGCCAAATAATGATCAAAATGGCCCCGGGATTGACAATCGGTTCAGATTTGGCAAAGTTATGGCAGTTTGAAATCTGGGAAAGTCCTTTATAAGGAACTTTTCATTGTTTGGGCACTTTACAAGTCATTTTTTTTGTCACTTTTGGCGTGATTTTTGACAGAAAAATGAAACACCTCAAAATCACTTTTGGAATAGTTTTTTATACTAATTGAGACACCCACAATCAATTAAACATAAAATTTCAAGATTTTTTTTTTTGAAAAATCAAAATTGGTAAGGGTCCCCCCTTATGCTTTTTTCGCAAAAAAATCCAAAATTTTATTTTTTCAAAAATTCATAAACTTGAGATGTAGAACTAAACTAGATGCCAAATAATGATCAAAATGGCCCCGGGATTGACAATCGGTTCAGATTTGGCAAAGTTATGGCAGTTTGAAATCTGGGAAAGTCATTTATAAGGAACTTTTCATTGTTTGGGCACTTTACAAGTCATTTTTTTTGTCACTTTTGGCGTGATTTTTGACAGAAAAATGAAACACCTCAAAATCACTTTTGGAATAGTTTTTTATACTAATTGAGACACCCACAATCAATTAAACATAAAATTTCAAAATTCTATTTTTTGAAAAATCAAAATTCGTAAGGGTCCCCCCTTATGCTTTTTTCGCAAAAAAATCCGAAATTTTATTTTTTCAAAAATTCATAAACTTGAGATGTAGAACTAAACTAGATGCCAAATAATGATCAAAATGGCCCCGGGATTGACAATCGGTTCAGATTTGGCAAAGTTATGGCAGTTTGAAATCTGGGAAAGTCATTTATAAGGAACTTTTCATTGTTTGGGCACTTTACAAGTCATTTTTTTTGTCACTTTTGGCGTGATTTTTGACAGAAAAATGAAACACCTCAAAATCACTTTTGGAATAGTTTTTTATACTAATTGAGACACCCACAATCAATTAAACATAAAATTTCAAAATTCTATTTTTTGAAAAATCAAAATTCGTAAGGGTCCCCCCTTATGCTTTTTTTGCGAAAAAAATCCGAAATTTTATTTTTTCAAAAATTCATAAACTTGAGATGGAGAATTAAACTAGGTGCCAAATAATGATCAAAATGGCCTCGGGATTGACAATCGGTTCAGATTTGACAAAGTTATGGGAGTTTGAAATCTGGGAAAGTCATTTATAAGGAACTTTTCATTGTTTGGGCACTTTACAAGTCATTTTTTTTGTCACTTTTGGCGTGATTTTTGACAGAAAAATGAAACACCTCAAAATCACTTTTGGAATAGTTTTTTATACTAATTGAGACACCCACAATCAATTAAACATAAAATTTCAAGATTTTTTTTTTGAAAAATCAAAATTGGTAAGGGTCCCCCCTTATGCTTTTTTCGCAAAAAAATCCAAAATTTTATTTTTTCAAAAATTCATAAACTTGAGATGTAGAACTAAACTAGATGCCAAATAATGATCAAAATGGCCCCGGGATTGACAATCGGTTCAGATTTGGCAAAGTTATGGCAGTTTGAAATCTGGGAAAGTCCTTTATAAGGAACTTTTCATTGTTTGGGCACTTTACAAGTCATTTTTTTTGTCACTTTTGGCGTGATTTTTGACAGAAAAATGAAACACCTCAAAATAACTTTTGGAATAGTTTTTTATACTAATTGAGACACCCACAATCAATTAAACATAAAATTTCAAGATTTTTTTTTTTGAAAAATCAAAATTGGTAAGGGTCCCCCCTTATGCTTTTTTCGCAAAAAAATCCGAAATTTTATTTTTTCAAAAATTCATAAACTTGAGATGTAGAATTAAACTAGATGCCAAATAATGATCAAAATGGCCCCGGGATTGACAATCGGTTCAGATTTGGCAAAGTTATGGCAGTTTGAAATCTGGGAAAGTCATTTATAAGGAACTTTTCATTGTTTGGGCACTTTACAAGTCATTTTTTTTGTCACTTTTGGCGTGATTTTTGACAGAAAAATGAAACACCTCAAAATCACTTTTGGAATAGTTTTTTATACTAATTAAGACACCCACAATCAATTAAACATAAAATTTCAAGATTTTTTTTTTTGAAAAATCAAAATTGGTAAGGGTCCCCCCTTATGCTTTTTTCGCAAAAAAATCCGAAATTTTATTTTTTCAATAAATTCATAAACTTGAGATGTAGAATTAAACTAGATGCCAAATAATGATCAAAATGGCCCCGGGATTGACAATCGGTTCAGATTTGGCAAAGTTATGGCAGTTTGAAATCTGGGAAAGTCCTTTATAAGGAACTTTTCATTGTTTGGGCACTTTACAAGTCATTTTTTTTGTCACTTTTGGCGTGATTTTTGACAGAAAAATGAAACACCTCAAAATCACTTTTGGAATAGTTTTTTATACTAATTGAGACACCCACAATCAATTAAACGTAAAATTTCAAGATTCTATTTTTTGAAAAATCAAAATTGGTAAGGGTCCCCCCTTATGCTTTTTTCGCAAAAAAAATCCGAAATTTTATTTTTTCAAAAATTTATAAACTTGAAATGTAGAATTAAACTAGATGCCAAATAATGATCAAAATGGCCCCGGGATTGACAATCGGTTCAGATTTGGCAAAGTTATGGCAGTTTGAAATCTGGGAAAGTCATTTATAAGGAACTTTTCATTGTTTGGGCACTTTACAAGTCATTTTTTTTTGTCACTTTTGGCGTGATTTTGGACAGAAAAATGAAACACCTCAAAATCACTTTTGGAATAGTTTTTTATACTAATTGAGACACCCACAATCAATTAAACATAAAATTTCAAGATTTTTTTTTTGAAAAATCAAAATTGGTAAGGGTCCCCCCTTATGCTTTTTTCGCAAAAAAATCCGAAATTTTATTTTTTCAAAAATTCATAAACTTGAGATGTAGAACTAAACTAGATGCCAAATAATGATCAAAATGGCCCCGGGATTGACAATCGGTTCAGATTTGGCAAAGTTATGGCAGTTTGAAATCTGGGAAAGTCCTTTATAAGGAACTTTTCATTGTTTGGGCACTTTACAAGTCATTTTTTTTGTCACTTTTGGCGTGATTTTTGACAGAAAAATGAAACACCTCAAAATAACTTTTGGAATAGTTTTTTATACTAATTGAGACACCCACAATCAATTAAACATAAAATTTCAAGATTTTTTTTTTTGAAAAATCAAAATTGGTAAGGGTCCCCCCTTATGCTTTTTTCGCAAAAAAATCCGAAATTTTATTTTTTCAAAAATTCATAAACTTGAGATGTAGAATTAAACTAGATGCCAAATAATGATCAAAATGGCCCCGGGATTGACAATCGGTTCAGATTTGGCAAAGTTATGGCAGTTTGAAATCTGGGAAAGTCATTTATAAGGAACTTTTCATTGTTTGGGCACTTTACAAGTCATTTTTTTTGTCACTTTTGGCGTGATTTTTGACAGAAAAATGAAACACCTCAAAATCACTTTTGGAATAGTTTTTTATACTAATTAAGACACCCACAATCAATTAAACATAAAATTTCAAGATTTTTTTTTTTGAAAAATCAAAATTGGTAAGGGTCCCCCCTTATGCTTTTTTCGCAAAAAAATCCGAAATTTTATTTTTTCAATAAATTCATAAACTTGAGATGTAGAATTAAACTAGATGCCAAATAATGATCAAAATGGCCCCGGGATTGACAATCGGTTCAGATTTGGCAAAGTTATGGCAGTTTGAAATCTGGGAAAGTCATTTATAAGGAACTTTTCATTGTTTGGGCACTTTACAAGTCATTTTTTTTTGTCACTTTTGGCGTGATTTTGGACAGAAAAATGAAACACCACAAAATCACTTTTGGAATAATTTGTTATACTAATTGAGACACCCACAATCAATTAAACGTAAAATTTCAAGATTCTATTTTTTGAAAAATCAAAGTTGGTAAGGGTCCCACCTTATGCTTTTTTCGCAAAAAAAATCCAAAATTTTATTTTTTCAAAAATTCATAAACTTGAGATGTAGAATTAAACTAGATGCCAAATAATGATCAAAATGGCCCCGGGATTGACAATCGGTTCAGATTTGGCAAAGTTATGGCAGTTTGAAATTTGGGAAAGTCCTTTATAAGGAACTTTTCATTGTTTGGGCACTTTACAAGTCATTTTTTTTGTCACTTTTGGCGTGATTTTTGACAGAAAAATGAAACACCTCAAAATCACTTTTGGAATAGTTTTTTATACTAATTAAGACACCCACAATCAATTAAACATAAAATTTCAAGATTTTTTTTTTTGAAAAATCAAAATTGGTAAGGGTCCCCCCTTATGATTTTTTCGCAAAAAAATCCGAAATTTTATTTTTTCAAAAATTCATAAACTTGAGATGGAGAATTAAACTAGATGCCAAATAATGGACAAAATGGCCCCGGGATTGACAATCGGTTGAGATTTGGAAAAGTTATGGGAGTTTGAAGTCTTAGAAGTACATGTATATAGAACCTTAAAACAGCATTGGGATTTAAATCAAAAATTGCCTTTATATGTGAGTGAGAGAGGGAGCACATGGCAGTTCTTGCATCGGCTATTTTGTGTCCTTTGCCTATTGACAGTTTGAACCCTTTATCTGCACTTACCGTTGGCAGCTCTCGCGTGGTGCTGTGCGTGAGAGTATTGGTGGCCGTGGAGGTGACATCGTCGGCAAAGGAGCTGCCATTGCCAGCGGAGCCATTGCGTGCATTGCCATAGATGCCCGGTGGAAAGTCCTGCTGTGATGTGTTCTTGGGCAGATCTATAAGCAGGGGTTACGAAACTTACGTAATATAGTTGCTTGGGCAATAAATCTTACCCATGGTGCGAAACTTGATCTGGCCGCGACTGCGATATTTCTTGCCCATCCAGATGGCGGTGACGGATAGGGAATATTGTGTGCTGGGCAGCAGACGGTCCAGGACAATGGCCTCGCTGCTGCCGGCAACGTCCTGTACAACCCTGTAACTTAAATTAATTCAATTACCACTCTCGAACGGCAACTAAGTGTGGCAAGATGTATGAGTGTGTTAGCGTGTGTGTGTGTGTGTGAGTATGTGAATACAAGTAGCTAATTGCACACACCACAATAAATAGTTAGTTGCGAGCAGACGGTGAAATATGAGGTCGTAATTACAGCATGGCTCCAATATTTCATTTTGTCACTTTGCCCGTCAGTTAGCCAAACATGTCCTAGATTTTACCGCAATTGAGCTCGTATTACGCCCGCTCCTATATATCTATATGTATATATGTATATAGTACACACATGTGCTCGTGAGCTAACAAGTGCGTGGCCCAACCACAGGACAGGCGTAGAGTTACCTAGACTTCTGGCCTCTTTGTGCAATGTCTCCTGTTACAGTGTTACACTGTTACAGTGTTACAGTGTCACGGCAATGGCCGCTATACAAAAGCCTGACAAATGATTCATTATTCATACACAACATACACTAATATTCACACACACACATACACACATACACATAAACAGGGCGTCGCAATGGGCCCCAGCGGAATCGCCCCAACAGCGAATGGGGCCAAAAACATACGTTTGCCTGCAGCCATAACAAAAACAACAAAATTGAACACCAGTTTCAAAATATTTCAACACTAAACGACTGCTAAATATCCTGTAAAATGTTGTATAGTCAATTAAAGTCCAAACACAAAATCAAAGTACTTTATTTTTAATTCAAATATCATATATTTTGTCCTTGGCATAGAACTCAATTATGTAATTATGTTAAGCATAAATCGACCTTTTGATTAATTGTCTTGGAATTCATAGTCATATGCCCTGTTATATAATTTTAACTAACTCAATTCACACACTCGCCTATCGATAGTTTCAACGTCTTTGGTTTGGGTTGTCATATAATTATTATTTGAATAGTGCTTAAATAATTATATGTACTTAACATATTTCAAGGTTGTTTTGTGGGTGTTACAATTTCAGACAAGCTTTTGAACAGAAAAGGCGAGAATTTACATATAGTTGAAGTTAAGGTTGCAACGAAAACTTAGTGTGAACGAATTTTCAATGAGTTTTTACCATAGGAGATGTCATCTTTGCACTTCCTTAGGTGTGTTCCACTCGTCCAGGAGAACCACACTTGGCTGCTTCGTTGTTTGTGTACGTGACAGAATATCACATAACTATGCCCTACATAATCATCAAATTAAATAAAGATACATTTCGAATGCACGTACATAACTTATACGCCCCATGTAGTACTAAAGTGCCACAAAATATATACATATATAAAAATATATATATTTTTTTTTTGAAACATTTTATGCAAACTTTGCAAGCAACACATGTGACAACATCTAAAGTTTCGGCTTCTGTTAAAGTTAACGCCAAACGTCGCTTTGGGGGGTAAATCAAATGCCATGCAACAGAGCATGGGATCCAAAACGAACTAGTTGGAGCAGCCGTTGTGCCACATGGCGGCACATTCGCCAACCGCTAACCGCAATTTGCACGCACGCTAACCGTTTGCTGGCTTGCTGGATTGTCGCTGGGGGGTTGGGGGGTTGGTGGGTTGGTGGGTTGGTTGGTTGGCTTATTGGCATTATAAATGCAAATGAATTTAGCACTAGGGACTTGGGTTCTCATATGTACATATACTCAATGCATACGGCTACTAGATGAACATTTGCAATGCCTTAACCGTTTTCCAAACCAAGTTTGATTTTTATTTTCCACCGATGCCCTTTTGTGTTAAAGTATCAGGCCAATGGTTTCCCGGTTCTCTTAAATAAACAATCGGTTTACTAAAGCGCGCGGCTTACGATTGGCCCCTTCAAAAAAATGGTGTTCATTACTCAAACTCTAAATTGAAAATTCCAGCTATACACATACATGAAATATACAGTATATACCATGTATACATACGTATGTGTACAGTTGGTGGAAAACTTTATGTTTGGCATTTTAAATAACTTATGATGGACATTGTGTGGGTTTTTTGTTGTTGTTGTTCATAATCTGCCAAATTCCCATATTTTCGAAATTGCGACATCTGACGTGCAAGTTTCAAGCACACATGAGTGGACTAAAAAGTTGCGGTTATGTTTGGATGTCATGTACACACGAACACTCACACTCACACAGAGAAACATTTATTTCATGCACGTTTTTCTCGATGCCAGAAACTTTTGCCAAATCAAGTATCATCTTGATTAGACTCTGGGGCGCACAAGCATCTAATTTCTAATTTCTAATCCGGTTCGCTTCGATCAGAACAGGGATAAGGTTATTGACAGCAATGTCTCCACTTAACAAAATAATACACTTCATATTTAGTATTGAGTTAACACAAGATATGTCACCAATACCTGTAGAAACCCAAACGTATCAGTTTATAGTTATTCTCGTAGTTTTTCAGGTTTATAAAGGTTTGAAGCTTTTACATAATAACTCATTAAAAGCTGTCTTAAAACCGTAATTAACTATTTTGAAAACAACTTTGACCCCAAACACATTTAAGCTGCTGTCAAATGTCAAAAAAAGCTGGCTAACTTTGTGGAAACTTTTACAATTAGGATGCTGTGCAGCAGTCACAAAAATTTCCATTTGTGGTCAAGTTTTTTTGAAATGCAAAAACAGCAAATGAAATGATTGCCAGAAACTACATGCAAAGATATTATCCAAACCAATTAGACCATTGAAATGAGTAAAGTAAGAAGGAAGTAGACGAAGCAGAGAAAGCAGTGAAAAATAATGTAGCACACTTAACTGGGCCTTGACTTTTGCCCTTTATCATAATTCGGTGCTGTCAGTGGTAAATGCTCGAAATATGTAAATAACTGTTGAAAAGCTAATGCTGTAAATTCCATGGATATATTGTGGCTGAATTGTCAGCATGTTATAATCTGAATATATAGACATATATTGATTGGAATTTCCAAGCACTTTTCATAGTGTCTATGCAGCTGTATGGACAGTAATTGTTATTAATTATTATTGTTATTGATGGTGCTGTTGGACAAGTTGACCAACGTATCCTGCGCCAGGCGCCAAACGCCAGGCAGGCAGACAGACAGACATATGCATATATAGATCGAAACACATTTGCTATAGCTCCAGATATGTAATTTCCGTCTGTGCGTTCTACACAAGGGCGTGGATTTCTACGTATGCATATGTCTGTCCACTTGTCCACTTGTCCACTTGTGCACATGTCCACTTGTGTGTCTGACTGTTGGTCAGTCCCATTGGGGGCATACTAGCACGTTAAAGGACCTATTCAGTGAGTCGAGTCATCGTCAACCTGTCTGTGTATTAACCATACATTATTCATCATCACAATTTTACTCGAAAAACGGCTGGAAGACACAAACCACACACACGCCCCCAACCCCACCACCACCCCACCACTGCGTAATGAGTGCGAGTACTGAAAATCGATAGTAAAGAAAAACAGAAAATTAAAAAACAAACTGACTTATAAATAATATTCTAGTCATGTGAAATGAAACCAATGGAAAGAAACAACGAAAAGAACCTAATAAACTTTTGATATAGGCGTGAACTTTATGAAACAATAACAGCGACAGACGGGAGACAACAACAATGGAGTACTAAAAGCCAAACACGCGCATGCAGTCACACACACACACACACACACACACACACACACGCAAGAACAAGAGCTATTAAATTGAAAACACCTTGAGCAAAAACAACAATAGTAGGCAGGACAACAGCAGCAGCGGCTAACGGCGCTACTGCAGCCGCAGTCAAAGAGTCACAAAAGCACCGAGCACTTAACTTATTACACGGCATTCCAATGGCCTTCCAACATTGACGCGTCTCCGGCCGCGTCTCCGGCCGCGTCTCCGGCCGCAGCGAAAGTGGAAAAGCGAAAGCGGAAGTCTTTAGTTTGTAGTCGTTACCATAGTACTTCCTGGTCGCAGTTCGACTCCTAGTCGAAATATGCAATACCACTTGCCTAGAGGAGAGAAATCGCAGTCAAAGAGCGTCGGTGGCGAGGCAGGTGGAGAGAGGAGGGAGCGCTGCTGACGCCCAGAAAAGAAATATAACGATTACAAGCATGTTTGGTTTTTCCTCCTCCCTTCCCACTGCGCTTCCTTCTCCTATGCAGCAGTTTATACACTAGCTTGGTGTGCTACCACAGTGCAATACACTTAGAGAAAGAAGTGTCTGTAGCTCTAAAATACATATTAATATTCTAGCTTATTTCAGCATTCTTTCGAAATTAGACTTTAAATATATTTAATTTATACTTAGTTTTCAAATATCTTTATATTTATTAAATGTATCTGTGGGCTTAGTTAAGTTTTCTTTAAGTGTAAAACAACTTTAGAAACATGAAGTACACGCGGCTTTTGTTTTTCTTTTTGGACTTTGGTCATTTTGGCTTTAACTTTGTATTTGCTTTTGCGGCTGCTCGCCGCTGGCCCCGCCCATCTCAATGTCCTGCCTGCCGTTAACTTGAGTCGTTATTTAGCTCAGGGCCATTACACACACACACACACATAAATACATACACAAAGTACACACAGCACAAACAGCACACACAACTTTCAGCCTGTCAATTGCATAAAATATTGTAAAGCCAGCGACGCCTTTTTGCATAATTGCAGCTACTTTTTGAACTGTACTTTGAAACTTGGGTTCCGGACGAGACGGTGCGGATGTGT
Organism: Drosophila maculinotata; assembly: GCA_035045305.1. NCBI lineage: Eukaryota > Metazoa > Arthropoda > Insecta > Diptera > Drosophilidae > Drosophila > Drosophila maculinotata. The sequence goes on from JAWNPD010000387.1 coordinate 11,777,328, forward strand.
GTGTATGTGTTTGCGAGGGGTTGGCAATTTGTAATAATGCCAGAGGTACCAACCTGTCATCTGTGGGCTTATAAGTAACAATATACTTCTCAATTGGATGCGCCTTCAGATCGATCTGCGTTTGCCACGATACACGCACAGCGGTGGGCGTTAAAAATGTAACGGTTATGTTTTCCGGCGTAGCTGGTATGGTGCCTATAAATGGTTATAGATGTAGATACGAGTTAGCTTGGAATGGCAACAAATGCAGCTAGATATAGCTTAGCAGATACACGCAAAAAAAAGGCAGAAAGTTTAGGTCTTGAGTATAATTTATAAAATAAATCACTGCAACTTGATATAAGAAAAAAAATATATATTTATGAAAAGTGTTGAACAACTTTTCAAACAAAATTAGTACGATAAAGTCTTGCATTAGAGAATAAAATATAAAGTAAACAAAAAGCGTATGCATTAAAATTCTGTATTTAAAAAGTTGAATTTATTACTCAGCTTTCGAGTAGAGAAATAATTGAATTATGCAAATTTTTCTCTGAGTGCACTGTATACTCTGAGTATACTTACCAGCTAGACAGCCATTGACAAACAGGACGGCAATGAACACAAACATTGCGCTTCAATTGCTTCAATAGTTTCAGTTTCAGTTTCAATTGCTGTTGATGATGGCGTTGATAATTCTGTTCGACTGAAAGCGGATTTCCTAAGGTTTCCGCTACGTTGGTCGCATTCACTGTGGGTTTCCAAGTTTTCCTTTGTTTTTTGTTGTTTTATTTTGGTTTGTAGTTTAGTTTTGTTTTGCCAGCGGTTTATTTTAATAAGAATAAAACTAACTAAAAACATAAAAATCAGTCTTGCTTTTGTCGTTTTTTTTGCTGCTGTTGCTTCTTCCAGTTGTTGCCTTCGTTGCTCTGCTTTGTTCTATTGTCCTTTCCAATTAGGCATTGTAATTGTTGTTGTCCTCTCTTAAGTTTAGTTCTTTTGTTTCGCTATCCACTAACTTTTAACTTTAACTTGAACTTTAGTATAGTGTTTTTTTCGTTTTGTTGTTGTTGATATTTATGCGTTTTTATTTTTATAGCACATTTTTATGGGTTTTCGTTGTGTGTGTGCGTTGTCCTGAATCATCGAAAAATGTGAGTTTTATTTTCTCTGTCTTTATCTATATCTATATATATATATAGTATATTTACTTTGTTTTTTTTTCGTATTGTTTCGTGCTACAATTGAGTAAAATTATTCACATTGCGTTTGCTTTCTGTTTTTTGTTTATTTCTTTAGCTGCTGCTCAATGCCATTTATTGTTGTTGCTGTTATTGTTGTTTTTTATATAAAATCAATAAAAAGCGACAAACGCCAAACGTCAAACGCCAGACGACAATCGCAAGTTGACAGTCGTTGATTTTACGTGGGAAACTTTTGTCAAGAGGGTTTTTCAGCTTTACAGTTCAGCTATTTCAATTTTCGGGTTTTTCAAGCAGCCAATTTACGTGTGCTGTTGTTGTAGTTGTTGTTGTTGTTATTGTTTCCTGCTGTTGCCTCGTGCCACAAGTTGAAATTAATTCAAAGAGACGGCGACGGCGCTGCGGGAGGCCAATCTGCCACCTGTCGTCGCCGTCCTGTGCGTCCAAAATCTTGTTGTTTGCTTTGCTGCTGTTGTTGTTGTTGTTGTTGCTGTTGCTATTTGTTGTTTTACTTTATGCATTGCGCATTTCGTTAACAATTTTTGGCTTAATTGCCAAAGCATTTAAGCAGTAGCAATTTTCGCCTCTTGTTGCGCTTTTTTTCGCTTCTCTTCTGCTCTGTGTTTTTGTTTGCTTTTTCAATTTTCTGTTTATTTCACGTTCATTTCGTTTGAGCTCGTTGTCGTTAATTTTTGCTGCGGCTTTTAATGTGCTTTTCTTGTGGTTTTTGTAGTTTGCGCAGCGGCTGCAATAAATCACAGTTTTTGGATTATTAATGGGCATTCCGGACAGCGTAATACTGAACGTATTAGTCAAATTGTTTTTCATTTGCATACATTATAATTACCATAGAAAGGGCTAACAATTACTCAAGTAAAAGCTAACACAGTTACTTATATATACACATATACATTTTTGACTATATACCATATCTGCTTCATTACTGAAATTGAAACCAAACAAAGTGCTGCATACTTTCAGGCTAACATTGCGCATACGCCACGCATAACACGCAGTTGTACACACACTCACACACACACACAAACTATTGTAGTACATAATTTCATTTCATATTCATTTCACGTTGAGTTTCTAACGCTTGCACTAACACGCAATAGCATTTCCAAAGCATTTGATCATGCGTGAATGTTTTTACTTATGTGAGTGTGAATCGTATTCATTTGTATTCACACCCTTTTGTGGTATTGTTACTGACCACTAGAACATTTTTGAATTGTTGTCTATCTGTGGTTTTCATTGTATACACATTTCACATTTTAAATTGATTTCAATAACAGTATATCTATAGAATTATATTGTATGCCAAACAACAATTTAAAGCTTTTAATATAAACAACAAGCTTAAGGTCGTTTAATGATAATAAATACAGAAATCTTCAGGTAAAACCTAGGAATTTATATTATATATTTTTGTTTATACGAACAACATCTGTTCTGGAAAATGAACAAACGCGAGAATGAAAGCATGAATGAAGACGAGGCAAGGCTCAAAGCGCTTCAATTGTAATTCTCAAACAGTTCAAGTGCATACTGTTCTGCGAAATATTTAATTAGCTGCCAACGAATAAAAGGAATAAGAATCTACACATAAACTAAACAGCAGTTACTTTTTATGCAGCGTAGACACCAAGCTATAAAGTTTCCCATTCATCAAGTGCCGAAAAACATACAAAACCAATTCCACAGAGGAATAATACATGAATGTGAAAAAGAGAAAGAAACGAAAAATGAGGCCACATTGAATATTGATACATTTAAGTTGGTTAAGTAGCTTAAATGCGGAATATAACGTCGTCTCTTTGATTGAATCTAGTGGCGTGAGCTGTGTGTGTGGTGTCCAGGGAATTACGAGCTTATGTATGTAACGACTGTTACCTGACGGTCTATTTGTCTGCCTGTCTGACCGATTGTGTGCTTGTGTGTGTGTGTGTGTGTGTGTGTCGCTGTACGTGGCATCATTAAAGTGTCACATGGCATTTACAGCCAGCGGAACGTATACGCCATGGCGACCCAAAAGGGCAAAGTTAATTGGTGTAATTTTCAATGAGTTTACTTTGGTAAATTGTTGGCGCGCTTAGCTAAATGATTTAGCATTTGTACAGCGAAATTACGTATACTATTTATTCTAATTTGATTATTTTAATTCATACAAAATACAAATTTTTGTATATTTTTTAATGGCTTAACGGAACTTGAACTTTGTAAAACTAATAGTGTTAAATACTTGAAATTAATATAGTGCTATATATTTTCTAAAAAATTTCCATAATATCCCTGGATTTATGTGAACCTGCTTTAATAAAATAATTAAATTTGAAGCACGCGCCGACATGCTCAAAATTCAGCTGAATTTTTAATATAAGTGAGCGGACGTACACTTTGTACTCGCAATTTAAATGTTAATTTTCCCAGAAAATTTCATTTGACACCCAAAAATAATAATAATAATGAAAGCAAAAAAAAAAAACTGTTAAGCACGCTGCTGACGTGCTGTGAAAGTATTTCCAACTCTATGACGCTGGTGACGCACTGCTAGAATATTTTCTACTCTGCTGCTGTAGCTGTGTGTGTGTGTGTGTATGTGTGTAAGTGTGTGTCAACACATGCACTGCGCTTAGAATGGGTGAAAACAAGTAGGTGAAAGCAGTTATCGTAAAATTAAAATGGCGGCTAGTACGCGCTGCCGCTGACGCTGACGTCGTCGTCGTCGTCGTCTCTGCTGTTAATTATGGCGACAATATATGCACGCATACAGGCGCACGCTTCACTCACACACACATACACATTTACAGTAGCCCTTTCGCTTGCATGTCTAATGCTTCGATTCGATATGTTGCTGTATGTGTGTTGTGTCTGTGTGTGTGTGTGTGTGTTTGAGTCGTACTTTGTTATTTTCGTTTTTTGTTTTTATTGCATACGTTGCGATTGTGGCTTATTGAAGACTTTTGGCCTTTGTTTTTGTACCTCAACTTTGTGTTGTCTTTCGAGCTGTGTTTGTCTTAATGTGTTGTTGTTTGTGTTTGGTGTGCGTTTTTTGTTTGTGTTTATGTTTGTGCCAGTGTTTGCGCTAGCCAGTGAACAGACAATAAATCAATCAGCTGTGTTAACATTAAATTGCGCTGCCCCAGACAATTGCCGTGGTGTGCGTGAGCGAAAGTGACTGACTATTTATGTATGTATGTTTGTCTGCGTGTGCTCTGAACTGAAAAGGCCAGTTGAGCCGCTGGGCAAAAGCAAAAGGCTTGTGCCTAAATTCAGCCACAACTTTAGCTGGAGTCGCTCTCGGTTCGTGAGAGTATGTGTGTGAGTGTGCTGTTCACTGAGAGAAAAGCTTGCAACTCATTTAAAACTCAATTAGTGACTCAAGATCTGAAGTATTATAATAAAAACAGCAATCACAGCTTAAGCTGTGCGTTGAGCATTTACGCAGTAATTGGCGGCATGAGAACTTCTCAAGTTGTACTTAATGCATATGTATAGGTATATGTATATATATAATGCATAAGTGCTTGCTCTGTCAGATTATTCTGTTTCGTTTTATTACTTAATTTACTGTCTTTTTTTTTTTTTTGTTTGGCAATCTCCCATTTTCGCTATGTGTATTGTTGTAAAATTGGTGTAGAGAACGCACAAAATGCTATTATTTTCTGGGCTGCTCGTAAAAAAATACAAAAACACTTGCTTCAATCCAGCGCACAAAAGCGCGCTTTAGCTGTGTATATATGTGTGTGTGCTATGTATTGTGTATCCTGTGCGTGTGCATGTGGTCATAGATGTGTGTGTGTGTGTGTGTGTGCCTTGGCCATGCACTTTAAGCTCAAACTGCTGCTGAAAATTTGTTAGTCCCCCAACCCTGGATATGTTCCCTAACGGCAGCTATGCGAAGTGCTGTTGTTGTTGATTTTCTTGTTGCTGGTTGTTGTTGGCTGTTGAGTGTTGCCACCCGCGCTGCTGAAGTTCCCCTTGGAATTTGAAAAGTGTGTCGCATGCCAGTGTGTACGTACATATTTTCCGTATTGTCATAGGTTCTTCATTGCGCAGCGAGTTCGTATGTGCTATTTAGATATATAAATAAACATATATGTTTGTAGATATGTAGTAATAGTATATGCAGCGTGCTGGCTGCCTGAACTGATTTCGCTGCGTGCAATTTACTTGCCACGGCTGCAGGCCAAAAATAACATGAGCCGTATAAATAAATTGCCACATTTCAACATTTCCCCACACATGCAGCAAAGCTGCCGCAACGCACGCAACACCGCAACTGCGGCTGCGGCTGCGACGACGACAGGCGGCAAATTTATTTTAGATTAAGCAAAAGCCAAACGACAAAAAATGAAAATGAAGTAGCAAAACTCATTTGTGCGGCCATTATCGCATTTTCCATTTTCCAATTGAGTTTTAAATTTGAATTTGACCTGTTGTATTTGAGCTAAATGTGTGTTTATGTCTTTGGATGTGTATACACTGGCAGCTAGTACTTTGTTTATAAATACGGTTATTCGTGTTATTTTGGCGCGTTAGGTGCTACATGCTGTGAAGCCCAAAGATGAAGAAGATTTACAGCCACATAGACAAACATACACCCACTCTCTGGCATTAACTTGAAATTCGCATTGAACATGTTCCTATGTGCATAAATAGGGCATTAAAAATGAGATTTTAATTGCGACAGCTGCTGTTCATCTCTTTTAGTTGTTCGCTTTGTTCTTTTTGTTATTGTTGCTATTGTTGCTGTTGTTGCAGCTGCTTCCGCTTTTGGTTTCGTTTATGAAAGTGAAAACTAAGAAAGTCCATTAGTGGTCATTCTTTTCGTATCGTTTCGCTTTGTTTCGCCATTTTTTTTTAAATTTAATGCCTTTTATTGGCTTTACATGCAGCTAACCAACAACAGCAATAACAATAACAACAACAAGTACCAGGTTCAAGCCTCGCGCTCTGCCCGGGGCGTTAATTGAGAGGCGGGAACAACCACACACTCACACACACACACACAGATACAACTACAATTACAATGGCACAAAAGGTAGGCAGCTTACACTCACTGGCAAAAAGAATTATGAGTATATAGACAGGCGCTTAACAAAATATGTTTTTACTCACACAAACACACGTATATATGTACATACATATATGTTGGTGTTGTGCAGCTTTTAAGTGGATAATTTACTTTGGTCTTTGTGGCTTTTTGCCGCCGGCTCAGCCACCTGCTTCTCCTCCACCTTTGTCGTCTGTCAACGAAACGATGCGAACTGTCGCTGTTGCCACCGATAGATAACACAAGACTAAACACGGGCACTGACTGCGCTTTACTACTGCTGTCTCTGTCTCTCTATGTATATCTCTGTCTATCGCTTCACTTTCGCTCGCCTGATATCGACACTACTTTTATCCGCCTTTCCTTTCAAATGCGTTGTGCTGCGGCCGACGCGTAAACTACAACTGAATAAAACGTTCGTTCCTGTCGCTCTGCTTGCTGGCTGGAGCAAAAGAGCGCGGCTGGGCTGCGAGGGCTGCACAGCGAGCACTGAGCGAAATTAAGTGGCGCCCAATAAGAAAAGCCATTCAGTATAAATCAGTTGCGCAGATAAACCAAAATTTACTGCACGCTTTAGTTATGTACCATTAAATAAATGGCCTTCAATGCTTGATTTAGTTATGCTATATGTTTAAAAAGCAGGCAAATGGCTTTTGCAGCTGCAAATTTCTTGCCGTGTTGCCTGCAAAGCTTTCACTCTTACATGCGCGCGCTCTTTGCTTGAGTACGTTTAAGAAAGCTCTTCATTGTGTTAGGTCGTGGTTGCTGCTTAGCGGCCGGAAGGCAGGGAAATAAGGTATTAACTGCGGCCGGGTTGACTCAGTGTCTGATTGTGCCACTGATTGACTGAGCGACCGACCGACCGAGCGACCGACGGACTCAGTGGGCTTTTTAAGCGCATTAATAGAGTTCAAGTGCGATGTTGCTGTTATTGTTTCAGTGAGCGCTTAACGTCAACCAAATCGCCCACTTGCTCGTAAATGCGCCTCGAGTGCGTCCTAGGAAATTGAAAGCATACTTAGAGGCGTTTAATTATTTATTCATGGACACTTGGCCGTTGTTTGATTACGGCAAAGGCGCGCGCTTTACGCGCCAAAAAACGGAAACGAAAATCCGTAACTAGGACTAACCGATGCCTTGGTTTGGATGCCATGGAATTTGCTGTCAGGGCTGCTTAATAATTCCTGCGTTGTTTGATCGAAATTATTAGAATTTTCCCTCGAGTGCTTTGCATACACAAAAATCGCACAGCTATTCAGTAATTAAGTATATTTTCTAGTTAAAATGGACGACCAGAAACGACCATCTTTAGTTAATTCGGTTTCCATTAGACCAAAACTCATCTATGGCCTGCGCACAGATGTTATTGGCAACATACACTTTAACCTCACCAAGGAGGTCATGTACCCCGTGGAGGGTGTCCTTGCATTTCATGATTTTGTGAGCAACAAGCAGCGTTTCCTGCGATTTCCGGAGGACACCCAACCGGAGCTTATTGCGCTGAGCTCACATCGCAAACTGCTCGCAGTTCTGGAGCTGCACTCGAAGAAGTAAGTCTTCATTCTGTAATTCCATTTATATATAATTCATATATAATTCCTCTTCCAGCGGTCGTTATATTTCCATTTATGAGCTGTCCACGCTTAAGAAACGCCGTCATCTGGAGCTGCCCGGCAATCATCGCAATGCTCAGGTCCAGCAGATGATCTTCACCAATGACTCACGTGCTATTGCGTTGGTCACACGGCCGCCCAATGAGATGATCTTCATGCTGGTGCTGGACAAGACCAGCACGGTGATTGAGGGACGCGCCACGGTGCCCGGCTCTCACGGCGGAGCCGAGTGCATTGCCGGCAATCCAAATGATTGTGGTTTCCTTGCCGTTGCCGGCGATCGTACGCTGCTGCTGATGAGCAAATCGGAGCGGGGTTTCACCATAAGCAATAATCTGAAGATTACCTATCGTGTGACCTCGATGGCATTTCTGTCCATGGATCTGCTGATGATCGGCACCGATCATGATCAGTTGATTTTGGTGGAGAATGGCGAGCATAAGCTAAGTCAGCGGGCGAGCGTGGCGGAGACGGTGGATCTGTTGGTAGACCAGGAGATGTTCGATAAGGATCGCGAGGTGCAGGAGCAACGCTACACAACCGTACAGCCGGTGATCCTGCCCGATTGGCGTGTGCTCTGCATGACGGCCTTCGCCAGAGGCTTCGCCTTCATCATCTTCAACAAGGTCTTCGTCTTCGAGCGCGTCTCCAAGTTCAAATTTGAGCGAAAGACTGTTCTAACTGTGCCTATGGCCATCTACGCTGAGCCCCTCTATCAGATCACCAATCTGGCCGTCGATCACAAGCAGGAGACGGTGATTGTCACCTGCGCCCATGCTCAGATCTATGTGGGCATTCTCATTGTGCCGGAGACTCTGAAGACCAAGCAGCTCAAGTTCGAACCCCTCGGTGTCCTCATACACATCGGTGAGATCGTCGATGTCTCCGTCTGCGCCTGGAAGCCCATCATAATGACGGCCTGTGAGTACTCTTATCTAGTGAGTAATTATCTAGTGGGTCTAATGATCTTTCTTTCTACAGCAAGGGATCAGACCATACGCATCTGGAACTATGAGACTGCCAAGGTGGAGCTGGTGCGCAAGTTTCAGGTGGATGTCAACATTGTCGAGCTCAATTCCACGGGCCTAATGGCAGCCATTGGCTTCTCCGATCAGCTGCGCATCACACAGATCTTTATGGATGAGCTAAACGTAAGTTTTAACGGGAAATTATTCAAAGCTATAGTTTTTTTTTAGGGGATTTCCCCAAGAACTCTTGGTTTATGTGGGAAAGTCAGGCTCGTCCAGTTTTTTGAATGGGATCCACTTTTAAAAGATTAAAAACCTAATAGGTACAATTTTATATATGTATGTATATATTGGTCTCTTGCGATGATCTGTATCCGTATCTCCCTATCTCTTCTTACTCTAGATTGTCAAGACGTACAACTTTCCGCACTGCAATGATGTACGTTACTCGAACTTTGGACACCTAATGGCGGCTGCCTATGACAACAATATAGCCGTCACATCTGTCTATAATCTGGAGGTGGTGATCCAGTTAAAAGGACACAATGGCACCGTTCTCTCCGTCGCGTGGACCAAGACGGACAAGTATTTGATTTCTGGTGGCGCCGAGGGTGCCATTTATCAGTGGGACATCGAGACGGGAGCACGTCTGCAGGAGATCGTGCAGAAGGGCACCGAATACGTGACCATCTGTGTCAGCTTCAGCGAGCCGATGACCATATTTGCGGGCACCAATCAGGGCACCATACGCGAGTTCCAGAACTCGACGCTGCAGCGTGAGATTCAGGTGCCGTCGCGCAATAAAGGAGGCGTCTCGGATCTCTGTCTGGCCCGCTCCGATCTGATCATGTTCATAGCGGATCATGAAGGCGGTCTGTTCAATATGCAGCTGCCTTTTCTGGAAGCCGGTGGCGGTACCTTCACCAACTTCCGTTTCTTCAACGGGCCGATAAATAAACTGAGGTTCACATACGATGGAACAATGCTGGTGGCGATCTCCAAGCAGGGCACCGTTGCCATTTGGACAATGGAAAACATTGAGGAGAAGGTGGCGCCCATTGATCAGGATCTGATGAAGAGCCAGGAGGTGCTGATACCGCGCACCCAGCTAAGCGATAAAGTCGAGCAGATCATTAATCTAGAGCTGCGACTGAAGCAGCAGGCCGAGGAGTTCCAGTATCAGCTCAGCCAGAACGAGATATTCGATGGCCAGCAGCTGCAGGAGGTGCATCGCAGCTACTGCAGCGCCCTCGAGGAGCTCAAGGACCTGAACAATGAGATTGTCTCAAAGCACACGGAGGAAATGAATCTAATTACGTTCCAGATCAGCGATATGAAACAGGATTTCCGCTCCCAGATGGACATCCTAGCCAGTCAATATTCGGAGCGTATGCTCATCGAATACCAGAAGTTCACCAATCTTCGCGAGAATATGCTGGAGCTGCGCGAGAGCTACGAGGATAAGCTGAAGAACTCGACGGGCACGCTGCAGGATACGATTGAGGCGCTGGAGAACGATTACAAGAAGCAGCTGGATGAACGCAAGGATCTCATACGGGAGTTGATGAAGGAGATGCAGGACAAGAAGGATGAGTTCATCAAATACTGTCAGGAAGTGGAGGCGGAAAATGATCGCAACATGGTCGCCACCCAAACTGAATACGAAAACAAACTCACCTCGGAACGTAATGAGACGCAAATGTGGCGCGGCAAGGCGGGCGTGCTTCAAAAGAAATATGAATCGCAGTGCCGGGAGATTGAGAACCTTTTGGAAGAGGTGGAAACGCTCAAAGAGGAGCACGTCAAGTCACAGATGAAAATGCAAAAGCAGCTGCGCAACGTTGAAGATCTGCAGAAGGATATCTCCGATCGTGACTATGCCATCGGTGCCAAGGAGAAACGCATCCAGGAGCTGCTGCACAAGAACCAGGAGCTGGACAAATACAAGCAGGTGCTCAACCACAAGATCGCTGAACTGAAAGCACAGATTGAGCCTCGCGAGTTCCAGATCAACGACAAGCGCAAGCACATCATTGAAATGGAGCACGAACTGCAGGGCCTCAATCAGAACAACATACAGCTGGAGCTGCAGCTCAAGGAGATGCGCGACAAGTATCTGAGCAATGTGGCCGAGCTGCGCACGGAGCGACATCGTGCCAAATCGGCACGCGAATGCCTCAATGCCATCTGCACTGACATCTTTTATGTGGCCGGTGAGGTGAGCACATCGGATAGCCTGAAGAAGGCCGTTAAGGAGCTGTTCCACAAGCATGCCAGTGATGATGAGCTCAAGCGTTTCGTCACCCTCGATGCGGAGGTGCGCGATGAGTTCTTGCGCCAACGCAAACAGATTGAGAATGTCCTGGCGCGCTACAAGTCCGTTGCGGAGGACAAGAGCGTGCAGAAGAAGTACGATAAGCTGTTCCAGGAGAATGTGGTGCTGCTCGAAGAGATTGAGAATTTGCGCGACGAAAACAAAGGACTGCGTTCACGCCTTAGAGAGGATGTGCGCAAATCGGGAAAGGGCAAGAAAGGACTAGATAATGCTATCTAAAATGAAGTGCACAGCGTTTTGCAAAGTCTGTTAGAAATATTCTTATAAAAATATGTGTTTCACAGAAGGACTCATTCATACATGGGAATATAGTACATAAGCTTAAACGATTATTAAAGTTAATGGCATTAGTATCAGGCCTCGACCAGCACCTTCTTTGATTTGGTCGCTTTGGTTGCCGCTTTCTCCTCCTTCTCCTCTAACTCCTCCACATCCTCTTTCTCCTCATCCTCTAACTCCTTCACATCCTCTGAAGCTGCCAATTGCTCGCTGGGCACATTGGGCAATTGTACACCCGCCTCTTCCGCCTCCAGTGCATCGAGTTCGGCGAGCACATCTTCCTCGTCTTGTGTGGTCAACACATCCGTCAATATGGCATCGATCTCCTGCTGCTTTTCGATGCCCTCCCGTGTTTCGTCCATGATTTTCTCCACCTCGTTAATATCCAGCATATCGTACACCTTCTTCAAGGCCGCATTGCCCTGCTTCAAGCCATCCAGCACCTTCATTTCCACCTGCGCGAATTCCAAATCCGCGGCCAGCTTCTCCAAGTTCTCCAGCTGCTTATCTGCATTTATGAGCAGACTTTCCTGGTACTTTTTCTTGCGCAGCAGCAGTTTAGCCCGACTACAAGTAATTCAATGTGTCAAAGACGACCTAGTATATTGCTTGTCAGCTACTTACTCCTTTCTGCCCTGTTGCAGGCATTTCCTGGCGAGCATTCGATCATTTTCCAGCTGCAGCTCGATTCGCTTTTGGTACTGTTTCAGTCGATCTCTTTGTTGCTTCAATTGCTATAGTTTTTAAAACAACTAACTTCATTTTCGTTACATATGCAGCTGGACAGGATGTTGTACTTACCAGAACGGCCTTGTCGTGGTCGGTAATACGACTTGGAGCTGTCTTTTTACTAGATTTCCCGAACAATGCACCCATGACTAACTTCGCAAAAGACAACAAATGCCATCGATATTTTTACTCACTCGATATATCTGCTATTGCACGATTGCACTTTGGTATTTTGTGAAATATCGTTTCACACATCGATATATAAGCCATTGGCGAACTATCGACTAAAATACATTGAGAAAAAAAAAGGACAGCAAATGTTTAATATACAGCAAATTATTTTCTACAATTCTTTGAAATGTGCTGATACAATTAATTAACATATACGTTCATTCTATGGCGGAAGCACTCTGCTATATCTGGCTCTTACACCATCCACCTTGATCGCTCATTGCTCCCCTGCTCTCTATTTTCTCAAACAATTTAAAAGGGATCATCTCCATAATAAAGGCTAATTCGGCATCTCTGCAGCTTCGATTAAATACTATCGATAAATTAAAATTTAAGATATCGACACGTAATTTGAATACATAATTTGAAATATGATATTTATTTTAAGTAATAACTATTATAGTTTCGCTCTCAATGATTCATAGCATTGGGACTTATATCTTTTATACATGCTGCGCCAGAAATCAATCCGCTCCGCGTCCGGATTTCGCTGCATTTTGCACTCCCTATCGAGCAGCATGTAATCTAATTGAAACGGCTCTAATTCTCCATTGGTGCTCCTCTTCTGCTGCTGCACTGGTGTCCAGCTGTCTGATGGTTTACCAACTTTGGCAAAGTTGGCCCACATATGGCACACACGCTCCGACATTTGGCCATCCTCAGCGGCCACAGTTGAGTCGTCATCAGCCATTTGGAACAGATAGGATAGTTCATCTGCGTGGGATGCTCCGCGTAGTTGCTCCGCCTGGAAGATGCGCTTGTACATGTTCCGGCCGCCCACATAATCGAACCGATAGAAATAAAGCGGCGCCGTTTGCTGGCAGTTGGCATGAATCTCCACAGCTTGCTGTAGATCAATATTGAAGTGGAAATCCGTAAGGACATCGACCAGATTGTCCAGGCATTTTTGAGTTATCGCCTGTCCGTTAAAGTAGAATTGACGCATATCCTCGGCCGCATCCAGTGCCTCGGGAGCCTCTGGTTTCTCCACTAGATTGCGAGGCACCAAGCGCGCCAGATCCTCATTATAGAGCTCCAGCTTACGCCGGGCATTGTTAACCATGGCTATTCCTTCCGCTGAATTATAGCCCATTATCAAGGGCATACCACGCAGACGCTTCTTCTCATGCAGCATATCCATGAATTGAGTATTAATAAAACTATCCGGACTACTCGCATCCTCCACAACTGGCTTGAAGACCAACGGCAGCTGGCGACGTTTCTCATCCGGGGTGAGCAGGTCCATAGTTTTGGCCAGTAAGGCCAATGGTGTCACCTGCTTAGACTGCAGAAACTCCAGCAGGCGACTGTCCTGCTCAATATTCTTTCCCTGGAGCAGTTCACCCATGCGGCGTGCTTTGTATGCACCTTCCTGCTGGAATACCCACTCCATGTTGCCGGTGCCACTCTGCATGATTGCCTTGTGGAACAGTTTATTAGCATGGGCGGCATACGTGTGCAGATGCACTGCAGCCGCGCCGGCGCTCTCCCCAAAAATAGTCACATTCTGTGGATCACCATTGAAATTGGAAATGTTCTCCTGCACCCACTGCAGCGCCAGACGCTGATCCTTCAGCCCAGCATTGCCGTGTATGCCAGCTTCGGGTAGACTAAGAAAACCCAAAGCACCCAGGCGATAGTTAAGCGTTATCACTATGACCTCCTCCTGCATTAGCTGGGCAGGAAAATGACTGCAGTAGAAGATTAAATGAAGATAACTTATGTGATGTGCTTATAACAATCCTTACTAGTCACTGTTGCCATTGCCAAACCAGAAGCCGCCACCATGAATCCACACCATAACCGGCAGTGGCTTTTTCGACGTCCCTTTGGGCACATAAACATTGAGGAACAGACAGTTCTCGGAGCCAACGACTTCTAGTGTAAATGGATCACGCTGATGGGAGACATCACCTTCCTTGCTGCAGTCCAGCTCCGGTTCCGTGAAACGCTCCAGCGGCACGGGGCTCTAGGGGGGTTCGATTTATTATTTTTAACTATTAAGATGTAGAGTACTATAGTAAATGATATACTTACCCGGAAACGCAGCTCACCCACTGGTGGCTTGGCATAGGGCACGCCCAGGAAACTCTCGTATTGCAGGCCACTGGGTAGCTGCTGACGCTGTCCAACCAGCACACCTTGCTTAACGGGCACTTTTACCTGCAAAATTTCCAAATAGCTGTCAATACAAAAAGTACATATGTATGTATGTATGTACATATTCATTATTTTATTTACCTTCATGTTGCTGTAGAATCGTAGGCAACTAGTTGAGTATTGTCCACGCCTGAGCGTAGTGAAACGCCACATCATTTTGAGTACTGTATCTTTACGAATATACGACTATGTATCTAATCACTATGTAATTATCGGTCAAAATGCAAGACCAGTTTAAAAATGAACTTTAGACGCACATATAAACACAGCTGATTTGGCGTTAACCCTTCAATAGGCCCAGGAGATTGTTGTCACACGCATGACATTTAGATAAAAAAAAACCGTATATGAAAAAGATTTTATTTTCATTTAGTAGAAAAATAGAAAATAATAAATATTTAATATATAACAATAATAAACTTAAAGCTCAAAAAAGGGTTAGAATCTAATACAAACATAAGTATTTGAAGGTATTTCGAGTATATGACAATAAAAAAATAATGTGAAGATATTTCGAGTATAGAAATAAAAAATCAATTTTAATATATTTCGAGTGTAGAGATTTGCATTTTATTTATTATTAATTTAGTTAATTGCCGTCGCTCCCAAAACCAATAAAAACACATTAGTTTTACACATTTATAATTACATTTAAAATGTTTCTAAGTTTTATTTGACTAGTTCCATTGCATAAACATTAATACAAGTTTTCAAGTTCAATATAATTGTTGGTTTTTTGCTTCTTATTTTTTTTTTTGTTTGTTTGTCATGAAAGAACTTTTGCTGTAACTATGGATTTATTTGCACAACAACAACAACGGTCGAGCTGGCAGTTTGAAAACCGAAGAAAATTGGTGTTTAGTCAGTTAGAAACGGAGCAAGAAGCTCCGAAACAACTTGAAAAAGGTTTGAGCTTTTCCCGTTTTCCAAACAGTTGCAAACTCACCGTTGCTGTTGTTTTTGTTCTGTTTGTTGCCAAAGGTCAGCTCGTTAGGATAAGGTAATAATAATGTTCATTAACTTTAGTTGTAGTTCTTTTAAGCATAGGTTTTTGTTGTTGGTTTTTTCTTTGTTTTTGTTCACACCGAAAAAAATTGAAACATTTACACATATGTACATACATAACATGCACACACATTGAACATACATACATTCAAAACACTTAATAAACATTTATAATAATAATAATATAATAATAATCATAATGTGTAGTAATAGGTAATAAGTATATATAGCAAACATTGAGAAAACACATCTCTACTCAATATGCCATATTAACTATCATTATTTATATAAGTATATATTTTCGAGACTCTTTTAGCCATGGTTATTCGCATTTGTTTGTTTGTTTGTTTTGTTATGGTGGTTTTGGGTTTTTAGTTTTTGTTTTACTTGGTTGCATTTAAAATAAGGGTCACAAAAATTCTTTTACAAATAGTAAATTGGTGTTTTGTTCTTCTTCTTCATCATCATTGTCTACAAGTCGATTTCAATCTTCATCTTGATCCAACATTGTCATCATTTTGTTATAATCTATAATCTAAAAACGTCGCAGCGCCAAAGTGCGCTTCAAATAGAGGCAAATCGCGCGGTGTATTAGCTCATACTGTTCGGAATTCTGCACCATGCCGCCGCGTTGCAGCCGCAGGTTGCACACAATGCCCAAAATGTCAACAAACATGTCTGGCATCTTTGGCAGCTGATCAAAACTAACCGCATCCGGCTGCTCCACAATGTGCTGAATATGCAGTATCGTATTACAGCTAAAGCTGCTCTCGGTATCCGCATCGCTGGCGGTTTGCTGTGTCACCTCCTCCATGTCCGCCACGGTCAACGTTTTGTTTAGCATGCCCGTCAGCGAATACGCCAAGGATTGCCGCAGCTGGCGCACAGCATTTAGGATGGCCGTAAAGCAACCGGTGCGTCCAATGCCAGCCGAACAGTGTATAACTGGCAGCGGTTGCACCGCATTAAAGATGTCCTGCTTGTAAATATCCAAACGTTGTGCGGTTAGATGAGCATTCCTTGTGCTCCGCCTCTCATCGTAATTATCAAACTCAGACTCGCATTTGCCCAGATTTAGCACATGCAGGCAGGTGTCCAGCAGCGTGTTAATATCGCGCGGCGAATGATGATCCGGCCAGTCGGGATACCAGTAGTGATAGCAGCAGATTTTTTGCAAATAGTATTCCAGCCGGCCGACGCTCTCCGGCACATTGATGCAGTACAGCAGCACCAGCTTGCGCACAGAGTAGCCATTCCGTCGCACAATGCCCACATTTTTGGCCAAAAAGAAACTGCCATCCGCGGGCAGTGTGCGGCGAAGCGTCTCGCTCAACGTCACCTTTACCGAATCGATGGCAATGTGCCAGCGAATATTCTGCTGATCCCGCTCCGGTTCCGGCTGCAGCACATTTGGAGCACTCTCCGCCGTCGACGGCGCTGGCAACAGATGCGGCTCAAAGTAGTCGCGAGCCAGCGCGTCCAGCTCAAAAACTTCTCCTTTGGCGGCCACCGCAAAAATCTCGTTTAGCTCGATGGGAAAATAGATGGCGCACTTCTGACGATTGCACTCCGTGAAATTGGTAAGCATTACGATTTTCTGATGGTACTGCTGCAAAATGTGCGACCTATCGACATGGGGACTGCTGCCACCGTCCATGCAGCGGCGTATATAACGCTGCGTATTCTGATAGATCATTAGCCAGAACTCGAAAATGGTATTAGGCAGCGGTCCCTGGGAGGCCACATAGCACTTGGAGACATAGTCCGGGCCCTGGTAAAGTGTAGTATATATAAATATGAATGCATTTAAAAGTGTTTATACCAGTTGCACGTACCTTGATGTAATTGGCATTAATGTAGGGCAAATCCTCATTGGCCAGTAGCGTCGTTTTGCTTGTAAGCTCCTCGCTGCTCAGTTGTGGTTGGAGCAGGCCGCTCTGCTGATGTTGCTGCTGAAGATTTAATAGCTCGTTGGCCTCGCTCTCGAGCAGCACTCGCGAATGTTCGTTGGGCAGAATCGTTTTGTAGCGATTCTTTGTCTGCGAGCCAAAGACCATGGGCTTCTCCTGATGATTGAGCGGCAGATCCCAGAACTCCTTGTGCAAATCACGAAAAATGCGCTTCTGTTCATCGTTTTCAATTTGGGGTAGCGGTTTCACAATGCGCTGAACCACCGCCTGATACATGGCAAGCAATGCACTGTCCTCGGATGTGGGCGGCATCTGATTTGTGGGCGTGCCGCCCTCACGGCCCAACACCAGCACCGGCGGCTGCTCCAAGTTGACCTTATAGCTGTGATCGAACACATGATTCAGCTTGATCAGATCGTATTGATTGAGCGGATTCGAGGCACTCTGCAGCATCTGTATGCTGGCCAAATAGATTTTAAACTCCTCGCTTGTGGTTTGTGGGGAAAGAGGACGGGTCATAATGTTGCGTATGCCGCCGCCAACGACGCCCCCGCCACCTGTCGAGCAGCTGCAGACAACGCCCGCATCCGTGTTGCCCGCTGGGGATTTACTCTTTGACTGCTCGCTGGGCTGCAAATCGGAGGCGGAGCCAAAGCACAACGGCTGCTTAGTGTTGAAATCCAACTGCAAACTGTTGCCGCTACGATTGCTATTTAGATTCTCGGTGCTAAAGAATTTACGCTGATGCGTCGCCTGCGCAGCGTTGGCAGCGCCGCAATTGCATACGGTTAGCTTCGGATGCTCTAACTGTCCAAGCGATGGCTCCAGGACTGCTGCTGCTGCTCCTCCTCCGCCTGCCTGCCCGCTCATGTTGAGAGTGAGACTTTGATTGCTGCCGCGTCGCTCGAGCAGACCACGCTTGGGCGTCTGATTGGCCATGGCGTTGAGCTCACCGCAAGAGTTGGTCGTGTGACTCTTTAGGGTAATGCTGTGATTGGAACCGCGCCGCCGGAACAAACCCTGACGCATGCACTGTGCGCTGCCCGCAGCGACAGTTAGTTGATTGTTTACCTGCTGCTGCTGCTGTTGTTGCTGCTGTGTTTGCTGCAACTGTTGCTGCTGCTGCTCCAGATTGCAGCTGGATTTGGAGTTGCTGACGGAGCCCAAACTAAAATTGGACACGCTCAAGCCGCTGTTCAATAGATTACCGCACGAGCTGTGCAGATTAAGGGTGAGACTGTGATTGGAGCCACGTCGCTGCAGCAGATTCATCGATCCCGCCATGCTCTTGGCCTGTATATGGCCACCTGGCAAATCCATGGACTTTTGCTTGAATGGCGACTCAACGGCGGCACTGGGTGTAAACTCCACCAGCGTCAAGCACTCCGGCAGCGTTTTCAAATTGGTGCTGGACGAGTGCAGCAGCGGATTCAGTTTGTGTGCGCTCCGAGGCGCCAAATTGACACCCAATGTAAATTTGCCACTGTTGCTGCTGTCCACACTGGACGCCGACTTCAGTTCGTCCGCTTCTAGAGAGCTCTGACATGGATTCTGTTTGCGATGTACCATCCCCCAATCGCTGTTATTTAAGCCCGGAGATTTGCGACGCGTGGTGCGACGATTCTGCAGCGACTGCTGTGTGTCCAGGCGGGAGAGCGACGTGGAGTACAAACTGGAGGCCGTCGGCTGCATCAGCATATTGCTCTGGGTGACATGACCGATGCTACTGCCAGGCGAGGACATATCCTGAGATTCGCTTATATGATGCACCACAATCGACAATTCCGTCTCATTGGCAGCGGAGTCCAGGGAGCGTGCCTTCTCCTTGGTGCTCTTAATGGTGGGCGTCTTTGGCTTGGCCAGCGTGGATGGTGAGACCTGATGGGCGCTGCTGTTCCTGCTGGCCAACTGCACATCTGTAATCCGAATGGTGAGATTATTTTTATTCTTGCGATTACGGCGACCCATCTCCTGCTGTTGCTGCTGATTGTCTGGCATCTCGGTCGGCACAGCTGCGAAAGGTGTAGGCTGCGCCACATCCTGCACCACATGATCAATTTCGGGAAATCGAAAGAAATTCCCATTTTTATAGCCAGCCGAATTGATAATGTTTAGGGGTGAGCCGGATAATGATGAGTTATTCAAATTGAGATTATTAATTGAGGCGAGCAGTTTGGGTGAGAAGCTAAGGCGGCTGGAATCGTTGTGCAGGAGGAGATTCGGTGTCGGTGTTGGTGTCGTCGTTTGCGTTATCGATGCGCTCTCATCTCTAAAAATAATCGTGGGCGAATTGTGTTCGCTTTTCGATAAATACAAGCAACTATCGTGATCGTTATCGGTACTGCACTTTTTCGGTATCGTATTCTCCTTGTTGGCAACAATGCGTCCTCCCCCCGCATCATGAGGCGAACACGAACGGCGATCGTATAATGAAAATCGCTTCAATTTACGATTCAGCGTCGTCGGCGATTGGGGTAACGGTTGCTGTTGTTGTTGCTTTGGATTTGCAATTGTAAACTGTTTGGGTGTATATAACGGTTCATCATCGCATCCTCTCTCTCCTGCTGCAGTTGTTGTTGTTGGCGATGGAAACTCAAAGGAGGTCTGTAGGTATTCGAGGGGCGTAAAATATGGGGTGGGCGTGCTTTTATTGCTCTCCACATCCACATCGGCGTCGGTATAGGAGCAATCAATTGATGCAATAACTGCATGTTCTTTGTTGTTGTTTTTTAACTTGTCCATTATATACACACAAACACATACACACAAAGCACACACGCACACAAAACACACACACAGAAGCTCCTCTCCTCTCTCGCTCAGAGAGACGCTGCCATGTAAACGGTTAACATTTTGGCCACTAGCTGGCTGTCAAACTATATTGGCATTGCTGGAAAATTGCGCTTTTCACAACACAACATTTTTACACGCAAAATAAGGAAAATAATCAACCCAAACACAGCTAGTGTGACCAACGGCATGATACACAACAAATATATCGATATTGTAGACATGGTATTTTTATGCGCAAATAATACTAATTTATCGGCCATTGCAATGGCAGGCCCATTTTTATTTATGGCCGTTTAAATTTTAATTTTGATTTACAGGCATAACAGAACACACAATATAACTAATATAACTTTTAAAATTTATCGGTCTGAAAAATGTTTACTAGCATATCAGTTGATCAGGGTTCAGCCATTGGCGTAGCATGGTTCGATTTTGTGCCAAAAGTGCAGCTTCCTCAAGATATTTAAAATGCTTGTCCTCAAAATGTTTGGGCATCTGCATGGGCTCGGGCGCTGGCAAGCATAGAACGCAAATCCGTTGCTTCTTCATGATGTGCTGCAAGCGCGCTTGATGATAGTCTAGATAACTGGCTGTATCCACAAATGTCGGCGATTCCTCATTGGGCCCAACTTGACCCGTCGGCGCTGCTAATGAATTGGCCTGAATTGAATTCAAATTTCTAGCTGTTTGCACAGCCGCAACAGTAGTAGTTCCTGCTGCATTGCTTGAACGCCTTTTGAATTTCAACTCAAGTGCTTTATCAGCGTCAGCTGGGCCAGCTTTGGTCGCTTGCTTAGTCGGATGCGACTTGCCAGCCTTTTGAGTGTTGGCTACGTTTGGCTTCTTCGATTTTGAGTTCTTCATTTTAGCTTTCTGCTCGACGTCAGCCCGAAACACTTTTGGATCGATACGGACAATGTGTGGTTTGGGCTGTTCATCAAATATTTGGAACTTTGTATCAGCGGTTACCTTATTGACTTTGCCCTTGCCAGGTTTATTTGATTTTGTTAAACGTGGCGATATCATTACTTTAACACCAAGACCAGTCTGCACAGCAGCCGCATAGCTCATACGCATGCCCTGCAAGGATGGTGAGGACGAGGAGGCTGTCCTCTCGAGGTTCATGTATTCACCCAGAGGCTTGCGACGGACGGGAACGAACTGACACGGCTCCTTGGCCAATTCATCGGCGGCATCGTTCTGCTTCCTTGGATCATTGCGGTTTTTGCGTTTGATGAGCGCAGCCGCTGATTTTAATTTGGGAGACTCCAGCTTCGACTTACGTCTTCCTTTGATTACCACTGGTTGGCTGTCTTTAGTGAACGGACGCATTGAATTTCAAATTATTTAATTTACACTACTACAACATGCGACTTAATAGTGACTTACCGATATCGGGATGTAGTTTTCGCGGAGATCTCTGATGTTTTTAGTTGCTACTTTCATTCTACAAAATTAAAATTTTATGCTAGCCTGTCTGACAGTAAATTTAGACGCCTTTAGCATTCGTTTGCAACCAGAAAAGTTTATATTATCGTAACAAACATAAAATATATAAAATAGGACAAAATGTTTCCTGCTGGTTTATTTCTTCGTTCACAATCCATCAATCTAAATTTCGCGTAAGCTTTTGAACTTTAACCAAGATTGCGTTTATCTAATACCCCTGTTCATTATTCAGACCATGCTTTACTAGGCGCTACTCAGAGTCGAAGGATTACTTGCCAAATATCTTTCTGTTGGGCGGCGGCTTGGGCAAAATGCAGGGTGGCATAAAAGAAGAGGAATATTTTAGCTCTGTCAATCAAGGATTAATGTGCAACATACGCAAGCACATCGAAACCTCCAAGAATGCTGACTATATGCGCAAATGGGAGGAATACCAAAGAACACTGGATCACGCATCCCTCTCTAATACCACTTGTATAAGCAAATACAAGGACATACACGAAGAAGCCTTCTTTCTGAATGAGGTAAGTGCATCTATATATTATGTATATCTATCACAGTAATCCCTATATTGCAACAAACAGAGCGCCGAGTGCTTCAAGGTTTTGGGTAATCGTGGCAAGATTCCTGACCCCACTGAGGAGGAGACATAAGTTTTTAAATCAAACATACATACAAACAAACCGATGTGGACCATTATTTAGTTTTCGTTTTGAAATTTCGTTTACCGCACATCCAAAACAACGCATTCTTTTGTTTGCATCCAAAACAAGATTCGTTTCAAATCAAATCAAATTCGGACCGTTGTAGCATTTAGTGAAACAAGTTGGCATCCCCATAACAATTCAAAAGCAGCTGAGATTTTCGTAATACCTTGAAATAAAGAGCATCAAATCCCACAATATTCATAATCACAAGTAATATACTATATAAGCTGCCGGTATATATATCAACATGTTTACATTGCGCCGTCTCAGTCAGCAACTATATCCAAAACAAATACAGTAAGTTCCATTAAAAATAAAATAGTCTTAGAATATTCACGACAATTCTCGACAAATCGTTGCATAAGATTTCGCCTGCTAATTGCCGATTGCATATAAATAAATATTGCACATTAGTGCGTCATATATATATATATATGTATTAACTACTTCGTAGGCACTTGACAATGTCGCATATGGGGGAACTGGGAAGCGGTGCGGGTAAAGGCGGCGGAGGCGGTGGCGCCATACGCGAAGCCGGTGGATCCTTTGGCAAGATGGAGGCTGCACGGGAAGAGGAGTTCTTCTATAAACAGGTTGGTTACAAATTTTAAAAGCATTTTCTATAAATTCATATTTTTAAATTGTTCTTTAGCAAAAGGAACAACTGAAGAATCTGAAGGCTAAAACCGACACCAAGGCCCCCGATGCAGCTAAGAAATGAATTAATGTGCTCGAAATAATAGTTTATAGTATTTATAGTTTTGTATAGGTCAATTTTATGAATAAATTGGCATACACTGTGTGTGTGGTCCACACAATAGAATACTGACGAAATTCTTAAAAGAAAATACCAAATAAAAGGAATAAATTATATTATATATATATTGTATTACCTTTGATGATAGTACAAGGTATTTCCTAGCCGTGCACTCTCTTATAAAGCATTTTGATTTAAATACCATGCAATAAAATCTTGAAATTTTCATTCATTATATTTAATACAAAAGGTCCAATATTATAGTCATATATACTAATTCTAATTTTTATATAAGTAAAAAAATGTAGTTTCCCCCCTCATTCGAAAGCGAACGAAAACTTTTACAGTCCATAGCACTTAGGGCGTTGTGGTTTCAACTTTCTTGGCATTATCCTCCTTGGAGGAGGGGCCAGTCTGTGTGATTTGCACCAGGCGCTCAGTTGAAGGAGGTGGCAATTTCTTCATTGGTGCCGTAATGGTCAGCAGACCATCCGAGGACAGCGAGGAGGAAACTGAGTCGGGATTGACATCACCTTTGAGAAATAATCAATTATAGCAAATCACATAAAAAGTAACCAACGTTTTTTTGCATGCTTACTTGGCAGTTGGTAACGTCTGGAGAACTGACGTGAGACAAATCCATGCTCATCCTGCTTCTCCTCGTGCTTGCCCTCGACGATGACAAACTTGTCGGCCACCTTGACGGTAATCTCATTGGGCGAGAACTGTTGCACATCCAGGATAACCTCGAACTTCTCGCTGTCAATGTTGAGCGTGGAGCCGGACTCCTGCTTCTGCAGACTGTTGGCCGAACGCTGCCACGGGCGCATATAGCCGGAACGGAGCATTGTGGGACGGTTGTTCCAAACGGATGACAGCAGATCGTCACGTTTCAGGCCCTGGCCAAAGTGTTGGTCCAAGAGGCGTGAGGTGCGCATTGGAAAGTCGAGCTCATCCCACCAGTCACGGAACATTAGAGGCACTACGGACATCTACGTGAGAACAGAAAAAAGACAAAGCTAATGGCAATTAATGCACATCACCAGTTAGTCAAAGGGATCACAGCAGTCGAATATCCATAAAACAAAAATTTCAGAATTTTTCGATTTCTGTTTTCTGTTATATTCCATTTCTCCATTTACCTCTGCTTATTAATCGCCGATTAGTTACACTCGAATTCCTCGCTTATTTGCGTATATTCCGTTTCGCGGTTGAAGCGTTTTTGTGGAGCTTTTCGAAAATCTGCCCAGTTTTATAGGAATATCGCACTGTTTACATCTTCTATGTGCTAAAAATATGAAAATGTATTTGCCATCTAATTTTAGCCGGGCGTCATTTATATGAGTTTGCTCCCACAAGCATTATATCTTTATGACTGGCTGCATATATATCGTATTCGTAATATAATTTCGTAAATATATTCTATACCCTGTAAAATGGCAATAAATAAATAATTTAATCATTTCATAAATATTCTTTGTTTTACCTTAAATAGTTTATATAAAATAATAAGAAAGCTGATGAAAATATTTGGGCTATTATTGGAAATATTTAACAAGGGGTATGGAATATTCGTATAGCCCATATTTATTAGAAGGATTTGCTTGTTTGTTATTTTGCTTTTGGGGGAAGACACCGACGCCAGCGATGACGCCGATGCATGGAAAATTCTATAAACATTTTAAATGATCCGCAGACCATTTGGAAAATGGTGTTTGAATTTGTATTTCATTTTAATAATCGTTGCCTTCATTAGCTAAAAACGTCTGAAATTTTCACCAAAATGTTTGTGCATGTTTTGCATCAAACCATTTTGGAGGCAAATACTAGAACTTGCCAGAATGTATTTACGATTAATTCTTGTTGTTTATTTTCTGTCCGAAAAACACCTACGTTTTCTACTTATATATGGCCTTATGTTCTCGTGGAGGAAATACTTTGAATCTTTGATGCCCCATATTACAATTCTTTGGATTTAAATAAGTTTTCGAACTATTTAAAGCATCTGCTGCTGAGTCACGACTCGTCTGTTTGGTTTGGTCACAGTTTATTTTTTGATAAACTCAAATTAATATCAAGTTATATTTTCGACCAGAGCTTCGAGCAAAGTTCCAATACTTCAAACTGCCACAACTTTGTCAAATCTGAACCGATTGTCAATCCCGAGGCCATTTTGATCATTATTTGGCACCTAGTTTAATTCTTCATCTCAAGTTTATGATTTTTTGAAAATATTAAATTTTGGATTTTTTTCGCGAAAAAAGCATAAGGGGGGACCCTTACCAATTTTGATTTTTCAAAAAATAGAATCTTGAAATTTTACGTTTAATTGATTGTGGGTGTCTCAATTAGTATAAAAAACTATTCCAAAAGTGATTTTGTGGTGTTTCATTTTTCTGTCAAAAATCACGCCAAAAGTGACAAAAAAATAGACTTGTCAAGTGCCCAAACAATGAAAAGTTCCTTATAAATGACTTTCCCAGACTTCAAACTGCCACAACTTTGTCAAATCTGAACCGATTGTCAATCCCGAGGCCATTTTGATCATTATTTGGCATCTAGTTTAATTCTCCATCTCAAGATTATGATTTTTTGAAAAAATTAAAATTCGGATTTTTTTCGCGAAAAAAGCATAAGGGGGGACCCTTACCAATTTTGATTTTTCAAAAAATAGAATCTTGAAATTTTACGTTTAATTGATTGTGGGTGTCTCAATTAGTATAAAAAACTATTCGAAAATTGATTTTGAGGTGTTTCAATTTTCTGTCAAAAATCACTCCAAAAGTGACAAAAAAATAGACTTGTCAAGTGCCCAAACAATGAAAAGTTCCTTATAAATGACTTTCCCAGACTTCAAACTGCCACAACTTTGTCAAATCTGAACCGATTGTCAATCCCGAGGCCATTTTGATCATTATTTGGCATCTAGTTTAATTCTCCATCTCAAGATTATGATTTTTTGAAAAAATTAAATTTTGGATTTTTTTGGCGAAAAAAGCATAAGAGGGGACCCTTACAAATTTTGATTTTTCAAAAAATAGAATCTTGAAATTTTATGTTTAATTGATTGTGGGTGTCTCAACTAGTATAAAAAAATATACGAAAAGTGATTTTGTGGTGTTTCATTTTTCTGTCAAAAATCACGCCAAAAGTGACAAAAAAATTGGCTTGTAAACGCCCTAATTGGTTTCTGAAGTCCATTCAAATGCCCTTCCTAGACTTCAAACTGCCAAAACTTTGTCAAAACTGAATGGATTTTCAATCCCGAGGACATTTTGGTCGTAACTTGGCCTGCTTTTGAATTCCACAAACAATTTTGTATATTATTATATTTATGCATATGCATGTACATATATCACACAGCTTAAAAAACACCCAGTTTTCGATGATGCATCTGCAGCCCTTAAATTGTAGCGATGTGAGTGTTTGTGTGTGTATGTATGTGAAATAATGGAAGCCGGGGTAGCCTGAGCGCAGGACGAGCGAAACCCAGAAGTAGGCCAAAGCCAAAACATCCGCCAACTTGCCAAAGGACATGCAGCTGTGTTGGTTACAATAATCTGTGTGTGTGTGTTTCGGCATCGAAAAATCGTCATGTGATACGCGAAAAAGTGGCGAAAACATAACAAAAACATCAATTACGAAACGCAACGCAATGCAAAAGGTGTGACGGCTAAAAAAGTTGAAAGTTTTTTGTGTATATTTATTTTACTGTTGCACGCTTTTAGGCGCTGCCCGTAACGTTATGCCGGACCGGAACTGGATGCGGATGGTGGCCGACCGTGCTGTTCATGCTGCTAATGTCGCTGACACCGCTGCAAGGCAATGACGAAGGACATCTGAGCAAACGCTACTCGGACCAGAGCGTGCACGGTTACATGACCGAGGTATGTTGCAGGTATATAAACAAAGGAGCAGTGTAGTTTTAAAGATTTCTAAACATTTCGTAGCGCACCTGCTGGTGGAATGAGGTCTGCAAGGAGGAGTTCCAAAATCTCTTTCGCTGCAAGTGCCCACAGTACTCGTACTGCCGGTAAGTGAGAGTTCAGTTCGTGCAGAATATTTATAACAATTATATGCTGTGCTTAAAGCTCGCCAGGACGCTATTACAATGCGTATTGTTCCATGACGGATACCGGCTATATTTGGACCCAAATGGCGCTGGGAACCGTTGAGCGCTGAAGTGGCGTGACGTCAAACATATCACAGAAGCAGTATTAACAATAGCAACAACAACAACAACAGGAACACCAATAGCAGCTACACTGAGTGCCGAAAGTATGCAACCCAATTCGCAAGTGGCCTACAACTTAATATTCAAATTAATCCAATGCCCATTGGTTTAAATAACTAAAACAACAATAATGCAAGGAACCTTAAAAATGTATTTAATTTTTTTGAATTAACGGACATTAAAAATGCTCAAATTAAATGTATTTAATTGCGTTGTATTTATAATCGATATATTTTAAGGAGGCTTGCATACACATCAACATAAACTGATCGATTTGTGTGCATAATAAAAAAATAATCGAAACGTCCATTTTGTTGTCTGACTTTTTGCGCCCATTTTTGTTGTCGTGTGCAATTGGAAAATCGATAAAAAGACTTTTTTCAATTAACGCAATGTGTGTCTGTGTGCGTGCCACAGTGGTGGCAACTGCATGCTAGTGTGACCGTCATGTTGAACTCACCTCTTTTGGGCGTATTCGTCCCACTGTGCTGACCAAGCGCATGCGTTCGCAATGAAAGGGAAATGCGTGGGTGCTGTGCGTGTATTGGCCCCGAGCTAGTTCAGTTATTGCCAGCTCAACATATAGACAACTCCAACAGATGTTAAGGTTGCCAGTCAGCAAAATCGAATCGAAGAAAGAGTGTAGCTTAAAAAACGGCTTTAACTAAACAAAAGGAACGGAAAAATGCGAGGCGTTTTGTTTGTGGCGCTGCTGGCGCTTGGATTGTGTGGCCTCCTGTCTGCCGTGTGTGGCAACCACCTGCCAGAGGCCAACTTAAACCTCAACGAAAGGTTCTTCGATGAGGTCAGGGAGCTCATCAAGCGCCGCATGGAGGTAGGCTATTGTTGACGTATGCCTTAATAGGTTAATTAACCAACCGCCCAATTTGCTTTGTAGACCAAGCAGCTGCCGTTGGCGGGCGATGAGCTGGCGCTGCAAAATCAGCGCAGCTACGACAATGTGCCCATACCAGCGGCCAGTGTGCCCGTGCCAGTGCTCGTCGAGAATTGGCCCACAGATCAGCATAGTTTTGGACAAGTGACTGCCGTCTCCGTCGATCCCGAGGGTAATCCAGTGATTTTCCATCGCGCCGACCGTTACTGGGATGTAAAGTAGGTCAACAGCTGTGCAGTAACAAGTGTTTGTGTGTGTGTGTGTGTATCACAATTAATAAATATTTTTGTTATTTTTTCGCTGTCACTTCGCAGCACTTTCAATGAGAGCAACATTTACTATCTGATTGAGTACGGACCCATCAAGGAGAAGACCATTTATGTGCTGGATCCCAAGACGGGCGCCATCAAGTCCGGCTGGGGCTCCGATATGTTCTATATGCCACATGGCATGACCATCGATGGGCACGGCAACTACTGGATAACCGATGTGGCCATGCATCAGGCGTTTAAGGTTGGTAGTCACTTAGAATCCACAATTAGAAGTTAATCCATATATTCAAGTAATCATTTGACCTCACAAATGTTATCTGTATTTACGTCACAACCTCTCTTATCACAACAGTTCCGACCCTTTGAGAGCAAGCCACAACTGGTGATTGGCAAGCGTTTCCGGCCTGGCCCCTCCGTCAAGCATCTGTGCAAGCCCACCTCCATTGCTGTGGCCACAACGGGAGAGGTGAGGGGTGCTGCCCCCTTTCAATAAACTACTGTCAACTAATTGATGCTGCTGTTCTTTTCAGTTCTTCATTGCTGATGGCTACTGTAATAGTCGCATACTTAAATTCAATGCGGCTGGCAAACTTCTACGCAGCATTCCACAGCCACCCGGTGCGTATACGTAATGTGCGGCACAAGAAAATCTAACTGATTGTTGTGTATACTTGCAGAATTCCTCTCGTTGCAGGTGCCACATGCCATCACCCTGCTGGAACACTTGGATTTGTTGTGCATTGCCGACCGCGAGAACATGCGCGTAGTATGCCCCAAGTGAGTAGCCATAAACATAAACATAAGCTCCCTTAGATTGTTTGATTATAATATGATAAAAACGACTAGAGCTGGCCTGAAGTCATCGCATGGAGAGGGTCAGCCGGCGGCCACCATACAGGAACCGGATATGGGTCGTGTCTTTGGCGTTAGTGGCTATGGCGATATTGTGTTTGCCGTGAATGGACCCACCTCCATGTTGCCGGTGCGTGGCTTTACCATAGATCCCCGCTCCGAGGCGATCATTGGCCACTGGGGCGAGTTCAAGAATCCGCATTCGATAGCCGTTAGCGTCAATGGCTCGGCACTATATGTTACGGAGACGGGCACCAATCATCTGACGAATCGCGTTTGGAAGTACGTTTTGGCTTGAGGTATTGGCTGCCAATTCACGCACACTGTCACCACTCGAGAGCCACTTAAATATATCTGAGAGTCGAATGGCATATCCGCACAAATAGTTAATAGCAATTACGTACTAGCAAAATATTTAGAGATCGAATAGAGCAGAGCCGAGAACAAAGCAGCAACCAAATACACCAATTACCAATAGTGACAGAAACAAGCACTTCTTTTATATAATTGAAATCAATAGTAGTAATTAATAATGTACAATCTAAGTATGTAAATTGCTTGTCAAACAAATACCACAACAAACATAACCTCAAAATTTATGTTTTGCACTGTAATGAATGAAATGAAATTACAACGCAGCTTATAAATATATATAACTATCAAATAAATATGTGTGGGCGTGAGGAATACCAAATGGAACATAGAAATGCATCTAAAACTATATATAAACCACATAACACTATGTATCATATTGTAACCGGCACAAATATATATTAATATAATGTGTACTATATCTTTATTATATTATAATCCATGTAAATTATGTATGTAATAAACTGTTGTTGTTGTTGTGCATATATTAACAAGCCTACACACGATAAAGCAAAGTAAAGTTTGATTTCATCTAAGGCTATTCCGGAATGTTAGCTTCGGGGGATGGCCCCCAAAAAACGACTCGATTGTGGACTAATATGAATTGATATGATTATAACTTAGACTAGACTAAAAGTCTAACACAAATACATATGTATGTATGTATATATAGATCAAGTATAATATATATAGGGAAGCGTAGTTCGTACTCCACTTTAAGGCTTTTCACGTACTTTTCTATATACAATTTCTTAACAGAACCAACTTAAATAACCAAAAACAATTATAAAATCGTATGCTAAACATATAAAAATATAATATAATATAAAATTAATAGCTAAGAGGCACTTAACCAACGCCTGGCTAATTCCAGCGCCTCATTCAGTTGCCGCAACCATTCGACTAGTTCCGTTTGCGTGTCGGCGGCGAAGAAGGCTTCAGAGTTGGGACACTGCAGCCAGAAGCTGCGCGCGCGGGCACAGAGCTCGCGTGGCGCCACATCCAGCTGCCACTGGCGGCAATCCTCCAGGTGCATGGCCAGCAGCGGCGGCTGCTCGCTGAGATTGTGTTCGTGCTGCCAGACGGCGAGATGGAGTCCATCGAGCGTGCACCAGCGACGATTCCAGTTGTGTTTGTTCCGCGGATCCGTATCCTGCACGTTGAGGTAGCCAGCATATTGTGACTTGGGCAGACGCAACTCCACACGACCGCTGAGCGCAATCTGTGGCAGTAGATTCGAAGATTTCGTGTGCGCCGTCAGCGGTAGTTGCCAGGTGCTCGAGGTGCGTAACCACAACTTGTCGCTGGATTGCGACTCATTTACCACCAGCTCGTAGGGTACCAGATCGCTGGCTTTGAGCGTAAAGGAAGCGTGAAGGCGAAACCGGGAGACGATCTGATCATACTGGGAGGAGTTGGTGGAGGTGGCAGAGCCAAGACTGCCGCTAGCTCGTTTCTATGTTAAAGATTCACTTGTGAGCTAGGATTGGCTTAGAAATCAAAGACCATTACTTACCGCCAGCGTCCTGGTCGGCTCCAGCGACAGCGTTGAAACCTTGCGCAGACGCAGCATGAAAATTTGACAGCGCAGCTCCAACGTCTCCGCCTGGCCACCAGTATAAAACTCCAAGCCACAATCTCGGAAGACAGCAGCGCCATTCTGGCACTCAATGGACTGCGTGGAACGTATGCGACCCTCGCACTCAATGGTGCAGATGTAGTAGTAGTTGAAGAACATGTCCTGGTTGACATCAGCGCGGACGGGCAAACGCAGGCCATCAATGAGCAGGGACTGTGATTGCTGTCTGGCTGCAAGTGAAGCCTCACTGAGCACCGCTGGCGGTGTCTTCTTGCGCAGTGAGGTGAACAGCAGCAGTCGCTCCGCTTCCACCATTTCGGGAGAGATCTCCAGCTCGGGCATTTGTCGGCATAGGCTGACTGCCTGCGCCAGCTGCTCAGTGGGGGTCAGTGATTCGTTGAGCATCGAGTCCAGATTAAAGCTAGCATAGTAGTTGCTGCTGTCCTGTTCGCCTTCCGTTTGATTAGACTGATCGCGAGATAGGCTGAGACTGTGAGTCAACCGCTGCTTCTCGGCCAGCAAGAAGTCTTTGCCCTTGCGATAGGAGCGACGCACTGCATCCTTAAGCAGGCGATAGCGCGCCAATGTGCTCACCGACAGCAGCTGACTTTCATTGGACGGACGCTGAACCAGCTCGCCGAGGCTGCTGTGCACCTGCCTGACCTGACTGGTGGGCTGCGGCGGTTGCTGTGGCGTCGTCGGGCAGCTGTGGCTGACAGTTTGTGGATGACCATCGTTTAAATCAAGGCTGAGCTCACGTGGTGTCTGAAATATGGCGCAAGGCAAGGGATTACATATGGCAGCTTACAAATAACAAGTTGAAGTAGAGTTGGAAGCTAAGAATAAGCGGAAAGCGTTTGGTTTTTATAGCTAAATATGCGTGAAGCTTATATTTGTATGGCGCTTTTGGTATTGATGGTTGTGTACAATGGTTATATACAGTGCGAAAAGCCTTAACATCTAATAGGAATCAACAAAAATCTCTACCTTAGTTGTAAAGCGCTGATGTTGCTTCTTTGGCGTACTCTGATTATCTGAAGATGGCGGCGGCGGCTCAAGCTGAACCGATCCATACTGACTCCGGGCGTTGGTTGCAAATGAGCTGCCGCTGGCATTGCCATCCTCCAGGACATAGTCATCGTATAGCTCATTGGGCATATCATAGGACACATCATCCGCATTGGGATCCTGGCCTGCTGGGTTTGCTCGTAGGCAGGTCTGTAAGTAGTTATGAAATTAATTTAGGCGTTGCTGATTTCAAAAGTCTTGTGTTACTTACATTCTGCACCTTCTCCAGTCGCACATTGTCGTCGTGATCCAGCACCATCTCGCTGCGGCAGAGATTCTCCAGAAATATCTCGCTGCGCTGCAGTGAAAGTTCCGATTTGGACAGATTGCGATTCTTCTTAGGCGGCGAGTGCTGTTCGTTTATATTATTCAGCGACTGATGCAGTGGCAAGGTTGGCTGCTCGGTGTTGGCAATGATCGACATTAAGGTGGACGCCGTATAGGAAGCATCGCTGCTAGGCTCATCGGGCAGCGGCATAAACTGAAAGAAGCTGCCATTGACCAGCGACTCTTGTAGAAATTGACCCAGCGGTCGGGGCTGCACTGCAGCCTTTATCTGTGTTGGCTTTGCCAGCTTGTTGGCTTTTTGGACTTGGGCATACAATGCGTTAAGATCTGCATTTGGGGGCAAAGGCGAGGGGACGGGTGTTGAGTCGCTGACTGTTGCAGTCACTGGCAGCGTTCTTGTTGATGTGGGCGTGGCTGTGGGTGTTGGCACCACCTCCAGATGGGCAGCGGTTCTCACATCAAACTGTGGACTGCCACTAATGCGCATGCAGTCCTCTTCAATCTCTGAGTAAATAGGCTCCCTGTCAGGATGACGACGCTGACGCAACGTTGTTGTCGCCGTGCGCTGCACTCGAGTGCTGTATCCATCGGTGCAATCGAAGCTATCACTAGGAACTTGCGAATGCACCGCGTGCGTAAAACGTGAGCTCTCCTGTAAAGTGTTTTTAAATTTATTATTTAAATACGAAATAATATACAAAACGGGTGTAAATTGTTTGCGGTTTTAATCTTAAAATAATTTCAAATCACGCAATCTACGCGCGCCGTCAACGTATTCGATAACGATAACAAGCGATAGCTCACACCCAGTGAATGGCAATTTAAATGCACGCACACATAGTGAATGACACAATAACACAGCTACAGAAGATTGGATTTGGCTGGCGAAGTTTTAGTTGGAACAAGGGGAAACCGCAGCACTTGAATGAAATGTCAAAATCGCCGTTGCGACGCTTCAACATGAGCATAAAATTTTTACGCAGCAGCTCGTACAGCAGACGCCAGCCAAATCCCAAAATCGAGCAACGGTACGATTATAATAGAAAATGGATTTTGACGCCAAATTACGAGTCCAATCCGTTTCCCCGCATCAAGCTGCTGTCGTACAATATTCTAGCGCAAGATCTGCTGCTGGAGCATTTATTTTTGTATATTAATATCAAACGGGAGATGCTCACTTGGCCACAGCGCTTAAAAAACTTGCAGCGGGAAATCAACAAACTGGATCCGGATATACTCTGCCTGCAGGAGATGCAAAGCGATCACCTGGCCATGCTGGTGCAGCGACTGACGGCGCTCAGCGGAAAACGCTTGGAGTATGTGTACAAGAAGAAGACTGGCAGTCGCACCGACGGCTGTGCCATCATCTATGATTCCAGCAAGTTCCAGCTGCTGAGTCAGTACGGCGTGGAGCTGTACGATGGGAATGTGCCGCTGCTGAATCGTGGCAATGTGGCGCTGCTAGCTAAATTTCGACTGAAACAACCAAATGGCACGGAAGAACACAAGGAGGTGATCATAGCCACAACGCATCTGCTATATAATCCACGACGGAATGATGTGCGCTGTGCTCAAGTGGCCAAGCTGCTGAACGAACTGCGCAACTTCGCAAAGGACGAGACACAGGGTGAAGGTACCACGCCCGTTATTCTAACCGGCGATTTTAATACGCAAAAAAACGAGAAGCCCATAAAGATACTAACGGAGAAGGATGCGAATTCATCAGCGCTTTATTTTGAGGCACTTGACTGTGGTGACTCCACGGCGTCGACGTTTCAGAATAACTGGATCACCGTCGACTACATTCTGCGCTCCGTCAGCCCCCCACAATGCAAGCATCAGCTGCAGGTGCTGAGTCTC
The DNA here is from genome assembly GCA_035045305.1 of Drosophila maculinotata. Lineage (NCBI taxonomy): Eukaryota > Metazoa > Arthropoda > Insecta > Diptera > Drosophilidae > Drosophila > Drosophila maculinotata. Next base: position 11,811,924 of record JAWNPD010000387.1, read on the forward strand.
TATAGGTTGCCCACACTTGCTTGCTGTGCTCACGTGGGTAACATTCCGAATCACTACCTCGGCTCGGATCATTACGCACTGGGTGCAATCTTCGCGCTGACTTAGCATTTAAATTTCTTACCCCACCAAATTAATTGTTATACATAAAATATAAAAATTGACTTTCAGTTACCCTTCATTTCAATTAAGTATATGCTTGTTTAGTATAATAGATGGATAGCTGCCCCAGATATCGAAAAATGTAGTTGAAATATAGTCAGGCCTGTTCCCATTTCCAAAAAAGTAACGATTGCAGATTCGGATTAAAATCTAAGAAGTTTTGCAAATTACTTTTGATTTAGAAAGTTGAAAGGCAAATGTTTCGGAACTGGATAATTCAATCGTTATGGAATCGAAAATGGAAAAATGAAAGCTTTGATTTTCGGTATATGTGGTGCCACCCAACAAATTCCAACAAATAATATTGTAATCAAAAAAAGGAAACTTACCCGAAAGGTGCGCATAGCGCGATCATCGCTGGCTTCCAATTTGGCGCGTATGCTGCCCAGCAGATAGCCCATTTTGGTGATGGTCACATCCTGATCGAGATCCTTGTGAAATGAGCGATACGTAGCGGGTGCAGCGCAGCTGTCGCCTTGGAAGTTAAGTTTGCGAGGACCCTGCGCTCGCGGCAGCTTTTTGGGCGGCGTTGGAGGTTTCACTTTGCGCTCGAAATCGAAATAGGGCTGCTCGGAGCTGTCCTTGTATGTTTGTTGCCTGGTGGAGGTGGTTGTGGCCGAGGGCGTTGACTGCACTGGCGAATGATAGCTGCCTGGCGGAGATTGTGATTGCAAATCCAGTTGCAATTGGGAGCTGGAGGTCTGCACGCCTACTGTGCACAGGCGTGGCGTGGGTCGTTGTCTAATCCTCTGGTCCATGTGCTGCTCCTGCTGATTGGACTTTTTTGGCGAGACAAAGCGCAGTATTTTCTTCTTGGAACTGTTGAGAAAGTTGCGGGATTTGCTGCGCAATCCTGGGCGCTTGCTCCAAGGCGAAAGATTGCGCCACTGTTCGCCCCAAATGAATTTCTGGCTGCTATTTTTATTTGCAGGAAAGCGCGGATATTTAATCGGCGTGTGCTTCTGCTCCATATTGACGGCCAGATTTTCGCTAACACCATCCACCGTGTCCAACGATACTTTGGGCACCACTGGCACCTGCCAACCTATGTTACCGGCCACCTGTGGCGCCGGCCGTGGAGCGTGTGTTTTAAACTGTGTTCGCTTTGATCCGTCATAGTTGAGCATATCATTGATTTTGGGCTCCGTCCAGCCGAGCATAATGTCCTTCATGGGCTTATCGGCAACAGCGCTCTTTCTGCTGGCCATATGTATGTTTTTGGCATAGTGTGAGCCACGCTTGGATTCCACGACGCGCTCAATGTCACTCAGCGAGGGACAGGTGGCGAGAGGCAACTGAATTCCGCGCATTGGCTTCTCAATTTCAGCTGTAATTTATAGAAAGGATACCATTAGCTAAGTTGGAAAGTTAAATATCTAAGCAGGCATTTGGCATAGTAGTAATCTCTTTGGGAACTATATGAAAACGAGCTCAACATATTCAATATTCAATTTTAAAATTGAGGGACTACAAAGAAATTTAGGAACAGACAAATATGTATATATTGTCTAACGATCTCAAACAAGACTATATCTTCTTTATGAAGTTGTAGATGCGTTACACATTTTGCGAATAAATTTTAATGCTGATATAGATATACACCGAAAATTTTTTTAGCCAGAAGTTTATTTGTTCACCTTCTACAATTTTAGTTATACTATACTATTATCTATATTAATTATCTATCTACGCTTTAGCCAACTACCAGTAGTTATATTTAGAGTTAATACAATGCAGCCAACACCTTTACTTTTAACTAGCGCCTAAGCTAATCCTTACACTTACCCAACGGATAGGATTTACGTTTGCTTTTGGTCTTTTGCAAGTTCTCCATTTTTGCAGTTGGCAATTGGACGCCATGCTTGCGCAGAAAGTCATCCAGGACGCGCTCGGCATCGCGCACCGACGGCGTCGTTGAGGTCAACGATGATATTGAGAATTTACCATCGAGACTCTGGGTGCTGCGACGCGGCGGCTTTGGCGGCGGCTGCTCCATATCGCGTGCCTTGAAATTGACCTGTCCCTGGGAGAGACGCTTCTGCAGCAGACGACCTCCGCCGCCGCTGGAGCTGCGACGTGAACTGCGACGTGTCGATTGCAAACTGCCACCTGCCAAGCTGGTAGGCTCCGTTCGAAACGCATCACTCTCCTCCAGCGGTGTCTCCTGCTCGCTTATTTTCGATAAAGGCGGCGCTGTGGGCATATAATCAATGCACTCAGTCGCTTTCATTTTTGGCTTAAGCTTGGACGATGCCGTTGAGCTTGTTGTTGTTGTGGAACGACTGGCTCCCGACAGCTTCTCTCGGTTGACGCGCACTTCCGAAATGACGCAATTATCGCGCAGCTCCTGTATAATGTGTATCATAGGCGCATCATCGCCCACAGCACGCAAGCTGCTAAAGGCTGTCAGTGGAGTACAGGCAACGGAGGTGTGACCCGTTAGAGCAGCCGGCTGCTTCTGATGCTGCTGCTGCTTCTGCTGCTTCTGCTGTGCATTCAAATTGTTCTGGGGTGGCTGTAGAAAAATAAACAGAATTATTATTATAGCAATAAACTATATGCCAAGTTAGGGCAAAACATGGGCTGGGATTAGAGCCCGGATCCTCGCAGTTCAGTTGTCCGAATGACTGAACACCAAGCATATACATATATGTATATACGCACCTTATTACTGTCGGAGCGCCTGCCGCGTTTGTGCTGCCGCACGTGCCAGTCACGTGGCGGCGGGGCTATAGAAGCGCAATCGCCGCTGTCGCTGGTGAAGCAATAGCAGAAACCATTCTTGCATGGTTTCCCTTTGCGCTCCTGCGCCTTATTGCACAGATTCTGATTGATTAGATGTGCATCGGCAGCAATTGAGGGAGGTGCTGCGGTTTTTGTTATTGTTGCCTTTTCCTCGCTCTGAGCAGCAGCAGCATTCATTTCTCTATCGCGACTTTGAGTGGAGACACGTCTAATCCGGCGTGCACGAAACTCGTTAATGCATTCCTGCAAACTAAACGTGCTGCTCGAGCCCGATTCATCCGACTCTTCTTCATCCTCCTCCTCCTCCTCATCCTCCTCAGCATCATCATTATCATTATCATTGAACATAATCAACTTGGGGTACATTGAACCTGCAGAAGTCTAACGGGATGTTTGTTTGTTTACATTAATGCAATCGACATAAATGTACATATATATATTTATATATATATTTATTTAAATTCACCATTATTGTGCTTAATTATACACTGATAAGACAAATTGCAGTCACAGTTTGTGCTCCACTAACACGTTGCACGTTTTCTATTTCTTCTTTTTCCCCAGAGCAAAAGAAAAACGACGCGACGCTGCTGCATTTGAATTGACGCTCTCTCTTTCGTGCCGCTTCTTCGCCGTTATCAGCCGCAAATAGTGCAGAGCTGTTGAGCACTGAGCGCACAGTGTCACACAGTAGACAAAAACCGGTTTCTAATCTTCGTTAATGCTGTTTTGTAATATTTGATTAATATATTTTATTTTTTAATGTCAACAGTCTACATTGAAATTTGATTTAAATATTACAAAAATTAAATATTACATAAGATAATTAAAATTTAAAGTTTCTTAGTTTTTAAAATGAAGATAATAATACGTATTTACAGCAGTAGTTGGTTGCATTGGACTTTTCTAACATATTAACATAAGCAAATGGATCCAATAACAGATTTTTGTTATTTTTCAACACTGCCTCTTCGTTGAGTTAAACAGCCCTGTCTAACAGCAACAGCAGCAACATAAACAGCTGACATTTGTTCGCGGCGTGAAGTTACGTCGCCTTTGGTTACGAAAAGTTGAGCAATTCTGTATTGAACACCAACTGCGGCTGCATTTCAATTAAAAAACTGCTAAAATGTCAAATAGTCATCTGTTTCTCAAATCGGGTTTCCCGCGCGCCCCCCTACAAAATGGCCTGGGCCGCTATATTTGCCAGCTGCAGCGAATCACATTAAAATTCTGCAAGAATAACGGTTCCAGTCGTGGAATGCGGTAAGCAATAAATAAACAATTATATTTGTATTATAATAACCAAGTTAACGTTTAGAGATTTCATTGAAAACAATTTGGTGGACTTTGCAAAAGAGAATCCCGGCATTGTGGTCTATGTGAAACCCCGTCGCCACCGCGGTCCCGTCCTGGTGGGCGAATACCGTAAGTAATTACAAAATATTTAATATAAATAATATTTATAAGCATTCATAATCCTTAGTAAATGGCGATCGGGAGTGGATGAGCTGTCGCAATAGCACGCAGGTTGAGATCTCCAAGTGGATAGATCTTCTAAAGACACAAAATGGCAGCTCCAGTTCGTTGCGACTGCGCAAAATGTGGCACACGGATGTGCCATCGATTCAAGGTCCTTGGACGCCATTTCTACTGCGTTCGCCCGATGTCCATAGTCAGACATATCCCAGCACCGAAGCATCCCAGCCGCTGGATGTGCCACAATCGGCCACCGAGAAGCTCATCGAGCTGTTCAAGCAGCAAAAGTTGGAGGCAGGCGATGTGCTGGAGCAGAAACGCGCCGAGTAAGATTGTTAGGCCATATAAAATAGGAGACTTAGTTGAGTTTTTGTAATTATAATTGTTGCTTCTTTTATTGGGAAAGACAACATAAATTTGTTTTCTAAAAAACTAAATACATGTTTTAAAAACCTAAACGACCATAATTTTAATCCCATCAATTGTAATATCGAAAATAGGTTCGATGGTCTTTTTGTTGAATAATTCTGATATTAGGTTGCACATTGAAGCGATTTTGATATGTTCTGGGTACATTGAATATCGGTTTGGGAATATCATAAATAATGCTTAAGGTTATTGACCCTCGCGCCTTTGGCTTTGAGGCTGGAATACATAATAAGAAATACATGCGTAAAACGGGTTTCCAACTTAGCACAAAACAACTCTTGATAATATGTGTAATAACTAACATTTTCTAACAATTTGTAATATGCGTGTGGTGGAAATAGTTGGGAAACTCTTGTAGAGATCAGAAAAATGTGGGGGGAATTAAGTACATTGATATACGTATATATCTAATAGTTTGCTGGATAGCAAGCGAGTGAAGAGCGAGTTTTGGAGTATCAAAACAGACAAAAAGTATCAAACATTAAACTACGTTGTGCATTGTACACACAAACATCACAAACGCACAAAATATTTTGACAGACTTTTACACACTTATTACATATACGATTACAATACATTGATAAAAGCATTTTGCTTGTGAGTTTTCCTTTGTTTGTTTGTGTGTTTTTTTTTTTGAATTCCTTTGGCGAAATGCGTTTCACTTAAATCTAATCGACAAAAATGTTAACATTGCCTTAAAATAAATCAATTTGGACGTTTCGCGACTTTCTACTTAATAGTGTTAATTGTGATATCACCAATTCAATTAAAATAATTCTTTTGCCTAACGAGTTTTTGTCTTTTGTTGTTGTGACTTTCATGCAGCGACTATGTTACAATCTATTTGGTGGACTTTTGTAGGCATTTAACTAGCTGTTAGTATCTCATGTTGTTGTTGTTGTTGTGTGTTTTTTGGTTTGATAATAGCCCCTCTTTCAATAGCTTTGCAGCATGCAATCGGCTCACAAGTCACCCGTTTCCATGGCCGAGTTAATGTCTGCGACAATTTTGCCCATCACCTCGCGATATGGCGAATCCGGCTTGAATGCCGTTTCCAGCAGCGATACATCGCCAAAGAAATCAAACACCTCGTCAATCCGGCCAATTGACTTGTCCGTCAAATGTGGCTGAACTATGGACTTGAGCGCCACATGCGACTCCCGGATGGACTTTTGCAAATAGGCCAGATCGAAGGTGAAGTCCACCTCAAAGAATGATATGATGGACAGTTGTGTGTTCTAAAAAAAAAACATATTATTTAAAAGGATTTCAAAATTGATGAATTACAAACTTTACCTGAAACTTGCGCTTGAAGTTCTCCGCATTTTGCAGCTCCTCGGCGCTAAACTGATTATTTCGATGTAGCACCCCAATTTTAATGACTATTTTGATAATGTTTTTAATCAGTTTCTCGGCGCGCGGCTTGCTGCCAGTGTGCAGCTTGCACAGCTTATACAGATTATCCAGCAGCGAGGCCGTTGTGCCGTCAATAAAAGTTTTCGCTATATTTTTCGTTGCCATGCGTGAGAGTATTTTCTTTTGAGCGCGTAACCCGATATCGTGCGACTTGAACACATTGTCCGCCATCACAGCTACAGCGGGGATTTAAATGGAATTAGTTTGACATCTAAATCATTTGAATTGGTAATTTAAAGAAAATTAAAAGTGAAACTTAAAATGCAACTGGAGATCAAAACGAAACGTACTTAAAATCCAAATCATATTGCAATTACCTTCCAGATTCCAGTAGTCAACGCTCCAGAGCAATAAGCTCTGTCTTAAGCTTGCAACAGACATTTTCGCGTCTGTTCTACATCCAGTGGCAAGCATGAGGAGTTGATAAGCAATTACAAATACGTACGTATACAAACACACCAAATTGGGCAATGTCGTATCTTTTGATAAAAGAAAACGCTTCAAGATAGCGTCAAGTGAATAATGGCCCCAACGTTAGCTTTACAGCTATATTCTGTTTGTTTCATGCGACTGACTGAATGTTTCATAAGGCCATCCCTAACGGCTTTCGTTGCATACGTGCCCGTGCCATAAATGGAGCCCTTCCGAAAAAGGGATGGGGGGGAGCGCCCAACTGGCCGTTAGACCAATTAAATTAAGCTAGCACATATACTCTGTATATAGTATATACTATATGCATATTATTGTGGTGCCATGAAATGGCTAAAGGTCACGCGACATGCAATGGATATATGGCCGAAAGAAGGCGCACTTCGTATACTTGAAAGTGACGCAGACCCAAGGACAAAGCATAGCATAAAGGCCCCCAACCGGATGTGGGTGCACAAAAGAGGAAATGCGGACGTCGGCAATCGGAATTCTTATGAATGCGTATGAATGTTGACCAACATTATCATACATGTACATATATACATATATATGTTTACATTATCATATATATATGGATATATGTACATATATATAAAACATTATTAATACATATTATCATAAGTATTATTTATATGTATGTATGTTATAAAAAATCATATATATATATATATATACCTATATAGCTATGACTGTTCTCATTGTACATATTTATTATTATTACACATTTGTTGTGGAGTTGGCGATTGTGGGTGGCAGGCGAGTGCTTTTGTTGTATTATTGATCGCAATCACATAAATACCCTCGCACACACACACACACACACACACAGGCACAGACACTTACAAATGATAGACTCATTTTGGCGCTCAATTAACTGGGCGCTAGACTCACCTGTGACTCCTTCGTTGTCCTAGAAATCCTTGAAAAACTCGTTTGAATATGCGCGCGTGCAACAAATAAGTAAATGTTTACAAATCTCAGCAAGTTACACAAATTAAATTATAAGCAAGTGCAGTGTATCATTTATCAAGGACTGAAAACAATGAGGGAAAACAAAAACACGAAATTGTTGTGTGCAGCAAATAAAACGACGCAAAATAAAACTTAGTGATGACTAAAGACGCCGATACAACATTCAAATTAGTGCCATTGATATCGATATCTTATACGTATCAAACCGCTTTGATTCCATTTTAGAGTGACCACGTTATTGTCTGATTTGCAGCAGCCAATCTATCGATAAATGACAATTAGCCGCCAAATTGTTTGAATTTGGATTAAATGGATTTTATTTTTCACATACCCACACATATACACAATAAGTTCTTCAAAAGCTTACAAACTAGAATGATGCACAGATAATAATGCCTACTGGTTGGAAGCCTCTTTCGGATTATATGGTATCATTAGATTCTCCGAGAACGCTTTAATGCTCTCCGGTCCGCGTACCTCTTTCTCCAGCAACGGAAGCTTGATAACATGGAAGTCCTCATACAAATCAGCAATCTGGTCTAGATACTTCTCCTGGATCTTAAAACGTGAGGCGCACATGCTGCACGAATTGTGCGTCTTCCCCAGAAACAACAATTGATTGACAATAATGTTGTGCACATCAATGCCGCACTTGGTCAGCTCCTGCACCAGACGCTCTGTTTCATATAGCGAAAAGAACTCGGCAATGCACACGCAAACAAATGTGGTTTGATGCTGTAAATATAAATAAATATGAATTATATATATTATTTATATATAGTAGTCGCTCACAAATTGGAGCATTTTCTATTATTCTAATTGTAGGATATTTATAATATCTAAAAGTTATATATTTTTTAAACAAAACATGCAAATGCAGTGATATTAACCTAGATTGTTTAAAATAAAATTATATGTATATGTATTATATATACTACTGTTTTATATAGTGAATTATTCATGTTTCTCACCGGATTCTTGAACTGTTCGTTGACCTGGGTGATGACGCGGAGCATGTCATCCAACTTTTGTGACAATGTGTCTGCATTCACATCGGCCATGCCCAACATGGAGACGAATTGTGTCAGCAGCGGCGCCAGCTTCATCTTTAAGCGCAACAGCTTACCCAAACCCTTCTCCACGACCTGCGGGAATGCAATCAGACGCAGTGTATGTCCCGTTGGCGCCGTATCGAAGACCACAACGGAAAAGTTCATTCCCTTAACCAGTTTCATCACCTCGGCGTAGCTCATGGCCTCATCGATGCCGGGCAAAGCATTAATCATCTCCTGCATGACACCCTTGCTCACCCGCAGTGCTTCGTTCTCCCCATCGAAGTACTCCTCCGGCAGCTCGCTAAGCCCCGCATTCGGATCGATTTCCATGGCAAATAAATTATCAAATCCATTTACTTTTGTTGGCACCTTGGTGAATTTCTGATCGAAGGCATCGGATATGTTGTGTGCTGGATCTGTCGAGATAATCAGCACCGATTCGCGCACTTTCGCCAATTGCACAGCTAAACTGGAGCTGCAAATTAGGTAAATTAAAATTCACGTTGTTGTTGTTGTTGCTGTTGTTGTTGTTGTCTCTTTCTTTCGCTCACCTGCAAGTAGTTTTGCCCACACCGCCTTTACCGCCCACAAAAATCCATTTGAGTGATTCCTGTTCGACCAGATTTTGTAGGCTGGGTTCTAAGGGCGGTAAATTGTCAGCCATATTGTGAAATTACAAGCGAGACACGTAATTTTGTGTAAAAGTTTCAAGTAAGTTTCAGGTGCTGTCCCAGGGCTGGGGTAGTAGTTTAAATATATCGATAGCTTAATATTTTATAGCTGTTGTGCAAAAAATCGAAAATGTTTAATATTTATCGTTTTAGCGACAACTTAATATTTGATAACAGTTGTGCACAAAATCGGAAAATGATCCGATTAGAATTTTTAACTGAATTTAAGCTCACAGACTTAAATTAATCATGTTATTTATATATGCTTCGTTGAAGTGACAGATATTGCAAAGATATGTAAACTAAGCTGTCTTATTATTTGTATAACTGCAGCTATTTGTTAAACATGTATATATTTTTCACAAATGTTACAAATTAAAAAAAGAACACAAATATTTGCTTTCTTATTATAATAAATCTGTTTTATCAGTAGAAGTTTTATTTTCCACTTTATAATGTTATCAGTTTTGTATGGGCGTAATTCCCGCCCAACAGCATTATTTGCTGTTAATTGAGGACTATTTCTATTAAGTGCGGAGCAAGCTGCTCGATTAATTTCAGTGCTGTTAAGTGTGGAGTATTTCTGTTAAGTGAGGAGCAAGCTGCTCGATTAATTTTAGTGTTGTCAGTGCAGTGTTCAACAGCGCCGCGGTTAGCCGTTTTAAGCACTGGACCTCTGCGGAGCATTGATTTGCATGTTTGTTCTGAGCTTTTGACTGTTAAAAATGTGTTTGTTTTGTAATTAAACTACATTAATTTCGAGTTTTGAACAAAAATATTTATAAAAGAAATTAGTTTAAAATTACATGGGAAAACGTGCCCAAGAAATTCGTTAGGCTGAAAGTGAAAAGTGGCAAAAGAAAGGCGTGGGTTACTTACTGCCAATACTAGAAAATAGAAGCAAAGCAAAGAGATTAAGCGTGTCCTGTATGTACATATGTATGTGTGCGTGTGCGCCTACAAGATTTTATCTCATGTGCTCTATTTTTTGTTGTTGATCAAATTGCCGCAATACAATTACTCGTGAGTTTTTAAAAAAAAGTCGAAACAAAATGTGTTCATTATGAATAAAAATGATAACGGTATCAAAAAAAAAATACTGCCAATAGGAAATCTTTGTAAAGCCGCACCTACGTATTCGTATGTTTTGGTGTGTGGGTGTAGCTGTGTGTAGATAAATGAAAAAGAAATAATTAATAAAATAAAAGTAAAAAATGGCAATGAAATCAAGAATTGTTTAAATAAATAATCAAATTGTATAAAAAGGCAAATACCAATACATACGCACCAACATATGTACACACACACACACACACACACTGTGGCATATAGAGTGAGAGAGCAAGAGAGCGGTGCCAAAAAGGAACGTCAAAAAGAAGAAGAAGCAGCAGCATCGGCGCGGAGACTGAAAATAAACGTGTAGTAGAGAATTTTGTGAAGCACATTCTACACACACACACACGCACCGCCCACACTCACACACACGCACAAACATAAAAATTTGACATACATACAAACAGAGACTCGTATGCGCGAAAAGTGTGAGCCGTTAACAGTTGGTGTTGTTGTTGCTGTTACTGTTAGCCGCCGCCAAAGGACGACAGACGCGACGGCGACGACGACGACAACGCCAACGACGACGACAACAACAACAACAACGGGGAGGAGCAGGTGTTGTTGTTGTTGTTGAAGCCAACGCAAATGGCAGACCCTCTAAGCGGGCGCTGCTTTTGAGACATGTCGTAATGGCCAGAGAGGTAAGTGAAATTTCAGCCGGCCCACATATGTACATACATACATATACTTCGGTTGTAGTTATGCATTGCTTTTGAATTAAAATATTATAACATGCCTTTAACATACAACCTACAGTAACAGTAGCTAAAATTTCCCTCTGCTAAAGCTATTTAAAGTTGCTGCCCAATTCTCTCTGCTCATTTAGCGGCTAAGCCCCTGTTAACTGCATCTGTGTGTGTGTGTGTTATGCAGTTTCTACATTTCGTTTCGCTTTGCTTTGCGGGTGAGTGAATAGCTTTGACCCAAATAACTATGGTTATACACCCTACTGAATATGTGCACATGTAGCGTTTGTTTTTTTTTTTACGTTTCTTTTGTGTGTGTTTGGTCTGCCTGTTTATAGTTGGTTTTTGTTTGCAGTATCCAAATTAACAGTAACAGTCATATGCATGTGTGTGTGTGAGCGGATGGATGCAGCCTGCAGCGACAGGCTGAGCCAGCAAGTTACATTTAATGACACTCCCATATCAGTCGGCTGAATTAGGCTTGTGGGGGCGGCTTAGCAGCGCTTGTACATGACCTACATGTTAATTACATGGCTCTCAATAGTCATTTACAGTCACAATTACAGTGGATCTAAGGGAATCATGTAATTCGTGTCATACTTTGATCAATTAATATGATTTATGCATTTTATAAAAATAGCCTTTTTGTCATACGAGTCTTTACAGTAGGCAAATAGTGCATAGTTGTCACTAAAATTTTAAATGCGTTGAAACACAGCACAGCTTTACTTTGCTGTTAACATTTTGGGGGAAATGTTAGATTTTCTTACAGCTGGCAATGCTGCCTGTGCTGAGAGCGAGAGAGAGCGGGAGAGTTGCTGCACATGAAATTGCAAATTGCAATATGTCGTTGCTCTCTCTTTGAAGTAATTTTATTTTTCAATTATTTGATAAATAATAAATAAATGTTAAAACATTTTAAATAAGAATTTTTCGGATTTATTTTTAGAAATACAAAGTAGCATTTTAATTATCATCAAAGATGGGAAAATACCTTAATGTTGAATCAGAAATCCCATGCAGTCAATATTATAGCTAATAAATATATTAAAGTATTGATAGAAGAGTCCACCTTCTGCGAGGTATTGCAATTAACTATTATTTAAAAGCTACATATATAAAGTACACAAAACGCAACAGCTGAAAATAAAAATACTATGGCATACTTTTCAGCGCTATTAAATAAATAAAATATGAATTTCGACTGTTTACTGCATGCACATATGCTAAAGATTGATAAATAGAAGCGATTAATCCAAAGGATTGATTTAAAACAAATGTTTACCCAAAGGCCTGCTTTGCTTAAATCAACTGCTGCAAAAGGGAGCGCATCAAATGAAAATGAAAGCGAGCCAACAACCAAACGAACCAATTGCAACCTTGTGTAACTTCTGAGCGGCCCTCCCCTCTCTCTGCACCTGTAAGTATGTGTGTGGGTGTGTGTGTGTGTGTGTGTTTGTGCCTAATTGACAGAGCTTCTGGCATTTATGTAGCATATAAAAAGGCAGTTGGAGTCGGGAGCCAATGTGAATCCTGAATACTTGTGGAGCGTTCGTGTGTGCCCGCCCGTTTTGTTAGCTGTTAGCTTTAGCGCGCCCTGATTATATCACATTGCAAATGTAGGCCAAAGCACAGATGTTACTACCAAAGAGAGCGTGTGTGTGTGTGAGTGCAGAAAGAATACGTAGCGAGAGAGAGATAGAGAGTGAGAGAGTTGCATATGAAATATGCAGCGCCGATTGCGTAGAGCTGCATACGCTTTAACATTAAATACATTTACTACAAAATACAGTGGACGCTCGCAAAACAGCACCTTTCAAATATAGAAATGATTCTACTTTGCAAAGCATATTTATTTCTAAAAGGCCTAAAATTCTAAAAAAAAAAAAAAAATTACTTCTAAAAAAAAATATTCAAATTTTTAAGATTTTCATTTTGTAAATATATTAATTTCAATATATTTTATAGTATTTAATAAGCTTTAAGTGTGTCTAATAAGAATTTTCGTTTTAAAGACGATTGCAATAACTGGATGTTCCAATTATTAAGTGTTCACTGTACTCATTAACAGAGAGAGATTAACATTTGCACACACAGCAAATCTGCTCACGAGCTTTGCTCTCTCTCCGCGCACAACTTTCGCTCTCAACCGCCTCGTCTCCCTCTCCCTCTCCCTCTTACTCTCACTCTCACTCTCTCTTTCTTCATCATTTGCCTTTCGTTTCGTTTGGCTTTTGGGGGCTGGCAATGCATTTTGCAGCTGCTGCAGCACAAAAACAGTAACAACATCGCGAAACAGACGACGATGCTCAGCGATGACCACACGACGCCGTTTGAGATGAGACAGGAGCAGGCAGCAGGCAGCAAGCAGCAGCAGTGTGTGCCAGGCAGCCAGCCACAGCCAGCAAGGATGCTACATTCATTTACGAGCGCTTTTCACAAGCTACGTGATTCCGCTGGCACAATGTTGAAATATTAAATTTGTAACTGGGTGTGACAAGAGACTGGCAGGAAGAAGACTGCAGCAGCCGCAAATGACTAATTTTCTACAAATCAACATAACAATTAAATGAGAAAACCTTTTTAAATGTGACTGATATAAATATCTTCAAAAGTGTGCCACACAAATTTCAATTCAACGCCAGCACCTGGCCTCAGCCTCAGCCCCAGTTCCAACACCAACACCAGTACCAACACCAGTACCAGCACCAGCACCACCCTCCCCCACCAAATGAAAACTCGGCGGTTTCAGGCACACGCAAAGTGGCGCAAGGCGCGCGTAGTAGTAAAGTGAAAGTGCGAAGGTCAACTCTTGACAACTCTGGCGCCTGCCCAGCCCAGCCCAGCTGCTGTGGCCCAAAAAAAAGAAAAACCAAAGAAAACGCAGAAAACCCTGTCGAACATTTCAATTTCTAATCGAAGATAATACAACAATTAATACTCGGTGTTTTTTTTTCTATTATTATTGAAAAGTTCGTTTTTTTTTTATGTGCGCAGCAATTTGTTAACATTTTTGTAGGCTTACGCGACGAATTTTCCAAATGGCATTTAAGCAACTACAATAAAAACGCGTTTAACTTAGGCATAAGCTTTATAAGGTTTTACAATCATAATTTTTCTAAAAAGAAAAAACCGTGCGTGTGAATTTTATATAACAATTTTTAAGCAAACAAACATAACATTAAACTGAAGCTGGTGTATAAAATGTTAAATTCATATACATATGTGCAGTGTTGTTAATTGTTGTTGTTATTGTTATTGTTATTGCTATTGTTGCTAGTTATATTGTGCACTAATCTAATTGGGGGACAACTGTTAACAATCGCTTTAAAGTGGCTGGCAAAGGTGAAACGAGAAGTTGCCAAACCACCGCCTCCGCCAACACCAGCAACACCACCATGTGGTCCAATGCTCTGTGCACGCTGGGCGTAACAAAGCCACTGTGCAATTGCCTGAGCATCAGACAAGTGGCGGCCGCAGCTGCAGCCGCTGCGGCAGTTGGCCAAAATGCTGGGGCAGCCATCACCACAGGACCGTCGGCTGCAACAAATGCAGCAGCTGGGGTAAAATACATATGCCACATATAATAGCTAATTATTGTCAAAAGTCTATCTATCAATTTGCAAAAAGTTGCCAGTCCCCCAAAAGCGAAATACACACCCCTTTTTGCTGCAACAGCAACAGAGGCAGAGCAGCAGCAGCAGCAGCAGCTGATGGCCATATGGCAGCAGACTTGACCTATCCCAATGCTTACTTGCAGCACACATACATATACAATAAAGTCAGCCTCTCCCGCTCGCTCTCTTTCTCGCTCTGTGAGTGTGTGTGTGTGTGTGTGTGTACACTGATTACAGTTCTCTACAAACTGCAATTGGAATTGCAATTCCAACTCAACTGCCAACTCCAATTTGACAAAACGAAACTTTTCGCGAAAATGTCCAATAAGCAAACGTCAAAAAGCATTTCAAGTAATTTTTCATAGTTTTTAACTTGGGTATATATTTGTATGTATATATATACATATACATATGTATGTGTTTGACTCTTCTTTTTTTTTCTTGTTATTCAGCTCGTGTGCTGCACTCGTTACTGGGTCACTGGAGCGCCACACTCATGTCCTTGCAATACATTAAACATGCCTGCTGCTGCTTCTTCTGTGTAGTTGCTGCTGTTGTTGTTGTTGTTCTTGCTGCTTTCAGTGAAAGCTCTGTTAGCTAACAGTGCGCTGTAAATGCACAACAGCTGTGGCCGCTGTTAAAGCAAAACGATATCTACAATATTGGTTCGGTTAATGTTAATTGTGTGTTGTTTTCCGTTTACCGTTTGTGGTTTATGTATGTGTGTGTGTTTGAAATGTGTGTTTATGTGGCAATGTGAGCAATTGCTTATGTGCTCTTATCCCGTCCAGATCAACTGTCATATCAGCTGCAGCTGCTGCTGCTGCTGCTGCCTCCGACTGTAGCTGGCAGCGGCCTTGACATTTGCGCCCTTTTTTTTAGCGACTACAAACCTCAATTAGTAGTGCAACTTATGATGCTGCCCGGGCCTGCCACACCCACTTGTCACACACACACACACATACAGGTATCACACCCACATATATATATACATAATCCTCATGCTAATCACGACAGTTAGCTCTGCCTATGCTAAAACTAGACTTACTTTTAGCACGCAAGCAGTCTGAACATTTTTTGTGTACTGCTGGAAAATTACATTTTGATGAAGACTAAAAATTAAAATTCGTTACGGATTAAAATGAACATGCATCTAGAAATTGGCATCAGTTAATATCATTCTTTTAAATGGATTGATTTGTTTTACTATCGAAAACCTTTTTAAACCTTCATCCTCTTAGGTCGATTCTGTGCCCTTGCTCTGAATGTTTATACCGTATTTCATGTGTAGAACTATATCTTTTTTATCATTTTTAAACCTTCAAGAGTCCAAATCTCGTTTGTTTGTTGATTGGATTTGATTTGCGCATAGTTGAGTAGTTTGTTTGACTATATTACTTAAGATTACTTAAGAAATTAAGATTTATGTACTCAGCCTTGTGTTAAGTGAGGTCAGGTCTCTTAATACAAATTTCATGACTCGAACAACCTACAAAAATAAATGTTTCTTTTGTGAAACTAATCTTAAAGTGAGATAATATTATGAAGATCACCCTATAAGGTCTTACTGTATTACAGACATCTCCCATATTGTTTTACTGTATTACCCAAGAAACCTTATGGGGTATAACAGAACTGACCTTGTAGATGGTCTCACTATAATAACCCTATAAGCTTTCACTGTATTATGGAAATAACTTTATAGAGAGTAGACAATATATAATTATATAATATGTTTTACTGTATTGATTTCCATTCTTAATGTTGCAGGAGTCTCGCGGCAAGCGACCACTGAAAATTTGGGATAGTTGGCGAAATGTGCGCAAAGGCGTCGTAGTTGGTACTTTTGAGGAGCTATTGGTGCGCGGCAAGGACAAATTGGGGGTTCCTGCTTCAGAACCCGTGCGCGTTGTTCTGGAGTGTGATGGAACCCAAATCGAGGATGGCGAATACTTTCGCACCCTGGCCAACAATACGGTTCTGTTGCTGTTGAGGCAGGGCGAACGATGGTATCCAACCGGTGTGGATGTCATAAAGGCTGGTAAGTAGGATTTTGCCATTGCACCTGAAGCTGATAGCATAAAGACTTTCAATTTACAGCTATATCAGCTATACCGAAAATCGTCTGTGAGACGATCCATGCTCTGGAACTGCACGATGAGACACCATCTTGGAAGATTATGGATAATAAAGGGCGTGTCACTGTCGTACTGCACTGGGATCAGCGCCAGGGCGGCGGAGGAGGAGGAGGCGGTGGTGGTGGTGGCGGCGGCGGGGGTGGAGGAGGAGGTGGTGGTGGAGGTGGCATGTGCATGGGCGCCGGCCTGGGCAGCAGCAATGGATTGCTATCGTCCGACAAGTACTCGCCCTCGAAGAAGGGCCTCTCCGCGCAAAGTTCGCTGGATAACAAGTCGGTGTCCTCGCAGTCCTCACAGCCGCGCTACGCCAGCCCACAAATAACGGTCATCAGCGATGAGGGACCGGCTAGTATTTACCATCCGGGTGGCGTTGTCCTGCCGCCGGGCGTTGTGATACCTGGCAGCGGCAACAGACGACTCTCCAAGCAGGGCGGCTCCTTCGACAGCGCCGTGGGCGCGGTGCATGTGCATACACCAGAGTGTGCCCATCATGCGCACACACCCAGCCGGGCGGGCAGTCCGAGCACCACGGAATGCGATTTCCATTGCTGTGCGCTGCACGAGGAGGGCCGAAAGATAGCGGTGCACAAGAGCGTGGCCACGTCACCCATACAGGATGGTAGCAGCAGTCCGCAGCCGCAGCTGCAGCATCATCAGGCGACGCTGGCGATGTCATCGGTTATGGATCCTATGCTAGGCGGCAGCGGCAGCATGCAGCGCCGCTCCTCCGGCGCCAAGGGTCATGTGCGCTTCCTCGATATAACACCGGAGCGCGATAGCTCGGAGAGCGAAACGGAGAATACGGTTATGGAGGATGATAAAACGACGACGGAGAAGTTTCTGCTGCTCATCGATCAGCTGTCGGTCGATCAGAAGCGCCATCTCAGCATCAAGGACATCGGCATCATACTGGAGCGCCTCAACTCCAAGATACTCGATGTGGAGCGTCTGGATCGCGAGTCCGAGTCGGATGATTGCTACAACTGGACGATAAAGGCGACAATACGCGGCGATGCGCTGCGTGAGCTGGGCGTCATCTATAATGGCAACTACTATGCCATATCCGAGCATCCTGGCTACAAGGAGGAGCTCGAGGAGAACGGCGAGGAGGTCGAAGAGGAGGACGAGGAGGATAGAATTTAAAGCAAACAAATACATACATTAATTAACAATTGCCCACAAAACGGCGATTATGGGAAAACCGATGAAATCAATGCAAGAGGTATCAATAATTAGCGCATTTTAGACAGGACCGGACGCACAGCAGCCTTAGCTGCAACCGTGCCCCGCCCTACCACCCACGCAGAAACACACACACACACACACCTACATTTAAAAAAGAAAAGAAAAAACTTAATATGAATTATAATGAAACGTAAGTAAAAAAAAAAAAAAAAAAAAAACAAATGCAAACAGCACATTGTACAATAGTGAAGTAAGCATAAAAGTGAATAACAAATTACACAAATAAAAAATAAAAAAAAAACACACACACACACAAAACCGTAACAGATGAAAAAACCAAAATGATAACAAATTCAGAAGCCAATATAAACGAAAAGATTTCGTAGCATTTAGCGAATTTGTCATTGGCCGGGAACCCATGTTGTAAGCGATAAGCGTAACGTTACCGTAAAAGCACATATACCTAAAAGTATTTCTGTTATCATTATTATCATGATTATAATTATTATTATTATTATTGTTGTTATTGATTTGTGTGCCAAACAGCCTAGTGCATGCCTTATTTAGTTGTAAACCCCACCAAATCAACCGTTTCCTAAACTATATACATATATATATATACTACAGTGATCGCTCGCCAAAAAGAACGCTTCGTAATTTTTACTAAAAATGATAAACAATATTAGTAATTTAATGTTTTCTATAGAAACAATTTTCAAAATTGCCATTGAAAAAAGAAAGATGATTCAAAGAAATGTTTTTAACATAGGATTTTAGTTTCAAGGAGCGATTTCGAGCGATCAACTTTTCCGATTGATAACTAACTAATGATCGGCATAGTACTGCAATATATGTATATCAATTGGCCAAATCGAAACCGTTTAATTCAATCAGCTCTAAGAGTGCCAAAGAACATATGTACATATATGTATACATACATATATACTAAATATATAGTTTTGTGTAGTTCCTCAGTTGAATTCCTTACAAACAGCACATTGGTATTAAATATACATATAGAAACCCAATTTACTTGCAGTTGCTTTCCGTGGCTTCCATATATGTTGTTTCAAATTCTATTAGTCTATTATAAGTAAATCTAATGTTAAACTTTCCCTCGAATCAGCATTTCACAACTGCCGTTATTTGTAGTGTTGTAAAACGTTAAAAATCACGCACAACAACAGCCAAGAAAAACACTTTGGCATTAATCATACAATATATATGAAAATGAAATTGAAAAATGAAAATTGAAAAATGAAACAATGATCGTCTGGCTTAATGATGATTACGTAATTAACTGTAGTTATACTTACATTGTAGAAACTAAACCAACAACAAACAAACAAAACAAAACAAAAAAACTTAGGAAATCACCAAACATTTTATAGCAATGAACACATTGTGTTGTCAAGCGCCCCTCCATTCTGCATCCTACCAATTTCCCGTCCTGTCCCGCCCCGTCCCGTCCCCTTTTGCGTTCCTCTTCAAATATCAGTAATGCGAGGATTGTGTAATTAGAGATTATAGTATGTCTTAAAGCCAAATACTAACATAGTAACATATTATACATACAATTAAACACTGCCAACAACAATTAAAAAAAATAAAAACTCGTAACAAATTCGCATTTCTTTGGATCATGCATAATTCCATAAAACCCATTTGTCACTAGGTTTTTTTGTAAAGTGTTCAACGGAGCGCAACAGCAGAAGGTTCGGAAACACGAAAAACAATAAGAACGTTAAAATCACCCTTTAAATGTTATTGTAAAAGAAAAACATTAATTGTACAAATATTTCGGCGCTGATCGAAACTCTTAACACTTAAATGCCAGTTCTCGTGTGTTGTGGCTATATTTCAAGTGCCGATAAGCATAAATAATATCTGTGTCCGACTTCACCCTGCCCGAATTCAAACAACTATAGCCATAGCTATATAGATATGGGTATTTCCGTTATCAGGCCGCTGGCTAGGGGGCTTATCAGCTTGATTCTCTCATCGTCTGATTGCTAGTGACCCACAAGTTTGTTGTTCCTCAACTACCGCTCCCCCCCTTACCTCGGCACACATTTGGACAGCGCATAATTGGACAAAGATCAACCAGAACCGATTTAGGATCTGCAAAAAGAATAACATTTTTTAAACAAACAACGTTTGTCCAAGGCACAAATAAGAACAAAAACAAAAACAAAAAAAAAAACAAAAACAAAAAAGAGTATTAAATGAAACGCAAACATAGCATGTATAAAATCAAATCGATAATTGATTACAAATGATAATAAATACAAAGAGTTATAGCAGAGAATAAAAAACCAAAACGAAATCCAAAAAAAACCAAAAACAACTCACAATTAGCAAACAAAACAACAACAACAAAAAAAGAAGAAGAAAAAACGAATTCATTAGCGTTGTTTTAATTTATTAGTAAGTCAACCAAAAAAGAAGAAAACAAACAACAACAAAAAACAAACAAAAACAAGCAAAACGTGCAACCAGAATGATATATATATAATATAAGCCGCAGAGTACAGTGGGAGTCATGATGGGAATGAAGAAGTCGAGTGCTACAGCAACGGGCACTATTATATATATAAATATAAACAAGTAAAAAACCAAAAACAAAAAAAAAAACAAAAAAGATACCTAAACATACTCAAAAATACATTGCATTACATTTATAATAAGAGAACTCGCAGTATATAGCATACAACTCAAATTTCCATACCGAATAATGAATACTGAATACTGACTTCTTCAACTGACTTCCATAATCATAATCATTGTTAAAACTTAACTATAAAGAATTGCGCTTTAAATACACGACAAGTAGCCCCTTGTTTTTGTTTATATTGGAGTTATCCATATCTCCCAGAGTTAAGCCTATGTTCGACACAGTCCTTCCTCACTTATCTTTTAGCCAATCCGAAAGTAATATGAGAAATGAAAAATGAAAACGAAAAGAAAACCCCGACTAAACTTTAACACGTAACACTCTGTATAAATGCAATCAGTTAGATTTATAAGGTAAAAACGAAAAAAAAAAACAAAAAAACAAAAATGATGTAAGACCCAAATGGCTAAAGAATAGTGAAAGAAAGTTAGGATGAAAGAAGCAGGCAGCGTGCGATTGATAGTTAATACCTCCTCTATGGATGTGGGATGGAAAAATTGGCCAAGGCACACCCAAAAAGCAAGATTATACGTTACATTGTTTTAATATTACAAATTACGAATAAATTGATCAATTAACATATATACAAGAAACAAAAAAAGGAAGAAGTGACAAAAAAAAAAACCAAATAATAAATTGTTTTTATTAATTTTGTTAAAAATGCGAGAAAAAAAAACTTAATAAATTAACAAAAATATACATATACACAAACAAAATGAAGAAACAGAGTAAAACAAAGCAAACAAAGAGGAAAAAAAAAACAAAAAACAAATTCAATTAAAAGGCAAAAAACAAAAACAATGTTTAATGAAGAACAAGCTCAAGTTGTGAGAACAAACAACAAAATTTGTTCAAAAACGTACATGTAAAACATACAAATAAAGCAAAATAACAGAAACGAGTAAAAGAAGCTATTAATTATAATAACAAAATGAAAAAGAAAAGACACGTAAGGCATGAATAACACATTTAAAACATGCAAAAGTAAATACATAACAAACAAATAAACTAAAACATAAACATTCATAAAAACAAAAATTGGACTAAAGTAAACAAAAAAAAAAAAAACATTCACAATGGGTAAAAATAAAAAACAAAAAAAAAAACAATAAAAATTCGATTACAACAAGAAACATGAGCAAAAGTAAAAACAAAAAGGTTATTTATGAAGCGATTTAAACAATAAAATGAAAAATAAATACAAAAAAAAAATTTAAACAAAATTGAATAACTTATTGCACTGGACGTGAGCGGAAATGAACGCAAAGGGAATTCACACTGAGATCGAGATCAAGTCAATTATTGCACAAACTGTTTATTTAACAAAACAACAAATAAAACAACGTTGCTTTTCCATAAGGTTAACTATACAGTATTGGGCTCCACAAAATATATGTCTGTATATGCATAACATTATAAGGTTTATTGCCAGAATTGATTAAGTACAGTGTATGCTTGAGCACGCGACTTTTTTGTTAAAGGCACTAAAATGGCAAAAATCAGTTAAGTTTTGCAAGTACAGATATTATACATACATATGTATATGCGCGTGACTTATATGTATGTATAGGTATGTGTGTACATATATATGTATTTAGTGTGACACAATAAATCGTTGCTCAGCCCCATTCAGCGACAATTACAAAAAGTGACGAAAGCTTCAGCTTTATCTATCACACACACATACACATACAGCTACATAAAGTAGCACAGACATACATAAATCTATATACATATGCATACATTATTCATAAAATACAGACGATATCTAACGCGCACAAGTTATTCATCATCTTTTAGTCTGGTTTTCACTGGTGAGCCAACGATTACTAGTGGAGAATGCAAACATCACAGCCGGATGGGGATGGGGAAGGGGAAGGGATTGGCGGGGTATCTGACTGGGCGTTTGTTAAGTTAATTGAATTAAGTAAGTCACTTATCAGACGCGTGACTAACAACTAATTGTGTGCTTCGATTAACCTTACAATTGGCAATTCGTTTGTTTTGTTTTCTGTTTTCTGTTTTCTTGAGCTGTTTTTCTGTTGTGTACACAAATGGTTTTAGTTGCATATCTATCTATATATATATATATATGTTATCTATATGTCTGTATGTGCGTTTATGTATATATATTGTCTTTATTCGTTGTTGACTTACATAGTTTAACAAGTGCGTCTAAATACATTAAGTTAGTTGGCTTGTTTAGGTTTAGTCTAAAGATTACAAACGAAATCACTAAAAAAAAAATGGAGGGTGCTTTTGGTGAGGGGGTGACAAGGATGACAGCGACGAACTGGGCGCAAGATAAGGAAATTCACAATTCACAATTTGGCTGCACGATCAGCACGTGGTTTAGCTGCCTCTCTCGTTTTGATCCACGTGCCGATCCTTTCAGCAGGGCGTCTGCAGTTTGGTGCTGCTGCGAGTGAACTTCTTCAGCAGCTTGGTGCTCCATTTGTTGGATCTTTTCTTATTCTCCGAATAGGTGGAGAGATTAGAGTTGCTAGCATTAAGCGTATTCTGCTGCTCCTGCATATTGATGGCGCTAACCGAATGCGCATGTCGCAGCGTTTTCCCAGTGCTGCCATTGCGAGGTGAGGTACTAAAGTTGAGCGTCAATTTCTGCAGCAGCTTATCCTTGCGTTTCACCTTCAGTTCGGGCAGCGGCGCTGTCGTATTGCCCGACATGCTCTTAAGCTTTGTCTCGCTTAAATTCCAGTCGGATAGATCCGTGACGTCCGCATCATTGATCAGAATGCGCGGCGTTTCCGGTAGAGCAGTTGCCTCTGGTGTTGTCGGTCTAAAGTCAATAACAGATTTAGTTTAATTATAGGTTCATGTTTAGTTATCTCAATGCGCTTACGTCTGTAGCTGCTGGCAGGCACTGTATATGGACGCAGCGTCGACGTCCTGCAGTGATCGGGCCAGCTTGTCCCAGAAATTGAAAAGACTGGAGGTGTCTGTAAAGTTGACATGCGTGTAGATGGCCAACGTTTGTGGTATTATCATATTGTGCTTGTACAGTATGGGTATAATCTTGCGAGAGTTGTTCTCTGTAATCAAATGCAATCAATATGAGTTATATTTATTACACTTATAGCTTATTCGAGTACTTACCGATTTGTAGCTTTTGTGTGAAATTCACTAGATATGTGTTCTCGCGACTTTTGAGAAACTCATCGGTGAGAACGACTATCAAATGATTGCAGCGTGTGGCCATGAACTGTGATAGCTCCACGTGCTCGAAGGGCACACCCAGCAGAAGATCCCGATGCCTCAAGAATAGCTGTTGAATATATAATATTATGAATATATTAGGTAGTTAAAATATGCAGTAGTCGCTTGCAAATTATAACTTCCGCATATTATAATCGTGAAACTAAAATTCGAATCATTTTATTTATTGTATTCATTTTGAGACACATTTTGAAGAAGAGTATAGAACTTTTGAAATGGTTCTAAAGAAATCATGGAATTTAATATTAATTTGTAATATTTGCATTACACTCGAACTAGAATCGTTCTAATTTCCAAGCGACCGGCCGTATCTGTTATTCAATAGAAGTTACCTTGAGATTGTAGGGCGGAGACTCTAGATTATTCATGATGTCTGTGGCTTGTTCAATGTCCGCCTCTGCGTAGAGAACACACGCATTGTAGCGGGGCAAAGGTTGACCATTTTGCAGGCACTTCTCATCATCAATGCTGAGCAAGTTGACATCACGGGCCAAACTGTTATTGTTATTGTTGTTCTTCTCCAGACACTTGACAGTGGGCGTGGGACTGTCTCTGGAGTGAGCCAATTGCGCCCGCTGCTCTTGCTTCACATTGTAGCGGCTTGTGTCCTTGACTGCAAGGAGAAATTGTTACTGCTGTTGAGCTGTTAGCGGATGCTGGTGAATTGCACCTACTCAGATTCTCCTGTATATCGTCGCGCACATCCCAGCGATCGATGATGCCCAGAAACTGCTCGAGATGACCCACCTCGGCCGTTTGCGGATTATGCTTGATCCAGCTGTTAATCACCAGATCCATGGGCATATTTGCAAACTCATCGACATAGCCACGCTGACCGGACAAGGAGGCAATGCCGCGCCAGTCGCGCTCATAGCCCTCCTCGGATCGCAGCACCTTCTTGCGATTCAGCATGCATGCCAGCTGCCTGCGCGTCTCGGCGCTCAGCTCCGTTAACGGTGTACGGTTGAAGCCGGCGCCGATGATGGTGGGCTCGGGTCCCGGTATCACCATTTTCGTATAACGATAACGATCCAGCCGACTGACGTCAGTTGGGGAATGGTTATGTGAATGGAGTGCGAGTGCGAGTGCTGATGGCATACAAATTGAGGGCGCATTCGCATTCACATTCGCACTTGCAATTATATTTGTCGCGAGACTTTTCACTTGATATCAGCGCGGTTTATCAGTTCAACAACAATAAAAGTTGCGCGTGGGTCTGTCGTTAACTTTTTTCGGTGTTTGCTGATGCCTGTTGTATTCATATACATACATATAAGAAGAATTGTATATTTTTAATAATGTTCGCACAACTGCACCAGGAAGAGCAACAGGATTCGAATTTCAGGTATAGGCTTTGGATGTTATTAATGTTTTAGCTGTAGGCCTAACTAGTTAATTATTTCTCCAAGTTAGTTTGATAGCTTACAGCTATATACAATACTTTATTTAATAATAATAATAATAATAATAATAATAATATATATTACTTTATTTATTGAATCGTCGCTGCGCGTGCGTTTGCGGGTGGTTTGCTGCGGGGGGGTGGGCTGTATGGGGGGGCAGTCGAAATGTGCTGAACTGACCTCGAGCACCTCGCGCCGCGTCACCGAGCACGACGTCGCTGCTGCTGCGGCTGCTGTTATTGTTATTGTTGTTTATCTGTCTGCTTCTGATTTTTAATTGTCTCTTTTCTTTTTTTTTTGTCTATCTGTCTGTCTGCACAGAAGATTTTGTTTTTAAATATTTTTACACACACACACACACACACACTAGCGCACACAGGCGTCTAAAAACAAAAATAAATATATGTATGTATATATATATTATTATTTTTTTTGAGCACTGCGCGATTTGCTTGTTGTTTTGCTTCTGGTTGCTGCTCGGCTACTGATTAGTTAGTTGGCGGCCGCGACTGCTGCGTTGTCGTTTTGTTTATTTAGTTTTTGTTCGAATTGAACGTTTTTTTCGTATGCGTATTGCAGTTTATTTACTGCCCCGTTAATTGCTAATTAATTGTATTCGTTTACCCATTTTCTGCGCAACAGGCTCTCTGCTAGAGTTGTGTCGAATCGTTCGGAATAAGTTCGATCGAACGATTCACGAAACACTGATTGGGCGAACTGGCTGCCTGGCTGGATGTTCATGCGCGTCAAGTTGTGTGTGTCAAGTTAGCGGCGGTATCTTGGCGACGACTTTCGGAACTTCGCTCCGGCCTCGGAACCAGCATATTATTGTTCAATTATTTTATGTTTTGTAGCATGTAGGCAATTAAATTATATTGCAGAATTGCTTAGAATTAAATTATCATTCATTTTAATACCTACACTTTAAAATTAGAGCTTTTAATGTGTGCAAATTAAGGGGCTGAAAAATTTGTAAAAAGCTCCGAACAAGGGGACATGTTCCATAATAAATAGTTCTCCACATTAAAAATACAAGTTGTAAGCAACTTTTAAGATATGTAACAAAAATTTACTTAGTTGTATTATAGAGCAAATAAATTATTTGTATATCGACGGAGAGCGCGCTTTTTGAATTCAACATATACAAACAACAAACAAATATAAAAAAGAACAGATAAAAACTGTGCTGTGGTGTGATTAAGATAGCGACGAAACAATATTCACAAAAACAATCATATTATCATTTCAATTATTAATATGCACAGTTTAAAAAATTATAGCTATAATTTTGCTAGCATCAACAGGTAATTTCAAAAACAAGCGCTACAGTTATTATCGATAACAATGCTGCACAATTTCATTTCGATTGCACAAACCAGCTGAGCAGTTCTTTTACTCAACTGAACTGAACTGCACAGTTCTATTTAAAAAAGAGCATTTGTTGCTGCCGATTGCAACACCAATTTTTGCCGGCTCAGACGATTTTTTGCAGTCAGAAAGAAAAGTCAATTTGAGAAGTTTTGCTTATCTACAAAAAGGGGTAAGTGGTGGACAAACTGATTAACTTACATATTTTATTCCATACAAAGTCACAAACAAACTGATTAAACTACACATATATTATGTATATTCCATTCTATTCTATATTTAAAGTCACAAAAGTCTGCGGAACAATGAAAAACGCAATTCATTGCGTGATTTTAATTATCGGCGCTGTTGTTGTCGTTGCTACAGCAGATCGGCCCTATCGTCGCAGCTTTATCAATCCGTATCCTCGCTTCAAGTTTTATGAAGATGGCGTTGATCCCGGAAAGCCCCTGTTCCTCACCCCCCTCATCCACAACAATTCGCTCCCTAAAGCGGACGTGCAGAAAATGGCACGAGTTGTGGGTTCCCAATTTCATGGAGTTGAGAGCTATTCGGGCTATCTAACGGTGGATAAGGGCTACAATTCGAATATGTTCTTTTGGTATTTTCCGAGTGAAACGGATCCGGACTATGCACCCGTGGTGCTCTGGCTGCAGGGTGGTCCTGGCGCCTCCTCCCTCTTTGGTTTATTTACCGAGAATGGTCCGCTCCTGTTGGACGGACAGGGAAAGCTAGAGAAACGCAACTATACCTGGAGCAAGACGCACAATTTGATCTACATAGATAACCCCGTGGGCACCGGGTTTAGCTTTACGGATCACGATGAGGGCTATGCCCGGAATGAGAGGGATGTGGGCCGTAATCTCCATGAGGCTGTGATGCAGCTGTACGAGCTCTTCGAGTGGAGCAGCAACACGGACTTTTGGGTCACCGGTGAATCCTATGCGGGCAAATATGTGCCAGCTCTCGCTTATCACATCCATAAAGTCCAGAATTCGATTGAGACGCGCGTCCATGTGCCGCTCAAGGGTGTGGCCATTGGCAACGGGTTATCGGATCCACTGCATCAGCTCAAATATGGCGACTATCTGTATCAGTTGGGATTGATTGATGACAATGGCTTGAAGCAGTTCCATGATGCGGAGCAGAAGGGCGCCGAATGCATTGAAAGAAGGGACATGGATTGCGCCTTTGAGGTATTTGATTCACTCATCAACGGCGACATGACCAATGGCTCCATCTTTAGCAACCTCACGGGCTACAATTGGTACTACAATTACCTAAACACTAAGCCAGATAACTCCAGCGAAAAGTTGGGTGAATTTCTTCAATCTGGAGTTACTCGACGTGCTATTCATGTGGGCAACAAGACGTTCCATGATCTGGACAAGGAGAACAAGGTGGAGATTCATTTGAAGAAGGATGTCATGGACTCGGTGGCACCCTGGATATCCGAACTCCTAGACTCTTACACCGTCTGCATCTACAGCGGCCAATTGGATATTATTGTCGCCTATCCTCTGACCCGCAACTATCTGAAGAAACTCAAGTTCCGTGACTCCACCCAGTATAAGGATGCTCCTCGCGAGATTTGGATCATTGATGGCGAGGTGGCGGGCTATGTGAAGCATGCCGGGCATCTGGTTGAGATTATGATCCGTAATGCTGGCCACATGGCGCCACACGATCAGCCCAAGTGGCTCTACGAGATGATCAATCATTTAACTCACTATAAGCATTAAAAATGTAATTAATTGCTTATTTTATTGCAGCTAACAGAAAAGCTTTAAAATGTTTTAACTCAATTCCGAATAGAAATTTCTATATCGTTTATTGACGATTATATGAATATTGAAGATTTAATCAAATACTTACAAACAAATTTAAAATTATATATTAATGGACTATGAAAAGAAATAAAAGTTAATCAATAAAAAAAGATCAGTTTCAAATAAAGTTATTTGTTTTTACGAGATAATCAATCCATTCAAATAAAGGGCAAAATAAATTGAATAAAACTTCCTTAAAATTAATTGAATTTTAAAAATATATGCAAAGAAATGTAACTAATGAAAAATTAAAAAATAGGTAACGCTTTTAAATTGAAAATAAATTAGTCGCGCAAATTTGTAAACACCTGTTAAAAAGGTGACCATTTAACAATTTGCAGCACTGCGCACAAACAGCTGTTCGAGTGACCAGAATGTGAGATTAAAAAATGACAAATTCGCTTACTCTGGTCACCTTTAACCGTCTGTTTACATTTCGCATTTTTGCTTAATTTGTATAAAATAGAGAAAAATGGATAGCGTCTTGCAAGCACAATATGACAAAAACATGGAGATAATCCACAAGTCGGAGGAGACGGCCGACAAGATACTGGTGAACAAGCAGGATCTAAAGGACATGGACAAGCGACGCCAGGATAATCGGGTAGCTTTGCGTTTAGTTGAAAAATCAGAGGAGAAAAAAGTTTGGATAACAATTGGAAGCATGATGATCAAAATGAAGCGAGAACAAGCCATAGAGCTGCTCAAGAAAGGTATATATACACCTATATATATTTCTATAATACATATTACTAACTTAACATTACAGATCAACAGCAAATAAGTTTGGAAAGAAATTTGATTCATTCCGAGCAAAAAATACTGGTCAACAAACATCGCGATGTGGAATTCAAAGCCCCATATCTAGGCACAAATTTGAAACCGCTGTCGCATGATGAAATTGCAGACTTAAGAGCTAAATTGCCAATGTTTTAAAATTATCTGTAATTTCCATTATAATAAAATAAGTTGCCTACATATGTTTATTTTTGTGTGCTGCCCAACACTGTAAAGCTGCTGTTAAGCTTTTTTGGCGTAAAAAAACACGCGACGAGCTGGCAACCCTGGCATTGTGGCTCTCTCAATGCTCACCATTTGTTGTTGCGCATCGTAATCGCGGTGTCGTCGTTTTCCGTTGTCTCTGGTTGTTTCTAAATTCTTTACAAAATTCATTAACAAAAATTATTCAACTAATGCAAATTGCGGCGCAAATTGTCACAAAAATATATATTTTGGCAATTTTGTAACCGAAACGTGCGCTTACGTCGAATTGCGCGTGTGTGTGTGGTGTGTTCGACGAATTCCAGTGTGTGATTGTGTGTGTGGTGAATTTGGCTCCCACACCCCACCCCACCTCTCCGCAAACATAAATTTTAGTGCAAATAAATTGCTTTGCTTATCTCGGCGCGCGCGCCATGTGTGCGTGTGTGTGTGTGTGTGTGTGTAAGTGTTGTTAATTAATTTACAAAGTGTTGAGTGAAGTCTTTGCAAATAACACACTATACTAATTTTGAGGCATATCAAAAATTGAGCGCGAGTTTCGCTTTGTTCACCACGCGCGCAGAAAACAAAACAAAACAAAACCAATAGCAACAACAACAAAAACAAAGCAAAGGAGTACTTGAAAACGAAAGTTCTTTTGCATAAAAAAATACCCATACACACACACATACAAAAACAAACGCAAGCACACGCTCGCAAAACGGAAAGAGAGAGGTGAAGAGCAGCAAAGACACACGAGAGAGGAGGCGCCGTGGCCACTTGGCCTTGAACTTGTGCGGCGCGGGAGCGCAGCGGTAAGTTGAAATTGTCTTGTTTCATTTTTTTTGTTTGCTAGTTTCTGCTCCTTGCATTCTGCTTTAAGTCTATTTTAAAATTGATTGCAGGCAACGTTGAGTTATTTTTAACGTAGTTTGTATGGTTATTTAGGCTGAGCTTAAGCTAAGAAATAACTTACACAGTAAATTAAATTAAATATTGAAAAAATATTAACTAAAATCGTGTTATAAATCATAATTAACTATTAAAAAATAATACTATGTATATTTGAAAATTATACAATTAAATTTTAAAATTATTTATTTGAGTCAAGAAAAAAACGAAAATGTTATAGATTTGACATTTACGGTAATTAATATTTCAACTCAAAGTGTTCTTGCAGTCTGTGCTTTCTACAAGCAGCACTCTCTCGCTCTCTCTGCACTCTCTCTTAGTTATTGTGTGCTTGACCAGCGCAAACTGCTTTATCAGCACTGGTTAAAACTTGTCTATCCACCTTAATAGTTTTGTTTTGCATTTTGAAAAAGCCCAAGCTCAGTTACGCTATCTCTCTCTCTGTGTGTGTCTGTGTGTGTGGGCTTTGATTGCAGCATACTAGCAGCAGAAGCAGAGCGTACATCAAATTAAGTGACAAGCTCACAGCAAGCGGCAGCCGGATAGCGGCGACTGATAGCAGACAACAGTGAGAATCAATTGCCTAAATGCGCTGCTGGATCAACGAACGACATTTCTTCACTCTCGCTCTCACACTGGCTGCCTCTCTGTTATGTTTGATGCTGCTCTTATTAATGCGACTGCAGCGCAGTCAAGTAGAGAGGTGAATAAAATGACACGTTGTAGAACAGTTTTGTGTTTTAGCTCAAGCTGCTCTTCTTAAGCCTGCCTGCGTCTGGTATTAAGAACCAAAGTTTAATTTGCTCTCGGGGCCAGTGTGTGCACTCCTCAATTATTTAAATCACACACACATTTCAGAGTGCTCTCTTATTAAATTGAGCAAAACTTTTGTTGTTTTTTATCTATCTGGTTACATGTGTAGTCGCATTATAAATATGACTGAAAAAAGCCCATATTATTTAGAATATTTGAGCTTATAACAGACACACACACACTCACGCATACATATGCAATTATAGTGTAAGTGTTAAATTATAACTTTGTGCTGGCATCTTTTCAACACTGTTGCTGTTGATGCCTATATTTATACCCTGTAACAGGCATAAGGAAGCATCTCCGACCGCATAAAGTATATATATTCTTGATCACTATCAAAAGCCGAGTCGGTCTAGCCATGTCCGTGTGTTTGCCTGTCCGTCCGTCTGTATGAACACGCTGATCTCAGAGACTACAAATGCTTGAGACTTCATATTTGAAATATAAGTGCTCGTAATGTCGGATCAATACAAGTTTATTACATTTTTTGATGTCTCGACCCGTTCAAAAGTTATCGATAAGTTTCGATTCCAGACCAGTGTTTTTTGTGTATAACTTGAAAGTTATAAGAGCTAGAGCCAAATTTTATATGTATGTTTTCGTACAGCATATAGAACTAAAAAGCATTTCACTTTTTGGATACCTCCCCCGGTCCCCAAGAAATATATTTGGAGCTATGATCTTCGGATTTAGCATACTCACACATTTATATGCCATCTATATGTCCATCAAATTTCATTAAGATTGGGCAATAATCAATGAAGTTACTTACTTACTTACTTAAAACATATGAGTGCAGATAAAGAATTATGAATGTAAAACCTCGGTTCAGGGTATCTCCTAGTCGGGCACTCTCGACCAGAGCACACTTACTTGTTTTGTATTACGATTATTGTAATTTACTCATTTGCACACAAAATTACACAAATTTTCCATTTGATTAGCTTACACTGCACGAAAACTACAAGTGTCAATCAATTCCGAATTGGGACAGTGTTGATTCGGTATATGATTTGATATGTGTGCTTTTTTTTATAGGTTTTACAACACGTTTTTAATAGTTGTTCAAGTATTAGCAATATAAACGACGCGATTTTATGAACTTTTAATTAAATGGCTGATAGAGCTATTACAATGTTAAGAAAAATATGCACAGAATGAGAAAAGCGGTTCTTTAAAGTATATATATAAATGCACACTAACTTAGTCATGCTATTTTTCAATCGATTTCATGCTCAGTTGCATATTTACTATTTATCGATAGATAGCATGACTCAGAGCTCAGTTATAGAGCTGTCATCAGAATGATAAGCTCAAGAGATAAGATTTTACTAAGATCAGTATATATATTATATTTGTATATATTAATATTGTATATATGTTTTATATTAATTATATATGCAAATTCACCCAATTCAGCCAATAAAATGTTGCTGTTTTCTGTAATAGACAAAAATCAGTAAATTTACCAATTTTATAAAAACTTAAAACCAAGAAAAGATTTATTCATAAACTAAAAACAAAGGAGCTTTTAATGTTCACAGTATTTAATAATCCGTGTCCCCCAACACGCAAAAATAATAAATTTTGCTACTTTATTTAAATCCTCTTTAAATCTTTTGTACTCTAAAACTGTTAAGTCTTCTATTTAGCTAAATTACTATGTAAATCTTTTTTAGCTTCAATACTTATTGTATCCAAGTATTTACTGTTTGTTTTTGGCATCCCAATTGTTAAATAGTTTTACTAGCAAAAACTAGTTTTCACAGTACACGAAAAAAAGCTTGTTGTTGCTTTTGTTATTGTTCTGTCGTGTTATGTATGAGCTTTAATATAATTTGTAAAAATATGCGAATTAATGTTTGAAAACTTGTTTTCACATATATGTGTGTGTGTGCAGCTGAAAAATAATATTGTTTCTATTATCGTATATATTTGGGGGGGAGAAGTTCGTAGAGCTTAAAACACAATTCAAAGAATTAGTCAATAAAGTAATAAAAACATGGCAATTTTAGCTAATTGTTTTTTAATTCCGATTCAGTTTTTAAATTGAAAAAAATGTATTATTTTATATTTGTATACACATATGTATATACACAAATAAATATATTAGTTGAATCAAATAAAAAAACCAGTTTTTGTTACTTGTTGCAAAGGATCTGTTTGGAATTTGCAATTTGTTGGCTGTACATTGTAAAATTGTAAATTGTAAAAATGTTGCCTGGCAGTCTGATTAATTATGGGTTGTCTCTTGTGTTCGCCTGTCGTTCAAAACTCAAACTAGACATTCGTCCGTCCGTCCGTCCGTCCGTCCGTCCGCTCGTCTGTCCGACTGTCCGACTGTCTGTCTGCTGATCTGAGCCGGTTGTTTGTGTGGCAGGCAACAGTTGGTAGCAAGTGCAGCGCCGGTTTTCTGTTCGCGGGTTCCGCGTTGATTTGTATTTTATAATTTCAGGCACGTTGCACGATCATTTTAAAGTTGTTGTTGCTGTTGTTGCTGTTGCAGCAGTTTTTTGCATTGATTTAACTGCATACACTACATTCCCAATGGCTAACAAAAATTTTCCATTTACTATACATATATGTACATATGTATGTATGTACATATATTGTATACATGTATGTAGAGATGTACATAAGCAAAAACTTGTTCGCTTGTTTGTCATCTGTCATCTGTCAATATTGAATGCGAATTTGTTAAATAATAATAATAATTGAATTTGAATTTCAAGCTGACTTCCAGCTGATTGAGAGAGCGCAAAGAGCGAGAGAGAGAGAGAGAGAGTAATAGAAAGAGGCAGGTCGCTCGCATTTGTTTGGCGTTCTTACATGCGTCAGCAGGCAGGCTTGAGACTTGAGAAATTCAATAATACAACGCAGAGCATGATAATATGCACATATGTACATGCACACATACATATACATATGTATGCAC
The DNA here is from genome assembly GCA_035045305.1 of Drosophila maculinotata. NCBI lineage: Eukaryota > Metazoa > Arthropoda > Insecta > Diptera > Drosophilidae > Drosophila > Drosophila maculinotata. The sequence goes on from JAWNPD010000387.1 coordinate 11,846,176, forward strand.
TCACACGTATATTAAGTACAATATGTACAATTTTACAACAACAACGATAAAAAAGCTCACCACGCGCTGTTGATTAAAGAGCGGAGCACAGACAAAGTAAAACAAATTGAGTAAGGAGCAGGAGCAGCAGCGGCGGCAGCCACTTGTTGCTGCCAAAAGAGAGTGACAGTTGAGAGCGCATATAGGGGAAACTCACCATGGGCGCGCGCTCTCTCTTTGGGCATCGATTGTGGTGTGATATTGCGGCAGCTCAGTTAGCTCCCCTTTCTTGTAAACAGCAAAACAGCCAGCACTAAATGTGCGCGCATCTCTTTCCCCTCCCCACCCCCCTAAGGCTGTTTCGTGTGCTCCTTGGCAGCCCTGCCTTTTTCGTGGGCAGTTTCTGCGTGCGTGTGTGTGTGTGTGTGTGTGCTTGTATGTGAAACTTATCAAGGTCGTCACTTGGCGTTGCCGCCGCCGTTTTTGCTGCTGTAAGCGGGTTTTTCTACTTACACACACACACACACAAACACACACACACACACATGCATAGTCAGCCCCCTCGGCTGTTTGAGTCACAGTTCGCCTTCCATCCTTTTAGCGCAAAAATTCTTTAGCTTTTATGTTATTGGGTTTCTTGCGTTTTGCTTCTGTTTTTTTTTTTAATATTTCTTTTTTCTTGCATACTTTTGCTTTGCCGTTGTATCTTTTTGCTCCCCTTACTTAGTCTGTTTTTGTTGTCTGTTTGAAGTGGCGATTGTTATTGTTATTGTTGTTGTATTTGTATTTGTTATTGTTGTTGCCCCCCCCCATCAAGCTATGTACATTTTTTGATTTACTTGCTTTACCATGGCACCCGATATGGGCTTTTAACATTGTCTGCTATTCACCACCCTCCCACCACCCCCTCTATCGGCGGCCACATGGGTGATCTTAGCTTTGTTGTAACGCTCGGACCCAAACTGTTTGTCGTGGAAACATTGCCACAAAAAATACCACTGGAATTTAACTTAATTGCTTGAAATTATGTTGACGCTCATTTTTGTGGGCTTTAATATAAAATAGGGGCCAAAATATGCAGAATATGCATAGATACAAACTATTTAATTATACATAATATATAAATAATTGAAATAATTCAATTTTAGCTTGACATTAATTAATAAATATTTGATTTTGACGTTCCATTTAAATTTGCTGCCTCACTCTTTAAGACCTATTTATGAACAAATAGCTAAATTAATGGACAAGTTGGCGAAAATTGCATTTTCATCTGGGGGAATAAAACCTGAGTAACAGCTATTTAGAATTTACACAGAGTGCATGCAACCTGTTCTTCTGTGAAATAAACTAGTCAAGCAGTTCGAAGAGGATGCCACAGGCATGTATAACTTAAGGATACCCTACAGTCATTGTGTTCAACAGCTGGGAAAAGATTTCAAAATGTGTTCTTGGTCCAAACTTTTCAATTTGAAATTATAATTCACTAACATTTCAAGGCTATGTTAAAGAAATGTAAGTCAATGTCACACTGTTAAATGTACCATAACATGTGCATGTTATTAAAAAAGCAATGAGATACACATTAACATAATGTTACATTTAACAGCTGATAGAGAAGCAGATCAATACAAGCTTTAACATTATGTTAAGCATTCACATTTTGAATTTATCCTGTAACTTTTTGAACCCTCCCAATATTAATATACAAGTACTTTATATGAAAAATATATATAGTAAAAATATGTTTGTAGTTCAGGAAGTTTTAGCATAGACTAAAGATAAAACTGTATTGAAAACTTGGCACCCACAACAAAAGGATGTTGGGGTTCACTGCTCTAACTGATGGGTTTGCTTACCTCTGAAATGTATTAGTATGCACCTATCACATTATTCGCAGTTTCTTTTATTACGATTACTTTTTTTTTGTATTTGCTCAACGCAAACTGCGACGTCGACGTCGACGCGCTTCAACTTGCGGCTATTTTTAGCCTTTTCTAATGAGCGCCAGCTATTTTTAGAGTCCCGCGCAGCAGGCCAAGCTCTTGTCTCTGCCTGTGTGTGTGTGTGTGTGTGTGTGTGCGTGTGAGTGCGAAAGAGAGAGACTCTTGTAGCCGCAGCCCGCAGCAGCACTTGGCATCAGTTGGTTATCTCAAAACTTGTCCGCTTTGCTGTTACGCTTTATTTTTTTTTTTTGCGCGCGGTTTTGTTTTATTGTTTTTTTTTCTTTTTTTCTTTCTGTATTTTGCAAGATCATTATCATTGGTGCCTCCTCAGCGGCTATTGCAGTTTCGTTTTGGGTCGCTTTTGGGGCCCACAGGTAATTGTGTTTTGATGGCCATTGGCCAGTTGGATAGCTGGAACGGGTTTTTCAGTCGTTATCGTAGGGTATGCGAACTAGCTGTCTAGCCTTATTACCTTTTCTAGAACATTTATCATTTATCTCTGGCTGAAAGTTTGCCGCTATTGACACTTTTGTGGAATTTCAAGTTCTGTTTTAATATTTAAACCTATTACTAAATGTTTCTGAACTATATCGCATAGGTCATTTAAATTTCCCACTGGCCGACTTTAGTGTTACCAAAAATAAAAAACTGACAAAAAATTTGTTCCACTTGTGGCAATGATTGCCAAAATATCGCACACATCATAATGATGGCTGTGAAAGTTTCAAATGGTTCATTAAGCTGCTTAAATATAATTCCATGTATTGAGAGATACACAATTTTTGCCAATACCCTGACACTTAAGGGTTTCAATGTGGTGTATTGGCTAACTGAAATAGTTTGTAATCCATTTTGTAAGTAATCGAAAGATGTATTGATTTGTTGTATGCTTTACTAGTATTTAAACTTATTAATTATATTTTGAAACCAATTATATTCGGTATATGTATATTCTATATTCGGAGAAAAATACATTTATCAAAAAATATATAAGGTCTAAGGATAGGTAACAAAAGTTACTTATAATCTTAGTAATCAATAGATAAATATCACAAAATATAATTATAAGTACCCCAAATTTAAGTATAATCGATATATAGAAGTCAAAACAGTCGTGTTTACATTATTCTCTTTAACATGTTGTTTTAAGTTTGTGCTCTATATTTTTAAAATTGTTGTTAAATTTAGTTTGGAGGGAATGCGTATTTCCTGTTTCAACAGTTTCCAAATCTAAACTCACATCTTGACAAGCAAAGTGGAATTGTATTGAATGACTGAAGGATATTTCTAAAGCCGTTGTCAAACTTTTGTGGTTAAAAAAAGACATTCACCTACTACACCAAGCAGACATTGATGGAATGCCACATTGATCAAATGGCCTTTCAAATTCTCCAAGCAAACAATTGGTTAAATCTCAATACATAATACAAATTTTGGTAACATGCAAACGCATTTTATATTAAAGTAGACACTGTGGGAGCGCGACACCTGCGTGGCAGTTGTTACGCCCACAAAGAACGCCCTTGCCGCCACCCCTTCTCCCCTACCCTATTCATACAGTCAATACCAATGCGACATTGCTCATACGCAACGTTGTGCCGCGCATGACTTTTAAATGCTTTTAATGAGCAACTTGTGCGCTTTTCCTTTTGTTGTAACAGTATTTTCTCTTTTTTATTTGATTAATTTTTCCCTTTGCAGTCCTTTTAAATCGGCTTTGAAGTTGGCGCGACAAAAGTTTGAGCTCTTTAACGCTGACAGCTAATTAAATTGAGAGCAACAACTGTAAGTTGTTTTAATCCAACTGCAGAAAAACTTTTAATTAGTTAAAGCTATGCGCTGATTCTGCAATTGATTAAAGTGTAGTAATTGCGATTTAATTGAAGCGCAAATCATTTTATTGTTTGCATTGTTCTTGTTGTTTTGTTTTTTTTGGGTTGCTGTTCAAATTCTTGAGCCTTTTGTGGCACAAACACTTGATCAAAACAGAACAATCATCTGGCCAAATGTATTCAATACTCTGGTGCTTAAAAATCATTCTGTACAACGCCATTTGCTAATAAAATAATATATAGTTTGTGTTGATTGACTGAAAGATACCCTGTGGAAAGTTATAGTTATAGTTCTAAAGCTTATTAAGTTTATGCGGGTGAATATTCTTTATTTTAAACCATCTATAACTCTATAAGGTAAATAAGAAGCTGCATACCAAAATTTAACTATATATGTTATATAATCTCCAAGTTTGAAAATTATATCTTAATGAAAATAATATAGGAATGTGAAATCAGAGGTTTTCTTTCTTTGCTTCTAACATACCTCATTTCAAAAAGCACAGGGTACAACAAGAGGTAAAAAATAGTTTTTGCTGAGGGCCAAAAAAACATTTTGTTTGTATAATACATATAAATTTATTAAAATAAATATTTGCCGTGCAAAATTGTGTTTTAAGATTCATGATTTTCAATAATTGTTGTGCGAGTATATGCATAAATTATTAATCAACAAAAGCAACAACTACAAGATATACGTGTTGAGTTTGCCTTGAGATCATTAGCCTGGCTTGAAATCTCTGCGCTGCTCCAACGATTTCCAGACGTGGCCACTTTGGGGCCCTCTTGATTTAATTGCTTTCATTGAGCAAATCAACACATTAGAAATGAACAAGCAGCAGCGAACAGCAGCCAGGCAGTAAAATGAAGTCTGGACTAGAACTAAACTGGCAAAAGACGTACAAAATAAAAGAGAAAATGAAAAAAAAAACAAAAAAAACTCAAATTTCGTGTGTCTGGACAAAAATGAAAGCAATTAAGTTGCCATGAAGTCTGGGAAAGAAATGTTCAAAATAATGACAAGGGAATCTAACATCTTCTATTTTTATAATACTGTCGAACTTTTTTGAATCACCATCGATATTTCAAATTTATATAATTATTTATTAGAGGCTATTTCAACTCTTTAATCAATTAAAAATGTATCTGCGCCAACAAAATATTTAATTTAAAGACAGCTTCCGTTTTTGTAGCACAGCTTAATGTACAGTAAAAAGTTTGCGGATACAAAGTAAAGAAAAAATGAATAATCAAATATTGTTACTTGGCCAAACCCAAAAGCGTCTTCAACAGATATGTACATATGTATATTCAAGTACTTATTTCGGTAGAAAAGGTAGATCATAATAATTACTGCAGCTGTGTCAATACAAATTTATTATTGTTTCAATATTTCAAAAGCGGACAATACTTCTTAAAATTTAATAAAGCTTCTGTTAACTCAATATGTACTCTTAAAATTCTAAATAGAAATATACATGTTATAATTTTGTTGAATTTTACTAGGTCGGTTTTAGATTAATAGATACGAGCTAAAATATCTTGCAGTAACCTTGAAATCAAGAGTAAATCTATGAAATCTCTGCTTCAATGCTCAAGTATTTTCCTGAGATGTTCTATTGTGTAGCTCGGAATCGATGACAACAACAAACACAGCAACAATATGACGCATCTGAAACAGAGACAGAAAATACCCCGGGGCACAATAGTTCTATGCGCATCTTCGGGAGATCATTAAAGTGCCACTAGACAACATTATTTAAGCAAATTCTTTGCTTTGACAGCGCAGGTTGTCTGCTTCAAATGCGGCCAGGTGATTAAGGTGTCAACTTGGCTGCTTCAAAAGTCAAAGCAACAAAGGAAAAAAAAAGAAAAAAATACCAAATACATAAATGAAGCATAAAATATGTGTTTGGAAATTTCTGCGAAAGTTTTATGGCACACAAAATAAATAAACACCAAATAACAAGTATACGCACCAAAAAAAAGTAATAAAAAAAAGAACAAAGTGTAAAAAAAAAATAACCCATAAGAAGTTGGAACTTGATAAAGCAGCTAAGGAAATAAATCAATAACGCAAAAATTATTAGAGTCGACAGTTAAGTTGTGTGTATGTGTGTGTGCGTGTGTGTAAGCATTGTGTATGATTTGCGGTTTGGTTTTGTGAGTTTTTTCCGTTTCAGCTGTTGCTGTTGTTGTTGCTGCTGCTGCCTTTTTGGCAAGTCAAACATCGGTTCAAGCAACCGGTTCTCAAGAGATTTCACGCGTTTCCAGCCACCAAATGAAGCGTCAATTAATGTTTAATGAGTGGTGCGGTTGCTGTTGGTGGGGCAATGATCACTGATCAGCGCGTACAGAAGGTAACTACGTAAATAACTAAGCTAATGCCATGTTTGGGCACGTGTTCAACAAAAAAATAAAATAAATAGAAATAAAAGCTCTGCTAAGAGGCTTCAGCTTAAATAAAAGTAAACAAAAGCTAAAAGCCAAAATAAAAAATACGCGAGAATAAATCACGAGCCAATCAAAGAGACAAACTCATTTTTTGTTGTACAAGTATTTCCGAGCATACAACAACACCTGCCACCCCCCACACAGCCGCTGTTGGCATGCCAAACGATCGTGCGATTAACTGTTAACAAATCGTGCACACGCTGATGTCATACATGCTACTAGCGCGCGCGCTCTCTCTCTCTCTCTCTCTCTCTCTCTCTCACACACTCTCAACGTTTTCGTTCTCATGCGCTGTTATCGCACTGCGCAGCGTCTGGTTTGATTTTGTCTGCTCTCACTGTTGTTGTTGTTATTGTTGTGATGTCATTTATGCAGCCAGCCAGCATTGCAGATAACTGCTCTCTCGCGCGCTCTCTTTTTTTGTGTGCGCCTACTGAGAGCTTTATTCTAATTGGATTCCGGCTGGCACATGCAAACAAATCTTACTGCGTGTGTGTGTGTTTGTATGTATGCTTCTTATTTTTCAGTTGAACTCGCAATTTGTTGACTTTTCGCCGTTTTGTGTTTATCACATTTTATTCATTTCATTTTACTCTCCCCCTCTTAAATTGTATGTATGTATGTTTCGTTTTGTTTCTTCATCTTTTCTTTGGCGCTTGCTTCCTCGCCACTTGCAATAAATACCAATTTACAGCATTTTGAATGTTTACACGTGACTTTAGTTAAGTTGTTGATTCTGCCACGGGCATCTGTAGCATAAAGAGCTCACAACAACAACAACAGCAACAACAATGCTGGCAATATGGGTGACATTTATCTGGGCGCCGTTTTCCTATTTGCTGAGCTGATTAAACGACTTTGCGCCTTTTGTTGTTTTGTTTATTTGTTTGTTTGTTTACTTGTTTGTGTAACACTTGTGATTGTTGCATGTTTGTCAATAAATACATATATAATTGCTTTGCTTTTCAGCAGTTTTGCATGTGATGCCAATTAAATTGCTTATTTACTAAAAAAAAGCACTTCTACTAAAATATTGCGTATACGCCATTCAGTGCGTATACTTGATGCAACCAATATAAGTCGATTGCTTGATATCTATGTCTAATATTAATGCATTTCTTAACGATTGCTTACTGTTTCTAGCGGTCGGGGTTGCATATCATAAATAATTATTAATTGCTCTACTTTCATAAACTTTTATTATTAATTTAATGATGTGAATTGGTTTTTAAAACAGTGGTTGATCTACGTACATATATCTTAGCAGCAGTCATTAAAACTTTTTACGTCGTGCTAATTGATCTATTGACAAATTAAACCCAAAGGCTGCCAAACTAATAGTATTCTATATTTTCCATAATCTAATTAATTTCCAAGAATTATTTTAAAGTTAACAATGCCCGGTATTTCAAATTTTATATTATTTATTTTCAAGTAGTCAATATTTTAATATTGTATTATAAACGTTTACATTTTATATTTTGAAAGCTGAAGTGCTATTTAATAAACGTAATAAAATTCAAAAAGTGTTATAAGTATTACAATAATATTGTCTCTTGTCTGTTGTCTGTTGTCTATTGTTCCCATATGCACCTTTGTCATATTTGTATGCATTCAGACAAATAATCGCATTTTCTTGTGCAATTCCTTTCACGTTACGCATAAACTAACTGGAAAACAAGCAAACGAAATTGGCTTTAGTGTTGTTATTATTCAAGTGCATGCATGTATGTATGTAAATACTAAGCATATATATTTTCTTGGAAAATTGAATAACAGAATTATAACTGTTTAGTTTCCATATTCCTGTAAAACGTGTCGCAAGTAGAGAAAGGCATTTAATCCAATGAATTGTAAATATTCTTGAAGAAAATAAGTAGTTAATTTTTATATTATTGTTCGTTTAAAATGTGTTTTTAGATTATATGTACATTTTTAATTATAAAATATATTTTGTATAGTTAAAGTCACCAATTTTTTGTATGGCTGCAATATCTGATTTGACAAAAGCTATACTTGTAGTGTCAGCAAATTTTGTATTACTTATATAGTAATATTTTGATTAAAATTGAAATCGAAAATACTAATTTTGAATTTATAGTTCTTTATTATTTTTTATGGATTTTTAGTTTAATACTATAAATTTATGACAGGGCATTCCCTAGTCGCTTACTCCCATTTCTTGCATTTCGCAGTGCATTGTTTACCTTTGGAATTTACTCAAGCAATCGGCTCGCATACTAAAACAGCACACATACACATACACACACAAACAAACTCACCTCTCAACCTCGCTCTCTTGCAAACGCTGACCGTTACGCCCTCGCACGCCCATATTACGCAAAAAGCGTTAGCCCCCTTTGCTTGCCATGCCACTTGCCACACATTTATCGACGCTTGGCAACTTGTCACACACACACACACACACAAACACACACACACGTACACATACATTCACATAGGCTTCGGCGTCGACGTCGTCGTCAAGGCCAGCGTCGCTGTTCCTCTTCGCATTGCATTGAACTTGAACGGGGGTTGGCTGGAGCCAATGTTGAATTGCAATTGCTGACGCCAGGGGGCGTGTTCAGCACTTGCATTCTTCACTCAAAAAGACCAAAGCTCAATGCGTGTGCAAAACTTGCAACTCACTCAAAGCTCTCGCTCTCTCGCTCTCCGTCTCCCTCTCCCTCGCCCACTCTCTCACTCAATTTTGCGAAAGTTAAGTTTTATGCGCCTGTGAGCTATGCAGCGGAATTTTCAATTAGCTGTCGCGCGGCTTTTTGGGTCTTTCCACCAGCTGCGTGGTCGCTGCACAAATTGCATAAATTAAATTTCCTTAAGAATATGAATATTGCTAACAAAATGGCGTCGCCTACTGGCCCCTACTGTTGCTGACGTCAGCAAGTCAAACATGCAATGCGGAAATGCTTTCAACTTTAAACTTTGCATCTAAAATTAGCAAACAACTAAATTTAGTCTTGTAGTTTAACTTGCTGCTGTTTCTGTTGACTTTTTGGCTTTGCTGCAGAGCAGGAAAAAGTGTTGCATACCTTATGGCGTTTGATTTGTGTTTTTCGTGTTTCTGTCTCAAAACTGAAAAGCCAAAAGCGACTTTTTGGATTTGATGTTTGCGACCATTTCCGGTGATATTTTCAACTCGATTAGAAATGCAAATGGCATTCAATTGCATACGCTTGACAGGTGGTGGGGATGGGTGGAGGTGTGAGTGCATTGAGTGGAAAGGAGGGTGGTGGGGGGGGGTCTATGGTTTATCAATTACAGGCACAGTGCCAAAGTCGCAGACAGGTTCAGAGTCAACGCCATACACTTGCCACAAGTCGGTTGCGGCTGTTCGTTTCAAGGACATTTTGACATGAAAATCCATACATACATATGTATATAAATATATGCACTTGGCATTTTATATGCAATAACGAGGGCCGCTTAAAACTATTGTGGCTTAAGTGGATTGAGAGATTTCAACTGAATTACGCTTTAGATTGCACCTAATAATAATAATATTATTATGGCAAGTTCACATATAATATACATATATATGTAATATAATTTAATTTAGGCAGGTGACATCGAATTTGTAATGCTTAAATGAAAGATAATCCTTGTAGCACTAGCAAGAGAATAATAAAATAAATAAATATGTTTTGCTTATAAATATACTTAAAGATACTAGCATAAATCAGTTTTTATACCCTGATCCCATTAAAAATGGGAAATATGGGTCCCCCCTTATGCTTTTTTCGCAAAAATATTTGAAAAAACTTAACTTTCAATAATGAATAAATTTGAATTGTAGAATTGATAAATAGGACAAACCATGAACAAAATGGCCTCAAACTTGACAATCGGTTCAGTTTTGACCAAGTTATGGGAGTTCAAAGTCTAGGAAGGGCATTTATATGGACTTTTTGCGTTTACAAGTCAATTTTTTTTGTCATTTTGGCATGATTTTTGACAGAAAAATGAAACACCTCAGAATCTTTTTTCTTATAGTTTTTTATACTATATTTGACACCCACAATCGATTAATAAAAGAATTTCAAAAATCTATTTTTTGAAAAATCAATTTTTGTAAGGGTCCCCCCTTATGCTTTTTTCGCAAAAATATTTGAAAAAACTTAACTTTCAATAATGAATAAATTTGAATTGTAGAATTGATAAATAGGACAAACCATGAACAAAATGGCCTCAAACTTGACAATCGGTTCAGTTTTGACCAAGTTATGGGAGTTCAAAGTCTAGGAAGGGCATTTATATGGACTTTTTGCGTTTACAAGTCAATTTTTTTTGTCATTTTGGCATGATTTTTGACAGAAAAATGAAACACCTCAGAATCTTTTTTCTTATAGTTTTTTATACTATATTTAACACCCACAATCGATTAATAAAAGAATTTCAAAAATCTATTTTTTGAAAAATCAATTTTTGTAAGGGTCCCCCCTTATGCTTTTTTCGCAAAAATATTTGAAAAAATTTAACTTTCAATAATGAATAAATTTTAAATGTAGAATTGATATATAGGACAAACCATGAACAAAATGGCCTCAAACTTGACAATCGGTTCACTTTTGACCAAGTTATGGGAGTTCAAAGTCTAGGAAGGGCATTTATATGGACTTTTTGCGTTTACAAGTCAATTTTTTTTGTCATTTTGGCATGATTTTTGACAGAAAAATGAAACACCTCAGAATCTTTTTTCTTATAGTTTTTTATACTATATTTGACACCCACAATCGATTAATAAAAGAATTTCAAAAATCTATTTTTTGAAAAATCAATTTTTGTAAGGGTCCCCCCTTATGCTTTTTTTGCAAAAATATTTGAAAAAATTTAACTTTCAATAATGAATAAATTTGAAATGTAGAATTGATATATAGGACAAACCATGAACAAAATGGCCTCAAACTTGACAATCGGTTCAGTTTTGACCAAGTTATGGGAGTTCAAAGTCTAGGAAGGGCATTTATATGGACTTTTTGCGTTTACAAGTCAATTTTTTTTGTCATTTTGGCATGATTTTTGACAGAAAAATGAAACACCTCAGAATCTTTTTTCTTATAGTTTTTTATACTATATTTGACACCCACAATCGATTAATAAAAGAATTTCAAGAATCTATTTTTTGAAAAATAAATTTTTGTAAGGGTCCCCCCTTATGCTTTTTTCGCAAAAATATTTGAAAAAATTTAACTTTCAATAATGAATAAATTTGAAATGTAGAATTAATATATATAACAAACCATGAACAAAATGGCCTCAAGCTTGACAATCGGTTCAGTTTTGACCAAGTTATGGGAGTTCAAAGTCTAGGAAGGGCATTTATATGGACTTTTTGCGTTTACAAGTCAATTTTTTTTGTCATTTTGGCATGATTTTTGACAGAAAAATGAAACACCTCAGAATCTTTTTTCTTATAGTTTTTTATACTATATTTGACACCCACAATCGATTAATAAAAGAATTTCAAAAATCTATTTTTTGAAAAATCAATTTTTGTAAGGGTCCCCCCTTATGCTTTTATCGCAAAAATATTTGAAAAAATTTAACTTTCAATAATGAATAAATTTGAAATGTAGAATTGATATATAGGACAAACCATGAACAAAATGGCCTCAAACTTGACAATCGGTTCAGTTTTGACCAAGTTATGGGAGTTCAAAGTCTAGGAAGGGCATTTATATGGACTTTTTGCGTTTACAAGTCAATTTTTTTTGTCATTTTGGCATGATTTTTGACAGAAAAATGAAACACCTCAGAATCTTTTTTCTTATAGTTTTTTATACTATATTTGACACCCACAATCGATTAATAAAAGAATTTCAAAAATCTATTTTTTGAAAAATCAATTTTTGTAAGGGTCCCCCCTTATGCTTTTTTCGCAAAAATATTTGAAAAAATTTAACTTTCAATAATGAATAAATTTGAAATGTAGAATTGATATATAGGACAGTCCATGAACAAAATGGCCTCAAACTTGACAATCGGTTCAGTTTTGACCAAGTTATGGGAGTTCAAAGTCTAGGAAGGGCATTTATATGGACTTTTTGCGTTTAGAAGTCAATTTTTTTTGTCATTTTGGCATGATTTTTGACAGAAAAATGAAACACCTCAGAATCTTTTTTCTTATAGTTTTTTATACTATATTTGACACCCACAATCGATTAATAAAAGAATTTCCAAAATCTATTTTTTGAAAAATCAATTTTTGTAAGGGTCCCCCCTTATGCTTTTTTCGCAAAAATATTTGAAAAAATTTAACTTTCAATAATGAAAAAATTTGAAATGTAGAATTGATATATAGGACAAACCATGAACAAAATGGCCTCAAACTTGACAATCGGTTCAGTTTTGACCAAGTTATGGGAGTTCAAAGTCTAGGAAGGGCATTTATATGTCATTTTAAATGTAGAAATCAGTACAGAAAATAATTAAACATAAACACTACAAACAAAAAAACATAAATCCACAAATGCTAAAATGGTATAAAATTGTCTTTTTAAGATTTTGATATTAATATTAGTTCGCTATCAGCTTTCTTACCAGCTTTTTGATTAAATTTAAAATTATTATTATAGCCCAATTTGTTTGACAGTATTTTAGTAAATGAGCGTTATTTTGTATATCGAAATACAAATATTTTATAACATATTTTTTAGGAATCTTAACAGAGTTAAGGTTGGTCTTTGGTTTTAGCCAACTTTTTGATTACACCTCGCCCAATCGAGCTGGCTGGCTGGCTGGCTGGCTGGCTAGCGAGCACCTAAAAGCAAAAGCAAAAGCAATAGCTAAAGCGAAAGCGAAAACTGATGTTTTAGCCAGTTTCGTTCCATGACAACACAACTGACCAAAGTCACGAAGTGAATGGGAGTTGGAGATTTACGTTGATGGCTTGGGTTGGGCCCCACTTAGAACCTTGCTGGCAAATGCAGCATTTGCATACCAAGTGCTGATTTGTTGTTGTTATTGTTGTTATCTGTCGCAGCGGAAATGCAATGCGGCGCTATTTGTTGACTATGTGGTAGCTTGCAACTTGCCACTTGCCACTTGGCAACGTGGAGCTGGCAACTGGCAAACTGGCAAACGTACAACTCTTGAGTGATTGACACCACGTTGCACGCAGCTTGCATTTTGATAACCATAGCTGCCCCTCTACCAGCTACACCCCCTTCTATATCCTACTTACATACCCCCCTTTCAAATGGCAAACAAATTGGTATCTATCATAACATTTATTTGGCTTTATTTTTGCTCATAAAACTAAATTGCATTTTCTTTGATTTTCGCACATATTTGTTTTTTTTTCTCTACATTTTGCATAAATGTGTGTGTGTGTGTGTGTATGTGTGTTGCAAGTAGAATTGTTTTGCGTGCCTGGCACTAGTTGGTACTTCGATTTTGTGGGAATTTAGATTTTCGTTTCGATTTAGCTGCTGGCGCTAATGGCTTGTTATAGCATAGAATCGCTTTATCCTGTAACTGAACTCTATATGTGTGCATATGTATGTACATGTGTGTGTGCCTGTGTATTTGACAGGCTGTGTTAGTTATTGGTTTTTAATAGCGCGTGCCGTGCGCATGAAAATTCATTTCGATGGCATATCATCAATATGCCAGCCAGCCAGCAACTCAAAATACAAACATCGAAATATTTGTTAAATCATGCAAATATGCAGAGTGTAGGTAATAAATATTATTATGGCAAATACATATTTGCATATGTATGCTTATGCAATCTGAACAGAGATTACTTTTATCTATACTCTAGTGTCTAGACTAAAATAAAGCTAATACAAATATAACTAATGTCTTATTTTGTCCAGAGACCAGTTTGGCCTCATTTAATTAGATAATTTAGTTAGCTGTATTTCTAATTTCGGAATTTATTCTAAACATAAGTTCATTACAGATTTTTCTTATTTGCTCTGAGTAAACTTTCTTTTAAGATTTTATTATAATAAAAAACTATTTCACATAACTTCTTACAGATTGACAATTTATGGGGAGGGAGTTCCATGGACTGCAGCCATTATTTAAAGGTAACAGTTTATTAAAAAAAATTATGTATATATTATAAATTATAGTTAAAATCTAGTTAAATATCAAAGATAAGTTTGCCAATGCATATTCAAGGTAATTCATCGAGGGCAGGGGCTATAAAATTACTGATCCGTAAATCTGGCACGTGACACAAAAACCCCAACAAACAAAATGCGCAAACCGATAAATTAGAGCAGAAAATTCCAACAAGCTTTGCAAACCAACTGAAGCTCAATTCGAATAATTATGTTAGTTTCAGTGGAGAGTGTGGGTAGTGGTGGCGGGGGGTAGGTGGTTTGGGGCGTGTAAGCGCGTAACGTTACTCGAGTGTTTGAGGGCTTTACGCCATTTTGTTGTTGCGGCAACTTCCGGTTCAATAGGGCGGCAAGAGAATACACATTTATTCATTTAACGCCTCATTAATTCATCACTTTCAATAACATTTTACGCTTACCTACACACACACACACATATATACCAGGTGTGTGTGTGTGTGTTGCGTTAGATATTAACCGCAAGTAGTAACTGAGAGGCGATTGCCGTTAGTCGCTCCATTAGAGAGACAGTAATGCCCGCCCAACTGAATCCTTGTGCCTTTAATTAAGCGTGCAATGTGTGTGTGTGTGTGTTTGTATGTGTGTGTGTAAAACTCATTGAATTTCGCATTAATGTATTAACTTTTATACGCGGCGACATTGCGGCCAAGTGTAGCATACATTGAGGCGCAAAAGTTGCAACTGACTTTAAACAAAAAAGGCCATGAAAAAGGCATGAATTGTAACGTATGCACGTGAACAAAAGCTTAATTGGAACTAAATTGCCTGACTACCAACCGAGAGAGAGAGAGACAGCAAGAGTGTAGGAGAGAGACAGAGAGAGAGAGAGAGCAGCTTTATTTTGGGTCTACCTTTTTCAATTCGTAAACATTTGTATATAAGATATTTTTGCGCGCCAATCACTTGACGCTGTTAAAAGGATTTTGACAATAAACAGACACATTTTTTCAGCAGCAGACCCAACCCCGACCCCCAAATCCCCCCTCCCACGCAATCGCCCAGCGGCCGGCCGCCCGTTTAAAAATAACTCCTTGTTGGAATTTCCATAGAAATCGTGCATATATTGAGCAAAAGTATGTAAAAATATTGATGTTTTCACTTGTGTGCTAATTTTAAAAATTATACAAAAATCAAACACACACATAATTTTTGGCAAAGTCTTAACCGAGCATCTACTTCTTCGTTGACTAAGTACATTGATGTTTTATTTAATTTTCTGTTAATATTGTTGTATGTTGATTATAAAAATAAGTGCTGTATTATTGTGTACAAATCTCTGCACACGTTGCACCTCGCACTTCCATTTCCAAGTGCAACATTACCGAAATAACTGTAACAGCAGCAGCAGCAGCAACATCCGCAGCAGCAGAAGCAGCAGCAACAGAAACAGATGCTCTCAGGCATAAGCAGAAGATTTCCTTTCTTTCAGTTGAAGGAGATCGGCAGTCAAAGCAACAACACACAACACAACACACCACACACACCAACAACACACACATTTATCGACCAAAATACTTATACAATAACAAAAAACAAAGAACAAAAAAAAACCCAAAAATAATACGTAAAATTGCTTTAATTTTAAAATATATATTTCACTGTGTGTGTGTGTGCGTGTGTGTGTATGTTCGCGCGCCTCTCGGCCTTTCGATTTATTTCGAGCGATCGGCCAGAATTAAGAGCTTTATTAGCGCATTGGTCGAGCAATCAAACGCGTCGCCCGCATTCGATAAAACGCAGCCGAAAAGGAAGCGATTCCTGGCTGTAGTATAATTGCTCAATTAAATCCGTTATCGGTTCGTGTCGTGTGGTTTCGATAGACGATAACATTGCGCGACTTGTTATTGTTGTTGTTGTTGTTGTCAGCGAGTGTTTTGATTGTGCTTATCGCTAGACAAACTATAAATGATTGCTGAGCATAATTACAATAAAAATATATATAAATTGTTGGCCATAGTTTTAATCGATATCAAAGCGAATATCGATATATCAAATCGAATCGAATTTCCTGTAGAAAGACATATCTCATATTTTAAGCAGTATATGTTATCGATAGCCTACAACATTTTTTTAGTAGCAATATTGATATATCGATAAATTCTATAAGCATTACTTGAGTGAATCCTTTTGAGTTCCCACGTTTTTATTTGCTTTCTTAATATGCCTATCGATATCGATAACACACGTTAGATAGATAGTTACATAAGCACCCCTAACATGACCTTAATAAGTTAGCTTACGAAATCATCCCACGTTTTTATTTGCTTTCTTAATATGCCTATCGATATCGATAACACACGTTAGATAGATAGTTACAAAAGCACCCCTAACCTGACCTTAATAAGTTAGCTTACGAAATCATTTTCCTTTTGCCACTAAAACCTTGTCTGCATCCACGCTTGACTACCAAATAATGTGGCTCCTTTGAACTACAGTCAATCCTTATATTGATGTATATAAAATCCTGTAATTGATTATTAAATGGCGCTGATAATGTGATGCCCGTTATAATCTCATTAGGCGCCGTACTCATTTTAAGCAGATAATATTTCCCTTGTACCTATTTACGCTGTCAAGGTTCGCCATTATTCGTTTCCTTTCGCCTTCTGCATCTGCTGCTTTATTCAATTTGGCTTTGGGCCACTCAGACCTCCGTTAAATTCGCCGGCAATCCTCAAATCCTTTGAGTAAACAAACGAAATTCGCATGAAAACCGCATTAAAACGCTTTAAAAACGTTTAGCTCTAAAAGCTTATCAAACGTGGCCAAGATAAAGCCAATGCATGTATGGGCAAAGTGGGCGGGGCGGGGCGGGGCTGGGCAGACTTCGCGCACCTGCAATTTCAAGCATTTTCAATTGTTAAGTAGGATTTTATTTTTGTTTTTTTTTTTGTTGGTTTTTATTTTGTTTTTTTTTTTTTTGAAAAGGTGCTTCTGGCCGCGTTCTGCGGCATGAATTGTTGGTTATTTATTTTGGGTTACCTCTAAAATTAAAATGGCTCAAAAACACAAGACCAACAGACATACACACACGACGCCAACAACAACAACAAAACAAGAGCGAAACAAACGAACAAAAAAGCGTTTTTTATAGAACATTTATTTATAATTATACATTCTCGTTGTATATGCGATTTTCTGCGCCAGTAAAGTGAAGTGTCGGAAATATCGTGCACAGACATATTTTTCATTTCGATCCGATCCAATACAATCCACAGCCAGACGCCAATCCTCCACAACATATACTCACAAATTAAATGGCAAATCAAATATCGGAAATATTCGGAATAAGTCAAATCAATTGAAAATTGAATTAAATAAAATTCCCCTCCCCTCAAGGACGCGTATATAATTAGCTGCGAATCATAATTAGCTGTGCGTAATTATTGGCGAAAATAATTAACAACAATGTGCTAAAAAAGAAATTCACCAATTTCACATTCATTTCGGTAAAGTGTTTTTAAGTGGGGTCAAAAATGAAAAAGACCTGTTTTTTGTGTTGAAGAAAAGTGAAATTCTGTCAAAGCAATAAAATTTCCCAAAATAAAGTCAAAACATCTGTTCTTTGTTGTTTGTTTCCTACGAAAATCGCGCAAACTGTATAACGACAACAACAACAACAACGACAAATTGTGCATAACAGAATGTTAAAAGTACGAAAAATTGAAATGTTGCCGCCAGCAACTCAAATGTTGCCAACGCATGTTGCTGACCGCCAGATGGCGCATGCGACGATCGCTGCACACAGGTGGCGGCACCAGCAGTGCCAAAAATACGATCAGCTGCGGCTAAATGCAGCTAGATGGCGCCACTTGGACTACCGCGCAGTTTTGTAAGCCAACAAATATTTAATAATAAATTATTTATTGGGACTCAAAGCTTTAAAATTCAATTATATTGAAAAGAAATGCAACAGTAAACAACAAATAAAACATGGTTTAAAAACAAATATATTGTATATAAAAAAATAAAAAATATAGTATTTGCAATGTTGTTCACAAAATTAGCACAATTACAAAATTCACCGAATTAAAGTCGAGCACAAAATGGAATTCCCTTGCAGACAACTAAAACTGTGCTGCTGTCAATAAGTAATTCCGTTATATTTTCACAACTAACATCCTCCGGCATTCGAAAGCTGTAAAGCTCCTTAGTTTCAAGTCAGCTAATCCTTTAAGTCGCCTACGTATCCATTGTGCTGTGATTCTACAGCTGACGGCTATTACGTTGGTGTTTTAAGTGATTTTACACGTAAAGTGCCAAAGCTGTAGCAACTCTTGACTGTTTTCCTATACTAGCCCACACTTGAGCGGGAATAGATGGCACCGAGTGCTCGAGAATTGTTATTGTGGTTTTATAGATTTATGTAAATCAGTTAATATTCTTATACTTATTTGATTAAAATTGAGCAACCATTCCATTTGAAATACCTACTTAAAAATGTCTCACTTCTAAACAGCTTTTTTCTGTAATTATAATGCATTTAGGTTTAATCTTATAGAAATATTAGTATAAATATAAATTGATTTGAAAATCATTTTAAAAGTTAATTAAGTAGCTGTCATTGAATTTAATAAAAATGTCATGGCAATAATAAATTTATATTAAATACAAATTGAATTAAGAACGAAATACAAAATTTAATAATAATATAATATTGATAGATTTGTATGAAAATTAGTACTGAATAAGAGAGAAGTGAAAACTGAAGGCTAATAACAATTGATTTAAATATTAATAATAAAAGAAAAATAAATAAAATTAATTGTTAAATATGATTGATATCTATGCACATAACTTATTAAGAAATAACAAAATTTGAAGGCTTGTTGAAAATTGTGATGTCCTTTTTCAAGAGCATTTAGAATACGGGTTTCTGGAGCCAACACATTTGCCAGCCTGCGGCCAGGCTTTGGCTTTGGCTTAGACTGCTGAGAGAGAGTGGGAGACACGCAAGGCTTAGCAGAAGGAAGGGGGTTTGTTGTGGCGGGGGTAAGTAGGGTTAGACGACATGTCTGTCATACGAATCACTTGCGATAAGCGTTTCCGTTTCCGTTGAAATTTAATACGCGGCTCCAAGCTGCAGGCATGTGCTCCATAGGCCAAGATGTCTATATGTATATAGTGTATATATTTATATATGTGTATATATATATATATATTTGAGACTTTTCTATGAGTACACAGGCTGTGTCCCCTTTTTTTTGGCACTTGCCTCGCGGCGCATATTTTGCTGCAAACTTCGTGCAATGTTTTCAACTTGTTTTGTTTTGTTTTCTTTTCTATTTTGTTGTGTGTATGTTTTTGTTGCTATTCGCGACTGAACGAAACAACTAGAAGCATTAACGACTCTTTCTAAATTGCAACAAAATGTTGTTGTTTATTTACGCAAATTTTGTGTAGACTTTGGCCGGCTGCCAGGAATTACGAAAAGCCCCAAAAGCGACGCCATTTTCAAAAAGCAAAAAAAAATGCAAAAGAAAAGAATAAGAAAAAACTGAAAATGCCAGCCAAAAAAACCTCAACAACAAACTAGAAGAACCTCATTAATACTGGCACGAGTTTATTATGGAAAATATTTACAAGAACATTTGGTAACTTACTCATTAATTGTGCCCCACATGATTTAGGTGGCATCAAGGGGGAGGCGGGTGGCGGGGCAGCATGTGTTGTCAACCCATCGAAATCAACATTTTCATTTTCTTTATATATTTTTTTTGGGTATTTTTTTTTTTTTTTTTTGTGTGTTTCTTTTGTCATAGGTGGGCGTTTGTGTCTGAAAAGTTGTTTGTCTGTATGCGACGTATAGGGCATGTCATAAAAATCAAGTGAAAAGCGCCACCACCGAAACGACGGACGGAAAAATGTCGAAAATCATGACAAAGAGCAGAAAAGTCGGGTGGCAGCATGAAAATGAAAAAATATTTATTATAGACAACTGCTGTTGCCAGAATTTCACTGCGTCCATTTGTTTGTCTGCTCCCATCTCGCTCGCTCGCTCGCTCTCGCGCGCGCGTTTCTCTCTTTCTTTCGCAAAGTGAAGTGATGAAAAAAGGAAATGCTGCAGACAATTTGGACCCGCTGGAAAAGCTTCTCTTGCGAGCTGCCATGGCAACATACACAGATACATATATATATATACATATTCAGATACACAGATACAAATACACAGCTGCGAGATACAAAGATACAGAGATGCACAGATACAGTTACACTCCATGCCCCCCTTTAGAAAACGATATATCAGATATATACATGGGGCATTACTGATCAACTCTGTATGTGTGTGTCTGTGTGTGTGTGTGTGTGTGTGTGTGTGTGTGTGTGTGTGTGTGTGTGTGTGTGTGTAGGTGTGTGTGTAGGTGTATGTGGTTGTGGATGAATGCGATTGCTGTCGCTGCTGCTGTTGAAGCATTTCATGAGCCACCCACACACTACACTACCACGCGCGCACACACTTACACACACATTCGCACACACACACACACACAGACACACAGTCACGCAGACAACCGCAGAACACTCATGCACACTCACTACTAACGAGAATAATGCCTGGCATGTGGGCGTTGAGAACAGCACGCGCGCTTTTCTCTCCTGTAGTATATACCCTACAATCGAGCAGGTTCAATAGGGCATATTGTTATTCTTTTATTGGTTTTAAAGTGATGTTTATTTCAGATTTGATCAGTGCTTGTTTGCCTATAACTTTATTTTAAATTTAGAAACTCTTACACACAAAACGGAAAAGTTTTGAAATTTCGTGGAAATTCGTTTGCTAGCAAC
The DNA here is from genome assembly GCA_035045305.1 of Drosophila maculinotata. NCBI lineage: Eukaryota > Metazoa > Arthropoda > Insecta > Diptera > Drosophilidae > Drosophila > Drosophila maculinotata. The sequence goes on from JAWNPD010000387.1 coordinate 11,867,284, forward strand.
TTTAAGAATTAAGCACGTAAATACACTAAAAAAAAACAAATCCTAAAAAATCAAACTTAAAATAAGAAAATCGCTGTAAAAAAAGGGACCCAAGAGATGGTTTTTTAAAGATTTTATTTTTCTAGAATCTGATATTTATTATATATATAAAAAAAAACCTCATAAGTAGTAAACATGCTTAATACCTATATTTTGGACTAAATTTAAAAAACTTTACAAAGCGATTGCAAAGTTGTAGAAGTAAAATTCTTTCTCAACTTAAGAATGTATGAAACCTATTTAAAAATGTAAAATATATTAGAAATCTTCAAAGAACCTAAAAATATAAATTATTCACAAGTAATTAAGTCTTTAGAGTGTCTATAAATTACCGTTTTTTAATTGTTATACATTTCGAAAATGTAATGTATTAAATTAGGTGCATACACAGGGTATCTGACAGTCATACATACCGTACGTTTGCAAGCTTGCATAAAACCGCAGTCACAAAGCTCTCAGATGCTGCACGAATTTTGCTTCTGTTCCTTGGGCTTTAACCCGGACTTGTTGCATCTGAAAGGCATCCCAGACGTAGGCTTAGAGTCCACGGGGATCCATTCAGCATGCATGACGCACATAAGGACATGCTAATTCTATATATAGTATACAGTATAATCGAGCCTGTTGCATCGCTTGAGTAACACCTTTGTGTTTGTCATTTTCTCTGATTTCAGTTACACAACTCGGCAACATAAGCAACGTACGAGGAGGCGCCGGTGGAGACGTCAGAGTCAATTGAGATAAGAGCAACAACAATAATCTAACATCAGGAAATAATATATACTATACACCTAAAAGTACACACATCCAGTGGCTTAATAGCATTCATATTGCCATATACAAATAAATGATTATAGTAAATAAATAACTAGTTGCCATCGAGCATTTTAGAGCGGCACTGGAAACGTTGGACTTTTTTTTGGACTCTTTGATGTTGCTCAACAGCGGCATTTGGCAGGTGAGAATCCTTATATAGTATTGAATTTAATAATATAATTACTCAGGTAACTAGACTATAGCTATTAAGTGCTTATATCAATGTAAAGTTAAAGATTTCAGGCTGCCTGTTGCACTTTAAATGTATTACAATTACTGCAGTAATTACAAATTATAGTCGCACAATATTTAATTACCTATTGCAATTTACAGTCATTGCATGCTTATCGTTCAAATCTAATATTTAAAGTATGTAATTGAAACTCTTTGAAGTTGTTGATAATGATTAAAGTAATTACTTTTATGGAATAGTTAAAGTAATTACTTACATACATATGTCAATGCCTTAAAGATAATTATGCTTATTTTAACCTTTTAATTTATTGAAGATAACTTTTTGACAACTGCTTAGGTTTTTAATAGTAATTCGTATTAAAAGTAATTAATTTGAGAATGAAATGATTACAAAAGTAATTAAATACTGATTGTAATAATTTCAAGTGTTGAAACTTTTATTCAAATTAAGTAATTACTTAATGAAATGATCACAATGCAAATCCTAATTAATATATGCGATTTATAGAACATTTTCAGGTCTGGTAGAGATTAAAATATTTAAAAAATACATAAAATATTGTAAACTTAGGGAAATTCATAAATCTTGTTTTTATAGTCAGTGTCTCAATGGTCAAGTGACCACTGTACAGGCCAACACACACCGTTCAGATATTTATCAGTCGAAAGCTACAACCACAGCTGAGCATGTATTGTATTGTATACATATAAATGTGTATATATGTATGTATGTGGTATATAGGTATGTATATAGAAACACGCGTTGGTATTTCTTGGCGTTCAATTAACGTAAAACATTTGCCAAGAATTTTCTTGAGTCTTTTTGGCTCGCCCCTGTTTCATTGGTAGCTTCGTTAGCAACAGCGTAAAATACAAAAAACAAAAAACAAAAAAAAATAACAAAATAATGCTCTTGCGCAAAATATTAAGCGTTGTATTACACTAATAAATAAACTAATTAACATTTGGTAAACCAACTTTAATGAGCTCAACTAGAGCTGCGAGGTCAATGGCTTCAGTTTGAGAAGTATTTTATATTACTTTTCCTCGCAACAGCATTTCAAAAGCATTTCCGTAGCTTTCCAGCTGAAATTATATAAAGCGTATTTTATATATTGGCTATTCTTCTCACTTTCTCATTCTTTCATTCCTTTTGGAATACACGCCCACCAAACAAAAGCGAAGGCAAGCGAAAGTGCGTCATGCAAACAATTTTGAAAAAATATTGAACGTCATTGCTGGCAATTTGCTTGAAATGTATCTTCCCCTATGGAAATTATCAAATATTCAGGCATGTGTGCGAAAAATCATCAGCAATTCAAGCACGCGTCTTGTATAATACATGTACAGAGAAAATGTGCTTTATATGTGTGTGTGTGTGTGTGTGCGTGTGCGTGTATCTGTGTGGCAGCTTCACACGCACACAAGCTACTATGCAGGAAATTTTGGAAAAGAATTAAGCTTGTTTTTTCGCATTTTTATATCCTGATCCCATTATTTTTATTTATTTGGTTAATGTTTGAAAAACTTGCAAGAAAAACGAGAATTAAACATTTCTTTCATTGATTTGTTGATATTGGGCAATCCTACTATGAAATATTTCAAAACACAGGAAAATGAATCACATTAATAAACAAGAATTGCGCAAATATTAAAATATTTAAGCAAAAAAATCTATGGATATTATATTTATTATTATCAATCTAGATACGACCTTTAAAATATTCGAATAAATAATATTAAATTATCAACAGCTTTTAATACATTCTTTTTTACCTCTCACAAGTTGGCAACACTGCCTGCCAGTTTTCCACAGTACTTTTGTTAACCTGTGGCAATTTCATCTTAAATCGCAACACATGAAAAGTCGCACGCAATTTTCCGACCTGCTCTTGTTGTTGTTGTTGTTGCTTTTCTTGCTGTTTACGCGCAATTATTGCGCGCGACGACCGCAATAAAAGAAAATTAAAGTTTTTCCCTTTGGGTCTCTTGTTCTTTCGTTTCGTTTCGTTTCGTTTCTTTGCATCGTTCTTTCAATATTCTCGCTGTCAGTTTGTGTTGCATCTTTTCGTCTCGGTTTATATGTGTGTGACTCTCTCCCCCCTCCCCCTCCCCCTCCCCCTCCCCACACTTCTCATTTTCTTTTTTCCGCACCCCTTCAGCCCCTCTGCCTGACATTTTGTGCATTTTGCATTTGCTCAACGGTTCTGCCATTTCATTTGCAGCGTCAAGTATTTTGGCCATGTTCCAAAAATGTTTCGTATCTCTTGTGTCGCCACAGACGTTGCCCACATCCAATGGGGCTCTGCTCATGGGGACAGTTAGTGATTAAGCGTGAAAATATCAGACTCATCATCAGTGCAGCCAACAACTACCACAGCAAAGAGCTAAAGAACTCAAACACCATAAACGACTAGGCAAAAAAGATCTTTGCTGATCAAAATGGCGACACTTTCCGCTTGTTTTTCTTGCTTTCGTACGTTGTTTTTCTTTTTCTTTTCGTTCTTTTTTTTTTCTGCTATAAGAAATTGTTTTTCTTAGTGCTCGTTTGTTGTTCTTGCAATTGCTTTTGCCAGATTTTGCACATTCAAATTGTTGTGTGCAAATTAAAATAGTTGTTTCATGTTTGCGTACTGTACTGTACCCAAAATGATCTTAACAAGTTTTTGTTTGTTTGTTGTTTTTGCTTATTGACAAGACAAACATTGTATTTTAATGAATTTTAATGGATCTTATGCACTTTTTGTACAAGTTTAAGAGTTCACTAGCTAAATAATCATTTTATTTTTCTCAATTTTAGAGGTTTCTCTATGCTTCGTTTAACATTTATATTTCCAGATAGGATTAACAGCATAAAATGGCATACAGAGAAATTCACTATTTCCATAACCATTGCATTAATGTTTTCCTTAAAAAAATAAATAATAATATTGATTTACACGCTTAAGTAAATATATATTTCATAACACTTGTAATTCAAAATTATAACAGCTTACTTTATGCTAAAGCTTACAGCTGTTCGCTGTTAGTCGTTAACATTCATATGTAGTCATTAACATAATTTATGCTGGTAACAGTAAGGCATAACTTTAACAGCTGACCTGCGCTTTTATTGCACATCTTATGTTGTGCTGGAAAGCTGTTAGCAATTACCTTTAACAGGATCATGTTGCTTACATAATATAACAAATGTTGTCATTTTAGATAGCTGTTAGCATCCAACGTTGTAATTTAGTGGATTTTCAGTTCTTTCATTTGAAATTATATCCCACACAAGTCAGCTGATCATGAACTGATCAAGAAATTGCATGTCGAATATTGAGTGCATACATTTTTATAAGAATTAAGTACGTATCAGATTTACAGCATTTACATACATACATACAAACATATATGTATAACCAAGATCATGTAGCGTTCTTCCAGTTTTTGTATATATTTATTGTATTTGCCCATGTGTTCTGGAAAGGAAAGGAAAGGGAACAACAAATTGTACAATTGTACTGTATACAGAAATGTTTATACGAAATGTCAGTACAACAAAAACAGTCTGTATCAATGTATGAGTCTGTGTGTGTGTGTGTGACTGAGTATCTGTGTGTCTGCTTGCCTCAGGCAGCTGCGCAAATGGCGACGACAGACATGAGATGCAGCATATGAAGGGCCCCGAAAGGGAAGAGCAGGGTGCGGGGGGCTGCAGCATGCCTGATTTTGCAACTGTACATACGACGGAGCAGAGCATATTGGCGGCGGTGCTTTCGGTACCGTAACGAACGCATTTCGGCCGCACCTGTCTTGGAGGCCAGCCAGAAATCCGAACACAGTTGCAAAATTTTTCGAAGAGGGGTGATACAAAAATGTTGAAACGACAGCAGAAAATGTTGTTTTTGAAAAAGCAAAAAAAAAAAACAGAACTGTAATTTAATCAGCCAGCAGAGCGCGGTGGGGCACAGGGGGGAACAACACACACATACGGGCATATATGAGTGACGTACACAGGCGAGACCAAAGCAGCGCCACGTAACGTGAGCGAGACTCTTCACACACATCAGCATCGACACCAATACCAATACAATTGCAGTCGCGCTCTCTCTCTTACCTATGAGGCGATCATCGCCGCCGCAGCAGCCGCAATCGTTGTCTATATTTAGACCGAAAATGCAAATGGCGGCAACAGGCAGAAGACGAATAGGTGAGCAACACACAGAGAGACAGAGAGAGAGAGAGAGAGAGAGAGAGCGTGATTGAGTGAGTGAGTCACACACACACATAGACAAAGCTTGGCTGCATTTGGCGCAGACGCTTTAATTTTTGCTCTCGCTCCTTCGCACTCTATGGAAAGAGGCGATCGCTTGGCCGCCATTTTGTAGAACTATCGCTCGTGACTTTTGTTAGCATTTTGTTTTCGTTTTTGGCACGCGGCTGCCGATCAATTTGTTTGGTTCGTTGTACGTTTTATAAATAAAAAGGATAATTTTTATAGATTTCGTTGTGTGTGTTTGTTTTTGTGTTTGCCACACAAAAATATCCATAACTAAATTTAACATTTGTTTTTGTTTTATATTTAACTTTGCCCGTGTTATTTTGGCCAACTTGTTGTTGTTGTTGTTGTTGCTTCGGTTCTTGCTGAATGAATGGCAGACAACAGGTCGCAACTTATAAATACTTACAACCGCCACACACACTTCCCTATGCCCCCCTCCTTGTTCCGCCCACTCACTTGTTGAGTAAATGAAAGAAATTATCAATTGTTTAATTTTGGCTCTTGCATTTTTCAATCGAAATAAACAATTTATTTGTTGCTAATACACGTGCTTATGGCTCGTGCGTTTATTTTTACACAAATTGTATTTAGAATTTCGAATTTTAGCAGATATACATACGTACGTATTTATATTTTTATAGATATTTATATGTGCGATACATATTTTTAACAAGTTGGCACGTGCCACGGCTAAATCTGAACTTTTATTTATGCAGCGCCACAGACTATAGATATAGCCACAGATACAGATACATATACAGATAGAAAGACATACATATATGTATGTATCTTTACATATATAAACAGACAGACAGTTAGACAGTTTTATACATAGAGATAGTCTATGGATGTCTGCATCATCCATTCAATGTTTTGAATTTAAATGTTTATTTTCATTGGCTTATATTATCTTTCCATTTTTGCATTTGTTGTTGCTGTTGCTGTGGCTGTTGCACCAAACAGCTGCCAGCTGGGTGGTCCAGACTCTCCAGAGACAGGCCGGGGCGTGGGGGCAGCATCATGATAAAAAGGAGGCGCGTCTGACAATTACCGTTGCAATTGGTCGTGACTGTTTTCTGTGTTTATTAATCTGTTGCGCCAATCTGTCTACAAAATGTATTTTCCTTTGCTGCAGCAACCAGTCAAAATTAGAAAAAGTATCAGAATGAAAAACATGCAAATATTAGCTAGAAATCGTGGATAATCGAGTAAACAGAAATTGTAAATTGTTAACTTTCTTAGAAAATCTTTTTAAGCAGAAAATATAAATACTTAGTTTGTTTACTGCATTTATATAAATGAATGATTTACTAGGAAGCTGAATTTTCGCCAGAATGTAGGGGAAAACATTTATATAAAACTGGTTTGTTTTTTATTTTCAATTTGAAAGTTAGTTTGAAAAATCTATGCATAAAAAACAAACCCTGAAAATTTTATTTTTTTACGATTGCCTTACAAAAAAACTAATCCATCCTTTAGTTTATTTTGTTTTTATATTCCGGTAATCTTTAATTTTTATTCTTTTTCACAAATGAAATCGAGATGACTGCATTTCGTCGCTTAAAGCACTTGGGAATTATAATTACCGCGTCTTTACATTAATCACTTAACTAAACTTGTATTTTATTATACCATTCACCCCCATCGGAAATAATTCAGGATCAATAATAAGAATATTCTATTTCTAGTATGTTACCCTACAATCGTCAAGGTACAACCAAATTAGGGAATTGAATATACGACATCAACAAATTATAAAAATTATGAACACGAATTTGTCTCGCAAGGCGTGACGAATGTAAAGGGGTATGGGGCGAATGGGGGTGGAGTTGGAGGAAGACCCTGTCGAAAGGATTGCATGTGCGCCACCACAAATTAAACGTGTTCCGTTTTGACTGCTGCCTAAAAAGAGGGAGATCGTAACGATGCCACAGACAGACAGCTACTATATATGCATAAGTATATATGTGCATATATATAGCAGTATATATATATATTATGTATTGCCTTAAGTGCATTTCCCCAATGCAGCCCACCTACAAAAACGACGGCTGGCATCGGCATCGGCGGCAAATGCCACGTAGAGCACGCGTGAGTCGGCCAGAGATTTGCTATGGGATTATATGGGAAGACTGCTCAGTTTACTAATTGCTTCCGCTACTGCGTCGCTGCTGCTGCTGCTGCTCCTGATGCTTCTATGGCTGCTGCTGCTGCTGCTGTTTGTGCTTGAAGTTTTTAGGGGTCTAGAGATTCATTTTAATTGCATTTCTTTTAACGGTAACATCAGCCAGCAATACAGCCCCAGCCCCGAGAGTCAGTACAGTAATCGCTCGGTAAATGCACATTTATGAAACGGAAATAGTCGCAGTAAATTTAATATACGTTCTTTGTTTTTATATAAATTCTTCTTTATTTAAAATCTGTCCGTAGATTGGCTTTAGTTGTATATAATTTTTTTAGTTTTTTTGAAAATCCCACAAAATTAGGCTATAGAAAAAATTAAAATTAAAGTACTTCTTTACTATATAAAATATGTTTTTATTTATTAGAAAAAGTTGAAAGTACAGTGTAACCTCTCTTAACGGACACCTCTCATAGGCGGACCATCATTTTTTAGCATTTTTCGGAACAATTGCCAATAAAAACAATTAAACTGATAATATTGCTACTTTCTTTTGAAATGTGTAAACAGGGGGCCCACAAATGTTGTCCTTTCATATTGAGATAATTTATGTATTTTACCATGTTAAACTTGTACATATGTATATGTATGTAATTAAAAAAGATTAATAATCAGGCCACCTCTAATAGGCGGACACCCCTCTTGAGCGGACAAAAATTGCTCGACGGTCGCTGTCCGCCCAAGAGAGTTTTCACTGTAATTATATTATTATTTGATTATTAAAATGAGTTTGAAAAATAAGTTAATATTTTTAATCAAGATAAAATTGGTAGTTGGAAATAATTACATTTATGACGGACTTTTAAATGGATTTTTTTTATATAAAATTAATACAATGGAGTATACGCATATCGGATACTATATCCTTAGAAATCTATAAAATTACAATTATTTATTCATTTTTGTTATTAAAAAAAAGTAAAACTTTTTGAAATTCGAATTATTTGTGAATGTACATAAATCAGTTTAGGAAGTGCGAGTTGTTTTAATTAGCGAGCTACTACTGTACCTGATCCCAGTTGCCAGTTGCCAGTTCCCGCTGCCATTCCCTGAGTCGACGTATGGCTTGTGTTGCTGCTCTTTGGCTGCTTGCTTTACGCTTCTGTCTGTCCGTCGGAGCGTCGCGACTGACGGTGCCCGGACGGCGACGTCAATAACATTTGTGTCTGCACACACACACACACACACACACACACACACACACACACACACACACACACACACACACACACACACACACACACACACACACACACACACACACACACACACACAGTATCTGTGTTTGGTAGTTGCGCCCAATAACAGAAATCAAAGGAAACATATATAAGATAGATATACATACTTGTATGTATGTATGTATATATGTATATTGCTGCTACTCAAGATCTGATCGCAATGGAGATTCTCTGGCACTGCTAGGTGAGAAATACAAACACACACATACACACAGTCACACAGACAGAGACAGTAGCTCGGCCCGGGTCATAAACATATTTAAACGTACTAGGGGACCGGAGGCCACTTGAATTGCATTTGAGCTATGCGATTGCCCCTGTTACCGAATACGCTAAATGCCAGCAAAGGAAGCGGCAAAAGGATGTGCATACTTGAGCCTCAAAGTCAAGGGAGGAGGGAACCGGGAAATGCGCTTGCTTGAAACAACAACAAATATTTGTGTTGTATTTTTGTTGGTCTATCATTGACTTTTTGGCACATATACGGTTCATTTCACGAGCCGAATCTCAGATGCCATGTGCTGCACGCCAACAATAATAACAACAGCAACAACAGCAACACCAACAACAACAACAACAGCAACAACAAATTGTGCACACATGTTGCGTATGTTTTCTTTTATTTTTTGGGGGTTTTGGCTTGTTTTTTTTTTATTTCATTTAAATTTTCCTTATTTAATGCGATATTCAGCCAACAGCTGATTGAGCATACACAATTGGGCATAAATATGTATATACATATATCATATACATTTTCTATATACATTTTACGGTGTGTAAAATTATCTCCGTCAACAGCTGAGTCGCGCTGACGTCACAATGTTGCAGACTGTGAATTGATTTTTGAGTAAATGCTTGCTGCTTGAATTCCGAGAATGTGACGAATGATGTTTATTTCCATGTGCAATTTATTTGCTGCCATCATTTTTTTTTATAATATTTAACTAGAAATGTTCTTAACAAAAAGTGACATCGCGAGACTTATTTTCATTTCTTTCTCAAGCTAATATTTTTAACGGAATTTTAGTCCTATCTGGTGCAAAAACTAATGACAGTTTTCACAGGCTAAAATAAATATGTAAATGAAGATCCAGTGTCTGCAATATGCGAAAAATAGCAACCCATAGAACCGAGCTGACCAAACGAATGCGATTTCATATACCCGGCCAGAGTATGGCTCGAATCTTGAATCACACTCTGCATCAAGTTTATTAATATTTCATTCACAATTTTATGCGCAAAAGAAGCTGCCACAATAACTCCCTAATGCCACATCAGTCTTAATACAAGCAATGCGCGGTTTTTCTTTTCATTTTCCTTGATGTTATGCAGAACAGCCGAGAGAAATACTTGCATACATATATCCGTATGTCCGTATGTTTGACTGGCTTTAGCAAAACGAGACAAGCTAAGCCCAATGCTGTCAAGCGGGCCTCTCAAAAAAAGCTGTATGTTGAACCACAAAAAAAGCTGAAAGAAAGCTAAATGTTTTTTCATGTTTTATTTATTATTTGATTTGAATATTTCGAAGATCGTAGCTAAATTAATATAATATCATCGTGTCTAAATATTTAATGGCTTTTATTTATTTGATTTTATATAGCTGGACATATCAATAAATTCTCGTTTTTCATACATTAACAAAATAATAAATATAGATGTTGAGCTTTAAAAAAAGCAACAATAAACAGCTGATTTGGCAACACTGCTGGGGACCATGGAAGTGCAAGTGCTGCCAAGATTTATGGTATCCTTTCAACTTTAAACTCGCTTTGGTCTCGTCTCGACTCGACTCGACTGTAGACTGCAGATGAGATGACTCTGCCCCTCGCCAAGTTGAACTCATGCAAAGTGATTGTTGTGTGTGTGTGTGTGTGTGAATTTAAAGCCAGCTCAGGGGGGCAACTCTGTTGTTTATTTTCTCTGCCTGGCTTTGGGATATATACCCCTTTGCAGGAGGTTAGCGACAACGCGTGTGCAGTGAACTGATCGTCATAAATCCAGCCAGCTTCTTTTCTTTCCTCATCTGCTGCTTATTTTATTTTATTATTATTTTTTTCTTATTTTTTTTTCTTTTTGGAGAAGGGCAAAGGGCTTCGACACTCAAGATTAATTGGCTGGCAGCGTTGTCATGCCGATAGAAAGTGCTCAACGGGGCACTTGTATTGTTTTCATTTGATTCACTTTATATTGTTGTTGATTTTAATTCATTATTTTGCTCTTCGTCTCTTTTGCAGCACAATTTTTTGTACCTGTTGTTTTGCGCACGCAAAAGGAAACTTTAATGAGGTGAGTGAGCGAAATATTTTCTCAGCTTTTCCCCACTTTCTTGAAGCGCAGCAATGAAAAGTTTATTTATTTTTTCTTTATTTATTTTATTTTTTTTGTAGTAGTAGCTTAAGTTGAAACGCTGAGCACGTGCCGCGTATTATGAAGCTGTGTGTGTGTGTGTATGTGTGTGTGTGTGTGTTTGTGTTGAGTTTGTGCACAAGGCAAATATTTACACTCAATGGAACATAATAAAGACATTAAAAATATATATCATATTATGTGTGTGTGTGTGTGTGTGGCGAGGCAACAGGATGTGATTGCAAGTATTCCTTAGCTACTGTTTCTCTCTGTGTGTGTGTGTGTGCGTGTGTTTCGCACACACTTCCTTAACACCCACCCACAAGCTGTCAATTTTCAATGTGTGCCTAGCTGTTGACTCTCCCCCCTTTCCCCCTGCCCACCATCCTTCTCTTGCCTGCATTGTCTAACTGTTGTCCCATACCTGCTCATCGAACCGAATGATGTCCTCCTCCTCTCCACACCCCTCCTCCCAGTTAAAGTTTCTCTGGGCTTTACTTACCGCATACAGGTGAATATATACTTGTGGGATTCTTGTCACTCCCGCTCTCTCCTTCTCACTCTCTCTCTCCCGCTCTCTTTGTCTCACTTGTGTGACAGACAGGCAAGCAAAATAGCATAGTCAGAATGATTGATATGGATGCTGTGGAAATATGAAGCTGATTTCAAAATGATTACCAGATGGCTCTTGCATATTCAATAAATTCAATTACTAATAGCTCGATTTGTGGCTGTGGATATATGTACATACATACATACTTATATACATACTTATATGCAAACAGTTACCACAGATTATGAATTACATATTGAATATAATATTAATGTAGTTTAGTTATTTATTTATTTATTTATAATTACCTGTTCTACAAGATTTACTTATATTTATGGCCCTAGGCACTATTAGTCACAATAAATCTCATATATTATTCAATTTCCATAGTTTTTGAATTATATATTAAATCTTAAGTATTTAAGTAAATTAAATGAAATTAATTCGCTTTGTGAATCAGTTTCTTTGTGACTTGTAACCACAAAAGTGCTGGAAACTTTGCACAAAGGAATCGATTAACTTTTAGCTCTAATAATATAAAACAATACAATTTTATATATTTTTAGAACTGAGTGCATCATTGTGTATAATATTACATCATAATAATATATTCCCCAAACGTTTTAGTAACAATTTCACTATTTTTATTCAGGCTCCACTTTGGGCTAAGTTTTAAAAATCCTTTTTTTTGCGTAAATAAACTTTTTATTTATTTATAGGGTGTATTTATTTGAATCTAAAATAGAATAAATGATGGCTAAAATAGACTAATTTAGCAAATTTGCCTGCCATCAAAGTTGAACAATTTTCAATTGTCCTTGAACTAATATAAATAAACATGAAAATACTTTTATAACAAACTTAGCAAATCATTATATATGCATACAGATTTACCTAGTTGCCGATTTGACTTTCAAGCCATTATCGATGAAAACGTTAAAGGAAATCACTTATCCGCGTGTCCAAATCAATTAATGTTAACACCTTTTCCCCGCCCTCGGCCCACAATCGAAAGTTTGCCTTGAAAAGTTTTCTCTGATGCTGTTCTGTACAATTTATACAGTTTGTATGGATTTGTGTGTGTGTGTGGCTGTCTATTTGAGGGCATCCATTTCAATTATAATTTGTGGCACAGTTGTGGGGCGGGTATATAAAACCTTTTACTGCAACGTGTCCTTGCCAAGGCATTTGCATGAAATATGTGCCATGGCAGGTTAGCAGAACTTTTATTTGCCATTTGCCCGCGCTGTCACAGGACGAAACTGCGTTTTTCGGGGAAATGGGTAAAAACGGGTAAAAACGGGTAAAACGGGTTGAAACGGGTACCCAAAAACTTTTGCGAAATGAATGAGAAAATGTGTCAGTTTGCCAGTAGTTTCAGTTTATTATCAACAATAACAACAATAAACCGAATTCGAATTTTAACGTAATTCGAAAGTTTTTAACTAAACAGTTGACATTTGTAGCTGGTAAGAAATTTAGTTGCACAGCTGACAGGCAATGGGGCGGAGTAATAAAGGTAGTGGGTGTACAGAATTTGAAAGGGCCATGGTGGGGGGGGGGGGGTTAAGCTGTCATGGCCACGTTTTCTGGCCACTTTAACAACAGCAACGGCAGCAACATCAGTTGTTGGCTGCTCAGCTGCTCATCATTGATGCAAACAGTGAAATGCTTTCACCGCCCGCTCAGCTGGCACCAAAAACTCCCCCCACTCCTCCCATGTCACTGCCCTTGTACCTGCCTCCCTCCCCACACCCCGGCACACATGTTAATGTAGCCTTATTGAAGCTGACAGGCTGCTTGGCATTGCCTCTTGTTGCTGCCACGACTGCTCCTGGCGGCTCGCGCTGCGTGGGCGGGCAGCACACACACACACACACACACACACACACACACTCATATACATCACACAAAAGCATTGAGCAAAATTGATTAGATTAGGCAACTCCAAGGCACAAGCGAAACAAACCATGGCGTATTTATACAGCAGGGGTCAGGGGGGGCCCGGCAGGCAGCGGGGAGCTAGTGTTGCGAGTATGTCTCCTTGTTGCACGTTTAGAAACGCTTCAGTTGACAACAACAACAGCCCACTAGAATCACTCTTTTCTTTGTTTTACTTTTTTCGCTTCCTTTTTTTGTACCCTGTATAAATAAAGTTAGGTACATTTTTGTAACTGATAGCAGCAGGATTTTGTTAAACACTATAGGGCATTAATTTATATTTTTGAGCAGTATTAACAAACTTTATTTATATATGTTTGCATATTTGTTTGATTCCTTTTTATTATTTATTTAAATTTGATTCCTAGCATTACAAGTTTTATGCGAGTAAATTAAACAGATAGCTTTGATAGATACAACCTTATTAAATCGATTGCTCGTATTAGTAGAGTATGTAGAAAATGTATATTTCACTTATATACTTATAAGGGTACCTCAGATCTAGATACGATACGATTGTAATATTTTTATTTCCTATGCCGACTGTCATTGTCCTTAAACCTGTATCTAATCACATTTAAATTGCACTCAAACCGCACATACGCCTTGCACACAGTCAAACACACACCCCTCACACACACCCCTTATACACACACACACACACACCTTAGTAAAAATGGCGTGCTCATATTTTGATGAACGATTGAGAGTTTAAGCGCCTTTTAAGACATGCGATTGAAATGTAATTAGGCAATGCTAATGCTTCGATCCTTAGGGGTGTCTTCAGCTACCAGCTACCAGCTAGTAGCTGCCAAGCTTGTAGCTTTCAAGCTTTTTATTCAATTTGACACACAGCCAAGTAATTACTGGCCTAATTGCTTCTGTCGCTGCTGCTTTATTTGCGCGCATAAAAATTGGGTGGTTACAGAAGAAAAACTTGGTCAAATGGAATTGAAATTGCCCAGCATATTGAGATATTGAAATTAAGCCGAGTCTTATTATGTTATTATGGAAATTTGAAGACAAAGTCTTTGAGCAAAGTACACAGCTTACGGAGTAGGCAAACGCCAGCCACCCCTTTTTTTCTTATTGTCAGCAATGTTCTGTTTGCATTTAAGAAACTCAGTGTTTGTAATACAAAATCTTTAAAACGTATTTCTAAAACATTTTTGTTTGAGTTCTTCATATTTATATATGTATATATACGACTTTTTAGTCCTGCTTTGTTATTCAGATTAATCTGCAGATTTATGAAAGCAATTCAATCAAAAATCAATTGATTTTTATTTTTAACATTGTAAACCTACAAATGTAAATAAACACAAGTAAGAGTGCTCTAGTCGAGAGTGTCCGACTAGGAGATACCCTGAACCCACTTCTTACATTCATAATTCTTTATCTGCATTCATTCTTCTTCTTTGGCCCCAAATTATATTACATTGAATCGTAAATTACTCCTTTGTTTATTGTCCGATTTTTCACATTTTTAATGGGTTCAGGGTATAAAAACTATACAAAAAGTGATTTTGTAGTTTTTCATTTTTCTGTCAAAAATCACGCCAAAAGTGACAAAAAAATTGTCTTAAAAAGTGCCCAAACAACGAAAAGTTCCTTATTAATGATATTCCCAGACTTCAAACTGCCACAACTTTGTCAAATCTGAACCGATTGTCAATCCCGAGGCCATTTTGATCATTATTTGGCATATAGTTTAATTCTACATCTCAAGAATATAGAGAATACAAATTAAATATAATTATATACAGATTTCAAAATACTATTACAAAAAGATGAATAACTGCAATACATGATTTTTATATATGTATGTACAAACCCCGGCGCTAAATCTTCGACGTACAATGACCCATGGGTTTTTAGTTATTGAAGCAGGCATTATTTTGAATGTCTATTGAAGAACGAAAGCCACCAGATGAACTCAGAGCCATTAAAAGAAGAACATCTTCATCTAACTCTGCATATGCACTCGAAACTGGAAAACAAAGCGATTTGAATGAAATTTATGAAAACTACCTACGCAGCGTTTACAACAACAACAATATTAACTACAAGAACTTCACGTGGCTTGTAATGTTCGCTGTTGCTGCTGTTGTTGTTGTTGTTATTGTCGATCTTGGTTGGGGTGCCCCTCTGCGTGGTGGCAAATGACAGAGTCGAATACGGTGAGTACTTTGTAAAGGCGGTTAAGTGCCAGGCAGGCAGGCAGGCAGCCTGGTAGTGCGCCAGGCCTGGCAAGCATCCTCCCAAGTCGGACTCAAAACACATTTTGTGGCAAAAGTGCGCATGTGTCGCCGCATGTTGCACATGTGTGCAGCAACGTTACGCCGAACTGCCCCTGGACAGGGCACCAAAGGCACAAAGGCACATGGGACGTGGCCGTGGACATGCGCGAAATGCGACCGGCGTTTATTGAATTGAATGCAACAGCAGACCGCGAGCGGACCGAAGGGGCGACTCTGGCAGTTGTCGCCATAATGTAATGTATGCGTAGCTGGAGGCAGAGTGTTAAAAGTCACAAGGACACACACGCACACGCACACGTTGTTGCCGTTGCAGTTGCAGTTGCAGATGCCTGCCTAATGCAACTGAGACCGCTTCGAGGTCAAATGCAACATTCAACATTCGCATTTGCCATATGCGGCGAGTCTTGCAACAATGTGTGGCGCCGCTCATTTTGTACGCTTGTAACTTGCTTCGCACACTTCAGAGTGACGATGCGTGATTTTTACAGAAATTCATAAACACATCTCGAGCCGCAAGATCGGCAGGTACTGAAACGATTAAAGCCAGAAGAAAAGGCAGTAAATGAATTTCAATATTGGAACCATTTTAATCATAGTTGTCATAATTATGCATACAAAATTGAGGCACTTAACTTTATTGGATCTTCTACATAAATGCATGACAAAAGTGTTGACATGTAAAGTTTTTAAGTCTCTAGAAATGGCCTTGCAAAACATTAAACTGCCATAACTTTGTCAAAACTGAACCAATTTTCAAAAATAAATTAATTTTTCTCATAGTATATCCAGAAAATAAAACTTCCTATCAAAAAATCAAACATTGCCCTAGCAAGAATAAGAATTTAATCTGATTAAGTTACTGATTAACTTGTAGTGTAAGCTTTTATAAAGGCAAGTGCCTAAATCTACATAATTAATAACAATGTCAGGTAATTTAAATCTATTTCTGGACTTCTTAACTCGTGTGTAGGTCAAAAGTGGGAGTTTTTGAGTTATATATAGAGCAGTTGATGGTTTTGATAGGCCAGGAAAATTATATTGAGCTACAAATATATAAAGTACAAATATATAAAATCAATATATCGGAGTCAATTAAAAATTATACGGTTGTTGCACCTTGATACCATATAAGGATATTTGTTCCACAAACGCTTTGCATGTCATCAAATAAATGCGTTGTATATTATTATAATTGTGTAGCCTGAGTTAAGGGCTAATTGAGGTCTATAGTAGGTCAATAAATTGTTATATAATAGCTGATATGTATTGACAGTTGCAGCATATCCTTAACACACAAAAGGCAACTTCTCTTTCTATTCTAAAGCATTTAGGAAACGTTTATACATGGATCGAATTGAATTTATTAATTCTCAGTATCAGGCCTTTCAATATAATTATCTGTCTGTATGTATTTTGTTCATGCTGCCAAACGCAGGTTAACAAAGTTTTCATAAAGCAACATCAGGAAGCAGCCTAAAGCACTCAAACAAGGACAATGTGCGGTGTGAAATGATGGAACACAAGAAAAGAAAAGGAAAACAGACAGAAACGAGAGCCGAATAAATAAACTGACAGTCAACAGGGGGGTGGTGGGTGGCTGGCGGGGCAGTAGTGGCACTTCGAGTACGGCTGAAAGATACAACAAAAAAACCAAGGCGACGCGTTAGAAACATTTTACGTTTTCGGGTGGACATCAGGGAGGGGGTGGGCTGCAGCGGCGGGAGGAACGGGAGGCGGCTGTACATCAAAATGGATAATTAACATTTATGAGCAGGCAATAGAGCGAGAGCAGCGTCCCAAAAGCACAGCGAGTGCAAGTGAGAAGGAGGGAGGCAAGTGCGTATAACAATCCAAGTGAGCCGCAAAGGAATTTCAGAAAAATAACTGTTGCTCCCGCAAACGCACAACACCAACAACAACAGCAGCAGCAGCAGTAGTGAACGGCTGTTTTGTGTATGCATGTGTGCTTGTGTGGGTGTCTGCGTTCGTGTGTGTGTGTGCATGAGTGAGCGCAAACAAAAACCATATGTTTCTTGTTTAGCGCTTGGCTCCTCTGTCCTCAAGTTGCGGCTTTTGCTTTCGTTTCGAGTGCAAACTCGTGAACAGTGACTCAAGCGAAGAGCGCCTGCGCGCTCCTGAGTGCAAACACCAATGACTTAGGCACGCGAGTGAGCGAGAGAGAGAGAGAGCGACCGACCGACCGAGCGCGTATAACAGAGAGAGAGAGAGTGAGAGTGAGAGAGTGTTTTGTAGTGTGTGGGATATTTTGTTACACAAAACAGAAATCTGTTGCACACATACACGCACATACGCCGTTAGAATGCCGCTACATGTGTATGTGTGAGCTTTTTGCCCACTCAGTGCGCTCTCGTTGTGTGTGTGAGTGAGTGTGTTTTCACATGTGTGTGTGTGTGTGTGTGTGTGTGCTGTTCGGGCATAATACGAATATTACGAGATTCATTCGACATCCTCACTGCATTCGCGAGGCTACGGCTACAGCTACACGCGTACCCGTACACACGCACACACACAGAGACAGAGCGATACCGATACCGATAGATGCCCGCCGTGTGTCTGTGCGCCGTGCGACTACGTCAACGGCTCTGCGTATCCGTCAGTACGTTCGTACGCGTTCGCAGCGCCGCTTCTTTGGGTTTCAGATCTCCGCGTTTCGTTCGCGTTTGTTCCGCGCTTTCTTGCGCGATTGTTTCATTCACTTGGGGGCAATATACAAACATACAAAAAAATACAACAAAAAACTACAGCAACAACAAAATAAAAATATAAAAATAAATACAAATTATAAATAATAAAAGGTGCAAGCAAATGAGGCAAATTATGCCGCCGCGCGCATTCATTTATTTTTACTCCAATCTATAAACAATTTTGACGTCTATTTCCAAAAATACACTTTTCAAAAGCAAACAAACAAGAAGAAATAAATAAAAACAATGCGTTTGCCACTTATAACATTTTATTTTTAACTTTTATTTCGCGAGGCGCTCGCCGCCCCGTCGCCCGTCCACCCCCGCTTGTGTCTGCCAATTCTAATTCTGTTTATAAATATTTACAATTATAACAATTAAAATTTGTTTTACAAACCAAAAATAAATAATTAAAAAACACCCACAGACTTCAAAATATGTGTTTGTTTGCTAAAGAAACATACAATTTGTTATCAAATAATAAAGAAATAAAAACAAATACTTGAAGAATTTAAAAAAAAACACAACAAGTTCAAGTTAAGCTAATGCAATTTCGTGTACAACAATTTGTGACAATTCTGAGAGACAAATTTAACGATTTATTTTGGAGCACCGCATATTATACAAAATTTATTTTATATGCAAATATATGAGAGCAAACGTTTTTGAGACATTTTTAATAACGAAATTAAATGAGAAGATACCAAACTTTTGCTCAATTAACGAGGATTTTTTGCAGAACTTTGTAAATCATGTAAGTTTATCAAATAGTTTTGTGTTGAGAAAGCATTTAAAAGCTGTAGAGAGTTTACAATTTATTGATAATTAACAGGTACATATATAAATGTCTTACAGTTGTGTGACGCTTCAACTAAACGAGTTACTTCATTTATTAGCCGCACTCTGACGTCATCTCGCCTATCAGTTCGCATTGCAATCAAATTTCTTATAGATATGTATAGGCACACACTTAAGAACAACAACAACAACAACAAAACACACCAATTTATATCGCGCCTTTTACTTTTCTTATTTTATTTTTTGTTTTTGCATTCAATGCTCAAATGTTTCAAACCCAAGATACGCACACAAACATATGCTCAATTCCAGCCAGTGTGTGTGCGTGCGTGTGTGTGTGTGTGTGTCGACTTTTGCCAAAACTGATAAGCAGCCAATACATATGTACATATATTTATGTACATATATATGTATATATATACATATAGACTTGGCGCTTCCAGCGAAGTTCAAATCCATTTCCACTGCTTCACACGTTATCAGTGATTCTTGCATGTAGTTCTTATTGCTACTCACATATTGATGGATTGACAAACTGTATGCATAAATGATTGACTGACGTACTGACTGACTGACTGACTGACTGCCTCTGATAATTGCCCGACACTTTGTTTGCTGCATTTTGCAGGGCTTTTAAAATGCCATGCAAAATCTGTCGACTGACTTTGTTTCCCTTATCATCCAATCCATCCAGCTGGGCATGAGACATTGCACTTCCAAGTAGTGTCCAACAGTTGGGGACACCTAGCGAAAAAGGTTCGCTTCCAGATATGCATGAATGAAGTTCTCAGCAAAGGCAAAACAATTATACACTGTGCAGAAAGGATATTATACTTAAGGTGATGTGCTTATAACGCATTAATGCTCAAAATCTAATCTAAATCTAAAATCTAAAAAATAAGCCTTTACATTGTTTATCTAGATACCAATCTATCTTGATGTATAGACAAAGATTTACGCATTGCCAAATCTCAGGTAAATTGATTTCGGCTCCGAAACTTTTTAAGATTCTCTGCTCGGATTTGTTTATATATCATGAAAACCGTATCAAAATGTTTATCTCTATTATGTTATCTTCGCTGTTAATGGCATACTGTTAATGCCATAACATAACATAATTTTATTTTCAAAAAGCTCTGAACTTTGGCTCCCCCATTAAGGGTAGTCAAACTGAACCAATAGCTCTCAATATCTTATTCACTAACATTCTTAAAGTCCACCCGTTTCTCTCAGTGCAGCAATTGAATAGCATATTGAATTTTGCCCAATTCGAAGCATTTTCCAATGTTATTTAATTTCGCCCACTACATAATTGACATCTGATAGCCAAGAAAAAAACAGAAGAATAAACCTTGATGTGACCTTGGGTGAGGAGGGGGAGAGGGCGGTTGACCAGCCCGGCGGGGTTTCACGTACACAGCACAAAGGCAAAACCTTTGCCCTAGACCTGCAGCTGAGTATTCTGCTCCTATCAAAAAACAAAAGGCAAAAGGCAAACAAAATGTAAAAAAAAATAAAATTAAAAACGAGCGAAATGAATTTCGGTTATCAATCAATAATTTGGCAAAAGTTTGAAGTGTGGTTGCGTTTGGACTGTTTTTCTTTTTTGTTTTCTGATAACAACCAAAATTTGCAATCGAATTGTTTTTGTTTTTTTTTTTTCGTTTTTCGCTCTACAAATTATTTAGATAAGGTTTGTTGTAGTTTGCTGTTGTTGTCGCACTATCTCAAAAGAGAGCGAGAGTCTTTCGGTCTTATCAAAACGCACGAAAAAAGGTACCCGAACAAATAGTGTACACATATGAATGTGTTATATATGTATGTATGTATGTATATGCATCATACATATTTTATGTGTTTGTATGTATATGCATACATTCATATTTGCCAATTTTTTTTTTGGTTTTTTGTTGCGGCTCTTTAGTTTATGAATTCTGTCACATTTTAATGATTATTATTATAATATTTGTTGTTACTGTTGTTGTTGCTGCTCTTGTCTTTTCTGTTTTTTGTTTGCTCTTCCGCCAACTCTCACTCTCACTCTCTCTTTCTCTTTTTGTGTATCGCTATTTTGCCTACTGATAAGATATCGTAACATAGCACAGTCCGAAGTAGTCCAATGCTCATCAATTTTTGGATGTGATGAGTGGTAGGGGGGGGGGGGGTGGAGGGGGAAAGCACTATTTAGCATGCGTGCTTGGCAAAAGGAACCTTGACTCTCAGGTGTCGTCTTTTGTTATCGAACATTGTTAATGCAATTGAAAAATGTTTGCAGGCTGCAAAATAGTTAAGAGTAGAAAGTATCTAGAGTACAGTTATATTATCACTTCTGGCAACAAATTGCTTAAATCACATTTTTTGATTAGCTATGATTTCAAGTTTAACAATTTCTTAACTATACAAAAAATAGTTAAGTTTAAATCTATCAAATTTAAATGTTTGGTTTTTTTTTGTAAATACAAAAATTATGTTTTGAGAAATTGTAACAGTAGATTTGCATACGCAATAAGTTTTCTTAACATCATAAGAAATTTAAAATATTAACTCAGCTGTAATCCTCATAATGAAACCCCCTTTGAAAATCAGACAAATAAAATGTGTTACAAGATATCAACAAAATACAAGATCTTCTACTTATGATCTCCAATTTCGTCTCGGCTTCTGTTTCGACTATCCCAAAAATGTCATCGAATAGCGGAACTAAGTGAAATGTATAGGATGCGGCTGAATGGCAGCGGCACCGACGCGTTTCAGGCGCGTTTTAAAACGCGGCATTGCGCGTGGCGTTAATTAAGTTGAGATTTACGATTATAACAAACGGCAGATGCGTTGATTGGCTCACATTAACACTAACCAGAAACTGGCCCAGACCATATGCCGACCCCAAGCCGATCAAAACAGTTGATTAATCTCTGACAGAGCGGGAAATGCCGCAGCTTTGGGCGAGAATTCAAAAACTGAACCCTATAGAGCACAAGCTGAGCTGGCTTGCAAGAATTTATAATATTATTGCATTTTTGTGGCAAACGTGTTCATAAATTTGAGTTTATTATTTATTTTTATTATTATTATTATTTTTATTTTTTTTTTGGTGCTATAAAAATTGAATTTATGAGAGGTCTCTGGCTGTGTGTGTGTGTTTGTATTCGCGCGCGTGTGTGTGTGTGTGTGTGTGTGTGTGAGTGTCAAATGCTGCCCGTGCGAGTAGCAACAGCATCTTTGAACAACTGGTTTTCCAACTCGTTCAAAAGTTCATTCATCCAAAATAATACGGAAAAGTTTAAAATTTGCATAAATTACTTGCAGTAAATCGTAACAACAACAACAGCAAGCACAACAGCTACAACAAATTGTTGCTAATTGCGTGCGATACATTTAATGTTATTAATTTAAGATGCCTCATCGAAAGAAAACCACGAAACCCAAACAACAACAACAACAACAACAAAAAGTTGAATCATTTAAATAAATTTGCGTAAACTTTTAAAACAAAACTTAAGTAGCTGATGAGACATAAAATGTGTATATATACATATATATATATATATATATCATATTACGTACCAAAATCTGTAAGCATTGCTTGACTTGCTTAGAAAAGCGATATATATATATATATATATATTGGAGATAGAGAGAAAAATAGTAGGAGAGAATAACAGAGAGAGAGAGAGAGAGAGTGGGCCATTATAAGAGAGGAAGAAAATAAGTGTAAAAACTTATAGCCATAAAGAATATATATAATATATAAAATTAAAATGCCATCATCAAATATATATAAATATCTTAAATATTAATATTTTTAGTAAAAATTAAATTGTTAATAAACTCACTGAAACTCACCATTTGGCTAATGATCTGTGGCTTTGGCTCAGTCGCTGCTGCTGCTGCTGGCCATGTCTTGTGGGCCAATTAAAATGGCGCAAATGCGCGGCCAGCTTCTAATTGCCAACAATAACAACGGCAGCAGCAAAACTTGACACACATGCCACATGGAGCAAGCCGCATCCATTTGTGCCGTCTTCAGAAATCTGTGCGCTTCTCTCACTAATTTCCTTCCTTCCTTTTGTTCAGTTGTTGGGCTGTGCTCAAGTGCCACACGTAGTTGCCACTGCTGCCGCTGACCCAGTCAAGCTGCAAGAAACCGCAACTGTTTAATTGTTGCAGCAACAACAAACTGTGTTAAGTTTTGACCCCAGGGTAACACTTTAACGCACTTGCAACCGCGTGTGGCAAGTGCAGCCCTATGTCCGGGTTGATTAGCTCACGTGCCGCCGCCGCCTGCTTGCAATTAGTCACTCTCACCACTTGTGCAACTGACTAGCACTTTTTTTATTTCTTATTGTTTTTGGTAACAATACAAAACACACACACACACACACACAGAGAAGCAGAGTTGATAAAACGCGCATTCCTGTGACGTGTCAATTTGATTTATTGCTGACTTTTTTGGCTACGCTTGTTATTCTATTCACTTATTTTTCTTTGACTCTTGACCACTTGAAGCGTGTGAATTACTATCTAATCGCTTGGCCAGCAAGAAGCAGCAGCTAAGTGGCAAGCGGCAGCAGCGGCAGCAGCAGCAACAAATGCAGATTTTGATAAGAAACCCAGCATTGATAAGTAGCAGCTGGCAAATAAAAAAAAAATACTAAAATGTACTTGAATACTTGAAGTTTTTATGAATTGCATTTTTATAAAAATATAAGTAGCTAAAGACTTGAAGAAAAGAATATAAATAATATTTATACAAATTCTAAACTGACTTAAAAAATAAGTATCCTAAAGACTTGTAGAAAATAATAGTAATAATATTGATACAATTTCTAAACTGACTTAAAATTGAACACTTTTTATTTAATCAAAATATTGTTTGTTTACAATAAGGTTTAACATTTTTTCAAAGTTTTTTCTTATCGTATTTACCTAAAATTATAAGTATTTTACATTAAAGTATATTTTACAAGCTGGTTTGAAAGCCTCTTACTTCTAACATTTCAATTTAAATCAATCTAATTAAATTATGCTTGAGCAATCAGTTTTTGTACAATTTTTATTTAAATGCATTGTTCTAAATTAATTCTTTTTGGTTTTCTTATATATTTTACATTTTATCTAAATATCTTTCATAAAAGATGTGGGTAGTTAGTGTGGCCTGTATAATTTTATTTGCATAGAATAATCTGCTACTGAATACGCACAAATGAGTAAATATATGTACATTTATATATATTATATACATATATTACACATACACAGAAATAATAATTTTAGACAAATTTGCAAATTGAATTCATACTTGTACATCAATTAAATATTTAAACGTTTCGACCGTACAACTAATGACGCTAAAAAGTATGCTATAAAATTGTAACTTGAGCAATTGATTGCGTCTCAGATGCTGTCATCGTCATTGTCTGTGTGTATGTATGTATCTTTGATGTTGCCTCCGTTAACAAGGCTCGTGTTGCATTTCGCATTGTTGTTCGAATTTCAAGTATTGCATTGAATCGAATCGAATCGAATATTTTAATTAATGTATCACACAGTTAATAAGCTGCTTATTTAATACACACGCGCGTGCAGCGTTTCAATGCTTTAATTGCCAGCTGCCAAGCGACGCTTCAGCACTCCCCAACCCTCCCCTCACTTTGCCTGGCCAACCGCTTAGCAGCTTCAATTATTCATGTTCCGTGCTGTGTTCAGTGACGCACTTCTCTCTCTCTCTCTCGCTCTCTCTCTCTTTTATTGTTGCTGCTGCTGTTATTGGTTGGACTCAATGCGGGTCCTTATCGTGCTTTGGAGTTTGAGCTTCGATTTGTTGCGTTTAATTTGGATTTATCGTCGCCCTTTCACTAAAAATATGAGCTGAGTAACATGCACTCTCTTGTTTCCCGACCACAACATGTCCAGCGGTTAATGCCTTATAAAGGTACCCATATCAATGGCGCTTTGTTGGGGCCAAGAGATCAGCACATAGGCACAGCACCAAGCTATCAATATTCTTTTGTCAATACGTTTCCTGATTATTGTCAATATTAGTTGAATGTCCTTTTGCTGTGTGCCCCAAAGTCGGATTATGTGTCCAATTTGGTTCACTTTTAGTTACAAAGAACTTTTTTCAACTTAATTGTTTGCTCTCAAACATTTAAACTAAATATTAATATTGATTTTGTTACAGATTAGATATTAACTAAAGTTATTTCTACATCTAGCCAAACTTTAATAGAGAGCTAAATAAATACTTATTCTATTTATAATAAAATAATATAGGTTTAATCTGTATTTCTTTTCTGCCTTTCATCCTTTTTGTTTAGCTCCTATGTACACAGTTGGTTCCTAAAGTATATGCATATGATTTTTACTGACGCACGTGTCCTGCTGCTAATTAAGTTTCATAAAAGCTTTTAGGTAGAAATATTTACTGATTCGATTGGGTCAGTCAACAAGTTTCCGCCCTTAGCATTGTCAGGCACTGTGTGCAACTTCGCGTATGCGTAATATGCATTGCAAAAAGATACTCTTTTTTCCTCTAACTGACTAATAGCCGCAGAATTTGCAATGACTAACAGAAAACTTTTGTTTGGTTTCAACTGAGCAACTATTATTATACTATACTATGCCATACTATTTATCAGCTCGGATCGTCGCGTCATCTGCACACTATCGATAAAGTATCGATTCATATACAAGAAACTCTTTCTTCTGGGCTCTATTAGTTTTTCTATATTTGTTGTTGTTGTTTTTGTATATCTTTTATTTCAATAATGACATATACAAAACGCACGCAAGCTCCACATAATCATTTTGGTATCGAATTTTTTTGTCGGCTTGCCCTGTGTCCCTGTTTCGGCTGTACGTCAAGGTTGCCGCACGTGGAGTTTTCTATTCCCCTCCCCACTTCCCACCTCCCACTCCGCACTCCACCCACTCCAGCTTTGCCCCAGCTGGCAGGCCAGGGTTGAAAGCTGAAACATATTGCGTAGGTCGTCGTCATTGTTGTTGCTGTTGCTGTTGCTGCGTGAGGCACATTCAGTTCTAAACAAATGTTGCCTTGGCAGCGGCGTTGTCCTGGCCGGAGGACAAGCAAGCCGCTCGCCTGCCGACAAAAGGACAAACGACAGCCGAGCTGAGTTGAGTCGAGCCAAGCCGAGTGGAGCGGAGCGGAGCAATTGAAATTCATCTGCCTCGATTTCCGGCACTCGCACTCGGAAATTTGCGCTTTCCCGCCGTGCCAGTTCCTGCGTGGCGAGCAACAAGAATTGCCATGTTTACACACACACACACACACACACACACAACTATACAGTTGGCTACTGGAAACTGCTCGCGTTTTGTGCCACGTGCCTTGACAGTAGCCGCAGGCGTCTGTTTTATTTTATATCCTGTAGTTGAGCGCCCATTAAATGGGTATATTAAAGTGTGCCAAACAAAAATATTCAAGCACTTTAAATGGCAGACAAATTGACTTAAACAGCTGCCAGACAAATTAGGTAATTTGAAAAGCAAAGAAAACTCACTCACAATTCTAAACAGGATGTTCATTTTTGTTAATAAGAAATTCAGTTAAATTAAGTTAGTTGAGGCAATAGTGTTTAATATTTGTGGTAGTTGAAGCATTGAAATATTCAAGAACAAGCCTGAAAAACTAAATGTATCCGAGGGGAAAAACTTTGCCTATGACAATGGACATGTTAATAAATTATGCAAATTATGCAGCTTTAAGAAGTTGACTTTTTAGCTGACATTCAAGTGATTTTTGGACAGCTTCTGCTGTATTTTATAATATTTTGCCACACATTGTTATTGTTATGGGTTTTTCGGAGAAAACAAAAACTTTTCGATTTGCACTTTAGTTTGCTGGGATGAATAAATAATTTGTATGTGTGCGGGTGTGAGGCTGTTGCTGACTGCTGAGCCTACTGTGTGTGTGTGTGTGTGTGTGTGTGTGCGTTGCCTGGTGGACACCTGAAGGACATCAAAGCGTGCGCAGGCAAACGGTGCTAATCACGCGTGAGAGCGTGTCCAGCGAGTTGAGCTCAATGAAGGGCGAAGGCTACGCCAAGGTGGTAGGGAACACAAAAAAAATGACAGAAAACCTAATAAAGGATTTGAGCGGGCAACGCCGCATATAATTTAATCCAAGTAATGTCCTTAATAGGAGCCAGGCACACACACACATGGACACACATATGTATATATGAAATGGGTCAGCGCCTGGACCACAATTGTGTGGCGGTGCATTGAACTTTCGGCACGTGGTCAATGAAGCGTCAACAAGTTGACCAGCTCAGGGAATCCTTTTGAAGTTGGCAGCGGGCAAGTGGGTTAATCCACAGCCCACAGCTAGGCTCATTGATGGGATCTCGATCTACCACATATATGTACATATATATTAATTTGTTTTTCTTCTCTTTTCCTTGCAGATACCTGAGAATACACTTTATACAGCAACATATATATATACATATATATATATATTTATTTAACATACAACAAAACAATCACAAGAGCAAACAATAAATAATAACAAAGACAAAAACAAAAACAAACAAAACAAACGTTTTTGCCGTTTTGAGAAGCCGTCCAGCACATATACAAAGCTAACTATATATAGATATACATATATATATATATAGATATATATTATATATAGAGCAATATATGTATATTAAATATGCCCAACGTCTGCCACAACAACAGCAACAACATAAGCAAGCTGTAAGGCATTTGCTTCCTTACATTTGAGGCCAACAACAACAAGCAACAAGCAACAGGAACCGGAACAACAACAACAACAACAGCAACAGCAAGTGGACATTATTATTATTGTCATCAGCATATCAAATCGGAATCTGTTGCCATGGGTCGCAAAAAAATTCAAATTTCACGCATCACCGACGAACGCAATCGACAGGTGAGTGCTAAACGCTGCGTATACTTAATATCTTACATGGTTACTTTTGCGCTTGTGTATTATTGCATTTATATTTAATCACTACCCTAGAAGTGCTTCCACTACATTGATTAAAAAACTAATCTGAACCAGAAGCAGAAGCGGAATCAAGGCAAAATTCATAAAAAAAAAGTTATTTTGAACTAGCCTTAAATATTGGTAACTGGAAATCGAGAATCAAAAAGTATTCTATCGAAGTTCAATTAACATTAATTTTGTTTTTTTTTGTAGAAATGTGGCAACTAGTTTCAATATAGATGTGAGCTAATTTTTTACAGAGAAAACCTTTTATAAAGTTTAGCAGACATGGCACATGAGTGCATTAGATGAGTCTTGAATTAGTT
The DNA here is from genome assembly GCA_035045305.1 of Drosophila maculinotata. Lineage (NCBI taxonomy): Eukaryota > Metazoa > Arthropoda > Insecta > Diptera > Drosophilidae > Drosophila > Drosophila maculinotata. The sequence continues at coordinate 11,895,925 of JAWNPD010000387.1, forward strand.
CATTTTAGTTAAAAAAAAATAACAATCAATTTATTTCTTAGATTTTTATTAGTTTGTATCATATATTAATACATATTCTGATGTTAAGTTTATTCTTTAGTAGTTATTTTGGTTCTAAGTTTAGAAACTAGTTGCAATAAATATCTTCATCATTAGCCAGCACGCACTTTCATCTACTTACTGAACTTCAAGTATTTGCACTCACTTCTTTAATGCTGTTCACAAATGTTGGTAACTGTTGCTTTGGCTCAATTGAACCACTCCGCACACAGGATGTGCGTGACTGGTCGGCTAAAAAGCCTTCCATGCAAAGGACATTTGTGGCATCGTAAAGGTTAATGCCTAACCAAGTCGTAAACGCGTCATAACTGGCAACAACAACAACAGCAACAACAAGAACAGAAAAGACGATAACAACAACAGCTTGCTCTCTGGCCTTGACTTGGCTATAATCGATTCATTACCAATCGCAGTTAGTGGTAGTCTCGAGGCTAGCGTCTAATTACATTTGGCCACATGCATCAATATTTGAGCAGGCAATTGTGAAGAGTTTTGTTAACAACCTCTCTCTTTCTCTCTCTCCCTCTCTCCTAACTTGTGTCTCTCTCTCTCTAACCAACCCCCGCAGGTGACCTTCAACAAGCGCAAGTTCGGCGTCATGAAGAAGGCCTACGAGCTGTCCGTGCTCTGTGACTGCGAGATAGCGCTGATCATCTTCTCGTCCAGCAATAAGCTATATCAGTATGCCAGCACCGATATGGATCGCGTGCTCCTCAAATACACCGAATACAATGAGCCACATGAATCGCTAACCAACAAGAATATCATTGAGGTAAGTCACTACTCTTTACTCGTTACTTTTATTCTCTACTCGTTACTCGCTAGTCGTGACTCGTTTCTATTGACTCGCTACTCGTTACTCGCTAGTCGTGACTCGCTAGTCGTTACTCGCTAGTCTTGACTCGTTACTCGCTAGTCGTTACTCGCTACTCGTTACACGTTACTTGCTACTCGAGACTCGCTACAATCGTACTCGTTATTCTTTGTTTTAATGTATGGACACACTGGACAACGCTTAACTGACAGTTGGGCTTAAATCGAGATAATAAATTGGTGATAAATTGAGTTAAGTTAAGTGATAACAAATAAACAATTGAGTTTAGTTGAATGCCAATTTGAATGTAGTTTGAGAAAACGGCTCTCGATATTTATCGCAGAGCTGGCGCCTGTTGCATAAAATTATGAAAAGTCAAGTGAGCTGTGAAAAGCGCAGCAGCCACGCGGAAAGCAAACAAAGCAACAAAACAACAACAACAACAACAAGCACAACAGCTATGCAACTGAGCAACAAAACGTTTCGTTTACATTTTGGCCCTAACAACAAAGACATTATATGGCATAAGGGCCAGGCGGAAGTGCGCGGGGGAGGGGAATTTATTTTGCATTTCTAATGCGGACATTGTCGCGGATGTTGTTGTTGCTGTTGCTGTCTTTTGTTTGCTGCCTTTTAAATTGTTTTGTAATGTTAATGCCGTGCAGAGCGTAGACAAGATTTACATAATTTAGCACATCAACAGAGCGGCGACGTGTCAAGTGCCAAGTGCACAAGTACCCCACGTACCCCTAACCCCTCTTCCTACTCCCCCTCCTAGCCACCCATTCGCGCCTCCCCTTCGTTTAGTTGAAGCCTCGTCACGGCCAATTACGAGTACTTGCCTCCACAACCATTCACAATTTCTCATCTCTCTCTCTCTCTCTTTCACTCTCGCTCACTCTCTCTCACTTGTCACTTGCAGAAGGAGAACAAAAACGGCGTCATGTCACCGGATTCACCCGAAGCGGAGGCCGACTATACGCTCACCCCGCGCACCGAAGCCAAATACAATAAGATCGACGAGGAATTTCAGAATATGATGCAGCGCAACCAAATGGCCATTGGCAGTGTTACGGGCGGTGGCGGTGGTGGTGGCGGTGGCGGTGGTGCGCCTAATCGGCCCATGCCAAATACGAATTATACGCTGCCAGTATCGGTGCCAGTGCCGGGCTCCTACGGTGAGAATCTGCTGCAGGCCAGCCCACAAATGTCCCACACAAACATCAGCCCACGTCCATCGAGTTCGGAGACGGATTCAGGTGGGATGTCCTTAATAAGTTAGTACAGTGTCTCGGGTGCACAATTTTCATTTTATTTCTATTTCTGTTTGTATACCCTGAACCCATTCACAATGTTCAAAAAGGGTATAATTTTGCATTCACGTTATGAGTTACTCGCTACTCGTTACTCGCTACTCGCTATTCGTTACTCGCTACTCGTTACTTTTTTTAATTAGCTATTTCTTTGTTTTCTAACTTGTTTTTTAATATTGTTTTTTATATATTGTTTTTTTATCAACCCTTCGCCTTGACTAAAACTCGTAGTTAAACTTTGTAATCAAACTCTAAACCTTATTCGTTACATTTTGCATGCAAACAACTCGTTTCGTTTTGAATTAAATAGAGTTTTAACTATTTGGGAGTTACCTACAAAACGTTCTTTATCTAATCTCTAACATTGCCTGCAAAATTTGTTGTTGTTGTTTTGTTATTTTTTTTCTCTATATTTTCTTCACAATTTGTTGGTGATAAACTGATTAAACCTTTTGCATATATATTTTATTGATATATTTCATTCATCAGTCTATCCATCGGGTACCATGTTGGAGATGTCAAACGGTTATCCACATTCACATTCGCCGCTTGTGGGATCACCCAGTCCAGGTCCCAGTCCTGGCATAGGTGGGCATAATGACAATATTCATATTACAAATTAAGGGTCCCTTAACACACACACACACACTCACACACATAACACATCCAATTAGCTGAGTTTTAGCAAAGTGTGATTTAACCGATACACACGCCCACCCCTGATTGTGCTCTGACATACCCCCACCCCCCTCCCCCCTACCAACACACACACACATAATCATATAGCCACTCGACACCAGACAACCAAAAATGTATTAAACAATTAAATCCTAATTTTTGCAGCGCATCATTTGCCCATTAAGCAACAATCGCCGGGCAGCCAGAATGGAAGAGCTTCCAATTTGCGTGTCGTAATACCGCCCACCATACCGCCCAATATGTCGGCGACAGCGGACGATGTTACCTATGCAGATGTAAGTCTAGATATAATATATATTCACTATAAGAAGTAGCTTTCACTTTAAACCATTCTCATTTATCAGCTACACAAATTGAACTATGTATATTGAGTATATTTATTTATCTTAATTATTTATTTTATCTTGTTATAAAAGACTATATGTTGTATAACAAAAGCATAAGCTGCCTGGAAGCTGAAGGCTTAATACTTGGAATAACTAATTGTGTTCAAATACAGCATTCTTCTTAGCAGCCAAACGTTCTGATTCTAATATTACGTTGAATTTTAAAGACTACTTTTTATACCCTGATCCCATTAAAAATGGGAAAAAAGGGTATAATGGTTTTGTGCAAAAGTATGTAACAGGCATAAGGAAGCATCTCCGACCCCATAAAGTATATATATTATTGATCGCTATCAATAGTCGAGTCGATCTAGCCATGTCCGTCTGGCTGTCCGTCTGTATGAACGCGCTGTTCTCGGAGACTACAAAAGCTAGAGACTTCATATTTGAAATATTGGCTCTCCCAGTGCCGGGTCAATACAAGTTCAACTTTTTTTTTCGATATCTCAACCCGTTCCAAAGTTATCGATAAATTTCGATTCCAGACCAGTGTTTTTAAGGCATAACTTGAAAGTCATAAAAGCTAGAAACTTTATATTTATGTTCAAGTTACTGTATTGCCGGTTCGACACAAACTCATCATTTTTTGTTCGATATCTCAATCCTTTCAAAAGTTATCGATAAATTAAGATTCCAGAACAGAGTCTTTAAGGTATAGCTTAGAAGTTATAAGAGGTAGAGTCACCAAATTTGGTACATATATTTTCCTATATTTTTTGAAAAATCAATTTTTGTAAGGGTCCCCCCTTATGCTTTTTTCGCAAAAATATTTGAAAAAATTTAACTTTCAATAATGAATAAATTTGAAATGTAGAATTAATATATATAACAAACCATGAACAAAATGGCCTCAAGCTTGACAATCGGTTCAGTTTTGACCAAGTTATGGGAGTTCAAAGTCTAGGAAGGGCATTTATATGGACTTTTTGCGTTTACAAGTCAATTTTTTTTGTCATTTTGGCATGATTTTTGACAGAAAAATGAAACACCTCAGAATCATTTTTCTTATAGTTTTTTATACTATATTTGACACCCACAATCGATTAATAAAAGAATTTCAAAAATCTATTTTTTGAAAAATCAATTTTTGTAAGGGTCCCCCCTTATGCTTTTTTCGCAAAAATATTTGAAAAAATTTAACTTTCAATAATGAATATATTTGAAATGTAGAATTGATATATAGGACAAACCATGAACAAAATGGCCTCAAACTTGCCAATCGGTTCAGTTTTGACCAAGTTATGGGATTTCAAAGTCTAGGAAGGGCATTTATATGGACTTTTTGCGTTTACAAGTCAATTTTTTTTGTCATTTTGGCATGATTTTTGACAGAAAAATGAAACACCTCAGAATCATTTTTCTTATAGTTTTTTATACTATATTTGACACTCACAATCGATTAATAAAAGAATTTCAAGAATCTATTTTTTGAAAAACCAATTTTTGTAAGGGTCCCCCCTTATGCTTTTTTCGCAAAAATATTTGAAAAAATGTAACTTTCAATAATGAATAAATTTGAAATGTAGAATTAATATATATAACAAACCATGAACAAAATGGCCTCAAGCTTGACAATCGGTTCAGTTTTGACCAAGTTATGGGAGTTCAAAGTCTAGGAAGGGCATTTATATGGACTTTTTGCGTTTACAAGTCAATTTTTTTTGTCATTTTGGCATGATTTTTGACAGAAAAATGAAACACCTCAGAATCATTTTTCTTATAGTTTTTTATACTATATTTGACACTCACAATCGATTAATAAAAGAATTTCAAAAATCTATTTTTTGAAAAATCAATTTTTGTAAGGGTCCCCCCTTATGCTTTTTTCGCAAAAATATTTGAAAAAATTTAACTTTCAATAATGAATAAATTTGAAATGTAGAATTGATATATAGGACAAACCATGAACAAAATGGCCTCAAGCTTGACAATCGGTTCAGTTTTGACCAAGTTATGGGACTTCAAAGTCTAGGAAGGGCATTTATATGGACTTTTTGCGTTTACAAGTCAATTTTTTTTGTCATTTTGGCATGATTTTTGACAGAAAAATGAAACACCTCAGAATCATTTTTCTTATAGTTTTTTATACTATATTTGACACCCACAATCGATTAATAAAAGAATTTCAAAAATCTATTTTTTGAAAAATCAATTTTTGTAAGGGTCCCCCCTTATGCTTATTTCGCAAAAATATTTGAAAAAATTTAACTTTCAATAATGAATATATTTGAAATGTAGAATTAATATATAGGACAAACCATGAACAAAATGGCCTCAAACTTGACAATCGGTTCAGTTTTGACCAAGTTATGGGATTTCAAAGTCTAGGAAGGGCATTTATATGGACTTTTTGCGTTTACAAGTCAATTTTTTTTGTCATTTTGGCATGATTTTTGACAGAAAAATGAAACACCTCAGAATCATTTTTCTTATAGTTTTTTATACTATATTTGACACTCACAATCGATTAATAAAAGAATTTCAAGAATCTATTTTTTGAAAAACCAATTTTTGTAAGGGTCCCCCCTTATGCTTTTTTCGCAAAAATATTTGAAAAAATTTAACTTTCAATAATGAATAAATTTGAAATGTAGAATTAATATATATAACAAACCATGAACAAAATGGCCTCAAGCTTGACAATCGGTTCAGTTTTGACCAAGTTATGGGAGTTCAAAGTCTAGGAAGGGCATTTATATGGACTTTTTGCGTTTACAAGTCAATTTTTTTTGTCATTTTGGCATGATTTTTGACAGAAAAATGAAACACCTCAGAATATTTTTTCTTATAGCTTTTTATACTATATTTGACACCCACAATCGATTAATAAAAGAATTTCAAAAATCTATTTTTTGAAAAATCAATTTTTGTAAGGGTCCCCCCTTATGCTTTTTTCGCAAAAATATTTGAAAAAATTTAACTTTCAATAATGAATATATTTGAAATGTAGAATTGATATATAGGACAAACCATGAACAAAATGGCCTCAAGCTTGACAATCGGTTCAGTTTTGACCAAGTTATGGGACTTCAAAGTCTAGGAAGGGCATTTATATGGACTTTTTGCGTTTACAAGTCAATTTTTTTTGTCATTTTGGCATGATTTTTGACAGAAAAATGAAACACCTCAGAATCATTTTTTCTTATAGTTTTTTATACTATATTTGACACTCACAATCGATTAATAAAAGAATTTCAAGAATCTATTTTTTGAAAAACCAATTTTTGTAAGGGTCCCCCCTTATGCTTTTTTCGCAAAAATATTTGAAAAAATTTAACTTTCAATAATGAATAAATTTGAAATGTAGAATTAATATTTATAACAAACCATGAACAAAATGGCCTCAAGCTTGACAATCGGTTCAGTTTTGACCAAGTTATGGGAGTTCAAAGTCTAGGAAGGGCATTTATATGGACTTTTTGCGTTTACAAGTCAATTTTTTTTGTCATTTTGGCATGATTTTTGACAGAAAAATGAAACACCTCAGAATATTTTTTCTTATAGTTTTTTATACTATATTTGACACCCACAATCGATTAATAAAAGAATTTCAAAAATCTATTTTTTGAAAAATCAATTTTTGTAAGGGTCCCCCTTATGCTTTTTTCGCAAAAATATTTGAAAAAATTTAACTTTCAATAATGAATAAATTTGAAATGTAGAAATTGATATATAGGACAAACCATGAACAAAATGGCCTCAAGCTTGACAATCGGTTCAGTTTTGACCAAGTTATGGGAGTTCAAAGTCTAGGAAGGGCATTTATATGGACTTTTTGCGTTTACAAGTCAATTTTTTTTGTCATTTTGGCATGATTTTTGACAGAAAAATGAAACACCTCAGAATCATTTTTCTTATAGTTTTTTATACTATATTTGACACTCACAATCGATTAATAAAAGAATTTCAAGAATCTATTTTTTGAAAAACCAATTTTTGTAAGGGTCCCCCCTTATGCTTTTTTCGCAAAAATATTTGAAAAAATTTAACTTTCAATAATGAATAAATTTGAAATGTAGAATTAATATATATAAAAAATGAAAAATGGCATGAAAGTGTAACTCAATAATGAATAAAGAAAGAGAAAATAAATAAAAACAGAAAAAACGATAGTTATGGGAGTTCAAAGTCTAGGAAGGGCATTTATATGGACTTTTTGCGTTTACAAGTCAATTTTTTTTGTCATTTTGGCATGATTTTTGACAGAAAAATGAAACACCTCAGAATCATTTTTCTTATAGTTTTTTATACTATATTTGACACTCACAATCGATTAATAAAAGAATTTCAAGAATCTATTTTTTGAAAAACCAATTTTTGTAAGGGTCCCCCCTTATGCTTTTTTCGCAAAAATATTTGAAAAAATTTAACTTTCAATAATGAATAAATTTGAAATGTAGAATTAATATATATAACAAACCATGAACAAAATGGCCTCAAGCTTGACAATCGGTTCAGTTTTGACCAAGTTATGGGAGTTCAAAGTCTAGGAAGGGCATTTATATGGACTTTTTGCGTTTACAAGTCAATTTTTTTTGTCATTTTGGCATGATTTTTGACAGAAAAATGAAACACCTCAGAATATTTTTTCTTATAGTTTTTTATACTATATTTGACACCCACAATCGATTAATAAAAGAATTTCAAAAATCTATTTTTTGAAAAATCAATTTTTGTAAGGGTCCCCCCTTATGCTTTTTTCGCAAAAATATTTGAAAAAATTTAACTTTCAATAATGAATATATTTGAAATGTAGAATTGATATATAGGACAAACCATGAACAAAATGGCCTCAAGCTTGACAATCGGTTCAGTTTTGACCAAGTTATGGGATTTGAAAGTCTAGGAAGGGCATTTATATGGACTTTTTGCGTTTACAAGTCAATTTTTTTTGTCATTTTGGCATGATTTTTGCAGAAAAATTAAACACCTCAGAATCTTTTTATACCCTGATCCCATCTCCGACCCCATAAAGTATATATATTCTTGATCACTATCAATAGCCGAGTCGATTTAGCCCTGTCCGTCTGTCCGTCTGTATGAACGCGTGTTTCTCAGAGACTACAAAAGCTAGAGACTTCATATTTGAAATATAAGTTCTCGTGGTGCCGGGACAAGACCAGTTTATCATTTTTTTTCGATATCTCAATCCTTTCAAAAGTTATCGATAAATTAAGATTCCAGCCAAGTGTTTTTCGGGTATAGCTTAAAAGTTATAAGATGTAGAGTCACCAAATTTGGTACATATATTTTCCTATAGCATACAAAGGTAAAATACATTTCTCTTTTTGGATGGCCCTCTCCAATCTCACAGAAATTGAAAAATACGTAATTTTAAAGGTATGACCTTCGGATTTTACATGCCAGCTTTGTGTCCTACAAATTTCATTTTGATCAGACAATAAACAAAGAAGTTATTAACGATTCAATGTACCATAGTTTAAAGCCAGAGGAAGAAGAATTAATGCAGGGTATATCCTAGTCGGGCACTCTCGACTAGAGCACTCTTACTTGTTATATATTAATTGATTGTTAGTAAAAAAAACAGCTGCAAGTTGAACTTTATTTTGTGTAGTAATAAATTCAATATACTCGTTTTTGATGAAACTTATTATAATTTTGGGTGGATCCAGCATAGTTTTTACTGCTGTTATTACTTTCCAGACCCATAATCTTGTTACGAAATGTGTAACATATTAAAAAAGTTTCTTCCGATGCCAAAAACTATTTAATTTATGTTTATATTTTCTAACAGAGTAATAAGCTGACTTTTTAAGTTTGGAGGCCGTCTTACATTACTTTGTAGATTTGCAATATTTCAGATGACACAATGTAATTAATATTTGTATATTAATGATGGTCTATTCGATTTGCAGCAGCGCCAGAGCCAGACATCGCTGAATACGCCGGTGGTGACGCTACAGACGCCGATGCCGCCGCTGACTAGCTACTCGTTTGGGGCGCAGGACTTTTCGCAGTCGGGTGCGATGAGCGCGGATATAATGAGCCTGCCGCAGTGGCATCAGGGTCTCGTGCAGCACACTAGGTGGGTAGTCCAGGCCCCGAGCCCGGCGAATAGCAGCAGCAGCAGCCCCAGCAGGCACTTAACACTTAACGGCGACCAACATCATAATCTGCCTTGCAGTCTATCGCATCTGGCTGTCTCGAATAGCACACCGCCGCCCGCCAGCTCACCCGTCTCCATCAAGGTCAAAGCGGAGCCGCAGTCGCCGCCCCGCGATCTCTCCGCCAGCGGCGGCGGTGGTGGTGGCGGTGGCCATCAGCATAACAGCAACGGCTCCACGGGCAGCGGCTCCAGCAGCAGCAGCACCAGCAGCAATATCTCCGCCGGCGGTGTCCTGACTGCCATCAATGCCATCACACAGCTGGGCGGCGCCGGCATCCTCACGCCTGGCGGAGGTGGGACAAACGGCAGCGCCGAGCAGGCCACCAATCTGAGCGTCCTAAGTCATTCGCAACAGCATCTGGTCATGTCTAATTCTCGACCCTCGTCCACCGGCCACATAACACCGACTCCAGGTATGTCGAACATTTCTATAAGCAAAACTTTTCCAATTTTCCTCCAACGATAAAAACTTCGCTTGCAAATTACAAATTTGTTTTTCTACTAATTTTTGAGATCTCTGATTTTTGATCTCTTTGTTAATTGTGTTTTTTGCGGCATGTTTTTTAATGCTATCTAAAACAAAAAATAAAACCAAAAGACTTCAATATTGTGCCGGCTCAAGCGGCGTATACGCAATATGCTGTTACGCATACGCCGCATGTGCCGCAATTAAGTATTATAGCCAATATATATTTAAAGATTTTGATAAACTTATCGTTCTACTTTACTGCTGCCTCCAATTTGTTTCTGTTCGTTTAAATAACCCAACAATTAACAACAACAACTATATATGACAATTTTTAGGGCATGATAAGTATGAAGGATATCCGTACCGCGCGCTTATGGGACATAATCCTAGATGGAATTTTGCCGGTAAATTGGCCAAGAACACCAAAACAACAAAAGCATACAAAAACATTCAAAAAAACACACACATACTCAAACAATTGTACATGCATAATTCACACAAAGAACACACAAAAACATAAGAACACATGAATATATACAAGAGCTGATAGGCAATCGATAACGATAATGATATCGATAGTAGCGATACGATTGATGTTTATTCAAAATGAAAAAACGACAGCAGTAGTTATAATTGATAATTTAAAATTCGAAAAGAGGTCACCTTTACGTTTTACATTTTCAATATTTTTTAATCGACTATAAGATAAGTTGTAATCCCTTATTGATCGATGGTTTGGCTTATCGATAGCTTATCAGCTCAACTACATACATTTCCAACAAAATTCTGTACATCTTTTATGATTTTCCAATGCGTTTCACCAGACCTGAACATCAACTCTTGCAATTTCTATCGTTTACCATACTGAGAATTTAAATACCAGTGTTAATTAATATGTCAGCTCTTACAATTGCCTTCTTTTACAACACTGAAAACTTGCATTTTCGATTATAGTTAGACAACATACATATCTAATAATTGCCTGGCCTTTGTTTTTTGATTTCTTCACTAACCAGCAGCAATGCCCGTTAACCTGAGTATGCACAAGTGCTCATTGAACACACACACACACACACACACACACACACTCACACACACACACGCACACATATATACATATATAACGAAAGTTGCCAGACGTTGAATGCCATTTGCGTCTGGCCGTAAAAAAGCTACCCCGCGCCTGCTGCCACACACATTTATCGTCTGACAATCTCCAACTAATAGTTTAACAGATTTTATTATCTTAAACGCAGGTGCGCCCAGCAGCGAGCAGGATGTGCGTCTAGCAGCAGTTGCTGTGCAACAGCAGCAGCAGCAACAGCAGCAACAACAGCAGCAGCAGCAACAACAGCAACAACAACAGCAGCAACAGCAGCAGCAACAACAACAACAGCAGCAGCAGCAACAGCAACAACAACATCAGCAACAACAGCAACAGTTGAGCGATTACGATGCGCCCAATCACAAAAGGCCAAGAATATCTGGCGGCTGGGGCACATAGCCGGCACGTGGCGCTGCTTTAAGCAACTACAAGCTACAGCCACAACAGCAACATCACAATAGCAACAAGAAGCCAGTCAGCAGCGACTGCAGCAACAGCAGCAACAACAACAACAACAACAGCGATGATCTGGCCATGATGCCGCCGCCGCCGCGCAAGGAGGCATCCCTGAATCGTGCGTTTCTGAACGTGGCCAATTATGGACGTGGCAGCGGCTATGATTGCTATGGCCAACATCTGGCTGTTGGCTATGCCACGCAGCAGCAACAACAGTAGCGACAACAACAACACAACAACAACAAGAACAACAGAGCACAGAACCGTTTCCAGACCAGTGCAATAGTTTTTGATTAGTCAGCTGGAAGCGAAAAAAATGTTTTGTTATTGGTTCTAGTTTTAAGCTTAATACAAGTGACAGTGTCATATCTACAATTATTGTCTAATGTGTAATTTATAATACTATATATATATATATATATAGTATATAGTAAATACATGGTAATAGTTATAATTTTAAATTATCTATATATATATATATACATATATCTATCTACACACACACACACACACACACACATATAAATCGTAATGTGTAAGTTTTGTGCCCTGGCTCGCGAAAATTGAGAGCCATTTGAAAGCCGTTAGCTAGTTAATTACCACTACAAATATGATACTTGATACTTGATACTTGAAACTGATGTTAAACCTTAAGCGCAAGAGAGTTTAGTTTTTTCGAGCAGTGCGACAGTTAGTTAGTTGTTACGTGTGTTGAGCTGACTTAGTTTAATTCAATTTAATGTTAACTTTAAGTCAACAACAAACAAACAAACACAAGCACACACACACACATACACACATATATATATATATATAACATACGAGTATGATGAATGTACATATACCTACTATATATATATATATATATATATATATATTTTGGTTCTAGGCACTGGAACGTCAATAAGTTTTAAAAAACTACAATTACAATTATAATTACAAGATACGTAATACATGCAAGTCATACTATATGATATATATATATATATATATATATATAATAATATATAACAATGAGATGGTCAAGTTTTACAATCTAAGCACACATTTGTAAAATCTCCCTTAAAAGAAAACACACACCCACAACACACAACTCACACACACACACATGAAAATGTACTCAAAAACATTATGCAATGACGCCTAGCTTTGTTTTATGTTTTATTTTCTTATTAAATATGTTTTTTCCTAATTAATTGAAGTGCAATTTATGAATATGGTTTTTTATTGCACCACGCCTGCAATGCAAATTACAAATATATATTTTATTTTATCCAACGACTCAGTTTAATTTTAATTTATATTTTAATTCAATAGATCTAAGTCTTAGTTGCTTTTGCGAGAGGTCGGGTGGGACAGAAAAATACATATAGAGAGAGAGTGAGTGAACGTTATTTGCAAAGAAAGAAAACTTGATTTAATTCTAATTATAATTTGTTTAAGCGCCCTTATTTGATAGACTTTATTCTCTTCTTCTCTAAGCAAAACGAAGTCATAATTTGTAATTAACTTAAAAGTGAATTTCTGTTCGATTTGAAGCGTTTTTCAAATGTTGCGCCTTAAGTTTTGTATTTTTACATTTACCATTTACGAATTACAATTTTAAACGCAGTTTGTAAAACAACAAAAAAAAAAAAACAAAAACAACTCAAAACACAAAATATAATTTAAATAAAATGATTATAAAAAATTTCAGTTGCGGTCGCTTTTTCTTTTTCGTTTTCGTTTTCATTGTATTTTGTATGTTTGTTTTCATTTCATTTCATTTCTTTCTGTTTGAACAGGTAGAACTTAATATGTACCTATATAGGTGGGTGTGGCTGTGTACATGTCAATTGCCCATTTATTTTATTTAATATATACACATCTTAAGAGGTAAACGCGCTCTGTAAATATTTGCGCTAACACAATATGACCTGTTGCACTTTATTCAGCCAATTGTAAAAATCGAAAACAAACAAGCAAAAAAAATTGTGAAAAACATGTATGCATTTGCATACTTAATTTAACAGTATGTACTTATATGTATGTATGCTGTGGTCTGTAACAGCTGTGCATATAATTATATAGCGTGAAATTACCGATCCACGATGCACAGCAACAAATGAACACAAACAATAAACATTTACACTTTACAGGTTTCCCAAAGATGAAGAACAAGCTTTACATATACATATACGAAATAAACTGAGCTATGTATATGTGTACATAAATAAGTATATATAAATATATATTGAATATAAAGTAGCCAGAGCTACATATTTTCTAGCAATATACTGAAAATACTTAGGATTTAATATTAAGCTACTTAAGTATGTATTAAATGAAAGGCAAGCATTAAAAATTAGCTGAAATCCCATAATAAGTTTAATCGAAACCAATTTGTCAGGGTCAGGTTAATAAAACTTTGAAATATATTCTGTAAATTTGAGAAAGAATATTTAGATGCAATTTCGCTTCAGTCGCTGAGAAAATATTTTGGAAAATTTATATAATCATTTCACAAAGGACTCTGACAAATATATCATAAATAATTGTAACAGAAAAGTACTTAAATGTATGCAGCTCCCAAAATGGATAAATGGATACCTATAATTACACAGAAGTACTTAGAATTAATTCACCTAGTACAGTGAGTGTTAAATGTAGGGTTACAGTTATTATGTGTACATTTTGTTAACCTAAAATGAGTTTTCATATTATTTGCAATGAACTTTTCCAGATTTTCCCTAGATTTGGTTGTCTTACCAATTACTTTCAGTTTGTTGTAAATAAATCCTGGTAAATGAATCTTCACTCTGTAGTGTTGCCTTAAAAACAGTGCCTCTTAAATGAACAAAACATAAACATAAATGTTAAAACAGCGATCACATGCTGAACATTTATGTAAAAATAAAAAACAAATAAAAAAAAACTTGATGGTGAAAAATATTTGAATACAGGTGTTATTTGTGCTATTTAAACAAAATGTAGTTAATGCAACCGTAAACAAATGTAATTAAATTAAGCTTAAATTTATGAAACTTGGACAAAATGGATAAGTAACTCATGTAGAGCAGCACATCATGTACAAAAAGAATCATTGAGCAGGCTAAATTCTAATTGGCATATAACGATATGAATACTTTAAGAGATCATAAATACATACATACCATATATATAGAGATATATATATGATAATTATACGATGACGTTTGGAACAGTGCACTGCATAGCTGGACGTCTCCAAGGCGATTTTATGGTCACAGGGACCACAAAAATAAAAGGAGTATGTGTTTCTAGAGTGTTCGAGTTTGCATAAGAATAAATATGATTGTATTTAGTATAAAATGTTAAAAACACTGCACTGTGTTGTGTGGGGATTTATGTGGCACCTGAACAAGATATGAAACATCTAGTAGAATTTAAGCAAAAGCGTGTTAAAAAAAGGCTAAAGACTTTATGCATAAAACATACTTATACACAAGATGACATGGCGCACCTACAATATAGAATCAATTGAGTCTTTTAATATATAGATGAAAAACTATTACATATTATTATTATTATTTAGATATCGTTTAATCATAGTCAATGTTGTTAATGTTATGTATATGTTAGTTAAATGCTAACAGGCACCGTTTTTATAAGTACATATTTACTTATGTTACTTATATAAAGGTATATATTATATGGTTCCATTTGCAATTCGTTGTCCAGATAATCATTAAAAAGCCCACAAAAGCACAAACTAAGAAATTATACGTACAGATCCAATTAGATAAGAGTTGAACATGAAATTAAGCTATGGTTGGGTACCAGAAAAAGGCGTTTAAAAGTTTATAAAACCTTTAGAGCGCTGACATTAAAACACACACAAGAAATGAATATGTTTTAATTATATACAAATTAAGTGATATGCATGTAGTTAAGTTATCTATTTAAAGTGCGCTCCAAATCGATATTACTAAATATATATGTACGTATATTGTAATAACCATCGATGTATTTCTGTTCAAATAACTTACAATAAAGCAAACAACTAAATTGTAAGTGTAAGCATTATGTTTAGGCAAAAATTGAGTTACCATTTTGGTGAAAAACATCATAAAGAGCAGCTATAGATAAATTGATGATGTATAATTACGATATATATATATATAATATGTAAACAAATTTTATCCGTGCACTGAATATGAAAGGTTTTGACAAATTGATTGTGGAATAAAAATAAAAAACATTTACCTGTTAAGTTGATGTTTTAAACAAAAAGTAGAAACTTTTAAATAAAAACCTTTTTGGCAACTGAATTTCACAAACTTTTCTCTCTTTCATTTATTGCAACTTCGACTTTGGACTTAAACAGTTAAAAAAATTTTAAAAAATAATTTCATTTTTGATATAATTTTGAATATTTTTGTGTTGTTTTAAATTACAAACTAATAAAATGCAATTGCGGTATAAAATATATAATTATATACTTCACAAGAAGACTGGCTTACATGCCATTGTAGGCGGGGCCACCGCCGCCCTCTGGCACCACCCAATTGATATTCTGCTTGGGATCCTTGATATCACAGGTTTTGCAGTGGATGCAGTTTTGTGCATTGATTTGTAGCTTCATATTGCCGCCCTCCTCGTTGGCCACATACTCATAGACGCCAGCGGGGCAGAACCGCTGCTCGGGTCCCTCGTATATAGCCAGATTGTGATCCACGGGTATGCGATCATCCTTGAGCGTTAAATGTGCCGGCTGATCGCCCTCATGATTGGTGCCTGTCAACGCCACCGAGGACAGCAAATCAAAGGTGATTTTGCCATCCGGCTTGGGATACACGATGCGCTCGCTAACATTGGCGGGCTGCAGCGACTCGTGATCCTGCGGGCCGTGAGTCAGTGTCCAGGGTTCGCGGCCGCCCATGAAAATGGAAAAACCACTCAGCACAAGACCGCCATAGAGACCCAGGGGATTGTGGAAGGATGGATGCACATTTCGCACCTTGTACAAGTCCTTCCAAACGAAGGACTCTTTAATTCTAAACAAAAGTTATGTTAGATTTTAAATTATTTCAGATTACTCTTAACTCACTTGTCCGCATAGCTGATGGGTTCAACGCCGGCTGTTGTCTGTGTACCATCATTGATGGCCTCCAAGGCGCTCTCTGCGGCCAGCATGCCACTCTTCATGGCATAGTGTGATCCCTTGATGCGTGGCACATTAAGAAAGCCGGCGCTGCAGCCCACCAAGCAGCCGCCCGGGAAGGACAGCTTCTTGGGCAAACTCTGGTAACCGCCCTCGTTGATGGCACGTGCGCCGTAGCCAATGCGTGTGGCGCCCTCGAAGACATGGCGTATTTTGGGATGCGTCTTGAAACGCTGGAACTCCTGGAAGGGACTGATCCAGGGGTTCTTGTAGTTCAAGCCAACAACGAAGCCCACAGCAATGGTGGGCGTGGGCTCGTTGAGATGGTACAGAAAGGACCCACCATATGTAAAGCGATCGAGAGGCCAGCCAATTGAGTGCTCCACCAGACCGGGTCTAAGAGAGATAGCAGTTACTAATATAATAAGATAATATAATAATTTTCAACTCACTGATGCTGCTCGGGTGCTATCTCCCAGACCTCCTTGAGGCCAATGCCATAAGTTTGCGGTTCGCTGCCCACATTGAGGCCAAACTTCTGCATGATCTGCTTGGACAGATGGCCACGGCAGCCCTCGGCAAAGATGGTGGTCTTCGCATGCAGCTCCATGCCGCGTGCAAAGGTTTCCTTGGGGGCTCCACTCTTGGCAATGCCCACATCGTTCGTGGCAATGCCTTTGACGCTGCCATCCTCGTGGAACAGCACCTCGGAGGCCGCACAGCCGGGATAGATCTCAACGCCCAAAGCCTCTGCCTGATCGCCCAGCCATTTGACCAGGTGACCCAAGCGCACAACATAGTTGCCATGATTGTCCATGGGCCAGCCCTTGAAAATGGGAATCGAGATGCGACCTGTTTGCGTGAGGAAAGATAACGTATCTTTCGACACAGGGGTGTTTAACGGAGCACCCTGCTCCTGCCAGTCGGGTATGAGTTCGTTGAGGGCTATCGGATCGATGACTGCGCCGGAGAGTATGTGACCGCCTGCCTCAGCGGCTTTTTCCACAACGCACACGCGAACCTCCTGCAAGATAAGACTTCGGTTTGAATCGCATGATTAGAGACTACAGATTAGAGACTCACCTGATTCTTCTCAGCCGCCAGCTGCTTGGCACGAATGGCAGCTGACATGCCAGCGGGACCACCGCCAACAATAACAATATCCACTTCCTCGATGCAACGTTCCATGTCCACCTCCTTCCATCTGTCGTCCTTTTCGCGCGGATTCAACGTGTAGTGGGTTGTGATCTTTGGATATTTCGCTGCTTCTGAAACGCTGCGCACAAAGGCGGGCGTGAAGAGCTTGTGAACTGGGCGTGGTAAATAATATGCAACAGGTAATTAAACAGAGCTGCTGATAAGGACTCTGATAAGCATTCTTATAAGAATGTAAGAGCATGTTAACAGTTGCCTAACAGATGACTAGCTAACATTATATAAATTGTCCAAGGGCTTTATTTAATTATTTAATGTCAACTAAAGGCAGTCAACAAATTAATAAAATATTAAAATAAAATTAAAAAAAATTTTAACATTTTTGAACTTAACAAATCACATTATAGATTTAAGATAATTAAAATTTAAAGCTATCTTTCTTTATTTTGGCTTTGCATCTCAAAACATATAAATTATGTAATCGTCAAATTGTTTGTTGTTGTCTTTTATTGCTACGCAGCAATTTAATTCAAATTTAAACTTACCTCTGTTAATTTTCAACAGTGCCGACATTATTGATATTTACAGCCAGCCAACTATTGCACTAATTAAGAAACCTTAAATGTGTGTAAATGATTTATTATATATTTATTTATATGCATATAGAGATAGCAAACAACAACAAGAAACGCCGACGCCAACAATGCAACAAGTTGGACTTTAGACTCTGTGTTTGTTGTTGCTGCTGCTGCTATAGTTTGATTTATTTCACCTATTTCACCTCACCTATTTGTGGGTTGATTCCTCCTCTCCGTTGAGATTTCAGTGCCGTAATAAGCTTCGGCAAATGAAATTGAAAATAAAACAAAATGCGAGATTAACAGAAGCCAACCGCGACATACAGCTGTTGAAACTAGAGCTGAGCGCGTGTCGTGATTGCTCACGACTTAACAGTGTGTTTGCCGGCTTTGTGGTTCTTCAATCATATATAATATATGCTCTATTTTGTTTTGCCTTTAAATATTTAATACTTGATTAATATAAAATAAATTTAAATATATGTGATCTTAAAGGCAACGCTTTTTGGTATAAATGAACCTGTGAGAATCCATTGTTTTTAACACTTGCCTGAGAAAACTATCGTTTCGTAGCTGTACTGTGTGCGCAAAACACGAGCACGAGTTCAGCTCTAGTTATAACTTGTTGCTTCGGCGTTGCCACATCTATTGCAACTTGTGCGCGCCAACATCTTTTGCTTACAGCAGCTGTTGGTCGTTCTTGCCGCTGTCCCATAGATGGCGCCAGCTGCTAATTGCTCAATTTGAATTTGAATTTGTGGCTGTTAAGGTCAATGCCGGGCTTAATTTTAAACTGTTAAGCCGCACAAATAGATAGCAAAACAATGGTTAGCGCGTGGTCTTTATTTAAAAGATTAGTTCACAACATTTGAATGCATTTAGTAGAAGTACATTGAACATTTGGAATTTTTGTATTTGATATTACATCTAATAAATATGTGCTTTAATGTGTTTGTATTTCTTTTTTTTTGGTTTTCTTTTGATCAGTTCAAAGCGTGGTGAATTTTTAATCCAGCCCTCATTAAAAATTCAAAGTAATTACAGTTGCAATATCTAAGATGTGCTATATATAATACATACATATATGTTTAAGTACATTTATCATAATGTTCAGTTTAGTTCAATTAATATTTACAATATGCGCTGAGTGCGGGAAACGTTTATGGCTCAAAGAACTGCTCAACACTGGCTTCATCCAAGTTGCTCTGGGAATCGCCCTGTTCGCTGCTCTTCAACTGCTGCTCCTCCTGTGCTTGTCTTGGTTGTTGCTCCTGTTGTTGTTGGTGTTGTTGGTGTTGTTTGTTGAATAGCATCGTTATGGCCTTGTCAACGGGATTGCTGTCATCAACCGACTTCCCAGCGGCAGCTGCCAATTTATTTTGCGATTTGGTCTGATTCGATTCCGATGCGGCAGCAACTCCTGCTCCATGAATGCTCTTCCCGAAGCGCATGAAATTCGAATCCATTTTGCCATAACGTTCAAATTCGGTGGGCGTTGAGCGGCCGAAACGCATAAAGTTGTCGGGTCGTCCGAAACGCATAAAGTCCTGTTTGGGACTGCGCAGCTCCTCGTGAACATTCAGATTCCTGCCGAAGCGCATAAAGTTATCGGAGGAGCGTCCGAAACGCATGAAATCCTGCTTGGGATCGCGGCCAAAGCGCATGAAATCCGACGGAGCACGGCCAAATCGCATAAAGTCCGAAGGAGCACGGCCAAAGCGCATAAAGTCCTGTTTGGGATCGCGCCCATAGCGATCCATGACGGCCCGCTTGGATGTCTCAAAGTAGCCGGGTCCCGTTGCCTGCGGCAGCAGCTCCGCCTGCCGCTTGCCAAAGTGCATAAAGTTATCCTGCAAGGACCTGCGCTTCAGCTCATAGTCCGGATCGAATTTGAAGTGCTGCTTGCGTGCGTGCTTCTGGAAGCGCAGCACCACCGAATTCTTGGCATAGTCAATGCCAATGGCCGAGATGGGATAGCGAAACTCCAGTTCTGTCTGCTCCGGCTTCTCGCTCATCAGTGCATCCAGCAGCTCACTCTCAGCGGTGGGACGGGGCTCCACGCTGGTATCCTCCGGTTCGACAAGGGCGTTATCACTGTAAGTGGGCGCCTCGATGATCTCGCTATAGATGGCCGACTGCATCTGGTAGAGAGCCAGCAGAAACATCAACGCAATGCCCATGTTTGGAGTAGCAGCTGCAAGCAGTGAAGGGGGTGGGGGGAGGGGGTTACATACAACATAATTATGAGGTAGGTGTTTACTAAATCACTTGGCAGCATTATATTATTACAAGTTTTAATCACATTAACGCCCTCGCTGGCAAAGCAATGAACGCATTCATTTTACTTAGCCAAGAACAAGAAGTAGACGTAAACTAAGCAGCTTCTCCGGTGGCAGCGGTCTTAACGCCTTTTCTTTTAGCTGGTTCTTCTGCTTGGCGGTCCAGACAAAGTGTCCCGCTAATTAACCATAACAATATTTATGCGATAATCCGCCTGGCCAAGAGCGAAATATGAATGTGCGCGTAAAAAGTTAACCAAGCGCATTAAAGGCAACAACAACAGCAACATGAGTTGCCCCACGCTAACCAACTACCAACCAAACCCAACCCCCCCTACCCAACACCCAACAGATCAAACACAACGCCCATCGGTAAGCTTAATACAACTTGTTGAAGGCGCTAAACTGGTGGCTTACACGTCCACCAGTTGATGTATGAACGTCCGGACTCCGTCAGAGCCAGGCCATTAGAGATGCAAATGATTATGGCTTTTGGATGTGGTGTCGACGCCACAGCCATGAAGGCTCCTCAACTGGCAAACAGGAGACAACGAGCAGCCCACGCCAAGAGCTGGCCATTTGCATTTAAGCTGCATCAGCATTTAAATCAGGTAAGTAAGTAAATCCAAAGGATTAAGATAAGTGCAAGTTTACAAGCTGCTAATGGAAATTATCAGATTATTGCACTTATTGCTCTAAAAATAGGGTTTCAATACAAAATTAGCAAGAGCAACTTTCAACATAGAAGTTTCGAGTCCAGAAAAATGTACAAAAATTAAAATGGTGTCTAAAAAGGTTTTACTTTTTATGTATGGATAAAAGTAAGTAAGGCTGTAAACTACCTTTCAAATTTAATAACTCTCGTGATTTAAGAAGGTGGACCTTGAAATTGTTTTTTACGAATGCTAATCTAATTTTGTTACTGAAAATACCAGGCTAACAGAACTAACAGTAGGTTAAAAAGGTTGAACAGATGCATATACCATTTTAATGGTGGAAATCTGCAAATTCAATTGCCATTTCAAGTTTTTGATTTCTGAATTTTTATTTTTATGGCATAGTCTTGATCCAAGATCCTTTGCCCAAGATATGCAATTTATACATTTTCCGAAAAACCTTAAACAATTTCTCTGAAATAATTTATTGACTAATTGTAGTCGGATCTTAAAGAGATATATATTTTTGAACAGGCGGCAGTCTCTAGAATTGAGGACCAAGCTAATCTTCTTGATAATTTGCCAATGCCTGCACATCCATCTCGACGCTGAAGCTGTCCAGTTATTCACTCAAGTTATTGCATGTAAGTAGGACTTATTCGTAATTTCATTTTAGTCCGCATTCTTGAAAGGACACACGATTCATTCTGCCTTTTTTGGGGTTCAAGGCAGACAAGGATTAGCTAGGACTTGAGCTTAACAGCTTGTGAACAACTAAATTATGTTAATTATAAAAGCCATAGAAATTAAGTAATATAATTAACTACTTTAATATATTTTGCACATTTTAAAAAACCATGAAAATTCGCTAATCATAGGTATTCAAAATCGGTAGTATAACTGGATCATTCCGCACGTTTAACTTGACATTAATCTGCGCAAAGTTGGCCAACTTATATCACACTTTGAAGTTAACGCTGCTCTGCGACTCGGCCAGCTAAATAACAGTTAAAAACTTGTTCGCAGACGTACAACAACAACAGCAGCAGTGGACCCTAGCTGATGAGCTGGCCAAATCAGCACATTAACATACAATTTATGTACTGCACATTAATGTCAAATTTCACAAACTTTTATATAATAAAAAGCGAACAATTATTACAGGTTTTTTCTTCATTTTTTTTTTTTTCTTAGCTTGACCTGCAAACGCAATCAGCCGCAATTCATTTTGGCTAATAAGGGGCAATGAAATGTGCACGAAACGTTGACATGTCGCAGGTTTTGGGTTCTGTGGCAATTTGTCAGCCAAATTAACGGCATGAATTTGAACTGACATTTGGCCAACTGCAGCCCGTGAGAGCAGTGCCTCCTGTGCACGTAGGTCAAATATTTGCCATTAACACAAAGTGCTGCTTGCAACATGGCAACATGGCAACATTTGGTGGCAGCAAATTATGCACACGCCGTTGCAGTGTCATTCAAATGATGCGATTGTCAAAGGTATTATTATTTGCCATGTTGCAGCAACATTTAAAGTGTGCTTCTGTCAAACAGGCTGATTGATTTGAGAGAGTAAGAGTGCTCAAGATGTGTATTTAAGCCGCATAAAATTTCGAAACTTGCCTAAAATGCTGTGTACACTGTACATAGTTGTATATTATTTATGTTGTCTGAAGTTACGCATACGCCGTGTTGCCTGCCTGCCTGCCTACTGCCAGTTTGGCACTCGTATCAATAACACACTCGTTAATTCGTTTAGGCTCACAGTCTCAACATGAAAGCTGACACTTCGCTCGTTTTTTTTTTCGGGAAGCTGCTCTTTGTTTAAGGAATACTTTTAATCAGATTTTCATATCTTAGGAATGTTCCGCAATGCGATACATTTGAAGTGCCGTTTGGCGTCTCAAACTGTACATGTATCGGGGCAGCTCTAAATTTAAATATAATTTATCAGCAGGCAGCTCAACACCTCAGCGGCAACGGAAAAGACAAATGATTGTCGCCATGTCGCATGTGGCATGTGGCACCACCAGACATTTTCCCCCCACGCTCAGTTCGGATCACAGGAATGGGCATAGAACTATGAGTTTAGCGACTCTACCTTGTCAGTGATAAATCAAAAATTGTACACGCTTCGCAGCAAGTTCTTGAGCTGCACACGCCAAAGGGCCAACGGGCCAACGGGCCAACTGGCATGCAACTTTAACTTTTCCTGAATGAAAACTGCGGAAACTGTGTGAGGCAAATGAATATCTAGCGACGCTTTGTTGCGAATGCTTCTCTCCAAAGTGCAGCCGTAAATATTTCAATTTGCTTTCATTAGCCCAAAATGGACGTGTGTGAGTGTGTGTGTGTGTGTGAGGGTGTGAAGGTGTAAGTGTCTGGACAACAACTATTTCACACCTGGTGGTTTTCCACCTGACTATATTCGCATTGTACTGTTTACTGGTATATGCAACAGTTTTTATTATATAAGTATTTTCTGTTTTTTTTTTGGGGTCGTTGTCTTTGCCCTGAAGTTACCAATTTCATATACAAAAATAGGAAATTTGATATTTTAAATACCCATTCCAAGTATTTGGTGAATCCAGCATACAAATAATCCCATTCTCATAGCAGTTTTGAAATGAAATTTATTTCAATAAAAAACCAAATCGAAATAAAAAGAAATAACTGAAACTGAGACAAGATTCTTTTTGACTTGAACTTTGAATATATACTTTAAATTATTGTTGAATTCTTTTTTGTTTATTTTCTTTACTATAATTTACTTTTACTTTACTTTTAGAATTACTGATCGAAAAACTGGACAAAGAGTGTTATTTAAATAAATAGTTATTTATAAGTGAATTACTTGCGTGCGTTTAAATAAAGCGTGTAAGATTTGATTTTATAAATAGTTACGTATACGTATTAAATTGAAAATCGTTAATATTAATATACGAACTAGAGAACCTAAGCCTATAATGCAACGTACTAAGATTTTGTTTATTCGGTATTTATAAGTTATAGGTTTTGTCAAAAATCGCTTGTCAGATTTTCCACATATTTACAGATTGATTATGATTGAAATATATAAATAAAATATAAATAAAATGACTATCGAATTCGAGATGGTACAGAATGCATTTGGTATATAATATTATTTATGCTCACAATTTAACACTGAGCAATATAAGTACATATGTAAAAGAAGAAGGTATCTCGGACTTTCGAGAGAAAAAACTATAAAACTCTGTTTCACTAGGATTATTAGCTATAATTAGATGTCAATTCTTTGGAAACTCACCTTTGGCAAAATGTACGAAATTATGCGATAATTGCAATGTCTGCAATGGCAGACATGCCGTAGAGGATATCGAGATGGAAATGCTTATCACTTTCACACTGGCTACTCGTAGCTTAACTCTTACTGTTGAGACGGTTCTTTTGGGGCAGGACACTTGTTGACCGTGGCAATGTGAAACACTTCTGTGCAAATGTTTGGCGAAACATCCGGCTTTATATGGTTGGTGGAAAGCCGACAAGCTACCAACCGACAGCCGACGGCCAACAGCCAACAGCCGATGTAGTCCTTTGCCAAGGATTAGGCAGGCAGCAGCAACAAGTGTTGCCGCAAAATGTCTATGCAACATTTTGTTGGCTGGCAACAATTGCTGCGACCCTCGACACGTATTTGGGCTCTTTTATTTGTTATTTTTTACCATTTATTTATAGTCTAACTGCAAGCCAAAGATAGGCAGCAGCAGCAACAACAACAACAACAACAACAGCAGCATCCTTGACAATGTCGGCCTGCCTCTGTGATTGGTTTGTTGTCAGACACGACTGTCAGTCAGCCAAACAATGGCCAGCAAACAGACAGTTGCATTGTGTTGGCCATTTTTTGTCTATATCTTTATTAACTGTATACATGTATGCATATATACATATGTATGCGTTATTATCTGGTTTGCTGGCCGCACAATGACGCAGCAACATTTTGACGCCGCTTTGCTGGTAATTCAAGCGCCAAATTGTATGCAAATCGCCCACAATTGTTATGTACCGCCCTTTTTTAAGTTCCCCCTTCCCCCCATCCTCCCATCCTCCTATCCGAACACCATCGGCGTCCAATTAGCCTGGTCTATAACTTGGACGGCGGCTACGTGTACGTATGCGGTATAATTTGGCCTCGTCGCCAGCCGCTTATGGACTTTTATGGCCCTGTAACGGGATACATTGTGGCGCCTTCAGCATCCCGATGCGTCGTCTGTCGCAGCCTGTCCCGCCTCCTTATAGCCTCCTTCTCTAACACTGTCTTGGTTTTTGGGCTCACTTCTTGGCCATTTTGCTGGGTGGGGCACTTCATTCTTCTCGTAAGCGGAAGTCTGTAATTAAGGCCTCACTTTGAAAGGCCAAGTTCTTTTGTTGTTGTTTTTTTTCTCTCGTTTGTGCTTAGCGTGTCTGAATTTGAAGACAGCCCAAGAGGGAGCCGCAAAGACAGACCATGATGACTTGCCACAAATGTGTCAACTCTTGTCTGCTTGTTCGGCTTTTTAACGATCACACAAAATCAATAACAGCATATTTGCATTGATAAATATGCATGATGATGACTTCATTTACATAAATGCCTAGCTCATCGACCACAAGCCACCACTACGTTCAAGTTCAAAGCGTTTTCTTGACCGAGAGCGTGGAACCCCCCTCCCCTCCCTCCATTTATCCGTGAGTAACACTTTCAAAAGCTACTAAATATAGCCAATTCAGATTAGTAAGCTTTAACTGGTTTTGGCGAGTACTTTATACCCTTTCCTAACCTACACTATTATAAACTATTTGACATATTTATAGAAAATTTCCATTGTTTTTAGCAATAGGAAATTTATTGGAATTTACTTAGGTAATTTTTAATAATTACACCTACATTGATATTTAATCAAATAAAGTGGAACACAATAACACTTAATAAATACCTTAACTATTAATTGAGTAATTATAAATCAGATTTCAACTACTTGTTAAATTACAATAATTCATAATAAATCAAAGATTGTTGGCTTGTGAATATCTGATATCATCCGTTAAATCCGTTTTTAGTTATTTGGTCTGTCACCAAATCTTGAGTAGGTTTTGTGGCCCACGCTTGACAACAAATCGACTGCTCCAAATGCCAAAAGTCATTATTAATGGACTTTACGACTTAAGATGGTCAACAAAAGTGAGTCGACTACCGTTTTGAGTGGCAAAGTTTTTTTAGTTGCTCGTTGAGAGCGCGAACCAAATGAATTTGATGTCAATGCCATTGTCAAATTTTCGTCTCAAATTTTAGTGTCTTTTGTTGTTGTTGTTGTTGCTGTTGTTAGTTGGAAGTCAACAACTGTAACTAACAAGTAATGATTTGTGCACTAGCCAGTTTATCCATGGCCAATTCCGTCTAATTAATGAGCACACAATAGAAATTTATGCGTGTGTGCCATAAAGATTTATGTATGTATGTATGTATACAAGCAAACGTAATACGTAACAACAAAAACATGTCAGCCATAAAATAAACATAAATTCAACTACTTTGTGCGGCTGCAGTTGCGTCATGTTCTAAACTGCATGGGAAATCGGCAGCAACAACTGCTGGTATGTAGCAATAACGGTAGTTGCTGTCATTGGAAGAAGCTTTAACCGGGCAGCAGCAGCCACAGTAGCAGTAGCAGCAGTAGCAGCAGCAGCTTTGATCGTTTACTTAGAGGCGCATGCAGCCAATTATAAATAACAAAAACGAAAACAAAAACAAAAATTAAAGCAGCTTGAACCTCTGACCGAGAGAGCATTATACGGCCACGCCAAGCTTGGCCGCTGGGCAGCGACGGCGACGTCGACGTCGATAGCGAGAGCAGCAGCTGTTGCTCGTGGCGCTCGTGTGCTTTTGCATACTCGTCTATCGATATGTTTGCTTGGCTGTGTGCGGCGCTCTCTCCCAGCTCGTTTTCAGAGATCAGTGTGTCTGTGTGTTAGAAACTAGCCGATACGATGCAATACGATGCTTAGTTTGGCTTTTTTTTTTTCTTCGTAGTATTCACTTAGCTGTTTTTGTTTTCTATTGGTTTTTGGGCTGGTGTTTTTGAGTGCGAGGCTCTTTTTCCTAATTCGAAGCCGAGTTTGTTCAGTTGCTGTTTAACATTCAGTGCGCGCGTACGAATATGCGAATTCATGTCGCTAAACTAAACGAATCCTGATAAACTAAAAACGGAGCCCTATCAAAAAGGAAGTGTTGACCATCTAATACGTATTGTATCAGCAAATAATAAAAAAGTGATATTGACAAACAAAAAGGTGCGCTTAATCTATTAAATGACAGTCACTGTTTAGCAATAAAATTTGTATTTTAAATGAGTTTTGCATTTGTATAGCCACAAATCAATTCCATTTTAAATTAGTTGCCAACCGCTAGGGCATATTTATTAAGCTGCAAAACCAGATTTGAATATTCTACATCCTTGACACACTTTGATTAGCCGAAAAATGCCAAATGCATGCAACGATTGATCAAATTCCCGGTTCTGTTATTAATAGTTTGCTCCTTCTTCTATTGACATTTCTTGGCTTGGCCAAAACTGGTTGCTCAACTCTTGGCCAAATACCCAAAAAATGCAATTGAACAACTCAACAGATGCAGTTTTTTTGTTTTTTTCGGCAATTGCCAAAACTATATTTAAGTTGTCGTTGTCCCATATGCTCCAAGAAGCCATGTGGCTTTATTGTCGAGAGCATTTTATATGCTCTTTGTACAAAAAATAGGCTACTGTGACTAGCTCAAATGGGACAGGAATTAAAATACATTTTTAACTTAAATTAAAATAAATAAATCTAGCTGACTTAAAAACCAAATAATATTTAAAAAAAAAGAGGACAAAAAAAAATTATTTTTATAATCAACTTTTATTTTTATATAGTTCATATTTGACTAGCTGATTTAAGGTTTACGCTTTTAGTCAAGCCAAACATCTCAAACTGTAACTTTCGCAGATTGAATGAAATCAGTGGTCGTTTAATTTAATTTGTCAGTAGCATGGCAAATTTGTCATACACTGTTAAAAGGGTATAAAAAGTAGCGACTGTAGACAATTCGTTTCGATCATTTCACAGTTGTCTCTGTTTTTAGTTGACTCTTAACGGCAATCAAAACAACAACAACAAGCACAACAACAAATGCAATGGAAATCGCATTGGAATGACGGTTAACACATACACGCAAGCAAGCGTACAGTAGAGGAGTATAGAGCATACATTTGTATAAGCCCTCTCTGTTAACCTGATGGCTTTGCCTGACCCGAGAGATTTAGCCGAGTGTCTGAATGACGGGCAAAACGTTGGAATAAATTGTATCGCCTTGGGATGTGTGGAAAGATGTGGTTGTAGTAATGCCATGAAAATGTGTAACGATATCGCTTTTGCCGGAATTTTCCAAGTATTCGTTGCCACTTTAAGTGGTAACATTAAAATACCATTTAATTGCAACAGTTTGGCGCTTACGAGTGCTTTTTTAATCGGCACTGCTTCAAAGACCCTCCAGCAGACAGGTCAACCGGCAGTGAAAACCAAGTCAAAGATTCGTTACATTTAGCTGTTGTTAACTGTATTAATAATAACAGACCAAGTGTAGGCAATAAATGCAGCTTTCAGTGGCACGTTCGTTGTCTAAATCTTTAGTTTCTTGACTTTGGAATCGAAGTGATATTTATAATTGTTGACTTTCAATTCTCATAACTAGCGGAACTGCACAGCCGATTGGCTAATTATTGTGATCTTGACCTGCAGTCTGTTCATTCTTGTCGGCCAATGCTAAAGCTATTAACACTCTTTCCATTCATACTCAAAACATTTAACGGCTTGAAATCCAAGCGATTATAAAACTAACAGAAAACTTGCGGCTACTGTTGGCAGGCTGGTTGGTAGCCGACTTATCTTGAGTCACTGCTTTTGTGGCTTTATACAAAGTTCAGTCATATAAATTTATAATTGTATTTTGCCCTATGGACTCGTGGCATTTATAGTTCAACGTGTCAGAAAGCGCAATCACTTTGATCAACTGGTTCCGTCAACTGTTTGTTGAAGGACACGTTGTTGTTGTTGTTGTTGTTGTTGCTGTTGTTGGCCAGTTAGTTAACACCCAATTTGCTGGTGGCGGCATCGCTTGACTGTTTTTACAAGCTCACTATCATGGCACACTTGCTGGCCATAAGCAGCCAGCCAAGTTGCTAGCATGTTGCAATCGCTTACTTAATTGGCCCACATGTGCCACACGGCGGATACGCAATATGCGACTTGGTGTCCATTTTGTTGCTCACTGGCTCGGTGGTTCGCTGGTTCGGTGGCCAGTTTGGCCCACGGATCGCTGGTGTTCATGAAGCGTGGCGCGACGTTGACAATCGACATATTGGGCAGCCAGTTGGCACTTAACATTGAGGACAGCTGTCGTATCAAATGTTGTCAGACTGTATATCCACAAAAACCAGTTAATCACTCACTAGCCAAGATCAAATAAAATTATAGTGCACTTGATTAACACCACTTAAGCCAACGACGAGGGCATTATTTACGATTCTTGAAACTATTGCAGCATAGAACTTCGATCTTCGCACAGCAAAAATGACGAAACCGAAATTTGATTTCGAGAAGCAGGGTCAGCTGACCATTGGACCTGTCCATGAGGACGAAGTGGATCGCGTTGCGGAAAGCTTCAAGGGACGCAGTCTCTTCATAACGGGCGGCACTGGCTTCCTAGGCAAGGTGCTGGTCGAGAAGTTACTACGGTGCGTATGAGTAATTTACAAAACTTGTTTAACTTTAAGAATGTCAGCTTAATTTTTAAGAGAACTAAAAAATAATTATAATTTTTAAAAAATTCGATATTTGAATTCAAATTGAATTCAGTTTGATATTCCAAAAATAATATAAATTAAAGAGTACTAACAACTTTGCCTTGGACAAGAATTTAAATATAAAAATGATTATTATTAACGCAATATTGATGGAACTAAATATTAAAAATAAAATGTGCAACCGAAATCTTATATATATTTGATGGAATCTCAAAATATTAAAATACATACAAAATTCTTTACAAATAGATGACAAGATAGTTTGTGGAAAGAAACAAATTTCATAGATGATTTATAATTATAATTTATATTGATACACATCACATTTAATTTGGAGATACATTTTATGCCGCTGCTCACAAATTAATTGACCCGAGTCTAGCAAAAACTAGTTTAATAAAATCGAAAATTGTAATAAAAATGATCAATGTACCTAACAAAATTAACTCTTAAAACTCAACTTGTTTTAAGATTAGTTCTCAACTCAGAATACAAGCTATAAAACGCATTGCACAATATACAACATTCTGAAGCAAGCTCCAAGTGGGCGGCAGGCGGACTGAGGTGGCCAACAGCTGTTGCCGACAAACGTGACCTCAATAATTCTCAATAAATTAAGTTTTTGCGTAATTAATTTGCAGCTCGTGTGGCGAACTGAAGCGCATTTATCTGCTTATACGGCCGAAGAAGGGCAAGGATCCACAGGAGCGCATTAAGGATATATTTCAGAATGTGGTAAGCAGCAGCGGCAGGCAAACTGAATAAATAATAATCACTGCAGCTTATTAGCCAAGTTACTAACTAACCAACACATTAAAATGCCGCTTACAGTTGTTCGACCAGGTGAAACAGCTGCGTGGAGAGCAGAAAATCCAGGACCAGGTGGTGGCCATTGCCGGAGATGTGATGCTGCCCGGTTTGGGCATCTCCGAGCAGGACTTGGACATCCTACGCAAAGAGGTATCCATTGTATATCACTGTGCCGCAACAGTTCGGTGAGTAGCTAACAGAATGAACAGTTTCAATTGAATTATTGACTTAAGAAACTGGGTTTATATGGGATCAGGATCAATTTGATGTTGATAGTTTTTGTGAAAGCAGGCTAAGTTAAGTAAGTTTGATCGGGAAAACTAAAATGTTTTATGCAGGAAGTATTTTTTCAATCGATTATCACTATGGCAGCTATATGTTAGTTATCCGCTGTTGATTTTTGTAGGTTAAATCAAAAGACTTTAAAGACAAATCGTAACTGATGACTTTATTCGGGATATATTTTAAAATAAAACATTTTTCATAGTACAATATCTCATTTGTCGACTGATAATTCCAACGGTATCTAGTACTGACCCAAATCGGCCGACTGTTAATACGGATCATAAATGTGGAAATGTCTTCTTTACACATTTTTTGATTAATTATATCACATCATAACACAATTGTATAGCTATAACTGAATCTTATGTATTATCGATTTCCCTACAATCTTATATAGTTTCGATGAGCCGCTCCGGAATGCTGTGTTTATGAATACACGTGGCACCAAGTATATGTTGGAACTGGCTGGCACACTGAAGCACTTGGATTTCTTTGCCTACTGCTCGACGGCTTACTGTCATCTGCATGTGAAGACGCTGTACGAGAAGCCCTACGATCCGCCCGCCGATCCCCATAAGGTGATTCAGGCCTGCGAGTGGCTGTCGGATGAGGAGGTGTCTCTGATTGAGCGCAAGATTCTGGGCGATATACCGAATACCTATGCCTACACCAAGTCCCTGGCTGAGGCTTTGGTCGTGGAGAAGTTCAGCGAGCTGCCGGCTGTTATATTGCGTCCGTCCATTGTCATACCCATTTGGAAGGAGCCCATACCCGGCTGGACGGATAACATAAATGGACCCACGGGTTTGCTGATCGGTGCCGGCAAAGGCGTCATTCGCACCATGTACTGCAATTCATCTGGATATGGTGACTTCTTGCCAGTGGATGTGGCTGTCAATGGCATTTTGGTTGCCAGCTGGAGGAATATTATAGCGGGCACAGATAGTACAAATCGTGTGGCGCATATGACTTCATCCAATGACATCAAGGTCTCCTGGGCGGAGATTATCGAACTGGGTCGTTGGGTTATTGAGAACAAGGTGCCGCTAAATGGTGTGGCCTGGTATCCGGGTGGTTCCATGAAGTCCAACTATTGGGTGCACTACGTCTGTATGATACTCTTCCAATGGCTGCCAGCCTTGTTTGTGGACGCTTTACTTTTGCTATTACGCTATCCGCCAGTGTGAGTATAGAAATCAATGCAAAGCGGAACAGAAGAAGAAAATAATCTTGTATTTCTTTAATAGACTCTGTCGCGTTCAGAATCGCATTTCCAAGGGTTTCGAGGTCTTTGAGTACTATGCCAATAATGTGTGGAGCTTTGACAATTCGGAAGCAATTAAATTACGCAAGCTAATGAACAATAGGGAACGAAAAACATATGTCATTGAGAAGATTGATCTGGATCTGATCGATTATTTCACCAACTGTGTTTTGTGCGCCCGTCGCTTGATTCTCAAGGAATCCGATGAATCTATACCGGCAGCCAGGCGACACATGAAAATGTAAACTATAAATCAAAATAATTAGCGTATGCATCTTAATATAAATATTCCAATTTACTTGCAGTATGTGGGTCGTGGACAAGGTGTACAAGGGCATGTGGCTCTTTGGCATTCTATATATGCTCTACAGATGTTTCTTCGCAAGCTAAACTAATCGTAACTTTAAGTTTAGTTAAGTGCTTGAGACCAAAATTTTGACCCAGCCGCTCGTTATGCCGTATTTCATACGTTTCATTATGTTATTAAGTCTTTTAGTTTTAGTTGGTGCTGATTAGCTGTCAAAAAAAGTATATACATGTTAAGTGTTAAGTTTTGATATGCAGCAAATAAAACCTTGGTATTCTACACTCAAATTATTTCTTTTGGCGCCTTGCTAGACAGCGATGCAATTAGTCTTTTATCGATAGTTACAATATATGCAAATTTGTGGTATGCGATATGCGATATATCGATAACAGCAGCTGTTTTATTTATCGCCTTCACACATTTGAGAGTTGTGTACACACTTTTTCCTCAGCCAAACCAGCAATTTCTGCGTTTGCAGTTTACATAAAAAAACTTTATAAAATTCACAAATATGTTGGGCCGCAGCAGTGTTATTGCACGTAACTTCTCCCAGTCGATGGTGCGCTTCAGCGGCCACGGTGGCGTTCCCGGTGAGGTAAGTAGCAATCAATGAAGCACCCAGTGTGGTTACATAATTTATATAAAACATAATCCTGGAGGAAAATCGATGATTTCATTGCGATAACTATTTTTAAATTGCAGAATCTGCCCTTCGGCCTGCGCAATAAATACAGGATCACTGCTTTGTTCACCATCGGCTGTGTTCTAGGCTTTGGCTCTCCCTTTCTGATTGTCAGACATCAGCTGTTGAAGAAGTAAGTGGCTCCCGCAGCCCCGACGGCAGCAGCAACAACAATTGCACACAAAATGTAAGGTTAGTTTTGTATGTCGATTATTTATTTTCATAGTTTTTAAATTGTAATTTATTTTGCAGATTTCGTTTTTTGTAGCAGCCATGTCGCATATTGTGTTACAGCTTAACATTAAGTCAAAAGTTTAA
Source organism: Drosophila maculinotata (assembly GCA_035045305.1). Taxonomy (NCBI): domain Eukaryota; kingdom Metazoa; phylum Arthropoda; class Insecta; order Diptera; family Drosophilidae; genus Drosophila; species Drosophila maculinotata. Next base: position 11,929,671 of record JAWNPD010000387.1, read on the forward strand.
AAATGTAATAAAGTTACCCAGAAACTAAAGACCGAAAGTGCGTTGTTTCCTTACGTAGATCATTTTATCAAGTACAACTTAAAACATGATAGTATTGCTTATTATTTATAACAGTGAACATGTTTATTGTTATAATTTCCTACTCTTACTATTTTAATATTTGTATGTTATTTTATTTATTTGATCTATTATGTTTAAATTGTTATGGGATATACATATTAGCAACCTATTCTTCAACTTAGTTTAGTTTTTTAAGATGTATACTGTAACAACTAAAAAATGATAATGTAATTGATTCCAAAGACGCACTGCAGGGATAAAGAATGTTTTTCAGATCTGGTAAATCTATGCTTACGGCAAACAATATTAATACAAAGTAGGCTATGGAAGACCCCTTGACAGCTAGCTATAATCAACCATACAAAAGTATCAGTCACTAGTATTTTTTCGTCTCGATTGGTACTAGCTTTAAATCGTCCAAGGACTTGAAGTAAAAAGTAATTTTTAAAAATGTTTGCTTTACGCGCTGAGGGTCGCAAACTATGCGCTCCACTAGTTCGTTATATGTCTGGTTATCCGGGCGGTATCCCTGGCATGGTAAGTAATGGGTAACTTTACCAGAATGGATATATCTTTCATATACATATGCAACATCCACATAGAATTTGCCGTTTCGCAAGGGAATCGACAGCCCAGTTCGTTTTACTATATTTTATTTGGTGATTGGAACTGTTGGATTCGGTGCTCCATGGCTGGTTGTGCGTCATCAAATGCTACGCAATGTTGAAGACAAACCGTAAGCAATATACATTTACATATTGCGAGAAACAAAATTCTTATAAATTATTACAGGAAAGAAGAATAATAGACAACGTAAAACATGGCTGCTTCTACACAATAATACAATAACTGATTTGGCTGTAAATTGTAACAATAAATACGAGTTTGTTAACCTTATGTGGAGGGAATTGCACGTCTCAAATTTTATTGTCGTTATTTTAAGTTTGCTTTCAGTTAGCTGGTATCAAATATATAATGTATAAATTTCGTTCTCTAGCTCAGTACAAATACGCGCCTGTTGCAGGCGCTTAATAACAATGATGATCATGAAAATTCGTTTTGTTTAACTGACTTAGAATCACAATTCTTCCTTGCCGTCAAAGTCGTATTCATCCTGCACAGGCGCCTCATCGCAGTATTTGGCTTGCTCCGAACAGATTTTGATATCCAAATCATTGCCCAGAGTTTCGGCTTGGAATGCTTTTAAGAATGTCTCTTCATTATCTTCGAGCACCTCCAGACAAAAGTGTCCCAAACTCTTGTTCAGATCACCATCCTGCACAAAGTCAACGAGCGACGACTCGGGATTCATTTTACCATCGATTATCATCTTGAGCAAAGTAAATTTGCCATTACTCTTGTAGGTGGCCTTCAGATAATCATCCATTTTTTCACCTTAAAGGAGAGAGCATTATTTAGATGTGCATTGGGTGCATGTATGTCCTCCACTCACAAATCTTTTCCATGAGCTCAGTCAAATACATTTCCGATTTAATAAGGAGCACACGCTTGCTTTTGGAATTTCCCTGGGCATCCAAGCGGAAGCCACCGATGTCAACCTTCTTATTGGCATCCTCCTTGCCAATGGCATCCTCCAGCTCCTGCACCGTGGCTTTGCATACTTCAAATATATTAATGGGGGTTAATTAGTTCTATATGACAGCAGGTTGTCTGGATTATTTTCTTACCATGGCATTTGACTTCCTTGGATGTGAAACTGTAGCTTTGGACTTGAGTGATGGCCAGCAGCATGAGGCAGCATAATAACACGTTCATTGTGGACATCATTAACAACTATTTAACAATACTTTAATTTATTCTATTCAAATTCACCGGGTGGAAACAATTTAAACCACGTCAGCAGTTGAAAATGTGCTGTATGATAATTGATATACTGGGACTAATTGTAGCGACAGCTAAAGCGTCGTCAATCGAACAAACTGCTTTGAGTAAGCACTTGAATGTTTTGCTGGCCACATGAACTTATGAGATAAGACTAAAGGTGTTTACTTCCTCTCTTCTTCAACACAAGCAAACAAATAACAAAGCTTTACTAGTTGCGTTTCCTGTACAGCGATTAAATTTAACATTTTGCTGAAATGTTATTAACAGCGAGCATTAATGTTGTTGCTGTCAAGCAGTTTTACTAATTTTTCTATCTCTTAATCAAGAAAAAAATGTATTATATTCTTAAAATTCAAAGTATAATGTGCTTTATAATAATAACCAGTTTCTCTAACCTAGCTTGAAAGAAATTTACGTTATGAGCCCTTCATTTAAATTTAACAACTGTTAGCCGGCAACAACTTATAACAGAGACATTACAGACCTATAGCTGAGCTATTTTTAACATTATCGATAATTCATCTCATTTTCCGCATATCGATTTATACTGACTGCCAATTTGGTATTTTCACAGTATTATTCAGCGCGCATTTGAATTGCTAGCGGCATGTTTGTCGAATTAATTGTTTCTACAGTTCCATACACTTAAGTAAGCCGACGCTGCTACACTTGTGTCTTGATAAAAATAATTAGTATATGTTTGAAATGCGCAATACTGATAACTAATGTGTCAGTGTAAATGAAGAGACTCTCGCGTTCGGTTCTCTGAGACGCTATCGAAGCAAATACAATTTGCGCGACTATAAATGCAATAGAAATAGTAATATACAGCAATCAGCAGTTGTTATTGTTGCTCCGGCCGGTTTCGTTTTTTGGTGTAACAGAACTTTTAACGCATTTGTAAATTAAAGCCCACGACATTCGTAACTCTGTATTAATGCCTATAATTTTTTATTAACAATTTCGTTTCGAGATCACGTATAATTGGCGTTAATTGAGCGTGTGCTTGCTTCTGTGCTTCTGTCTGTTTGCGTTGCAGACTGTGCAATGAGCATCGTAGACTCCACACTCTTCCCTCCTGTGGTGTTGTGTTTATTCATTTAATTGATAAGAACAAGCATTGTGAGCGCAGTTCAGTGTAGATTTATACTATACAAAGTTGAGTGCTTGCTTGTATTTGTATTTGTATTTGTATTTGTTTAGCTATATTTAATATATGATTCGTAAATATGCATTTTGCGAATATTTCGAATTTTTAAGAATGAAATTAAATTTAGCTATCAGTTCATTCCCTTCCTGATCTACAGCCGGACTGTTTTGACCCATAGCTGCTAGATGTGAACTTTTTCACTCGTCCCGCCATGAAATTAGCGATAAGCTCACCCATTAGATTCTTAAAAATGTATATTTAAAAATAAGTCTCAGGCATTTTAAAGTTTCTTTGTCTGAGGATGTTTTGAACCTTACTCTTTTTATTTCGAAATCATAAAGAGTAATTCAAGTGAACCCTTTTTAGCGTTATTTACAGATGTGATGTACAGGGTTAATTCATAGTATTCACATTACAATTACGGTATACATTGTTCCCTTTAAGATAAATCAGTTCTAATAATACACGATTCTTTAGAATTCCAATCTAAAATGCAGGCATTTATATATTTAATGAACTGTGATATTGCGCATATATTAATATTTATACAAGTGTATACATATATGTATGTTTTAACATGAAGTTAAATTTATTTGTGGCGTCCTCTAGCGGCAATAGCAAACAATCACTGTGGCGGAACGTCTGTAGCAGCGGCAGGTGGCACGTTTCTGTCGGCTGTGCGACTCAGGAGCCGCCACATCCTTTATTGCCTCCTGGTGTATTAGTTGGGCAACAGCTTCCTCTACGTCTGCGGGTCCTTCCGGCTCTAACTCGGTCTGGTCAGCTTCCACGTCTATTGGCTCTGCGTCCTCAAGCTCTTGTGGCTCTTCGGCTACAGGTTGTGCCAGGGCTAAGGACAAAAGCACAGCTAGAACGCCAAGGCAAACGATTAACTTCATTGTCGTTGATTTTAGGTAGATTTTTCTAGATCTGGATAAGACTTCTTTGCCAGGTTAACTGTTAGTAATGCTTATCGGCGTTACATCCAGATATTATATACCCAAAACGCGGGCTCACCTGTGTGCATTGTTTTAAAGATAAGTTAGGGGACTTTCGATAGGTGAATTTCTAGAGTTTATTATGGGCGGACACATCTAAGATTTCAGATTTGTATGCATTTATCATTGACCATAAATGACAATAATAAAGTAGTGTCAACTCGGCATAATCTTAGCTGCATTGTGATTCACATTATAAATGACAGAAAGCTGGGCGACGGTAACTTTGAGTCACGGGTTTCCTTGTTGACAGATTTTATACAATCTACTTTTCATATTTAGTTACTGCTGATCTATTGCTAATACATAATGGTATTAAATTGTGAAATGCATTAGTTTGATATTGCTGGGTAAATAATGACTAAAATTGCTTCGGGATGGACAATCGGTTCAGTTTTGACCAAGTTATGGGAGTTTGAAATCTAGGAAGGGCATTTGTTTGGACTTTAGAAACCAATTACGGCGTCACACTGAAGCCGCTGAGCAGATCGCAGGTGGCCCGCTTTTGGCGGCTGTGTAGGTCTGGAAAGAGATTAATTAAACGGTCCTCCTAGTGAATCCTGGGCCATGCATACCAAGGAATCCAAGGAATACAATGAACTTCATATTGATTTTAGATTTGCTCTGGGCAAGACTTGAGCTACTGATGATATTCTAGGTGCTAAGGTCAATAAACTAAGGGACTTCCCATTGAGGGAAGTATTAAATATATATTTTAGCTCCCTTCTTGGTACTTTCAAAAGAATATTGATAACAATATTGAATGAATTTGTATATTTAATTCTTCTACATGATTTTTCCGTCAGTTTTTGGTCTTTTGAAGTATGTGTTTCGACTGTATATATTAAATTTAACGGAATTCTGTATAAGCATTCAAGTTCTAGAAAATATTATTCTTTGGATGAATTGGCCCAATTAATTTAGCCCAAAGTTTGTTTTGATTAGTTCATAAATTCACGCTTCTCAAACCCAAACAATTCGATTTCTGCGTAAGTGTTTAAATGTTTTGCAAGTGCGCAGATTCAGATACAATACTTTTGTACAGATGCAGATACAGATACAGATTCAGATTTGGATACAGATACAAATGCGTAGCTACAACAAATAATTTCAAACGAAAATGTATCTTCACAAAAAGCAAACAGAGAAGAATCACAAAATGATTAGTTAAGTACACAAGCGGGCGTAATGTCCATGTGTGTATCTTTGTATCTGTATCTATACATGTTGTATCTGCATCTGTAGCTGTATCGGTTTTTGTTCTGGACACACACACATCACACACATACACATACACGCACAACAACGAGGCTACCAAATGCGTCTTCATCCATGGCCATTGGACTGTGGCTATTATTATTGACACTCCTCGAGTGGTTTCTTCTTTTCAATCCCCCCCCCCCCCATACACCGCCGCAACACCCCCCTCTGCATGTGCTGTTTACCTTTGTTATCGACGATGTTGTATTGAATTTGGCGTCATACTGTCTGCCAGTCGCAGTCGCTGTGTCTGAGCCTCACTCTTAACATCTATAGCATGTTCGGCCGGCCATAAAAGAAGACCACAAAAATACGCGTTGAACAAGCGACCGAAAACAATGGACAACAAGGGCCAGTCCGGGGGCTGGGAGCAGAAACACACACACACACACATACAGAGAGAGAGAGAGACAAGGGCTTGGGACGCTATCGCTTTAGCTGCCGTCACACTGTCTGGCAGGTTTCACACCGATACACAGAAAGAAAAAAATTCGGGATGCCGGGATTGAATCAATCTCAAACGGTGTCTTAAAATCGGTGATCAAGGAGTTTCTTAATAATTCAAGTCGGGCTTATTCAATATTGAAATTCTTAAATGAAGCCCGTTTTAGCCTAAACCTATGAATATTCGGGCTGATATAAGAGTGATCTATTTCATTTGCCCAAGTTAATGCTGAGTCATCGCCATTCCATCCTCACATAGGCTGAATTTAAGAAATGTATCCACAATTTCAAGGTCGCTGTCGGATAATTCAAGAATTGTAAACTTGCATTTTAGAATGCATTTTTTTGTTTCTGTGTACCCATATCCATACCTATACCGGCATCGGCATTGCCACCGTCACCGGCTGGCAGCAGCTCTATAAATCACAGACGTGCGACTGCCTGGCAAGCGGCAGGAGCTGTCTCATTCCCAGTCCCAGTCCCAGTCTCAGTTCCAGTCTCAGTCCGTAGCAAGTACATAGCTCACGTTTTCATTTTCTCCTCCTTTTTTACTGGCCTTTTTTTTGCCTTTACCTTTTGGTTTTGGCCACAGCTGGCCGGTGCCCAAAGATCGCGTCGCCGATCCCAAGAGCAGCAGCAGCAGCAGCAGCAACAACAACAACACTACTACCACAGTGGCTTGTTTTGTTTTTGCTGTTTTGGTGTTGGTGAGGCAAACCTCTTGAGATATACAAAGGAAGATAAATTTCACACTCAAAACTCTCAACAGTTTTTCGTTGTTGTATGTGTGTGTGTGTGTGTGTGTGTGTGAGTATGTTGGTATCTGTGTTGAGGATCGTCGTTGCTGTCGGACCTTTATGCTAACCGCTGTCCAGGCACAGACCTCTGTGTAAAAGAAGGCAAAGAAGTACAAAAAAAGATAAGATATGGTTAAGGCGGTAGACACTGCCAGACATTGTGGCGACATCGACATTGTCGATTTCCAACTGCTGACCAACTGCTGTGTGTGTCTGCTGCACGATCCAACAGCTCTCTCTCTCACTCCCTCCCTCTCTCTCGCACTCTCCCTCTCGCTTTAACTGCTTGCCTCTCTTTCGGCTTGTGTATGTGTGTCGCACTCTCTCTCTCTCTCTCTGTCTCTCTCTCTCGGCGGGCCACTTTAGGCCACTCTCGGCCGCAATAATTTTTATTCCCGACTACTCCTATTGAACTGCTTGCGTCTCAGTCGTATTTGAAACTTGGCGACGCACGGTTTGGTTTTTCAGCTTTTCAGTTTTTCAGTTTTCAGTCCTCAGTCCTCAGTCAGTCTGTCGGGTTTTCACTTGTGTCTATGTGTGTGAGTGTTTAATAATTTGGCGAAAAACAAAAACAAACATCACCAGCGAAGAACAAGAATCGCAATCATAAGTTCATATAAAGCAGAAATCCCATATACATACTTATAAACAAACCGTATACTCGCATGCATATATAGAGTATACATATGTGTAGTATCTATCCATCTCTATACTCGAACTGGCCAGTGTTACTATAAATAGCCCAGCAAAATCAATAAATAAATAAAGAAGACTACACAATTTTCTACCACACCCACCGAAAACGAATTTTTTAATTGCGACTTTGTGCAAAAACTAATGAGATAAAAGGATCCACAAGAAAACAAACGAACATTTTCAATTTGTATACCACATATGAAATATATGTTATAAATAATGCAATAAAACGTAAAACAATTCAGCGAATCTATTGACAATCTTAAAATGTTTGTGAGATGTTTTCCCATTGCACTCTGTGTGCTGCTGGTGCTACTCCAACTGGCCAGAGGCATTCAGAGCCGGAGTCCCGAGCAGCAGGAGAAACGACATGATCTGCCGGTAAGTTTGAAGCAATACTAAAATAGTGGCTAAGCTTCCTGCACACAATGCGGTCAGCAAATTGAGCTCAGCGTGTAAATCCCAAGAAAACACTTGAATATTCCAGGTATTAATAAAAATAAAAGAAAACAAAAATAATATAAAAACCCAAGTGATTGGTCAGCAGAAGTCCCATTCGCTACAAATTGTCTGCAGGCAAACCCGCCGCTGCTTCTCCTCTTCAACTTCAGTCCAGACTCCAACTTCAACTCCAACTCGGTTTCGAACTCGGACTCGGACTTTGACTTCAACTCTCACTTCAAGCTTCACTCCCCTCGTTTGTATCTTTTATTTGAAGAGCTGCCTGTTGCCGCCGCGCTGTCTGCGATTTTTCGCTTGCCGGCTAAAGTTGGCAAATTCCCTATACCCTATACCCTATACCATATACCCCATACTCCCCCCATACTGCCCATTCCCATGCCCAATCTCCTGTTGCCTGTTGGCTTTGTATTTGTTTCATCTGCCCGACGAACGTGTTTCTTTTTTATTCTGCCTTTTTTTTTTTTGTAGAACTCGCTAAAAGGAGAATCAGCACAAAAAGAGCTGAGATGTAAAATATATATAAAAATGGTCACAAGTCAAAAGCGTTTTGGCCTTTTGTTGTTGCTGGTGTGGGCAGGTAGTAGGGCCCAAAGTGTATAAGTGGGAAAGAGATAGAGAATTTGGCCATTGCCAGTGGCCAGTGGCCAGTTCCATTGCCATTGCCACTAAGCTGCCTGATGATGACAAAGTGTGAAGCCGTATTTCAAGTGTTGTTCTCAAACCCCTAATCCCTATCCTGGCGAGCGTGAGAACTGTCAGTCAATAATTTTGTCGTTATCGATCGTAACAATCCTTGAGCTGTCGCCATATATAATTTTGTTGTATGTGTGTGTGTGTGTGTGCTGGCCCTACAGGGTGACTCTTGTTGTTTAAAAATAGAATATATCATATATAGAATATTATTCATCATATTATGATATATATGGCTGGCACGTTGCGGAATAACGCCCTATAATTGCCATTTGCATTGCCAATTAGACATTCCAGGGCGTTATTGGCGCCGCTTTTGGTCGATCGCTGGGAATTGAATTCAGGTAACGATCAAACACCTTGACAGATGCCCTACTCATTGTCGGGTATCATTCTTGGAACTCAAATTGCAGTTGCAGACATATTGCAGCTGCTGAGACAGCAATATCTGCATATATATGCATATAATATAGACATTGTCTGCCTTTAATGTTTATCCATTGGTGTCAACAGACAACAAAAAGCTGCCACCAGTAGTCACCAGTAGTCACCAGAAATCACCAGTAGTCATCTGTTCTCGCCCCGATCCGATTACCGATCAGCGCGTGCTCCAAAAATCAAACAGCCCTCGAGGCTATACAAAATGGCTACCCGCAACACCTTCCATCGAAAGCAAATTGTCTAGAGTCTACAGTCTAGAGTCTAGACGGTTTACCCAAAGACACTATGTAAACATATGTACATATGTATGTGTGTATGTGTGTTTTTATAGCAACTTGATAAGACAAAGACATCAAACATATTTGATATACTATTGTATAACATTTCTTTTTGGGCTACTGGTTTTGAGTTTCTTTTTAATGTGGGTCTTGTCATGATTATTATTATGAATTTCAAGAGTGTGTTCCCTTGACTTGAATTTTTATAATAAAAGAACTTGGCTAGCAAAGTAAGAGGGAACATCTTAACTAAATCCGGGAGCTTGGAACGTGCAATAGAACATATCAGCAAAGTTTTATTTAAAATTTAAATAAATTTTGTAATCAGCGCAGATCAGAAAAAAAAACTCTCTTATTGCATTTTTGAGGCTAGGAACGTGTAGTGGAACAACTCAGTTAAGCTCAGATTCAAATAAAGGTTATAATTTTAATAATTCAGCTATTTGAGTTTAGAACTAGCACTATAAAATAAAATAAAGTACTATTTATTAGTATTCCTATATTTATTTCTTATACTGCCATATTTTATGAGCACATAAAAATGCAAAAATATGTGCTTGTAATCATTTTCAGTCATGTATTTCATTTCATATTCTCATTTCCAATTTTACAACGCATTTTTTTACGTTGCATATTTTTGAATAATCGCAGCAGCACCAAACTAATTAATGTCAAGAAATTGTTTAGTTCATCCAAAGAGCAAACTGGCGACAAAAGCTGCTGCAATGGCAAAAACTTAAGTGCTACGCAATTAAAATAAAACGAAAAATCAAAAACACCAATATTTATTTTGGCCTAAACGAGAATGAGCGGAGTCAGCAGCGGGCCCGTAAAGCGGCAGCCAGTTCGTCTGGCCAATTGACCATAAGTTTTGGCCAGTTTTACTTTGGTCAGTTTTGGCTGGGAACTGGCAGACATTCAAATGGTAGCAGACCTGGGTGCACATAATGCGAGTACGCGATGCCATTCAAGTTATGGCCTGACCACATTGATTTTCATATTAGCCACGTTTGCGTTAACCCACCCTCCCCGCCCCTCGCCACACTACTCCACTCCTCTGCGTCGAAGGCGTTGCATGCCAAAGCATTGGCAACTGATTCGTATTCAAGTCGTGCATTGAGACGAGACTGCGACTTGAATTTGGCGACCATAAATGTAATAAATCATTTAACGCGTGTTTGATATTATTTACGATTTTGGCCTGTAATCGCATACTGACGCGAATATATTTCTCATGTGCCTTCACACTCCACACTTCACACCTTCCTGCCTTCTTGCCTTCCTTCCTTCCTTACAGCTGTCGCAGTCGCTCTCCGAGTGCGCCGCCAAGCAGGGCGAATGCGACGAGACGGAGGGACCCGTCTGCGGCACCGACGATCAGACCTACCCCACCCAATGTCACCTGCTCCGGGTGCAGTGCAGCGGCCACCAGGTCAGCCTCAAGCATCGCGGCAACTGCAAGGGTAAGCTAAACACAACTAATTACAATTTTTACTACGTTTTAATTGCATTTATTTTAAACCCACAAAGGAGTATAATTATAAAAAGTGAGCAATTTGCTGGAACAATTTTCTTGTTTTCCCAGATATTCCAACCAAACTCACCGGTTACAAATGTTATTATGCTCCTTTTGTAAAATATAATCAATATTGAAATACTATATCATATAGAAACAATCAGTCAAATGATGAGTTGCTGTAGAAAAAACTTCAATGTTGTACTTTTTGCGCACCAGTCATAAAAGTTATTGCATAATAGGAGCAATCCTAAAATATTACCATAAAATTATGAGCTTCTGACTAACATCTATTTTAGCTATTATAGCTTTCTTTCCTGTTTTAGTATGATCACATTTTTTGTATTACTAAACCAATTTGCTCAAAAACTTAATTAAGTAATTAATAAAAAGGTCACTAAAATCCATGGGGTAACTCACCAATTTCAGGCTGCCTGGTGGCTCGTCAATATGCTCGTCGGGAGCGTGCTCGCAATCCGAACATATTCTTTCCGCGGTGCCGCAACGATGGCAACTATGCGGCCGTGCAGTGTTTGGGTGACACGGGCTGCTGGTGCAGCGACAGCAGCGGTAATCCCATCAAGAATACCTCCACACGCCGCAGCCGGCCCAAGTGTGCCGCCTACAGGCGCAACAATCGCCGTCGATCGCCGCCGCGTCAGCTGAGCCTGGACGCGGATGCGGCCAATAGCAGTGATGGCAACGGCAATGGAGGACATCGTCCTTGCAGCAAGGTGGATCGACTGGCGTTTAACAATCATCTGATCGGGGTGTTCCGCAGCGAACAGGTGAGGGCCGGGCAGTCGCAGGCAGCTGCTGCTAGCGATGCCGCTGTGCTGGATTGGAAGTTTGCCCAGTTGGATGCGAATGCCAATCAGTTGCTGGACAGACAAGAAGTGCGTGAGCTGAAGAAGCTCGTCAAGCGGGTGAGTTGCTGTCGCGAATGCCTTGTAGACGTCACTCAGTACACCCACAGTACAACACCAACCTCCTCTACTATTTCTACTCCTATTTATGTATGCACATGATATAACAACAGGCGGTAAAGCCCAGACGTTGTGGACGTGCCTTTGGCAAGTACTGTGATGTCAACCGAGACGATAGCCTGTCCCGGCTGGAATGGAGCAATTGCCTGGCCAAAGATGCCAACCACCGTAAGTAGCTCCCTCTATATACATATATTGTAGTAAAATACACTTTATTTAATTGCATGCAATGTCTTATTAAAATAAGTGAGAATCGCAGAGAGAGGCGCTTGAAAATATTGCATGAAATAAATTGGACAACTTTTAAATTAAATATTGTTTATAATCATTGATTATATCGCTTGGAAATCAAAACATATTGGCTCTAATTCACAAATATTTATTGAAGTGCTAGATAATTTGTAGCTTTTATATAGAATCTATTTGATTTTGAGCTTTTTAACGAATTCAAATTTTGAAAAAATGCTTTTTTCCAAACGATTAAACAGAGCATGAAACAAATCTTCAAAACTGGCTATTTAACTAAAAATTTTGGTTATTTTGCATGGGGTAAAACGTTTGTAATAATTCATAATAATTAATGCCAAGTGGTATATGTTTTGTGTGTGTATTTGTATCGAAATATGTGTAATTCCCCATACAGGTAAAGCGGCCGTTAATATCTTGAGCAGCAGTCCAACGACCAGTTCCAGTTCCAGTTCCATTACATCAACAACAATACCCCGCCGCACGCACTATAGTACCACCAATCTGCATAATATTCACCACCACACAAATCCCCACCATGACCATACAAATACCAATATCATCGGAACGAGCAGCAGTATCGGCAGCGGGAGTATCAGTTCTCGTGTCGAGTTTGGCAATGAGAGCGAGGAGCACGATGATGACTATATTGGCGAGGATGAGGATGATAGCATGACACATTCACGCACATCTCCGTTGTCGCCATCGTCATTTAATTGTACGTACTTGTCGGGCAATAAACTAACCATCTATTTGAGTAATACCCAAGTAACATCCAATAGCACTTGGCATGCTTCCAAAGGGCAGTATCGAGTCTATTCTAATGGGCCTTTCGTTCACAGTTCTGAATGCCAAAACAGCGGAGGCGACTAACAACGAGAGCGAAGGCGACGCCAACTGCTGGACGGATCGGGAAGTGGCTCGCGAGGAGCAGCGTGTAAGTGTGTGCTTGTGTGTAATGGAACCCCAGCCCAGCCCAGCCCAACCCAAAACCAATTCAATACCATTAAATTGTAATCCTTTGCCCATTTACAGCACGGCGGCAACCGATCCTTCTATGTGCCCGAGTGCATGTCGGATGGTCGCTATAAGCGCGTCCAGTGCTACAGCTCCATTTGCTGGTGTGTGCACGAGGAGACGGGCAAGAATATACCGGGCACCTTTGGACAAAAGCGACCGCAATGCGATGAGGTCAGCGCTGTGAGACCCATGAAGGGCTGCACGGAGCCACGTAAGACGCAGTTCCTCAAGGAGCTCAAAGAGTTTCTTAACACACAAATACTACCAAGTAGCAATACGGGGTAAGCACCATAATTGATTAATCCATCATTTATAATTTCATAATAATCATAAACGTTTGCTTTAGTAGAAACTCGACCATGTGGAAGTCGGAGGATGAGCGCATTGCTACGCTGAGTTTTGTGTTTCTGGACAAGAACAAAAACAAGTCGTGGGAGCGCAAGGAATGGAAGGTCTTTCGGGATCTGGTCACCAGCGCCAGGTAATCAATTTATCATAAATATTTTCATTTGTAATACTATAAGCTAACTTTCAGCAACTTGAGCAAATGTGGCAAGAAAATGCCGCGCTACTGTGATGTGAATGGTGATAAGAAGATCTCGTTGTCCGAGTGGGTGAACTGTCTGCAATCGCAGCGAGCGGAGAGCACCACCACAGCAAAGCCGGCACAGTCAAGTGAGTGCTGCATTGAATCCATTTTTAATTTGTGCTAATCTTAATTCTTCCTTCAGACGAGACGGCCACATCGCGGCTCCTGGGATCCAATCCGCTGGAGCAATATCTTAAAGATTAGTTATTAGTGATGATGATGATGATGATGTTGCTTGTTTTGTGCTGCTACTCATTAGATGTTGTGCCATGTTGCGTGGAGGAGCTTGAATACATCCACCCACTCATATATAAACACTCACTCACCCACACACACTCACATTCCTAGCATATAGATTCTACGATTTACATGTATATGTAATTAGTGTTGTAAATATTACTCGATATAAATGTTTAGGTTAATTGTAAAAGACATTTGCATTTCATTGGCCAAAGTGGCTGCACAAGAACTAAAATTGAGCCAGTGTCAGTCCTAGCGCTAGACATACAGATAGTTCAAACCTTTAAATTTGAACCTAATTGGCGGGTTTTCAAACAAAACTGCGATCGCAGCCAACTTCATGTCATGCAACGGCGCGTCAATAGCTTTCTTTTAACTCTACTTTGCGTCGCTTGAAGTTTGCTGCAGACGCATTTTAAGACCACATTTCTGCCCGATTAGAAAGCCTTAAATGTATCGATAACATTTGAATTTAAATGCAAAATCACCTGATTTTCTTTATTTGGTTAGCAAGTTATACCTAAAATTATTATATATATACTCGAGTATCAATAAAACTGGCCATGTTTGGGATTATGTACATATTTAACAGTATACTAAATGCACTTAGCGCTGTTCACAGAACAGTAGTTGATCACAAGTTAAGTAGTTTTTGGTTTACGCAACAACAAACTTGACAAGTTGCTGTATGGTAGCTCAAATGCCATTGAAAATACAATGGACATTAGGTAAACAATCATAGTAAAGCCACAGGAGACAACGCACTGAAATAAGCAACAGGTTAAATAATAGTATATATTTTAAATTGCATTACATACCAGCATAAAGGGATCTGCATGAGTGCTGGCGGTTGTCAGGCCATAGATAAGGGCAATCACCAATGGATTAAGTAGATAAATAGCATAGGTTAGTCGATTCACATGCTGAAAGATGCGAGCCTCCAACAAGCGAGACCACCAAACGCCACGCCCCGTGGCGCTGCCCACAATCATCCAGCAAACACTTAAAGAAAATAGCACTCTACCCAGCACAAACAACGAGATGGTAATCAGATGTCCCAAATCCCGCTTGACTGTCGAATAGATGCAGATGAAGAAGACGAGCAGACAGAAATGCCAGAGACAGCGAGATTGCAGATCACTCAGTTCATATTGCAGGCGACGCTCCAGAAGACACCAGGCGGCGACGGCGCCAACAATGTAAGGGGACACCCGTACAAATGGACTTATGTAGATCTGGGTGCTTGTGGCGTAGACCGAGTCAAAGGAGAACTCAAACTTAGTGTTGATGCCAATGCCATAGGACCAGATTATGGTAGCCAGAAAGCCAGCAGCAACCACAAACTGAGCCCACTTGGGACGCCTATGATAAGAATAGTAATAGAATAGTAATAAATAACATATTTAAATAAAAACAAGTAAAATTGCTCTAGTCGTGAGTGCCCGACTAGGATATACCCTGATCCAAGGTCTTACATTCATTCATAATTATTTATCTGTATTCAAACATGGAAACTCACACACGCATGCAAACTTCTTTTTCGTAAATCGTAAAAATCTTCTTTGTTTATTGCCCGATCTTAATGAAATTTGTAGGACATAAATATGGCACGTAAATGTGACACTATGTATAATCCAAAGGTCATACCTCTAAAAATACGTATAATAAAAAGTGAAATATTTTTTACTTTTCTATGCTATAAGAGAATATACATACATACCAAATTTGGTGCCTCTAACTCTTAAAACCTTTAAGCCATATCTAAAAAAAACACTAATCTGGCTTGTGTAGTGCCCAAACAACGAAAAGTTGCTTATAAATGACCTTCCCAGACTTCAAACTGCCACAACTTTGTCAAATCTGAACCGATTATCAGTCCCGAGGCCATTTTGATCATTATTTGACATCTAGTTTAGTTCTTCATTTAAAGTATTTGAATTTTTGAAAAAAAAAAATTTAGGACTTTTTTTGCGAAAAAAGCATAAGGGGGGACCCTTACCAATTTCGATTTTTCAAAAAATAGAATCTTGAAATTTTACGTTTCATTGATTGTGGGTGTCTCAATTAGTATAAAAAACTATTCGAAAAGTGATTTTGTGGTGTTTCATTTTTCTGTCAAAAATCACGCCAAAAGTGACAAAAAAATTGGCTTGTGAAGTGCCCAAACAACGAAAAGTTCCTTATAAATGACCTTCCCAGACTTCAAACTGCCACAACTTTGTCAAATCTGAACCGATTATCAGTCCCGAGGCCATTTTGATCATTATTTGACATCTAGTTTAGTTCTACATTTAAAGTATATGAATTTTTGAAAAAAAAAAATTTAGGACTTTTTTTGCGAAAAAAGCATAAGGGGGGACCCTTACCAATTTCGATTTTTCAAAAAATAGAATCTTGAAATTTTACGTTTCATTGATTGTGGGTGTCTCAATTAGTATAAAAAACTATTCGAAAAGTGATTTTGTGGTGTTTCATTTTTCTGTCAAAAATCACGCCAAAAGTGACAAAAAAATTGGCTTGTGAAGTGCCCAAACAACGAAAAGTTCCTTATAAATGACCTTCCCAGACTTCAAACTGCCACAACTTTGTCAAATCTGAACCGATTATCAGTCCCGAGGCCATTTTGATCATTATTTGACATCTAGTTTAGTTCTACATTTAAAGTATATGCATTTTTGAAAAAAATTTAGGACTTTTTTTTGCGAAAAAAGCATAAGGGGGGACCCTTACCAATTTCATTGATTATGGGTGTCTCAATTAGTATAAACAGGTAAGCGTAGTCGAGAGTGCCCGACTAGGAGATTCGGAGATTCCCTGAACCCAGTTTTTAGATTCATAATTCTTTATCTGCATTCATACATAGATGCAATTGCTTTGCTTCTTCTTCTTTCAATGGCCCTAAGCTATGTTACATTGAATCCTTAATAACTTTTTTTGTTTATATATACTTTATGGGGTCGGAGATGCTTTCTTATGCCTGTTACATACTTTTGCACAAAACCATTATACCCGTTTTCCCATTTTTAATGCGTTTAGGGTATAATAACAACTCACTTGGCATAGAGGAACAAAATTGCATTGGCCAGCAGAAAAAATTGCATATCACAGGCGACGCTCCAGCTCCAATTGGCGCACATGTCTCGCAGATCGAAGAGATTCTGTATAAAGAGCAGATTGCGCCACCAGTGCTGGGTGCACAGCTCATCAAACCGCTCATTGATGTGATACACCGAAGTATCTCCAATATACGCGAATACCAAATCTACGCTGCCCATGACAACCAGATACAGCGGACCCAGTCGCAGATAGCGATGGAAGAGCAGCTTGCCAAAGAGCTTCAAATTTGCCACTAGTCCGTTTTGACGCACTGCCTCCATTTGTTTGACATTACGCATAAAATTATAGGTCTGCAGAAAGCCACTAAAAGAGGTGAAGGATAATTAAATATTATATTCAGAAAAATATAAAAAAAAGTAATATCAAGAATGTAAAGTGAAAACTCTTAGATTAGAGATTCAATCAGTTTATCATTATATTATGAGAAACCTTGTCTCGAGTATATTCTTGAATTAGGTGCGTTTATTCTAAAATGAACCACCTTGAATACAGATTGTTGTCTTCTATTTTACAGCTAGTAACAATCCCATTTCAAAAGCACGAATATTCGAATGAAAAATTCTTAAATCAAGATTCAAATTCTGGAATTTATGTTATATATATTCACCTTATGGTAAAGAAGACATCCACCAGCAGTGGAGCCGAGGAAACATACTGAAAGAACATCTGCTCCCCTAATGAAATAAGCACGGTTTTATTGTGGACCGTAAAATACATATACCACACCACATGGAATATCAATATCCACACGGCACATACGGAACGCAGTCCGTTCAGCAGGGGTATCTCCGAGGAGTTGCTCTCCCGCGTGGCACAGATACGCCGCCAATTGCTGGCCACATCGTAGCAGCTGACAAAGCTCTGCAGCGGATGCCACTTGAGCAGGGAGTGCAGTGCTCGCCATATTTCCGACTCCACCGGCGCCAAACCGGTTCCATTATCCTGCCCCTCCGGTGGCAGCTGCTTGGCAGCGCTGAGCTGCTGGGCGCATAACATGAAGGCGCAGGTGGCCAAAAGGGAACCAATGACAAGCTTGAAGCTTAGTTTATCATAAAATGCATTGCGCAGCTTTAAATCCTTCATGTACAGCACTTCGGGCTGCATCTCAAAGATGTCGTTGTCGGTGAAGCTACTCGCCACATAATCCCTGGCCAGCTGCTTGATCTCACTGGACTGACACGCGCTGGGCAGGCACAGGCCAATGTGTATGATCTGCTCGGACATCAGCTTAATCTCCACCTGCCAAGGTGAATTGTGGCGCAGATAAAGCACCCGATAGTCCATACCGAAGGGCGCCTGCTGCGTGATGAGTCCCTGGTGCATCACTCGCTCGTAGCTCTTGGAGAGCGTTACGCCCACCGGTCTCTGCAGGCTGCTGCACGCCTCCCGACTGCCCAGCCAGTAGTTTTGGCCAAACACAAAGCCCGATGACTTGGAACCAGACGCATCGAGCACTGCAAAGGCAAAAGGAAAGGTGAGCTCTTAAGTTTCTTAAGGATTGACCTCAAACCGGCGATTATTTTATTCAATCGCAGTTGAGAGGTCTATTTGACAGCATCATATACCCTGTAGCCATAAAATGGTAATGAAAGGTAGTTGTTACCAGTAAGAGTGCTCTAGTCGGGAGTGCCCGACTAGGAGATACCCTGAACCCAGCGCTTACGTTCATTCATAATTATTTATCTCCATTCATTATCTTCCATTCAAAACTGATCAGATTGTCAACCTCATCTGTATGTGGTTGTCAAAATTAGTACATATAATTAAGCTAATTTTTGGCTGATTGGGGAAGTAAATTAAAATTGCTCGATATATTTTAGCGAGCTATCGATAAATTGAAATAAACTTGATCTGATCTACAAGGTATAGAAAAAGTTATTTTCTAGATATTCTGTGCTTAGCTCTTAGAGTCTGAGATCGGCGTGTTTATAAAAAACGGAGAGACAGACATGGTTAGACCGAAGCAATCTTGCACGTAAGATTATGTCGTCTTTGGATGGGGCATGTGAAATTTGAAATGCTGCAACTCTAAGCACTACTTAAAAATTATGTTTGTATAATTTCGAGATAACAAGAACGTGATTGCAACGTATACTGTCGTATTATATTTGACATTACGGCTCAAGAATCAGACCTGTTCCCATTTCCGGTTTGTTTTCAAATTAACAACGATTGAAGATTGAGATTAAAATACTTGGCATATGAATATTGGGTTCTTCATTCAATAGTTTTCGGAAATGGCAAGAGCAGCTGACAATTTCGATACCAAATGATTGGATTGGAATCTAAATAGGGAACCTGTATATTATTTTTGGAGGTGGGGATATACGAATATGGACTTTTGATAAAGTTCGGACAATATGCACAGAATTTATCTAAGAATAAATCACAAATAAGTTGACTTATAATTTTTGTAATATTTCAATGTGTAGTAATATTTCAGAGTGTAGTACTTAGCGTTTATCTCCTAGTCGAGCACTCTGCATAAGAGCACTCCTAGTTGTCATAAGAATTGCAGTAGTAGTTACTCACCTTTCATAGCCCAAGGCTGTTTGCTGAGGATGCCTCGCTGCACGTGCTTCAATTGGGAATGACAGATCGCATTCACGTTGCTCCCATTGGCCACTTCTGCCAGGCCATAGATGACGGAGCTGTGCGCCAGCAGTGCCTCTTGTCGGCTGTCTGCCTTGGTGACTGTCGCCTCCAAGTCTTGGTCTGGATGCAGAGGCAGCAGCAGAGACTGCAACCAGAGATTGCTGCTGCCGTTGGGCAGCTGATGGGTGTATTGATGAAGCTGCAGCGTTGAGTCATTCAGCTCAGCCCGACAGCTAAAAAGAAGACTCAGCAGCAGTGCTATAGCTTGAGCTATAGCTATAGCTATTCCGTATCCGTGTCGGTGTCGGTGCATGTCAATACTAAAAGCAGCCAAATGAATGAGAGCATTGTCAATACATATGTACATATATATAGTATATTATACTTGATGTGTACATATATTCGAGTGTTCGCTTAGGTGTCATTACAAGCGGTTACAGTTATTTCAAGTCAACTTGCACCGTACGGGGCGTATGCAAATACAATTAGTGGAGCTACGAGTGTGGCCCATAGACTTAGCACGACTTCCCACCGGAACTCCATTCATTACTAGCTGAAAGTGCGGCTATTGTGTGAAGCCCCTTTAATAAGCTGAGGCTGACAAAACAATTGGCCAAGTTAAGAGACCAAATCATTAAGAGGCGTTCGCGTGTCGCACCTGAAATCGTTCATGACAATGGCCACAGATCGATCGAACAGGTCTCTGAAGCCATCAAATCAAGTTCAAACATCAATTACCCCTTACCTAGTTTTTATTATTTTTTTTTAGTTATAAGTGCGTTTCAATGTCAACGAGTGACGTATGTATGTATATATATATACATATCTGTTTATATACTGCAATGACCACAAGGCACATAAAATAGAAAACAATTAAACTCACAAGTCACTTGAAGGTTTATTGGGATGCCTGTCAAATTGGTAGTACTTGCCAATATTAAATGCCTCAATGCCCTGTCTGCAATTCGTTCAGCATATATTGTTTATTTATTTAGCTTATTTAAGCTAAAAAGTCAAAGGTCTTTCTGGGAAACACACAATTTGTTAATTAACTGAAAAGCTTTCGTTTCGACAATTTGTCATTTCAATTTCTAGTGCATATTAATTAATAGTTGTATGCTGTATATTTACATGCTAATTATAACATTGTTTTAAAGATTAAAAATTGTAGAAAATGGTATCAGGCAGAAGGAAGCATCTCCGAGCCCATAAGGCAAATTTATATATTCTTAAAAAGTTTAAATTATCAATAAATATCGATTGCTGACTCCCGTTTTTTGGTCATATCTTAAAATTTAAAAGACCTAGGTCAACAAATTTGAAACATTTCTTTTGAATTTTCCATATATTTTAATATAAAGTTCTAAATTTGGATAATTAATCATTTTTCTGTGTTGACTCCTATAAGTCAACGTTAAATAAATACATAAAAAAATTAGGTTTCTAAAAGCACATAAGGGGTAAGGGGTATCTGCTAGTCTCGCACTCTCGACAAGACCACTCTTCTTTGTTGTATGCATAAATTAGATTTTAATCAATTGCTATTGGCAAATACTTTTAGCAATTACGAGTAATATTTCGATTTATTTACACAGTTGTTCAACCAATTCTGCAAAATGCCGGGGGAACTTGGAGCCAATTCAAACCCCTACAGCTAGTTTGTCAAATTGTACGCGCGTGTGACATGTGCAAAAAAATAAACAAATTCAATTCATAAATAAAAAACAAAAAAAAAACATAAATATATACATAGTATATACTACGAGCTTTACTTATGTGGTAAGCTTTTGGCCCGGCCCGTTTCGATAGCTGGTTAGTTAATTGCTCTTCGATGAAACCATTTCAAGGGCAAACCGCCTTCAGCTTTTGCATCTCTTTTTCTTTATCTTTTTCATTTATTTTTTTTTGTGGGTATATGCCATGCAAATGAGCCGGCGCCTTCACCTTTAGTGGGATCCGTTTCAAAAATGCCCATTTTTAGCAAGTTTATTAACAAAAACAATATATAGGGTTTTGTAATCATATTTGGCAGTTCATTTGATCTCACGATTGATGTTGCGTTCGAGCATTTGGGCGTTAATAATAATGGAATTGGTATAAAGCACTTTGTTATACACCTCTGCAGATTAAGCAAGAAGGTTGCCCTTTATTAATATTATTATATTAATGCATTTTTAGATCAGTCATACATATATGCAGTGATCTAGGATCAGTGTTTTACATATTTTATAAATTATATGTCAGTTATTTATTTATGCAATATTATGCAATATTTATTTGGAGTATATTCTTCGATCATAGTTTTTCATTTCATAAAAAACATAGGTCAGCTACTTATTAAAATAATCACATTTTATTTCAATAGAGCTTGTTGATTGACTTGGTATCAATTTTTTTTTATAAATTATTACACAATTACTTATTTAAATAATTATTTTTAATTACACCAGAGCGTATTGACTTACTTTAAAGAATACCAATAGCTTATTTAGTTTTAAATCAAATATGCCAATTTGAAATGCACTTCACTTTTGTTTGAAATTGTAATTAAAGTTTTCACATGTATTTTTAATAGTTCGTTTGCATTTATTATGTCTTCACTTTATTTGTTTTATGGAGCATTCGTTGTTTTTGTACATAAAAGTTTTTTACCCACCACAGAGAAAAAAACCAACATTAAAACTTAATCTAAATTCGCTTAATTTTTGCTTGGGTTGCGCACGTCTGAGGTTTACCGAGAAACTGTTGCGCCCTGCCTCTCGTCTTGAACATTTATAAACTCGGAGACCCGAGATCGCAGATCGAGCGGCAGCAGCACGTGAACAGGTAACAGCATCAGCTGCCGCCGCTCTGTCGCTACAAGAGATCGACCGGCAGCAGCAGCAGTAGCAACAACAACAACAACAATCGTAACACTTCATCATCAGCGACATCCAAAACAAAAGCGAGCAAAATGATTTTCAGGTTTCTTGGTGACTTTTTCGCAACTACTCACTCACTATATAGTAAAGTATTTGTTGTCACGTCGTTTTTCGGACAATTACCGGCATGCATTTCCGATCTGCTGGTTGATCGAGAGTACGTCAAGTAGACAAGGTGAGCCTGCAGTTCTTGTTTATCATTGAGAGTTCCATTCGTTCATTGCACTGCCTTGATAATGATAATGATAATGGTTGAGCGCGATTTCCGCTAAATGTGAAGGTGGGGCCCAAATAACAGACAACGCACTTTATTTGCAAGATGACACTAAATGTGTTCGTTTATTGAGCATCTCGCTTCAAAAACTACCTTTATATATAGTACAAAGATTTTTACTTTGAGCGGGAACGCACGTAATAGTTGTGTAGTTAAATATCTTACTTGTTATCATAGTATTTATAAAACTTATATTTTATAATTCTTTATTTTATTCTCTCCCTCTCCTTTTCTCTCTTTCTCAATCTGTCTATTACTCACGCCTTTCTTATGGCTTTAAGGATCAGTCCTTAAGAATTCAAGTGAGCACAAGCGATTTTCATTTCTTGACTCACTTACTCGAACTCTGTCTGTCTTTATCTACCTCTCTTTCTCCCTCTCCCTTTATTAATTTTACTTTCAATGACTCTCTTACTCTTGAACGTTTTCTTTCTGCATCTCTCATTATTACTTTTTCACTCTCTCTTCCCCTCTCTAACTCTCACTGATGATTTATTAATAACTTCTTGTCTCAATCTCACTCTCTCTCTCTCTTTTTTAGTCACTTTCACACTCTCTTTATCTATCAGTCTCTCTATCACTTTCTCTCGATAACATTTTGAAAATGAGAAAATCGCGCGCTACGAACGCACCCAGGTGGCAACGCTGAGAATTATTATATGAAACTCGGCTGGCCACACTGAACCAAATGGCAGTACTACTGCCAGGGTTGCGTGGAATTGCAAACAATGTCAATCGTTATCGGCAGTCATAGCAGGTCGAGAAACCATTATAAAATAGCAAAAATTAAAGTGAAACGACGCGAAAACTTAAATCGCAATAATATAGTCAAAAGTGATGTAAAACGACGCGCAACTCATAACAAAACTTGTGCAATTGCTAATTAAAAACACAGCCAAAACGAAAACAAATTTTGCGCAGCATAAAAATCCAGCTTCACGACAAAAAAAGAGCCATAAAAATCGATTCTCCAACGAAGTCACAGTTCACAAGAGTTGTGGCCACGAGAGAGGGAACTTTTTCGCGCGGGCGTCGGTGGAGCGCCCAGTGCTTACAATTCGTATTTTTGCTTACTTGCCAAAAGTGCTGCCCAAATTAATAATAACAGTGTATGTGTGTGTCCCGTTATTGTTGTTTGTTTGTGAAATCGTACAGGATAAACTAATAATTGTAATTAGGGCAAAAAAGCAAATAGCACTAATTTCAATCAAATATTTAACCGTCTGCCTAATGTAAATTCCATGGCACAACAATAACAAAAACAAATAACAAAACAGTGTGTACATATTTACATGTGTGTGTGTAACAATAAAAATAGCGCAAGTCAAGAATGTAATGGAAATACCCTCCCTCCCCGGACATGTCGTATGCGTGTGGCGCTAATTGAAACGCTCACAATTTGAAGCTTTAGCTACAAAGCCCCCTCGTGAGTCACCTGCTACCCCCTTTCCAAAATAAATATATATATATATATTGCGTGCCACTTTGCTACACATAATTCTCGGCGGGCAAGAAGAAAACTGGATATCAAACAACAACAGCAACAACTAGAAAAATACCGTCCTTTTATTGCTGGTTTTTTTTTGGGAGTGCATGAATCAGACACTCGCTCACCTACAACAACAACAACACGCGCATAGAGGCGTTGGTAATAGTTAAAAGAGAGAGCATCCAAGGCCCACACGATGTCAAGTGATAAGATCAAAGTTGCTGTGCGGGTGCGACCCTTCAATCGGCGCGGTGAGTAAATCTATAAAATTATTAAAAATGGAAAATTGATAAACAATATATATATATATAAACAACTATAAAATATATAAATATCACTACAAAAATATAACATTAAACATATGAAAATATGAATAACATTAAAATGTAAAATTTAGCTCATTAGTGACCAGTGCCATAAATATAGCACTGGAAATTCAAAGTAAATAAATAAATAACAAACAAAGTCAAGTACTTACATATATAGTATATGTATATGTATAAGTATATGTAGCCAAATAACAGATACTTATTATATAGCCTCTATGCAGTTGTCTTTTGTCTCTCGAGTTTGCAATCAATAATGCACAAGTCAGCAGCTGTATATAATAATGTGCATGTACTCGTACTTTATATTCGGGATAACGAAATTTGCATAGTCGTTTTCTTGCTTGCTTGTTCCTATACTCTTGCAGTAAGGTATTCTAATTTTTTGATCGAGTGGACTTATATATTTGCAGCTTAATAAATGATATATTTAATTTAATTCGCATTCTAATTCTAATATCTTCGAACCAGAAATTTTGACTATCATGAATGTGAATCAACATTTTCAATGATTAAGATGCATTGATTCTGAAATACTCTTTTTGGGAAACACATGTTTTTTATTTCTATTTAAAAAAAGATAAACTCCATTGCTTGGCGAAGTTCGAAGTATTCTATCGCGTATGTCTGCAAAGTGTGTTTAAACTTCGGCATCTCCGTAGCTAACGGTTCTTTCTTGTTTTTTATGCAAATGTTGTTTCCTTTGCTTTTGCAAAGGTCGCCTCGTTTTACAATGCAACGCCAGCAACTTTTTGCGCTGACAGCCTTGCAGACCGCCTAACTGACTGACTAGCTGACTAACTGACTGACTGACTGGCGTAACAAACGATTTAGATTTCCAGCTAATTTTTCGTTTCTATTGCGGCTCGCTTGAGGTGAAATCCAGCGTCGTTGAGTGTTGCAAGTGCAGCAAAGCAAAGGCAACAGCAAAATACGCTGGGTTTTCATTTGCCAATGTCAACGGCGATCATTCATTTGGCTTATCCATGACTCACACAAATACATACACACACACACACACAGGGAGCAGAGTGCAGCGGAAATGTGTAGAGGGGGGAGGAGGGCAGTGTGGATGGTGCGAATACAGTCAATTTGAGCCCCTCGTGGTAGTCACTTGCCATTTGCCATTTACTTTTCGCATATGTTTTTTGGTCGTGTTTTGTATTTTGTATCGCATATTCCTTTTGCTCCGTTTCCATCTGCTGCTAATTCCCCCTCTCCCCCCTTCACACGTTGCCAAATCACTACTTTATTTGGGGCTGGTTTGTGTCATGTTCTCTCTATACGCCTGTGATTCGTTTGTTTGTTAAACGCGCTTGATTCACTGTCAAGTGAGTGTATTTTTGTATGTGAATGTCCGAATGATAAGCGGAACAAGCTATATACAAATGTATGCATGTACGCGTCTGTTATCACAGCGCTGATAATGCCTGATACACATACATACATGTACTATTCTTTTCCCTATGCAATAGTAATCATTCGCAAATTTCTGAAAATCGCATTTATTTTTTAAAAATTACAAAGTTTCTTTAATAGACTATATTTTAAATTAACTCTAGATATTTCAAAGTGTATTTATTTTGATAAAAATGTACAATATATTACTACTAAATGTTCGAAAATGGAAAATACTATAGGGAAACATTTTAAAACCCATAACTTTAGATGCAAGACATTATACATTACAATTACAATTCCTAAAAATTCCGATCTCGGAGCGACCACTGTACATATTTATGCGCTTCTGTTATCACATTTCTGATAATGATTGATACTGGCATATTTGTACTATTAGTTTACTATATGTTTCATATAGAGGCATTTCCATGTAATCGCATAGGTTAGTCAATTTCCTCATCAATTTTGTGACATCTTACGCATCGCTCCGTATTTGGGCCATATTTTGCTGTCGACCTTTTCAAGCCACAAAGCGTAAAATGAAAACTATAGAAACAACAATCAAAAAACACACAACAAACACAAATACAAACACAAACAGCCGCTCGAAATGAAGTCACAGCTCGAAAGCTACCAAAAAGCTTAACCTGTTTTTCCCTGCCTGTCTATCTAACTTTGTATGTGTGTGGATCTGTGTATCTGTGTGTATGTTAATTTCAACATTGAACAATGGCCAACGGCAAACGCGTAAGCAGTCTTTAAGGTTATGGCGAAGAAATGTCCAAATCAACTGAACCTCACCAGCTCAGCTCAGCTCCAGCTGGAGCTGACCAACTGACCAGAACTTATTCGTAATTGGGGGCAACCCATCAAATTACGCCTTTGTTACAAGCACCATACACACAAAAACACACAACCACATTGATGATGACCCCATGTTGATGTACGTCCTTTGTGGTTTCTCAACATTCTTGATTTGTCGGCTTTGCTGCTACCCTTTTGGCCATGTCCATGTCATGTCGGCTTTATTTTTGAAACGGAAGTGAGTGACCAACGCCAGGAACAGGCCACACACAGTACACAAACATGTGCATGTCTGTGTGCCTACAAATACAGTGAAGACTACCTGAAATGAGTCACACACAATTTTGAGAGTTCCTTTGCATTTAATTTGATATTATTATTTGGGATATTTCAAAAATATTGTCTAATTTTCTAGTTACACAGTTTTTTATAGCAAAAATAATAAGGTCCTTATTCGTTAGCTGACTGTACCCAGTTTTAGAATAACAACTAGTTAGCTAACCTGCGCAAACATATTTTTCTATGCAGCTTTATTTGAATAATTCATAACATTCGTTTTCTATCAATTTGTGTGGGGAGTTGGGTGGAATTTGTAACCGACCTGTTTTAAATATGTATGTTCTACTTATGAGAGCCTACATACCAATTTTCGTGTCCTTATCTTTCCTGGCTTATGAGTTCAATGGGGTAGACATGCAAGCATGGCTATAATGACTCTTGAGTTTGGTCAACTTCTTCGGCTTCCCTGTAAATTGAGTTGGCTTCAGACCCTGAGCTGACATGCCATCCTGCTGGCCTTTGGTCCTTTGTTCTTTGCCATTTTTACGTGCGCTGGACAATGGCCATAGGTCTTTATAAAATATTTTAGCAATTTTTCCAGCTAGAACATTCTACATTTTCGACTTTTTTTATTGCGGTGCAATTGTCCGTGCTTAGCTGTAAGCAGTAAAAATTTAGCAGGCCAGAATATTTATTGCGCTGCACGTTTTCGGCAACATTTTTTCTTTCATTTTTTGTTTCTGAAATTACAATTATTTGAAAGGTTCGCGTTTTTATTTATGTATATAAAGATTGCGCTATAACATTGGACTTGCCAAGTATTACAGACTTACATGTATATAGTCATTTATCGTCTTGATTATACAATATATAGTCATAATATAACAAGTGTATATTTAATTATATGTTTTTTTCGCACATATGCACGAAATTAACTGACTAGCGAGTGCACATACATACATATCTATCATGTATGTGAATTAATATATATTCACATAAATATTTTTTGCCATTGCTATTCTGAACTTGTTATCAACCTTGTACTGTAAATAACTCAAATCATACTTATCATATATGCATTACATTAATATACATATATAATATTAAAATCTTTATCTCCTTATAGAAATTGAATTGGGTACAAAATGCATCGTCGAAATGGAAAAACAGCAAACGATATTACAAAATCCGGCATCACTTGAAAAAATGGAAAGGTAAGCCCAGTTTATCTTGATGCACTTCTATACATATATGTCATATATATATATATATATATGTACTCTGATTCATGCAGAAAACAACCAAAGACATTTGCATTCGATCATTGCTTTTACTCGCTGAACGCCGAAGATGACAGCTTTGCGTCACAGGAGACTGTCTTTGATTGCGTGGGACGTGATATACTGGATAATGCATTTCAGGGCTATAATGCATGCATCTTCGCCTACGGCCAGACTGGTAAGCAAGTTTCTTATACCATATAACAGAATCGTGACTCAATCATTTCTTACAGGCTCAGGCAAATCATACACAATGATGGGCTCCCAGGAAAGCAAGGGCATTATACCGCGTCTCTGTGACAAGCTTTTCTCGGCGATAGCAAACAAATCGACACCGGAGCTAATGTACAAAGTGGAAGTCTCATACATGGAAATCTACAATGAAAAAGTGCACGATCTGCTCGATCCCAAGCCCAACAAGCAGTCGCTCAAAGTGCGCGAACACAATGTGCTCGGCCCCTATGTCGATGGGCTGTCGCAGCTGGCCGTCGCGTCCTATCAGGACATTGACAACCTCATGACCGAGGGCAACAAATCTCGTACTGTGGCTGCCACCAATATGAATGCCGAATCGTCGCGCTCCCATGCCGTCTTCTCGGTGGTCCTAACACAGATACTCACTGATCAGGCAACTGGCGTCAGCGGCGAGAAAGTATCACGTATGTCTCTCGTTGATTTGGCTGGCTCCGAGCGTGCGGTAAAAACAGGCGCCGTGGGTGATCGGCTCAAGGAAGGCTCCAATATTAACAAGTATGTGTAATTGTTTTCGGTCACAGGGAAATTAATATTTCCATAAATTGGGATTGTCATGTATTTACTTTATAACAAATTTCATGCCCATTTCAGATCCCTAACCACATTGGGCCTGGTCATCTCAAAGCTGGCCGATCAAACAAATGGCAAAAAGAGCGGCAACGATAAATTTGTGCCCTATCGAGATTCCGTGCTCACCTGGTTGCTAAAGGACAATCTTGGCGGCAACTCCAGGACAGTTATGGTGGCCACTATTTCACCTTCGGCGGATAACTACGAGGAGACGCTGTCCACGCTTCGATATGCGGATCGTGCCAAGCGCATTGTCAACCATGCCGTTGTCAATGAAGATCCCAATGCACGCATTATACGTGAGCTGCGCCATGAGGTGGAAACGCTGCGCAGCATGCTAAAGCATGCCACAGGCTCACCAGTAGGTGATGTGCAGGATAAGCTGGCTGAGAGCGAAAATCTGATGAAGCAAATCTCACAAACCTGGGAGGAGAAACTGGTCAAGACAGAACGCATACAAAACGAGCGGCAGCAGGCGCTGGAGCAGATGGGCATCAGTGTGCAGGCCAGTGGCATCAAGGTGGAGAAGAACAAGTACTACTTGGTCAATTTAAACGCAGATCCGTCCCTCAATGAGCTCTTGGTTTACTACCTAAAGGTAAGTTTGCTTTTCATATGAATGAAAACAATACATTAATCCCTTCAATCTTTGATAGGAGCGCACGCTTATCGGTGGCCGCAGCATTAGTGGACAGCAGCCGGATATACAGCTGTCTGGTCTGGGCATACAGCCGGAGCACTGTGTGATTACTATCGAGGATAGCGGTTTATTTATGGCGCCCGTTCAGGGCGCCCGTTGCTTTGTCAATGGCTCAGCCGCGTTGGAGAAGACGCCGCTGCAGAATGGCGATCGTATACTCTGGGGCAATCATCATTTTTTCCGCGTCAACTCGCCTCGCGTGGGCAACAATACCAGTCTGTGCGCCTCCGAGCCGCAAACGCCCGCCCAGCTCATCGATTACAATTTTGCACGCGATGAGATTATGCAGAATGAGCTAAGCAATGATCCCATACAGACGGCAATTGCTCGCCTGGAGCGACAGCATGAAGAGGACAAGCAGGTGGCGTTGGAGAAGCAGCGACAGGAGTATGAGCGGCAATTCCAGCAGCTGCGTAATATACTCTCGCCCAGCACACCCTATGCTCCATATGCGCCCTACGATCCGCTGCGCATGGGCAAGGTAACGCCCAATACGCCCACCTCGCAGATGCGCGTGGAGAAATGGGCTCAGGTGAGCAACTAAACCTAAGTATTATGATGTGTCTTTAACTGTAATTTGTATTATTTTAGGAACGTGATGAAATGTTTAGACGTTCACTGGGTCAGCTTAAGACAGACATTATGCGCGCCAATTCGCTGGTGCAGGAGGCCAACTTTCTAGCCGAGGAAATGGAGAAGAAGACCAAATTCTCAGTCACTCTTCAAATACCGCCAGCAAATTTAAGTCCAAACCGAAGACGCGGCTCCTTTGTCAGCGAACCGGCGATTCTGGTAAAGCGCACGAATTCGGGTAGCCAAATCTGGAGCATGGAGAAGCTGGAGAACAAACTGATTGATATGCGTGAGATGTACCAGGAGCACAAGGAGCGCATACTTAATGGCCTGGTGCGTGTTAATTCATTTTCAGAATCACTCTCTCCATTTTTTGTCTTTTGTACTAACCATAAAACTTTATGTGTACTCGTAATTCGCACACGCATTCAATTAACCCCTGATACAGCCCCTTATTGAGACTTTCTCAGATGAAGAATACGACGACAAGGTAATTAACAAGTCCCGCATCCACGAAAATCCACTATATATAGAATATAGAATAATATCTGAAACACAGTTGAAGTTCCTTTTCAATTAACGCTTTGCTGTTTTGCAGGACGAGGAGAATGGCAAGCCACAGGATCCATTCTACGAGTCGCAGGAGAATCACAATCTCATTGGAGTAGCCAATATTTATTTGGAGGTGCTCTTCCACGATGTCAAGCTAGACTATCACACTCCCATCATTAGTCAGCAGGGCGAAGTAGCCGGTCGCTTGCAGGTGGAGATTCAACGTGTCGCTGGACAAATGCCGCAGGATCGCATGTGCGAATCGGTGTCGGAATCCTCTTCAGCGGATTCGCGTGATGAGTATGATGATCCCGTGGATCCGATGGCCAATCAAATCACTTGCCGCGTCACCATCAAATGCGCCTCCGGTTTGCCGCTGTCACTGTCCAACTTTGTCTTTTGCCAGTATACGTTCTGGGGCCACCAGGAGATGGTGGTGCCTGTCATCAATGCCGAGTCCACGACACTCGATCAGAATATGGTCTTTAAGTTCGAGCACACCAAAGATTTCACGGTCAATATCAATGAGGAATTCCTGGAGCACTGCATCGAGGGTGCCCTCTCAATTGAAGTGTGGGGCCATCGCAGCGCCGGCTTCTCTAAGTCGAAGGGCTGGGAGGTGGAACAACAGCAGGCCAAGGCGCGCTCCCTCGTCGATCGTTGGGCGGAGCTGTCGCGTAAAATTGAATTGTGGGTGGAAATACACGAGCTGAACGACAACGGTGAATACTCGCCCGTCGAGGTCACCAATCGCAATGAGGTGCCCACTGGAGGCATCTACCAGCTGCGTCAGGGCCAGCAGCGACGCGTCAATGTGCGTGTCAAGCCGGTGCAGAACTCTGGCACCTTGCCCATCATCTGTCAGTCGATTGTCAACGTGGCCATTGGTAGTGTGACGGTACGCTCGCGATTGCAGCGACCGCTGGACTCCTACCAGGAGGAAGATCTCACAGTGCTGCGGGAAAAGTGGAGCGAGGCGCTGGGCCGTCGTCGTCAGTACTTGGACCAGCAAATACAGATGATAATCAAGAAGGAGGAGAAGAACGAGCAGGAACGCGAACGTGAGCTAAGCCTGGTGCATCAATGGGTCTCCCTCACCGAGGAGCGCAATGCTGTGCTGGTGCCAGCACCGGGCTCAGGTATTCCGGGTGCACCTGCCTCCTGGGACCCGCCATCTGGCATGGAGCCACATGTGCCCGTGCTGTTTCTCAATCTAAATGGCGATGATCTCTCCGCGCAGAATACAAACGATGAGCTATCCATAGCCGGCATCAATTCTATACTATCCAAGGAGCATGGCCACAAGTTCTACACACTCCAAATACTGCAGCATCTCGATAAGGATGTGTGCTGTGTTGCCAGCTGGGACTCCTCCATGCACGACAGCACGGCGCTGAATCGCGTAACCGAAGCCAATGAGCGCATCTATCTAATACTTCGCACCACTGTGCGCCTGTCGCATCCAGCGCCCATGGATCTAGTGCTGCGCAAGCGTCTAATCATTAACATCAAGAAGGGACAAACATTGACAGATCGGCTGAAAAAGTTCAGATTGGTGCGCGGCGAGAATGCCATCTGGCAGAGCGGTGTCACCTACGAGGTTGTTTCCAACATTCCCAAGGCCTCCGAAGAGCTGGAGGATCGCGAATCGCTCGCCCAACTAGCAGCCAGTGGTGATGATTGCTCTGCCTGCGATGGCGAGACCTATATAGGTGAGTTCACAAATCCATTTATTTGTGAGTTTAGCATTAAATTAATCAGAATACTAGTATATTTAATATATATAATTTTAGTTTACGGCTTCAAGTTGATTTCAAAAGGAAGAATTTCTGTAAATCTAACTTATAGCCTTGACTATAGACAATTAATAGTGGCCAGTTTTAGTCTTATTTTCGATCTTTTACTTTATCACAGATATTCGATTTCCTAAGCAAAATTAAATATGTGGTGTTTACACTTAATCTTATCATTAAATAATATTATTAACTATCTCTCCTTTGCTACCACACAGAGAAATACACGCGTGGTGTTTCGGCCGTGGAGAGCATATTGATACTGGATCGCTTGCGTCAGAACGTGGCCGTCAAGGAGCTGGAGACGGCACATGGCCAGCCGCTGTCGATGCGTAAGACCGTCAGTGTGCCCAACTTCTCGCAGGTATGTGTCGCCGCTCATCAAACGCTTCGAGTGCTAAGCTTCCTTGTGCCTTTTGTGCTTTCACCTTGCCACCTCACCTGCCAGCTAAATTAAACTTGTACAATTCAAATATTTGACTAAAACGCAATTCTTTCTCTTTTCACATTTTCTATGCGCTTTCACCAAAACTAAAAATCTAACCCAACAAAAATTATGTTGTTCACACCGCACACAAAAACTAACAAACAAAAATAAAAAAACGAAATCTGATAATCAAATTCGGCGCGCCTAACAACTGCAATTGTATATTGGCACTATCTATATCTATTTGTGTGTGTGCGTGTGTGTGTGTACATATATTTATATGCCCTGTGTTTCGTACAAACACAAAACACTAAACGCTTTTCACTGCGCACACAGGCGGTCAAAGAAACCACCAACACCGGCAGTGTAAGTAATCTGTGTGCAATGTACTCGAGACACTATTTAATCTATGCTTTCTAGAGATACTTGCAAATTTCCAACTTTTACTTCTATGTGTGTTGTTCTGTTAATTTCGTTATTTTCTTGCTCCCCACTCAGTTGTCTTTGTGCGCGTCTCTGTTTGCCATTTTTGGGTTGTTTTTTATTTGCATTATGTTTCAATTTTTATTTTTAATATTCTTTTCATTCATGATAAATTAACATTTGTTGTAAATATGCAAAACGCAATTTATGACGCAAGAAACTCATAAATAAACTTATGCAGATCATGCGCTTCGATGCCTCCATGGAGTCGCTGCTGAATGTGGGTCGCTCCGAGTCATTTGCGGATCTGAACAACACGGCACTGGGCAACAAGTTTACGCCAGGTATGTTATTTAATATCATTGTCTCGTTTACATTACTAATGGACTACGCCCTTGTTTGCAGCACTCGGTGGCACAGGTGGCGGCGTCATACGGAATCGCCACAGCTTTGGCGGCAAGGGCAGCTCCGACGACTCTCCGGGCAAAGCATTTGGCATTGGTGTGTATACCCCTAGGGAATTAACCGCGTGCTCTAACCAATTTTATTTGATACTCACCCTTATTTTTGAGCAACTTTTTCAAAACGTTTCTAACGTACAAACATATAACCAACGTTTTTTGTACCACTACATCCATTTATCTAACTATACAAACTATATATTATGTATGAGAAGTATTTTTTTATGCTTATGCGCAGCAACTCTAAAACAATAATATCGTGCAACATAGTTGCTGACATGCCTTAGAGCAAGGGATTTATCTTTGTTTACGTACTTTTTTACATATATATTATAATACAAAATTAATAATTAGTGCTGATTTATAAAGTGTATTTAGCATACTTTATTATGTATTCGTATACTTAACTTATAGCTAACGCGTTAACTTAGACATATTTTCTTGCAGTCGGCTTTAACGAGATAAATCCTTTTACAAACTGTGCTAACACACACAATTTGAAACTGCTTATGCTTTAAAACATGCCCAAAAAAAAAAGCAAGCAAACATTTACTGAGATTTATTGCAATATTTGCTTTAATTTGTTTCTAACGTTAACTTTCTTTGCTTTTGCTTCAATGCAACACAATAGCAAACTCAACAGCAAGTATATACCAACAACAAAAACACCCACTCGATCATTTCCGAATCGAGTCCAAATGCACAATACTGATCACCCAAGCTCATGATATTCACCAGAGCTTATCATATAAATTGACATGCATACATATTACAACGAAAAACATTTGTCATATGAAACACACATTAATTCAGATTTATTTCTATTCTATATAACTCGTATAACTGGTTCTTTTCCACATGTCATAATGTCCTTTTTTCTGTGCTTCCTTAACAATCTCAACTCGAAACAATTTCAAAATATGAAATTCTAAACGCCATAAACAGGCGCTGTATTACTGTCAGGTAAAGGCTGTGCCCCTGTAAAGTGCATACTATTAA
This sequence comes from Drosophila maculinotata, assembly GCA_035045305.1. Lineage (NCBI taxonomy): Eukaryota > Metazoa > Arthropoda > Insecta > Diptera > Drosophilidae > Drosophila > Drosophila maculinotata. The sequence continues at coordinate 11,964,628 of JAWNPD010000387.1, forward strand.
ATTGATTGAAAATTCATTAATTGTTAGTTGGCGTTTCAGTTTGTCTGTTGTTCACACACAAACACACCAAACCACACCACACTCACTCAGTCATGTCCCACAGCCACAGCTAGACATAAATGTTGAAATCATAAGTGTACAATAATAATCCATGCAACTACATTCATGTTATCATACTAGTGGGTGGGAATTATTATTAAATACTACAAATTAGTAAGTAATTTTGTAGTGTTGTGTTAGTTCTGTTTGCTGGTAAAATATTAGCTGTCATACTCATCCCTTTATCACGCCCACTAAAATTTCGTGTACACTGAACAACAAGTTCGTTACACTCGGCATCATTTACAATTATAGTTGTTTCAATAGTTGTCATTAGTCTCTGTACATATGTTCGCATATGCATCATTTCCATTCCGCTCATTCATTGTACACCACACAGTCACTCTCTGTTCCTAAATCCAATTTGGCGCACCATTCACAGCAGGCAGCACGCCCCGCACGAGTTCGAAGCACGAGCAGCGCATCTAGTTAATCACTTGATGACCTAGTTTTTAATTCATAGTTCGTTTGCTCATGTTTGTTTGTTTGTTTGTTCGCTCTTTGGCGAACTAGTCGTCAAATCAGCTAGATAGCTACCTAATCTAGAATCGCTCATCACATGTTGTCTAAAATCATTGTAACTAAACATAATCATTATCTTCCCTTGAACCCGTGGAATGCAGCGCGTCCAACATTTTTGAATCTCAATTTGAACTTGAACACATTGAGAATTGCGCCAACAAAACGTATGTGGTTTGTCTAGCTCTAAGCCATAAATGCTAAGCTGTGTTTTCCCATTTTCCAAGCCTTTAAGCCTTAACTAAAACCATTTGTTTTCATCTACGCAGCTTCGCCGGCCACCAGCAAGCTGCTGGGCATGCGCATGACCACGCTGCACGAGGAGCCGCTGGGCGGGCATCGTTCGCTGGATGAGGAGCCCGAGGACAGATATAGCGATTCGGAATATGCCGCCGAATACGAGCAGGAGCGGCAGCAGAACAAAAGTTTTGCCGGTCGCTCCCGGATGACCTCCTCCAAGACCATGGACTCGTTCATGGACGATAGCAGTCATTCCAGTCAAAATCACTTGAGTTACACGTCCAGCGCTAATACGAACATGAAACATCTGACTGGGCTGGCCACTCTCAGCATGAGCTCGTCTACCAGCAGCGGCTACGGCTCCCAGGCGGTGTCTTGCAATAATTTAAGCAATGAGGACATCACCTCCATGCGTTCCATGAGCATTGATGAGACACCAGGTGACCAGGCAATAAGACCTACATGAATTTACATATACTTATATACTCTTTGTTCATAGATTTCGATCGCATCAATTCAAATTCGCCGCCAAATCGCCAGGCGCGCGTTAATCCCTTCCTCAAGGACATGCCAAAAGCCAAAACGCACGAAACAGAAACGAAGAAGCTGCAGCAAACACTATCGCATCCGCTGGAGCAGGCAGAGTCTAAGGATAACGAATGCGAAGAACTGCAGAGCAATAACAACAACGATGTCGACGCCAATCTGCCAGTGACAGAGCTACCACAAGAGCTGCTAGAGGAGCAAGAGCAGCAGCAGCAGCCAGAGCAACAGTTGCCCATTCAGGAACCAGAGCACGCCACAGACAATCAGAATGGCAATAAATCGCTGGAGCAAGTCACAGATACTTCCGAGACAACCGAATCAGTTGAGCAGCAGCTGGAGGGCAATGGCATTGTTAAAGAGCAGCTGCCCGCGGGCAAAGTGATGCGCCGCAAAAAGTCCACAATGCAGCCGTCGAACAATGGCGACAGCAGCAACAATAACAACAGCATCAATACGAGCCAAATGACACGCAGCAACCAACGCGCATCATTGGCCAAAATGGAGGGCCTGAGTGCCTATTTGGACACCAGCATAATGTCCAGCAGCACAGAGGTGGAAGGTGCGTTTGCCACAAACAATCCGTGGAACAGTCGATTTATTTATATTTTCAATTTTCTCATTAACAGATGAAGGCAAGGAGCTGGATCTGACGCTGCCTGAATGGATTGTTGTGGGCGAGTCGGTGCTTATACGTCCGTCAAATAAAAGCGGCGTCGTTAGCTTTGTGGGCACCACACACTTTCAGCCTGGTGCCTGGATAGGCGTCGAGCTGGACACGCCCACTGGCAAGAACGACGGCACCGTACAGGGCATACAGTATTTCCAGTGCAAGCCCACGCACGGCATCTTTGTGCGCGCCGATAAGCTGCTCCTGGACAAACGCGGCAAGGCAATGCGAGCATATAAAGCAGCCGAGAAAAGCAACAGCATCAGCAAGGGTGAGCAGTCACTCAAATAAAATCAAAATTCTTACTAATTGACTAATTGTCTTTTGCAGAGATGAGCAGCTCGATGACTCGCTCGAGGAGCCGTGGCGAATCGCTGAATGTGTCGGCGCGCAAATGATTATACCCAAAATGTTCGCATCAGCTGCAGCGTTGGACTAATTGCAGGCAATCGACGCTGGTTAGCAGTGGAGTTGCGACAACGACATCGACAGCGACTCCAATGACCTGCCACAGATTGCGTGCAACCAGCGGCGCTGCGGATGCGAACAATCATGGCAAAAAGTGCTATGCCAATCGACGCTCGACGGCCTTCTAAGGCCGCCAACGATGCACATCGTCCAGCAACGAACAATGCGGAGCATTAACCAATCACACGCTAGCTTAACTTACTCTCACGCACCACATGCCGCAATTATACACACACACCCTCTTTAATAACCCGACGCTTCAAAAACGTAGTTGTATGGCGGTGTCTACAGCAGCACTAAGAACTAGCAATTAACTAACTAATATGGGCCTCCCCACTCTAACAGCTGCGCCCGCGCTCTTAATGGATTAACTAAGCAAAAGCGTTTGCGTAGTTGTATTAACCAAGTGCAATACCACGAACACCTTGATAAACTTAGTATATATAGTAGTTTTAAATTAATTATGATCGTTTAAATGTGTATGTGTGTATGTTTCCTCATGATTTTTCGATTCAATTGGTTGAGTTCTAGTAGGTAATTAATGTTTGCTGCTTTTTGATAAAGCACAATTGATTATATACTATATAAATATATATATTTTTGTACCGGTTGATTAATTGATTGCCTAGTTTAGTTAAATTGTTTTTTGTATGTACGAAACTTTACTTTATGTATATCTCTATTTACATATATCAATGTGACTTGGTTAATACTACTATGAGCTTATTTTTTATTGTTATGACTATATCAAATATATTAAAATCTGTTGTATATAAATAATTATGCTGTAAGTTTTACCAGACATGCAATATTTTTTCTATACATCTCCTTTATTGAGCTCACATTCTGTTCAGCGCATTTATATATATACCAACAAAAAACCAATACAATATTAGTATATAATAACATATTCCATATAACTGCGTCCATGCAAATGAAGCGAATCAAGATGTGAGTAAACGGTGGATCTTGAATCTTGTTTTGATAACAAGAAGCTTCGCATACGCGTGGTATATATGTAAATTGTATTATTTGATGTGATCTATTTTTAATTTCTCCACTTATATATGTATATTTAAATAAACTTCATTTTGCTATATACATACGTTTCTGTTTATGTTTTATTATTTGCTTTTCGATGTGCAATATTAACTTTAGTATGTATGAATATTATTTTTTATTATATGTATATCTATCAATGTTGAAGGTTGTGCGATTATGTTTGTGAACCATTTACCGAACACTGATATAGAATGAAAGGCTTGCGTTAGTCCAAGGTGTGAACTGCGTCTAAAAAAGTAAATGAAGCAATAATTGCGATTAATATTCAATTTTATGTTTAAGATAATCTATGACATATGATATGGAAGATAGACAGACGATATATATATATATATATATATATATATATATAAATACAGCAAACCGGCTGATCAACGTTTGTACGTAAACGTATCCATCCATCCAACAACCAAGACATCCAAGACACTCCAAACTGAGTCTGAGATAAATTGCAATTTACAAACAATAAAAAATAACAAATAACAAAAAGAAAATAAATACTACAACCAACAACAAGCGATTTACACTTAGAAACCAAAATTCAAGCATGAGTTAAAAAGTTAAATTAGAAACTTGAAGATGAATAAACCCAACTGGCTGAGCTACAGCCAGTCAACCAGTATATACTTACAGGCATACATGAAATATATATTATATATTAGGTATACATATGTATATTTTCGAACTGTGTTTTCTACTTGCATTAACTACCAAAAAAAAACAAAAAAATTACTTGAAAATACGTCCAAAATTGAAACATTCAAAGCAAGCTAAAACTACAATATATACAATTAATAATATTAATTATATATATATATATATAAATATATATATATACATAACTATTTATTTACCAAATAATACACATAAAATAAACTGAAACCATAAATGATAAAAGCCTTCGGCAGGCCGAAGCTGAAATGCTCCTTGAGAAAACATCCAGAAAAATTGATTGTGAGATTTAAAAGAACATTTGCCATGAAATGCTCAAAGAGCATTAAAAATAATACTTAATTCTTGTATTTGGTGTGTGTGCAATTAGTAGACGCCGCATTTTAGTTCTTCACATTTGGTTCCGAAAACTCACCCATCCCGGCAAAACAAATTTTGTGTAGGGCGCATTAATAAATAATAGAATATTACCGAAATTGAAAACAAAACATTACCGAAATTTAATGCATTTAATAAGCGTAAATAACATTCAAATAGAGCTTGAAATTATGAGAAAAAAATATATTAAATGCACGCATAAAGCGCTTTCTATGTATTGTAAAATAGTTGAAAAAAATTGAGAAAATTAGAAAATGCCATCAATTCAAAAAGTGCTTGCTTGTATCTTATAGAAGTTTATAGATTATACACAAGTACCCATATGTATTTAGTTATAGAGTAGGAACAGCAGAATGCAAAGTAGAAATCAAAATGAGAATGCATGGAAATTAAAAATGGTACCTTAAAGCAAGAATGCATAGAAAGCATAGAAATCATAGAACAGCAGCAAATATCCCCCTATGTTGTGTGGCACATTTTAGGAGCTATTGCCCTGGGCGATCAGACAGTTAATTGTAGATACAATATGATTTGCAAATCATATACTTATATACACACACACACACACACACACACACAGACTCACGCAGGTAAATATTATATACATATACTACTTACTACTTATAAGAAAGATATGGAAAGATGTTAATTTATGCATTGGCTTCGCGTAGAAGAGCAAGATATACATTTTATGTGGATAACCATTAAAGTACTCGTATGTAAAAGATACTCGTAAATTTGAGCACTTTAGAGCTTTTAGCACGGTCAACGAAATAATGTTATTAATACAAAATACATCAAGTATAATATTGTAGCCCCCAAACAACAACAAACACAAACAAAAACATAGAAACCATCTACCGTTTAACTACAACATTAATAAAGTTGATTAAACAACTGGAATTAGCAAAACAAATACTTTTATTGTGCAATCAACATAAACAAATGCTAACAAAAACACACACACAAACAGACACTTGGGCTCTTAAATAAATGCAGTTGTTAATTTTATTGTAAAGTTCACTTCGCTATTGTAGTTGTAATTGTGTGTACTTGTATTAACAATTGTCAGCAAGAAAAAAAAAACAGGCATTAAACAAGAATTTCTGTAATTTATACTTACTTATTTTACTCCAATTTTAGTAACTTAATGAACGTCAGCAAAAATGCAACAAGAAAAACAAAACGCGTATTCAACAAATTTGATTAAATTTAAACAAAAACAAAAACCATGTACTTAAATCTATAAATATACAAAAACGTGCAATGATCTGTATTTTGTTTACTTACCATGTTCTATATGTTCTTGTAGATGTGCGACATCTGTTCTGGCTTTGGAAAGTACCTTGACCTATACATATGTATATATGTATTAACCTTGAGTATGCCACATTCATAATGCCCCTGAACTAGAGCTGCTTAATAGGTACGTATGTAAATGGTATTTTGTTTTGTGGGTTTTTATGGCCATAGACTTGATCTGCGAACCCAAAAATGTCATTATAGTAGGTATGTCATGTGTTATTTTAATCTTCCGTTTGGAAGAACAATTATTTATTTTCAAAAACAAATGGCAAAAAAAGGTTTTGTTAGTTGATAAATGCTTACAACGCTCTTTTGTGGATTAACGCATTGCATTTAAGATATATATATATAGATTAATCGAGACTCTGCAAGTAGTTGGACTGCATTGGAATGCGAGTGTTATTACAAATATCTTTATGGATTTATTGATCACATAGCAGTTATAATTATTATTCAAGCATTTACATAGGAATAATATGCACATAGACCGATATTGACTTATTCACATTTATATATATATATATATATATAGTATATCTATACAACTTTTTCTATATTTTCTTGTTTTATACACAACAAATGCACAACACATACATTTTGTATCTAATTTTTATAGCATATTGTTTTGACTGTTTTCGTTTTTGATTTGTGTTGATTTTTCTTTTTGATATTCACTAACTACAGCTTACACATTCTATATAGTATATATAGTGTATATGTATATTATATAGAAAATATATAATAATATTTCTATCATTGTTTTTAATTGGTATTTACACATCTTGTTGCGTTAGTTCGAGTCTGTAGTTGAAAGCGTTGCGCTCTGCTTCGCTTAGTCAGTTTCTCTCAGTTGCAATTGGCTTGGTCCGTCCATCCGCTGGCACTGGTCACACCCACGCTTCTCAGTCATGTCCAATGGTCCAACGCTGCGTGTCACTGGATTTATCGCATGTCGCCACCTGTGCATCGTCCATGCTCTTGAGGCCGTTGTGATCAAGGCACATGCCCGTATTACTGTGCGTCAGATGTTGATTCTCGTACTTCCACTGCTCGTTGTAATCATCGTTCTCCAGGCAGGGCACCATCACGATACGATACGGCGGAGAGCTGCTGTGCTGCACCGTGGCACAACTGAGCTCGTTGCGCAGCACTTGGCTATTGGTGTAGGAGAAGAGCTGCGAGTGCTGCAGCTCCTTGCCACAGGGATAAAAGCCCAAATTGTAAGGTTTCTCATTGTTGTTCAGCAGATCATCGATGCACAGATTGTCCTGCACAGATCTAACCCTGCCCCAGGCCTTCACATTCTTGTTGGGCACAAATTTCTCGGGATACACGTTCTTCAGGTACCAGTCAAAGCTCTTGCAGCGCAGCTTCTTGCGCAGCACAACACGATGCGTCACGTCGCCAATATCCGGGTGGAACTTCAGATCGGGTCGATTAAGGAAGAATACGTTTATGTACTCGTCCATCCAGACTAGAGCCATGCGAGCGGTATTAATGCCGTGCGTATCACGATCATTGGGGAATCTGCAAGAAACGATTTCAATTGAAGCTGGGACAATTAACCAGTTGTTAAGTGTACATACTTGTAAGGATGGAAATCACGGAAAATGTGTCCCACTCGGGAGCAGGGTATTGTCTCAATGGTACCGCCACATTGCCAGATTCTAAAGGACATCTCCAGATTCTCACCACCCCAGCCATCCATCTAGAAGGATATTATAATTAAGTATTTGATACGATAGTTGAAATGTGTTTACTGCTCACCTGCTCATCGTAGCTGCCAACCTCCCAGAAGTAGCGCCGGTCCATGGCAAAAAGACCACCTGCCATGGTTGGACTGTAGGCGGGGCAAATTTCGCGTGGCTGACTACATTCTCTGCTCTGGCGCAGCTTCTCGCGCTCGGGCAGATTTACCCAATCGAAGTGGCCGTTCCATTGGAAGCCGCCCACCTGGAATGACTTGTAGCCATTGGTGCTGTACTGAAAGTCAACTGAATCGATCACATCGATGATAGGCACCAGCACACTGGTGCGCGAGTCCTTGATCCGCTGCAGCAGCGGCTCGCACCAGCCCTCATTCGCCTCGCAATGGGCGTCCAGAAAGATGAGCACATCGCCGGTGGCGATTCGAGCGCCAGCCAAGCGGGCGCGTATTAGACCCAAGCTGTAGGCAAAAAGAGCGAAAGAAATTTAAACTTTCCTTTAGCAAAATGGTAAAAAATGTGATTTTTTTTTGTCGAGTGGGTCTTGTAACAAAAAAGAGAATTAAATTATTGGGTCAGCGAACAGACGCGCGCAAAGCGAATAGTGCACGCCGAGATACGAAAGATATACAAAATAAAAGTCAAAAGCATAATCGTGAGTTGACGAACAGGTTTTACGGTTTCATTTTATGCCCTGTTAGCCAATGTGGCACGTAGGCTATAACGACTTGAGGCACAGACTGTTGAGAAAATAAATACATAAATGAAAATAAACAAGCTTCGATTTTAGAAGTGATTTCAATTCGATTTTTTAATATTTTTTTTTCTATATGAAAAATTTAAAATGAATGATTTTAATATATTATTTTAGAAAATGTATGCTTTTTCTAAACCTGCTTCATAGGGATTTCAAAAGACCTATAGTCATAAAGAAGATTGCTATAAAAGTTCTCAAATAAATGAATTTGGAATTTAATGCATTCATTATGACAGTTCTATCTTCTAAACTATTTTCATTTCTGCAATCTATAATTTTCCTAGAAGTGTTTGCCAGATTATTACAGGTAAAATTATAGGTAGATATTTCAGCTTTTCAGCTTAAGGGGTATTTTATAGTCAAGTTTGGTCGTGTAACTCGTTTGACTTTTGCATTTTCGAACGTTTTTCAGTTCTTCAACTTTAAGCTGTGAAGAAGACGCTCCAAGACATCCGTCTGTCCGTCTGCTCCGTCTGTCTGTCTGTTTGTCTGTCCAATTCTGAGTCTGTGCCGCAAAACGAGTTATTCAAATGAAGTCGAACCAAACGATATCCACTTGGAACGTGTGTTTGTGTTAATTTCACACAGCGCACAAGTTGAATGTGCATTCGATTAGCCAGCCGAATGAAACTTCTCCTAGCCACAAAATTTGTAAAGTGTGCCAGCTGTAATAGAGATTGGCTATGCCCACCACCTGTGATATACTCACCGATTATTGAGACGTAAGATGGTCACCTTGCCCACGGGAAAGCGAGTTTTCACATAGTGATCCAGTTTGCCGCCCAGCTCCGCATTATCGCTGCCATCGTCCACCAGGATCACCTCCTTCAGCGCCTGCTCATTGCACGTATTCAGAGTGCTGTGCACAGTGCGCAACAGCACGGAATAGGGTTCATTATAGAATATAATGATGACACTGGCGGTGGGCAGAGTGGCAGGATCATCGTACCGCTGTGCGAGGCACAACGGATTGCGATGATCGCCAACGGTGCGGTTGTAGGAGAGCAGCTCGCTCAGCTCCTCATTCAGAGCGATCTTCTTGTAGATCTTGTCGCCACGCGCCTTTGCCGCACCCTTTAAATGAGTAGCGACACCTTTGTTGCCCATCGTGCGATCCTGTTTCTGCAAGTCCAGCTGTATGCTCTGCTCATATGGTGATATCGTCACGGGATGTATTTCATTCTCTGCATCATCCACAAGCTTTTCATGGGCACGGATTATGGCAGCGGCTCGGGGCCGGGAGCGTAACGGAAAATCTTCGCTAGCTGGCTGCACTTTCAGGTAGAGCATAAAGCATAGAGCCACGAGCACAAATATTATTACTTTGCCATAGAAGGAACGGAACCGAGGCAGCATTTTGGTTGTTGTTGCTTGTGTGTATTGTTGTTGTAATAGTTGCTTGTAGTTGTTGTTGAGGTAGCTAGCTTTTTACTTTAAATTACAACGTGGCCCGTTGACTGCAATTTCTGCTGCTTGCTTGCTTCATTTGTCACGCCTGGCAAAATAAATGTATGAATATATTTTATAAATATTGCAAAAATAAATGGGAAAGCTATTAAACAAATTCTGGGGATAACATGATAATATTACAAAAATTATTCAAAAGTTCTGGATATTTACAATGTAAATATTAAAATTTCAAACTAAAATTATAACAAAAATTATGGGAATATTTAAATGCAAATATTCTAAAAATTAAAAGTAAAATGACTAACAAATTAATAAAAATGCTGCGTCTATTTTAAACAGTTTGTAAGGATTGGGGGAAACGGTAAAAATATTAATAATTAAGCAAAAGTAAAGTCAGATGAATAAATATATACACCTAAACACAAAGCAAATAATGGTTTGAAAAATAAGAAAATCATACAACATGCATAATAAATATAATATTTCATACTATATTTTTAAAATCGTATTTCATAACATTATTAACATAACTACTAATATTCAACACAAATTAAAAATATATAATATACACATTTATAGATTTACATACGTGTTCTGTCGCTTTCTGCCCGCAGCTTTTTTCAAAGTTTATTTATAATGTCCAGCAGCAGCTTTGAGCGAGCGCTCGCTTTGTGATGTGGCTGGCTGGTGGCTTAAACTAGACTAAACGTTAATTCTAGTCGCTGCGGTCGCTCTTGCTCTCTTCCGCTCCACGCCGCCCATTGCTCGCACCTATCACTCAATACATACATACATACATATATACTGTATATTTGCGTGTGTGTTTTGCTTAACTGTTGCTTCTTCTTCTGTTGCTCTCGACTGCAGCAGCGCTGCTGCGCATTGTTGTTAATTGTATATTTACAATGCCTTAACTTTTGGCCGCGTTTATTTTATGGTTTTGTGCTTGCTTAACGCGTCTGGCTTTCAATATTTGACTAAATATTGTATGAGCGAAAATAACAACACTTATGGACACCTAGCAGGTGAGCTGGCGTTGCCACCCAGTTAGCAAGTGTTTTGGGCTATGGATGCGTTCAGCATATCAATTGACAATTTATTTAGCTGAATATAACATTGCATAAAGTATACAAATTCTTAATGAACTCAAAATCCTGCATGGCTTGTATATAAATATTCGGTTTATTTACTTTTTGTAAAGATTATAGTAACTGTGACTGTGTTTTGTTGTTTATATAACAGTCTGGCAGCTCTATTATTTAAGTATGCTTAAGTGCGTCTCTTAAGCAGTGCTGTAAAATGTACACAGAGCGCTAAATTTCAAATGCAAACAGAGCGCTAAATTTCAAATGTAAACAGAGCGCTAAAGTTCAAATATAAATTGACGATTGTGTGCTAAATTTACCTGCATGTGCATGAAATATATGAATATGTTTTTTTTTCTGTGGACTTTAGAAATTTAATTTAGTTTAGTTTTAAGCCAAATTATACTATAATAAATAATATAATTTTATGGTTTATGTCTATTAATATATTCATATATTTTGAAATCTAGTTTCTCAGCTTTAAATTTCTAAGTGTTAAATGTAATCCAACAATCATAGAATAGTTCAAAAAATAATTGTTTCTCTGATAACAGTCGAGAGTTGAGGAAAGTGGGAGTGGGAGTTGAAGAGCTGCTTGAAAATGAGGCTGAAAACGAAAGGGAAGTGGAAACTACTGAATATGGAATATGTATGGGGCCTAGGGTCTAGTGTTTGAAGGTATTCAACTCAAAACTGTCACACTTGACACTTTTGTTGTCACTTAATGCACAAATTGCATGTTTACTTGTTGTTAAAATGAAAACAAAATGAGTTTCCTCGACACAAAAATGTGGTGTTTGAGTTTTTAGTCTTTGCTTTCTTAGACACGCGATGACACTTTGTTGTTGTTGTTATTGTTGTTGTTGTCGTTTCGTTTGCGCATAATTGAAATATTATTTGAATTTTTAGACTTTCATTTATTCAAATGATTAAATAGGGCCAACAAATTGAAACAATATTTGGCCCCATTGCTTTTGTGATTAATTTCGCTAATTAACTTTGGTATTTAATCTTCTTCTTTGCAAATTTTTATTATTGTTGTTTTTGCTGTTGTTGTGTTTTGTTTCATCCCATAATTAATACGTTACGTATACGCAAGCTTGTCGCTGCGGGAGACGCTGCAGGTAAGCGGCCAAAACACAGTTCAAAGAGCCAGCTAACCGCTGGTAATTGGAGTTTTCAAGGGGAGCGGGGTGGAAACTAGTTGTGGGAATCCAAAAATGTTCAGATGGTGTAAGGTGCAAGTGGCTCATTTTGCAGATCAGCGCTAACGCTCTTTAATAGCTTCCAGCGACAACAACTAGGAAGGAAATAAATTACTTTCAGTCTAGTCACACACCGTTTGCCAAAGTTTTTCATTTCTTTTCACCTGCGTTTACCTTTGTTTTATTTTTCCAGACATTTTCGCGTTTGATTTGTGTGGCGACCTCAAAATGTTAGCCAGTTTAGCTAAAATGTAACAGCGTCGACATTGAAGCTAATTAAGTTTTGGGTTTCTTCATGCTTTATACAAAATTAACACCTACAATTTCACAAGTGCAAGAGGCTAATGCATTTTTATTAATTTTATATTTTTGGTTGATCATTTAAGGTCGAATTTGTAAAGTTTTATGAGGCGCAACAGGTACGAAAATTTAATTGCAGCTTAAATGATACGCATATGTATTTTGATTGGTTATTAAAAGGTTAAAAATGATAATAGTATAAGTATATTTATTATTGACTTTAAGAGCGAGGTCTCATTAAGAGGCGCAAGCAAAAACAAAAACAAATAGCAAACAGCAAACAGCTTAGGTATTGTTCAAGAGCTGACCATAATGACATAGGGCACAAAGCCTATTTAATCTAAATGACCCTGAGGCGGTATAGTTTGGTCTGCTCCGGTTGCCCATTTATGTGGTCTCCAGTTGTTACTGTTATGCGGATAATCATCAGCTTCAGCTAAAGCTACAGCTCCAGCTCCAGCTCTAGCTACATCATCTCCTCTTTGCAATCCATCAACAGACAACAAATAATAATAGAATTCCAAAAGCGATTGCAATTGAAAAATTGTTACCACAATTTACTTTGGCTTTACGGTTTTTTTGTGTACGTAGTATAATAAAAGCCATGCCAATGGGATGCTCCACAAGTTGTCAATAGGTTGGCCAACTAAAATGATTGCTTTTTATTATTGCACAGACAAAAGGAGATGAGTTTGCTAAGGAGCCGTTGCTATGTGAAATACTTTATCAATTGATTGGCCATGGGAATTTTTATATTTCTTATTTCAGTTTCCTTGTGTGCAAGTAAGCTGTGGTAAAAGTATGACTGCAATTTTGTAATGTACAATTTAAATTTTCATACATTTAATTGTTACATTGATTTGAAAATTTAATATATATATTAAAATAACTTTTCTGAATCGATGAATTAAAAATATAAAATAAATTAATAAAATGACAAAGAAAAAAGGGTTTGACATTTTTTTTCAAAAAGTAATATACGGAAATTTAATGTTTCTTAAAACATTTTCAGAACCCCATAAAACATAAAAGTGGAATTAAAGTAGAAGCCAAATAATAACAAAATTTGCCACGGGATTGAAAATCGGTTCAGATTTGGCAAAGATATGGCACATTAAAGTCTAGGAAGAGCATTTCTAGGGACTTTAGTAAGTTACATGTCCATAGTATTATCAAGAAATTTTATAAAAAATCCGAGAAATGTGAATGCAAAGAAATTTAAATGTTGAAATATTATAAAAGACAAGTAATGATCAAAATGGCATCGATATTGAAAATCGGTTCAGATTTGGCAAAGTTATGGGAGTTTGAAGTTTGTGAAAGGCTTTTATAGGGACTTGAGTACATCGTAGTTATTACATAAGTTTATTAACTCAAAACGTATTAGTAATGTAGATAGTATATATAATCCTAAAAAAAACCACAAATGTGAACGTTAAATTGAAAATTGAAAGAGATTTTATGAGATGGCCGTAATCAATGCACGGCTATTGTGTGCCGTGGATATCTGTAACAATATCACCCACTGATTAACACCATGGGCCCAACACAAGGCCGTCGTCATGGCTAATTCAATAGGGAAGCACGCGACAAAAGAAGCGGCGCCAAAATGCCGCACTCAAATTATGATAAAAAATTAAATTATGTGCATAAGTCGATGATATGGTTTATAGTTTTTTTTATTTTAATGATTTTCGATTTTTGATTTTTTTGGTGTCTATTAGTGTGCCAGGTAGTTAAGTTTTGCATAAGCGTCACAGACACCCGCATTGTTTAGCATTTATGGTCAGGTCTGAGATCTGAGATGCGACATTGTTGCCAGATCCGTCAGCGAATTTGCAGTTATGATTGCAGCTCCAAAAAAAAAAGCCATCAGCTATGACTATATGTTCGCCAACAGACAAACTCTATATGCTGTCATCGTGTGTGGAATGCGTATGCACAACAATTCCAACTGGATTTTCACAATCACCAGCAAATTGATTCATAGATAACATTGAATGCCTTTTAAAATCGCATATTGATTTTAATCAAAAAAAACCTAAAAAGAAAAACACGTAAAAACAAAATACAAACGACGGACGTTGGCAACATTTTGGCGTTTTTTTTTTTTAAATGGTGCCATTTGAATGAAAATAGAAATAGAAATGCGTGGTTATATGTCGGTTACATGTATCTATTAAAGTATCCGCCAGCATTTATGGAGCGGAGGCGGCTGCCGCTGTATGTTAATGGAGTTTAGAGTTCAGCGCTCGGTTCACATTATACAAAGTGACTGCAACATTGGCGGATTGCGATTATATAATTGGGACTGCCCTGCGAACATTCGATGACATGGCAAATACGGCCTATCAACTTGGTAGCTGACGAAGCACGTCGATTTTTTTGTGTCATTATACCCTGATCCCATTAAAAATGGGAAAATATGGTACATATATTCTCCTATAGCATACAAAGGTAAAATACATTTCACTTTTTGAATACCCCTCTCCAATCTCACAGAAATTGAATTTTAAAGGTATGACTTTCGGATTTTACAAAGTTCCACATTTATATGCCAGCTTTGTGTCCTACAAATTTCATTTTGATCAGACAATAAACAAAGAAGTTATTAACGATTCAATGTACCCTAGTTTAAAGCCAAAGGAAGAAGAATTAATGCAAATGTATGACGCGCGTAGCCAGCTTGTGTTTGTATATGTGTGTGTGTTTCTATGTATGAATGCAGATAAATAACTTCAATGAATGTAAGACCTTGGATCAGGGTATATCTTAGTCGGGCACTCTCGACTAGTTTATACTATATTTGACACCCACAATGGATTAATAAAACAATTTAAAAAATCTATTTTTTGAAAAATCAATTTTTGTAAGGGTTCCCCCTTAAGCTTTTTTCGCAAAAATATTTGAAAAAATGTAACTTTCAATAATGAATAAATTTGATATGTAGAATTAATATATATACCAAACCATGAACAAAATGGCCTCAAGCTTGACAATCGGTTCAGTTTTGACCAAGTTATGGGAGTTCAAAGTCTAGGAAGGGCATTTATATGGACTTTTTGCGTTTTCAAGTCAATTTTTTTTGTCATTTTGGCATGATTTTTGACAGAAAAATGAAACACCTCAGAATCTTTTTTCTTATAGTTTTTTATACTATATTTGACACCCACAATCGATTAATAAAAGAATTTCAAGAATCTATTTTTTGAAAAATCAATTTTTGTAAGGGTCCCCCCTTATGCTTTTTTCGCAAAAATATTTGAAAAAATGTAACTTTCAATAATGAATAAATTTGAAATGTAGAATTGTTATATAGGACAAACTATGAACAAAATGGCCTCAAGCTTGACAATCGGTTCAGTTTTGACCAAGTTATGGGAGTTCAAAGTCTAGGAAGGGCATTTATATGGACTTTTTGCGTTTTCAAGTCAATTTTTTTTGTCATTTTGGCATGATTTTTGACAGAAAAATGAAACACCTCAGAATCTTTTTTCTTATAGTTTTTTATACTATATTTGACACCCACAATCGATTAATAAAAGAATTTCAAGAATCTATTTTTTGAAAAATCAATTTTTGTAAGGGTCCCCCCTTATGCTTTTTTCGCAAAAATATTTGAAAAAATGTAACTTTCAATAATGAATAAATTTGAAATGTAGAATTGTTATATAGGACAAACTATGAACAAAATGGCCTCAAGCTTGACAATCGGTTCAGTTTTGACCAAGTTATGGGAGTTCAAAGTCTAGGAAGGGCATTTATATGGACTTTTTGCGTTTACAAGTCAATTTTTTTTGTCATTTTGGCATGATTTTTGACAGAAAAATGAAACACCTCAGAATCTTTTTTCTTATAGTTTTTTATACTATATTTGACACCCACAATCGATTAATAAAAGAATTTCAAGAATCTATTTTTTGAAAAATCAATTTTTGTAAGGGGGGGGACCCTTATGCTTTTTTCGCAAAAATATTTGAAAAAATTTAACTTTCAATAATGAATAAATTTGAAATGTAGAATTGATATATAGGACAAACCATGAACAAAATGGCCTCAAGCTTTACAATCGGTTCAGTTTTGACCAAGTTATGGGAGTTCAAAGTCTAGGAAGGGTATTTATATGGACTTTTTGCGTTTTCAAGTCAATTTTTTTTGTCATTTTGGCATGATTTTTGACAGAAAAATGAAACACCTCAGAATCTTTTTTCTTATAGTTTTTTATACTATATTTGACACCCACAATCGATTAATAAAAGAATTTCAAGAATCTATTTTTTGAAAAATCAATTTTTGTAAGGGTCCCCCCTTATGCTTTTTTCGCAAAAATATTTGAAAAAATTTAACTTTCAATAATGAATAAATTTGAAATGTAGAATTGATATATAGGACAAACGATGAACAAAATGGCCTCAAGCTTTAGAATCGGTTCAGTTTTGACCAAGTTATGGGAGTTCAAAGTCTAGGAAGGGCATTTATATGGACTTTTTGCGTTTTCAAGTCTTTTTTTTTTGTCATTTTGGCATGATTTTTGACAGAAAAATGAAACACCTCAGAATCTTTTTTCTTATAGTTTTTTATACTATATTTGACACCCACAATCGATTAATAAAAGAATTTCAAGAATCTATTTTTTGAAAAATCAATTTTTGTAAGGGTCCCCCCTTATGCTTTTTTCGCAAAAATATTTGAAAAAATTTAACTTTCAATAATGAATAAATTTGAAATGTAGAATTGTTATATAGGACAAACTATGAACAAAATGGCCTCAAGCTTGACAATCGGTTCAGTTTTGACCAAGTTATGGGAGTTCAAAGTCTAGGAAGGGCATTTATGTATATGGACTTTTTGCGTTTACAAGTCATTTTTTTTTGTCATTTTGGCATGATTTTTGACAGAAAAATGAAACACCTCAGAATCTTTTTTCTTATAGTTTTTTATACTATATTTGACACCCACAATCGATTAATAAAAGAATTTCAAGAATCTATTTTTTGAAAAATCAATTTTTGTAAGGGTCCCCCCTTATGCTTTTTTCGCAAAAATATTTGAAAAAATGTAACTTTCAATAATGAATAAATTTGAAATGTAGAATTGTTATATAGGACAAACTATGAACAAAATGGCCTCAAGCTTGACAATCGGTTCAGTTTTGACCAAGTTATGGGAGTTCAAAGTCTAGGAAGGGCATTTATATGGACTTTTTGCGTTTACAAGTCAATTTTTTTTGTCATTTTGGCATGATTTTTGACAGAAAAATGAAACACCTCAGAATCTTTTTATACCCTGATCCCATTAAAAATGGGAAAAAGGGGTATTATGGTTTTGTGCAAAAGTATGTAACCGGCATAAGGAAACATCTCCGACCCCATAAAGTATATATATTCTTGATCACTATCAATAGCCGAGTCGATTAAGCCCTGTCCGTCTGTCCGTCCGTCTGTCCGTCTGTATGAACGCACGTTTCTCAGAGACTACAACAGCTAGAGACTTCATATTTGAAATATAAGTTCTCGTGGTGCCGGGACAAGACCAGTTTATCATTTTTTTTCGATATCTCAATCCTTTCAAAAGTTATCGATAAATTAAGATTCCAGCCAAGTGTTTTTCGGGTATAGCTTAAAAGTTATATGATGTAGAGTCACCAAATTTGGTACATATATTCTCCTATAGCATACAAAGGTAAAATACATTTCACTTTTTGGATACCCCTCTCCAATCTCACAGAAATTTAATTTTAAAGGTATTACCTTCGGATTTTACAAAGTTGCACATTTATATGCCAGCTTTGTGTCCTACAAATTTCATTTTGATCAGACAATAAACAAAGAAGTTATTAACGATTCAATGTACCATAGTTTAAAGCCAAAGGAAGAAGAATTAATGCAAATGTATGACGCGCGTAGCCAGCTTGTGTTTGTATATGTGTGTGTGTTTCTATGTATGAATGCAGATAAATAACTTCAATGAATGTAAGACCTTGGATCAGGGTATATCCTAGTCGGGCACTTTCGACTAGAGCACTCTTACTTGTTTTTGGCTTGATTTTTGACAGAAAGTATATGAAAAAGATCCAAATAATTAAATTAAAAGAAATGCATTTATTTTAGTTATATAATTAATAAGGGAATAAGACTCCAGTAAACTAACTTCTACTTATTAAAAAAAAAGTAAAGTCTTCAAATTCAAAAATATTTATAAAACGAAAGCAAAATTTTAGAATACATACAATTTCGTGATATAATTTGGAAAACTTAATCAAGCAATTTATTATTGATTTTGCGTATTCCGGCAATATCTGCCCCAGCCGTACTCGATGGCAAAGCAAATGCAGGCAAGTAGATGGGCGGCCGCATAGAATTCGAATATGGTGGATAGATCCCGCAGATTGATGGGATCCTCATCTGGCTTGGGCGTACTGTAATCCTGCAGCGTAGACAGATTCAAGCTGACCATGTCAAAGAAGCTTCGGGAAAGCCACAGCTGCATCATGCCAAAGGCCTGCATGAATAAAATATGCTGCTCGAAGAGCTGGCGATACGGCAAATGTTGCCGGAGTGGAATGCAAAGTGGCATAAAGCGATTGACGCAATTATCTTCGGAATAGTAGAAAATTTGCTCCTTGAAGGGCTTCTGTTGCTCCGCATAGGCTCGCCAGCGTAGCTCGGTGACTGGATAAATGTAGCTGGCATTGAAGGTGTCTCGCATCTTGAGAAACTCATTCCAATCATCCAGCACGAAAACATTCTTTGCATTGCTCAAGCTGACATTGTGACTACGGATTAGCACAGTAATCTCAGTGCGTTCCACTGCGATTTTGTACGGTGAATTGCGATAGTCCGCAAAGCTGTGCAACAAATCCTCCGCCGGCGGACTGGTGAGGAAGGATTGCAGAAACGATTCATACATGGTGGTGGTCATCAGGCTGGCGAAGCACAGCAGCAGGCAGATCGCCTTCAAGTGCCCACTGGGATTATCCGGCATGGGAAACGGTTGTCCCAGCAGTCCACGCAGGCAGCGATCGTTGAGCAGCACATTGGGCAGACTGAGCTGGCGCCAGGACAGCTCCCGGCTGTAGATGAGCAGCAGCGAGAATATCACAAATAGTATGCCAATAATGCTGAGCACCAGAGGATCCACAATGATGGCATAGATATGGTGATAGGGTAAATTGGCCGGCATTGGCAACATAAAGCAATATGTTGTGGTCACATACGGATAGCTCAGATGATCCAGATTCTCGGCTTCCAAGGTGGTGGTCAGCGCAGCTGCAATATCCAGTTCATCAAGCAGCGTCCGCTGCGCAATGTCGGCGTAGTAGGTAACCCGACCTAGCTCATAATCCTGCGGCAGCTGCAACGTGGCATTCACCCGCTTCACAAAAGCATTCACCAGATTGGCCACAAAGCCCATCATTTTCAGTTGCCCGGTGATCGGATGGTGATAGAGCATCGAACGCGGTGGCAGCTGATCCGGCTCACTGCGAATCACTGCACCCTGCATGTTCCCAAATTGCTGCACATAAAGAGGATCACTTGAGTTGATGTCCTGCTGCACATGGTGCACCTGCGGAATGCAGCGACAGCTGTACCAGTTGCCCTCTTCAGTCCACATGCCCACATTGGGCTGCTCCCGCAGAAAGTAATCCTCGCAGAGGGACTGCGGCGGCATCTGCGATTCCAGATAGACCAACCGTCTAGCCAGCTGCAACTTTGACAAGCTGCGTGGATTCAGCTCCTGCTCCGCCTTCGAGTCACAGCACAGCAGCAGAGATTCACTGCTGAAGCTCCAATCGTTCAGACTGCTGCCTTCCGTGAATAAAACTGTGGGCAGCTCCAGCTGCTGCAGCAGCTCATGGAACACACAAGGCGCCTGGCCATATATAACCAGCGTATCATAGTTTCGCTCCCGGCGTATTCTCTGCAACAGTTGCAGCAGCTGCAAATCTGTCGTAGTTGGCAGCTCGCCCAATTGGATGCACTGCAGCTGCTGGCACAGAGCACAGACCAGGATAAAGTTGATGTATAACTGCATGGCATTCACACGGTGCCACCTGCGGCCATCACGCAACTGTAAACTGCAACTCATTTGTGGCACGTTTTTGTTTGCAGTTTACCGTTTGCAGTTTGCATGTTTCGGGCCCTGTTAACATGGCCAAGTGCTCAATTACGCATTTATGGACAAATTTCTGGCATGTACAATGTACAATACAATGTTATTGAAGCGTGCTCGGACCTGCCCATTGCTGCACTTCTTCTTCTTCTTCTGCTTCTTCAGTCAATTGAACGCACTTGGACACTGTGCAAGGTACACTGTGAAAAATGTTTATATCATTTGCATTTGAATAATATAAAATGGAAATTTAAAACATAAAAAAAACATAATTGAAATAGACAGAAACAAAGTTAAATTAAATATAATTATAATTATCAATATAATTATAATTGATTTACTAAGGACCAAATGTTAAATATTAATAATATTTCTACTTTAATTTCTGTAATAGTGACCAGTGCTATTAATAATAAGCTAAAGCTAAAAAATAAATAAATAATAATACAATTAATAATAATATACAAAACAATGCAACACTTTTGTTTTTAGTGAACGCAATAAATAAATACATAATAATATATTTAATAATAATTTACAAAACAATGCAACATTTTTGTTTTTAATTATGAGCGATCAGATCTGAAAATGATTTATTTGATCATGTTATCCTAGTAAGACAAGTAAAACTTAACTTTTCCATTTCATTTTATTATTTTTTATTGCTTTGATTTATTTTTCTAGCGTACTTTTTTCAGCTTTTTTTTTTTTAGCTCTAAGCCCCAATTTAATATATTTAATACCGTGAAAGCTTGATAATCTTTTTACCTAAGATATGCAGAGATTCGCGTGATGCTGAAAGTAGATTTTGCCCATTCACATATATATATATATACATATGTATGAGGTCAGAATGTTGTCGCCTTTACTTTGGGGGTCTGCATGGTAAGAAGAGGCGTGGCGTGAGTGTGTTCCAATTGGAGATTTGGGCTCCGATTTTCACTGCGCAGCTGGCTGGCTGGATTGGATGGCTGGCTCACATTGCATGTCTTTAACAATTTCCGGTGCGCATTGTGTGTGTGTGTGTATGTGTGTGTGTGTGTGTAGCGTGTCTGTTGCCAAGTTATTTTGAAGCAGCGACAGCAGACAATTCCAACAGTTGAAGTTTTGGTGCTGGTGCTGGTGCTGGGACTCGAGATGGGGATGGAGTTAAAGATGGAGCGAAATTTTTCCGGCAATTGAAGCCAGTGCAGTTGATTGAATGACTTTGAAACGTGTAGAAATCAAACATTTCATTTTGTGCTCTTAATTGCAGTGCAAGTGGTTTTCAATTATTCAAATGAGTCTCTTCCACTCGAAAGTCTTCCGAATTTTCGCCTACAAGATGCCGCTTGGGGCTCGAGCTGGAGCTGCTGCTGCTGCGGCGGCGGCTCCTGCTCCGGTTGTTGCCAAAACTGGTCTAGACTTGCGTTAATAGCCAAACGAGGCAAAAGGCATTGGCAACAAGCCAATGACGACGGCGACACTGAATACTGAACACTGAATACTGAATTTCTTCTGCTTCATCATTGGGTTTTGGTGTTTTTGGCTTTGGTGATGCTATCGTCGCATTATCTGCTTGCTGCCTTTTGCCTTTTGCCATTTTCAGTTGTATTTGTTGTTGCCGCTCTTGTTGCCTTTGTTGTTGTGAATGACGTTTCAGCGAAAGTTGTTACGTTACATCGCCATCGCCATCCACATCCACATCCACATCCATAGCCACATCGACAGCGCCGTCGACTCTGAAAGCCTATGCAAAACCGGTCGGTCATTGATTTTTGGCGGCTTGGCAAAATTACCTGGCCATGGTCACTGCATTGGCAGTCAGTCACCCAGCCAGCCAGACAGTCACACACGCAGACAATGAGACAATCTGACAGCGGGACAGCTGGGCACAGCTGGGCCCATCTGCGCCCATCTTCTGCACGCATCGCTAATCTTGACAATTGTCGCACGCTGCGTATGCTTGATATTTATGAAGGTAGGCAATGAGCTTCACTTGTCAGCCTGTTGGTACTTAATGGCTACAAAATAAACAAAGATACTTGTCGGGGCAGCCATAAATATATAAAAAAAAAAAAACAAAATGTGTTGTAAGAAAAGGTTGCAGGCTGCTTAAATTTTTGTGTAGGCAACAAATTAGTAAATGACTTAAAGATAAAGTTAAATTTACTTCGCTAAATAATTATATAAAAAAAAAATATATGGTTAATTAGGAATTAATTTAGAGGCCAAGGCATGACTAAAATGGAATTCAGCATGCAAATTTTTTAAGTTTTGCCAAAGTTTTAAGAGTTTGAAATATATTCGAAAAGGATTTATTCATTATATATTATGTTTATTTAAATTTGGTTTCCTTCTAGTATTAAGTTTGATAAGGAGAAGATTTGTAATCCATTTATTTATATTTTTAAGAGGAACAACCTCTTATAAATCACAAGTCGATGTACTTATTATTGATGAGATATCCAGAGGTTGATTTTATTATTTATATATCCGCCCGAAGAAAACAACGGAAATAGTTTACAGAAATATCAATTATTTCTGTATTTCCTGTGTAAAATGGGTGTAAATAATTTATTTTATTGAAAGTTGTATTGAAGATAAAATCGAAAAAAATCAATATATTATTAAACAACGCAAAGAAAAAGCTTGCCAATATTTGCTACCCCAATAAACTGAGCAAATACAGAGAAAATAGGTTGATTGTAATAAGGGGCCATTTTGTTAATTTTAACAATTAACCTACACATTTTTAGCGATTGTTTCCTAATTACCAAAGTAATTACAATAGTAATTGAGTGCAGCTATGTCAGGTCAGCTTACCAACGATATTTTTAGCCCAAAAACCTCAAGCATATATATTATAATTTGTACCTTCACAAC
The DNA here is from genome assembly GCA_035045305.1 of Drosophila maculinotata. Classification (NCBI taxonomy): domain Eukaryota; kingdom Metazoa; phylum Arthropoda; class Insecta; order Diptera; family Drosophilidae; genus Drosophila; species Drosophila maculinotata. The sequence continues at coordinate 11,988,024 of JAWNPD010000387.1, forward strand.
ATGCCATAAAATCAATCATTCATCAAAATTTCAATATTAATTTGCTTTTTTCTGGTTTTTTTTGGCATTATGAGTACCTAAAGATATGTTTTTTTGTTGGTGGCTATTTGCCGCTCATTTGCTAACTGGGCAAGCCAAAATGTTTATGAGTTTTATGACCGACAATGTAACAAATCGCCTTTCGATAACTGCTCATTATGTGCGCTATTGTGATCTTTGTGATCTTTGCTCTTTTGGCGCGCACTTTTCATTTCTTTGCCGGGGTATTTTCTATAAGCTGTGTGCCCGATTTGCCATGTTATTATTATATACCATATACTCTTGTTTCTTTGCTTGATTTGGAATAAATATATATATATATATATTTTTTTTTTTTTGGTATTACCGGCATTTTGGACACATATTGAGCTATTGTTGGCTCGAGGCGCAATTTGAGCTACTCTCTAAGCGTAATTGTAATCATGATTAAGTAGTTTTCTGCTGTCAGCTGTAATGCGTGTATGTGTATGTGTGTGTGTACTAGTGTGTGTGTGTGTATTCAGATTCACTTTCAGCATGATTTGATTGAGAATGCTCGAGCCGTCGATTTGCTTTGCAGACTCCAAAAGCCAAAGCGGCAACTCACCACGAGGTGAGCTGAGTCTCTTGAGCTGGTGTCTTCTTCACTCTCTCTTTCTCTTCTGCGGCTTTGCGCTCATTCCGTACGACTGGCAAGTTGGCAACTTGGCGACTTCAGAGTGCGCTGCGTTTTGCATCAAGTTTCAGTTATAACACGGCCGCGTTTCGCTTTGGACGCGCTTCTCATTCTCCTCTCGATCAAGTTTGCGTCGCGTTTTCGTTACGTGAACCGTTACGCGAGACAAGTGCAAGGATAACGCAAGGAAACACAAATATATATAAACGTTGTTTATGCGGTGCAGTGTTGTGTAGTGCATTGTTTTGTTGTTACCTTATTTAGCCAAACATCAGCAGCAGCTGTTGAGCGGATTAACAAACTTGTCAAGCGTTGTCCTGCAAGATGCGCTTGCAACATTTGCCATTGCTGGTAAGTAACATTTTCGCATATAGAGTCTTATATAAGCGTAATAGCAAAAAACTGTTGTAGGCGCTTTGCAAAACTTAGTACACACCTTAGAAACTAGCTAACTAAACATAAAATAAATTAATAAATATATAAAAATAAAAGTATACATAAATAGCCATAATTAAATAAATAAATAAATAAAAAATATAATAAAAATATTAAAATTAAATACAAATTTAATAAAATGAAAATAAAATATAATAAAATTAATCAATTTTGATAGTAAAAGTAGCAAGTCATAACTATAAACATAATTACTAGAAGAAATACAAATCATTGCTAGCTTTTGTTTTGTCATTCTAGTGTTTTTTACCAAAGTGACAAGTGTGCTAAATTATAAGTTTTACTAGGATGATTAGATAATCAAAATAAATAAATTTAATGAAAAATTTCGGTTAGCTGTGTTGCTGTGGGCAGGTGTCAGCGCTTGACCCGCGCAACTGCAACTTTGCCACCTGCCTGTATTCAGTTTACCCCCCGTTGACATTGATAAATTATGTCACTAACGCGCAACAACAACAACAACAACAACAACAGCAGCAGCAGCAGGCAACAACTCAGGTGTAAAGTGTCTTCCGGCTGCCTGCACAATGTGAAGTGCAGGAGTTTGGTGTTTGTAGTCAGTGTGTTTGTATGTTTTCGGTGCCGCAGTCTTCAACTTGGCTGCGACTTTTAATTGTCTGCCCATTGGGGCTTGTCTCACTGTTTTCACTGTTGCATGCAACAACTAGTTAGTGCTGCCTGCTTGGCATCACACCCAGACTTGTCATATATGCAATCAGTCGCCAAGATCTTGTGTAATCTCGAGCATCAGTATTTTGCATTGTCAGTCTGGCCAATGTGGCGTATGCGCAATGGCAAATAATGACCAGGTAAAGACACCTGCAGCAGAACAATTGTTGTTGTTGTTGTTGTTGTCTGCTTGCAGCTGTTGTTGCAGTTAACGACTTCATCTTCAGTGCATCAAAAATCAACATGCAACGCGGCAATTGAAAAACGTGCCCTCCTTTCGCTTCTGTGGCAGCAACAGCGGCAGCCGCAGCGGCAGCCTTTCAAATGGCCGCTGACTTTATAGCCAAAAATCAATGGCCATCATTAATGGCAATTCGGCTCATGGACTCGTTTTTGTAACCTTTACAAAAGATTTGTAAGTTTTTTGTTTTTTTTTTTGTATTTTGTTTATTTATTTTTTTGCAATTTCATTTGGCAGACGTTCGACCCAGAAAGTGTTTATGTGTTTGTCAAGACATGTGGCCCAAATGCGTTTCATGGCTAATTGCAAGTTGGTAGTGTAAACACCAATAAGTTGATTGTCATTGTAGAATTGGCCAAGTTATTGTATACAACAAAAAGAAGTGGCCAAAATGGCCCGCTTTCCGTCAGACAGCACTCGGCCCCAGGGCTGACCACGAACACAATAACACTTCAGCACCTGTTACATGTGTGTGTGTGTGTGTGTGTGCGTCTCTGTTGAATAGGCAGCGTCATTTTTTTAATATGCTGCACGCATGCAAACCAACAATTTGTATGTGAATTTGGAGTGTAGAAAGTTGATTGGTTTTATTTATAATTTTTGTATTTTTCTTTATTTTTAATTTTTTCATTTTTATTTATGTATTTGGTTTGAGCCGAAAGTTGAGCTAGCAATTGTGACAAGTTCAGGCAGCTAAGAAAAATATATATATATATATTTATATATATATATAAGTATATAATTAAGTCAGCTCCTAGCCAGGAATGCCTTTCACTTGCAGACAACGCAATTATTTTGGCCAATCGGCAGATGCGTCGCTGGACAAGATTGACCAAAACAAAAATATATATATATAAAATAACTTTGGCCGAAAGGAAAAGGAAACTTTGGCAGCCGCAACTGAAGACGAGTTGGCAGCAGGCAACAGGCCAAGTACAGGTTTTTCTAGCCAATCGAGTGAATGGCGACACACGAAATATGAAACACACACACACATACATACACACAGGCGCGGAATGAGTTGTAAACACACCAAATTGGAATGTGGTTTTATGTATTTTTGTTTTTTTTGAATTTTGACCACAACAAATTTTTCAGTCTGCAATTACAACTGCAAGAGTTTTTGGCAGCGCATTTGCTAACTGCTGCCGATCATCATCAGCAACAGCAACATCATTATCGTCATCATCGTCATCATCATCATGCATTTTAATTAAAAGTTACTCAAAAGTTGCCGCTTCTGGGCCAGCTTCTTTGAGACATTATTATGCATGGCATATTAATGAGTCCAATGCGTCGATTAGCTTAACTCTAATTTGTTGCTACCACCCCCTACTCCGCTCCACTGGTTGTTAACATTTTTTTTTGCTGGAATTTTAATTAGTGTGGCTGAGTCTTTAGCATATGTATTAAACACGGACTGCACATGTTGCATAATATCTCAAGAGTTCACTGAATGCGTCATATGCAAATAGCATACAAAAGATACGCAGTCAAAGATCTGAGCTGGCCACAAAGATGGGGAAGGGGGGGGGGGTAACATCGGTTGTGGCCGGTTCCGGCTATAGCCTACTCTCACTCTCACTTCACTTGCGGTCTTTTTTCTTTTTCTGTTTCTTTTTCTTTTGTTTAATTTATGCATGTGTGTGTGTGTGTGTGTGTGTTGTTGTTTCTGTTTTTTCTTCAACCTTTTATTTATATGATTTTTATGTATTTTATGCAACGACCTTGCACATCGTTTAGCTACTCAGCTAGGCTGATACGTGCAGTATCTTTAACTAATTAAACCCGGGCCTTAATTATTAATTTAAGCGGGGCGGCAGTCAGCACCCTTCGGGCGCCCATTGCTTCAAAGCCGAGCGAGTTCGTTGCCTAAGTCTTTTGTTACCACATGTCAAAATTCCACCCGCCGTTTTATGTTTTACTACCATTCATTCAGTTGCCATATCTTTTGTGTAATTGTCACCAAATGCAGCGGCTACGCTGGTCACTTAAATTTGTTGTGGGTTTTCACTTACGCTTTTTGCTTGCCTTTTTTTTTTTTGCATAACCCGTTGCTGCAACATTTCGTTCAATTGTCTTTCAATTTACGAAGTAATTTGCTTTGGACACATATGCAAAACTGCAACGGTGACAAACTTGCCCAATACCTTAGTTATTAAATAAGACAAAGATATACACGCAGAGTGAGAGAGCGAGACAGATTGAGAAAGAGAGAGAGAGAACAAGATACAGAGAGAGAGGGAGAGAGATAGCGCTCAACAGGTGTAAATTACTTGTGTGATGTGCTATTAAATAACAAAAGAAAACAAGTAAGAACAGTGTAGCTAAAAATGCTAGACGAGCAGTTACCCTTTAGTCAGATACATATGTAATATCCTCACAACCAGAAACGATATTCAAATATATTAAAAAGCAAGGCTATCACTAAAAATATCGTATTCAAAAAAAAGGCAAGTTATAAAAAATCTACTTTTATTTATAATATATTTGTTTAACATTTATAAAATTTAACTTAAAAAATTAAAAATACGGGTATATAAACTCAAAAATAAATTTAATTTACTATATTCTATGTATATAATTATTATACAAAATTGGACATGTCAAGTTTGTCGTTCTGTCTTCTACAAACTCAAAATCGATTCTCATCAGCTTTATAAAAAATCTATATCTATATATTGTGATATTTTTGTTTAACATATATAACATTTTACTTAAAAAAATTAAAAACATTTGTGAATTAAATTGAATTTAAACTCAATCTTAAACAAAATTCGCCAAATCTATCTTCTATAAACTCCAAGAGTTTAAGCACTGTAATCCAGATTATATGCATGCAAAAACTTGAAATACTCTTATATCTTTCATTTTGTCGGTTACACATTGTTGCACTAATTAATTATACGCCTACCCTACAAACACTCGAACTGCCGCTGTTAATTGTTATAATAATGCAATAGGTAGTCTTTAAATCTGTCTAAATGTTGACACATTGCTGTATCTTTTCTATAAAATACCTGTAAAACAAGTCATTTACTCATTTGCATTTGATGAAAATGGTTTGAACAATTTTCAATGACATTCTTTGACTGGTTGAACAACTTTTACATTTCTGACTGACTCCCCAACCATTGTCCGCACAATCGTGCCGAGTTTGGTTTTTTTTCCGTTTTATTTTTGTATGCTCTTATAAATGATGATACCAACAGCGGCAGCTGCAGCGTCATCTTTTTTGGTTTATTATGCATATGAGATTGAAACTTTGACTGTGACTGTGTCCGAGATTGCGATTGAGATTGAGATTGAGACTGAGGCGTCTTCACCTACCCTGCGGTGAGAGAGGGGGGAGGGGAGGAGGGGTTTGGGAAAACAGTTGCTAGTTGTTGGCACGTTGCCGCCAAAGTTGACTTCAACCTCAACTTGGACTTGAAGTTCGCTTTCTCATCGCGCTACCTGTGCTTGGGCCTATACCTGTACCTATATATATATATATATATTTAGCTGTGCCTGCATCTGTTACTGTATTTGTATTTGTGCCCAATTCATGTCACGTTGAGGTAGATTCGGCTGGCGTCCGGCCCAGCAGCATCATCATCATTCGTTTGACTGACAGAAAAACACTTTCATTTTTCATTTCATTTAATAATTCATAATTTATTTTTATTTTTTTCTTTGTTTTTGTTGTTTTTTTTTTTTCGCTGCTGGCTGCTGCTGCTTCAGCCGTTTCTCAGCTGCTTCAGTTGTTGTCGTCGTCGTTGTTGTTGTTGTTGTTGTTTGCTGTTTGTTGTTTGTTGTCTGCTCGCCAAGTGTTTCAAGTGGTCTACATTTTGCCGCTTGGCGCGTCGCTTACTTCCGTTTTGGTGTCAGGCTGTGCAGCTTCTAAACCAAAAAAAAAAAAATAAATCAAAAAGAAAAAGAAACGATTTATGTTTTGCGTATTTTGACGCCTTTTAGTCGCGGCTGCGGTGGCGACTCACACGCCAAGTTTGTCGCTTGAGTCTTTCGTTTGTTTTCGCCACACTCACACAAAACATTTATTTTGCACGCCTCAGTTTAACACACACACACACACACACACACACTCGCACACACTCACTTCCTTTCGTGCCTGCTGTTGTTGTTGGTCTACATATTAATAACTATCGCTGTTATATAACTCACGGTTGGTGGTCTTTAATTATAAGGATTATACGCAATTTCGCATTTCGCATTATGCACATCCGCAACAGCTTTGATGGGCACTTCATGGGCACTTTTGGCTGGCCAAAAATCTTTTTAAATACGTGGCTTTCATATGTGAATCGATTGAGGACATTTTACAAAAGTGACGCTGCACAAACGAGTTTCTCAACCGAGAAACGCCTTGGAAATATGCAATTTCTATGATACGGCTATTAACGCCTTCCATGGCCACAAACTCAAGTGCTTCTTTTTTATTTATATTTATTTGGAGGGGGACTCGTTTTTAACAGCAGTCGGTATTGATAGTTTTTATTTTATTTTATTGAAACTCAGCTGGCTTCATTCATTTCATCCATCTTATCTTAAGTGGCAGCGCCACTTAATTAATTCAATGTTGTATTTAAAATGTCATTAGTGCGCTTTTGTTAACGCAAATTCAGAACACACAACTGTTTCAGGCTATAAAAATGTCAATTCTTATTAAAAATGCCTCATTAGCCCCAAAATTGGGCAACTCCTCGGCGCTGGTGAAAGCCACCCAAAAAAGTAAAACTAGCGGATTAGGCAAAGATGTGATTAACCCCAGAGTGCGCCAAGAAACTGTCGGATGATTTATGATTTATATATACTTGCGTGTGACCCAAAAAGATACATCTGAGAACTATATTTAGTGAGCTAAGCTTGATTCTTAATTCTTTGTTGTTACAATTGCTCAAGTCAAAATTAATTCAATATTTCAAAATAAATATTCTCATGTCTTGAAATATATTAAGGCAATGTTTTCTCATACTTAAAGTTCATGTTCATATTCTTTAACATAAAGTTAAATGTCATATTATGTTAATTTTCCCATAATGCTGTAATGTTAGAATTCTGTGCAATAAATTAGCAAACAGGTAAAATACATACATAAAATCAATAAAAAATTGTAAAATTTGCTGCATGCCAATTACTTACTTATAAGTTTTTCCGCCTTCAGTTTAAGCCTAAAACAATTCAAGTAGAATAGCATATTTAACTGGCTGTTAACTTTAATAAGAAGGTAGGCATATTCAATAATGTTGTTAATTTTATTAGATTTTTATATTTATTATATATTTATAAACAATAAGCCTTACTTTTAATATAATCTTCGTTTACCGAGGACCACATTATTATTATAAAATGCTCAAATGATGGTGGTTTAATATAATTTCTTGAGCCATTGCAAAATCTGTTTGCACAATTTGCCTTTCTAGTTTTAAAGCTAGCCGCTCACCTGCATAATTGACTGTGACTAAATATATTTACATACATACATACATACATATATATATATATACAGCTCTTTTGACGTTCTGAGTCTTTTGCGAGCTGACTTTCAGATCAGCGCGCTGCAGAATAATTGTGCCGTGTCATAAGCCGTTGGCAAACTGTTCACATGGCCAACAATGGCAGATCGTCTGGCACATATCATAACTGTTCATCATCAGCGGTTTGTGGCCGATTGTTTGGGCCAAATGCGAGTTATTAACTTTGCTTGTTGCATGATGCAGCAGCAGCTCTTTGGGGCGTTGTTGCAGAGATTGCCATCCCGCTAATAGGCATAACTGTGACAATCGCAACAACAACAACAACAACAACGACAAAGAGGTATAAAAAGGCTAATTGCAAATTGGCAACAACATGAGAATCCATGCTGGCCATTTGTCATCAGTTTAAGAGCTGATATGCTAACTAATGCAGTTTTGCAGGTTGGCAACTGGCAATTGGCAATTGGCAATCTGCAACTGCAACTGTGGCAACAACTTGTCGGCTGATTTCACTAGACGCTTGTAAACACGAAGCGACAAAGACACCAACAATTTGCTGTCAGCAGCCAGCTGCCACATGCCACAAGCTGTTGAGCTGTAAAGCTGCAAAGCTGTGCAGCAGCATCTGTATAATTTTGACCAGGCCTCTTTCGGTTTTGGCCATAATGTAGCTTTGGCTTGCATTACACAATCGTGAGGCTGCCAAATTAAATTTGTTTGAGATGCGGCAGTGCTCTCAAGTCTTTGATTTACACTTGCTCACTAAATGCTAGTCAAGCGTTTTTATTATTTCCATTTTTTTCTCTCGATTCATTACATAATTCTGTGCAAATTGTTGTTTGTAGTTTTGTTGCTTGTTGCTGGCCAACAAAATGTATTAGCTTGTAAACAATATTGTTAGCCGGGTGCGTGAATATGTATATATATATATATTCAATCTGCTGGCATGTGAGTGTGTGTCTGTGTGTGTGTGTGTCTGTAAGCTTTCTCCCATTGTTAGTATGTTTCTTTTCTTTTTGGTTATGCGCCAGTTTCTGTTAGCGTTGTGTGTACCATTAATGGCATTTGTTTTGGCTTTGTTTTGGCCAAATCTTTGCCAGCTTGCTTTACATTTAACTTGACATTTGCCCCATTGTCTGCGCTTAGCTCTTCTTGCCTCTGGCCAGCGGGAGGGCATTCATGTGTTAATAAATCCATCGACTGGCTACCGAGCTGAGCCGAACCTGAGCAACCAGCGGCACCAGGTGTAGGTCAGTTCATTATGCTAATCCAATGCTTGACCAATTCGCGATAATTTCTATGGGCTTTTGGCCGTGTTAAATAATCGTTTTGTTTGTGTGGGCATTCGATCTGTGACAATGTAGCATAATTAGCATAGGATGTTGTAATAACTAACTCTATAGACATCTAGTATACTATATATGCTATATATACTGTATATACTATATATACTATATATACTACAAAAACTATATATACTATATATGCTGTATACAGTTGCAGCTGTCTCTGGATTTAATGATTGCAATTAAAAAGATGACGACGCGACGGCTGTCAAAATGTGTGTCAGCAAGTGCTGTTGCCAGATATCACACACTAAGGCGACAAAGCAACAACAGCACATCAAAAACATGCAACAAAACCAAAAAAAACAAAAACCAAAAACAAAAAACAAATAAAAACAATAGCATTTGCCGCAAGTGCTGTCAAAAGACTTTGCACAGCTTCCGTTTTAGACATTTGACAGTTTCGACGATGTGACAACGATGCCATAATCATTATCTCAACATATATAATCACATATACATGCATATGTATGTGTGTGTGTCTGTGTGTGACCGCTTGATCTTTGCAATACAGCTAGCGCTCAGATTGCGCATACGACACTTGGTCCACTACATTACATTTTACTATTGTCTGTTTGTGTGTGCGAGTTTCACTTTAAATGTGATTATTACTCAATTATAATAAATCAAATGTCAGCGCCCACAATGCTGACATTTGCAGTCAATAAAAGTGGCTAGAAATACTCTTTTTTTGTTGTTGTTGAGAAAGTAAAGCAAATTTTATTTTATGGCAATGCCAAATGTCAAATGCCAGCGCCTGAGTCACAGTTGGTTGGGTGTAGAAGGGGGGCAGTGGAGTAACCGAAAACTATTTTCACTTAAAGTTGAAAGCTGCATTGGCAGTTGGCCAAGACGACTGCGTGGGCGTTGCTGCAGCTGGCTTATATAGAAATTGTTGTTGTTTCGTTGTGTTGTGTCGGTCTATTGTCATATATATAATAATATATATATATATATATATATATATATGTAAATAGCAGTAGGAGTTACACGTTTCTCTCATTTGTGTACTCTCTCTGTGCCAAGATTAAATAAGTTTATGTGGGTACATGTGACTATATTTGTGAAGTTTTGTAACGCAGCTCCCATTAAGTCATGTATATATCCATTAAGTATATATATTTTCTGATCAGCATCATATAGCTGACATAGGAACAATCAGTTGAGCAAGGTTGATCTTTTATTTACCAAAATATCCCCACCAAAATCAGCAGTTAAAACTAAGTAGCTGCAACTAAGAGATTGATGCGATTCTTGATTGGAATACCAGTTACATTTGAGTGATTTGAGATCGATTTTTTTCTTGGTAATTTGCAGAGTGGTTTCACTTGTTATCATCATCTGAGGTTACTCAGGAATTAAGCTTTTCATGGTCATCCTATTATCTGAATGATATCCATGATTCGCAGACCCAATAAAGCTCGTCAGCCTTTTATCTTAAAAATGTCTATTATCTCTTTCAAAATACATTAAATTTATTAATATCGTCGCTGCCATTATCAAAGATTTTTTTGTCACATGCATAGTGGCTGGGAATTTGATCTTGAAAGTGTCGGCGGTGGTAAAAGCCTGTCTAAACCAACCATCCCGTTTTTTTTTTATGATTGCTATGGGTGTCGTTTCGTTTGGTTCAAATACTCGAAAAGTTCTTTGACACCACAGGTTTCCCCTTATCTTCAGTATTATGTTGCCTTCCACATTTAGTATTTTAAATCTCGGGGCCAAACTCCAAAGTTGTTTAATCTTACCAATCGGCAACTCTTCTGGCGGCGGTCCAGTTACATTCACTACCTTCAATCCTGAGGCAAATGGATGCTGTGATCGTAATACACACCGCCCCTCCGGAGTGTAGAAGAGCATCTCAAGCTTACGGTCTCCTTGCAGTAAAAAACGATCAAGACGTGTGCTTTTTTCGGCGACGATCAGGATAGTCGTTCCCGAACTATTTATAATCTTATAGCCATGTTTTGCCGCTATAAAAAAATTATATAATCGCACTTTCTGCTGCATGGTTATTTCGGTTAGCTCCGATAGTAAATCCATTGATGGGTTATTTTAGAAATAAACTTGAATAATTTTGTATTTTCGGCTACATTTTGAAAGGTTGTTCTATTGACATCGGACTACTAGTATATCGTGCTAGCGACCTTAAAAAGTGTATATATTCTTGATCAGCATCGAGAGTCGAGTTTATTCTCCGTGGATCTCAGATTACTGTAAGAGCTAGAAACTTCATATTTAAAACATACTTTTACTCATTCCATACACAGATCAAGTTTTTGTCCGCTTTAACAATGACTTTAAAAATATTTCGATAAATCCCCGATTACCTTTAAACACCTTTTTATATAATAGTATAATATTTTAATTACAACTAAGTTATTTAATATTAAATTTAACATATTATGGCAAGAGAAAGTTTAGCAATTGGATCAGAACAAAATCCATGATTCGACGACTTAATACAGCTCTACACTTTTTAAAAGCAATTATTTCTTTTACTGAAATACAACAAGTTAATTAATATCGCTGTTGCGATAATCGATGCTTTTTGTTGCACATGCATAGAGGCTGGAAATTCCACCTTGAAAGTGTCAGCGTGGGTGAAGAACTCTCGTTGCCATCCATCCCATTGTTTTCTGATGAATCCTATGGGTTTATTATCAGTTCGATTATATATTCGAAAAGTTCTATGCACCCAGAAATTTCCCCTTATGTCCAGTTTCAGCTCGCCCCTCTCACTTAGTAACTTAAATCTAGGACAACAGCTGCAAACTTCTTCAATCTGACCTAGTCGCGTATACCCCGGAGGTGGTCCAGTTACATACACATTCTTCAATGGTATGTTAAATGGATGGCTTGCTCGTAGTACACACCTTTCGTCAGGCGTGTAAAATAGCATCTCAAGCTCACGGTGTTGTCGAAATGCAAGACGACAAAGTACGTTGCTCTCTTCTACGCAGATCAGTATAATCCTTCCCGACATATCTGTTATCTTATAGCCATGGCTTGCCGTTGTAAAAAAATCCAATGCTTGCACTTTCTGCGTTATGATTAGTTCGGTTATCCCTGCTAGTAGTTCCATTGAAGAGTTCTTTTAGTATTTCACTTTGATAATTTTGTATTGTTTTCTATTTTGTGACAGGCTGTTCAGATTATTACAAAATTTCACAAGCACAAATAGTCAAAGTTCACAATTGTTTAAAGTTGTCTTTTCTCAACATCGCACTGATTTATTCATAATTAAAGATAATTAAATGTAGATTTGCCACAACAATATATTTTATTGTCGCCAGATAATCTTAGATTTTTTATTCTTTTTACATTTATTTGATTACTTCTGACATTTCTAAATATTGTTTCCTAACCGAATTTCACCTACAAATAATTAAAAGATATTACACAAAATGTCTAATCCAACAATATTAAGGTTGCAACGCATTTTTCATACATTAGTGGTGGTTTAAGTGATTCTTTAGTTGTATCTGGGATACGTGCTTTGCGGGGTAAATTCGGAGCCGGACGTATAGGATGACGCGATCCCTGAGGTTCGTAATCTTCCATCTCGAATACGGATGATTCGAGTTGCTGTCTTTGGGCATACTCTACGTTCGAATGCTCCATATTCACCACTGGAGCAACATCCGGCGATTCGTTAATGCTCCAATTTAGAATTCGCTTTTTCACTTTCATATAAATGAGCATAATAATGAGCAGGATTACCCAAAAGCATAGGGCTAGTCCCAATGCAAAGCCGATAGCAATTTTAACGCATGACCAAAATGTGCAAGTATTCCAAGGAATCCATTGCTGATTTCTGCACACAATTATTATAGTTGGAGTTACTATTATCCAATACAAGATAATAATTAAAATCTCAGTAAATGTAAGTTTCATTTTTACACATCGCGTGAATCGCGCCAGGAATCAGAAGTACGACTAAATGAAATGCTTGAAAATAATTCCCCATAGAAAACTGCATAGGCTGAGAAAGTTCGTATAGGTTGCGGTGACGAGAAGTTTTAATCATGGGCGATAAAATTATTATATATTAAGTTTAATATTGTTTTTTGGTTCAGAGAATTGTGGTCTGCTTTTTATTTTTAACTGCATAATAAATGTGTGTTTAGCAATCGGCAAAAATAGTATGAAAAAATTACAATTACGCATGCACTTTTATTCATAAATATATTGTTATATGTCCCATATAAAATATATATAATATATGTGCGAAAACGTGTGCTCACTAAATATAGTGTATACGCGATTCGTTGGCTAATTGGAGTCGAGTCACCTGCATTGTTGCTCGTTTATTGTTGAAATGCAAATTGCGAGTGTTGAAACTGAAATTGAAATTGAAATTCAAGTCTGCGCTTTAGCGAAACTTTCACGGCTACGTGTGGCAAATAGGCCGTCGCATCGATGACGATTACTCAGCTAGTCAGCTACTCAGCTACTCAGTGTCTCAGCGTGGCTGACACAGATACAATGCTCGATTGAGACTAACCCTAACAGCCTCAAAAATTGAAAAGATTGATGATCAGATGATCAGCTCGACTCAATCGACTCAATCGACTCCGTTGGCTCTGTTGGCTCCCATAGGCTTGCCTTGCCTTTAACCCAACAAGTTGTTGCGGATCGCATTTTTTGTGGTCAAGCAGTCAACTTGACATTGACCCAATGCCAAAGACGGATTCAAGACACGTCCACCACGTTTTGTTCAGCTAATTTCTGCTCGTTTCGCCAAAACACTTTTACGGGGGGAGATCTTGATGTCGGTTTGTTAATGTTGATATTTGTTTTCATTGCGTTTTTAATTTGCCACTTTTGGGCATTCACCAAAGTTTGTTTAGCCTTTTGTAGTTCGCTTTTTTTTTTTCTTGTGCGGTAAAAGTGTTTATATTAACAATATATTATTTTATTTTATTTCATTTAATTTTTGGGGGTCTCGACCTTGCAAAGTTAATTAAAAATATGACCAAATAAAAAGAGCAGCCAATTAGGCCAACAAATGTAAATAAATCAGTGAACGTAATAATTATAAGTTATTTTTTTAAACTCACACAATAATCTTCTCTTTTTTTTAATTTTATTTTTAATACTCACTTACTGGGTTGAGTTTTTTAATTAAATTTAAATTATCCGAAATTTAAAAACCAAAAAAAATCATCAATTAAATAAAAAGTTAATAAACTAATTTTTGTATTTACTTTGCAGTTGGCGCTGTTCGCAGTTGGAGCAGCTGTTGGAGGAGCCGCTGCCACAACGAAGCCAAAAAGCGAATCCAAGTCCAAATCAGAGACGACCAAGAAACCCACGACCACGCCCACCACTTCAACATCGACAACAACAACAACAACTACACGTCAGTCGAAGGCTTTGAAGTCTGTGCCCGGCGAGAATCGCGGCAAGCGGACACTCTACGACTTTGGGAATGCGGCTTATCTCTATCCGGAGGTGGCCAGCCGTCGTGCCGGCTACGTGGACAACTATTATGCGCAGTCGGGCTACTACAATGGCCAGCAGGCCATAGGTAGGCTACCACAAAAACTTGAAAACTTGGATGCACTTACTCCATTACAACTTATGTTTTTTTCCATTTGCAGCTCAATACCCTAGCGGGTTTGGCGGCGCCTATGCTCCTTATCCGCAGTATTTGGAGGCGCCGGAGCCCATCATTGAGATCATCATCAAGGATGCGAATGAAACGTTGGCGGAGGAGCCACCACAGCCCATTCTCACCAAGAAGAAGAAGAAGAAGGAGAAGGTGCATGTGTACTATGTGAACTACAAAAAGGATCAGAACAACAAGCTGCATCTGGAGACGCCAATTGCCTCGCTGAACAACGACGACACCGAGGAGCCCGAGGAGGAGGAAGAGGAGGAGATTGTACAATATGCAGTGACACCACTGCCACCACTCAAATCCACAACGCTGCGCACCATCATCCATCCCGACTCGGAGAAGTATCACAGCAACAGTGGCATACACGTATCCTTTGGCTCCGAGAGTAAACATCAAACCGGCCACATCCTGGAGGAGCACGATGCGGAGAGCGTTCAGCGTCAGGTGGTTGCTTTACCTTTGACCCAGACACGCGCCGACTATGGACGCGAGAACAGCTTTGCTCGTGGTCCCATATCCACTCTGCTCTTTGGCAGCAACAACTATCAGCAGCAGCAGCCGCAGCCGCAGCAGCAACATCAGCAGCAACAGCAGCATTTTGCTAGCCATCAACAGTTGCCCATGCAACACAGCAACAACAATAACAACTACTTTAGACCACCCGCTGCGCTTAGTGCTGCACCGCCCAAACATCAGCAGCAGCAGCAGTCACAGCAATCACAGCAGTCGCAGACGCCGCAGCAACACTACTATCAGAAGCAGCAACATGCCACACGTCCCAGCGTTACACAGCAACAATTGCCGTCGACATCCTCGCAAACCATATTCAACAAGCTGGTGCAGCAATCTCAATTCTATGTCAATCACAATCAGCAATATCAGTCGCAGCCGCAGCAGCAGCAGCAGCAACCACAACTGCAACAGCAATATCAGAAACCACCACACAAACAGGTGCAGGTGCCATTTTTCCCAACAATTCCACCAAAATCGGCAGCATCATATCAGCCCATTAAATTCCGTCCGACGCCCGCACCAGCGCCACAAGTGAAGCCATTGCAGCTGCCAGTGAAACTGGAAAATGTCAACTATCAGCAACAGCCACAGCAACAGCAGCAATATCAGACTCAAGGTCAAACGCAGCAGCTGTCAAAGCCGCAGCCTTATCAATATGTAAGACAGCCACAGTTTGTGCAGCAGCCGCAGTTTATAGTGCACTCACCCACACCAGCGCCAGACTACTATCAACAGCAGCAGCAGGCACAGCAGCAGCAGCAACGTCATCAACACCAGCAGCAGCAGCAGGAGCAAAAGTACTCATCGCAAGCTGTCAACTATTTTGATATCAAGCCATCCAAGGAAACGGAGCTGCTGAAGTCCATACCCAAATTCGAACAGCATATTACCGAAACGGTGCAGAATCCTCAGCAGCAACAACATTTATCACATCAGCAATTCGCTTACAGCAGCAATCGCAATGAGGTGATTCATGACATTCCTGCTCCCAATCTGGCACCGGCACCAGCACCAGCATCCGCCTCCCCCACTCAGTCACTTGCTGGTCACTACATCACATCCAGCTCCACGCAGCAACAGCAGCAATCGCAACGGGTGCAATCGCAGTACAGCAATTTTGTCACCGAAGCGGCTCCTGCTGTTTATGCCGAATCCACACATGGTCAGAAAGTGATGGTGGTCACACCTGTGCCGCCTACCAGCAACTATGCCAACTACAATCAGTATCCACAGACGCACAACGAGCAGGTGATTCAGGTGCATCCTCAAGTGCAGCAACCCAGGCAGGCAGCCAACTCGCAGTTCAGTGTTGCTCCTGCAACTGATAATTCACCCTTCAGTGTGTCCACCTATCACTCGGATGTGTTCAAGGAGCTGCAACAGCGCCAGCAACACGAGCAGCAGCAGCAGCAACACCCACAGCAGCAACAGCGACAACAATCACAGCAGCAACATCCACAACAGCAACAATCACAGCAGCAACATTTACAGCAGCAACAGCAATCTGTCTATCCACAACACAGCAAACCTGCAGCTGCGCCTGCTGCTCCCGCATCCTCGCCAGCTCCTGCACCCACTGCTGCGCCCGCTGCTGCTCCACCCAATGGCAAGGCATCGCAGACGCTGCTGCAGCTGCCCGACGAGGTGCCCGATGATCTGCGCCAGCAGCTCTTCGCCTCCGGCATACTCAACAATGCGGACATCTCTGTGCTGGACTACGACAAGCAGGGCGACATTGCGCTGGAGAATCTGCCAGCGGAGCATCTGCAGCATTTCTATGGCAACGGCGGCGGCGCTCAGATAGCCGAGACAAACAAGGTGCTGACCGTGGTCAAGCCCAATGGCGACAAGGTGGCGCTCAGTGAGAAGCAAATCGATCGGGTTAAGCAGAGCAACTCGTTGCCACAGAAACAGAATCTGGACGTGAAGGTGGTGCGCTACGATGCGGATCAGGGCCAGAGTGTCAGTGAGAAATATGTGCGCACGGATGCCACTGTGGTGACGCCCGTGGAGCTGGCCGAACGGCATCAGTATAATCGCTATCTGCCGCTGAAGATCAATGGTGCACAGTTTCCCATACCCGACAGCGAGGAGCTGCTGGGCAAGAAGATCGTCAGCGTTGTCGTCCTGGCGCCAGTGGAGGCACAGTCGAGTGAGGCACGCAGCAGCAGTAGCAACGTGGACAGCAAAGAGGTCAAGTTTCTGGGTGGCGAACTGGTCAAGACGCTGGTCAAGAAGCCCACCAAGGACAACTTCAAGCGCTGGCTAGAAAAGGAGGCGCGCACGGATATCGAACTGCAGTCGGTGGTGCTGCTGGTGGCCAAGT
Organism: Drosophila maculinotata; assembly: GCA_035045305.1. Taxonomy (NCBI): domain Eukaryota; kingdom Metazoa; phylum Arthropoda; class Insecta; order Diptera; family Drosophilidae; genus Drosophila; species Drosophila maculinotata. The sequence goes on from JAWNPD010000387.1 coordinate 12,005,369, forward strand.
AAGTATTGTACTTAATCCAGGATAATAGCTCTGATTACAAATATTTAGAATATAACTGTTAACAGTGGACTTAAACAGAGCAGATCTTCCATAGAATTTGAAATTTAATTTTTTTATATTTATTATTTTTAGATTTAAAAAAAAAACAAATTTATTTATTTTTTAAATGTTGATACAGTCAAAGTGAAGTTAAAAGTGTGAGAATATCAAAGTAAAATTAAATGAGAGCGTTTCTTGTTTGCAGGAAAATATGTTGATTCCTTAGTCATTTTTGATCCAAATGTTAATGTGAAGTTAACAGTGTGACATTAAACCAAAATAGTCGCTAATTTAATTTTAAATAATTATTTAAATAATTTTAAAAAAAAGTGTTAAAGTGACTTTACAAAAAAAATATGATCTCTATGTTATTTGTAGGATCTTCAATTTAGTTAACTTACCTAAATCATTTCATATAATTAACGTCAAACCTTTAATTAACTTATTATCAGCTCTAAAATAAATCTGAATCAACTATATATTAATTATTCTTCCCCTATTATACTTTTACAGATCCAGCGATACCGCGGAACAGGAAATCTTCATGTATGACATAACGACGGGCAGCGTTAATAAGCTGAATGGTGAACTCTCGAGCACGTTTGTGAATGTGGCCGAGGAGAATGCCAGCAGCGAGGATTTGGAGCATGCGGCCACACTGGACCCCAGTTCTCTAGAGACCATGATGCATTTGCGTCGCAGATAAGGAGGAAAATTGCCGCAAATGATAAACATGCCATTTAGATACTCGACCTAGAAATGTCCTCCTGCGCTAGAAATCCTTCCACTTCTACTTGTACTAGATCTAAATTCTTTTCTCCTCTCCCCCTTTTTGGCGCACATCATTTTCGCAAAAAAAAAACAAAATTAAATCACATAAAAGGGTTTCATTTATCGCGGGTCATTCACAGTGCATGCAAATTCCTTCTTGTAGTATTTCAATGTTGTAAATATTCTGATGATTATCTTAATTTAAGCTAATTTACGTGAATAATAAAAAATTTAAATAAAAAAAAAATTAAATATTAATGATTATCTAAAATAATTGAAAGTATATTATGAGCTTAACATGGCATTAACAGTGAGCTAACAGAGTTTTATGCCAGGTTGCTGTCTTGGCTAAGTAGCTAAGCTTAAAGCTGCTGTGAAGTTCGAGCAACTTCTTGCCAACAATTGAGCTTTAGTTTAAGAGCTGTTTACAGCCAGCTGTCACAAGTAAGGTGTCTATTGACTCGACATGCTGGCCACCACATTTAGGCCAAGGTTAGCAGCTAGCAGCTAGCAGCTAGCACCACAGCAACAAGAAGATTAACACTCACACATGTAGCTGTCGATAGCAGGACAAGATTTTTGAGCAAAGCGCATACGTGACCTAACAGTGCTGGTCCAATGGCTGCTGGGCGACGTGACCAAAGGCCAGGCAAAGAGCACGCAGAATTTAATGACTTAAGCAACGTGCGCTCTCTTTCAAGACGTCGCAGGTGCTCTCTTTCACCTGCGTGCTCTTTAATTGTTGCTTGGTTAGCTTTTGGGCATGACTGCTTACACACATGTGTGTCTGTGTGCATATGTATGTATTTATGTTGGAAGTGTAAGTGCAACAAGTCGCAGTCAACGGCTATAATTACATGCCGTTTATTTTTAGCGCACAAGCTGCACAGCAACAACAACAGCCGTTTGGCTAGACATCAAAACAAAAACCACAATAACAGCAACAGAAGCGGGCGCACTAGCCAAAAACGTCGATAACAAACAACAGCAACAACTAAAAATGCAGCGCATAAGTGAGGCCTGGTTTTTGTTTTTGTTTTTATTTTTATTTTTTTTTTTTTTATTGCAGTGCGCTAAACCGAACTTACCGGCTGTAATGTGGTTGTTATTGCTGTCGTTGTTGTAGCTGCCGGATCGAGTCAACAACAACAACAACAACAACATAAAAGCACGTACATAAATATGTATGTATTGCTATATGTATAAGTTTAAACAGTGTAATAGAGCTTTGAGGTCTTCTCCCTTACGCAATGTGCGATCGCTTTAGCTTTTTTCGATTTTTAGCTGTTGCCAGGCGCCAATTTACTAACCGGTATTCAAACATCTGGTACTTATATGAGAAAGATTTTATACACATAATAATATTCATGGAGACTAGATAGAAATCTTTAAAAATAATATACGATATTTGATAATACAGATACATAAAACGATGTATATTAAAAATTTCAAATTCATTTAGAAACCGATGGACTTTTTGGTCTATTAACTTAGTTAATAATGGTAGAGTACGTCATAAAAAGATTTCTGTCTTATGAAACGGTTAATATTAAATCAATTGACATTAAAACCACAAAATTTAGTGCTATTTGTGGGAATATATTTGTTTGAAACTCGTTTTTCAACATTCAGCTGCTTTTTTTTATGTCTGCGACTATATTTAAAGTTTAATTAGTGTCGAAACATTAATACCAAATTAACACATTTACTTTGGTTTTATTATCCAGACGAAGAGTCTATTTTAGTCAAAGATTACACATCCATTGGGCACTTCCTTTATTATGTCTATCAATTTGACTATAATAATAATAATTTGTAATTTCAGAAAATTAATTGAGTAAACAATAGTCAATCAATAGAATAATTACGTGAAATTAAATCGTATTAGACGCATTCATGTAATATAATACATCATAAAGTTTTCTTAAGGCTTCTGTGGAAAAAAACTGACTCAATTGCACTCGAATTTCTGTTCGTTCCTCACGGCGTATACGATATATATATATGTACATACATACGTATGTATGTATATAAAGTACATATGTTGTTTGAACTGTTTTCGATTTCTTACAACGCCTTTTGCTGTCATTTTCGTATTCTGCTTCCTTTGCATGCGTTTTATTTTTTTTGCAAAGAGCTTTTTTGCTGCCGTTTGGGACTTGTTTTAAAATTGGGTTACCGAGCCCAAGACCAAAAATCCAAACCAAAAAATAAAAATAAAAAAAACGTAAATAAAAAAAATGCAAAAATCAGTTTGACGCCGTAAGCTTTGTGAGTCAGAACTGTTGCACTGATTGCTAAAGCAGCGGCAGTCGTCGAGGCTGCTGCTGGTAGTGGGTGGGAGTGAGAAGCAGCAGCAGAAGAGATTCGGCTTGGACTTTATTTGTGTGTGCAAAAGATTTCGATTTCTCCTCCTTTTTGTTTTGCTTCTTTAAGCGTGTCTGCTTTGTTAGCTGGTTTGTAACGTTACAGTTTGCCGTAGCAGTGAGTATGTTGTTGTTGTTGTTGTTGTTATTATTGTTACATGCGAGTGGTTTACGAGCAGGTTCGACCAAATTTAAGAGAGTTAGAACTTCACTTAAGAGCGAGCTTAAAACTTGCGCAGCTCAATTTAGCTTTAGCTATGAAGTGATCGCAGAAATAGTGATGTCAGCTTTTGAGTCATGAAAACGTCAAATAAAATTCAATAATATATAAAATAATTAAATACAGTAAAATAAAATTCAAATATAAAAAGAAACATAATAATAAATATAATAATTTAAAAGATTTGTAAAATAAAATATGAATAATGTATTAATTTTTAAAGTTACAATGTTAAAAAGAAGTACAACTTTTCTTTATATGGTTTTTTCCTGGGGTTTCCATAATACAATAGCATAACTATAAAATTATATATAGTGATTTTTGTGTGTAAACTAGATATAGTATATAAATACGACAATAAAGTGATCTGTAAAAAAGAAGCCAACTCAGTTAACGGCAATTCAGTTAGTTTTAGCTAGAGAAAAGCCAAAGTGGCAGCATTGACGAACGCGTGAATCGTCGAAGCATCGTCGTCTGGCTTCGGTCAAAGCTGCGCTCAGTTCGGTTCGATCATTCGTCGCAGCAAGTCCAACTCGTCATCGGGCTCCACACAGCGTCGTAGTCGAGAGAGTCGTGGGTGGCGCAGAGTCTCCCCCCATCTCTGGAAAAGGGCGCGCGAGTGCATTAACATTAACATTTTAACCATACAACTGAAATTTTCAATATGTGTAATAACTAATTAATGTCGCGTTAAATTGTGTGTGAAGTCCAACGAATTATGCAATTGGCCCCTGCCAAGTGAAAAGTCAAACAAACTGTGCTTTGTAATGCGCCAAAGAAACGAATATACAAAACTAAGTGAAGCTGCTGCAAAGCTAAAGTTAGAGCTGAAGCTAAAGCTAAAGCTAAAGCCGTACCACAAGCAACGGCACTGAAAAAGCCGTTTTAAAACAAATACAAATATAAAGAGTAACTGAAACTTAAGACATCCAGACAGATATTAAAATGGCGGCTGCAGCGACTGCGAACATTTGCGTCAGCTGCGCTCGTCAGCGCCAAAGTCGACGCTGCGTCGGCGCCAGTGATGCCATATTGCAAATATATAGCGCCTGGGCCTTACTCACACTGCTGGCCGCCAGTGCTGCCATTGTGCAGAGTGCAGCGGTTTCCTTTGGTTAGTCCAATTAATAAGAAATTAACCTAATATGAGCTACGAAATTAACTCAAGTGAACGAACTTCTCTTAAAAAACTTAGACTTAGGGTGAATTTAAATGAAAGAGTAAATTGTTTTAAGTTCATTTATTCGTTTTTAATTGTTATTAAATATTTAACAAAGTTTATATAAATGCAGTCATATTTGATAAGATAAAAATGAAACTAACAACCTGAACTTATCCAATTGCTTATGTAATTATTTAAGCTATAATAGCAAATTAAAGCATAAACTTTAAAGTTGATATAAATATAATTAGTCAAAATTTGTATTTATTTATTTAAGAGTGCTTCAAGTATTTGCTATTGTCAATTTGATCGACTTACAATCAATTCAATAATCTCGACTTTATTTGATAGTCATATTTCCTTTTATTGAAGTTCTCATATTTATGTATTTCCCCCAATATGGGTAAACTTTCATTTTATGTGAATAGACAAATTCTGAATAAGTGCCTATCATGTGTATTTTGCCATCTGACCAATCTCCAATTTACCGGTTATGTTTTCTTTATCTGTATACACTATTCTCTTTCAAGGCGTCTTATTGCCAGATTCTTAAGTTATTGTGTTTATCTTTGCATGCTTTTTTGTACCTAAACAATTTAAATGTGAATGCTGTGAACCACTGTCATTTGTGTGTGTTTTTCTGTTTATTATTATTTTTTTTTTTGTTGCTGCGACATTTTGTGAACGTGAACCGTAAACCGTAAACCGGTTGGTCACTCCGCCCGAGTCTGTCGATCTTTTCATTTTTGTGCACATGGCTTTTATGACGTTATTTATTTATTTGTTGGTAAAGCGAGTTATTAATGTTCTTGTTGTTTGGTCAGTTAATGTAAGACTTACAGAACTATAAACAAAGTATGACTTTTTTAATTGTTTTTCCCCTTCGCTTGTGCGCTTCCTTTTAAGCTGTGAAACACAGTGCGGGCCTAGGCGTAATAACAATAAAAAAATATTTATTTAAATACACGCGGAAACAAAATGCTCACCTCTAAAGACATGTGAAAGTAAATAAAGAAAAATTGCATTTAAATTACAAGCCGAAAAAATCAAGAGAATAAAAAAGATGGAGAAGAAAGAGAACAAAAAGCTCAGGCAGACGCCGGGAATGAGCGCGACCTCATTGTCATTGAAATACAGTTACGCGCGCAAAGAACAAAGGCAACGATGCCAGTGGAGTTCATCAGTTCGCCAGTTGCCAGTTGCCAGTTGCCAGTTACCGTTACCCCAGTGCCACTTCCGTCACCCCCCCTTCTGCACTTCTACACCTCTACACCTCCGCAACTGCAACTCTTGGTGTTTAACAAGCGCAACTTTTAACCCTGTTCCGTCGAACTTTAAACATTCATTTAATGTTGTATTTCGGAAAATATATATGCCAATTGCAGCAGTTGATGAAGAAACACATTTCAATGAATGTTCAATGTTAATCATGAGGAATAAGAAGCACCAGAAGAAGATTGTAAAAGATGCTGCGCCTGACAGCCATGCAAATTAAGCATAAGAATATTAAAATAAAAACAAAACACCCTTTAAGTAAATGCGTAAAATAAGAAGCTGCCAGAACTGCTCAATAAATACTATGTATATGACATATGTTTGTGTATTGTACATATGTATACATATTTAAACCGGTTACGGAATTAATTTGCTTATACAAAACAAAAAGAACAAAACAACAACATCGCATACAGACTTGTATGCATCAATATGTTGCTTAACAGCTAGAACTGTGTTATTCTTTTTTCTTGCTTTGTTTTGTTTTATTTATTATTATTATAATTTTTATGTTTTTTTTTGGTATGTTTGTTTAGCATCAAAAAGTCGTCACCCCTATCTCTTTCTCTCTCTCTCCCCTTCGCATTTTTTTGAAAAGCTTTTTGATATGTTGATGTCATAAGAGTTCAATTAGGTGCAACACACGCCCACCGGTTTGCCCCGTTGAAGTTGTTCAACTTTTTGTGCACAAAATGCAAATAAAAGCTGTAAAGCTAAAAAAAAAACCAAAACAAACAAAAACTGCAAAAACAAATGGAAGTGTGCGTAAGCGAGACAGCTTTATGCATAGGCAATAGCTCTCAGTGTGTGTGTGTGTGTATTAAGATGTGCCAAGCGTCAACAAGCGCTCAATTAAAATGCAAATTGACCGTTATCTGAGCTGGTTTGCCCTCATATCTCTCTCTCTCTCTCTCACTCTTACTGGCGCTCTTACGCCTAAAATGGCGACACTTTAAGATGCTGTTCTAGTCTTATTTATACTCTTGCATAAAGTGCATTTTAATTTTGTGGTAAAGTGTGTTACGCTTCGATGAAGAAATTTCCCACCCTTTAAAGTATTCTTTAAATTTGGTAAAAGAATTATAAAACAGCAAACTTGTATTTTAAATATTTAAAGACTGAATATTCAAACTAAATGTTGTTGAAACCTTAAATAGATTAGCGAATGTATGCTTTTTAAATTTAATATAACATCTGCACGAAATAAACTGTGATCCACTGTACTTTCTTGATCAGTATTAAAAGTAGTAGTCTCTAAGCTTTTAAGGTATCTTAATAATACATTAACTGTATCCGTAAATTTGCTAACGTTATTTGCTTCTCAACCAGGTTTATATATTTTTTTAATTTCAGTATGTTATAAAGAAAGTTTCTTAATATCCAGAAATATGTTTCTTAAATATGTTTAAAAAAAATACATTTTGTATAAAAGTTATTTCTAAAAAAAGAAACAAAAATGTTTTTGGTTTTCAGAGCTATTTTAATATGAATTTCTCAATTCTAAGTCATATTTTTTTCTGAGTGTATGTAATCTTCGTGCTGCTGTTCTTTCTTGTTTTTTTTTTCGTTTAGCTTTTTTCTTAGCTGCTGCTGTCAGCTACGCCCAACGCCCAACGCCCACCAGCCACACTATCTAAATTGGCGCAAACTATTTTGGTCAGCAGCTTCCAGAGTAGACACACACAAACACACACACACACACACACAGACAGACGCGTAAGAGAGTAAACTACCACTACAAGCACTTACTTTGTTGGTAATTTTTTGCTAATTGCTAAAATGGCCGCCTTGATTTATGTATGCGACCGTTAGAAGGCAGCAGGCGACTCGGAGTCAAATAGACGTGTATGTGTGTGTGTGTGTGTGTGTGTGTGGAGTCATGTTGAACCGGCTCCAGCAACGGGCAATGCTCGGTCACGCTGCTGTTGGCAAACTGTGGCAGCAACAGTTGCCGTTAGGCTGCCTGCAATAATTTTGTTGTTGTTATTGTTGTGGCTGTTGCACGCAAAGCCAGCAGCGAGCATTAACAGCAACAGCAACACTAACAACAACAACAACAACAACAACAACTGGAAACAGTTAAAGCTGAATGCATGTCAAGTTCTTAGCTGGTTTGCTATGTGCTGCGGCGGCTCTTCAAGTTGTTGTCTTGTTTATAGAACAATTTATTTTATTTAGCTTGTTGCTGCTGTGCAAACAAACAGACAAACGACAGTTACAGCAACAACAACAACAACAACAACAACGACAACACATACGCCTGACCCATAAGCGCAATTGGCCAACAGGAATTGTAGCGCTGTCCACTCGTAGGTATCTATGTGTATGTGTTTGTGTGTGGGTCAGTAGTGTGTGGAATGAGGTTAGGGGGGAGGGCACTTAACCCTTGCAGCTCTGACTTTGATAGTTGACCCAATTTTTAGTTGGTAAATAAAAATAAACAAAACTACACTCATCGTTTTTTTGTAGCTGTTTTTTGCGTCAAGTGCTCTTCTCTCTCTTCCACTCTCTTCCACTCTCTCATCATCCATGTTTTGTAATTTTTTGAACAACAACAACTTTTTTTTTGTATATTTTGAGTAGTTTGCCGCACTCTGATGCTGCTTGTGGCTGGTGCGTAATTTTTTCAACTATGCAACTGTATGCAACTGTGCGTAATTATGATGAGTGAGCTTGCTTGCCACATGCCACATGGACACATGGACACATGGACACAGGGACCATGTGGCCACATGGCCACAGAATTTGTAATGCCCAGGCGTGGCCACTCCAAACCGATGCTTGACAATCTACAAGCCAAGTGGTGCGCTTAACACATGAGCAAACTGCTGGCCCAAACAAAAGCCCCAAAACAAAACCCAAACAAAACAACTGCCCGCCTCACTGACAGCAACGAGGCCAGAACTGTGTGTGTGCCTAAGTGTGCACTCATTATTGTAGGCACCTGTAGATCAACATTGGCTGCCCTTCAGTTAAGTTTAGGCCCTTCTCAATTATGGCCAGAATACACAGCACACACAGCACACACAGCACACACTCACGCAATTTTACAAAAATGTTGAAGCGCGATTCTGTAATCAAGTTGTATGCTGCTTTTGTCATTGACCTTCTCCAACACACACAACACACACAAACACACACAAATTGAAATGTTTTAGTTGTTGTTTATATAGTATTTGAATTGCCAACATTTACATTTCAATTTCCACAGATACTTGTCGTATGCAAATGTGTAATGCTATTCCCAAAAAAAAATCAAACAGTAAATTGCAATTTTCGACTTTCCAAATAATAGTTGGTGAAAACCGGGCTAATTCTACTGAAAACTTCAAAAGTCATTCATGTTCTGCTCTAGAAATTGAGACAAATTAATAACGGCACAATTTATGGCGAAAAAATCAAGTGAAATTACAGGGCCTTTCTTTGCTTGGTTCGCTGAGCTCGACTGGCTTTTAACCTCAGCTGCCAACACCACATTCCCCTCCCCCATCTAACTTAATGCGTCTCTCTCGTCTGGTGCTGCAGCCAAGCACAACACTCATTTAACTTGTTATACGTTTTGTATTTATGTGTGCGTGCTTTTAACCCAATTAGCCAAAGCTGTAACTGAAGCTGGAGTTCACTGGCATAAGCCTCGAGTTTTATAGCTGCCAGTCAGTCAGCACAACAACACAAACACAACAGCACACACACACACACAAACACACACACACGCACAATAAAAAGGGAAACAAAAAAACATAGTAAACCTCATTGTTTTGTGGTGCTAATGGTCTAAAATTATAACTTATGGGTCAATTTATCAGCCCGTACAGCAGTTAACTGTCCGTAGAATCAGTTACAAGCTAAATTTAATTTTTAATTTAACTATTTGATAAGTTATGTTTGTTTATCATGGATATGAATATACTTTGGCAATCTGGCAAAATATGCAATCTTTTATGCTTAAAGCTATCCTATGCTTTTTAAGTCAAAAACATTTACATTGCATAACAATCGACAGTTTTTTAAGCATTCATTCCCCTACATGAAAATAATTTATAGTAACCAAAATCTTCGATTTTTCCAACACTATTTCGAAAAATTAATATTAAATACTTTTCTTATAGCTTTCAATTTTATTTTGACACCCAAAATCAATAAAAAAGAAAATTTCAAGAACCAATTTAAAAACAAATATATTTTTTAAAAGTTCAAAAACCTTAAATATTGAATTTAAATTGAGGCTTAGTAATGTTGACCTCGGAATTGACAACCCATTCGAAATCGACAAAGTTATAGAAGGTAGAATTCTTGAAAGTTCATTTATAAGTTTGGGAAGTTTACAATCCAATTGATTTGGAAATTTGTCATGATTTCTTATAGAAAAATAAGCCTCTTAATAATAACAACATTCGTAAACTAATTTCAAGCAGAATGTTTACAGTTTGCAACATTTTTAATAGAGCTACTATTTATAAAATGTATGATATATATGATCTGATTAGCAAAAATAATATATTCATGCGATAACATTTTGATTAACAAAGTATTTATAAAGTAGTAGCCATGGGCCAAAGTTAACATTGAGCTACATTGTGTGCGTCTGTGTGTTACCTCATGAGCGCAGAAAAATAATTACCCCCGAGCATATTGGCCATAAAACTCAAACTGAAAACGCACTTTGCAAAATGCATAACAAATTATAGTTATTATTAATCTTATTATGAGTTCAACAATTACGAATTATAAATGCAATTTCGAGTGCACTTTTAAAGGAGCCTGCTCAGAGCATTTAAATAATTTATTAAAGTGCAGCACGTGTCCAGCCACTTGGCTATAAATGTCAAGTTCAAAATGTGAATTAGCTGGCAAAGTGCACACACTCACAGCACACATACACACACACACACACACAAATGCAAATTGCTTTTGCGTATTCAATTTTAATAGCCCAAATGCGATGGCAATTGCACAAGAAAACAAGAGATGGCCAAGAGGGGGAGTGGAGAGCGGTAGGAGCCAATAATAAAAATGTTGCAACAAGTAATAAGCGCCCACAATAAGCAGCCATGTGTGTGTGTGTGTGCGTGTGTGCGTGTGTGTGTGAAAGTCAGTGACCCAGAATATAATGCAAAAGTAGTTTTCCTACTATGGCAAATGAATCGACAGCCAACTGGCGGCATATATATATATATATATATCATATTTAACACTCAACAATAACATACACTGTGTGTGTGTGTGTGTACTCTCATGTGTGCTTTATTAATTTAACTACAGCTCTCTGTGGGTAGCTGTATCTGTAAATGTATCTGCAGCTGTATGCGCGCATGTATCTTGTATCTTTAACCTCTGCCACGCAAAGTTCGAGTGCGAGTGCAAAATAATTGAGCCGCAACTCTTGACGAGCTGCTGCCTTTATAGGTAGCGCTAGCTGCATGTTATTCAATTATGCAATATATCAAATTAATTGAATTTCTAGCCATACTATATATATATTGTCATATTTGATGGGAATATCTACTCTTTCCCAATTCACACACAATGTGTTGCCGCAGCTATTTTTAGCTGAATTTGATTGTTTATCTCATCTGCCACATCAAGAAAATTGGGCATGTCACCGATGCTTACTATGTATATATATATATAGTTTGTATAAGTTAGAAATTAGCAGCGATTTGTAAATTTGTGACCAAATTTCATTTGCTCCACTTAAATGAGAAATAACTTTTACCAAATTATATCTTTTCCTATATTTCCAGGTGATCTGCTGTCGCATCCCACATTTAAGCCGCTGTGCAGCGCTCAGCATGAGCATTTCATCGAGAGCGATGGCAAAGAATCTAGTCTCATCATCGAACTGAAACCGGGCTCGTATGGCGCCCAGCACGCATCCTGTTCCCGCATTTTGAGCGCACCGCCCAGCTACGGTTTCATTGTCCGTCTCATTCTGCCCAAGCTGCGACACACCCAGCACACTGACCAACCCAGCAACAGTGCAACCTTCAGCTCCAGTTCCAGTGCCAGTGCCAGTATCATACCACCCAAACCACAGTCCCAGAACGGACAGTCACAGTCCGGATCCGCACCACTGACGGGCATGTCCACGCTGATTGAGCGACTCAATACAACAGCAACGGCGACCTCATCCGCTGCCGTTGTGGGACGCACCTGTCCCCTGAACATTGTAAGTGCAAATCAATTTATAGCCATATATTGAATGGCCAGCCTGACCTCTTCATACAAATTGATTCATTTGTAGGTAAGTGCGTTTAAAAGCTGACGCAAATGACGCAAATATAGATAGCATGTATTCCAGTATTCCAGTTAATTAAGAGACCAGCTATATTAACCAAAAGATATTTACTTATAAAACTCAATACGTGCTAACGGAATATTGTTCAAAATACTTTTAATTTAAAAGGCACCGATTAGATTAGACCCAAGTTTATTACGAAAGTTATAAAACTATTTTCATATTTCCGCATTTAAATTTATATTATTTACTAGATAAAAACATGTTCGAGCATAATTTAAATTAGCTAATAATTGCAGGTAGAGCTAATATATTCTTTGAAAATTGTAGTACAAATAAAACAAGTAAGAGTGCTCTAGTCGAAAGTGCCCGACTAGGATATACCCTGATCCAAGGTCTTACATTCATTGAAGTTATTTATCTGCATTCATACATAGAAACACACACACATATACAAACACAAGCTGGCTACGCGCGTCATACATTTGCATTAATTCTTCTTCCTTTGGCTTTAAACTATGGTACATTGAATCGTTAATAACTTCTTTGTTTATTGTCTGATCAAAATGAAATTTGTAGGACACAAAGCTGGCATATAAATGTACAACTTTGTAAAATCCGAAGGTAATACCTTTAAAATTAAATTTCTGTGAGATTGGAGAGGGGTATCCAAAAAGTGTATGTAAAAATGTATTTTATCTTTGTATGCTATAGGAGAATATATGTACCAAATTTGGTGACTCTACATCTTATAACTTTTAAGCTATACCCGAAAAACACTTGGCTGGAATCTTAATTTATCGATAACTTTTAAAAGGATTGAGATATCGAAAAAAAATGATAAACTGGTCTTGTCCCGGCACCACGAGAACTTATATTTCAAATACGAAGTCTCTAGCTTTTGTAGTCTCTGAGAAACGTGCGTTCATACAGACGGACAGACGGACGGACAGACGGACAGGGCTTAATCGACTCGGCTATTGATAGGGATCAAGAATATATATACTTTATGGGGTCGGAGATGTTTCCTTATGCCTGTTACATACTTTTGCACAAAACCATAATACCCCTTTTTCCCATTTTTAATGGGATCAGGGTATAAAAAGATTCTGAGGTGTATCATTTTTCTGTCAAAAATCATGCCAAAATGACAAAAAAAATTGACTTGTAAACGCAAAAAGTCCATATAAATGCCCTTCCTAGACTTTGAACTCCCATAACTTGGTCAAAACTGAACCGATTGTCAAGCTTGAGGCCATTTTGTTCATGGTTTGTTATATATATTAATTCTACGTTTCAAATTTATTCAGTATTGAAAGTTAAATTTTTTCAAATATTTTTGTGAAAAAAGCATAAGGGGGGACCCTTACAAAAATTGATTTTTCAAAAAATAGATTTTTGAAATTCTTTTATTAATCGATTGTGGGTGTCAAATATAGTATAAAAAACTATAAGAAAAAAGATTCTGAGGTGTTTCATTTTTCTGTCAAAAATCATGCCAAAATGACAAAAAAAATTGACTTGTAAACGCAAAAAGTCCATATAAATGCCCTTCCTAGACTTTGAACTCCCATAACTTGGTCAAAACTGAACCGATTGTCAAGCTTGAGGCCATTTTGTTCATGGTTTGTTATATATATTAATTCTACATTTCAAATTTATTCATTATTGAAAGTTAAATTTTTTCAAATATTTTTGTGAAAAAAGCATAAGGGGGGACCCTTACAAAAATTGATTTTTCAAAAAATAGATTTTTGAAATTCTTTTATTAATCGATTGTGGGTGTCAAATATAGTATAAAAAACTATAAGAAAAAAGATTCTGAGGTGTTTCATTTTTCTGTCAAAAATCATGCCAAAATGACAAAAAAATTGACTTGTAAACGCAAAAAGTCCATATAAATGCCCTTCCTAGACTTTGAACTCCCATAACTTGGTCAAAACTGAACCGATTGTAAAGCTTGAGGCCATTTTGTTCATGGTTTGTCCTATATATCAATTCTACATTTCAAATTTATTCATTATTGAAAGTTAAATTTTTTCAAATATTTTTGCGAAAAAAGCATAAGGGGGGACCCTTACAAAAATTGATTTTTCAAAAAATAGATTTTTGAAATTCTTTTATTAATCGATTGTGGGTGTCAAATATAGTATAAAAAACTATAAGAAAAAAGATTCTGAGGTGTTTCATTTTTCTGTCAAAAATCATGCCAAAATGACAAAAAAAATTGACTTGTAAACGCAAAAAGTCCATATAAATGCCCTTCCTAGACTTTGAACTCCCATAACTTGGTCAAAACTGAACCGATTGTAAAGCTTGAGGCCATTTTGTTCATGGTTTGTCCTATATATCAATTCTACATTTCAAATTTATTCATTATTGAAAGTTAAATTTTTTCAAATATTTTTGCGAAAAAAGCATAAGGGGGGACCCTTACAAAAATTGATTTTTCAAAAAATAGATTCTTGAAATTCTTTTATTAATCGATTGTGGGTGTCAAATATAGTATAAAAAACTATAAGAAAAAAGATTCTGAGGTGTTTCATTTTTCTGTCAAAAATCATGCCAAAATGACAAAAAAAATTGACTTGTAAACGCAAAAAGTCCATATAAATGCCCTTCCTAGACTTTGAACTCCCATAACTTGGTCAAAACTGAACCGATTGTAAAGCTTGAGGCCATTTTGTTCATGGTTTGTCCTATATATCAATTCTACATTTCAAATTTATTCATTATTGAAAGTTAAATTTTTTCAAATATTTTTGCGAAAAAAGCATAAGGGGGGACCCTTACAAAAATTGATTTTTCAAAAAATAGATTTTTGAAATTCTTTTATTAATCGATTGTGGGTGTCAAATATAGTATAAAAAACTATAAGAAAAAAGATTCTGAGGTGTTTCATTTTTCTGTCAAAAATCATGCCAAAATGACAAAAAAA
Organism: Drosophila maculinotata; assembly: GCA_035045305.1. Taxonomy (NCBI): domain Eukaryota; kingdom Metazoa; phylum Arthropoda; class Insecta; order Diptera; family Drosophilidae; genus Drosophila; species Drosophila maculinotata. The sequence goes on from JAWNPD010000387.1 coordinate 12,020,378, forward strand.
TTGACTTGTAAACGCAAAAAGTCCATATAAATGCCCTTCCTAGACTTTGAACTCTCATAACTTGGTCAAAACTGAACCGATTGTCAAGCTTGAGGCCATTTTGTTCATAGTTTGTCCTATATATTAATTCTACATTTCAAATTTATTCATTATTGAAAGTTAAATTTTTTCAAAACTGAACCGATTGTCAACCCGAGGCCATTTTGATCATTATTTGGCATCTAGTTTAATTCTATATCTCAAGTTTATGATTTTTTTAAAAAATAAAATTTTGGATTTTTTCACGAAAAATGTATAAGGTGGATTTTTCAAAATATGGAATTTTGAAATTTTTTGTTTTAATTGATTGTGGGTGTCTGCACTAGTAATCTTTCCATTATGTGAATTTGGTCGCTTCTATAGACTCCACCAGCATATTATTTGAATTATTTACATGTACTTATCATTAGTATATGATTTCATTTGCGCATTTTAAAAAGTTAAAAGCTGAAAACATATCAAAACATATTCAATCAAATAAAATAATTTAAATCAGCTTACATTTGTTTATAAATTCTTGATTGCTTTTGCTGATAACTATAGATGATAATTTTTGTTGTTTAGCGCTTCATTGGTATTCCGAGAGCATTTTCTAAGCTTAGTCGTATATATATGTATAAATAATTACTTATAGGGCCGAGTTCAATAATGGATGAAAGAACGCTGTTGACATTAGTGCAAATATAAAAGCAATTAATGAATATAACCAGTTAGCTGTTTACTACTTGAGTGAACACTGATCGGTACTTGTATATTTTCCAAGTGCATCTCGTAATTTCGCTATTAATATTGAGTGAAATGCGATAGCTCTTCGATTCTCATTAGGAACAAAGCTGGTAATTGTGTCATTGTATTCGCAATTTTAAAAACACGAAAACAAAAACAATAACAATAACAACATTTGCATATGCAGTTCTCAAAGGCAGCGGCGAACAAAGAAATCATTTATACACATAAACAGTTGTAGAAACAGAAACAGATACAGATACATAGCTGTGCAGATACAGATACAAGTAGCCGCACCTAAAAGCCGCAGCTTGTGATATCCTCACATGCGAGTCGCAGTTAGATTTTATGGCTTGGATACTGTCCACGTTTCACAGCTGCCAATCTGCCTGTCAGCCATTTAGTCGGTTCCTCTGTCCGTCCGTCCGTCCGTCCGTCTGTCAGTCAGTCAGTCAGTCAGTCAGTTTGTCGCCGTAGTATTTATGGCAACGCATCGTCACAGCAGCAACAGCGGCAACAGCAACAGCAGCAACTGAAAGTGTTGTCTATTTGTGTATTTCGTTTTTCCTGGCCAAATGAGACAAACGTGTTTCAAATACACAAAAAAACCTCAGAATCGGGCCCAAATGGCTCGGAACCGGGCGCGCTTATGCAAATCGCACACGATTGCGATATATGTGACGTTGCTGTCGTCTGACCAAACTCAAACTCAAACCCAAACCCAGACCCAACCCCTACTATAACTGCGTTGTGGCAACTGGGAAGGGGAGATACAAATATGAGTGTGATTGTGAGTGCTACCAGAACGAATAACCGCATAAAGGCTGGGGGCAGCAATTGCTCAAATGCGGCAAAGAGTTATCTATAATTCAGCTTTCAGTTTTCGATGTCAGCAGTTGCAGTAGTCTATTAGAGGCTATAAAGAATACGTTAAATTGACAGCGAAATTAAACGTAATTGGCGACAATTTCAAATGTCAAAATGCCTTGTGAAAACCACAAAATGTGTGCAAATGATAAACACAATGTCAACCCACCGCACCACAGACAAACAAAAGCAATTAGACGCAAACCTAAACACAATTAGCCAACTGGCAAATAGGCGAAAGTACTCGATACTCGATACTTGATACTTGATACTTGATACTTGATAGTTGATACTTGGCCATGGCATGCCACACGATGCCTCATACATGCAACAATTAAATTCAAGTTTCGAGCAACTCGAAAACCTTCCAAATCCAGTCATAGGCTCGGCATAAATTAGAATTCTAGCCCAAGCCAACAATATAACTCATAAATTGGCTTTAACTTTTGTCATTTGTATTTGTGGTGAGTTCAATGCTAAATTCAACCACAAATCTCACACATTTTTGGTGGTCACGCATGCGCTGCCAAGAGCCAGATAAAAGTACTCAAACACACTCAAACACACACCCACCCAAACATTCATTCATTCATTCATTCAAATCCAAAGTCAAAATCGAACATTTTCGTATTTGATTTAATAGTCGGCTAAAAGCAAACGGAAGGTGCAGAAATTGCCAAACTAACTCTAATTACGATGGCCAAAAGTAAAAACCTTGAAATTATACTTTAGGCTAATGTTTCATAGGTATAATTATTAATTTGTTGAGCCTTTAAATAAAATCATGAATTTAAAATAAAATTTAATAAAAGCAAGAATCCCATAAATTTATGTATATAATACTAAGAGTATTCTAGTTAACAATGCAGCTGCAAATTTAAATAAAAATGGTATTTGCTAAGCTTCAAATAAAATATAAAAAAATCAAGAATTTACAAATTAAACTAAATATTGCCAACAGTATTACATAATAGAGAAATATGCTGTATATATAACAGAACAAAATAAATAAATTGTTTGAAACCTATGACTTTTAAATGGGTTTCCAACAAAATGTTGCTTTTAGCTTTGCATATTATATGCATATTTAACTATGAATTACTTGGCACTCGTGTTTCGCATGTGCTACCTAAAAATTGCCTTTTGTGCTGCGTATTTTTATGTTGATTCTATTTTTTGATTGAGCGTAAATATTTAATTTGCCATTATTGTTGTTTCTCATGGCAAATATCTAAAATGTATTCGCAGTTGATCGTTTATTGTGCACGTTTTGATCTTTATTTACCTAAATAATTTATATCACGTCGTTTTTGTGGGCGTGAAAAGATTTGAGTGCTTTTTATTATACTCCTCTTCTTTTTTTTCATTTTGTTTTTTTTTTTTTGATAATTTATTGTATTTTAGTCGCGTAAATTGTTTGCGCATGCGCAAGCAAATATTAGATCAATTTTAAATGCCGAAATCATTTGTTGTGTGTTCTTTGTTTTGTTTGTTGTTGCAGTTCAGCTCGATGGATCCGCATACGGCTCAGTGGCGCGTGGATCCCTGCCAGCTGGAGGACACAGCCTCGGAGATGGAGGATCCGGTGCGACTATTCCACGGCCGGGTGCGCATTGTGTGGGAACATGGACAGCATGCGCTCAAGTCCAAGCTGATGATTACGGTGCTGGGCAAAGGAGAGCAGTGCAAGGATGAGAGCAAGCATCAGTGCTTGAAGATTGGGTGAGTCTAGGGATGATATTTTTAATTTACAAATTCAATTTAATTTCATTTCTTTTCATTTTAGTGATGAGCCCATTTTGTGCATTTCCAAGGAGCTGGCTTGCGATGGCATACGCCATTGTCCTTATAGCAATGAGTACGACAGCGACGAGGACTATGAGCTGTGCTATAAGCAGCGTCGTCCTGGCGCAGGCACACTGCCCGCTGCTCTGGAATCCGATCTATTCGAGCAGTTTGCTCTGGAGGTGTTTCGCAATCTTTTCGCATACGATGCGCCCACGGCGCCCGAGAATCTGCCGCGCAATGACAGCGAGTCAGCTGCTGCTGCTGGCAACAACAACTCGACAACGCAGCTACGCAAAGTGCACAACAAGGACATGAAGAAGACGGGCGCAGGCGATGCCAACGGCTCACCAAATGCCATTGGGGGCGAGCAGTCGTCGGAGGGCGCGGATGCCAAAGCGCAGGATAATGCCACCGTGGAGAATAATGTGGGTGGCAACGGCGGCAGCGGCGCTGGCAGCGGTTTCACGCGTCGCAACTCAACGCGCACGGGACTCCACTCGGATCTGTCCAAGTATGGGCCGTGGGGCTATCTGATGCTCGGCATGCTCCTCTGCGGCGGGGCGCTGCTTATCTGCGGCCTCTGGGGTACGTTCAATTGCACACTTTTCTAGCTCCCAAGTAAGACATAGACATATTTATATATTTATGTGAGTTTCTTGTTTTTCGTGTGTTTTGTTTTTTTGTTTGTTCGTTTTTGCACAATGCGCATGCCTTTCAACTTTGTATCTCTATCTCTATCTGTATCTGAATCTGTATCTGCATCTGTTTCTGCATCTGTTATCTGTATCTGTCCTTGTGTCTATGTCTATGTCTATGTCTATGTCTAACTTTCGCATTTCGCTTTCAACCAACTATTTAACTGCCCACAATCCCACCATCCCGCAATCCCCCAGTTTCCTGTTGTCGCTTAAGCTCTCACATTCAATCCATACGTACACTTGCAGCATCCGCATCTCAGCACGCGGTGAACAATGAGCGCGAGGCGGCGCTGGCCGCCGCCAATGGAGCTGGCTTGGATGCCAGCAGTGCCGCATCGCCGCCCAACTATGAGGAGCTAGATCCGCCGCCGGCCTACTCGGTGCTCTTTCCCAATCAGAAGGCAGCCAGCAGTAATACGCTTAATGCGCTCGATGGTGGTGCAGTTGCCAGCACAACAGCTGCTGCAGCAGCGGCAGCGGCAGCAGCAGCAGTAGCAACACTTGCAGCAACAGCAACAACAGGGACAGCAACAACAACAACAGCCGAACAACAATCACAACAACAACAACAACAACAAGCAGGAGAGGAGCCAACCAACTAGCTCTAAGCCTGACAATTAGGTCGCCCCCAAGTGGCGCATCTGGCAAAGTAGTTTAGGTTTAGGTTCCAACTTCTTTGACTGACTCTGATGCAATTAGTTTAGCAAATCAATTTTTTAGTGCTAGCTCGTAAGCGTAACTCTATGTTAAATGTTTAATTATATAACTGGTCAAGCCGATCTATCCCAAATACGTCCCAATGTCCGACGCATGCCAAGCATTGCCGGATCGACAATCCTACACCCAAAACGAATTGTTCAATTGCTTGCAACGTGGAAAATAATACTTATACCTAATATACTATATATAACTATATGATGATTGTAAAAACAAAACGACAAATTATAACAATAACAACGACAAATCGCATCATTTTTGTATCTTTGTTAATGTAAAATTTAATGTGATATAAATTTAAAACTTAATAAAAAAATGAAAACTTTTAAAAGTGTAATTCATTTGTTTCTTTTTTTTACTCTCAGCCGAATTTAATTCTCTGAACTCACATAAAGTACACAATAAAGTACAAGTACACTTTATTTATTATATTTTAAAAATGCAAAGCATACGTTTTTTGTAAATATACTATAATAATATAATAATATATATTATAGTAATATACTATAAAAGTCATTTTTAGAACTATCTATTAACATAACGAAATAAATTTTTGGTAAATTTGAGAGTTAAAGTTTCAGCATCCATTGTACTCATAATTCATTTTTTTTTATTAAATTTTTTTTATTTTAGTAACAATACTTACCTGTAAGTGCAAAAAAAACCGAGCTCCAAAAAATAAACAAGTTTTTTTACATCGAATTTTAACATCATTGTTTTTATTCAGGTAAATTAAAAGGATGTGTGAGTTTAGCTACAACAGCTGGAATAGGACGAGAATAAAGGTAGGATGGAGAGGTAGAGTAGGGAGGGGGGCAGGGGGGTCTGCTGCGAGTATAATTTTCACATTTAAATTGCATGTAGTGCTTAATGAGTTAAGTTTTGCTTTGTTTTGTTTTTTTTTCGCTTGCTTTTGTTTTAATTTTCATTTTCATTTTGTTTAGTTGCTTGATTTAAGTTTATTTACGCGTTCGTCGCTCTAGAGATGTGTTTAATTAATATATGGTTTGTTTTGGATTGTTTTGTTTTGCTTTGTTTTGCTTTGCATTGTTTTGCTGTTCTCGTTGATATATGTAAGTTGCACTGATATCTTTGCCGGGTTCTCTTATGTATACAAATGTATTGCATATGTATCGTATCGTATTTTAGTTGTTTATTTTTTCTACAATCGTTCTATGTTTGTCTTGTGTTTTTTTTTTGGTATGTCCTTTCACTAGTCTGTTTTTTTGGGGTACGTGCGCACGTTCCTACACCAAATAGTATACTCTATACAGCATTATGGTAATCAATAACATTCATTCTCAATCGTAATGGTAACTATAACAATATTGTACACTAAACAAAATGAAGCAGTAAGTTGACAGCCCAAAACACATCCTTCGAGTGCAAAATTGTATCCTTTCTTTTAGGCTTGGATCTTGTTCAGTGAATTGGGCAGCGACTATAATTATAATTATTAGCTATAATTATAGTTTAGTTTATGTTATCATAATTTCTACTTTACTTAATTGCCAATTTCAGCATTTCACGTAACTCAGAGCAAACGTCCTTGTTTGTCTTTTCAGTGTTTCATTTTCTATTTTGTTAAATTACATACTCATAAGATTTGGGCGTTTTTCATGTTCATCGACTTCTTTCATTTTACAGTTGTCTTAGCTTCTAAATGATCATATAACTTATGTATATATGTGTATATATATATATATATATATATATATATATATATATATAAATTAATATATACTAAATATTTGCTATAGATCGTATAATTAAATGGGTGCTCGATGTGTTTAGTGTTTTTTGGTGCTGCAAAATTCATGTATCTGTTGTTGTAGTTGTTGTTGTTCTTGTTGTTGCTGTTGTTATTGGTGTAGAAAAACCGCTTACTTATTGACTAATAGGCAATAGGGGTACACTTAGAATAATACACAATATATATTGTGTGTAAGTTAGTTCAACAACAATGTGGATAGAAAACGATGTCTAATAAAATGTTACTAGTTTTTTTGTTCTCGCTTATTTTGTGTTTGGTTTTTTTTTTGTATTATTTGTTTTATTCAAAAGTCATTAAAAATAAATTCAAATTCAAAATTGATTGCACAATTTGTTAAGTGCTAAAACTGTTTGGTTTGCTTTTGCTTACTGGCTACAAATACGTTGCTCTTTTACTTGACTCCCAATACTCGTTACTCATTACTCGTTACTCGTTACAGCTTACGCGCTACTCGTTACTCGTTACTTGCTACGCGGTTACTCTCTAGCGCCTACAATATATGCTATATATATTTAATACTTATGCTCTTGTAAAATTGGACGCCAAAACAATTAACAAAATTAACGCAAAGCCTTACAGAGTACTCTGAATAAATGTAATTAATTCTCAAAGTGCGCTCAAAAGTTGTACGCAAATAAATTCATATACATATGTATATTAAGTGCAAGTGTGTATGTGTATGTGTATGTGAGTTCAGCTCATTTATTAATGTAGTATTTTGGTTTGTTCCTTTTGTTTTTCTTCAATAAATAAGGCCAGTGGATACGCATACATCATAAAAGTACAATCATAATATTCATATACATATATAGTAGTTCTAAGTAGTATTTCATCTTATATACATACAATTTCTAGTGGTTGTTGCTTCTTCTATATTTTGTTGTTGTTGTTGTTGTTGTAAAAAGCGCATACATGTGTTTGCATGTGTTCTGTATAAGACTAAGTTCTGCCATGCCTAGAAGCCGCAACTTATATAGAGTCAAGCCTTATAGATGTTCCACTATAGAATCGAATTTTACTCGTATCGCTTCTAAGTAGGTTTTTTAGTTCTCAACTTTCGATTTTAGTTTGCTTTCAAAGTTGTTTGGTATAAAAAATAGAAAAAATTTCGTGGCAATAAAAACATTTGTTGTTTGTCTCAAATCATCGTCCAACATTTTATCAAGATTATTTCTCAAATAGTTTTGTAGTAATAAAAATCTGCTTAGCTGCTACAAGGTTATTACAGGGTATACAATATGCGTTCGCCTTCAACACTAAATACAATGTGAAACACGGATATGAATGACTTAGACTATCCTATATAGGTATCATATATAGTATATACATATGTATGTATATAGAATACGCTGCTGATTGCTTAAAAGTTTGCTCGAAAAATTAGTGTTACACACATATCTTATTATGCCTGTATCTATATATATATATATATCTACTATATGCGGCGATTTTTCAAGCGATTTAAAAGCACATTTGTTCATACGTGTAACTATGTTTAAATGTATGTGTGTCTGTGTGCTCGTGTGTGTGTGTGTGTGTGTAGGTGTATCTGCGTATGTCAAAGTCAAAGCTGAGCTGCATTTGCTCTGGTTCTGTATCCGATTTCATAACTTACAAAAAACTACTCGTTACTTGTTACTCGTTAGTTCTTCACGTTATATCTAAACAATTACAAAAGCGGTGTTTGCTCTGGTTCTGTAACCGGTTTCATGACAATTAAAAAAGTTGTAGTTACTCGTTACTTGTTATTCGTTAGTTCTTCTCGTTATTCCTAAACATTTACAGAAGATGTGCTTGCTATGTTCTGTATCCGGTTTCATAACTGATAAAAAATTACTTGTAACTCGTAACTTATTACTCGTTACCTGTTACTCGCTAGTTCTTCTCGTTATTTTTCAGCAATTACAAAAGCGGTCTTTGCACTGTTCTGTATCCGGTATCATAACTAATGCAAAACTACTCGTTACTTATTACTCGTTACCTGTTACTCGTTAGTTCTTCTCGTTATTCCTAAACAATTACAAAAGCTGTATTTGCACTGTTCTGTATCCGGTTTCATAACTAATAAAAAACTACTCATTACTCGTTACTTATTACTCGTTACCTGTTACTCGTTAGTTCTTCTCGTTATTCCTAAACAATTACAAAAGCTGTATTTGCACTGTTCTGTATCCGGTATCATAACTGATAAAAAACTACTCGTTACGCGTTACTCGTTACTCGTTAATTATTCTCGTTATTGCTAAGGCTTAGAGTTTCAGCTACTTCTATAAGACGTGTTGCTTCTGGTGCTGTCCATCTCTTTATTTGTTTTTATTTTCCAATGGTATGGCGCAGTTGTTGTTGTGGTTGTTGGTGGTGGTGTTTTGTTGTTGCTGTTGTTGTTGTTGTTGTCGCTTGTTATTCGCTTGTTGATTGCTGTGAGATTGTGTCAGACAAACGATACGATGATGCTTCCTTCCAATGCTCCTGTTCACTGCATTTTCGACCGAGGATTAGGAATTGGGGCGAAGACTACAACATCAGTTGATCCCGAGTTGGACTCTTTCGGGGTCAAGTTGTGCGTTTGGGCTTTAAAGTTGTTGTTTTTTTTTGGAATTTTGTTTTTTTTTTTTGTTTGTTTGCTGCTATTCGAGCGAGTCTTTTGGTTAGCTGGAGTGTCTCGGCAGTCGCTGTTTTGAGCATAAACTAACAATAATTACCATTACCATTACCATTACCATACCATGGAAAGGTCCAGCACCATCAGTGTGGAAGCATCAGGGGTCGTGCCGTGCTGGTCAGTCTGTGATGCGACAACTTGTCCAAGCCATCGCTGCCTCCATACTCATCGTATGCCAGCAGTGGGGATATCTTGAGGCCAGTCTTCTCGGGTATGATCTTAAAGTGCGGCTGATCGGCGCTCACCAGCAGCGGTCGCTTCATCGACGAGTGCATATACTCGTGTCCATGGACTGAGTTACTCGACGCTGCTCCCAGGGGTCTTCGTGTGCTGGGCACATTCATCTTCTTGCACGGCTCCGGTTTGCTCTCGTAGTTCAGCTGACAGTTCTCCGGCGAGTATTTGTTGGGCTTGTAGATGGAGAAGATGTTGTTGATCAGACTCAGCGCCGAGTGACCGCCGGCGGAGGCGTGATGCACTCCCGCCGTTGGCTGCTGGGTGAGCACGCTGCCCAGCGGCGCACTGTGCTCCGGATAGAAGTTGTTGTATTGATACGAGGGCAGCGTATCCACCATCGGATAGACCTTGTGCCCATAGCCGTAGGCTGGCGCCGGTGGCGCTGCAACGCCATGATGCGGATGTCGCTGATGGTGGTGCAGCGGACCAGCGGTGTTATCAAAAAAATTAAAGCCCGTCGCATTGTTGGAGGAGCTACTGGAGTCCAACTGCGGCGGCGAAGGCATCCCCTCCATCAGCGACTTCTTGATCATGAGCCGCTCATGCTCCCGATCATGCATATCGATGGGTTGTCCATTGTTGTAGCATCTCACATTGACATTCTTCACCTTCAGATTGCTGTGCATATTGCGGCGCATGTCCATGTTGATGGGACTTGGTGGTTTGTCCAGCTGCTCCCAGTACTTTTCCAAATCAATATTGAAATCCTCCAGATCAATCTCTGTCGTATCGCTGCAGCTGTCGTCGTCGAAGAGATTGGGCGGCTGCACCTCCAGCAAGGATTTGCTGCGCGTGGGTCGCTGATAGGGCGCCTGGTAGCGTCGTCCTGGACTCGCCATGTGACCCTGTGCCAGATAGCGCTCATCGTCATCCAGGAACTTATCCTGCAGCTGCAGACGCTCACGCTCGGCGCGTATAAACTGCTCCAGATCCGTGTCGTAGCGACAGTGCATGTGCTCCTCCTCCTCGGCCGCCGGATGATGGCCAGGACAGTGTGGTCGCCTTGTCGCCCGATGCTGTGGCTGGCGATGGCAGCAATAGTCGTCCGTGGCACAGCAGCAGATCACCGTCGGTGGTGCGGCCAAACGCTGGCCACGACCAACGCCCAGGCCCCGCTGATGATCTGCCTCTGCACGCTCCTCAAACAGCCAATCCGCCGGAGAGCGCAGACTGCGATTCAGATTGAGATTCCTGTTGCTGCCAGCGCTGGCAGCGGCAACGGCGCCAGCACCATACATATCCAGCCGCCGCCTCGATCCCGCATAGATGTCATCCAGCAGACACTTGGCGCTGGTGCACTGCTCCCGGCCACAGCAGCTGTGCGCCAGCGTGCGCTCATCCAGGCTGCTGCTGTACAGCATATTCATGCTCCGTCTGTACGCTTCCCGCTTCTCCCGCCGCGTATTCGATGCCGGCGGCAGCTCGTAGTCAATGATGTCGAAGGGCATTGTCTTGGTGGAGGCACTGAAGGAGTACGACTTGGGCACACCGGCGCGATTCTTGAGTATTGATGTGGTGGCTGTTGCTCCCGTGCCGCCCGCCTCGAAGACGTTGCCCTCGAAGCAGCAGCTCTGCGATTTGGGATACTGGAACTCCTTGCAGCTCTTCGAGCGTTGCAATCCGTAACCGGGAGAGCCCTCACCCTCGCCGCGTCGCTCCCGCATGGGCAGCGCATCCTCGGCGTACTTTTCGTCCTGTTCGCGTATGTCGCGCAGTATGCGATTGCTGTAGCTGCCATACTTGAGGCAATCGGGCACATAATCCTCGTCCAGATCATCGGAGCGATTCGAGTAGATGTTGTCCGTGTACCATGTGGAGTCCAGCTGCTTAGGCTTCGGCTTGGCTAGCAGCAACTTATCCCGCTTCGACTGTCGATAGCTCTCGAAGCAGATGTTCTTCATCTTCTCCAGCTTCTGCTCACGAATGCGCTCCCAGTTCTCCCAGTTCTTGTCGTTCTTATTCCGGCTGGACAGGATGAGCACATCCCTGTCCTTGTCCCAAATATAGCCACTATCGGCATCGCTATACTCGATGTTCAGGTGCTTTGTCTCATGGCTGGGCGATGCTTGTGACTGGGATAGGGATTGAGAATGAGATTGGGACATGGGCATGGGCATGGAGCTGCAACCAGCTAAATTGTTATTATCGGTAACTACTATTCTAATTCTACGCTTGGTCTTGTCGCCTGCTCCTCCGCCTCCACGCGACGCCTGCATTGATGATCTGGCAGGCGGCTCTTCCTCTTCTGGCTGTCACACCTCCTGCAGATACTTGATGGGACAATAGCCCTGACGATTGTCCGCCGAACGCACCATCACCATACCATTTACCTCATCGCCAGTCTGTTGATAAAGAGAAAAACATAAATGCGGAGAGTTATTTAGTACAAAAGTGTTTTTTTTAGTTTCCCATTTCCGACCGGAAAACTTGGCAGTGAAATAAAATGGCGTAAGTCATAAATATGAATTGAAGAAATTTAAGATTGAAGACGAAGATAACATAATATTTATTATGTTTTTAGTTTCAACTAAAGACAGTCGACAGAGGAAATTGAATAAAGTATTACAAAAACTTAAGGTACAATTATTATAATCAAGAATATATATCTTTTAATTCAATTGCTCTGTAGGCATACAAATTTAAGAAACTTTCTTTTCATTTTATAAGTTACATATTTGAAATTAAATAAAAGCTTTTTCAATGTATTTTGCTGTATTTATAAAATTGTTGGTACTTTGGCGCAATATTGAATTTTTGCTAACTTTGTAATTTGTGAAGCTGTTATTCAAATCATGGACTGAAAAATCTTTGGCCTTCCAAGCAAATTGGTCACTAATTGAATGGCCGTTAGCTGATTTTTTTCTGTAGTTTTATGTACTAGTTACCTGTATGACAATCTGGTCTCTGAGCAACGTCATATTCTCGCCTCGTTCGCCATCGGATACCTGCAGATTGTGGGTCACCTGGAGTGGCTTCTCGTTGGCATTGAGGCGCACGCAGTATTTGGATGGAAAGAAGCCGACGCGTCCGAGCACCTTGCCCTTCCACCAGTCCGGATCGGCGGTATCGATGACAGTCACCTGTAGTGTGGAGGGTGGGAGGGGGGTGGAGGGAGTTTAGTAACAATTGCCATTACCAAACAGCTTCTTGTCCTTGCAAGGACAATGGCAAAACAAAAGCAGAAGCAGAAGCCTGGCTAATGCATATGCAAATATCTCGCACAATTTGCCAACGGCCGCTGGGGCGTATGCGCAATCGCAATGCCAATCAGTATATGTACACAATTCCTCCTCCCCCTTCCCCTCCCCCTTGTCTACTATTTTTCCTATTATTTCTATTTCTTCTCTTCTGTTCTCTTCTCTGATTTCCCATTTGCTTTGCTCTGTGTACATAATAAAAATGCGCTGTGTACATTATAAATGAACCAGTTGTGTTTCTTTGTCTTTTTCTTTTTTGCATGGGGATTGTTTTTGCACATATCGAATATGTTGTATCGTATACATACACTAATACATGTATAAAGATTTGTGTATATAAATATATTTGTGTTTGATTTTGTCCAAGCAATTTCCTGCGTTGCCATTGTCCTGCTTTATGTATGTGCGTCTGTATTTGTGGGTGTCTGTGTGTGTGGTAAACTCACAGTTTAGCGGATTAAACAAAGCGTTTTACTTGTTTATTCACTGCATGCGAAAATATGTGCTCAGAATATTAATACCCTGCATGCTGTGGCTATGGAGTATATAAATCATGTCGCGGCTCTAGCAAAGATACAACTCTAAACAAAAATTTGATTTATGTGGCCGCCTAACTATTTGAATTTTAAGTTTCTAAAAAAAATAGTTTCAAAAATTGTTTAAACTTGAAATTTAATTATTGTGATAGCTTAAAAAACAAATGCTTAAAAATTAAATGAAATATCTTTGAATTTGAATATTTGATTAGATTATTTTGATAATAATCTTTTAAGTTTCTATGAAAAGGATGAGTCACAATTTGGCAAGACTTCACAGGGCATTCCTTTGCAGTACTCTTGTTATTATACGGATTTTAGTGTTTGATATTAAATAGATAAAATGTGTTTGTATAAATTAGATGAAACCAATATAACTTTATCGAGTGTGTGGCATATATACTTTAATGGAGATCTCCTAATTCGAATTACACAATTTCAGTATCATAAGTTATGTGGTTAGCTTTAATGGGAACCCGAAATATAAAATACTGCTCACCTTATAGCCGGCCTTGAGATCCAGTTCATCGGCATGCCGCGCCTTAAAGTTGTAGAGTATGACGTATAAATTGGTGGGCAGCAGACGATGCGATTTCTTGAAATTGGAAACACATTAGAAACAAGCTAATAAACAACATGGCACACATATCATGGTAAGAAAGAGTACACAGCAAAAAAGAGAGAGAGAGAGAAACGAAAGAAAACCAAAAACAATGGGATCCAAAAGAGAAAGCGGGGAATACCTGGGCATGTCTTACTGGTGATAGGCAAGGCGAAGTGCTGGCCGAGGACTGCGACTTGTCCATTTCGTCGGGCAAATCGACGCTGCCGCCCCGCATGCCGCGTGTGGCATAGAGGAGCTTGCGGCCCGGATGCGAGGGGCTCGAGGGCGCTGTAATGGATATGGATGCGAAAAGGCAGTGTTAATGGGCAACTGTGTTGGCGGCAAGGACATGCAAGAAACACACACACACACACACACACTCTCAATGTGGTTGTCAGTTAATTGAATGCACGCATGATAGAAAAGAACAAGATACAGATACAAGTTTACAGTTAAAGATACAGATACAGATACAGATACATAGCAGGAAAGTAAAATTTGTAATAGTGGCTGCTTTGTGCTTCAACATAAATTGAGCCGAAAAACTTTGAAATGAAGCCTTAAGTTGAAAATATATAATAGTCAAGAGCTACTTGGTCAAAATGATGTTGTATGACTGTAAAGTGAGTGGAACTTTTAAGTTTTAAGTTTTAACTTTTGCAACTCTGCAACTTTAATTTCTACTAGTTATAGCTAAGAAACAAAAATCATAAATATAACAAGCTAAATAGAGTATTTATTATTAAGCAAAAACTACTTTAAGCTTTAAGGCGTGTTTACAAAAAATGAAGCAAATTTAATAATTTACTGAACAAATTCTGCAAATATTTATGTTCCATCTTTCGTGTGTTCTTTGCTCGTTGTGGTACTAGAAGATCATATTGAAAGGCTTTGGAGTCAAGAAGAATTAGAATCAGAGTAGAGCAGTTAAGAGTTTCTAGTTGAAGCCAAAAAACGGGTGGATCCATTTAGGTGGATAGTTAGTTAGTCAAAATGTTGCTGGACTTGGTTTTAGGTTAGGTGCAACTCCGGTCGGTCGGTGTAGAGACGGTGACGGGAGCGGGAATGTGGGTAGCTACTTACAGTGCAGCCGGCTGTTGTTCGATGGCGGAGTACTGTGCTCCAGATGGCCTCCCGACCCGCCATGGTAGTAGCCGCTGGATGTGGAGGCGGCCGTCGCCGGCAGATGCTGGCGCCGTCTAAACTGACCGTGCAGCTCCGAGGATTCGGGTGAGTCCAAGCTCAATGATTTCATGCGCAAGTTCAACTTTTGGCGGCGCGGTGAGTGCGGTGCTGTTGTTGTTGATGTTGTTATTGTTGTTGTCGCGGGTGTGATGGTATTTTTGGTTATTTTGGATCGAATGTTGTTTCAGTTGTGATTGTTATTGTTTTTGTTTGACAATAACGCGACAGGCACAACATGAGTTTTGGTTTGGTTTGGTTTGGTTTGGTTTGGTATACGAAAAAGCAATAAAATGTATAAAAAAATTTGCAATTTAATTTCGTTTTGTTCAGAATTTCGTATACTATATGTAGTAACTATGTATGCAGCTACAGCTCTAAGAAAAAACCAAAAACCATAAAAATAGAACTCATAAAACATTTTAAAGTTTTGTAAGTTTAGTTTTGTTATCTAAGATATTTTTTTTTTTTTTTTTTTGCTAAAACTAAATACAAAACAAAATAATTGGACATAGAATACAGAAAGATACGTGTCCGAGTATATTTGCAACAGAGCAACATTTAACACGTTTATAGAGACAGCAAGTGTTTCAGGTGTAGTTCAGGTGTGTTTTTCTAGGCGCCCCGTGCCAGCTGCCATTATACAGAAATATAATGAGATCAGTGAGTGTAGTTCCAGTGTAGATCTTTGGTATTATTTTGAATTGAAAAATATATAAGACGAGTCGAAAAGACAAAAAGTTGGAGCATTCTTGAAAGATATCGTTTTGTGAAAGATTGATTCTCTTGACGGATTTAAATAAGTTCTGAAATATTCCATTATATTTTTATTTGGTGTTTTTTTTCACATTTGTTTTTTTTTGTGGTATTTACAACAATCATACAAGCATACAGAGAGATGTGCATAAATAAATTACTAAAATACTTTAAAATACATTTAAATTTGGTGATCATTCCCGAAAACACACATCTATATATATTATACATTATATATTTAGAATTGAATTAACTAATGTATAAAATAATTGAGTATTTTAATGAGTAGTATTAGTTTGAGTATTTTATAATAATTACTGTGCTGCATTGTTTAAAGATTCGTTTACGAACTACATTTAATGCTACATTTTTATAAGGCTTTCTGTGCTAAAAGAAAATGAAAATGTGTATTTCGGTAAAACTTATGGCATAAAATTAAAATAAATTAAATGAAAAATCCAAAAGTAGATTTAAGTGTCAACTCGTTGTTGCTGTTGCTGCTGCTGCTGCTGCTGCTGCTGATGTAGTTGAGTACAGTTTTGAATTATGCAATTGAATTTTATTTCAAACGGACGCGTCGTTTGGTCTTGGACTCATCGTGACTGGGCTCAGGACTCTTAAGGATGGTTCTGGTTAGCATCAGAGGTTCGCCGAAAGGACGTGCAGTGTCGGGTCTCGTATTCGTTGCTGCTGTTGGCATATATAATTATACACGTAATAATTATATATATTATATAATCTTCGAATGCCTAGCGAGACGATTGTGTTAGTTATTATCGCTGTTAGTTATTGTCGCAGAGCTGCTTAGTGGGTTCGACTTTGGGCATGCTGAAGCGTATTAAAACTAATTAACTTAAACGAAGACAAAGCAAAAGTATTAAACATTAAGACGCCAGCGTTCATGCATAAAACAGAGGAACTGCCGCACAGACTCTGTCCGGGGGCAGAATGTAATAGACCAGAAAAAGTAATCCAGAGAAAAAAAAAAATAAGTGCACACAGTTTCCAAGCTGGCAGCTCTAGCCAACCAGCTCCAAAGCAAACTCTCGACCAGGCATGCAAATGTACGAAAAATAGACAAGAAAAATGAAAAATCCAAGTCTCAAGTTCCAGTCTAAAAAGCAAGGGAAAGAACAACAAAAAAAAAAGGAAGAAGGAAGGAAAAGAAATTGTGCGCCACAACAAATTTTAGCATAATTATGTTGCAGGAACCTTGGACTGTGAAGTGGCGGAGAGCGGAGAAGCTGCTTAGTTGCCCAAAGACAAAAAGATAAAAAATAAAAGATATTTATCGCATCTTTCGCCCCTTTCCACAATCCACTTTCACTATCCGGCTCGGACATGGCACTGAAACTCAGCTAAAGATGGAGAATGCCATTAAAAATGCGGCAGATATTAAGCATAAATGAACTCGGCTCAAAACTTGTGCAGAACTTCAAATTTTGTGCACTGCAAACGGCAAAAACGGCAAACTGCAACTAGCAACTTGCAACTTGTAACTGTGCAACATTTATGTAGCCCCGTGCAATCTTTCGCTATACCCTGTATATTATATATTAAGTATACGTATATGTATTTCTTATCAGCAGTAACTGTTAAGCTAATTTCTCTGGCTTTTTTAGTTTTGTTTTAAGATTAAACGCTCGATTGAGTATTGAGTCAAGACAAAATTCTGTAATTTTTAAATTTGTATACCCTACTCACATTAAATGTTCTAGCTGTAGGGCAATAGTTAGTCGCACTTGCTAGCTTTTTTTTTTCTTTTGCATACAAACGCTGACAATGGCGCACAATTTACACGGCACAGCCGCTGCGAGTTTGTTTCTTTAACTGCTGTTGCAGACGCCCCCCCTTTCCACCACCCTTTACCCCTTACACTTCTCATTCTTTTGCTAGCCACACCATAGAGCCGAGTCCTGTTGCAAAAGGCAACTCGGCCATGTATACAAATTATGCCAATGTGCCTTGGCTTGTAATTGCTGTTGCTGTTGTTGCTGCTGTTGTTGTTGCTGCCGGAAATGAGCCGTTTGCCTGAAGTGTAAACTGGGTTAAGACTAATTGGCGTGCTGGGCCATTGTTTAAGCGAAGTTTGTCTCTAACTGGAAATTAAAGTAAATGAAATGCATTTCGGGGTGCACTTAACTAAGGTGTAACATTTAACACACACACATACTTCAGACACAGACACACACACACGCTATCGCACTCTCACTCTCAATACAATACACAACACTAAGAGAGAGAAAGTGAGAGAGAGAGAGAGTGGGTTTTGGGATATACAGAGAGAGAGAGAGAGAGAGAGAGCGAGAGGAACAACAAGAACTAAAAGAAACACGAATTAAACATCGAATTGGAATAAAATGCAGTACTATTCCAAAAAGAACGGTTGCTTGTTCGAGTTGTTGTTGTAGTTGATGTTGTTGTTGTTGTTGTTGTGCTGGTGGATGATGTTATAATTGTTGTTGTTGTTGTCGTTGCTGCTGTTGCTGTGGCTGTGGCAGTGGCAGTGGCAGTGGCAAAACTGACTGCAGCACTCTCAAACGAATAGTTGCCGCACAGATCGTTGACTGAATGAGTTGCACGTTTCGTACGGATACAAGGAGTAGAAGGTGTTTCAAAGTGTTGGTAGTTGTTGTCGTGTGGATGGTGGTGGAAAAAGTGATGATGATGGTGGTACTGTTGTAGTAGTTGCTGTTGTTGATGTTGTTGCTGTTGTTGCTGTTGGCTGTATGTGACGTAATTACTTTCTGGCAATGATATCGAGCGATGTTGCTGCTGTGACGAGCGCTGCTGTCGCAAACGTCCAAAGCCCGACAGCGGTCGGAATCCAGCAAACAAACGTCGCCGCACTCCTGGATCATTTTGCAGATAGGATGTTGACGGTTGCTGTTGTGCTGCCTGATGTGCTGGCGATGATTGCTGCTGCTGCTGCTGATGTGAAGAAGTTGCTGCTGTCGATTGCTGCTGCTGCTGCTGCAGTGTGCTGGCTGTGTAGTAGTTGATGCCAAAGCCGCTGCTGATGTACGCCGAGCTGGACATATTGCTGACGGGCGCATAGGGCGCTCCATAGCGTTGATCTTTGTCGTTGTTGTTGTTGTTGTCGTAGTGGTTGTGTTTTTTTTTTATTTTATATATATTTTTTAAGTATTTTTTTTTAGTTTCAACAAACGAGAAAACATTTTGGTGTGTGTTAATTTCGAATTGTTGCACAATCAATAAATTAAATGTCGTCTGTTGTCGGTGTGTTTGTGCGTGTACTAATTGGGGCATTATATCATTATGTATATATATATAAACGTATTTATTTAGGCCAGCACATACTAATCTCAGTTAAATTGGCCAAATTAGCCAATTGCCAGGCAGCTGCAATAATAAACCATAAAATATTGCAAAACCGACCTGCTAACAAATTGGCAAGAGTAATGTCACAAAGACAAAGGTCACAATGGCAACAAGCAGCAACAAACACACACACACACTTACACACACACACTTTTGCTAATTGGAAATATGTGGCAAAGGGAATTGCAGTTGCAAGTGACGAAACGGGCGCTAATTATGAGGCCAACTGCTTTTGGCCTGGCCAATGCACTCGAGTGCAACTAAGTGAGCGACAGATTGCAAATAGGCAACGCCATTTAAACTGATCGCCCTCAGTGGAGGCAGAGGTAGAGGGGTTGCCAGCGGTGCATGTGTGTGTTTGTGTGTGCGTGTGTGTGTGTGTGTGTTGCCAGCTCGCTGCGTCGATTTTCAATTGAAAATCATTCTTGCATGGTTGCCTTTTGATATTGTAACGGAGCATATAGATAAATGCATATATGCACACACATGTATGTGCAGCAAGTAGCTAGCGGTAATGTTAATACCCTACAAAATATAGCGAGTGTATATGCGGCAATTAGTTAAATCAATAATTTAATTCAAATAATAATTAAAGAAAATGCAATATTAAATATTATATAAATTTTTATATATTTCTATATTATATATTTATTTTATTTTGTCTGTTTTTTAGTTAGTGTATATAATATTCGGCGTATCACAGGCAGCACTATTCAATTGTTATTTGGGTCACCATAATAGATACAACGAGTGAAATTGGTTGGAGCCCAGCAAGAGCTCGCAAGAGTTGCTCACACACACACAGGGGAAATACACACACACACACACACTCACACACACTGTTCACACACTCACATAGAACATATGCAAAGAAGTCTAAAAGTCAAATAGATATTTAATAAGTGACCTATTTAATATTTAAGCACTTGTATTTAGAGTTGGAAAATGAGTCTTTCATTAAAAGTTATTTATTTATGTTCGTTTTTATGTGTGTGTGTTGTGTCATTAAATGAAATTATATAAATATATGTATATATCGCATGATTAGCATATAAAAAATACATAAAACTAAATACAGAATATTAGTTAAGCACTAAGTATATATTGGCTAATTAAATGCTGTTGCTAATCGCTAGTTATAAAAGGAACTAAGCTAAAAACTACAATTTGGCAATTAGCTAGAGAAAAGCAGAAAATTGTATTTATTTTGGGGCTGTGTCTAAAAGTTATACACAAAATGCATAGCTACGTGTATGTGTATGTGTGTGCGTGTGTGTGATTTAAATCGCAAGCGTAGGCGCAGCAACGGCAAGACGAAGCAACGGGGCGTATGCGCAATATATCTTGCGAATGCAGTTTGGACAATCAGAATGAGAATTGAATTAAATGTAATAAATATGTAGCTAAATGTATGTGTATATGTATGTATCTGTGTGTGTGATTGTGTGAGTGTGTGAGGCTACAGAAAATGCGCTACTTTGGCGTTTATACATGTGCAGTAACAGCATTTAACAGAGTTGTAGGTGAGATTAAAGAGTATTTAGGGACTCACATTGTTAGGGTGTACATGTGTGAGTCTGTGTGTGTCTGTGAGATGGAGAATATCAAATATTGGTAGCTGCTTGTATGGCTAAGTTAACACAGCAGTTACATGTGTATGTGTGTGTCAGTATGTGTATTTAGTTACAATACTTTCAACATTGCTTTTAAGATTGATTTACTTGAAGTTTGTGGAATTTTGGAGTTCAACGAAACGAAATGAAGAAATGTGGGTCTGGATTGATTGATTGACTGTTTTTAACAGTGAGAAAGAGATAGAGAGAGAGAAATAGAAAGAGAGGGAGAAGGCGATTGGACGAACAGAGACAGAGAGCAAAGGGTAACTGAGATAAAACCAAAGCTACAAACCATAAAAATTTCAAAAGTAACTGCACAAAAACCAAAAAAAAAAAAAAGATAGAAGTAGAATGCAAGAAATAGAGTTTATGAAATTATGAGCAGATTTTTGTAAGATAGAGAGAGAGAGAGAGAGAGAGTAGAGAGTAGAGCAACAACAAGCTACTTTGTTGCAATTATTTTGTTCTGTTTTTCATTTTTGCGGACCTGAACTACTAGAGATATCTTGTGTGGGCACCGGCAGACCGCCGCGCTGCTGCTGCAGCTCCTGTTGTTGCAGCTGCACGCCCAAAATGGGCATGGCCACCGGTGGAGGACGCACACCGCGGCCAGCACGCACCGCTGCCGCCTGCGCCACCGATGCCAGGCTGCGCTGGTGGGCATGTGGATGTGGATGTGGATGCTGCTGCTGTTGAAGTTGCTGCTGCTGGTGCGTCTGATGCGGCGGCTCCTGCACCACCGGCTCCGGCACATTGACGATGGGTATCTCGACGGCGGCGACGGGCAGCCGCTCGATGGCGATGGCCAGCGATGGCTGTTGTGGCAATGCTGTGCTCGGACCCGCACCCGCACCCGCGCCGGCACCCGCTCCGACTGCAACTCCGCCAACTGCAACGCCAAGTGCAGCTCCACCGCTGCCATCCAACGTTTTGCTGGGCACATGTACGGTTTTGTCGGCGGCTGGAATATGCCCGGATTTGAGTTCGCCGGCTTGTTTCAGCACACGATAAATTTGATCGATTTCGGTAATTTCTTTTTGTGGGTGCCGTGGCATTTAAGTTGATTAGTTGCCGTTTTTTTTTTTTTTGGTTTTTTTTTTTATTTGGTGGTGTTGGTGGTGGGCGTGAACAGTGGGCGTGGTGGTGGCCAGTTGTGGTTTGGTTCAATTTCGTTACAATTTTCGATTTTCGATTTTTGATGATGTGCATTGAAGTGCATTAGTTAAATTTTGGCAAGTGGTTGAAACGATGTTTTTTGTGATGAGCATCGATATATTTTCATGGGGGTTTAAGGGGAGGGTATCTTTTTGGGGGAATTGTGAATGCAATTTTCTTATATTCTGCGGGGTATATGCTAGTGTTTTTGTGCGAATGTGCGATTTTTCATCAAGATTTTTAATAATATACTCGAGTTTACTTTAGTTTACTCCACTTTTCTTCTTTTTTTTTTTGTTTGCATAGGTTGCCTTCTCGAGCGCTCTAGTTGGGGTTAATTAGGGTTAAATGTTGCTGTTGTTGTGTGTGTGTGTGTGTGTGTGTGTGTGTGTGTGTGTGTGTGTGTGTGGGTGTGTATGAGAGAAAAACTAACGACATATTTGTTGATTTAACTCTAGTTGGGCGACATTAAAATGGAACCAAACTCTAAATGTGTGTCGATTGTTTGTTAACCCAATTCTTACAATACCCAAAAAACGATTGGTGTGTTTTGTGTACGATTTGTGAAACGATAGCTAGTGAAGTATTTTGTTGGTTCATTTCTGATTGATACGATTGATAATTGGTTGTTGTTTGTTATTGTTGTTGTTGTGACAATAAGATATACTTAATGACAGCTCTATTTATCATGCTCCACTACGCAATCTTATTGTTGTTATATTTTGGATTTAGTCAAATGTTCAAATAAATCGGATAGCTCAACATGTGATATTTTGCATAATTCAATTAATCGAAATTCAATATTCTTTTGTGTGAACTTTCGCACCCTGTATAAATGTGTGAATTTGTTTGAAAAAAAACTCTTTGTTTTGTGTATGTTGATTTGGAGTGTATTTTTGCTGCGCTTGTTTTTAATATTATTAATATAGTATATGTAAATATTTGTTATTATATTTTCATTCTTGTCTCGCTAATTAGGTGAATCAAAGCGCAACAATCAATCATTGCAATAACCGATTAAGAAACTATAAAATCGATAAAACAAATTAACTGAAAATGTTATGAAAATAAAATTCAAGCGCATGGCAATTGAGTATCTTTGCGCATACAATATAAGTATGATATATACTATATAGAGTATAATACATTCGGTACCTAGTTGCGCAATGCGATTGATGAAGGGCGTCTTTTGACGGAATTTCGTATTGGGCACATTCAACAGATTTGCGCTTTGATTTTGTTCATCCGCTGCGGTTTGCCCACATTGGGGGCTAACGGACTCCTGTGGCGATGCTTTATAAATTTATATTGTTTTTTTTTTTTTTTTTTTTTTTTTTTTTTGGGGAAGAGGATTTTATAGTTGATATTTATTGAGTGCTTTTTCGTGTCGAACTACAATATTTTTTGATTTTTATTCAGATAGCAGATACACAGCTCGAGATACTTGTCAACAATGATATTAAATTAGCATTTGTATTGCGAAAACAAAGCATTTATTTATGCGGTTTTGAATAAGAGTATAATATATATTTATATTTATTGCATGTCAGTTTAATATCTTTCAATTTCTTATACACGTTTGTTTGTCTCGAGCTGTGTACCAGCCTTAAGCATTTAATGTGCTAACAACGAAATATTGTTAACTGGCCCCCAAAGTTCATACTGCTAACATTATTAATAAAAAAAAATATTGCTTGAACAACAAGGAGGTCCTCGTTGCAGCATCCTCGCTGCAGCCACAAATCATCAACAACGCACAAATTGTACAAAAACGAAACATTTGACAACCAAAGTGAAAACCAGAAAAATGTAAAAAAAAAACAAGAAAACAAAAAATAAATGTATATATGTATATATATAAAAGACTTGTTGTTGAAATTTTTGCGAATTGTTGCAGAAATCAGAAACGACGCAATCACTTTGTCCCACGAGTGACATAAATCCATTGTGATATCAAGCTGATGCCCACACGCCAACAAAACAGTCAAATCAATACGCACACAGGAGACACAAGGATGCTTGCTCTCCAGCACAATTTGACAAGTTTTTGCTGCTGATTTTTACTGGCAGTGGTACTTGTTGGGGTTTTCGGTACTCGTACGAGTACTCATACTGGTACTGGCACTGGTACTGGTACTGGTACTGGTACTGGTACTGGTACTGGTACTGGTACTGGTACTGGTACTGGTACTGGTACTGGTACTGGTACTGGTACTGGTACTGGTACTGGTACTGGTACTAGTAGTTGTTCGGTTTCTGGTGTGGACGTGGTCATGCAATCGCTTGGAAATAACCAGGTAATGGACAGCCCACTTGTGTGTGTATGTGGATGGGTCACAAAATGCACAATTCATGTTGGGCAGGACATGGGCAACAACATTGTGTGTGACCAGGCCATGCGAATGCATATTTGACCAATCAAAAGCAAGCATACAAACAAAAGTAAAAGTAAATAAAATAAAATAAAATAAAATGAAAATACAAAGAGTAAAAACAATTCAATTTTTAGCATAAACACTCAAGGGCTTGGCTGGCTGTTATCTTATGTATAGTTAGGAGATACTAAAAACCCATGATGCCTATGGGCCAAGTCGTTAATGTATACAGTCTATACAGGCAAAGCTGCTGGCCAAGGACTCTTGTTCAGCTCAGTTCAGTGGTTCACGTAGCAAGCATATTTGCAGAGCGTGTTATTATTGTAAGGGGCGTTTAGAGTTAGAGGGGGGCGGGGGATTTTTGGCGCGTGATGAGCTTGAGATAGAGCATTGGTAGGTAGTTATGCGTGGAAAATACTCACTTTCTTCCTCGATATCAACGCGATTCTCCAGCTCCGAGGTGCTCTTCTGGCGACGCAACAGCTTCTGTTTGGGCTGGCAGCGTGGCAAATTTGGAGCACAGTCTCCATGGGCATTCAGCTTGCAAATGCGACACCGCAGGCCCTGACGTGTGTGGCCTGCAGAGAGAGAGAGGAGGGGTGAAGCAAAAAAACAGCAAACACATTACATTACAGTTGAAACATTTGAAATGACCATGCAGCAATTAGAAAATACGCGCCTCTCAAAATTTGCGAGCAGACATCACAAGCCGTTATCTTTTTGTATGTGTACTCCTGCAGATGATGGCTGCCATCCAGGTTGGGGCGCAGCGACTCCGATGGGGCATTCGAGGCACCATTACGCCTGTGAAGAGTGCAATTGACATAGTATCAGTACATGCTGTTCCACTCTAACCAACACACATACACACACACACACAACTCAATCAAATAATATGCGTTTAAAATACAACTCAATTTAATTCAATGCAAGCCACAAAACTGTGTTAAATGTTGCGCTTTTGCTGTTGCTTTCGACTAGACAACTGAATGTAATTATTGTGTCAACCACAAAATACAAATATTTATAAATATATATAAACATATTTATACAGCTGGAGCATATGCACACAGCAAAATATTAAAGTCTAAATTTGCATTTTGTAGATAAATTCTGGTTTGTTTTGTGGGATGGGTCGCAGGCTTTTGTTATATTATTATTACGCATAAATATGCACAATGACAATGGCAAACAATGGCCACGCACAATGCCAGATGAACATTAATCACAGTCCCTGGATGAAAGACACACACACACACACACACACACACACAATAAACATGTGTGCAAAATGCTATTAACCATTTAGCTACTCTACATGAGTTCAGATTATTTGTGTAGCCCATTTAATGTATGTAATTTATGATATGTGAAGAAAGTATTTGCCACCCACAAAATTATATATATATATATTCTTGATCAGCCCAGGGCCTTTGCTCAATCAGTATTCAGCAGGAAAGTTGAATCAATTATAATTGACCCTTTAATTAAGGGTATTAAAGTAAACTCATTTCATTCGTATTCATTTGGATCATTAATAGAAACATAAGAAATCCTCTGCATAATATACTCGGTTTTTGTGCATAAAAAGCATTACGTGTATCTCAATAATTTGATGTCATATTTATATGCATAGCAGTTGCCCTCGAATTTAACCAATTTGTTGTTTTTATGCTCCTGCTGCTGGGTTTTTCCTTTGCTGGCCTTGTTTTATTTACCAGAAAAACATACAGCCAAATGGTCGGACAGACAGACAGACAGACAGACAGACACTGGGACATATATAGACAATACGCCAGACAATGCTGCAATTGTTCACAGTGGGCTGTCGAGAGGGCCATTACAGAAAGAGAGGAGGCCCAGGCCCAGGCCCTGGCACAGGCAGAGGGGCCAGGACCAGAACCAGGCACAGGGCCAACAAGCATGACGAGTGGTAGGGGGAAAGTGGGCCAACTCTCGACGCTGATTGTTTGTAAGTGGCTTATATTGTGCACAAACAAACAATTCAGTTCAGTTCAGCACGTTGGCTTATAAAGTTGTTACAAACGTGTAAAATATACAAATTTTTGCATTGTTGTTAATCCTTTCAAGTTAAGTAATTATCATTATATATGGTTTTTCTGTGCGTGTCGAGCAAAAGCGCAACACTTGCTACAAATTGTACAAATAATAAAGGCATTTATTTTTAAATTATTTTTTAATAAATCTTATGCAGCTATAACTAGTGTTGAATATTAAAAATTAATATTTTTAAATCGTAAGCCTAGGTACAAATAATTATCATCTTTAGCAGTCCATGAAAAAAACGATTGTTTTTGTGTGTTTTCGCATACTTATACATAAACATACACTAGTGTTGATAAATGCTGAAAACTACAAATCATTTAGGTTTATTTTATTTGTACATCAATGCAGTTTACCCATTCACAATGTAAATCAAATATGCTACGCCTTACGAATTAAATTATCATATAGATCATTGCTAAATCAGTTTAGTTACAAACTACCAAAAGGACTACGGCAAACCGTAATATAATATAATATAATATCAAATACCCCTGCTCATAATTATTTAAAATAAAATGTCTAAGGTTTGAACTTAAGCCAATACTTATTTTATTTGAATTCCCATTATCTGCTATTTTATTTAAAAATCCTAAGATATTTTTATTAAGACTCAAATTAAAAATACTTCCCTATACTAATTCCCTTAACATATGACAGGAATATGATTGACATAAATGATGGCTATACCATTAGTATCCAATCAATCCAATCAATATTCACATACATACATACTAAATATTATTATATTTATATAGTTAATAAACAGCTAAATACATTTATTTGGATTCATTATTTATACGGATGTTATATTTTAATATACATAGATAAAGATATAAGGTAAGTTTTATACGTTTACAGGGTACACTAATCACTAGGAGTGTGAATATTTAAAGTATTTTATACTAATGGTGATTTAATGTACATAGAATAGTAATTTTTTTACTGGAGTTAGGAACTGGTGTTTGGAGTACTAGCTAAATGCATGTTTTACTTTATATGAACATAAAAAGAGGGTCATAAAATTAATTATACATTTTTCATTAATGCACAACTGAAAGTTTTATGAAACCCCGAAACAACAAGAATATATATTTGTGGGCTCCAAAAAAAGAGCTGGCCAGCAGCAACAATTCCCGGCTCGCTGCAGGGCGTTGTGGGCGCGGCTTAACGGGGCGCATTAGTAATTTCGAGCGCAATGCGAAAACTTTTGTAATATAAGAAAAGTTTCACTGTGATTTTCTTGTCACGTTTGTGAATGTTTATATATTAAATCTTTTTGCCATTGCACTTATGAACGAGAAGTAATATACTATAGACACATATAGATATGCTATGTATATTTATAAAAACAGATAAACAGATGAGTTGATGAATGAGGCTGCACGGAACATTGCGAAATGTGTCGTCGCCGCCGCAGTTAGCCATAATTCCGCTCAAGCTGACGAATTATCGCAAAGCTAGCTCTCTCTATCACTATCCCTGTCCTTCTCACACAATCGCACTCTCTCGCTCCATCTCTCTAAGCCAGGAAGATTTTCAATTTATCATCGTTTGCAGCGCAAGCTGTCGGCATGGTATTAAGTATTGTTAGCAAATGCTACCAAACAGAAAAAAGAAAACAACAAAAAGTTGAAAAAAAAACCGGCAATGGGCCAATGGGAATGCCATAAACAGCAGCCAATTCGGTTGCGAATACGGGATACGGGATGCGAATGCGGATGCGGATGTGAATGCCAGTGCCCAGTGCATTGCCAATGCCAATGCAATTTATCTGCAAGCGCTTCTATGTCTGGGTGGGTGGGTGTCTATGGCGGCCCTCCAAAATTTATAGCCAGCAATTTTTCGCATATTTTCCAATGCTTCAACTGGCGCCAAGTTGAATTTACTGGCCCCAAACGAAAGTTCTACGGACACATATGGACTTTTTGGGCAAACACTTAGCGAACTACAGAACTTGCAAAGTTAGTTTTGAGCTTTCCTATTCTTGAGGCTATTAGAAATTTGTCATCAAATATGTAACGCATTAGAAAGACATTCCAAAAAAATGTCTAGCAGAACCCAATATAACAATTTTTTATAAGAATCGATAATAATATTGCATATCTAACAGCTCTTTAAGAGTATTTAAACGTCGGTATAGTGCCAAGCTAATTCAGCTTTCTTTTTGTTGCTAACGATACATCGCTCATTGTTTATAGTGCTTTCGATTGTTTTATTTGTTTTTATCAATTTTAATTGATTTTACGAATGCAGTGATTGATGGTCCGAATATCAGGCACAGGCGCAGGTGCAATTTATGGCTTACGCTCAACAAATATTATTTAATAAATGAAAAATGTGTACAAAATAAAAAACAATAAATGATGATAGGAAAAAATGCAACTAAAACGTGATTTGTCGCTGCTTTTGTGCAGTTTTTTGTTCGTTTTGCTTTTAATACTATGTTGTTGGAATTTTTGGAGTTTGTACAAACGAATTGCTTTTAATTTAATTGGATAGCTGCTAATTCTACATTTGCGTGCAACATTTACAGCAATATTGTTTTTTTCTAATACAGCAAAATATTTAATTTAATTTAAAATTTAAGTTTTTGTTTTTTGTTGTACCATTTGATTAAAAAAAAACATAAAAATGTTGAGTTTATTTTTACAGTTGCTTGATTATTTTGGTTACCTCAAGGTCAAAACGGTTGATACAGCGTGGTACATTTGATTTTGTCGGGGTTGTTGGCTGATTGTAACGATATCAATGTATCATATAGGCGAAATTTTTGAGCGAATTTTGTTTGCGATATTTGTAATTTCGGTTTTTTTTTTTGTTTTCGGCAGTAAATCAAAATTATATAAATGTTTTTGAACGAAATGTTATAAGATGTTATAGAGAAAAGTGTAGAGAATATTAGTAAATGCAGCATGTTAACTAGGCTAACTTAAAGTAAATGCGATATTAAGCTTAAGGCTGCTTAAAGTTAGCTTAATTACGGTACAGTACACGGCTGGGGATTTGGGGGCTGTGTGGTTACAGTTAAAAACCACAAAATGCAACTCAAACGCGCGTAGAAAACATTTCACCTCTGCATCAGCATTTTCCGACATGATTAAATTACTTAACATAAATTGCAGAGAATGCGGCAGATGCAGAAAGTTGTGCAATTGGAATTGTTGCATAAATGGCGCAAATATTTGAAAAAGGTTTTTCAGTATTTCAGTCTGCCAGACATTTTGGCTTCATGATGGCATATTTTCGCGGCTTTTAGTCATATTAAAGTGCGGGGGCCTCTCGGCTGTGGGTTGGGTGTTAGAGTGTCGAGGGATGTTGGGGGGATGTTGGGGGCTTGGGGCGTCGTTAGTGCTTTGCTGCGCTTCATTTTGTATCTATGCGGTCGGAACATTTTCCGACAATTTTCTGCGTATTTTCCGCGCAGTTGTTGACTTTCTTTTTTGCTCTCGAACTGGAACTGTTATATTGCGAGAGTTTTGCATTTTGGCTCAAACATAATACACAAACGTATAATATATATGTATATACATGCTATGGTAGCTGTTGTTGCTGGGCTTGTAAACTTACCTATCTGCTTGTGTTGCTGAACCAGAACCCGCCGGCTTTAGGCTCTTAAATGCTTTCAGCCACTTTGTTTTCATCGATGGCGCTGTGGCGGCCGAGAATTTGCGTTCGTTGCGCGGCGAAGTTGGCTCAACTTTGCTAACGAATAACTCCTTCTGCAAAATGGTTAAAGGAGAAACAGAGACAGAGAAAGAGAAAGAGAGGGAGAGAGAGTGAGGGAGAACATGTTTAGTACTGTGGTAAATACAATTACAAAGTCAAAGCCGCTCACTTGCAAGCAATTTGCATTTGAACGTCTCACGTTGCAGTTTAATTACAGCCATTAGCACAACTCACACACACACAAGCACAAGATACACAGACACACAGCTACAAGCTCGTTATGGCATAATTACATGCATACGAGTTGTATTTAGGCGCAAATGTTAAATATTTAAACAGTATATCTGATAGTCGGTTATTGTGATAGACGCCTCTAACAACTCTGCACAGCCATTTGTGTTGTGCGTGCCATGTTAAATAAAGCTATTTTAATTAATAATCAACACTTTGCAAAATACCACAAAATGTAATTATGCCACACACACACACACACACACACTCACGCACGCACACAGATAGACAGACAGATAGTACTTTTGTGACAATAATTAAAACCACGTGTGACATTTGGTCACAGTTTAGTTTAGCCTTTGCTCCTTGTTGTTGTTGTTGTTGTTGTTGCTGTTGTTTGGTGCTACTCTGTCTGCCCAATACTCGTTATAATCACAGTGTGTACTGCTTAAGTGGTCTAGCAATATACATGCATACATTTCCCATTATGCGGTTATTTTAATGGCATTCGAAATTTCGACTAATGCGCTTTACTTGCGAATTTACATTTATTTGGAACTGACCCACTTTATTAGGGGGAAGAAACGAAGCAGAGAGCCAGCTTATTATTTAATTAATGCAAAACTTTAAGTATATCATAACTTTTAGCAAACACATTACCCAATAAAAGAAAAAAAAAAGAAATGAAAAAATAATGCTCTAGTCGAGAGAGCCCGACTAGAAGATACCCTGAACCCAGCCGTTACTTTCATTCAAAATTATTTATCTGCATTCATACATCGTTGAATCTTAAATAACTTCTTTGTTTACTAGATTTCTTATAATTAACATAACTTTGTCAAAACTTAAACGATTGGCAACCCCAAAGCTATTTTGGTCATTATTTATACTACAACTTTAATTCATATTTAAAGTTATGCCTAAAAAACACTGGTCTTGTATCTAAATATAAAGATAACGTTTGAACGGGACGAGAACCTTTTTCACATTTTTAATGGGTTCAGGGTACAATAAAAATTAGACGAGAGCAGATTGTCCGTGTTTGAAAATTGATTAGAATTTAAACATGAATTTTGACGAGAAATTTAGTTTCACGATTTAAATATAGAGATTAAATCATGATTAATAAAGACATTGCTGTTGAAATTTGTAACTGAATTCTGCACATGAAAATGAAATACTAATTATTTGCACAAATTTGCCATTTTCACTGCCATGTTGCAAGGCATTATGCAAGAGCTGGCTCAAAATATTTGAGTGAATTTCAATTTCAGCTTTAAACTCAGCCTGACTATTCCAATTTCTCATGCTCTAACATTCACATTACAGCAAAGATAATAAAAACTTTCAGCTGTCTGTTTCAGCTAGTGTCATTCAGTTTGGTCCTTGAACAACTGCATAGATGAAGGAATGATATTGACTTGTGTTTGCAACTCGGAGACAGGCGGATAGACATGCCCCATGATTACGTAGCCATGCCACCACAACAATAACACAGGCAGCCCAACAAAATTCAGCACTCTCGCAATTGCAGCATTTATAATGCAACGAGGCGCGTGCACTTTTTGTTGCCTGTCGCTTGACTTTGTTGTTGCTGTTGTTGTTGTTGTTGCTAATGCCTTTTGATGCGCGTTGCGAGCGCTATTTTCGACATGTTACTTTTTTTTTAGAGAGGGGTGTTAAGGGTTGGGGATTGGGGCAGACTGACAGTCGTGACAGTGGATTGGCGTGAGGGCGTCCTCGTGCCTGACAGCAGGATATTAAGGTTGTCATGTGTCCATATGGCATATAGCAGTTCTGGGCTGGGTATCGATATCGATGCAGTCAATGCACGCGGCTATGAAATATCATTTTAATGGCAGCAACAGCGAAAGCGAAAGCAAAAGCAAAAGCAAAAGCATATAAAATGCATTTATAAATGGGTAATTGACTTGCAGTAATTAAGGATTAATTTCATGGCAAATGACAAAGCAATCACTTGATAGGCTATTAATTTGCGCGGCCAGCATTCAATTAAGATTTAAGCTTATGGCAAAATGATAAAACTAAGAATTTAAAGACACCAAGATAAGAAGCTGCTTTGCCTGACGTTGGGCACCAGCATCACGAGCTGCAGCAGTACAAGTGTGCGAGCGTGTGTGTGTGTGTGTGTGTGAGGGGGCGGGGCATCGCTGTAATGGACATGTGCCTGTCATGTTGCCTTTGTCATTGTCGTTGGCGGGCGTGTCCTGTGCCATAAATTTATGCATGCAGTGCATAAAATTCAAATTAAAGGAGAGCCGCCGCGCATCCTGCCAGCGACAAGTACACGTTTTGACACTTTACAACACTAGTCGCCAACATCCCTCAGCATCCCTCAGCATCCATAGCTTCTGTTGCCCGCAGCCGCCCAAAAAAGTGGGCAACGTGGCTGCTTTGCTGTTAGAGCCAACTAGCAGAAAGGACCTGCTCCTGATGTGGGCGTCAACGTCAACGTCTCGGCAATCAGTGACCATGTGTCTGAGGGTCCTTTGGCACACACACACACACAATGAACGGAATCAAGTGTTGTCTTTGCCCGTTGCTTTAAGTGCTTTTCAGCTCAACTTCAGTTGCATATAATGCGCTCTAATTGATTTCCCCTGCAACTTTCAACCAGGCCAGCAGCTGGCCACGCAACTATATACTTGAAAATGCTGTGTCAACTTTTTAGCTGATTTTCCATTATGAGTGGAGCAGCAGCAGCAGCAGCAGCACCACCAACTGCTATCAGCATCCTTTGGGGACTCTTTCACAAACGTACAATTTATGGCTGTCACAATTTTTAATTATGTTGCTTCACGCTTGGCATTGCGATATTGAAACCACAAAGGTATCATAAATTGCCGAGCCTGACTCAAAGAGAGCAAAAAGACAAAAAGACAAAACACAAAACACCAAAAACAAAAAACAAGTAGCAGCAACAAAGGGCGGTCCGGAAACATAGACATTGGCCAGCAGCTCAAGTTTGGTGGAAACTAAAAATTTGCTCATTAAGACCGCAACAAAGGAGCGGGTTCCTTTTCACATTCAAGATGAACAGAACAAAAGGCAATGGCGGCGATTTGCCAGCCGTGTTGTTCTTCTCGCAGCCTCATCTGCCCCCGGACAACTGATAGCCGTTTGCAACAAATTGCGGTTGCTTATTACGAGTTCGAATGCGAGTGCTAAGTGGGTGAGGGGGGGGGCACAGATAGAAAGGGGTACGCCTGTATAATGAGCTATTCGAGCGCGTGTGATGTGAGCGCATATTTTATTGCCACTTTGATGAGCAGCTGCCAACAATTTTAACCTATATTTTTTCAAATGCCGCCGTTGCACATTTTTGCAGTGCCTTTGTAATTTGCAGCAAAAAAAAAGAGGGTTGCAAGTTGCATGCGCTCAGTCATTAGTGGGCAAATGTGGCACGATATGTGCAGCGCTTACTTCATGGCTTTTAGAGCACCAACTAATTGCAGGCAGCCAGGCAGCAGGCAGCAGGACTAGGACAAGGAGCAGCAGCAGGAGCCAGCTTCACTGTGCGACATGTGAGTGCCGTGCAAACACGCTTAAGACAATTTAGCAAACATGAAACGAGACACAGACAAGGAGGAGCGGCGGAGCGGCGGAGGTATATGTGTGCGGGGGCGATGGCTGCTGCCCAAACAAACATTTCCGTAAATTACACGCATTTGTCAAAACGAAACAATGCGCAAAGTGTTTATTTGTTTTAGTGAGTGCTTTTGAGCGCTAAAATGACTCAACACAAAAAACTGCAGCTAGAAGGCAGACAGCGCCCCACACCGAACACATACACCCCCCACGCTCTCAACCCCTGTCTGTCTGCCTCTGTTCGCTGTGAAAATGTAGCAACTTCTAATGGGTTTGCTTGCTGTTGAGATCATTGTTGCTGTTGTTGCTGCAGTCATGTGCGAAATGTAGAGCAGCGATTATGCAACCACATGCAATGACAATGCAGCATCGATCCGGGCTATAACCACAATGCAGAATACACCCACACACACACACACACACATCCACACATATACATACTGAAGCGCACCACGCGGCGTATGTGCAATTTGTAATTTTCATTAACGCCTAAAAGCAGCAATTAGTTTTTTTTTTTTTTTTGCCTTTTCTTATTATAGATATACTTTTTTTTTTTGTTTGCTTTTTGCTGTGCATTGAATTAAACAGCAGTTTTTAGACCACACATATAGCCATATATATAACCACATAGCCACATGCTGGCAGTGTGTGAATGTCCTTAATGACACTAGCTTAAATTTAGCTAACTATAAAAATGCTGAAAAATGGCTGCTGCCTTTGCAGTAATAATACTATGTGTATAGTCCAGTGAGTGCTATTTAGTGCTAAGCTGCTAAGAGTTGCTTGAGCTTTTAGCTTTTAGTCAGCTTAAATGTAATTTAGCAGCACAATTTAGCCAGCTTAAAGCTTGCATGCGATTTCCAAGCTGTTTAAACAGCTGCTCGTAAGTTGCTTAAGAGCTAAAGTTGAAGTTTTAGTTAAAGCAAGTACAGAAGCATATTGTAATAATTTATTGTGAATATCAAAAATAGGATAAAATAAGAAAAGCGGAATTAAAGTTTGCATAAGCTTTAAGATGTTTGCACAAATACTTTTTAGTTGCAGTAATGAAAAGCTTTTAATTTGTTAGTAATTTAATATATATATTTTAAGCACAGCTGTTTTAAGTGCTGTAAAATACTTGCAGTTTTCATTTTAATTATCAACCCAAATTTTGTACAAGTCTACACAACTATTTTTCTGCACACGTCCTTCCCTTTGCTGAACTAAGTAGTTAATGGTTATTTGCAACCAGTGCCACTGGCTGTTAAATCATGTGCTGAAAGATACGAGCTGCATTCATGGCCCACATTTACTTAATACTAGAGGCACATAACAAGGCTTGGACTAAAAAACATGTACAAATTTATGGCCAGCAATTAAAGCGGCAGCAGGAAGGCAACAGGGGAGCTCTGAGCCGAATCAGTGCCTGGAAAAGTAAGTAGCAGCAGCTCCAGTTGCCTGGCAGCCCGATGCTGATAAGTGCGCGTAATCGGCTCACGCTTAACGCCTTACGACGGCAGCAGGCAGCAGGCAGCGGGCAGCGGGCAGAGGAACGCCAACGGCAACGGGTACGGCAAGCTGTACCGGAGCCGACAGACGGATGCGGATACGGATGCGTAGCGGCGCCATTTGCATGGCTTGTTGGGGCTTTTATTTATTATTTGGCGCAGCTTTTTGGCATAAGCGTGGGCGTGGGTGTGTGTGTGGGTGTGGGCGTGGTCGTGTGTATTTTATAGCTGCGTGCCGCGCAGTTTCATGTCCATATGAAGCCGCCTTTTATTGTCCATGTACGCTGCTGTAAGGCGCCTCCAGGAACATGACCAAAACTAACTGGCAGCCGTGCTAATGCACAGTTATGGCTTTTCATTAGGCAGCATCAGCTGCGTGCCACTGCCACTCGCACTCCCACCCCCCATATGCCCCCACTACTCCCCTGTGACAAGTTGGTTAAACTGTGTGAAAGGCGCTAAAGAGACAAAAACCTTTTTAGCTGTGCTGTGCTGTAATGAGAAGCCAAACTGCATCCTTGTGGGGATCGCTGCTCTTTGGTCACCTGCTTTCAATTTGTGTGTGTTTGCTTATTTTTTTGCAATTTGCATTTCTACTTTCTCCTTTCTGTTTTTTTTTTTTTTCTTCACTCGCTTACATGCTTACCTTTTATTTTTATCGCACACAAAAATAACGGTGGTGTGTGGGTTGCAAACTCATATGCTGCCCCTCAAGTTTCTGCTTGTGTTTTATGGATTTTCTTCTTGCTGCCTGACATTCTACGTGACTGCCATCAATTTTCAGTGGCATTGCCGCTTCATTTTGCATACAGGTGAATGGCTGACAGGTAGCTGCCCCCACCTCTGATTGTATGTGGGTGTGTGTGTAAGTGTGTGTGTGTGGTATGTCCTTGTGCCTTTAACTCGATTTGGAATTGGTTTTAAAGGCAACGTGTGCGAGAACTGCTGATCAGCATACCTCAAATAGCATTGCATTTTGTGCTGCCAACAAATTTTACATTCAGTTGCTGCTTTTCATACCCTTTGCACATTCAAATGGATTAAGGTGCTGTATAGCTGAATTTGTACATTTATGTAACAGAAGAGGGATTTTAGATTTTTGATCAACCTCAAAACCCTAGTCAATATTTTGATGTTGGTAGGTGCTAATAAAATATAAAGATATGTTTTTTATACACATACAGTAACTATGTATTCCTTCGTCCTCATATATTATTAAGTTTAATTTTTACTGCATGATATATTCAAAAGTTATTCGAAAAACAATATTCTCTTGTGCTAGTGCTGCAAAGCTATCGATATATTTTTGTTTCCAATCTCAATCATAATTATGCCAAAGTGCTGAAAATTTCAATTTTTGATCTCTAAAAAAATATTGTCAAAAAAATCGATAGTACAGATATATTAAGCTGTCGATTTCTGTGCCTATCGATTGTTTTGCAGCTGGAATAATTTTGACCAACTTATAGGTTATATTCTAGTCGACATCTTTTTTATGCGTTCTGCTCGTTTTTCGGTTTTTATGTCGCTTTATTATTATTGCAAGTGTAAATGTGGAAAATTGTGTGCGTGTCTGACTGAATGTAAGTATACTTATGTGTGTGTGTGTGTGTGTGTGTGTGTGTGTGTGTGCGTATGTGAGTATTTATTGTCCTATTTCTAGCACAGACTGTGTGTCTCCCTGTCTCTCTGTCCGTTGGCAGGTGTTCCTTAACTGCTCTGTGGTCCAGTTTGCCAGCCAGAAAGCTTAGCTTACTCAGCAGCTGCAGCTGCAAATTGATTTTCAATAGCTGAGTGGTTTTTGATTCAATAAAATGACATACTCAGTTGACTCTCAACGAAGTAGAAGGGCACCCACTTACGTGCTTGACATGAGCCCATGTGTGTGTGACTGTGTGTGTGTGTTTCTGTGGTTGTTGCCACAGTTTGTGGCATCTTATAAGGCTGCGTAGCTGCTGGCATTGGAATTTTGTTTTTAGCATTGCGTACGCAACTCAATTCATACGAATCTAATTCTGCATGTTTGATTTGCTATTTTTATACACTGTTACAAAAAACCGCACTCTGTAATTGATGGGCCTATAAATATAGACACAAATCGATCGACTGCTTGACTGTTCGACTGGTCACTGGTCACTGGCTTTGTGATAAATGGTCGAGACTTGTGTTTTACGCGTGTGACAGCTTAAAAGTAATTTATCAAAGCTGCAGTTTTTTTCTTTGGTTTGTGGTCGAATCGGATTTGTGGCTAACTGACTTATCCATCAATTGACGGCGACAGGCGCCCATAAGTAGGCAACAAAAAGCAAATTTAAATATGCAAAAACGATGCGCAAAAACTTGATGTCACTTTGAAGTGTGCGCTTAGCCAGCTAAACGCATGAATTTCTAATTAAAATGGCAGCCACACACACAGTCATAAATACTCATCTAAGCCAGCACACACACAAACAGTAGCTGCTATCTACTTAATTACTTGTGAGTGTGGCCGGCAGGGGCGTAGGCGGGGGCGGGGGCGGTGGTGGCTTAACTATGTAGATGCATAATTTAAAGTGCATATGTGCCACACGGCAGGCCGCAAAACTCCCAGCTGATTAAGTCGACAACAGGCCAGACTCTGACAGTCTCCACTTCGCCAGCTGCACGTCCTGTCCTCGACTGCCTGCCCCCTGCTCCCTGGCCGGCGGCATTTCACACGCAAACTTTTATTGCACTGACAAAATGCCTGGCTGCGGTTTTTTCTTCTTTGCTTTGCGCAAATAAAATATATATGCTCGCATATGCGGCGGTTGGCCAGGGAAATGGAGCGGAAAATATGTTTGAGCACAAGTGGAATGGCTTGATGCTTGAGCTGCTTCCCCCGCCCATCCATCCAGCTCCCACAGTCACCCAATTCCCGGCTCTCTCACACAACAACAATAAAGTGCCCGCACACAAAGAGGAAATCAAAATATTTCCGCAACTTAAATTGAAAACTGTCAATTGGTTTTTTTTTTTTGTTATGTGTCTGTGCCACATGAAAAACTACATTTATATTGAAAATGGCGTTTTGGCCAGCTTTCGTGTGCTCTTGTTACCTGTCTAGCTGCTTGGCCTAATAAAAAATCAATTAACTTGGTCTTGTTCGTGCCTGGCACAAAGCTTCACTCTCAAAATCGATGGGGTGGGCGGAGTCATGGGTAATACCCAAATAACCATGGCTCCCATCGAAGGTTACACGAGGCGCGATAATTGATGTCAAATGCGAGCAACGTGTGCAGTCGTTAATCATATAGGCACAGGTATGAGCACAAATCGAATCGAAACGAATCGAATACGAGCTTCAATTTAAACACACACACAGACACATGAATACGTGCATAATTAGCGTGGCACAAGAGAACAACAAAAAAATCAGTTGCTGTCAGAGAAAAACGCACGTTGATTGAGTGCCGCAGATTAACAAATTTCAGCCCAAAGGCAATAACAACAATAATAATGGCAACAACAACAACTGTTCACATTCATAGTTGTTTGTGCGTCAAAGCACAAAATACACTTGAGGCGAACAATTTAATTCGTTTGGTAAACAGCACACGGAACAGAAACGTGCAACGAAAAAGCAGCAAAAAAAGATAGAAAACACAGAAATGGGGTGAATTGCTGGCAGTCAGGCTATGGCAAGAGTCTGAATAAATACTTGCCCAGAGACTGAGAGAGCAGCAAACAAAGAGAGAGAGAGAGGGAGAGAGAGTGAGAGATAGAGGGAGAGACAGAACTGAAGGAGATTCAGGCAGTCAGACAGGACATGACTGCACAGTAGCAAAGACCACTTCCTGTCAGGGCCTAAGCCACGACTGCCACGCACACAACTACAAGTCAAAGTAAGGACACACACACACACACATACACAGCTACACTCTGGCACACTTAGTTAGTGTGCTTGGGGTAACGGTAGCATCGTTGACACCTACACATAGTCCTGCTCGAGGTGTCACTTTCGCTAACACGAAACTTTTAATGCCGCTGCGGGTCGCGGCCATAAAAATATTCATTTGTCATTGTCAGGATGCAGCCTGCGTCTTCTGGCCACAAAAAAAAAAATATAAGAAAAAAGATACACGCTCAAGCCGACAAAATCGCTTAAATGCTGCTTGGCAAAAGTAAGTAAGTAATTTTCAGCGCACCAGGCAGCCGAAAACTGCTGACTACCAAGGCTCTTAGGCGCTCATTAATATGCAATAGTATTCGAGCCAAGTCTGCACCTACCGTTGCCTACAGTTGGCTACAGTTTGCCAGCTGGCAGCCACTTTTGCCATATCCACCTGGCCATATCCACCCACCAACACATTGCATTCAATTATTTAAATTTTCATTAAAATTCTAGCAACAAAGCATCAGAAAAATGCCTGCGAAATTTCATAAAGTGTTAAGGCAAAAATACGGTAACCCTCAAAAAGAAAAAAATATAATGATGAAGAAGAAGAAGCAGCACTCTCAGCAAGTAAAAAACTGGTCAAGACTGCTGAAAATGCAAAGCTATGCGGAATTTATTAAAACGCCGAGGTCGAGGCTAAGAAATTGCTTTTGACACCCAAAAAAGCGAGAACTGCGAAATTTATGAGATGCAGAAAATGAAATACCCTTACAGACATAATATTGTAATAGTATCTAGTAGGGATGAGTCGAAATTTGTACAATTGCAGAAATGTACTATAATATTAAGAATATTATTATTATAATATATGGATCATAACTTAAAATAGACAATAAGAACTCAATTTATAGTAAAGTAAGTTAGGATGAAAACATTTCCACTTTTGTTTTGGATTATTTCTATTAAAACAACTTCTAAATTCCAAGTAATACTATAATATCTCGAAATAAACTTTCATAATATGTATACCCCTAAAAGTTAAATGACTCGCAAAAAATCATTAATTTATGATTTAGGAACATTTTCCCTGTAAAAATCCCTGTACTAATCATTTCGAACTTCTAAACAAATATAAACGACCATCTGCTAGGGTATAAAATATAAAAAAGAAGCGATTCTTATGTATACAAAGCCGCCAGCTGCCAAATGGTTTTGTTTCGTGGTCAGCACAATTGCTGAGCTGTCAATATATCAGATTGCATAAATGTAGCATTTTAAGATTGTTGTTTTTCGTTATGCAGCATATCAAAACATTTCAGTTTTGATGGGTGTGCTAAAAATTCAGTCACTCAATATAGCAATCATGGCACAAGGAGCACATACCTAAGTCATAAAGTGCTCGCGGCAAGCAAAACTTTGACAGCCAGGCACACACACACACAGCAGCCACGCTGCGTATACGTAATAACTTATATGGAGGCACATACATTTATGTGGCAGAATGAAGCTGTAAAGTCTGTCGGCTGCCTGGCAGGCGTAATCTTACTGCCAAGTGCCAATAAGTCAGTTATAAATTTGATATAAAATTAAGAAAGTTGCGGGCGCCACTGCATGTTGCAAGGCTACAAATTGCACGCCTCGCCTGTGAATAGGACAACGCACACGGCAGGCAGGACAACGCGCGGCTCCAGCCAGTTCACATATTGTGCTTGGCTTTTGGCCTCTAAGTAATGGGAGCAGGCTTTTGCAGTGACTGCTTCTTGTTTGCATCACGGTGCATCCTCCAGTTCCTTTGCCCATCTCTGAATACACATAAAACTTTCATGTGTGCAAATAAGTTCTTGTGAAGCCGTATAATGCACATATTTTTGGGCATCGTTACGAAATCAGGAGCTACTTTAATAATAGTAATATATATCGATTCAAGTTTGCTGAAGAGTACCTTGACTGTCTACTAGCAGATACTGGGCAGCAGTGGGAGTATGTAGATTGCAGACAAAAGTTGGCAACGAAAGAAAGTTGACAAATATTTTTCAAATAAGTACGTTTGACATATTTATGATGTTAGGCAGGCCAAACTTTCGAGCTTAAATAATTGATTCTAGTTGAAAAAGTCGCAGTCAACTTTATAGTTAATAGGGCGTCGAAAATACGTAAAATTCTCGAAATTTATTGGTAAATTTGTGTAGACAAAATTTAATGCATGCCAATGCGCAGCTTTTGTACTTTCAGCACTACAAAAGCAAACTTTAAGCTAAATTAAAAATTATTATGACAAAGTTACCATAAAATTGGTCGAAAGTTTATCAATTTAAACCGACTATAGCTATTTTAAATTTGCTGCTAAACTTTTGTGCTTACTTAATTCGAGTATACTATTTGTTGTACTTAATTCGAGTATATTTTCCATCAAGTCGGTAATTAAAGTTTGGTTTAGCACTAATTGTTCATGTGATGCCCTTGAGCTGTGACAAGTTAACTATAAATGTATCCAATTGGCACTTTGTTAGTTTGTTAGCTAGTTGCTTGTGATGGAAACACCAATTGGTAATCAAATAGTTTTTGCGATGGCATCCAAAGTTGTCTGGCTGCTTTAATTGCATATTTAGCTTAGAAGACAACATAATTGACTGCCAGCAGTGCCATTAAAAAGTAAGCTGATATTACGCGCTATGGCTGCAGGGACACTCAACTCAACTCAACTGAACTCAACTCAGTGAAAGCAAGCAGCTGAAGCAAACACCCAAACACCCAACCAACCAGCCACCCACTCGGAGCAGTCACTTTGGTAAGTGAAAGTGAGAATGAGAGTGTCAAATTTCCGCTTACAGCAGCCCAGTTAGCAACTAGCTGCCACCCCCGATTCCCCAGCACCCCACCCCCACCCCCACCCCCAACCACCCAGCTAGCAAACACTCTCAACTAAGCAAACAGTTGTCAATTTCTGGCAGGGCAAATATTTTTTCGCATTCGCCTTTTACACTTGCCGAGCCGAGCCGACACTTCTGTTGACTTCTGCTCTTTTTATCTTTTGCTAATACTACTCTGCCTGCCTATTGTGTTTGTTGTTGCGACTGATATTAGAATTGGAATTGAAATGTGCCAGCGATATTGCCAAGGAGCGCCACACAAAAAGCGAAAGACCTGCAAAATTTAGCCGTTTGCATTCATGTGGCAAGTGCCGCGAATATGCAACTTTGAATTCAACAAAGTGGTCGACTAGCAACGTGGTCAGCATTTATGCTGGCTCTTTCAAAGCGAAAGACAAAGCTAAACAGAGAACGAGAGAGAGAGAGAGAGAGAGAGAGAGAGAGAGAGAGAGGGAGAGAGAGAGAGCGAGAGGAGAGAAAGGAAGAGACATATGTGTACTGGCATGCCATACAAATTACATTTTCGTCTCATGCAAATTGCGGTCTGCATATTTTGAGCATAGTCCCAAAAAAGTATGCTACATTTTCTGTTCAAGCGCTGTTTACGAGTTAGCGGCACAGGGAGAGAGCTGGCAAAGTAAAGAGGGACAGAGATAGAGGAGGGGGCAGCGTAACAGTTACTCAGGTATTGGTATTCAAAGGCGCAGGTTCAAAAATGTTCTAGCAACAATGACACTTGGCCGCCCACTCAACTGCATGTTTGTAAACGTTGCTCAGGCACAAGGACCTCTTGCAAGAAAGCCAACAAAATGGCAACTGTGCTGTGTACCTAGATGCACCCACATGACATAAGTGTGTGTGCGTGTGTGTGTGTGTGGGTGTGTGTGTTCAGCAGCTAGAGATAAGCGCATATAAAACAAGCTGAGTGGCTTGAGCCGCAAAACAAAAGCTGCAAAATTCAGTGCAACGCACTCGACACGCCGCACGTTCGTTGCTGCCGTGCCATTTTTCCCAGTGTGTGTGAGTGTAGGTGTAGGTGTAGGTATGCTTGTGCCTGTGCTTGTGTGAGTGTGCGTGTGCGAGTCATTTAGCATAGCCTGCTCGGAAGCGCTGAGGTGCAGCAAACAAGCTGAGGTCGAGCAGTGCAGTGCAGTGCAGGCAATGGCATGACTGGCATTCAGTTACTGACAGCAGAGACGTGCAGGGAAACCTGCTTTTCACATACTCTTTGCAGAGGATATTCATATTTGGTTATGTAAAGAGTAACGCTTTTTAAAATGTATAATATAAATATTATTATATATATATATATATATGCGAGTCCTTAAAATATTTGTAATTTTAAGCCAGCTAATAAGCTGAGTAGATCACTTTTAGATCAATGACATTTAAGGTCGTCTCAGACGCTTACTTCGCTGCAGGCAGTATATAAATATTTCTTTAACATCTTGTCTAATCTAATACATTAAAACTCTCATGATTCTTTTATCATAATCTCGCTTTTTTACCATAGGAAAATAACCGACTTTGCAAAAAAAGGCTAATTATTTTAGTTTTCACAGATACATTGTCCAAGCTCAAAAATTGTAGCTCTCATAATGATTTAATAAAAATCAGAGTAGTCTATACTATATATTATATACTTTCAATAATAAAATGTAATTCTTGTAATACCTTTTTTTTACGTTTTTTAAATTACTAAGAAAATTACTAAATATGGCACTATATACTACTATAAATATGGATGTGATGTATGGCTTTCAATAATTCACAATTTATATATTATTATATCATGATTATTATTATATTGTATTATATTATACTAAATCTATCACTTGTTTGCAAGAGCATCTAAAGTTCGGCAGCCAAAATAAAAAGAATTAGGTTTATCTAATTTTTTTTATATTTTTGTTGAGACTATGAGATATCCGGCTTGGAGGATGTTTGCACTGATGCTTCGGCAGCTGCTATTGCTGTTGTTGCTGTTGCTGCCATTGTGGCAAGCATGTTAAGTTGCGATTATAGGCTGTTAGTGGAACTGGCACCCGACAGCAGCAGCAGCAGCAGAAGCAGAAGCAGAGAATCAGGCTAACTGATGAGTGGGCCAGAAGCGAACGACAGATTTGCATTCTCAATTGGCCGCATGAAGGACACGTGATAGACTGCCGCCAGCTGGCTGCCTGGCTGTCTGTCTGTCTGTCTGTTATTTGGCTTTGCTTAGGGGTAAGGGCAGGGGTAGATTGATCAACTTGCTGCAACTAGAGAACTGATTGCCTGCCTGCCTGATAACTGGAAATAGATGCAATTCATAACGAGCGCAATGCAAACTAATTAGCGGCTTATTAAATCAGCTGCTCTTCGCACAATTCGCAC
Organism: Drosophila maculinotata; assembly: GCA_035045305.1. Lineage (NCBI taxonomy): Eukaryota > Metazoa > Arthropoda > Insecta > Diptera > Drosophilidae > Drosophila > Drosophila maculinotata. Next base: position 12,064,811 of record JAWNPD010000387.1, read on the forward strand.
TCACAATACAATAAGTGGATACAGAGTGGATACTTATTAGCAATGCATCATTTAGCAATGCTGCCATTTGATTTCCAAGTTTTCGATTACATTTTCAATTTATTTACCGCCTTGTGTCAGTTCACTTTGGTCTGAATTTCATTTAGTTCATCTGCTGTTGTTGTTGCTGCTGTTGCTGTTGTTGCTGCTGCAGTTGTCAACATAATCGCATTGAGCCGTCATTAGTGTGACATTAATTAAGTTAATCGCCCACGCTGACAACTGTTATTTCTGTCTGTTATTTCAGTGCGTCGTGTCACGAGTAGAAAATCGAAATCCAATTACTGCCCTCTCAGCCATAGGCCAACCAGTTCTCCCCAACACCCTCAACCCCCTGCCATCCCTAAGTCTATGCATAATTCAGACCCAAATACAAGCTGTATAAACAAATTACGGATCGCGCATTTTCGAGAAGGGCGTTTACTAGACGTTAGGGGCATGACCCATTGAGACGCCCGTTGGCCAGGTGAGTCAGCAACTTGGCCAGGCACCTGGCTTATGACTAAGCAACCGAAATTCATCATTAATGCAAATGCTGTTAAGCAAACATCATTTCAACGGGGACACTCCCCCCTACCCACCAAGGAAAAGGGGCCAACTTCTTGGCTTAAATACAGTTTATGACATACTTGAGGGCGTAATATTTGCCAACTTAGCGGAGACAAACATATGACAAGAATTAGCTACGTAATGTACACCCAAGCCCCAACCCCTCTGAAACTCTATGAGTTAGGAGGATGACAAAAGCTTTTCGAACTAAAGATAACATTTTAAGAGTCAGAGTTTTGTTTGTAAGTGTTTTTGAAAAAGAAAAAATTGCAAAAAAATGCAGTTAATAACCAAGAAATCAACATATTAATTAAACCAAGTAAATTGTATCTTAGTTTCTGATACTATACATAAAATTTGGTAACTAAAATTACAATATTTTGGTCTAAATACAACGGATTAATACTGTAAGTATATGCGTCTACTTTAAGTGTTATATGTCACGATATAAGATTCTGCCGATATAAGGTACTTAATCAGCATCAATCGTAATTCGTCTGTCCTAATTTAATATTTACAACTTCAACCACTCTAATGAATAAATTCAAAGCACTACAGCATTTGTAAAGACAAAGTCTTGACCTACAATAAATGAGTTTTTAAGAAAACCCTGAAAATTACACAACAATCGACATAAAAGAACTAAAGTTTTTTACGAATTTCTTGAAGCGTAAGTAAAGAGAAAGGAATGATTTACTTAAATTTCTCCCAATTCAAATACAAAGCCGTAGAAAAGTTTGAACATTTGTCTGCAATTTCTTAGCTATTGTGTTAATTCAGTTAAATGTGCCACAATTTTCTACTGCCAGAACAAGGTCACTGGCAAATTGATTGCCTTGGACCAGCAGTGATTTATGTTCTATATATATTTATATATATACATATATTTGCTATATATATACTATGTATCTACGCATATTACCATGGTAAACTATTCCGTTGGCGTATTGGCAATTATTTTACGGCCAATTTGCTTTGCTTGGCGTGAAAGACGATAGAAAATCAATTGTGTGTGTAGAGGGAAAGTAATTGCATTTGCTACTTTATGGCCTCCATTTGGGATGACTGACTGCATTACGTATACGCAATGTGTGCATAGGAGTCTATAATAAAGTCACGCCGAGCCTTAACGCTCATTATGAATACCTGAGCAGCCATCAAAGTATCTGTCAGCATCTGGTGTTTGCAGCAGCCCCGCCCCCCTCCAAGCAAATGAACTCTTTTGTGGCATGTTTTGTGGTTGCATTCAATTATGACCAGGCGAATGCTTTTAATATTTTATCTACACGGAATGCTGTCACAGACGGCGCCTGTGCATATGCGAAGCATGAAATCAATATGTGCACTTCTGCAGATGCAGTTACAGTTACAGTTGCAGATGCAGTTGCAGTTACAGTCACAGTTGCAGTTGCAGTTGCAGATGCAGTCAAGTGTAGCTGTATGCAGCATATTGTGTGGCTTTCAGCTGTTTGTTGCCACTGTATCCATAATTGAACGACTGAAGGTTTAAATCAAGGTGCAAAGTGCGGTTGTAGCAGCAGAATATTTGAGGCATCTACAAATCTCTAAAACACTGGCTGCTAAATTAATTATTTAGAATGTGTGCATGTGTGTGCGTGTGCGTGTGTGTGTGTGGGAAGCTAGCAAGCCAAATATTATATTTAATATGGCAAGAAACTAAGAAATTCCCTCGATGACTTTAAGCGAAGCCAGCAACAGAAAAGGGGGAAAACCAGAAGACAGCAGGCGGCAGATGGCAAAGAAAGCGTCATGAATATATTCGCTCATACATATGCATATTAAGAGACATGTGCATGTGTGGGAGTTAGAGCGCACAAAAGCATGCTACAAAATATTACAACAAAAAACGAGAAGCAGCAGAAGAACTGACGACGCTGTCGTCGTCTTTTTGCTGTCGCCAACGCTTAAGCGCAAACAAATCATGCACCAGCAGACAATTGAAACTGCTAGTGTGTGTGTGTGTGTGTGTGTGTGAGTGTGTGTTTTAGTGTGTGTGAATCTGTGCTTTTAGCCAAAGCCACGTCGCAGCCGTTCGGCTGCTCTCCAAAGTGCACTCGAGCGTTAAGAAATGAAAATACTATTTAAGCCGTTTTATCAACATAATCGTAAATCATTTTGCACTTTTCGCATAAAAGTCGTTGGGCAATAAAGGACCCAATTGTCTTTTGCATATAATTTGTTATTGGATTGCTCGCAGCGAGTTGCCCTAGCTCTCCTCTCCTCATCCCATCCCCCCCGCTCTAAAGCTGTCATCAGCTTTGGCAACATGGCCAGCGGGGACACAAGTACTGCAGCGGCAGCTGCTTTGCTTTTAGTGTTGATTTTCTCGGGTTTTTCGCTGTCATGTATATTTTTAGCTGCCACCCATCTACAGCTACAGCTACAACTACAGCTAAAGCTACAGCTTCTGCTCTTTTTGTCATACATTTCACGCTCGAGAGCGCACAATGGCCAAGCGACTGGAGACCACATCATTATATATGAGCTACGCCGCACACGTACGCAATGCAACACTGAGAAAAATACAACAAGCAACTACTTATCACGTATACGTATGCTTGGCAAAAACCCATGATACACGTACAGAAACTTTAAAGCGAACATTTCGAAAAACAAATTGAAAGCGACACGTTTTCAAGTCCACAACAAAAACCACATGTAAAATGCAGAGTCTCAAAAAAACATATGCATTTTTGGTAGTACATATTCTAAAGCTGCTGCATTTTCAATCTAGCAAGTACATTTAAATGAAGAAGTTTCCTCATGGCGTATTTTTTACTCGAAAAATGAATGTATTAACTTCCTTTTTGCTTTTTACTTTATGTTTTGACTCTATCAGGTCAGCAAAGACGTTTCGCTAATTGACTCCAAGCGAAGTTTTCCCGGGTCGATTTACAGTTTTTATGAGAGTATGGGTTATAAATTATATAATTTTTTAAAAGCTTAACTATAATTAATTTATACAACTAGGCTCGATGCTCCTATCTTCATACAGACCCCAAACCGTCAGTCTACTTTTTCTGCCATCGCTATCTGGGTCAAAAAGTATTTTGTTTTTTGACAACTTTTTAGCATTTTAAAATGCACGTTATTGAATCCAATTTGAGAATGCTCGTTCCTCATATTAACACACATGCTGTAGAATTTAATTTTAAAATATATACTGATAAATGTGGGTCGAAACGAGCTGAAAGGTATCACGTTTTTGCCAGAATTCAAACTGTTAATTTTCTCAGTGCATAAAAAGGGGAGCAGCAACGGCAGCAACTGGAGCTGAAGCTGTAGCCATAATGGCTGTCAATGTGCGAATTGTTGTTTTTGTTACTGTGTGTCATTGTTGTGTGTTGCATGTTGTGCCTGTGGACTTGTCGCCTACGCTAACACTTAGTGGCTTATCTATGACTCTACAGCATCTTGAGGCAACACTGAAATATTTGTCCATGGCTCGCAAATTGCACTTAAAGCTAAGCACAACTCGAGGCACACTAATACGAATACTCATACTAACATACACATGTCATGCTTTGGCTCTGGCTTTGGCTTTGAATTCATAACATGCCATCAAATTGGCACGTGGCCTGCACTACAAAATCATCCAATTAAAATGCCATGCCAATGAATTTAACGCACGAGCCGTTTAAAAATTGTACCCACAGCCATATCAAAGCAAAGCGAGACAGAAACAGAGAGAGAGAGAGAGAGAGAGAGAGAGTGAGAGAGTGTGAAAGGGCACCATGAAAAGCAAAATATTTTCTCTGAAAATATTTGTGTTAACACCACCCACCTAAAAGCCAGCTGGAAGCTATTGGCCATAACCGTTTCACAACCTCTGCAAAGGTAGTTTTGTGCAGCTGGCCAACAATGCGATTTCGCTTAAGCATGACACAATCAACATTGATTGCAAATGTTCAACCATTTGCAAGGTTGCAACCCGGTTTAAAGAAATGCAATTAAGCAAAACAGCAACAGTAACAGAGCTAGCTGCCTGGCTGCAGTTCAGCAAAGGTTGCAACGCGTCGCATAAACCAGGCTAAAGTCATGACAGGCAAATTAATGCAGCTGTCGCCAGCAGAAAATAGGAAAGCATACGAAAAAAGCCGAATGCACGAATATCAGATGCCCTTTAAAAAGTATATAGGAAATAAACAAAGTTCTACTAATTTACATAGCTTTAATCATATACAATAAAAATCGGATATTCACAGTGTAGCAGCAATTATAATATGATTTATTTATAATTTTAAAAGATTAGAACTGTTAAAGATTATATTCATGATGAAAAAGTATTTTTTCATTTGAATTAAATACTGCTAAGTCTACAACATAAAACTAACAACATGTTAATTAAAAACAATCTTTATTTGACTTACAGCTCTATTTATACAGCTAAAGCTTCTAAAATGTCTAATTAAATATTTATTCAAGTTTGCTAACAATTTTAAGACAATAACCCTTACTTTCCGGCTAACGCTAAGCAGTTGCTTTTGTGCTGCAGGGTATTCATATATATATATATATATATATATATGTATGCTTGCAAAAGAAGGCAAAATATTCTTTTGGCATTAAAAGCGATTTTCCGCTCGCTTTCCATTAAAGCCAGCCACGTACTAGCCCATAAGATGGTTACCCCAAGGCGCATTTGAGGCTTAAATGTGACACGCCCACGCACAAATACACACACACACACAAACACAACATAATACTAACACAAACAGAGACATGCATACATTGGGATATGTAAGCGGGTAAAACCTGCAAATATATAAAAGAAAAGGCCACGTGCTGCGCGTTTTGTGCCAATGCTGCAAAACTTTTGGCCTTGTAACACTTGCACTTGTACCCACACACACACATATACACAAAGACACATACAGGCATACTCTACATGCTCACACACATTTATTGTATTCTCAACATGTGCTTCTTGTGCATTCGCAAAGTGCGGCTCGAAGTGCGGCACTGAGTTCAGCTTTAGCTTCAGCTACAGTTTCAGCTACAGTTTGCAGCTCCCGCTTATGGCTGCCAACTTTGCCGAATTTGCGGGCTTGTAACGATGCTTTAATTGAAACCGAAACGTGCCGTGCAGCTGCAACATTCGCTGCTACGTGCCAAGTGATACCAAAACTCTTCAGTACATCCCAGAAACTCCCTGTTGCAAGTAGTGCACCTGCCAACAACAACTAGCTGTCAGCAGTGAGTTGTTGCTGGATTTGCAATCAAGTTGTCACAGCAACTGGCAGCCAGCTGCAAAGATTAAATGACACACACCCATTTTCGTATTGATATATTGCAAATTGATGGTGTTGCAATTGCATTGCCTCCCCCTGCAATCTCCGCCACTGCGTAGCGGACAAATGCAAAATTGCTTGTCAATGTGCCGCACGTGGCATCATTTAGCACTTACCCTTAATCCCCCTTCCCCCCCGTCATGCTTTCTCGTAGCAATCAGCGCAACTTGAGCAACAGCGACAGCCACACCTGGCCTGCGGCTTTGGTAGTAATTCTTTCATTGATTTCGCATGTCCGATGACAGCATTTTGTTGCACTTTTGCTCAGCTCGAGCTGGGCTGGGCTGGGCTGGGTTACATTTGTGTGCCGCGTGCCGCATGCCCACCCTTCTGGACTAATGTATGCAAAGCACTAACGACAGCAGCAATAAAAATTCATGAGTTTTGCGGCTCAGCAATTTTTTTTGGGTGCAGTGCGTCTGATTTGGTTGCCTAATGTGCGACTGAATATGGAAATGTTGCTCGTTGACTTTCAAGTGGTTTCATGTTGATTGCGTTGCATATGCATGGCATGGCGTACGTGGCGTATGAGCGATTTCTTCGCACTAAAAGCGTAGCGCCGCAAAGTATGCAATAGTTATTGACCACACAAGTGTGGCAGCTGTGGCGTATGCGTGATTTAAAGCTCTATACAAAAAATAAAAGAGCGAGAGAACAGCTAAAGCTGGCAAAGGCAAAGTTGAAAAACCACAAAAATGCGAGCCAGCGGGCTGTAGCATGTGCGTGTGTGTTTGAGTGTATGTGCGTGTGTGTGTGTGTGTGTGTGTACAATAAAAAACTATGCAGTCTAAAAAGTTTTTTGGAAAATTTCAAACAGCACACCCGCTTGCTCTGTGGCTGAGTGCATGGAAGACCGCAAATGTATACACACAAAGCCACACACAGTGCAAACACAGTGATAATTAAAGTTTCGACAACAGCAACAGCAATGGCAACAACAACAGCAACACAAAAGTCACTCGAGCTTTATTACTTTGTGTCCTGCTGGGGCCAAACTGGCTGCGTTTTCTTTTACTACATATTTAAACAACGCTGCTTGCAACACTTGTGTGTCCTGTGCGGCCAGACAACATGTAGATTCTTGTAGTTCCCCCAACAACAACAGCAGCAGCAACAAATGTAAAAGTTGTAACAACATCCTTATGCGATAACAAGGCAGCAGCAGCACCCCAACAACAACAACAGCAACAACAACAAAAGTGACGGCAGGCAGTGCAAAACTTATTTGCATAAATAAAAATTGAAAAAGGCGGAAAATAAAAACTGTATGCAACAGCCAGCAGCAACAGCCAGCAGCAGCAGCCAGCAGAGGCAGACGCCGTGTAGTTAAGTGTAAGGCAAAATAAAAGACAAGTGCCGAGGCAAATAGTTAAAGTTTTGCCTTTGAAGGCAACCAAACACTGCAAACAGTAACAGAGATAGATATAGAGAGAGTAACTGTAAGGGAGAACTGGGCTGGAAAACAAAAGTGGCAAGTGGCAAGGGGAAAGGGGAAAGTGGAAAGTGGAGAGCGGCAGGGCGTTGCATAGATTATGCGGCCTGTAAATGTTATTATGGTTTTCTTTTTTACTTTCATGTCTTTTTTAATGCCACACTTCAATTGTTCAGCGGGTATATTACAACTTTAGTTAACAGGATAGTAACAAGCATAATATTCTGATCATCTCTAGCTGAAAGTAACTTGCCAATGAGTAAAGTTCATATTTTATTGCACAAGAAAAATACACAAAATACTTTCAATCTGTCTGTAGGCGAATTTAAGATACACAAAAATATTATACATTATTATTTCACATGCATGAATAATTTGACTTAATGCAATTCGACTCTGAAATAATTGACTAGAGATTTGAGCAAAAATATTTATATAAAAAGTATATTTGCGGTAAGGAAAATTCCATTAAATCAAATTAATGACTTTTTTGTATACCAAGAATTGTGCTTAAAATAAAAAATGAGCAACTTTGATTTGTGAAATTGCATTTTCCTCACGAATTGAACTGGTGCAATAATAATTGGTATTCTGGTTTTATATGTGATGTGTCATTAAAATGCATTGAAATTTCTCATTATGTCCACATACAAATAATTGCAAATGTCTCTCAATTTCATGTATTGAAGCATAATACCAAGAAAATATTTGGCGCGCCCACATCCAGCATAATTGCCAAGCAGACTCTGTCATATCAGTTTTGAGCTGGTTTTGCACGCTGAACAGAGTATCACGCAGTCGGAAGTTTTCGATACAGGATGTTATTTTTAAAGTGATTCATATTTCTCTTCTGCTACTTATTGTAGCTCTGAAGTTTGTCTATTATTTTTCTATCGCTAACTTACATAATTTGGAGCACAGGGTAGCTCCAAGTCGAGCCAATTTCTGCTTGAGTTGTTTTCCTTTTACTTTTTGCTTGTTGCAATAAGTTTGACATCTGAAGTAACGCCTGGCCCGCTTATTGGATATGCAATGGAAAAATGAAATTATATTTTCTTCGAGCTAACTGCTGCTGGCTTAACTTTGCCACAATATTTTGAAAAACGAGTCAACAGCAGAGAGCAGAGAGAGCGGGAAAAAGGAAAATGAAAATGAAGGCAATGCCAGGCCAGGCCACAAATATGTGTGTGTGGGCGCAACCCAATGCTGTAAGATACATGTTAATATATATATAAATATATATATATATGGCAAGCTTGTGTAAATATGTAAATAAGTAGGGAAATTGGCAAGAGCGCGAGGCCAGAAAGCGACACCCGCTCATTAAATATACAACGAATGAAATGTCAACGTGAAAATTAATTAACTCAATTGCGCTGCTTTGACTTTCAGTAGATGGGTGATAGCATGCTTTTGTGGTGGTTGTGTGCGGACAGATAGTGGGTCGAGAGGGGGGTGGTTGCGGTCTGGCTCATATTTCAATCAAAAACGGCGACAGCTGCGTGCTAGCAACATAAGCTGCAACATCATTTTGGCAACAGTCCATCAACTGCTGCTGCTGCTGCTGCTGACTCCTATCTGCTGCTGGGGCATCTTGTGGCAGCCGCAGCGGCAGCCTCATCAATATTTACAAGCGGCGTGCCGCAAATTTTGGCGCAGCCCAAGAGCGGGGCGTGTTTATGAGCGAAACGAGAGAGTGAGAAAGGCGCAAAGTTAATTGCTAAATGACAAAAACATACAAAGAGACTGGGCAGCCACTCGAGTAAAAGCCAACCACACAAACAAACACACACAGAGAGACAATTGACAGAAGGCACCAATTTGGCCAAAAGCGGATTCCGTTTTTTGGGGAATGGAACAGGCCCAAGATTAATGTGCGGCAATTAAACGTTTAAGTGTTGATTAATGTGACTTGCCGTATTTAAGCAAACAAAAAAAAAAGGCTGAGAGTAGGCTGGCCAGCTGGCTTATCAATCAGGAAGAGAGAACGAGAGTAACGAGAAAAAAAAGGCAGGCAAAAACTGAGAGTTAAGAAAAAGAAAATATGCAAAATGTTGCTGGCCTAATTCGGGTCAGTGGCATAACCATAAATTCAGGCCCCTTAACTATGGGGACTATGGGGACTAGGTGCAAGCAGCAGAACTCAAATTGAAAGACATTCGCATTTATCATCTTTACGGTTTAACTGCCAAAGTGCTTTGAAGGGATAACCAGCCAAGTGTAAACCAGAACAGAGCAGAATAGAATAGGGGAATTGATGCTGCTGCTGTTGTTGTTGCTGTTGTTGCTGTTGTTGCTGCTGCTCCACGGCATCCGCAAAGTCAAACAATGTTGTCCGCCTTACAACTACTATTTTTATCCTTCTGTTCTTACTCGCACCAGCACTGTGTTGGCTTGCTGTGTTTATCTTGACAGCGCAAAAAAAAATAAAAATGTTAAAAATATAAAAGGAAGGTGGGCGAAACATGAACGTCAAATAAAACGCACTCGGATAAGAAGCGCTGCAATTAAATGTACAAAATATGGCATTGGGTATCTGCTAAAGTCAAAATTCTACAAGCCTCAAGCACCATAAAATGCTTTTATAAATAAACTTTTGCCCCAACATCCTTGCACTCGACTCTGAACAACTACAAAGTTCTGTTTAGAGAGCTCTGCTGACAGGAATATTTGTTCAAGTGCCAGCGCTATGGCCAAAGACAATGCCTGCGTCCAAATGTTGGCAAAACAAATGGCTAGCAGAGATTACGACAGCATTTTGACTGATTTTCAAATGAAATTTTAATGAATGAAAGCAGCCAGCAAACTTTACCAACAGCAACATCAGACAGCAATCAGTTGATAAAAATAAAATATATACCAAAACTGCGCCACTTGTCGTACGTCAACAGCATTTCTGAGGAAATCTCCCAAAGGCTGCCTGCTCCCAAGCTGATCCAAGCTACTTAAATCTGTCTGCCGAGTGCATACAACAACCAGAACAACAACAATAACGAAATAACCATAAAAGCAGCTGGTTTGCACTAAGCACAGCGCAGAGTAAACGGCTCAGATTTGCGCTTAAATATTTATCAACTTCGAACAGCATCCGCCACAAGAGGGTAAAATAAGTATGAAGACTGCCAAAAAAAAATAGTTTAGTATAAATAGAGAGCAGAAGCTTACATGCTCTTTGATTGAATACTGAATACTAACTGTAGGATAGAGTAATATCATTTTAAGCTAGTGCATAAATCTGTTTAAAATGCCAAATAATATGGTTATTTGTGAATCAGTCAAATATTTCAATGATATATATAAGTTTCTTATGTAATATTCATTATTAAATATTATGTACTATTAATTATTATTATCATTGCTGCCTGACATATCAGTGCAAGCCACTGAAATTTGACTTCATGATCTAGTGATTCAATCCATTCGACCAGCACATAAAAATATATCTCTATCAAAGTTCTACATAAACTAATTACTATAACAATGTTTTAATACGCATTGCAAAAGTACTAAAAAAGTTTGATTTTTTTCTTTTTGACACTTTTGTTTGCTTTTGCGATTGCAGTTGCAGCTGGAACCACAGGAAGGACAACGGGAAATGCAGGAATATAATTATTTACACGCGGCAAAATTCAGCAAATTAGTTGATGCAAACATCCTACTGATAAAAATGTTGCAGCGCGTAAAGGCGGCTGATTAATTGACAGGGCAGATGCACGGGAAGGAGAGAAGAGAAGAGAAGAGGAGCAGGAAGGCATGATGACTTTAATTAAATTTTCTTAGCCGGCAACAATCCTTTTATATGGCGCCATTTTGCTGGCATTCTTTTTGTCCGAAGGCAACTCACAAAGCCGCTGTGTGTGTTTGTTTGTGTATGTGTGCGTGTGCGTGTGCGTGTGCTTGTGTGTGTGTGTGTGTGTGTGTCTCGGCTAATGAAAATCAAACGTTGCACCACATTCAACTGTCCCACCGGCTAAGCAATATGAATGGGGGCAGACTTTACTGTTGCTGTTGCGACCTCCAAGCGGTAGCATCTTGTGATTTATTATTAAACACGAATATGAATTTCTCAGAACAGCGTGCGCTAGGCATAAAACAACAACGACAACAGAATGGCATACAAAACGAGTAGAATACAGGATACTGAACCCGTGGCATTTTGATGCGCATTTTTATGATTAATTAAAATGTATGTGACAGCAGCAAGCAAAAAAACAAAATAAATAAAATGGTCTCTGCTTGCATGGCAACATATTTAGCAGCGCCCAATTAAGTTCGAGCCTAAGATTGAGAGCTGTCATTCCCCCCCCCCCATCCCGCAGCTAATTGTGGTAACAAACTATGCCGTTAACAGTGCGGCGTAAATAAAAAGACGAAAAAAAAGCAAAGGCGCATCGCATTTTATATTTATTAAAGCAATAAAATAAAGTACAACGTGGCTTCCTTGCTCCCTCGCTCTTGTCCACAGATAACGTGTCCTGGCAGCAGCGGAGAAATATCGCCTTGTCATAGCCGTCATGCAGGTCGCTCCCAGAGGACTCAGCTCACGTTACATAAATTTAGCAGCGTGTATATGCGAGTGTGCGTGGGTATGTGTGAGTGTGTGTGTGTGGGGGTGTTGGGGGTACGTGTAAATTGCGGTTGCTTCACCATTTTCGACTATGACTACGGGAAACGGCAACGCCTACGCCTCATGTTAACTGGTAGCCTGGGTTGCCATGTCCCTCTGCATGGATTTGGGGGCATATGTAACAAGGGCGTAGCAATAAATTTAAAATTAACCCTTTTAGGGGCACAGCTTTTGACCTTCGCCCACCGCCCCACCCCTTCTGTTTGACACAATACGTTTCTGGGCCAGGCCCGCCTCAATCTATTTAAGAATGAGCCACAATTCACAATAGTTTCATGCTCGAGATCTTCAAATAGTTGTTAACGATTTTGGCTAGAACGAAATTTATTTCATTTGCATGTATTTTTCTGCTCAACGGAATCCCTGCAATGTCTTCAAATTTTGTGTAGCATACATTTTGGCGCAGCATCAGAGTTGAAAAGAATGTGAATAAATTTGGCAAGAGGATATTAGGTTATTTGGTAGCATAAGAAATGAAAATATATTTGCACTTGAATAGCCACATTACCGTAATACAATTTGTAAAGGTAAAGTTTCAAATTTAAAATGCCCTTTTTCAGTTATATTCTATATGCTGCGAGTATCTATATATATATATATATATATAAAACAGTTTGTCCTGATTGGCGATTGGCGATTGGTTATTGGCAATTGGTGATCCTAAACCATAAGAGCTAGAAATTTTCACAGTACTCTTTACTCTTAATCTGGGTACTAAGAATTCTATACAGAAGCTCGGGAAATGAGGAAAAAACTTTGTAGGCAATTTTTTTCATCCGATCGGGTTCAGTCTTATATTATAAAAATTCATTAAAAACTGTATACCAGTTTTGTGGAAAATTAACCCCCCTTGGAGGAAAATGGTGGGTCAAGGTTGTATGGATAAAAATTCAATTTTCGTCAGATTATCTTCAAAATGATTTTTAAAGCTCTACATAACAAAAAATAAAAAAAATGACTTTAAAATTTTGGAAAATTCAAACAATAAAGTTGGAAAATGGCGGCAAAAAAGTTGTATGCCATTTTTTGGATTTTTACAACAAAGCGCAACGGAGAAAAATGAAGTAGCAACGCACGCCGGGAAATGATATGAAAGGCAAACAAAACAGTGTCAAAATGAATATATGTATAAATATAATAAATAAAATCCTGTTTAAAATATTCGCAGCTGCAATTCACATATTGGATAATTGCAAAATAAATAAAGTTAAGTTTTCCATTTATATAATTTCAGCAAGCACATTTGCATTTTAAATTAATTTAATATAATAAAATAATTAAATTCGTTGCAACTTAATTTAAGTCATATATTTTTTCACTTATTGTCGTGAGATGACGTGGGCAAAATAAATGCTATTTAAGCGCTGCCTCGGCAAGAAGTAAGTAATCATTGTATGAACAGCAACAACAACAACAAACAACGATAAATAAAATGTGAAAATACCGATACTCACACACACACATCCATATACACAGAAACATAGCCACAATATCATGCTGGCCGAAAAGCTGTTGCAAAAGGCGGCAATTGGCGGCAGGACGAATATTGCAAAAGATGGTGAGGTAAGGGGAGAGGAGGTGAATAGGCAGTGGATTGGGCAATGGACAGAAAGTTCAAGTGGCCAAGTCAAGACAATTCGAAAAATGCTTTTAAAAGGAAATCAGTAAAGGAATTTCGCTTATGGCCAACTGATTGTACCAATGGCAACAGAGAAGTAGACAGAGAAAGAGAAAGAGACAGAGACCGATAATCAGAACGAGAAGAGGACAGCGCCATTTGAGACAGCAGCAGAGACGGCGACGGCGACTGCGACTAAGATAGAAGAGAAATGGAAGTTGGCTGGGAAGATGGCTGAGCTGATGGTTGATGGGTAGCCTCACGTTTGTTGCTGGCAAATTGAATTGTTTTAGATTTTGTTCTCATTTTCCGGCGTTTTTGCTTTCGCTGCGCCAAACAAATAAATCAAATTGGATTTTCTTGTGCACTTAATTTCGTATAGGAAATTGCACAAAATGGCAAAACGCAGAAACTTAATCAAAGCCAACTCAACTCAAAAAACAACAAAAAAAAAAATGAGAAACAAAAAACAATCAAAAAGAGGGCCAGCCAAGTAGGCTTTGCAAAAGGGGAGTTGACAGTCACATTTGCCAGTCGAGCTCGATATCATTAACAGTTCGTGAAGTCAACAAATATCGACAAAAATGTCTTTTCCAAATTCGCTGCAGGGCGCCAATAGGCGAATGGAGGATTCCGCTCTGATTGGTGGCGTCTCCAGACAAATGGAGCATGTGAAGAGTTGTTGCTACTTTTTCGATCTGAAGATGGGCTGCAAGCTAATTGCACTATTCGAAGCAACTTGCGGCCTGTGGCAGATATACCACAGCGGCAAGGACATCTTCGGCAAAAAGGATCGTTTGCTTGCCCCCGAATGGCTCGATGCGAAAATAACCCAACACGATACGCTTTTCAGCTTTTTCCTGGGCCTCATTGGCTTCTTCTGCTCCCAGCTGCTGTTAGCTGGCGTCATCTTGGTAAGTACTGCCAAAGAGATTATCTTTCATGTGGTTTTTAATTCTTTCTCATTTAGGAACGCAAGATGTGTGTCTTGCTGTGGATCTATGTGACAGCGCTGGTCACACTGGTGTTCATGTTCTACACGGTAGTCATCGCCTGCATACCCGATATTTTAGTCTTTGATGTTCTCTCAACTGGTAAGCGGCTTAAATACAACTCACGACCTGTTTAGACTAGCTCACAATAAGGTAACAAATTGATTTGCAGTCAACTTAGCCACTTAGCCAAATTCAACAGCAGCCACTCAACTTTTCTAGCTCTAGCAGAGCTGTGCTGCACAAATTTTAAATTTATAATCATAAAATAAATTCGACACTTTACAACACTACACCTAAATCTGACACAAAACAAGTTAGTCTAAACGGGTCTTAAGTTATCCGTTAAGTAATTGTACTGTATTTTCAGGTGTGGAGGCATATTTTATTGTGATCGCTTTGGCATATTATATGCAAATGCGACGAGCCCAAAGCACAGATGACGATTTCGAGGTGCTTTTTACGGCTAGCGAGGCATAGAATATAATATTATATAATATTAAAATAGTCGAATGTGTATTTTATGGAATAAAACGTATCATTGATGCAGTTTCTCAAGCATTTCTTACTACGCTAGCGTTTAAGTTATAAATACTAAATGCTAAAGCTTATGTGTATTATCATGCCATAATTCCGACCACTACAACCAATTTTTGAGCTATTCAAATTCTTGTTGCTTTTGCTCTAATATGTACAAATGCAATATTATTGTAATCATATTTAAATTGTACTAATTTAACATGCTGTTTTGATTATGGTATTGTAAATATTATTTCGCATTTTATTATTTTCATTTTATTACAGCGGAAATTCACGGAAATCGTTACGAAAATGTAAATAACTGCATTTTTACTATTTTTATTACTCAAAAATTGATTGCATTGGCAAATTTGGACAGAAAAATAACAAGAATAAATGAAAATACAGCAAAGTAAATATTATCTTCGCTATGACGAAGCTTTCGTACTCTATCCGCGATTCTGAATAATGAGAAATTGTCGCTGATAGTTATTCATATTTAAGTTATAATAATATCAAGTTGCAATTTAATACTCGGACCACAAAAAATTCCAAAAAAAAAACACATTTCTTTCTGATTTTTGATACCATTCTGGAAACAGAGAATATTTCCGAACAAAAAATAAGCAATATATAAAACCAATTGAAAATTGCATCAATATATACGAATTTCTTACTTTTGCGAACGATTTTTTTGGCGGCTCTCGCGAGGTTGATGCCGACGTGGGCGTGCCGCGTTTATTAGGGCGATTCTTTTTGAGTATGATAACGCGCATGGTGCACTGTTTAGATTAGTGGATACTGCTCGTTGGGTGTGTATGCAAATTCGTTGAGAATCTGTTATCGATGCGCTTAACACGACGTACAACAATTATTTGGTATATTTGTTTTTTTTTTTTTATGGCAATGTTTTTTGCTTGTTGCTGCGAGTCCTTCAAATGAATTGCCGTTTATAAACGGAGTTGCACATTCGGGGGACACACGTAAGGACAAATTCAAATGCGCGCCTCTAGGCGATTATCAATTAAGTTAACTACTTTCTATAGATTATAGCAAAGTGGATTAGTTTGTTATTTACAGTACAGAAACGAGAGTAAGTAGCATTGTTTTTAGTTTCTATTTTCTATTTATAGTAAGTATTGTAGTTGTAGTTGCTTAGTTAGATCGATAGGTGGTACTAATAGTAGTTATGTGTAAGTATTTGGTAAGTGGTGAAAGTGTGATAGAGATAGTTGTAATTCGATAGCTATTGCTATTGCTGCTAAGAATTTAGTACAAGCGTGTGTTAGTTTTAGCCAAGTTGTGAGCTTGTTTGGTTTTGCCAACCGATCTATTTTTAGAATGCACTAATTAAGAAATTACTGAAAGCAAGCAAAATGATTCGAAGAAAACTGACAGTGCTACATAGTAAATTATGATGTTGTATTGATTTATAATTAATTAATTTTTATTTCATTGCAAATTTCGCATTAGTTTTCAGCATAGACAGCAATTATGTGTTGGCGCACGGTGCGTATGCGTACTGTATTTTGTTAGTTTAAAGAAAGCTACTAGAATATTTTACAGTTGCTGCCTACACGTAGCTACTTAATTGTTTCTTGTTGTTGATCAACGAGACATTTGTTGTGCTTTACTTACGGTCAAGTCAACTTTGTTTTTATATAGGTTTATTATTTGTTAGAAACTGAACACAAAAGCCTGCCTGTCCTGCGCTCTAATAAAGGGATATTGTCTGTGCCTCTGTGGTTAACAAAATCTTTTTTGTCGTTTGTTGTTATTTGTTGTTATTATTGTTTTTACGGTTGCTCTGAGACCAACACCTTAGACTAAATCAAATGCCAGCGCATTTCTCATGGGTGGTAATTCGCAGACGTAGACGATTTGTGCCCCTTTTCTTTTCTTTTCTTGTTTTTGGTCAGCCAATCAAAGCCTTTGAGACGCGATGTTTTTAATTTGTCGTACGGATGCGGATGCGGATCACTCAGCAGCTGTGGGCAAACAACAACGTAGAGCGCGACGCGCGTTATTGAAATGCAGGCACGTGACTGAGTTGGTGCCAGGCTTGCACGTTGCTTTTATAAACAGCATACGAGGCTGCAGCAGCAGCAGCAGCAGCAGTTGTAGCAGTGCGACGATCTGGCAACGCTGCGCATGCACATGTGCTCTCACACTCACACTTCGCGCTCTCTTGCTCTCTCACTTTCGCTCTCTCGTGTGTGGTCGAGTCGAACAGCTGTTTTTGAATACGGGACTGTTAGTTATTTGCCTAGGCGCTTTTCTCACCAAACACAAACAAACAAATCGCACGCCTGCCAATCCGTATACATAGTTAACATTAACAGTGGCAACCAAAAAAATGCGCACACACACTATGGGAATATTTGTGACAAGCACAAAACATTACAGTTAAGCACGTGCCACACACAGCTCACGTAGTTAACATTGGTCTTTCGTATTCGTATTCGTCTTTATTCTTTATTCCTTATCGTCGGAACCGTCGTCAGACACTGACCAAACGCTAGCTCCTCTACCGCAGAACTAAACGAAGGACGAACGCTTCCGGAGTTAGGCTCCGTTCGCATTTAGGGAATTACATATTTGGTCACATGCGCACTGCCTAACGGAATGTCAAAACTCACAGCTGTTTGACCTACATACGAGAGCGTACTCGGTACACATGTACTGTGAAGCGTGCACACACTTATATAGAGCACTGTCGGGCCAAGCGAAATAGGTTGGAAATTAAACTTAAGCAATTCTAAGAAATTGTATTGAAAAGCTCAACATATTCCTTATAGCATCTATATATAGTTCTTCATAGTAATATTAAATCTTCAAATCATTCATAAAAGCTCTCTCAGGCATCAACAGGTGCGCAGCTTGTTGCTAAAAAGCTGCGCCAAAAAGCTGTCAAGTTTTGTATTTACTGCAATTTCTACACATTTGCAGGCTTAAGGTTTGGTGCTTGTCCAGGCTAAAGCAAGCTTTTCACCACAATACAAAGCTCAACGAAAACTTACCTGTGCACGTATAGCAGCCAGGTGTATTTGCTTGGCGCGCAAATCAAACTTCTTCATGGACAAATCCTCCTGCAGCTCGTTAACCTTGTTATACAGCTGGCCCTCAATGCCGCGTGTCTGTGTGCGATTCAGTGCATCAATGGAGTCCTAGCAGTAGAAGAAACAAACAACACATCATATGTATGCGGTGAATGGGTGCTGAATGCTGAATGGATAATGCACGCATGTCGTAAACTTGTAGCACTCACCTGCAGCTGGCGTATTTGCAATTCCAATTCAATGGCCTCACGCTTTAGCGACTCCAGTGCCGAGCGCTGCGACAGCGTCGAGTGGCGGTCAAAGACGAGCTCGTTTCGCAAAATGGGGGTCATCTCCTGCAAAGAGTACACAGAAAGACATAAGGAAGATCTTGTATTTGGAACATATATTTCCTAAAATCAGGAACCCAAAAAACAAATAAGTCTATTAATAATTAAGGTATATTGAGTACTAAGAGAAATAAAATAAAATAATAAAATAATGATTGCGACTTACCATTTTGTACATTTTTAAAATTTCTTATACTATAATATTTACAAGTCAAATCGTAAAATATTAATAGCAAAGCAAAAGTAGATTCAATATTGTTAGCTTAAGTCAAGTCGATTTAGACGTTAGAAGAAACCAACTTGAATGAGTTATATTCTACTGTTTTAATAGCCGTGCAGCTCTAGCTAACATTTTAAATTCCATACTTGCTCAGTATTGGTTTCAGTGTATGAATGTTTTAGTGTGTTGAGGTGATATCAACATGTGTGTGCTTATGTGTACTTGTTTTGGGTTACTTACATTATAGTCGCCCGTCTCCTCGGCTGGCTCGCCTGGCTGCTGTGCCTGTGGTGGGGCAAAGACGCGCCTGGGCACCTTTTGTGCCTGCGATGGTTGCGCCAGGAGTCGCACAAAGTTGGTCAGATCCTGCTGCGGCGATACGGCGCTACATTGGCTGGCCAGGCAGCCATAGCGTCTCGCCTGCTCCGTCGCCTATAAATATGTGTATATATATATATAGTATATAAAGAAAATAAACATTTAATAGTCCTGGGCAATTGTTTGATGTCTGCTTGCACGCACTCAGCATTACATAAATTACCAGCGCGATTTGCGCAATTACGAGCAATTATTATAATGGTGATGAAATTGTATTCCAGGCGCTGTGAAAAACGCAAATTAGCACAAATTTCCATGCCATGCTATGGAATAATGTGTGTCAAGTTGAAAACCACCTGATGCAGCAGCAGTGTGGCATTGTGGCAGTGTGGCGGTGCGGCGGTGCGGCAACAGCAACAAATTGCTGCAGGTAGTCATAAATCACAGATAATGCGAACCCACCTTGTTGGCAATTACATCGGCCCCCTGCTGCAGCGAGTCGGACACAATGTTGCATAGGTCATTGTGTATCTCCTCCAGTTCCTGCATCAGTTGCGGCAACGTGTCGCCATGATAGGCCTCCAGCATGCCGTTAGTGGCATGCAACTGCTGCACGTACGCATTGTGTGCATCAATATATTCGGTCAGCGAGTGCTGGCTGGGATTCTGGCGATGTGCCACATGGCATTGTTTGTAGTCCAGGCGACACTGTCACAAAGCGAAACAAAAGGAAACAATGAAAATAATCAAGAAGTTCAATTGTCAAGAGACATGTGGCATGCGGCAAGGCAACATTGCGTATGCATAATATTCATTGCAGAGTATGTGTTTCCTCTGCTCAGTGTGTGTGTGTGTGTGTCTGTCGCCTTCTGCTTGACGGCACATACACAATTGTGGACACACGCTGAGCCACTTAATAAGTCAACTGCTTGGCAATATTAAGTGCAGCTCATTGATAACAAGCACTTGACGTGTCTACTTAATTATGTTGCAAGTTGTTGTTGCTGCTGCTGCTGCTTATAACGCACCTTTGACAGCTTCTCTTCAGTCTTGGCGATTATAGTCTCGAAAGACTCCCTGTGTGTAAAAATTTTGCGACTTTGAACTTTGCGATGAAAGGATTTATCCAGCATTGGTCGTGACACCTGCATATAATTAAAACAAAACAAATCGTCAATGAAAGCGAAATATTATTATTAATATTAGTTGGAAATTGCAGGCATAATCCTTATCCATAACCTAATCAGTATACAGATGTATATTTTAAAGACTTTAATGATGTTTTTTTGCAAACATGTTTTAATTCATGGGTCTTTTGTTGTTTGCGTACACAAAAATGCAAATCATCATGCAAAATGCAAATTAAATATGCAAACAAAAGAAATAAAACATAACAGGTTCATACAAAAATGTAACAAAATAATAAAAACATGAATAAATGTTGCAGTTAAAAGTGATAGACTAACAATTACTCTGCGCCCATATAAAACAAAAATTATCATCTTTTCTTTATATTTTTGTATATACATAAATTGATTTTATCGAGGGAAGTGAAAAAAGTCTATGGCATTATTTTATTTTGATGACTAGCAGTAAACTTATAAGTAATAAGAATTGTACTAAAATAAAATAGATTAAAATTTGAATTCTTATCTGTGTAGCAGAAACTATTTACAAAATTTGATATTAAATTCTGATCAGGCAATAGATACATACAACCTGTCTACTTCTACAAGTTAACACCTCAATATACATTATTATAAAAGCAGGGTATATACCAAAACAAATTACAATATGCGTCGCTTCAATTACACATGCGAATTCCCAAGGCCCGAGAAGCTGCGGAAACAACCACAGACCCCAAATACACACAAAACCCACACTTTGAACACATTAACCATAATTAGTCAGTGTCTGTCAGCGTCGGAATATGTGTGTATAATTGTACATATATACTGTGGAATGTATAAATTGTGGGGTTAGCCAGCGATTGATTTAAGGATGACCCATTATTCAATTAACCCGCATATGACAACCACAATCTATTTTCGGGGCTGGGGTAAAAGTTTGCTGAGTTGCGGAGTTGAGTGTTTGTGCGAGGTCTACACAACTTATCCATTTAAGTGTCAACAGCAATCACATACATATTAAAATAAAATTAAAATGGTTATCATACAACCACACTTCTCACCTGGCGGGAGAGGACGCTGGCAACATCGTTGCAGGCCAGTGAGTCGCTTTCCGCCTCTTGCAGGAAGGTTTCCCATGCCTGGAACATGGCCAGGTGGCAGGCGGGTCTGAAAAATAAAACGACAAGAGCAGAGTTAAATCATTGAGTGCTGCACTTTGTATTTTTAGCAGCTTACCTTTCCTTGCGCAGCTCCGCATTCTTCTTGCGGTAATTGGACACTAAAGTTTGAAGGGCAGTTGCATGTTCCTCATACAATTGGGAAAGTGATTCGTTGAAATCGGATACTGCAATGAAATTATATAACGAATAACGATTTTATTCATTTATAAACACAAATGTAGTTCAATTTACATAAATGCCGCGCGATCATAAAATTGTAACATCGATAACTCTATATTATAAATACTAAATATACGATTTAGCAACAACACTGATATCATCGATACATGTATTTTGGTGATGCCAGACCGTCAAAAAGCCACAAGCATTAAAAGATAACAACTATCGCACATTGAAATGAATCAACACAGCTTGTACAAATTGTAAAAGACGTTATCTTTAAACAAGCATCTAGCTCAAGCTAATAACAGCAGCCATAGCTTTGACAATTGACTGGAAATCAATCTTTCAATTAATTTCACCAGAGCAGTTTCTGAACTCGAATCCAAAAGGTGAACAAGATGCCACAACCACAAAAGGGGCAAAGAAAATTAAAAGCAGGCCTCAAATTGCATGTCACCAAAGCACGATTGAAGTCCAGTGTTTTTTTTTTTTTTTTTGGTTTTTGCATAGGCTAGGACAACGTCGAGTCACAGTGCGCATACCAAATGTAGGTCGAGTAACCGACGACCGACCGTCTTTGGCTTTCAATTTCAATACCATAAACTGTAGTTTAAACTCTCTAAACTATTCGATGGCAAAATAAACGAAGGGAAAATTCATATTTTCAAGATATTATACTCTTAGATTTAAAAGAATTTCTTTTTTTTAAAATATGATTTCGTTATTTATAATAATATTATTTTGAATTATATATAATAATATATGATGAATGTTTTTATTTGTCGAATGAATTAAGTATTGATACAATGTAAAATATTTGTATCATTTGTTAAATATTTAAATATCTGCAATACTTGAACTAAGTAACAATATGCAACTTCTTAAGTATAGTTTTAGTTTAGCAAAATTGTGTCAGCTAAATAAACAAAATGTCTTGATGGTTGTTACTAAGTGCATAAGTGTCAAATACATAATACGAATATTAACACCCACACACGCACACACACACTAAGCGGCTGGCAAAGTGTTTGTAAAGCTGCTTTCAAGACTTTTGCTCAGCTCCAGGATTAAAAGCACAACATTTTCAAAACGCCAGCTGCAAGTTGAAAGTGCAATAAGCCAAGGATTTTACCAATTTTAACTGCTGGAGGTATTTCATCAACTGATGCGGCTGAGCCACACAATGTGCTACCTTTTTGAATAAGCGCGCACAGCGCGTATACTTAACGTGCAAAAGGCTGCTCGTAAATGTATGAATAGCTGGGCGTCATATATGAGAAACTGTCTGTCATCGCCAGTAATCCATCACATTTACGACTATTTAAATATAAATGAATCTGCACTGGCTTTTAACTTTTAGCCCGCCGCCAAAATGCCATTCACCTGCCAGTTTATGAGCCGGGGCAACAGATGCCATAAACATTTTTATCGACTGAAACATGCGAACTGCAGCAACAGGTAACCGTTAAGCCTTCAAACATCCATTAATATGCATTTCATCAAAAGCCTCAGAAGACCTCTGAGCTCTGAAATCCAAAAGCTGCCAAGCCGCTGCCGTAGCTAATTTAAATGCCAGCGTTGCAATTCAGGAATCTGATGATAAGTATTTTTCCCGGAAATTGCAACAGCTCTAGAGGCATCAATACCAGCCTGCTGAATAGAGGCAAATCATGAACTGCACTTTGCTGTTTACAAGAAATGTTATTAAAAAGTTTTTCTACCTCGCACTGAGAGTTGAAATTACAAACGGGGCGACCCAAATGCAATTTCTGCTCAGTTTGTGTGTTGCTCTTGGCAGGCTGTGTAACTTTCAGTGACACAAGTCAAAGTTATGCTCGTGCTTTGAAATTATGTGCGACCACCCATAGCAGATCCTAGAAAAAAGGAGGCTTACTCCAGCTGAAAGCCGCTCGACCAGGACATACTCTATAGCCTGTAGGTCTTAAGTAGTGCTGCACCTTTCAATTCCCTTGCTATACAATATTACTATTTGTAGCTTTAATTTTGAAATATCTTAAATTTATAATTAAAAGATTAATATTTTTAGCTTACATTTTGAATTATCTAAATTGATAATTGAATTTTTTTTTAAATTTCTATTATCTTTAATGTTGTCGGTCGTTAAACTAGGAAAACAATCTTGGTATCATTTATATTATGGCCAAAATGTTTATATAAGTCAATTAAGTAAGGTGTAACTGTATTTGTGTTTTGATATCGTTTACGAAAAACCTTTTATAACCAGCTTTCTGCCTTAACGCAGATTTAACTCATGTTTTTCATTTAAAATGTTAAGCAACCCAGTCTTACAAACTTCATCAAGTCTGTTGCTTACATTTTTCTTTATTGTCTTCCGTTGCTTTTCCGAGAAAAAGCTGAAAGCGTATTAATATACATATATTTGTGGTTCTCCATTGTAGTTTGCTGAAAATCTCACAACATTTTATTATTTTCTCTTTTACGCTGTACTTTCATTTATTTTTATTTCCAGAAAAATGCCAGCAATATGTGTTGTTTGTGATTCTGCGACATAAAGTGTCAAAACCAAAGAGTATTAATTTTAGCTTGCGTTTATTGCTTTCTGCACACTCAGATTCTAAACTCGTTTTTTTTGTTTTGTTTGCTTTGCTTACAGGGTATATAAATTGACAACACGCTCGAAAGGTCAATGCAGCACATGTGCGCAGCTGAAACTAACTTCAAAGTAAGCAAAGACAGCAGCCAAAACAGTTTGGGGCTTAAAGTTGTAAAGCTGATATAACGCCATGGCTGCCAGATGTTAGAATACGTAATTTATAGAGTCGGTATTTGAAACGTGTTCACATCAATTGAATAGATTTATGGCACAATCACAAGGTATCAGTGCACAGAAAATAAACAAAGACGCTCTCCGATTGAAATCAATAAGACATAAAGCGAAGATAACACACATACACACACACACTCACACATAAAAACACACAAAACAATCGAGAAACTTATCAAATAAAACACAATAGACACACACCAAATATATTGTTTACTTGGGCACGAAAATAAACCCCAAATTTAGCGCCCAGCTCCTGAGTAAAACTTTTGTCTTTGTGTGTGAATAATAAATATAGTTATATATATACCTACATTATTATTATTTGTATTAATAATTATGTATAAACTTATCGCACTCACCTGTTTTAATTAACTTAAAGTTGACATTGTTTTGGGATTTGAAAGCCTCATTCAAACTGCTGTGACTGTAATCCTTTAGTACACCATTATAGGACGCCATGCTGCCCTGTGGGCTAAGGGAACCACCCCGTGGTCCCCTCCACCCGAAGAAACTACGATTTTTTGGACCACTTGAAGATTTTGCCAAAGAATCTGCATGAATACAAAACTTTTATTAGTCGACCGCATAAGGATACTTCATTTTAAAGTCCAACAGAAACAAATTCAACAATTAATTCAAATCAAGCAAAGAAAAAGTCAATTTTAATTTAATTACAAAATACCAAAAATGTATTTCTAAAAACTGAACAAGAACAATTAATTGAAACGAAGCAATTAAAGTAAACGTAATTACTGCAAAATTCGTAATCGCAAACAAACGAAACCAAAATTAATGCAAACAAATTTAATTTCATATCAATTTAATCAAATCTCCACCGAATCAAAATCAAATCGAATTGATTTGGTGTAAACGGCATTTGGTGTAAACGAAAAGCTGTACGAAAATAAGTAAATAAGTAACTGAAATTAAACAGTTGCCCGTCTGAGGTATGCGTTCGGTTTCAGTTCCCCAAACCACTGAAAATAATGGCAGGCATGTCAGGTATTTTCCTCTTCCCTTCCCTTCTATTTTCTTTTTTTTGTTTGTTACGTCGCACCGTGATAAATACAGAAATGTATTGGGCTGACATGCCAGACAAGCTGTCCTCACGCCCAGTCCTCCTCCTCCCCCACCCCCCCCCTTTCTCAAGTCGCGCAATCAAACAAATCGCTGCCTCTCATATTTGTGCATAAATAATGAGTAGAGGTGGCTTTTGTTGCTGCTTGCTTTGCCTTGCTTTTGCCATTTCTTGTATTTTCAGTTGAGCAAACGGAAATTTCAAGTGCTTGGGCGCCCATTACAAAAGTCAACAGAGCTGTGTGCTAGAATCGCCTACCAAGACATTCTCGAGGCTATCCAATTGTGGCTCATTTAAAATCCAATCGATAAATGAAGCGTAACCGCTTTTTTCGTATTTATTTTTTGTTTTTTTTTTTATGTTTGGGGAGCTAGCTAAAAAGGCTTCTGGGGGCATTTGTTTGTCTGTTCAACTGTGCGGACTCTTCAGCAGTGTTTAACTGTCAATTTGTAGATTTTTCTAACTGACCACATGAGTAGAAAAGTATGCAGGTTGGAGTTAACCGACTTCGTGATACCCTAATTCCATTGTATTAACAGTTGGAAACAGGGAGAAAAGAAGTCTTTTAGCTCTATAGTGTCGAATAAAATTACTTTGCCACGTATCGTCGGACGGACAGCCATACGGACAAAAACAATTAACTCTTAGCAGAGTATAAGAACCATCACGATGTCCAATAGTGCATTGCATGGGGCGCACGTGGCGTATGAGTGCTGTTTTTGTTCGCGCACATAAGTATGCTATAGAAATTATTTAGCGACAGTAAATGAGGCACTAGAGCGGCAGCTCAGCTGCACGGCATGTGCCATGTCCTGGCTTTTATCCCGTCCCGCGACTCAAGCAGTTGCCAGTTGACAGTAGCTGCACAGCGATCACGTCTGCCAGACGCTGTTTATTTAGTTTCAGCTGTGGAGCTGTTGCGCGGTCATCAAATTTGCCGTGCGCTGTGAACTTTTTGAAATAAATTCCAAAGTGGGCGACAAACTGGGCTCTTGAAGGCATGGTGCTCCTTGCTTACAGGATGTGCCACGACTGCCGTTGTTGATTACACTTCACACGCTGCTAAGCCTGGCGCATTCATTGCGACGGAGTCCGCCATCACACAGCAGGATGTGCAGCATGCTCCTTGCTTGTTTGCCCTTTGAAAGCATAGCGCCAGCTTTTGCCAAGGAATTATGTGCGTGCCCATTTCGCGAAACACCCGCTTGCCTTGCCTAGAGGCACGCAATGCAAGGTTAAATCCCAGCTCGCGTGTGTGTGGGTGTGGGTGTCGGTGTCCAGAGCATATGCAAGCTTCCACATAATCCACTTTGCATGCATGCAACTCAGCGAGAAACGAGGATGGAGGAACGAGGGACAGACATCATTGCATGTGTGATAAGAATTAGGATAAGAAGGCGTCAGGCAGTCAGGCAGTCGGGCAGTCGGGCTGGCAGGCAGTCAGGAAGGCAGTCAGCTTGGATTCCCGTTAAAGTCAAGCAGCTTAAGCACTCGACTCATTCCATTCATAGTTTAGTTTGACTCTTTCATTTTTCATTCTTATTTTTTAAGGTAAATATGCAAGTCATAACGTGTAAGAAAAAACTTATCTTTGACATGCAGAAGCTGGCATTTTCTTGCAGGGATTACTTACTCTTGTTGAACTACGTTGATAAAGGAACCAACAAAATATACAAACTATCTAAGCTGTCAAAGCATATGCAGATTGACTTTTTAAACAAATAAATTTAGATAAAAACTTCTAACTTTTGCAAGATACATTTCTTATTTTTACTTATCTTTGCTGTAATCTCAAGTTCTATATTTTGCATTTCTAAAATCCTAAATCCTAACCCTTGAATAAACTATAGAAAATAAAATATAAAAACCAATATATAGATAACTAAAAACTGTATACACTATAAAAGAGACTAAGGTGTTTTTCAACTTATACTATATATTATTATATATTACAAAATGTGGCTAAACTTTACTTATATTAAATGATGTTATACAAAAAGTGTAAAATAAAAAAGACTACTCTGATTTTGTAGACTTTTACTCTGCTCTTGCCTGCACTTAGCCCTGAACATTTTCTTCTTCTTTAGCTATGCAATAATGTTGCAACATAGCGAACCCCTGCAAGGTCATCGCAAGCCGAACCATAAAAAGAATCATGTGAACAACTGCAGTTAAAAACTTGCAGCAACTTCGCTGCTTATGCAGTCGTCAATCATTCATTCAAACAGGCAATCATTCGTCAATCAATCAATCGAACAAACGAACGAACGAACGTTGTACGCAACAGTTTCTACAAGTATTTTTTGTTGCAGCTTGCGCAGCAGCAGCAGCGGCAGCGGCAGCAGCAAAACTAACTGTAAACAATTTGATTAGCTTGTGAAAAAGTAGTTTTTGGGGGCACCTGTCACCTTTGGAGTGCGCGCCGCCACCAGCGCCAGCAGAGGCCGGCACACCACCCGTCGCACCCGCGCCCGCACTAGCCGACCCACCCCCAACCGCTCCCGCTCCGCCGGCCGCCTCATCCCATTGATCAGCGCTGCGGGAACGCGCATTAAACGCACGCTCGCGATCCTCCCGCGGCGAGCGTGCAAAGAGACCGCCACCCGCGCTGCCCGCCGGACTCCTTGTTCGCGGTGAGTCATAGACCCCCGCATAGTTCTCCAGCGGCGGCGAGTAGCCCCTTCCATCGGGCGACGCCGTGTGTGGCGTGCGCGGATGCAGTTTGATGACCGGCTCGCGTGCCTCGAAAAATGCATCAAAGTTGTTCTGGCGCAGGTTCTCGCTGCTAAACACCGGATTCTCCACATGCACATGCACATCCTCACGCAGCCGACTACTCTCACGCTCCCGCGTATCCGAGGAGGTGGAGCGTCCCAGACGCCCCAGCGGTATGTGCAGCTTGGGTCGCAGGCGGGATTTGGTGGCGGTGGGAGATTTGCTGCCGACGCTGCTGCTGGAACGCTCCGGCGGCAGATCCATGGGTGACATGGGCCGGCCCCAGCCGGGTCCGAAATGAGCATGCGTCGGATCTGGTGATGGGGGCTCCAAAAAGATGCTCGGACTGCGCGAGCGTGCAGCTCCAAACTCGGTCAAACGATCATCGTCGCCGGCGCTGCTGCTCTGCTGGAATGGTGCGCGTCCTGGTGCCGAATTGCTGCCTCCTTGCATGCTGGCGTCATTATACATGGGCGTGCTCAGCGGACGCTGATGTGGCACCAACGGCGTCAACGGCGCCCTCGAACGATTGCTGCGTACGCTGCTCCGCTTGCTGCCCCCGGAGTTGTAG
Source organism: Drosophila maculinotata (assembly GCA_035045305.1). Lineage (NCBI taxonomy): Eukaryota > Metazoa > Arthropoda > Insecta > Diptera > Drosophilidae > Drosophila > Drosophila maculinotata. The sequence continues at coordinate 12,093,471 of JAWNPD010000387.1, forward strand.
TTGGAGTGCGTCAAGGAGGCGCGCGAGGTGCGACGTGTGGGCGTGGGTGGCAGACTCTGGGATTGCGACTGAAGATCTGTCGATAGCGGCGGCGGCGGCGGCTGCTGTTCAAAGCTAAAAAAGTTATTGCTACTGTTGTAGTTGTTGTTGTTGTATGGTGAGTTGGGCGGCGTGGGCGCGGCTAGTGTTGTAGGAATGCGGGGCGGTATGGGCTGTGGTGCGGAGTTGGTGGCAACAACTGGATAGCTGTTGCTTGGATAGCTGGTGGCAACAACTGGGTAGCTGTTGCTTGGATAGCTGGTGGCGGCGGCGGCGGCGCTATTAAAGTTGCTGTTGTTGTTCTTTTTGTTGCCTTTGTTGTTTTTGTTGTTGCTGACGTTGGAGTTGGCGCTAGTTGCTGCTCTGGCTGGATAGTCGAGCGGTATGAGCGGCTCGGGCAGGCAGTCGAGTGTGGGTCGCGGTTTCACACGTGGTGCAAAGAAACCATAGGTCATCAAGAGCAGCTCATCGGCGGGATATATTACGTACATTCCTCAAGCTCGCCATGTGACATGGTGGCAGCTTGCTATTGAATAATGCCGACCTCTCTGGCTAATCCTTAACAAATAAGGCTAACTAAAATGTTTAACTAACTAGTATCGTTTGAAAGGATCGTGTCTTTTATCAGGGTTCTATTACAGTTACAGTTACGGTTACGATTACGGTTACAGTTTTGTTGCAGTGTCAAGTTGTCTTTTATAATGTTGTTGTTCTGTCTCAGAGTCTCACTTAACTGAAGTTTTGTCAATAAACTAAAGAGAGTTACGTATACAAATTAATTAAATATATATATATATATATAGCATACAAGTATTAACTATGCTGGCGCGTACTTTATTCAACTTGGGTTTATCACAAAGTGAGTTCGAACTTTTTGGGATCGTCTTGTCATTTAGAGCGCTGCATGCTGGCAATAACTGCAAAAGAATCGGAGAAAGAAATACGTTAATATATGCCAAATCGTTAAACCATGTTTTATACAGTACAAGACTGTTATTACTATGAAAATATGTCAAGCTGTTACATTTCTCATATGTATATCTTTTTGCTTGAAGTAAATTATTAAGATTTTATAAAACTTTTTCACCAAATTTATTTATTATTTTGAAAAGGTTTTAGGTTGTTTAAATATATTTAAATATTTAATTCATAATGCAAAGCTATGATAGTTGCAACTTAAGTGTAGGAAGACGCTTAACTGATATTTATTTATTTAATTACTTTCGATAGCGTTCTGGGTACCCAATTTACAGAGGATTAGCCTAAATGCTCATTATACAGGTAAACGCTCATTAATTAAAGCATTGACTATGCTTGGTTTAATTATAAATCGGATGCCAGGTGTAATTAAAGTGTATAAAAACAAAGTTCGACCACAAAGAGCTGAGCATCATTAAATTATTTAGAATCTCGCATGCGGTCAAATTTTTTTGCTCATTAAATTGTTTACCATTCGAATTCATTGAGGGCGAAGTTGCTGTCGAAAAGTTGGGAGTGAAATGTTCTCTGGTCGGGATTTGGGACGGGCCTGGACGACAGAAGCTGGACAAACTTTGTGGCAGTTGGCAAAACAAAGTTGCATAACTTTTCCACATGTCTGTTTGAGCCATGGCCAAAACGCCTATTGCCAACTGCCTGAGCTTTCGGAGAAGCACGCGCTCTTAGCCCAGTTAGTTAGGAGATGTTTCGGATTCGGGTCTCAACTAACTCATAATGGAGCATTTAATGGATCTGAACTTCGCACGAAATTAACAGAAATTATGTACTTAGCTGCAACTCAAATTAAGCTCACGAAAGGATTATCATTATGCTGACACCCTATTAGGAAATTAATGAGCCAAATTAATTGAAATGGTCGATGATAGGAAATACTGAACTTAATGATTACAAATTGATTGTAAAATGTGCCATTAAGAGAAAACGAAATGTAAGGAAGTTAAAGTGATGATAAATCATTTATGGATTGTGCTTATAATTCTTAAGCTGTTAAAGCGCAGACAAAAAAAAACAAGCTATTAATAAAAATGATATGAACTGCGTTTATGATATAAAATATATTTATTGACATTGTCATCATTAACATAAAACATAAATGGTTAAGTTTGATTGTCAATTGAGTAAGGGCCCAAACAATAAATAATTTGTGCTAACAACAATTTATACAACTATTTGGCGTTTAAGCTCATCGATTTATGGCCAAGACCTGCTAACCTGCGAGTAAATAAACCAAAAAACGTGAAAACTTAAGTAATATTGAGATTTGTTGGCCAGTGGCCAACTGAAATCTACACGGCATTGAAATCGCATTACGCATTACGAAGACAGCAACAGCAAAAGCAAAAGCAGCGGCGAACGACGATTAAATTCGTATTGTCATAAGCTGACAGACCTTGTGCCTACCCTACCTACCCTACCTACCTACCCCGAAATAAAAGCCACCGAAAATGCATTGATAAATAAATAAATAAATGAATGCGAAATAAATCATGAGCAAAAATATTTGAAGGCATTTCGAATTAAAAAGAAATCACGCAACTGAATTATTTATAAGCTGTAAGTTGCAATGCCTGCCAGCTAAGGAGAGGGGGGGACTGAGGTGTGTGTGTGTGTTTGTGTGAAAAGTGTGTGTGGCAGGTCAGCGTGCATATAAATAATTACGCATACCTAAATGCCAGCGGTGGATGCAACTCTAAGTTATGGAAAAAATGGGCAAGGGAAATGGAAAATGTGTGTGCCATGTGAAAACTGATGATGATGATGATGATCATGATGATGACGATTAAAATGATGATGTGATGCGGATGTTGCAGTTGCGTGTCAAAACGTTTGCATATGTATATGCAAATATTTTCTTTCCATTTGCCCAGCAGCAAGACACACACACCCACACCCACCCCCACACACACACACACACATACACACACGCTCCCGCCCAGATAATTGAATTGTTTTGCCAGCACTTTACCAGCTCGTTAAATCTGTCAACATTGATCAATCATCCAAAAAAAAGGGGGGAAAAGGTGAAGTGAGAGTTTCAGCTAATACAGCAAACGGGAGCTTTAGGTGTCTAATGGATGGATTCCCCTTGAGTAAGGGAACCTTTTTTTGCATTTGCGAACCGACATTGCATATCTATAAGTAGCGCACATATTTTGCCAATTTACAAGATGCTGGGATGACGGCAATGCCATTAAGCAAAACACAAAGTGAAAGCAATTCAGTGAAATGCTCTTACACGCTCATAACCTTAACAGCCATAACAATAATAACAATAATAACAATAATAACAGCATAAGCAACACCAACAACAATAAAATAATACCAACGCCAACGGCTACTTTCAGGCATTTGTTGTGCCATAAAAGTGCAACGGTAAGTATATAAAATTAATTAACTAAACAAAAACAATGAGCCAAACTGACGCTCCCTGACAATGGCACTGACAGCGCCACCAAAGGGGTGGTGCCACTGGCAGCGGGGGTAGAAGTGTTGGGCGCCTGCCGGTCGCTACTTTGAAGTACTTGCGCTTATCATTCATGGCAAACCCAGCATGAAAATGAATACAAAACAAGAAACAACAAACTGTTGGAAAAACTCAACGATACTTGAATACACTCAAAAAGCGTTTGAATGGATATAAGAGATGCAGTTATTCAATTATTTCTTTAAGTGCTGACTAGTTTAAGATATTGTATATATAGGTAATTATTTGCAACATAGATATTCAAATGAAATTGATATTATATATCTATGATTAACAAATTTGTAATAGCCGTATACTCATCTCATTTCATATATTTAGCTGTGTCAATAAACATATTCTGCTCATTTGTATTCAATTTAAATATCAACATATCATAAAATTGCTCATCTTATTCATTCAGCTAGTTAGGAATATTAATGTAATTCAGCACATTCTGTTCATCCGCATAATTTTAAATAATGAGCAACATGTTTATATAAATAAACGTGAGTTGCTCGAATACCCTTTGCTCAAAGCATAACGAATACAAACTACTAAATCAATGTCATTGAAAAAATATATAAATGTGAAACCCAGTGTACCTTTTCCTGAATAGATTCATCTTGCAGCATAAGCAACATTCCTCTAAACATTTGATTTGTTAAAATATGTGCTATGCTCATTTCATTTAATCAGAATCAAAATGTATTCAAATACTTAATCAATGTGCTTTTGAAACATTCTCCCCAATGAATTAAAGGCCGAAATTCAATCAATTTACATCCACTTAAATGTTGTTTCTTTAAATACCTTTTGCTCAATACATTCATTCAGAATGACGCATTCACTTGCGATACAGTTAGTTGAGTGTAAGACATTGTCTTTGTTGAATGGAATGTGTCTATTGTAAAACTGACAGACAGTTAGACATGTTAATACTTTGGGTGGCTGTTGTATACTTGATGACAAAGCCAATATACCCCAATATCATAGTCAGGAAACGCGACGGCAAACAGCAGGCGACAAGCAGCGAGCAGCAAACAAAATGTTATAAATAAATAAATAAATACTAGAGCAGCTGCTTCAGCTGCTTGCTACTCTCGCTGTTCACACTGCTCATATCATGCTTGGACCCACTTCTTCGCCCCCTGCTCCCCTCCTCACTGCTCCTCTTAGCCCTGACCAAGCTGTCGCTCAGTGCAATTTTGGCAGCCTTTGCATTGGCAGCCAGGCGACTCGACGACCTGGTCGCCGAGGAAGCAAACTTGACTCAAGTGCATTGTCAAGGTACGGGGCACAGATACAAAGATACATAAGATGCATCAGATACATCCGATACATAGCCACATAGTTACATAGATATATTATACATAATTGCATGGCAGTGCGCCCATATAGCTTGATACTTGTTTTTGCCATGTGTTGTATTTATTTTTATTTCGATGAACTTGTACATGCACACATAAATTAACTAAGTTTTTTTTGTCGATAAAACAAAATTCTTGAAATTCTTTGCTCAAAGAGCGTTACAATGGCTACTTTGGGCACATCTATACTATTGTACTTATATATCTTATAAGTATCTCAAGCTAATCAATTGCGTAAGCTACCTTCAAGCACACAACTGTTACCGCGCATAACAATGAGCCAACAACCATTCTATGCCATCCTCTGCCTCTGCCTCTGTCTACTAACATAAATGCGTAATACCTCATAATTCCCTTATTGAAATGCGTTGGCTTTGAAACTCTTGCGTCCAACGAGCTGACGGCAACAGACACAAAGAGTCGCATCGCAATGAATAATGACAGGTAGTATGTCTATGCATGTAGGGTTATTACGGGGTGCGGGCTGGTGTGCACTCCGTCCCCCAACGAAACGAGCTGTCGAAAAAGCAAACTCAATTTATGAAAACATTCATGCAGCTAAACACACGCACACAAATTGCGTATGCGCAGCGTGAGCCCATTTTGAATCAACGTAGGCTTTACGCCATCCCCAGCAAAGCCCCACAACTGTTCTTAGAACAGAAGCTATTACCGTTGTAGACAGTGCTATCATATAATGTACGTAAATAAGTGAATAAGTCGTGAGTCCTTTTAGTCGGAAAGGCAAACGCATTTAACTAATTAGACAGGCCATTTATAAGGTCAACTAACTGATTGATTGGCCCATTTGAAATGTTGCCATAAATACTGGGAGTAGCTTAGATGCCTTTCGTTAACATTGACACGAGTTTGTAACGCCCTGAAGTAGACATTTCCGAGCACATAGACAAATAATCATACATTTTTGATCAGGATTATTCTGCAGTCTGTTTCGCAAGGCTATCTTAACGAAACTTGGCATAGATCTGTCTTTTAGTTGGCTAAAGTACATATGACGCAGATGGCCGAATCGGACTATTATATTATATAGCTGTCATAGAAACTATTTATTGAAAATTGAGTTATTCTATGAGAAAATTTGTTCTTGCTGAAGATATTTTGATCGAACTCAATTATTACAAATCTATCTGATAGCTCCTATAAGAGCAACACATCCAAAATTGAACATAACAATGTTATGTTTTTTAAATATATATTAAGTATAACAAACTCGAGAATATAATCTTAGTTGTTGCTCCAAAAACGTTGCTTGACACCCACTCTAAAATATTTGACAAGCAATTCGTTAAAATTGGATTAATATATCATAAATCTGACATATGCCAACAGGGGATAATGAATCTGCTGCATCTCAAAGATAACTGTGCTGTCTTGGCTTATTTAGATAGTACTCACCGTTTAGAGCAGCTGCAATTGTATTAAATGAAATCCTTTGCTTGAATTTATTGCTGACATTTTAAGTTTAAAACGGATTTAGCACAAAATATTTATTATGATTTATGACACGTATTTATTGTATATTGTTTGCACAAAAATCAATTTGCGTTCGTTTTGCTGTTGTTTTTTTGTTGTTTTTTTTTGTTATTGTTGTTTATTTCTTTTATAGTTTTTCTCTGTTTTGTTACTTAGTTGTTGATGTTTCTCGTTTCTCGTTGCGCGTTGCTCGTTAAAGTCGATTTAGCAAAACTTAAAGAGGCGGCCACTTTGCCACTTTTTAGCGCATATGTATAGCGCCAGATATTATATGTATCACCCACACAGCGATAGACCACTGACAGACAGACAGACACACGACTCTCGACACGACACGACACACACACACCCGCACTCACACACGCACACCAAACACCAAACACACACACACACACGCACGCACACACGCACGGCCAACAAGAACAGCGAAAAAGACGCCCGGCAGCAGCGCGAGGCATTCAACGACGCCGATCGACGATGAATTTAGACTGAGGCTCAGCAGCTTGTAAGCATTTCAGTTGCTATTTTGACAATTTTTGTTTTTGTTCCGCTTTTCTTTCTTTTTGCTGTGCTTTCGTGCGATTCTCATGGCTCTTCGTGTGTTTACTCTGCGCATATTGTTATTATACTTATATGCTAGATATACATATATATATATATATATATATATATTTATGTGCTGGCTGCTGATCTTATCAGTTCGCCGTTACTTGCCACATTATTCGTGTTGGGCCACACACACACACACTCAGAATGGATAATGTATGGTGTGTTTATTGGCCTGGCCAAAATACGTGGCGTATACGTGATGTAGAAAAGTTTGCTTTGATGACGTCGCCAGTCGCCAGAGTCAAGCGTTTAGCGCGCTATCCAGCCAATGACGTCACCGCTTGTCACAGCTGTCACGCGCAGAGTGCACACTATTTATAGATGGCACGGCCAACGACGCCGCCGCAGCGGCCAAAGCTGCTGCTAATTTTCGCAAGTGTTTTTTCTTTGCGCTTTTCTTGGATATGCCGCGTCTGAAAATAGAAAGCAAAGCACAAATTGTGTGTGAAACTCATTGAAATGTTTGCGCGTACTCAATTTTAATATACGCAAGTAAAACTGGCAACAGTTGCTGCCACACAAAAAAACAGCATCAAAAGCAGCAGCAGCTGATTACTCATACGCCCCGCGGGCGCGTCACAATCACCACAAATTAAATTGCATTAAAATTATAAATGGCATCACGCTCATAATCATCACCAGCAGCAGCAGCAGCAGCAACGCCAGATGCGTGAGTGTCAACGCACATTCCCACCAGGTGAATGCATCTCCACTTGAAGGCTTCGCTAGCCCAATTTCTAATTATTATTTATGAGGCCTGTCAGCAGGGATATGGAGATGAGAACGTCACGCAAATTTGCAGCGTGATACGCTCACAAATTGGCCTAAAAGCAACGGGCAAAATTCCATACAGCTAAGATTGGCCCTTGGGGAGCACGTTTCATGACGAAGTCGAATGCGCTTTTGCATATAAATTTTAATTGAGGGAACATTGTATGATTGATCAATGAAATTAAAACAAGTGTTGATGATTATTTATAGATTTAAGATAGGTGTGGAAAACTTAAGAAGTGCTTTTTAATAGGGGGGAGTACATAATTTGGTTTATTTCAGCATAAACTCATAAGGCACTTTATAATGTTTGAGCATTTTACAATTTTCACACTTTTTTCGCCAAAAAAATCTTAAATTTTGTTTTTTCAAAAATGCATAAACTTGAGATGTGGAAATAAAGTTCATGCCGCACAATGATCAAAATGGCCTCGGGATTGATAATCGGTTTAGATTTGACAAAGTTGTGGCACTTTGAAGTCTGGGAAGGTCATTTATAAGGAACTTTTCGTTGTTTGGGCACTTTACAAGTCCATTTTTTTGTCACTTTTGGCGTGATTTTTGACAGAAAAATGAAACACCCCAAAATCACTTTTCAAATAGTTTTTTATACTAATTGAGACAACCACAATCAATTAAACGTAAAATTTTCAGATTATATTTTTTGAAAAATCAAAGTTTGTAAGGGTCCCACCTTATGCTTTTTACGCAAAAATATTTGAAAAAATTTAACTTTCAATAATGAATATATTTGAAATGTAGAATTGAAATATAGGACAAACCATGAACAAAATGGCCTCAAGCTTTACAATCGGTTCAGTTTTGACCAAGTTATGGGAGTTCAAAGTCTAGGGAGGGCATTTATATGGACTTTTTGCGTTTACAAGTCAATTTTTTTTGTCATTTTGGCATGATTTTTGACAGAAAAATGAAACACCTCAGAATCTTTTTTCTTATAGTTTTTTATACTATATTTGACACCCACAATCGATTAATAAAAGAATTTCAAGAATCTATTTTTTGAAAAATCAATTTTTGTAAGGGTCCCCCCTTATGCTTTTTACGCAAAAATATTTGAAAAAATTTAACTTTCAATAATGAATATATTTGAAATGTAGAATTGAAATATAGGACAAACCATGAACAAAATGGCCTCAAGCTTTACAATCGGTTCAGTTTTGACCAAGTTATGCGAGTTCAAAGTCTAGGGAGGGCATTTATATGGACTTTTTGCGTTTACAAGTCAATTTTTTTTGTCATTTTGGCATGATTTTTGACAGAAAAATGAAACACCTCAGAATCTTTTTTCTTATAGTTTTTTATACTATATTTGACACCCACAATCGATTAATAAAAGAATTTCAAGAATCTATTTTTTGAAAAATCAATTTTTGTAAGGGTCCCCCCTTATGCTTTTTTCGCAAAAATATTTGAAAAAATTTAACTTTCAATAATGAATAAATTTGAAATGTAGAATTGATATATAGGACAAACCATGAACAAAATGGCCTCAAGCTTGACAATCGGTTCAGTTTTGACCAAGTTATGGGAGTTCAAAGTCTAGGGAGGGCATTTATATGGACTTTTTGCGTTTACAAGTCAATTTTTTTTGTCATTTTGGCATGATTTTTGACAGAAAAATGAAACACCTCAGAATCTTTTTTCTTATAGTTTTTTATACTATATTTGACACCCACAATCGATTAATAAAAGAATTTCAAGAATCTATTTTTTGAAAAATCAATTTTTGTAAGGGTCCCCCCTTATGCTTTTTTCGCAAAAATATTTGAAAAAATTTAACTTTCAATAATGAATATATTTGAAATGTAGAATTGAAATATAGGACAAACCATGAACAAAATGGCCTCAAGCTTTACAATCGGTTCAGTTTTGACCAAGTTATGGGAGTTCAAAGTCTAGGGAGGGCATTTATATGGACTTTTTGCGTTTACAAGTCAATTTTTTTTGTCATTTTGGCATGATTTTTGACAGAAAAATGAAACACCTCAGAATCTTTTTTCTTATAGTTTTTTATACTATATTTGACACCCACAATCGATTAATAAAAGAATTTGAAAAATCTATTTTTTGAAAAATCAATTTTTGTAAGGGTCCCCCCTTATGCTTTTTTCGCAAAAATATTTGAAAAAATTTAACTTTCAATAATGAATATATTTGAAATGTAGAATTGAAATATAGGACAAACCATGAACAAAATGGCCTCAAGCTTTACAATCGGTTCAGTTTTGACCAAGTTATGGGAGTTCAAAGTCTAGGGAGGGCATTTATATGGACTTTTTGCGTTTACAAGTCAATTTTTTTTGTCATTTTGGCATGATTTTTGACAGAAAAATGAAACACCTCAGAATCTTTTTTCTTATAGTTTTTTATACTATATTTGACACCCACAATCGATTAATAAAAGAATTTGAAAAATCTATTTTTTGAAAAATCAATTTTTGTAAGGGTCCCCCCTTATGCTTTTTTCGCAAATATATTTGAAAAAATTTAACTTTCAATAATGAATAAATTTGAAATGTAGAATTGATATATAGGACAAACCATGAACAAAATGGCCTCAAGCTTGACAATCGGTTCAGTTTTGACCAAGTTATGGGAGTTCAAAGTCTAGGGAGGGCATTTATATGGACTTTTTGCGTTTACAAGTCAATTTTTTTTGTCATTTTGGCATGATTTTTGACAGAAAAATGAAACACCTCAGAATCTTTTTTCTTATAGTTTTTTATACTATATTTGACACCCATAATCGATTAATAAAAGAATTTCAAGAATCTATTTTTTGAAAAATCAATTTTTGTAAGGGTCCCCCCTTATGCTTTTTTCGCAAAAATATTTGAAAAAATTTAACTTTCAATAATGAATATATTTGAAATGTAGAATTGAAATATAGGACAAACCATGAACAAAATGGCCTCAAGCTTTACAATCGGTTCAGTTTTGACCAAGTTATGGGAGTTCAAAGTCTAGGGAGGGCATTTATATGGACTTTTTGCGTTTACAAGTCATTTTTTTTTGTCATTGTGGCATGATTTTTGACAGAAAAATGAAACACCTCAGAATCTTTTTTCTTATAGTTTTTTATACTATATTTGACACCCACAATCGATTAATAAAAGAATTTCAAGAATCTATTTTTTGAAAAATCAATTTTTGTAAGGGTCCCCCCTTATGCTTTTTTCGCAAAAATATTTGAAAAAATGTAACTTTCAATAATGAATAAATTTGAAATGTAGAATTGATATATAGGACAAACCATGAACAAAATGGCCTCAAGCTTGACAATCGGTTCAGTTTTGACCAAGTTATGGGAGTTCAAAGTCTAGGGAGGGCATTTATATGGACTTTTTGCGTTTACAAGTCAATTTTTTTTGTCATTTTGGCATGATTTTTGACAGAAAAATGAAACACCTCAGAATCTTTTTTCTTATAGTTTTTTATACTATATTTGACACCCATAATCGATTAATAAAAGAATTTCAAGAATCTATTTTTTGAAAAATCAATTTTTGTAAGTGTCCCCCCTTATGCTTTTTTCGCAAAAATATTTGAAAAAATTTAACTTTCAATAATGAATAAATTTGAAATGTAGAATTGATATATAGGACAAACCATGAACAAAATGGCCTCAAGCTTGACAATCGGTTCAGTTTTGACCAAGTTATGGGAGTTCAAAGTCTAGGGAAGGCATTTATATGGACTTTTTGCGTTTACAAGTCAATTTTTTTTGTCATTTTGGCATGATTTTTGACAGAAAAATGAAACACCTCAGAATCTTTTTTCTTATAGTTTTTTATACTATATTTGACACCCACAATCGATTAATAAAAGAATTTCAAGAATCTATTTTTTGAAAAATCAATTTTTGTAAGGGTCCCCCCTTATGCTTTTTTCGCAAAAATATTTGAAAAAATTTAACTTTCAATAATGAATAAATTTGAAATGTAGAATTGATATATAGGACAAACCATGAACAAAATGGCCTCAAGCTTGACAATCGGTTCAGTTTTGACCAAGTTATGGGAGTTCAAAGTCTAGGGAGGGCATTTATATGGACTTTTTGCGTTTACAAGTCAATTTTTTTTGTCATTTTGGCATGATTTTTGACAGAAAAATGAAACACCTCAGAATCTTTTCTCTTATAGTTTTTTATACTATATTTGACACCCATAATCGATTAATAAAAGAATTTCAAGAATCTATTTTTTGAAAAATCAATTTTTGTAAGGGTCCCCCCTTATGCTTTTTTCGCAAAAATATTTGAAAAAATTTAATTTTCAATAATGAATATATTTAAAATGTAGAATTGAAATATAGGACAAACCATGAACAAAATGGCATCAAGCTTTACAATCGGTTCAGTTTTGACCAAGTTATGGGAGTTCAAAGTCTAGGGAGGGCATTTATATGGACTTTTTGCGTTTACAAGTCAATTTTTTTTGTCATTTTGGCATGATTTTTGACAGAAAAATGAAACACCTCAGAATCTTTTTTCTTATAGTTTTTTATACTATATTTGACACCCACAATCGATTAATAAAAGAATTTGAAAAATCTATTTTTTGAAAAATCAATTTTTGTAAGGGTCCCCCCTTATGCTTTTTTTCGCAAAAATATTTGAAAAAATTTAACTTTCAATAATGAATAAATTTGAAATGTAGAATTGATATATAGGACAAACCATGAACAAAATGGCCTCAAGCTTGACAATCGGTTCAGTTTTGACCAAGTTATGGGAGTTCAAAGTCTAGGGAGGGCATTTATATGGACTTTTTGCGTTTACAAGTCAATTTTTTTTGTCATTTTGGCATGATTTTTGACAGAAAAATGAAACACCTCAGAATCTTTTTTCTTATAGTTTTTTATACTATATTTGACACCCACAATCGATTAATAAAAGAATTTCAAGAATCTATTTTTTGAAAAATCAATTTTTGTAAGGGTCCCCCCTTATGCTTTTTTCGCAAAAATATTTGAAAAAATTTAACTTTCAATAATGAATATATTTGAAATGTAGAATTGAAATATAGGACAAACCATGAACAAAATGGCCTCAAGCTTTACAATCGGTTCTGTTTTGACCAAGTTATGGGAGTTCAAAGTCTAGGGAGGGCATTTATATGGACTTTTTGCGTTTACAAGTCAATTTTTTTTGTCATTTTGGCATGATTTTTGACAGAAAAATGAAACACCTCAGAATCTTTTTTCTTATAGTTTTTTATACTCTATTTGACACCCACAATCGATTAATAAAAGAATTTCAAGAATCTATTTTTTGAAAAATCAATTTTTGTAAGGGTCCCCCCTTATGCTTTTTTCGCAAAAATATTTGAAAAAATGTAACTTTCAATAATGAATAAATTTGAAATGTATAACTAATATATATAACAAACCATGAACAAAATGGCCTCAAGCTTGACAATCGGTTCAGTTTTGACCAAGTTATGGCAGTTTAAAGTCTGGGAAGGTCATTTATAAGGAACTTTTCGTTGTTTGGGAACCTTACAAGTCATTTTTTTGTCACTTTTGGCGTGATTTTTGACAGAAAAATTAAACACCACAAAATCACTTTTCGTATAGTTTTTTATACTAGTTGAGACACCCACAGTCAATTAAACGTAAAATTTCAAGATTCTATTTTTTGAAAAATCAAAATTGTTAAGGGTCCCCCCTTATGCTTTTTTCGCCAAAAAAATCCAAAATTTTGTTTTTTCAAAACTGCATAAACTTGAGATGTAGAATTAAAGTTGATGCCGAATAATGATCAAAAAGGCCTCGGGATTGACAATCGGTTCAGATTTAACAAAGTTGTGGCAATAAACTGTTACAAAGTTATATATTCTAACAGCTTCATAGCATCATTTGGCTATCATAGGCTACTTGTTTACATGTTGTGTACTTTTTTTATTTATTGAAGCCATTTTTAATATACAGCTATTAATTGCAGTGCAACTACGTGACTTGCAAACAATTATTACCAAGCTACATTTAGAAACAAAACTATGCTTGTAACAGGGCGCCAGAAGTTATTTGTTCGCTTTTAGCGCTAGACAAAACAAAGTCCTTGTTACGAGTGGACTTCCCCTCGCAGCACAGCTACTTTTGCACACACTTTAGGGGCTTTTGGCCCTAGCTGCCCCGTGATTCCATTGTCTAAGAGTGCCAACGATGACTGTCAAGTTTATGACGCACAACTTTCAATTATGACTTGTAAATTTTAGCAGCAACAGTAAATGCAAACTTTGGTAATTGGTTGCCCTGTCAAAGTCAGGTGGTAACAGCGCCGACTTTAGCAATTTGTGTGCACAGAGTACACCCAGGCGGCAAATGAAAAAGTACACAATTTTGCCACACAATATCAATAATGAAATTACTCGCAAGCCTTTGATGTTTAGTTGACTTTAATCGCATCAAATTAAACTAATGTGCTAACGACATCAGCGCTATGCAAGCGGGCCTCAACCTCTTGGCGCATTGGGATTGAAGGGCGATGGTCTGGTATCAAAGATGGGACCCTGTCGATGACGTGCCTCGCTTGGCGCCAGTCCGAGCAGCAGCAGCAGCGGCAGCAGCAGCATCAGTTTACCCAGATTGAGTTGCATCTTGTCTAAAAGCCTGTCCTAAGTTGATTGATGCTAAAGCGTCGAAGAGGCAGCGTTTTTATAGCCCAGAGCCCGCAGTTGTTGGGGGATTTACTCGCTGATAAGCTCGGACAAATGTCAGCGGGGTTAGCTGAGTACAGATTCTGGGCTAGGGGATGTACAGGCGGTACAAAACCCGAAACGAAACAGATATAAGACAGCGAAATACAAACGCTGCCGCTGAATATTAAAGTTTTGCTCGAAGGTCGCTGCCTAGTCAGCTACTTTATGTTGTTTTTTTGCATTGCAAATTACCAGCAACAACGACGCCATTCAAAGGCAACGTCAACATGCGTCAACACAACGCCTCGCTCAGCCACGCCCACAAAACAAGCACTTGCCCTTGTGTCTAGCTAGACTTCCTGCTGCTGCACTATAGCAAAAAGTGTAACTTTCTCGAACAAAATGTAATTTAGTAAAACCACTTGATATGGCAAAAGTTTTGTTATGCATCAAACTGTAATGTTATTTACCATGAAATTTAACATAACCAGAATCTATTAAATGAACAGCTGTTAGGCACAGAATTATTCATTTGAGTTTCTTAGAACTTGACAAAAAATACTTTTGCTGACAACTTTTGTTTAAAACGGATTTCTGTGGCTTGTATTTAATTTAATTTTCAAAGTACAGTTTCAAATTGTGAACCTGTTTTAAATCTAAAATTATTTCTGTAATATTTAAAATTGGGCTGGATTGTGTCCGTGAGTCTAGACAAAAAACTTGAGTTGGTAATTTATTTCAGAAAAAGCTGGCATTTGCCCTATAGTGCAATGCTACAGCTACTGCAACTGTTGTTTTTGTTGTTGTTGTTGTTGTTGCCTGTGCTGCCTTTGCCTTAGCCCCGTTGGCTCTTTTAGAGCACTTTTAGTTTTCATGCAGCTTCAGTTAGCACCCCAAGGTGGCTTTTATAGGGTGGCATCATCTTTGGCGCCCTTTTTCCAACTGACATTTTGAACAATTTTCCCATGCACTTTACCATTTGTGTGGTTTGTTCAGCTTTGAACCGCATGGCTCATTAGGTTAAACAAATTTGCACTTTGAGGCGCCAAAAATCAATAAAACGTAGAACTTTGCCCATCAATGCGCTGTAGCCAGAAATAAAAATTTATCGGCTAATCAAATATACAAAGCATACATCAAGTATACGCACGGGCTCACACAACATAAATCGAATGGTGCAAAAGCCACAAGATCAACCAGCAAGAAAAACAAAATACAAACTAACAAAATGAAAGCGAAAATTCAACAAGAAAAATAAAACATTTATGCACCTAAACAAACGTTGAAATGTTTACTTAACAATCGATGGCTGGTCTTTGAATGCGTGCTGCCTTTTGTATATTGCCCTTTATGTGTTGGCCATTGCTTCCTACAATCATAAATCAAAACAAATGTGTTGGCCATTTCGAGCATTAATCGATTTTCATTGCTAACGCATAAAAAAATACATTGTGGCCAGTGTTTACATGCAGCTGCGGAGATAAACAATTGCCTGCAAATTATAAACAACACTAGTCACGAGTACATTTTCGGCAATTCGTCAATATCATTGCGTCATTTCTGAGTATTGCATAACTACAATCGTGGAAGGGCTGCGGTAGGTGCAGGGGCAGGGGGGGTGGGGGGGGTTTGAGGCAAAGCTGCTGCAGTTAACTGAAATTCCATGACATTTTTCTTAGGTCCTGGCATTTCCTTCATCGCTGCGGCTGACATTTTGAATTATTTGCTGCAAATTGTTGTGCTGCGTCTCCCAGTGAATTTTTCGCCAAAGGCTAACGACCCGTAGCAACGCAAGCAAGCCAGTTGGAAACAACCACCCGACCCAACCAAACCGAACCCAACCCAACCGAAACTCAACACCCAACACCCAATCCCAAGAACTTAACAATTCAGCACAGTTAAATTTCATAGCCGAAAATCACAGAAGTGAAAAGTTGAATTTGGTGCGATAAAGACGAAAACGACAGCCATTCAATTGATACACACAATTGCTGGCATTTTAATGCGGTTCCAATGAAATAAACAGCAACTGAAAAATATCCATAAAGTTCGGTTTGTATATGCTATATGCTATATGTATATGATGTATATACTATACAAGTCATTAGTGTTGATAATGAATCCATTCACGTCTGTTTCTCATACGATTTAAATTCGGACAGTTTATTTATGCCATGAATTCAGTCGTACATTTGTAAATATTCGCTAAATGCTTAAGAAATTTCTTGAAATCTTTTAACGCATTAATATAGACAAATTTTTGCATATAATTTTAAATGTATTTATCATTTTGCCAACAATAATTGTAGGTAATTTTAACAAATGTGTTATTAACATTTAAAGAAAATTGTTTATCATATTCCAATTTCCAGCACACAAAATTCTAATAAAAACGTATTAATGCGCACAATTAATTCAAATAAACCGTCAATCAATAAGATAAACATGCCAATTCATTAAATTATCAACTCATGCATGAGAAATTGCATTTGACAGCTGAGCTAAGCGCAACTTTAGCTCAATTATATTGATATATGCCACTGTATTATTTATGCATCGAAACTTGAACGCCAGTCGATTAAAAATCAAATTATGAGTGAAACTTTATCGCTCAGCTCGTGCATATGCCAGCAATGCTCCTCAAAAGCTCCCAACTCTCAGGTGGCAGAAAACTAATTTACAAGTTTTCGCGCAACCGAGTTTTGAAGTTTGAGTTGAGCCAAGTTGCAGAAGGTGTGAGTGGAATACTTATAGACGATATATATACTATATACAGATGCATATATACGACTAGAGCAGAGGGCAGGAGCAATAAAAATAAAGCCAGCAAAAGTGTATAAATACAAAAGGCCTAAAACTGGCAGCCAGGTATAAATATGCATTTTTCTAGATGCGTTCATAAATAAAAGCGTTGAGTACTGATAGGGAACTGCTTGTAGGTGGCCAAATTGGGGGAGTTGAGTTCTTTGGGGCCTTAACAGCCATTTGCTTGCTTGAAAGGCAACACCAAGTTCATTAGGTATGTATATGGGAAGTCTAGTCGGGCTGTGGTGGGTGGCGGTGCGGGGTGCGGGGTGTTTGCTTTAATGCCTGCGCTCCCCCAAAATGGCTGCCATAAATGTGCCAGCTCATTTTGTTCGTTAGATGGAGCGCGGTACTGCGTGTGGCTGTGGGGGCGTGGCAGGTTGGCAGGTCGGCTCCCTCTAATGTTATTCAGACAAGATGAAGCACTTAAGAATGCGTTGTATGATGTCAGAGCTGTGGGGTCGTCAGGTGGCCAACCGACTATATGTTAGTATCTCTGTGTATATCTAATATCAGATGGCTGACTGCTCCGCCCACCCCACGGACAGGTGATAATGAACACACTTAGAGGCGAGCAGCAGCAGCCGCAGCAGCAGCTAGATGGGAGCCTGGAGCCTGGAGGCTGTAGCAGTAGCTGAAGCTGGAGCTGGAGCATTTCACACATGCAGCCATTTAAGCAGTTAATGGCGTGTTTAAAGCTAATTGCCGTTGCCAACTGCCAACTGTTGGCATAAGCAGCCACAAAAGCCTCGGCTACTTGTTTATTAACTTTGCAATTTATTTTATGAACTTTTTGTGTCGCCTCTGGTAACCGCAACAACACTGGCCGCAATGCAAAGGCAAAAAACCTAAATAATGCAGCATATTGTGTTATTGTTGTTGACTCTCTTTCTTTTTCATATACCCTGCAACAGGGGACACCAACAACAAATGACCGCCCGTATGCGAAATCTTGATTTCTGTGGCTATATTAAAAGTTGTTTTCTTATTTTGATACGAGTTTTAAATATTCATAGACAAGTTAAATGCAAATTTCCAGAATATATAGGGTTCTGCTTTAATTTCATAAAAATTGCAATATTGTCGAATGTAATAATTTCTCTCAAAATATTTTTACAAAACAAACTCCCATAAAATAAAACATATAAAACACCCATCAAAGGATATTATTACAAAAAATACAGAAAAACTCTCAAATAATATATGACACACGCTACAAAAAAAAGAAACAAAATAAAAATATAAAAATTCCATACAAAGTAATAAAAGCAAAAAAAAACATAAAAATAAATTATGAAATAAAATAATCCCAAACCAAAAAATTGAAATAGCACAAAAATATGTATATGTAAATTTATGGAAATCATGAACATTTGTATTTGCTACATACATAGTTAGTTATTTCAGTTGGATATTATAAGCCTAAGAACGGATGCCTGCCACTTAATACAGGACATCCTCAAGTCGTGAGATGTGGACTGTGAAATTGTTGTTTTGTTTTATGTAACCACAGGGAATATCTCATTTGGCTGGGCTTTGTTGTCACAGTGACTGTGAAAATGTTATTGTTTGCGGTCCAAATGGGTCTGGAGGCCAACCAAATGGGAACTGACAGCAACGGCATCATTTTCCTGCCGCCGCTCACCTGACAGTTAATCAACATGAAAACAACAACAGCAACGTTGCTGCCTGCTGCCTCTTTGTGCCTGGTCTCAAAACGTTTGGCACTAAAAAATTAGTTTTCCTTTATTGAGCCGCCAGTGATTGCCACAGTGTACGTGCTGCCAGTTTTCGGGGCCCGGAACGTTGCATAAAGATTGGCCCAGGCACTAAGCCAGAACTCGAAGGACGAGTAGCTTTTGTAGCGAGTTCTTGTGCGCTTTGTTTCCTGGCAACATTGCGTATACGCACCGTAAATCTAATTACGAACACTTGTTGGCTTACTGAACGCCCTAGCAAATGGATATGCGTTCGTTTGGGGCGTGTTATCCGGCGGCGCCATCCTGGACATTGATAGGCATCTCTGTGACGCCTCAACAGATCAGCAGCAGATTGATGTTTGCGGCGTCGTTTCCTTGTTTTTTTTTCTTTTGCTTGGCATGATGTGAAAATGGCAGCTGTACTTAAATGCTTAACAAGGCTATTTGCTCGCGGTATTATGGCCATTGTTTTGCTTGACTCGCCACGGCACGCCCACTCCCCAACGGCCAACGGCCAAAGGTGGGCGCGGTTGTCGTTATTAGCATGCCATCAGGGATGACGACGGCCCAGCAATTTATGCAAAACGTGCTCAAGTGCCGCACATCGCGTGAGTGTTGCCAACTAACGCGCCAACTACCAACGAACCACCCCCCGAACCCGTTCCCTACAACATGCCCCCTCTAACGGCTCATTATCAGCAGCATGAAAGCAATGTCTGAATTAAATATATATGTTTATTTATATACATAACATTTTTTGGGGCTGTCCAATTGAAATGCATGCAATTTTACAGGTTTCGAATTCAGGTCAGCTGCTGGTAGTTGAGCGACACTTAAGGCCAAGAGACGAAATAAATGTTAAGGTTAACATAGCAACCAAATAAAAACAAGTCTCAAATATTCACTTTTGTAATTGGATGCTGTCGTCTGCGACTGGAGACTGGCGACTGGTGACTGGCGCATACCTTTAGATGCCCCACCCCATTCAAAAAAACACCCACTCCAGACTCCTTGCCAGCGGCACTAAGCGAATAAACAACAAAAAAAAAACAACAACAACAAAAAGTGTCCATAAAAAGCAAAACTCAAATTGTATGTGTGCATGTTTTGTTGCTGCCACCGCACCCAGTTGTTGTTGTCCTTGTTGTTGTTGCTGTTTTTGTTGCCATAAAGTCTGTGTTGGACTCCCTTTAATTTTTTTTTTTTACTCCTGTTTCCTTTTTCTCACAATTCAAGCGCATTGTATTTTGTTTGTTTTATAGTTATTGCTTTTGTTTCGCCTTCACCAGTGTTTTGCTGCCTCCCCTGCCTCCCCTTAAAACCCCACGCACTGCATTTTATGCACATTTAATCTTATGACAGGCAAAATGTTGTAAAATTGTTTATGGCACTTTGTGACATGGTCAGTTCTCCATTTTTCAGCATACTAAAAACTTTTATTCGCACATGTGAGAACAACTACAAGATTAACGTTTAACTCGCAGGTGATCAGCAGAGTGCCCTCAAATATTATTGTTTGAAAACGAATCGCAAAACAGATTCGTGAATAAGCTTCATGCATAAATCAAAAGTCAACTCTTCTCTTGCTTAACTGTTTTTGAACTGTACTTTTAATTTTCATTAGTTTAATAATAATTGTTTTTTTTAAGTATAAAAAACATAAACAGTTATTTTTTGCCTTTTTTTATTTTTTTTAATATTGAATCGAGGTTTTTTTTTTTCAAAACTTTAAAAGTCGAGTTACCAAATTAGGTCAACTGTATAAAATCACTGGTCGGATGTTTTCAGCAGAAAACTAGGTTAACTGTCTGGGCCTAAATATTTTCCGGGGCAAAATAAAGAAAACAAACAAAATCTAGGCAAATCAATCATATTTCGTCTAAAGTAAAATGTAAGCCTCCAAAATGTAACTTAGGATTTATTTATTCGCTTGTTTAAACAAGTGCAGACATTAAATTTATCGAATGATGTGTATTTCGATATTTGATACGTATTTTAACATATTTTTGTCACATAAATTTATTTTAAATATTTGAAAATGGCAACCAGTTAAAACCTGTTTGATGAATTTTATTTTTGGCTTTATACAAGCCGAAAAATAAGTTGAAGTAAATGTAGGAAAACATATATTTTGCATCATAGAACAACTTTTCACATAAAAACTTTCAAAAAACAAATTTCAACTTTGAAGATCAAAGGCCACAGTTTATATATACATATATGCGCAAATGAAATTTGTAATTATTTATTTTGCAGTTTGCAGCACATGAATTGCAGTAACTTGGGCGATAACTTACCTGGAAGGTAACTATTTCTAATTTATATTTGACGTTGCAGGCAACCTGTTGGTTGCAGCAGCTGCTGCTCCTTGCTGCTGTTGTTGTTGCTGTTGTTGTTGTTGCTTGCTGTTGTCATATGTTATTGGCAGACAATACAAATTTCCACTCAAACACTTGGCACGCTATTTGGTTTTCGTGTCAGTGCCGTGTCCAGTTTAATTTCATTTATATTTTAATCGAAATATATTTTGGCCAAGCTGTCTGCTCATTTGGTAGCTGATGCTGCTGTTTCACATAGATACTCGTAAATATGTATGGATGTTTTCGTATAAATTTGAAAATTATTATTAGTTATTTGTTGTTCGCTTTGTGCTTTGGTCTGCAGACACATTTCATTTATTTCTTCTTTATGTTAATTTACTTTTTTGGTTTTGTTGTTTTGTTGTTTTTAATTTGTATTTTCTTTTCTGCTCGGTTTTGAAAATTCGGCGAAAAGTCAAGCGCCTCAGTTTTTATTACGTTAATTTACGATTGGAATTTTTTGCCAGTTAGCGCTAGATTTATAATATGTTTGCTCTCTAGAGGTATGTACTATCAGTAAGGTACTAAGCTGCATCGAAAAATATATATAGTGTATGCCCTTTTAGGTATGTTTCCTGTTTCAATTTGGTCTGCAGTTGAGTTAAAGTTAAGAGTTAGAGTTAAAGTTAAAGTTGAGTTCAGTTGAGTTGAGTTTCTTGCGGCTCTGAGTTTCCAAATTCGTTGCACCTGTGTTCAGTTGATAAAGCCAAAAATACCATACGAATTATGTATGCATATAAAGTGTGTCGCTGTTTCTTAAGGTTAGAAAACGTAGAACGTAAACGTATAACGTATAACTCATTATTGCCACTTTGAAACCGAGCGCGCACACGACACTAAAACGGGTTCAAATAGCTTGATTGCATTAATTATTCAGCTCGAAAAAGGTATTTGCATATATATATATATATATTTTTATATATATGGTGTGTATATATGTACATATATGTGTATATGGTGGGGTCACGGAAGCCGCGTCAAAAACTTCACAAAGTTACGAGTTGGCCGAAACGAAACGAAACGTCAACGTTGCGCGCGCGATAATAAAATTGTAAAGCATACTTTTTAGCTATGCTGCACTTCGATAGCCATCTTACACATTGCACTTGCACTCGCACTCGCACACACACGCACGCACGCACACGTACGCACACGCACACAGAGCTGTTAGGTACTTGTTGTTTCAGCGGCAATGAGCTGCCTTTAGGCATTTGGCTTGTCCTCTGGTCTTTGGTTTATGCCGTGGCGCCCTTGCGGCCAACATCACGTCCAGCTAGCGACTGAGACAACGCTGCGTATACGCAACGCCGCCGACTGTCGCCGTCGCCTCGTCAGGCTATTTTCGGAGTAACTGCACTGCGATTGCGCCGTGAGCGAACACGGAGCCAAGCGCAAAAAGAGCCGCAGTCGAAAGAGCACAGCCAAACAGAATCAAGCAAGTGGTTTGCATTTGGGCCATTGGCCCTAGACAAAACTTGGCTAATCAAACAGACGCGCGGAGCCACACGAGTCCGGCTCAAATTATGAGCCTGTCCAAATGAATTGTTCCACTAATCAGCAGGTCACACACATATATGTGTATACATATGTGTGTACATCGATAATCGAAGTTGGTTATCTGTCAGCTAATAAGCCAATTTACGGTGAACTAAGGCCAAAATGAGCAGCAGGTGTGCCAGCAGCATAAGTTAATGTGTGAACATTTAATTACCTAGCAACATGGGTGGCAGGTTTGTGCCACAACAAAATACATACATATACATATATAGCTAAGACAATCAGTTGGCTGCCTGTGGTGGCAAAGCTAATGTTGCGCCAGTTAACTGTATGAAATTAAATCCAAATGAAAGGCAACTTGACAGCACAATGCACAATGCACAATGCTTAAGTTGCGCTGCTTTGCAAAATTGCTTAAGAGGAAAATCGATGCAATCGAAGGAGCTGCTGCTGCTGATGCAGCAACAGCAGGAAACAACATCCGTTTTGTTCTGGTTTAATATACGTCTCGGAGGGGGGGGGGGGGAGGGGCAAGGGCTTCGTTGGCGATTATCTTGCTTGGGTGAGTGGGAAAAACTTTTTAATTAAAATTCACACGCAATATGTTGCGCATACGCAACGTTGTACCCAAAAGCAGCCACACTGTCACCGAGTCCTTGCTCATTAGCGTTCAAATTGTGCGCGTATCATGTAATTTAGATTAGATGGAAATTGAAAATGTAAAGCGATTGCGGTTTTTTTGGCTTTGGCTTTGCCTTTGCCTTACGCTTCCTCAATCCTCCCACCCGACTCACTCAATGACTGTCAAGCTGACTGACTGACTGACAATCCCCCACGCCCCAATCCCCACACCATGGCAAAAGTTTGTGTCACCTGCAACACTGAGCGCTGACCCAACAATTTGCAAACTTAACTCAAGCGTTGAAGTTGAGCAACTCTGGCAACCATGGCCTTTAACTCTAAGCCGGCATTATAAAACTTGTTAAATACCTAACGATTAAATTATTACAACAAAAGTTAAGCACATTGTTCAGCCACCGTCGCAGAAGCCGCCGTTATAAATATTAATGCAGCCAAAGTGTCCAAGCAAATGAAATTCACTTGACACGCCGCTCTACTCTATAGTAAGTACTGTACATAGTACATTCATCAAGTAAATTAAGTTTGTGCGCTTGGCCAGCGACAGCAAACAAAATAATATATAAAAAAATACAAAAATAATAAGAAACTGGGAGGGCAACATTGGTATGCGACTTTATTATGCGTCCTTTTTTATACCTTGCTCTCTGGGGACTGTGGGCGTGCTGTCGCTTATAGCGTGGAGTGAGTTATTAAATACGATATATTTATAAATATATATGCAACTCCTTGTCAGCTAAAAAAGCCGGCTTAAAGCTGTTGTATCATTTTGTTACATTTCATGCGCAAATTGCTTAAAACTAGGCATAGTGCTGCCAGACTGAATTTTCATCTGGCATTTTGTTGTCAAATACTGCACAACAGCTTTCGATACCAAGTACTTTTTAGCGAGTATCGATAAAAATACTTTACAGTATCGAAGATTCCTCCTGGTATTCTTTTTATAGTGCTGTAAAATAGTGTACCATAACTTTCGATATCAAGTATTTTTCAACAAATATCGATATCGATACATACATATGGCAAATAAATCTGGAATTGCAAATATAAAGTCTATATATTCTTGATCGGCATCAAAGGACCTACAGGATTTATACACGTACCTAACGTCGCTTTCAGACCCTTTTCACGTCACGCACCCAACTGTAATATAAAGTACCTTATCGTTCTTTTAAGTTTGCTGCCTTACAGTTTCACTAAGGCCTGGGCAAAGCATTTCAGCTGGCTTTTGGGTAACCAACAAACTGCACTGCAGTCTAATTTTGCAAAATGATTTTTACGCATTGCGTACTTGTTGCCCATAAGGCCACGTTTGTCGGAAATTGGGAAACAATTCCAGTTTGACGGACAAGAGACTATACATCAGTGGCTTTGGCTCATTGCTGATGCAGAGCGCATTGTACGCTGTGAGGACCCATAAGGACTAAGGACTCTGATAGTCAATAATTGAAGAGATTGAGATTCCAATGTGGTCGTAACTTTTGGCAAAGCATAAAAGTTACAATTGCTGCAGAGGCTAACAGGAGTTTTTATTTTCTCTATTATTTTGTACTTTTACCTGTGTTTTATAGTTGACTTTGAGTTGATGCTGCTTTAAAAGAATAACAAAATTAACATTACGTCGATGGCAAAAGTTGAAGCGAAACTTTCGAGCACATAAATTGTATTTTAATTGCTGGCATGTCAGGCAAAACTAATAAAGTGGGCGGTGTGGGGGGTGGGCAGTTAACCGAAACTGCGGCAGTTATTGGCACTTGCATGCTGCGGGCAGCCATTAAGGCCAAGTTAAGAGAGAGCGGAGTGATGCGGTGGCCAACTAAATGACTTGCATGGGCGATAATTGGCCAAAACTGCAGTGTTGGCCACTTCAAAGCGTCGGCCCTTTTTTCCCATAAGTTGCTTGTGTTCACTTCTGTTCGTTCGGCCAAGTTATACACGCGATTTTGGCCAGTGTTTAATTAAGCAACCAATTAGGGTTGCCAGGGCCAACGAGAAGCGTTGAGAGAAATATGGCACGTGTCCTCTCTAAGCGCTTTCTGATGAGCTATTCAAAACCGTTAAGACCTTCCAATTAAAGCACAATTTGGCCTTATCAGTGGGTAAAAGCTGTCTTAGCTTCAGTTTCTCAATATGACAGTCTGTCCGTCTCGACAGGTAGTCAATCAATCAATTTTCTGCCGTTTGTTATTAGTGGAATTAAGGCAATTGGTAATTGGGATTTATTTTTGGTAGCAATTTTTGAGGCACTTTATCGATTTGTTGTTGCTGTGGGCCACACACATTTATCCAGCACTAATTGCGGGCCTAATCAGCTGCCAGATAAAAGGTAAACCAACATTAAAAACCAAGACAAATGACGTGCTAAGCCCCAGCTTATATGTATGTATGTATGTACACATGTATGTATATTGATTTTGGGCAGCAAGTCAAGAGGCGGCAAATTGTGAATGACAATTTCAATTTAGCAATTTGCATGCTAATGCTATGCGGCAAACTTGCCATTGCCAACCACTGCCTCCATTTAACTGTCAACGCAAACAATTGGACACACACACACACAGACACACACAAGTGTGTGTTGTTTGTTATTTGACAAATGTGTTGCCTTTTTAGTGTTTGAGTTGGATATGTGAGCGTTGGCGTGAATTTTATTTATCCTGGAATCACTAATGCTCTCTATCAAAATTCTGTAGAATTTCATAAGTAAAGCTGATAGTTGTAGTAATTAAGCTAATGCTGCTGAAAATTAAAACACAATTGTCAAAGCTGCACACACATATTCAACGTATCTAGAATGAATATTAATTACGAGAAAGAGAGACTACCTTCGGCACTCCAAAGACCGATTGTTCCTATGACAGCTATAATATAGAGTCGACCGATTTAGTCTTAATTCTATCAATCTATTTAACGTATAATAAAACTAACAATTACTGAGTTTGGTTCAGATAGTTTGAGAAACAAAAATAATGTTCATACGACTCATTTTTTAACATATTGTTCCTATGGCAGCTATAAGATATAGTGGTCCTTCTGGTAACTTCTGTCCAAAATTATAATACCCTCTGCAAGGGTTTAAGATATAATATAATAATATATAGCAACAGAGCTCCCAGCTGTAATATGTGTTCATATTCAGCCGTAAAAATCAGATTCTTATATACCTATAATTGAATATAACATTAACTAAACCCAACCTGCAATTCCTTCGTAATAAATTAAATTAAACACAATCACAGCACGCGCCCATCACTAAATTCACCAACACACACACACGCACACCTTCTCACCTGCTGCCTTTGCGTGTCCTGTGTGTGTGTGTGTGTGTCTGTGTTTCTAGTTTCAACGCCTGTGGCACAGAATTTTCGATTAGCCAGAGATAAGGCCCCATTACCACCCATACCATAAAAATCGTTACACCTTTTGTAATATGTTCATTAAATGATGACACAGAAGCCAAAGCTAACAAAAGCCATAAGCTCTGTCAAACTATAATTAAGTTTTCATTAGTTGCATACAATGGCATTAGCCGTATCTCATTTACATTTCATGCGTTACGTTTCACGTCGAGGTTCTGCCAGGTTCCTTATTGAGGTTCTGCCAGCCACGGATGATTCAGACATTCAGCAGCGGTTGGACGTTTATTGGGATCATAGTCCAGCATCGGCAGCAGGAATGCACAAATGGCTTCCGCTTGGGTCTCGTCCCAGTTAAACTGCATGATAAGGTAATTCTTAAGTCCGATGGTCTTCAGTCCGCTTACATGCCACAATTCGCCGTTATTATTGAAATACTTGTTTGTAGCTCTGCCGCGGAACAATATTTCTGGCGGCATGGGGCCCAGCACCTCAATAATGTGAGCTAAGTAACTCTCCTGGCTGTCCTCTAAAAATAACATGCTGCCGGTGGCCAGCTCAAAGACTATGCACCCAATACCCCAAATATCCGCGGGCTTGCCGAAGTCCGCCTCAACGATTGCCTCTAGACTGCGATAGGGTAACGGTTGTATTATTCCATAACGCCGGATATCCGAAAATTGAGCATTACCAAAGTCGGCCAGCTTTATGTGAAAACAATGGCACACATTTAGTTTTTTCGGGCAATTGACTGACTTATTCAAGCCGCATTCGGTAACCAGCATATTTTCCGGCTTGAGATCGGTGTGTATGATATCACAGCTATGCAAATAATCCACAGCCTTAAGCATTTGACATGTTATATCCCGTAATAAATGCAGTGGTAGGCCGCAATCGTCGCGAAAATTTTGATACACGAATAGATCTGAGTGCATCGCCTCGAGTACCAGGCACACCCGATTGGAAGCTGCTTCCAATTCAAAGTGATCCAGCATTTTGACAATATATTCCAGACGTTCATCCATGCAAGTAGCTGCGTTTGGTTGAAATTTGTTAAACGTTTCAATCTCGAACAAGAACGTATTAATAATATTGCTCTGCCATCCAGAAATTTTCAAGACAACCTCTTGCTTTTCCTGCAAGTCCCATGCAAGCCATATACTTGATAATGGAGATGCAACCATCAAGTTCAAGGCATAATAACGACCTATGGATATACGTATACAACCGATTCACTAGTTATTTTTTCTATATAATGACTCTACTTACCGTTCAACAAATGGCCAGTCTGAATCGGTTTTACAGCACATTCGCGCTCCAACTCCATATCCCAGCAAAGCCATACATCGTTCTCGTTACCCTCAGAGAGGATATAAAAACGATCTATATAATGTGTATATACATACATACATGTGTTATCTGAAATCCTCTTTCTTTTCATACTAGTATATTACCTTCAATCAATGTACCCATATTCTTTTTACGCAGGGGCTCCCATGGTACCTCCAGTTGGGGCAGCGAATCGAAATTAATCACATCCATATTCTTCTTCATTGATTTATTTCGGCGTTTAATCGAGATTTTGCTGCTGCTTTTATTGATTGCGATTTGTTTCACGTTCATCACGAATTGTATTCTTTTCAATGTGAATAAAAATGGATTGTCACGCACAGAGCTGATGTCGGTTAGTGTTAGTAAACGATGAAAACGGAAACGATAACACTGCCGTCAGCAGATAATACTAAAATACTAAACTTACAGCATACTGTCCAACGGATCGACGTTAAATTCAACAAGAACAACAATTTGTTTCCGACGTGACTTTCACTTGTTCTCATATCCACTTCTCAAAGTTAAATTGTGATGAATCTCTCACATTGCTGTCGAAATATCCTCGGATTGTTGCCTGCCCTTGTTGCAGCAGCTGTCGCCCGACAGCCGCACTTCCGCCCCAACGCCCAAACATACTAAATATGTACATATGTACTATGTGTATAGTATGTATAAACAATACTTAAGGTACAAGTTCAATTACCCTTCCCCTTGGAGGTACTTTCACTTTCTTGCGATTTATGCAACACTTTTAATAATTATTATAACAATGATATCTTTTATTTTGTTGCAGTCGGCGTAAATAAGTTTCTCGGATCGGATCGGAAAACCCTTTTAACTTCTTGTAAATTACACAAATTGAATGAATATCGAATCAAGATATTATATATGTATGTACATATTGTTTGATGTTAAAGACAAATTTCATGCCAACCGTATATCATATAAGTTGTCATAAGAATCATTGTCCTGTTTATTAAACAGTTATTCTTTTTAATTAGGTCATTATCTTACTATGTACATCATTTACCTATCAAGTGTGGGAGAAGTTAAAGGAAAGGACATACAATCGGACATAGCTGTAATTCCTCGCTTCCCTAGTGCTCTTCAAACGTACAGCTGTAGTTTTCTAACGCGTATTTAAAGTTCGCGATAAACTACGTAAATCCTTGGAAAGTAAGCAGCAGGAGGCACCGTAAATAATGATGTGCTGGAAATCCCGTTTAATGAACTGAAAATAGAAGCATCCAAGCAGTGTATACTGGTATACATATATATGGGCAGCATGTGGCAGGTTCAAGGTTAAAGTTAACTCAAGCAGTGCTCAACTCAAATTCAATCCTGGAATGCCATACGAATGCCAAAGTATAAAGTTTCAAAAGCATGCCAGGCCAAAACACAAAAGCATATAAAACACGCGAATGCGTGTTAAAAAGGAGAAACTGAAAATGGCGCCCCAAAAAAAACTTATATACAGCGAGAGGAGCAGGACACGCAACGGCAGCCAGTGGGTCAACGGTAGCAGGCACAGAGAATGCGCTAATCCTATGCCAGAGGGGGAACCGGAGGAGTTGTGGCAAGTTAAGTCAACTTTTTTGGCATTGTCGCTTCGGGGCACGAAAGAGAAAGGGAAAGGGAAATCCTTCAATGTTGTGCGAGAAGCTTACAAAAGGGCAAATCAAAGCATAAACTCGAGAGCTGCATACTATCGAAATTTAATTAAGGAAAAGCCTGCAGCGGCGAAAACCAAATTAAATTGGCCTTATATTAAAGTGTGCAATGTATAAGCATATATATTTATACAGTGGATATCGGTTATATATAATTTTAATATTTTATTTGTATTTATTTATTTAATGTCGACTAGAGACAAATATAGTTAAAGATAAAAAAAATATTCCAAATGCTAAAATAAAATAATTAAATTTAAATTCAAATAAAAAATGTAAAATATTTATTATTTATTAAACATTTCCTTTAAACCATTGGTTTTAGTATGCTATATTTACTTAGTATAAACCATTTGCATATAAGCAATATGTATTACTCTGTACTATCATATAAGCAGGCTCGTTTATATCCGATATCTACTGTACATGTACAATATATATATATAATGGTGTATTCATGAGCTGCCAATTTGCATGCTCTGTTGTAACTTGAGCGTAATTATATTTGCAACAATTGTGGTGGACATCTGATCAATTCATAAAGTCACATACATATATTGTATGGGGCAATCAACGCACGATATGCATTTATATATGCATATATACATATATAGTATACATAACTGTACTGTATGGATATTTATATGTATACACAGCACTGCAATTCATTTGCATGCAGTGGAGCATTCCAATGCCAATTCATAAACAGCTCGAGCCACACCTCCACTTGACCTTCCACCCTATCCACCCCTCTGCCCTTACCCACCCCTACTATAAGCCATAACGCTTACGGTTCTGATTCCTGACGTCTTCTGTGTTTGTCGCTTTGACAGTTGAATGCATATATTTAATGGGTCTGTGGTGTGCGGTTTCAGTGTTTACTTCAACTTTTGGCATTTAGATATTTAGATATTTTCGAGACCTTTGGGGGCCAATTAAGTGAATTATTCAACGTACAACTGGCGTATCTAAATCATAATGCTCCATGCTGAGCAATCTCTAAATTGTCCAACCTGCATTGCAGCTTTCAGCTAAGCGCTTAACGCCAAGGAGTTGACATGGCCCAAACCACAAGCTCAGCACTCAGAACTGCTGAATCCTCCTCTAGCAAGACCACAAAAATAACAAAACTCAAGTGACGTCTAGTCTATGGAGTACGACTGGAAAATACCCTGTAGCAGATGGTAAAGAAATTGTTTTGGTATCGCAAATATTCTTATAAATGTAATTTGAGTTTATTTATTTTTTTTAGATTGCACACAAATGATTTATAATGTATGAAAATATCTATATACAAAACGTTTTAAAGAAACTGCATACCAAATTTCTTAGCTCTATTTTTAATCACAATTTTTAATATTTATCGCATTCAAAATGTTGCTACTCTTACTTTTATATTATTTTTCTATTTAAGAACACTTTTAATAAATTTCGCGACAATCTTATAAATATCCTATTTAAGAACCCGCATACAAAATTTCGTGATTGTACCCAATATAAATAAAATCCAAACAACGCCGATAATTCAGCTAATTTATTAATGTAAATAAAGATATATGTACTTTTATAGGGTTGAAAAAGTCACCCCGCGTTTATTGCATAGATACTCCTTTTATATACATTTGATGGTTGGCATGCGAATAACTGCAGCAAGGTCACGTTCTACGTTTTGTTAAACATTTCGATACCATTCACGTATCATCAAAATTGAATATGCTTATTTATTTATGCGACTCTTTTAATATGCAGCACAGTCATTTCAATGGAATTGAATAGCACAAATGCAGACAGGCAGACAGTTAGACAGTTGCGACAGTTGGGACAGTTGGGCAGCAACTGAGGATCGCTGTAAGTGAGGATTACACAAACATTATGCATATGGCAGTGCCAAAGCTTGTATTGTTGTTGTTGGCTCAATTAACAATCCAATGGATTCGTTGTGAAAATGTTACGTGTCTCCTATCATTAGCAGCTAGTTGCTAAATTTATTAAACATTTATGTATACTATATGTATGCATAGATGTTTTTAATATGAGAAACTCCTTGAAAAATCTATTTGATACCAATATAAGAAACTCCTTCAAATATCCTAATTTTTAAGAGATTTCATGGCATTATACTTCAACAACAATAAAAAATCATTCAACTCCTGATCAGATATGGGTAAATATACCTATAAAATATATTTGAATTATATTGTAAAATATTAATGAAACCAACAAAGTCTATCCTATTAGTTATGAGCTTACTTAGTGCTAGTAAAGTATATACAATTCATATTTGCTGTAATAATTAATATACAATTTTTAAGTTCAAATTTGTATTTTGCTCTAACATTCAATCAACTTTGTGAGGCAGCTACTTCAAAGCGAATTCGGACAGAATAAGAGCTCTGGAGTGCGCACTTTAACTAGAATTCATGTTTGGTGAATTACATATGAGTATTAACAGGACCAAGCACACACAACGTATGAGTGTGTGTGTGTGTTGTACACATATTGTGCATGTAACTAATGTAGCGCTATACAACTGTAAAGGTATAACATAGGTACCAATACCTTTGTAGCAATACGGTTTATCTATTCAGGGGCTTACGTCACGCCAGGTAACTATTTTTGCTGGCTGCAGTTGAAATGTAAATCGAACTTCCATTCGGCAAGGACAAAACGCCAGGAAGGGAAGCAGGAGCAGGAGCAGTAGCAAGTTGGCTGCCAGCAATCAAGTGGAAAGCTCACAGCGTGTACATTTTAGAATGGGTTGTTTCGGGTATTGAGAGTTGTGGGGGCTGTGGGGGTTGTGGGGGTTGAGGGTTTCGTTTGGTTTGCGCTGGCTTTGGGGATTGAGTTTGGGTTTGGGGTAGGTTATATTTAATTCATTGACGCTCTACTTCAACGTCAGTGCCCCCCGCACAGCATAAAACAGCTACTTCCTAGGCAAGGCACGACAACGAAAACGACAACAGGCAGAACGACAACGTCGAGCTGTCTGCTAACTTAAGTTGGGACTTGGTGCTTGGGGTCTTGGGGCTAGCAGCTGGAGCTATAGCCGGGGTTCCTTGGCGGTTCTCTTGCGCAAGTCTCGGTGTATTACATATTTACATTTTTGATGGCTTCCTTGCTACGCTGCGGCTGGCAAATGTTTTCCTTTATTTTTTTGGGGTTTTCTTCGTGTTTTTTTTCTTTTCTGCATTCAAATGGCGGTGGGGGTCGCAGAAGCAGCTCTGGCATTTCCGCTAGCAGTTTGCCATCTCAATTAGTTGGCTGACAGGACAACGAACGGAAATTGTTTGCTATATTCATGGTAAATAAGAAAACTGTTACCTTAATTGCAGCTTTAAGACGTGGCAAGAAGGGCCGCTGCAACAAGTGCAGGACACAAAATGCAATCAATATGAAAGGATTGCCATCTTGTGGTGCCCATTTACCATTTACCATTCACCATTCAGCCTTTGCCTGTGCCAACAGCACCAAAAGTGCAATTGCAAACACGGCACAAAGTGCTTGAGAAAAGGAGGCGTACTCGTTGACTGCCACGCCCCAAATAAAACGAGAGAGGCTATAATCGTGCAAAGGCATTTGAAAATTTCCCATAAATCCACTTGGCTTGAAATGAAAATATGAAAAATACACATAAAACGCACGCGACACACAAACAAAGAACCCCGTCCGACCCCCCAACCCCAACCCCAACCCCAGCCCCAACTTGAATTTGCCTCGAGCCAGGCTTCAATTTGAGGCCCTGAGTTCACACAATGGCAATCGATTGGGCACGGCAAGAGGAATTCGTAATGGTGCAATGACTTATGGCTCAGTTGCTGCAGCGACAAATAAAATCCAATAAAAATGTATGATCGCACACACACACACACACACACACACATAAAAGAGGGGCAGAATAAAAACACCAGCAGCCACCAAGGCTCAAGAAACAGCGCAGCCAAAGCCCATTTGTCAAATAATCGGCACATATAAAGTATACATATAGTGCCATATATGTCACTCCAACTACATAAATTTGTTAAAGGGTGGGGGGGGGGGGTACTGTAGCTCAAAGGATTTGTCGTCAACGAGGTAAGATATGGTAACATATGCTAAGTAATTTAATGTTGAATAAATCACTTGAAATCTGAGCAGGCATGCCGAATTTAAGATTAAACTCAAGTTGACATTTCTCCTTCACATCCTGGCAACAGGTTAACAAGTGTGCTTTAAAAGAAAGAAGAAAAAACCAGCTGAAAGTATGCTACAGAATCAATAAGAAAATAATATTTAATCTTCCTTTTATTAAAGTACCATTAAAAATGCTCAGATATTTAGATAAACATCTTGACTCTTAACATTGTTGGTATTTTTGTATAAGTCAGTTCTAAGATTAATGCATCAATATGCTGCAAATGGTAAATAACTTTACAATGTGGATACAGGCTTTTAAAATACTAAATAATTAACTTTCTGAGAAAAGCATGTTTTTATATATTTTACTATTTTACAATTGAAAAATCCACAGTTAAAAACATTCAGCTTCAATTTGACTTTCACTAACACTTTTTGCACATTTTTCTTGTTTTACTAGAGCATCAAATTTCTTCGCTCAGCAAGTTTCTTTTTTATTTTTAAGCATACTTAACCAAGTTGTATTTTGCTAATGCTAACGGTGTCTCTTTTTCACATTCACTGAGCACTAAGAGCAAAATGAAATTATTTACGTCCTTGGCCGAAACAATTTGCCGGCCAATTTTAGCTCTCTAAAAGCCATACCGCAGCAATAAATAATTGAAAAAATTGCTCAGACCCACACAGTTCCTACTTATATATGTACCACCCATATATATATATATATAAAAATATATATCTATGGTTACATTTATGGCTATAATTGTCAGGTGTAGCCGCTCAGTTCCGGCAATTTCCGGCGTACCGGCGCCATTTTCCATCGCAGAGCACACCACAAAAAAAAAGAAATTAATGCGGCATACTTTGGCAGCGGTCATAAAAACTTTGGCCAGGCATTGTATAAAAAAATATATATTTATATAAAGATATTGATGCCGACAAAAAATAACACGCTTCTTCCATTAAAAGCTTAAACTATCAATCCGCAAAGCGGCTCAAAAGTTTAGTCCCACAATACGAGTATTTGGCTAAAATTCAAAGCCGAACAGCGAATTGAATTAGGGAGCAGCCAAAAAGGAAGAACAAAAAACAAAAAGTACCCATGGGCTGAGGGATTAGCGGAAGCTGTCGAAGGAAGCCTCTAGAGTTAGGCGCGTGAAGGATAAATAAATAAAAATCTATATATAGGTAGAGAAATGGATATAGATAAAGATATCAATATAGATATAGATATAGTTAGAGATATGGACATAGATATATATGTAGGTAGAGATATAGGTAGAGATATAGATAGAGATAAAGATATATATATAGATATATAGATGAAGATATGGATATAGATGTAGGTAGATATAATATACAGATAAAGTTACAGATACAGATATAAATATATATATAAATATATATATATCTAGATACAGATAAAGAATTATGTAGTTTTAAAGACACAGGTACAAGTAAAGATATTAATAGGACTTTAAATAGATAGATATAGATATATATATATATACATATGTTCATTACATGTCGTGTTGTTAAAGTCGGAAACTCGCCCATCTCTAGACAACCCTCAATTAGAGCTGTTCCTGCGAAAGTTTATAGAACCCTAATTCAACCGCAGGCTTGAATTTAGTTTGCGTGTTTTAAATGCGCAACGTCTGTTGTGCGGATATTTCGAAGACATTTTGTTTGATTAGCTTAATTAGATGATACACGGGCAGCAAGAGAGGGAGAGAGCGCTAGAGTTTGAAGTAAGTAATTAGCCAGTTGGGCAGCAACTTATAAAAAACGTCAAATGGAACGTAAAATGCAGCCAAACTTGATTTGCATGCAAGGGATACATTCTGAAGCATAGGCCCAAATCGTGCATATGACATATGGCATATGTATCTATACATACATATGTATGTATATGTATGTACGTGACCATTCGCACTGGTAGCACGGAGAGCATAATGATGTCAAGTGTACGTCGGACGTCCATAGAGCAATGTCATGCAAATTGAAAATGTCAAATGCAAACAGTCAAACAGTCAAACAGAGAGACAGTCAGACAGACAGAGAGATGGTCAGAGAGAGGGGCAGACAATCAGAAGTGGGGGGGGGGGTCAGGCAGCATAGGGCAGATAGACAGCTGAACTGGCAGTTGGCTGTCAAATACACAAAAACCCACTCGGCACAGGGCAGACGGCGACCGCATTGAAGCGTTCCATGTGTCGCATATATATGTACATATGTATGTATGTGTATATGTATATATAACTATCTACATGTAAACTACATTTTGAAGGTCACTCGGGGATTAGGCACTGTGGGCAGACGACGCACGTATCCAAGTGCAGGAGCATCCAGCAATCAAGGACATGAAAGTGCCAAGTGCGCGCTGTCTATATGTCAGTGTTTGTAAGTATTGGTGTATCTATATGTGTGTGTGTGTGTGTGTGTGTGTATGTGGGCGTATGTTGTGTATGTGGGCCTCATTTAAACTGTAAATATTGTACGAGTATACATACATACATTTATATGTAGTTGTACTGTGTTTGTGTGTGTGAAACTTCATGCAATTAAAAGGCAATTTCCCATTTCCGGGTGCGGATTGTGTGACTGAGGGCGATTACTTTAAAAAGTCGCTAGGAACGCTGTGATCATGTCATGGCTCAACTATATGATACCCCTCTAAACAATATAGCTGGCAATTTAATAAGTGAATCCTTGAGATACAATTTAAAATATAATATAACATTGTTAAATAACAAAGTTTGTGTTTAAAAAATAAGCATCATTATTGCAAATTTTATCCTAAAATTAAATAAGTTAAATCTTGTTTCTTAAAGAAAACATTTAAAAACTGAAGTACTCAAAAACAAGTAAGTATTTTCAATATAAACCCTTAGAGCTTAACATAAAAGGAAAATTAAAAAATAATAATTTAGTTCAATAATTTGAATATTTAAATTAATTATCATTATTTAAAACATATTTGTTTAAGAAGCCTGATTATATTTGAGCTGTTTATCAAAATATAAGCTGGATGTAAACGTTTTCAGTATTATCATAAAAAATGTATTAAAGGCCTTTCAAAAATGTTTTATTTCAGCTTAAAGAAATTATTTTGTTTAATAAAATTTATTTTACAACTTGTAAAATTTACTTCATTTTCTTTGCCATAATTATACAGTTAATAAACCTCTTTGTGAGTTATACTACTGGGTATTCGTTCGCATTCTTTGTGCTCAGTTCTGTGGCCATTTTATTTGTTTAGGACCATGTCCTGGCAAAGCTTAGCTTTTGGAGTTGCCATCGCGTGGCCTCTTTTGTGGTGCGCTCTTAAGTGTAAATATTGAGTTTTTGGTTTGGTTATGGGTTTTTCACTTTTCGGTTTCGCTTTGGCTTTCGCTTTGGGTTTGGGTTTGGGTTTGTCTGCAAATTAAAGCCAGTTGAACGTTTCAATTTGTGGAACACTGAAAGCAGTCAAGTGCAATGTGTTTTGTTGTCAGTTTTGAGTGGATGCTGGTCAACAGACAGACAGACATACAGACAGACAGACGCAGAACGCATAAATTCAATCAAGTGGTAGGTGGTCGAACACAGGACAACATTTATTTGCTTTTGTTCAAGCTGCAAATTCAATAGACAGTCAATTTTATTATCTTGCAACTTTCGATTTATTCTATTATTGCTATTGCTATTGCTAAACAATTATTGCACGCCTTGGCAAAATGTATTGCGCAATTTATGATGGCGCATTTCCTCCAAGGGATTGTCATAAAAGTAATAAATATGGCAATACCCATTTGTTTGTGCCTATGATCTTTATTTTGTATTTCTTTTGGCATTTTCTTTACTTTCTTTACTGTTCGTATGGCAAATAGAAAAGTATTTCATCTTTTTCGCATAGCTCGAATACCTTTTATCCGCTTATGTCTTTGCCAAAATGGAATTTCTATGGCATTTCATTGCTTGGCCTGTCCTCAGCTTCATTTTACCGTTCGCTCCAATGAGGTTTATTTAAGTTTGCCAGTTTATTAGAACACGCTTGGGAGAATGCCAGACCAGGCCAGACAGAACAGACAGAAGCTGCTAACACGCAGTAGGCGTGTTAAAGTAAAACATTGCGTTTGCTCAGGGACACAAAGGGAAAAGCTGAAAAGAATTGAGAGAACATGGCACATAGATTTTAATTAAGTTGGTTTTTCTTATTTAATATTTACATAGATGGTGTTGAACAAAAAAAACACAAAGCACAAAACTTTTGCCTACACGCCAACACCCAACACCCAACACTCCAATTTAAAGTAGCGGCCACAAAGTTTCAGCAGCTTGAAAGTTGTTTGTTTTGCTGAGCTTTGCCTTACTCCTGTTCCCTTTCTCTAGCCCCTTTGTTTTGTGGGGGCGGGGGTACACGCTACTTACTTGGCATTAAAACAAACCAAAGTAGCAAAACAACTTTGGGCCTTGTTTCACAATGAAAACACTTGGCCAACTTAAGAGAGAGCCGACCCTTTTTTCGCTCTCTTTCGCAACATTTTTCGGAGTGGGCCCAGCTGACTCCGAATGCGTGCCTGAAATCCCAGTTAGCCCACAAGTGGTTGCTAGGTAGCTGAGACTGGGGCAGGTGAGCGCCACATTCGTGCCACTGCAGTTTGCCACCGATTTTAATAGCAGCCAGCGAAACATCCTAAAAGAATGTTGCGTATACGCAATGTATTCACTTATACAATATAAATGATATTTGGTTGTTGTGTGTGTACAAATAATTAATGGGCGCCAGCAAGCTTTTCAATTACAAAAAAAAACATACAATTATTTAAGCTAATTTCAGGGACCAGTTACTAACACACACACACACACATTCAACACACGCGCATCTGCCATAATTAGAGCAATACCTAAAAGCATTTTGACCAATTTGAGTTTTGAAACATATGCGCAACTGTCCCGCACTTTGAAATACCCTCTAAATGATAAAGTATTGACCAAAAATGTAGGATTAATTAATTTATTTACTTAATGTCGACTAGAGACATTTGAGAAAAGAATTTGAATTCAATATTGCTAAGTTTAAAAGTATTATAAATAAAAATAATATGAATTTTAAAAAAAACTACAGTATATTTTAAAGATAATTAAAGTTTCATGGAGCATTTTAAAACCAACAGTTTTTGCAATGATTGGAAAATACCCATACATACCAAACAACTAAATTTTAAGGGCAAGTAAATATTTATTTATGAAGTCAAAGTAAAATTAAAGCAAAAAACCAAAGGCGAGAAGGGTAAAAAAATATATATATATATATGTATATTAATTATAAAGGTGCAGCATATCGTATTAAAATTCTTTCATAACTTAAAGTTTTCTTTGAAGCCCTTTTAAACTTCTATTAACAAACTTGTATCTTTTCTGCAATCCAGCTCACATTTTAATTTGATAAGGAACCGAATCCCAGACATGACCAATTAGACATAGCCTGCTTTGCTGTTCAGACTTCGTTACAACACAAACCAGCAGACAAAGTTAGAAAACTCCGCATAGCTGGAGAAAAAGAGTAAAAGGTCAAACGCAGGAATTCATAAGAACTGATAAGTGGAAAGTGTAATAAATTTATTTTTTTTCTGCTTTTTGTGCTGCAATCAAAAGCAATCCTTAATTAATTTGAAATTTCAATGTGCTTTTAATGAGTCCGAAAAACTTCTCAAGTTTGTTAAACTTGTGCATTAAAACTCAAGATGAACACAACTTTCTGCTGGAAGCTGAAGCGAAAGGAACGCGAATAGATTCGCGTTGAATGATTAAAACCCCAACATTTACTTTCGCAACGGATGTGCGGTTGACAAACTCTATATATATATATATATATATATATATATGTATAGACAAAACACACACAGACACACACATTTATGTCTGTCTCGCTGGCAACAACAATGAGAAACGGCTGAAGCTGAGGCGAAGAGACGGAGGCAGAATCCGCTTTTGTTTATCTACTTTAAACTAACATCAGGCACTTTTGCTATCTAATCCTGACCAACCCGACAGCTACTTAATGTCATCAGTGCCACTCGCTGGCATTTTGAGCGGCAACAAGGACAACGATGACGATGACGAGGACCACGAGGACGACGACGACGACGACGACGACGACGACAACGACAACGAGCCTTAAAGTGCACAACGTTGAAGGGCTTGTCGGGGGCTGATTGCTGTGTGTATGATCCTATAGGCAATAGGGTCGTCGCTTAACGTTCGTCCTCTCACCGACTCTCAGACTGTAAATTGAATAATCGTTTGCGCTTGGTCGCATTTAAAAGGACCTTTTAAAAGTTTCATTGTGTTTGCTTTGTGTTCTGGGACACAAAAACACACAACACACAAACATACAAACGCACAAATGTGCCAAATATCGATCAGCCCATAGATACTGGACAACAAATACAAGAGACAGTTTCTTAGGTTTATTTTCTAGCACTTGAAACTTTGTATTCCCATACCCAGTAGTCCTCAAAAATGCGTGAAGAGAGTTTAATACATTGTTGTCTATCTATTATATTTCGACTTTTTAATGTAACCCTTTAAAATAACAGAAAATTTCTAATAAGCTCTGATTACTATTTTTCATTTTAAGTACTTCTTATATGTATCAAAATTTGGTAGACATGTTGTCATAGATTAGGCAAAAATAAATTTTAATTTAAATTTTTTATTATGAATCGAAACCAATTAAAATCTATTTCTAATTTAATTTATTGTATTAATGCTTTGAATTTATGGACACACACACTTATGAATATCTCCAAATAAATACCGAAAATATAATTTACACATGGAGTATCTGCTAGTTGAGCAGTTCATTCTGGATTGTTTTTATTTTTGGGTTTCTTAACTGACAGTCGAGCATGCAAAAGTTGGACCGTCTGTTTTGTTGTTGCTTTTGCATTTCAAGTTTTTTTTTGTCATTTGTTAGACATTTATAAGCAAATCCGGGTCTTGTTAGCATACGTTCAAGCTGTTTATGTATTTGTTGCTAAACTTTTAGCCAAATCAAAATGAATGACTGACTGACCACCGACCCCACCAAGCAAAAGACCTGAACTCAACTGTAAAAAGCTTTCAAAGTATTAACAAGTTCATAAATTTCACAAGCGTTGGAAAATTCCTTAAAATTGATTTAACAACCGTTTTAAATTTGTTGAAGCGTTGAAATGAAACTGAACTTGGAACTTACCTTTAGATGCAGGTAACTCGAGTGGAATAAGCACATTAGCAGTAAAGTAAGACGGTGAATGAAAGGAAAGAGACTATGTAAATCCTTGCAATCCTTTCTTGCCATCCGCTACAAAATCTGTTTAACGATGAGCAGTTATGATATGCATCATTGGATTGGTCAGGAACTGCACTGTCTTGACCTTGATTGGCATCTTTCAGGCGTTAAGTGATTTCGATTGCAACTGCCAATAGACTACTCAGCTGCTTATACTTGTGAAAGATTAACAAACTGTATTCCCATGCCCCCATGCCACCATGCCACCAAGCTCATTGACTTTTGTTGCGGCAACTTTCTTTACTTACATTTCAAGTGCCTGACATTTGGCCAAGTTAGCCACGCGTCGATTTCTTTGCGTTTGTCTTAGCCAACCACTCAGGTCCCGTTCATGCCACAGTGCCACCATTCAAATGACAAAGCAGCCACGTTTATTTAACTTTGGTTCGATTCCAGATACCATAGCTCTTATCCTGTTTGGCCTGCAGGTTGCTGACTCAAATGTGGACCACGCAAACTACCAGGAATTAATCTCTGAACATAGCCCCACCCCCTACCACCCTCCCTCCCTCCCACATACACACACACAAAAGACTCTTTTGAAAAGAGATACAAATATATTCATGGCATTTTTGCAGTCGGCGAGGGCGGTTTGATAAGATATTCACTGGACTGCTTGATTCTCTGTACTTATACTTAGAACAAGCCTAGCTTATACTTAAATTTTTAAATTCAATAATAAATTGAAAATAAAATCTTCTAATCTCAACACTTTAAAAAAAAATTTTGTTTTTAAATTTAAAATTGAGGTGAGAAAATCAAGTTTTTATATTTGAAAATATGATTATGCTAAAAAAATGGATTGCACTCAAAAAACATCGTTCTTCTATCAAATTTGTAGATCAAACTTTAATTCTTTATTAAATAATTATATAAATTTAAATTCTTGTAACTCCTGATATTAATAACTTTTACAGTGTCGAATGCTCTTACTCGACATTAAACAAATAAGTAAATAAACTCTAGACTAAGGTATGTATTTAGTATGTAGTGGGTTTTTCTGGGCTTTGCCCAATCCATAAACAAATGTTGGACCTATTTGCATTTAAACACTTCCAGATTTAAACTTTTAAAATATTTTAATGTTAATTAATTTAATAAAAAAGTATTGTTTATACTTTTATCTTTAATTACATTTCATTTAATATACAAAACTTTACTTACACGATTTGTTGTCAAACTGCCCTCGTACTTAACGACATTTGTATATATTTGGCTACGACACATCAAATTCAATTTCAAGTTTATCCATAGCCAAACAAACGTGATATATCCCAAAGGTGATATGCTTCACGTCCATGTCAAAGGTGCACGACGACGAAATCCTCGGAAGCAGTATGTGTGTGTGTGTGTCCAGCGCGTAGCAAGTGTCCTGTGCCCATTTTCAATTTTGAGACAGGACAGCTTCCTCCACGTCTTCAACGTGGCTGCTTTTGTGATTTTTATGTGGCCATAAATTCTCGGCACGAGCAACTCATCTCCAGCTAGCAGCTTCCGGGCAATATGTAATTGCATGCAATGCGCTACGAGAATGGGTTATAAATGAATGCCAATGTGTCAGCCCCCTCGCAATCTCCCCTTCACTCACTCTCCCTAGCTGCGTGAAACTGCAGCCTGGGGGAGGGCAGTGCTGGAAAATTGATGTCTGGGGCCCGTTGAATAAGACATTTCCACAGTTCAGCGCTGAGTGCAGCAATAAAAGATACATTTATCGTTTTCCAATTTGTGTAATTCTTGTTGTTGTTTATTTGTTTATAACTACATCAATAAATTATGTATCCGTATAATTCATACTTGCTCATACTCTTTGAAAGGAAATTTGATATTATGGAATTGCGTGCGGCTTTTGCTCAATAGTTCGTTAGATTTTGTAAGTTTGTTTTTTTTTATTTTCCATTTAGTTTTTGGAACTCCGGC
Source organism: Drosophila maculinotata (assembly GCA_035045305.1). Lineage (NCBI taxonomy): Eukaryota > Metazoa > Arthropoda > Insecta > Diptera > Drosophilidae > Drosophila > Drosophila maculinotata. Next base: position 12,136,586 of record JAWNPD010000387.1, read on the forward strand.
CAGCCGAAGACTAGAGAACTGGTGAGTGCTCGTTTATATAGTTTTAAGGTAAGGTATTTAACTTTCATAGTTCATAGGGTACTAAAACATCATCGTTTTCATCGTTTCCATACAAGTTTAGTATTGTAAATGTCTATGCTTGATATCGTTTAGCTAATGCTTGATGACTTGGGACACGATACATTTCCAATTAAGTATAGATTAAGTTGTACATACTCATAGTTTAATGTGTGTGTGTGTGTGTCTGTGTTAAGTATGGATTTAAATTGCTATCGTGTGGTTTCGTTATTGTGCTCGTATTTTGTCTGTGTGTGAGTGTGTGTGTTTGAGTGTGTGTGTGTGGGATGTGCAGAGAATCGAATTAATAAGGCCACTTATCATAGTAAATAGTCGGTAATGCACACACAAACACACACACACACAACTACGAGTATGTTAGCATATTAGAATATGTTGTATTTATATAATTCCATCAATTTATTAAGCCGAAATCGAAATCTGTTAACTGTGCCGCTAAGCTGGCCTTAATTTAAGTGGCCTTTTTTGGGTTTCTTTTTTTTTTTGCTTTCCATTTTTATCGTGTTATTTTGTGAGTGTGCCCTTAAACGGTTTTTGTTGTTCAAATTCGTGTTGTTATTGGTGTTGTTGTTGTTGTTTGCTACCTTGTAAATACAAATATTCCTACATACCAGAATTTTCTGTTATTTAATAGCATTAATTGCAATTTTTGCGTTCACTAAACTAAGTTTTCATATTGAATTGAATTGATCAATTTACTATAAATTTCTATACTTTTTATGTTTTAGCTGCTACAAATAAATTGCATTTCATTTTGCTGCTTAATTTTAATGTTAATATTTTTAATTTTAAACTTTTTGTTAGCTTGGTAGTGCATTTGGCTTAGCTCAAAGAATTGTTGTAAACCTGGTGATAATTTCTGTTGTTGTTGGTGTTTTGTTGTTGCTTGTGGTTCTTGTTTGTTATTGTTACTAAAACGAGGATAAACTAATTAACTACGCTCATTATTGTTATGTTCAGCTCAAGAATACTTATATGCATAACCATGTACATATGTATGTATGTGTGTATATATGCTAAAAACCATTGGGTCACATGCAGTCTCTGCCACAGTACCGCTCAGATATATGTGTATATATATATATATAATTATATATATATATATATATATGACATTTAACTATATACGCTATATGCTAAGTATGTTTATGTATGCGCTTGTCAACTTTGCCGCCTCGCCTCCTTGGCATTAAATGTACAGTAACAAATTCTATATATGAACTGGCTGTTCGGGTGTATATATTGATTGATTGGCTGTTATTATAAACATTATTCATTCTTCTTATTTGTTGGTAAAAAAAACATCTTGGAGATCGCTTAAAACAATAATTGATGTATAGAATTTAAGAAAGCAACTGTGCAAAACTTTTGCCCTATTTACAGAGTCTCAAAAAAGTAAGCAAGGAAACAAAATGGAATACAATTATAATAATTATAATAATAATAATAGTTAAGAGCGTAAGCATAATTTTAAGAAAATTGTATGCTTATAATTTCATAATTTGTATCAAGGGAAAAAATTGTCTAATCGGTGTAAACACAGGGAAATAAATTAGGTGCATATGCTCTTATAACAACTAAATCAGATTTTGCATTAACATTTTAGATAAACATTTGTGTGTGAGGGTGTGAGGGTGTGTGTACTGTGTGTGTGTGCCTGTGCAGAGCAGAGCATTGTTTTTGTTGCAGCTGTCGGTTTAATTTAGTGATTGCTAAAGTAAAAGTTGTTGTTGCGTATGTTGCCACGTGTCCGCCAACGGATGCAGCTGAGCAGGGCGACGCGTGCGGCACGAAACAGCACCTGGCCGTAGGCACAGCAGGCGCATATGCGACGCACACGCTCGGCTAAAGTGCGCCGCCGGCAGCGACGTGGACGCCAACGGGGCAAGTCTTGCCGTCGACGCCGCAGCTGACGTCACTTGCGGCGCTGGAAGACGCGCCGGAGAGCCTTGCGCCAATAGAATCGCTGAGACTTGGGCTTGCTGTGTGTGTGTGGCAGCATCGGCATCGGCAACGGCAGCGGTGGCTCCTCCATGGCAATGGCTAGTCCAAAATCCAACTCCTCATCATCATCATCATCCACATCGATATGCTGCGGATAATTGCTATAGTCGCGTCGTCTCGTTGGCGTTGCGGGCGCTGTGCGCGAACTGGACATGACATTATTAACAGCATGTGGTTGTGGAGTGGGCGGTGCTGAGGCGGTCGCCATGTATGGCGCAACTAGATAGGGACGAGCACGCAACGCTGCCATCGCCGATGCTGAGGTGGATGCTATCGATGAGACGGAGGCCAATGTGGCCACAGATGCTGATGATTGCGCGTAAACGGATGATGCTGCTGCTCCTGCTCCAAACGCTGATGTTACCCCTCTTGCTGCTACTGCTGCTGCTCCTGCTGGCTGGCTGCCTCGCAGCCAACAACCAGGCGGCATCGTATCTTATCTAAGCCACGGATGCTGCAGACACTCTGCAGCGGTGGCCCGCTTGGCCGGATCGAATTCCAGCATTGGTCTCAAGAACGCCGCAAACGCTTCAGCATCCCGCTTGGACCACTCATACTTCTCCACCAGCACATCCATGAGGCACCAGGGCTTCAGGCCAGTGATGTTGCGCAGCTCACCGCCCCGATTGAACGTCTGCTGAGCATACGTGCCCCGGAACACAATTTGACGTGGTATGGGACCAAGCAGCTCGATAATGTGAGCTATGTGATCCTCATCGCGGGTGTACGTATCACCCGAATGCGGCTCAAACAGATAATCGCCAGTGGCCAGCTCGAAGACCATGCAGGCGGTGCTCCAGATGTCCGCGGAGGTGTCATAACCAGCGCCCAGGATGACCTCCAGCGAGCGATACTGTCGCGTCTGTATATCTTCAGTGAAATGGCGATCCACCCAGCAGGCATTGCCCAGATCGGCAATCTTCACTTGGACATTGCACGCCTCCAGTGCTGGATCTCTCCTGTTTCCTCGATGCTTGGCGAGTGGAGGCGGCGGCGGCGGTGGTGCGCGCATAATTTCGAATTGCTCCGAGTACGGGGCACCGTTGGCCGACGACGAGGAGTGCTCTATGGAGTTATTTGAGATTTTCGAATTGCTATTCGAGTTTTGCTTCGAATTCGAATTGTTGTTGTTCAGCTGCTTATTATCTGCCTCCTGCTTGGGTCGCCACGACTTCTTATTGCCTCCGGCGGCACCATTTGATTGTCCCTTGAGCGTGCTGGTCGAATGGCTGCTGTTGCTGTCGTTCGTGCTGGAGCTCTTCAGAGCTAAGCTGCTGCTGTCGCCGCTGCTGGTGGAGTTCTCCAGCTGTTGCTGCGGCTGAGATTGCTGCTGACTCGATTTATCTGAAGAAAAACAAATTGTAAATAAAACTTAAAAGCATATGCATCTTCGGACTGCCGAAGCGGAAAATACCATTGGAGGCATATATGACAAAGTTATCTTGAAAAAGCAAAAAGTTTTTAATACCACAACTTCATTTTTGACCAATAGTGTCTATTTCATCTATATTATAATCTGTCCGACTCTAACATATGTACTGCCTGCCGCAAATGTAAAATTCAAAGAGACAGACAGAGAAACTTGGGTATATCGCATTGACTGTTGGGGCTGACCAAGAATATATATACTTTATGGGATCGGACATTTCTACATCAAATATAACACAAAGTTATAGGACCTTCTGCAATAGGCATTGGTACATTAAATTTGACAAAAAAAGAAAAGATAAATATAAGGCTATATATATTATAAAAATCTATCACTTACTCTTGTTCTTCTTTTTCTTCTTCTTTTTGGCCTTATCAGTGCCCTCCTCTGAATTTTGACCAGCATCGCCAGTAGCACTTGTTTCATTAGCCACCTCAGACAGCACCGGCTGCTCAACACCCTCCTCATCATCGCCATCATCGTCGTCCAGCTCCGGTTTCGACAACTCCGATTGGGCATCGTGAAAATCTTCATCGACGTCAACATCATGCTCGATTTCGGAGCCAGCAGCATCGCCATTCTGTGCATGCCTTTCGGGCTCCAGCGGCTTCTGTTCCTCGCCGCCGGCTTGCTCCAAATAGTCGCGCTGCTTCTTGAACAGCTCCATGCGCTTCTTGGCCTTCTTCTTCAACTTCTTTTTCTTATTCTTGCTCATTTTGCCGGTAATGGGCGGCTCCCGATACTCCTTGGGCGCACGACTGACCAGCGATGGATACATCTTGGAGTTCATGCAATACAACTGCGTCGCCTCGACGGCCATCGAACGCACATGCGGCTCATCCACGCAGAGGAGCACATTCTCCGGCTTGATATCGGTGTGTATAATCTTACAGCAGCTGTGCAGATAGTCGAGGCCCTCTAGAATCTGGCGTGTTATGCTCTTGACATTCTCGAGTGGAATGCCACGATAGCTGGACTTGCGTATGAGCTTCAATAGATTATCGCCCAGCACCTCGAAGACCATGCAGATGTGTGTGCCATTGACGCCAGTGATTTTAAAGTCATCAAACATTTGGACAGTCTTCTGGCGACGTGGATTCAACGGATCCGTTTCACGCACCGTTCTGAGTATCTTGATTTCATCCTTGGCCGTTTCGGCGAAATGTTGCGCCGATTTGACAATCTTAATGGCCACATAGCGTTTCTCCTGAAGATCCCAGCACAGCCAAACAGTCGAGAAGTGACCCCAGCCCAGTTTTCGAATGACATGATAGCGACCTGTCAATAAAGATTGCATAAGAATTAAATATTCTAGTCCAGTTGAAGTCTCAAAAGAGGTACCAATTAAAAATATAAAGTCACATATGTTTGCCTTTACAGGCAGTAAATCCATTTCATATAGCTTGAACCACGTCGCTGGTTAAAAGACGACTAAATGGACAAAATGGACTTGGGGTGCACTTTTGTGTATGAATATTTAATTGAATGTGTGCCCTCTGGAGTGCAATGAGGATTGTCAGCTGTGGCCATTCTCATACGGCCAATTGCTTTTGTCATCATGGCGCAATGCATAAAATATAATATAAACAGATATATACCATGTATACTATAGGAATAGTCTGATTAGTTAATAATCATACAGTGATCGCTAGCAAGTAAGAACGCTTCGCTTTCAGAGTTTCCTAAATCGATAATAAAATTTAGTTTGTGCTTGTTATATTTGTCTGTACAACAAATTATAAATGTATAACTCTAATTAATGTATGTACTATATTTAAGATACAAAACAAATTATGTAGTAAAGTAAAAACAGATTGTTACAAAATTATAAAAGAGAAGTGAGAGTGTGACTAAGTTTTCCAATATTCTATATTTACATTTCAAAAATATTTTAAGGATATAAGGATAGGAAAGTGACAACTTCTGGAAAGTTCTAATTAACGAGCGATTACTGTATATAAATTTGCAGTGTCTGTTTAAGCTCTTATCACGTCTGGCTTCGCCTTATCGCTGGCAAAAGGTTAGCGGCATTTTCTTTGATTATAAGCCCAAAATGAGCTTTATGCACATAATTTTGTATAACAAAAGCATTTACCCGAAATGTGCCCCCCAACCTACCCCTATCAAGCAATAGGTAAATATAGGGGTTTGCGGGGCAACTGCTGCTGCTGCTGCTGATGGGTGGCAACAATGTCAAAAGGTGGCTGCCAAGCCATGTCGCTAGCAGCAACCACACGCCAGCCAAATTCGAACTGCCCCACCCCATAAACAACCCTTGAGCTGAAACACACACACACACGCACACAACCTCTCGAACACACACAATGCGAACACATAATTGTGTATCTGCTCATGTTGTAAAGGGGCGTTCCACATTGACAACCTGTTGTTGTATGTGGCACAAAGGGCAGTGCAACAACAAAATCGTGTTCACATACATTTTTCGGGGGTGGTTGCACTTCACCCCCCCCGAAAGCAGTGAAATGACTGCGTTTTCTGTGCAACACGAAATGGGTATTATACAAAGTCAAATTAACCAACAACGTTAATTGCAACGCAACGAAGCTTAAATACTCTAACAAAATCAATATATCAATAAGATCAATCAACTGTGAACTGCAGAATAAGCAAAAGCAAGGTTTTTAGGTATACATGTATAAATATTTAAGGGAATGATGGAAATGGTGATCAGAAACATAGAAATTGCAAACAGCTTTATGCGGAATCTGTGGAACGTCGTGATTCGGAACATTAATAAAGATTTGTAGTTAATGTTTGGAAAAACTATGAGCGGATCTGCATGACTAAATTCGGTATATGATTAATATAAAGCTAATATTTTCAGAACAATTCTAAAACATAGTAATTAAGATTGAACGACATAGAATGACATTAGAAATATTGCAATAAATCAACTCTTGAAAAGTCGATACAGAAATTGTATATACATATGTTTCTGATCTGTTGGAATGAAACATTTATAATAGGAATATGTTAGTTAACATATATGAGTCTTAGTAAATAGCAAATCAGGTTCAATGAATCATTGAAATTTGAATGAGGATCGACGAACAAGACAAAACTTATTGTTTAATAGAATATAATGTCAAGCAACATGACAAAACAAAGTTAACTTTTTATGTAGGGTATACGAAAATGGCGTGCGAAGTAACAGTATTGTTACTTAATATTATTTTTATTTGTGAGTGGGTGGTGAGTTGCAAACAGGTGACATTGTTAATGGTGCAGTGAATTGGAATGGGAATATGGAATATTTACCCTGAAATAAATCGCCAATGTTGACCGGATGATAGCCACCCTTGCAGTAATCCTCCTTAAGTTCCTGCTCCTCATTCTCGCTGTTCATCTCAGATTCTTCCGATTCGTTGGACGAACTGCGAGGCGCCTGCTGCTGCTGCTGCTGATTATGATTGCTGTTCTTTCCCTTTGACGAATGCGATTGGGCGTCGGGTGTATTGCCGGAACCACTTGATGTGGATGCGGTGGCATTGGAAAAGGATGCAGTTGCTGCTGGCTGTTGTGGCAACTTGCTGGCGATCTCTTGCTGGCTATTATTAGCAGTTTCTGGTGCTGCTGGCAGTTGTTCGCTATTCTCGCTATTTTGTTGTTGTTGTTGTTGCTGCTGCTGCTGTTGTGGTTGCTGTTGGTTTTCTTGGACGGTCGCTGTTTGGGCTCCATTTTGCTTTCCGCGTTTCTTGTTGTTCCGATGACGCTTCTTCTTCGCTTGAATCGCCAAAACTCGCCGGTTGACGTCAGCTTTTGAATTCATTGTTATTGTTCGGTTTTTTATATTTTCCTGCCTTCGCTAATTTTTACCAACAGCTGTTAAATAGACAACAACAAAGACAGTGCTCAAAAATCTCAATAAGGCAATGTGACAATGCAAGAACAAAAACGTTTACATTTGTATTGTTGTTGTTGTTGTTGCTGCTGTTGTTGTTGTTGGTATGCGCACGCCTTTTCTATGCTGGGGCTTCGTCAAAAAAAAACCGTTCGTCTATTTGCCTTCGGGGACTGCCACTTGTTCCCAATTTTGCGAGACTGCAGCTGCTGCTGCCACTTCTGTTTTGGATTTCTAAGCGACAGCAAAAAATAAACAACGTTTGCGTTTATTAGCTAAATGAAACGTTTTTATTGCTACGTGCACGCAACTCGTTCGACTTTTTTATCAGTGCTTTATTTGAAGCAGCAAAAAAAAAGTCAAACTGCGAAATTATGCCAAATGGCGCTACCAACTTGATATACATTTGCATGCACTGCGCACTTAGCACAAGCGCAGCTTATCTGATGTTCGTTAACTTCAACAAATTTAAAAATCGATATATTATGTTAAGCAATAAAAACAATGAATAAAACACATTGAAAACTGTAATAAAAATGGGCAAATTTGAAGTATGTTTGAATTGAGGAGAGTTGGCAGCACTTGTCTTTCTGGTTAATCTAGCGTGTGCTCACTCACACACACACACACACACATATAAGGCTCTATTGCCTGTTCGCTTGCACAGTTGTAGCCACACATTTGATTTTGCATTTATATGTGCGCTGTTTATTTACAATTACGCGTGTTTTTTACTTCTGTGATAAACTTACATGATATTGCACGTTTCAGCATGCTAATCCAAAGACATTTTAATCTTTAAAACGCATGGACTTGGAGCCAAAACGTCGCTGCGCACCTAAAAATTCGCGAGTGGAAAAATCTACTACCCAAAATGCAACACTGCAGTGTAGAGTTGGTAAACGGCTAAGGCAAGACGTCTAATCAGCTGTTGTGGACAATGGCATGCATCACTCGAAATTTTTTGTAACTTTGCAAACTTTTTGCAAACGAACAAATATTTAATAAAGTTAATAAGATTTTGACTGAATTTTTTTGTGAAAAACTCCAACACTAAAATAATAATAATAATAATCGATATATTGTGAATTGCGATATGTATCAATGCTATTGATATTTGTGATATCGGGATATCGCTTAAATGTTATGTTGTCATTGGTCGTGCCGAAACAGCTGACTAGTGCTAAAAGTGAAGAAAGTAGTTGTATTGCGATTTATTTATACATGCATTAATATTAATGTGATTGTAGATCCAAAAATGAGCTAAAACTGTGCTTGTGCGCGTTTAATACTTTTGTTAAAAATCTACTACGAAAAATGCTACCATGTTCAACAGTGCTGTAAAACGTGATCTTTTAAGTCAACAGCTGAGCAGCGTCGCTTTGCAACACACGAAAAATTGAAAAGGCGCGAAAAGATTTTTGGCGCGTCGGTGAACATTTGGAGGGAAACTGCATCGTGCTGGCCCAGTTGTAATTTGAGCAGTCGCAGAGTAAAGACGTGTATAGAAATAATAAGAAAAAAAAGAATAACCAGACGTGCCAAGTGTGAAACTGTCAATAGCAATACAAGACCGATAAGCATATAAACCATATATCATTCAATCAATTCAAATTGCAATAATGGCTCAGCCATCAGTAGCTGCATTTTTTAGCAATCGCAAACGCGCCGCTTTAGATGATGCCACCACAATCAAGACCAGGGTAAGTGCATATCTCATCGTGTGTGTGACAATCTTGTAAAACGTGGCCCAAGTGCATAGTTAAACTTTAAATTTAAATTATCTCATCTATGATAATGGACTATATTTTGAATATACATTTTTTTAAATTATATATTTCTTTATAATTTACCTTTTTTCAATTTTTTTTATTCAACAAAATATAACTTAGTTTTAATGATCTTAAATCTAAAAGATAATATTTTTATTTTTCAAAAATTTATACATTATTTGTTAATAATTTTATCTAAATTTAATTATATTTCTTGTGTGGACATTAAAGAAATAAAATGTGTGTATAAATAAACGAAAATTCAAAAAGTCCACAGATACTTTTGTATCTACAACTACAACTATAGTTTTGTGTGTGTGCGTCATGCGTCGTCCTGCGGCCATTTTCTATTATAATTTAATTTAATGTCCTAACGTTACAAATATAAATACTTATGTACATATATATTGTCGATCTAGAAAATGATCAAACTGGAATATTACAACTTATAAATCTTAACAGATTTGTGTGTCTAAGTATATATAGTAGTCATACCCTACCCTTTTATATAAATTAATGTATTAATTTTTTCTTCTCTTTATGAAATTAATACTTTACTAATTTTTCCCATTTTTGCCTCTTTTATTTTCTTGTTGCAGCGCCTGGCTGAACCCGTTGAGGCAGCTGCACCACAAAATATAGCGCTTCCCAGCGCACCCAACACCGAACAGGATGTGGACATGGATGCACTTAAGGCTGGGATACGCACACGTTCCGGCCGCACCGTCAAACTTATTGGCGTACAGCCAGGAGCAGCGTCGCAGGAGACAAAGAAAAGGGGCAGCAAGGCGGAGGCAAACATTAAGCAGCCAAAACTCGTACAGTTCATACGCAAGGGTAATCTTTCGCCGCGCAAACAACCACCACAGGCTGATGCACAGATCCACAACGAGCAGACGCCCAAGTTTGCAACGGATAATGCGGAGCGTGGCATGTGCACCCCAACCAAACAGATCATCAAGGATGCATCGCCCATTAAGCACATTGATCTGGCCAAGCGGGGCCTCACCTTCGATGAGGTCAAGACCAAGATATCGCGCAGCGCCAAAATGCAGGAGCTGAAGGCAGTACTGGCACGCAAGGCGCAACTGGAGCAGCAGCGCAAGGCGCTGGAGGAGCGCAATCGACGCCTGCGGGAAGCGGGACCATCGCCAGCAAAGACAAAGACTGTGCAGCTCAAGGAGTTCCACACAATTGAGCTGGAGGTGCTGACTAGGTGAGAAGCGTGCGCCTGCCGCAATAATTTTTATGCAGTGGCGTTTTTTGGCCTAGAAACGACAGTAAACAAAACAATAATATGCTAGCAAAAAAAACCGGGTAACATCATTAACAAAACTCTTTTGTTTTTATATACAGTTTGCTATCGAGGTCGCTGGGGGAATGTCTGTTCGTTCGGTTTGGTCTTGGCATGGCTTCACTTAAATGCAATCAGCTCGTCGCTGTTATTCAAGCGACCAATTGCTGAGATTGCATTTTCATTGGCCAAGCTATCGCTGGCTTGCTATTATTGTTGTTAATTTTGTTGTTGTTGCACCGTGACGTTTTGTGATCTATGAAACGTAAAACGCTCCATATGCATATGTACTTGAATTTATGCTGCAGTTGCTTACAGCATACATACATACATACACATGTATCTCGCTTTCTGTATCTGTATCTGTATACTATTTTTGTATCGGTATCTGTATTTCAATGTGTGTGCAACGCAATGTTTACCCTTCGCCAAGCAAACGTTAAATTCTTGCCTGACCTTACCCATATTTCGGGGGTTGTTTATCTCGTCGCCTGCATGGGAATGCCGATTGACTCCTTGTACTCAGGTAGCGTTAAAACGCGTTGTAACGGCTATTTTTCTGTTGTGTTCTGGGAGGGTTGTTGTTGTGTCCTTGAGTCTAACTGCATCAGCATTTTTGTAATTTTCTAATAGGACTTTCGTCTGTTGGGGGTTGTCGAGTCTACCCCCTAGACTATTTTTACCACCACAACAATTTTAAAGAATATGAAAATTATAATGGTACAGGTTGCGAAAATATATAGTATTTTTTAAGCTTTTTAACTATTTACCACAAATCAAGGCGGAGACTTATTTAACATATATTAATAAGAGAACTGTCCTTAAATGTGAGGAACAATATGCAAAATAATAACTATTAAATAGTCATTAGAGCAGGGTACAGGGCTTTCCTGATATGATAATATAGTGTAAGTAGTATTGGTAGATCAAAGCATTTAACATGATTTTTAAAATTTATAGCCAATTAAAATCCTAAGTTAACCAATTCTTTCATTAACTTTTGCAGCCCATTGAAGACATTCAAGACGCCCACAAAACTGCCACCACCCACACCGGACAAGAATGAGTTGATGTCACCGCGTCACACGGACGTCTCGAAGCGTCTGCTCTTTAGTCCGGCCAAGAATGGTTCACCTGTTAAGCTAGTGGAGCCGCCAGCTTACAAACGCTTTGCTACCTTGGCGGAGACGAGCAAAGCTGGACAGCTGCCGTTGCCGTACAAGTATCGTAATTTGTTCGAGATGTTCAAGGCTTTGGATTCGGTGGTGGCCATGTTCCATAATCGCAAGGAGTGCATCACGTTCAAGAAGCTCAAGCCGGCGGTGCAGCGTATGCTGCGCAGGAACTTCACGGAAACGCATCTGGCGCAGATCAAGCACATCTATCCGGAGGCCTTTATCTATACGCAGATGAAGATGCGCAATTATGGTTCGGTCTCGAAGGCCGATTACTTTCAGATGGTCATCAGTCCGAATGTGGAGCAACTGCCGGAGCAGCAGCAACTCAGCAAAATCAATGAAGACGATGTGCTCGCGTCGGCACAGTCGACGTCCATGAATCCACACGTCATGACGGCTCGCATGCAGAAGTTCCAGAGACTGCTGCTGGAACGTGTCATGGAGCAGCATGATAAGTTCTTACGCTCACTGGATCCACCCATTATCATTGACAAGCGGCTCACACGCTGGCATCCACAATTCGATCTGGAGAGCTGCACGGAGGTGATGCTGGCAAAACTGCCGCAACCACCCAATGTGGAGAAATTTTCGTCAGCCAAGGAGATACTCTCGACGGCGCGCAATCTATTCAACTGCGCCACGCCCATGGAGCGTGCAATGGATCGCTATGAGGCCAAACTGGAGGAGGACAGAAGCCAGGCGATTGTCAACCAACAAAAGGCGGCTCTCAGCGCCGCAACACAAACAACTGCAATAGAAGTCACCAAATCATTAACAGCAACTACCACTGCCACGCCCACCGTTAAGATGTGCACGCCCGCATCAGGCGGCGATGTCACCTCCAATCTGCTAAAGGGTCTGCCACAGTCGTTAATTGACAAAATACGCGCCAAGCAAGCGGCCAAAGCACTAGAGGCAATGACGCGTCGACCGTCCCAGGATCAGGAGGCAACCAAATATTCGCGCCTGCCGGAATTGGCGCGTCATCTGCGCAACGTTTTCGTAACGGAACGCAAGAGCGTCCTAACCCTAGAGAATGTCATCAAGAAGATACAAAACAGTTTTCGTGCAAATCTAACACCGCAGGAGATTGAGGCGCATCTGAAACTGCTGGCCAAGGAGTTGCCAGCATGGGCATCATTCCATGAAGTTCGTAAGACTATGTATGTTAAGATCGCCAAGGATCTGGATATGAATAAGATCATTGAGAAATTGGAGGCAATCGCCAATGAGAAGAGCAAATAACTGGAGATTGAGATGACCGCTAGCTATGCGAATCCTAGACCCTGTGGACTATATCCAGCTATATGTATGTTTAAGTAAAACACTTACCTAGGCTCAAATTAAACTAGGATATTATATTGTTATACATCATACTGACATAATTATTAAACAATTGACACAATTAACTACTACCAAAACACAATTCATCACATCATTTATATTATTAATTAATCATTTTTTGAATTCAAATTTTTTACGTATCATCAATTATCAAAAAGACACAATTATGTATTAAGATCGTTTGCATGTTGTATTACGTTGAATAAATAAATGTTTTTCTGGAAAAATAATTTTTAAAAATGTTTAAATATTTATTTGATTTGTGTAGAGTACAAAAATACCATGAAAAGAGGTACTTTATGAATTTAAGTGCATATGTAGGGTTGTTAACTCGGCTGCCGTATGTGGTACAATTGTACCAAACCAGTATTTTTATTGTTGGTACATTATTCACTTATGTTTTTTAAACATACAAATTGAAGTAGTAAGTATTTTAAATTCAGTTAATTACTATTATATAAATTTACATAAAAAAAAGGTTGGTACATTAGAATTGCAAATGGTACATTTATTTTTAATAATGGTACACACATTTTCTTCAAGTGGCAGCCGTGATTGTAAGGCAGCACTGTTATTTTGCTTATCTGGTAACACTTGTTGATACAAAAGCGCGCGATTCATATTGTTGTGTTATTTTAATGATTATTTCAACGTTTATAATGAGTGAAATTGAAGGGGATGCGGCCATACCAGCGGCTACAAGTGTTGCTTCAGGTGAGATCAAGGCCATAGCAAAGGATACTGTACATCAAATCTGCTCTGGGCAGGTAAGTTGCAACCCAAACAAACCTAAAAACAAATTTCATATTTGTTTGGTTTTTTAAGGTGGTGCTCAGCTTGGCAGTGGCCATAAAGGAGCTGGTGGAGAATTCCATAGATGCGGGTGCCACGCTCGTTGAGGTTAAGCTTAAGGATCAAGGACTGCAGGGCATCGATGTGTCTGACAACGGCAGCGGTGTGGAGGAAGCCAATGTGGAGGGAATGAGTAAGTTCCAAAAGGGTGAAGGCACTACTCTACGAGGAGAGTGCTCGTAGGGCTGCTTGGCTATCCACAAATATAGTAATGTAAACTCCTAAAGTCCCTTTATATACAATACTATACTGTAATTCTATTTCCCAGCTGCCAAGTATCACACCTCCAAAATACGTGAATTTGTGGATCTGCTAGGCGTGGAAACATTTGGCTTTCGTGGCGAAGCGCTGAGCTCTCTTTGTGCCCTCTCCGACATGGCCATACAGACGCGCCACAAGTCCACGGATGTGGGTAAGTCCGTTGCACATAAATCACCTAAAACCATACATAACCCTAAGACTTTTGCAGCTCTGAAAATCGAACTGGATCACGATGGCAGAATCAAGAAACGGTCGCCATGCGCTCGCGGAATTGGCACCACGGTTACCCTAAGCAATCTGTTTGGCACGCTGCCCGTCCGACGACGTGAATTTACGCGCAATATCAAAAAGGAGTTTAACAAGATGTGCCAAATTCTGCAGGCCTATTGTCTGGTCACTAAAAACGTGCGGATTATCTGCAGCAATCAGACGCCCAAGGGAGCCAAGTCTGTGGTGCTGCAGACGCATGGTGCTCCGGATGTGCTGGCCAACATCTCAGCCGTTTTTGGGGCGCGACAAGTGGTTGACCTGGTGCCGCTCAAGTCGCCTTTTGAGGCGGGTCAACTCAATGAGGAACGTTTGCGGGCTGAACTGCAATCTTCAAGCGATGTGGCTGAAACCACCTGCACACAGTTTAATGCCGAGGATGTGGAGCGTCTCAATCAAGCTGATTTCCAGCTGGAGGGCTACATTTCGAGCTGTCGTCACGGGGCAGGCAGATCCACCAGGGATCGTCAGTTTTTCTTTGTTAATGAGCGACCCTGCGAGCCAAAAAATGTGAGTAGCTAATGAAATAAGTTAATAACTGAATTCATTCATTCCGGTTTATTGTTTATAGATAGCCAAGGTAATGAATGATGTCTATCATCGCTATAATGTGCAGCAGCAGCCTTTTATTTACCTCAACATTGTGACATCCCGCGACGAGGTGGATGTAAATCTGACGCCCGACAAGCGTCAGTTGCTGCTCAACAATGAAAAGATTTTGCTGCTAGCCCTGAAGAAGTCTCTGCTGGACACATTTGGCAGTCTGCCTTCCACATTTCAAATGCAAAACACTTCCATAGCCAGCATGCTGGAACTCAAGCCCAAAAAGGAAGTAACCAAAGAAACTGAGGTAGCTGTTGAGCAAACAAATGAAGTAGAAAACGAGGCTGATGTGCCCACCAGCTCCTCGCAGCGTTTCATGGACGTTCTGACCCAATGGCGACGCACAGGCGATACAAGAGGCGTGGCACCGCCTACGACAGCCAAGCGACGTTGTGGCGAAAGTGAAGAAATTGCCACGCGTTCCTTAAAGCTGCAAAAGATACAAGAGTTTCTTACACAAGAGTCGCCTAAGGAATGCAGCTACAAAAACGTCTCAGAAACGGAGGAAGATGCAACTGCAAGGATGGAGACTCAGCCATCGAGTCCCAACAACAGTTTTGTGAGCTTAAAGCAGCTCAAACAGGAGTCACTGGGTAATTGCTTGAGGAACAAACATGTCATAATACTTAAACATTTATATTTGTAGCCTATGATGAGCTGTTGCAGACGACAAAAGTGTCACGCATTGATTGCAAAACGCTGACGCCACTTAAAACGCAACCCATCTTCATAGAGCTGAAGCCGGAGGCTACTCCAGTTAAAGCCAAGCTAGAATCCCAGCCAGATGCTGCATCACAGACAACCACTGAATACAGCGATGATGAAATTGAAATGCCTACGCGCATTGAGTTTGATGGGAATAGCGATTCGGAGTCCACACCACCCAACAATGCCAGTGGTGAGCTGCGCACCACGCTTGAGCAGATTGCGGCCAGTTTGCAGGCGCAGGAGCAGCAGCGCGTGGAGCGCAAGCGTTGCTCCAAGCTGCAGCGTTTGCGTTTCAAGAGCGAAATCAATCCGAATCAAAATCAAAATGCGGAAACGGAGCTGCAAAAGGAAATAACCAAAGAGGATTTTGAGCGCATGCAAATTATTGGACAATTTAATTTGGGTTTCATCGTAGTCAAGCTGGAGGATGATCTCTTTATTGTGGATCAGCATGCAGCCGATGAGAAATACAATTTTGAGACACTGCAGCAGAACACACAACTGGAGTATCAGCGTCTGACGGTGCCGCAAACGTTGGAGCTGACGGCTGTCAATGAGATGATACTGCAGGATCATTTGCCAGTCTTTGAAAAGAATGGATTTAAATTCGAAATTAATGCCGAGGGTAATAATTGATAATACGAATTTTGTATCATTTTTCAAACATGTATTCCTTAACAGCACCAGCTACTAAAAAGGTGCGTCTGCTGGGCAAACCCTACAGCAAGAACTGGGAGTTTGGCAAGGAGGATATCGATGAGCTAATTTTCATGCTGCAGGACGCGCCCGAGGGCACCATTTGTCGTCCCTCCCGCATACGCTCCATGTTTGCTTCGCGCGCCTGCCGCAAATCCGTCATGATTGGCAAGGCGCTCAACAGGAAAACTACCATGCGCCGGCTCATCACTCAAATGGGCGAAATCGAACAGCCTTGGGTAAGTGGGGAATACATAAGATAGTCTTTGCTTATGGAAAATATTAATAGTTCCGATATAGAAGTGGGATATGAATAAGATTCGATAAGAATTTGATGCGATATCAATCTGTCCCGGGAAGAATTTAAAATATTACTGCAAATATAAGGAATAGAGTATCATTTGCTGAGGAGCTTAAAAAAAGAATATATACCGATTGGCCATAATTGATTGATTTCCTGTTGGAGTATATATAAATATAGCTTCATTACTGTGGACACCTTTTTATGATTCTGGATTATAATAATAGATTTAAACAATATTAAGTAACGCTTATAATATTGCAATATTTAAAGTACTTTGCTTTTAAAACCACGTGAAACCAGGTCAGCCACCACAGAAACCTCACGACCTCGCGTCTCAGGTAGATAAAATTTGGTCAGCAAAAAGAGCAGAGTGGTAAACATGGAGAATATAAGAAACACCCAATAGCCAATCAGCGAATACGTGGCGGGAAATAGAAAGCCCACCAAGAAATTGCAACCCCAGCCGGCTTGATTGCCCAAAGAGTTGGCCACCGAGCGTGAAGGCACCTCAAAGAGCTCTGAAAAGAAAAATACAAATAAATATAGATACTAAGTACATATATAAACCATAATGTCGAGTTTAAAACAAACCTGTGCCTATAAAGGAGGGCATTGCACCCAAAGCCAGCTGA
Source organism: Drosophila maculinotata (assembly GCA_035045305.1). Classification (NCBI taxonomy): domain Eukaryota; kingdom Metazoa; phylum Arthropoda; class Insecta; order Diptera; family Drosophilidae; genus Drosophila; species Drosophila maculinotata. Next base: position 12,153,870 of record JAWNPD010000387.1, read on the forward strand.
AAGGCGATCAGATATAGAAATATGCTGGCAATGGTGCAGTAGGTTAACCAGGGAATCAGCGACTGCAAAAGGTGATACATAGCTACAGACATGCTTACAGATTAGAGATTAGATGATCCCAGAACTCACGCTATATTGCACCAGCAAGCCAAAGGTGAACATGAGCAGTGCACAAAAGAAGGTGGAGATCAGCATCAGAGTGCGCCTATTAAATTTGGCCATAAGTAAAGGACTCAGCAGCGATGTGGCCAAATTGATAGTTCCAGTACAAAGGCTCAGCAGTTCGGCTCCTCTCGGAGAGATGCCACTGTTTCGGAATATGTATGCGGAGTAGTAGAAGATCTGCCAAGCAAAAACAGATTTTATTAAAAAAAACAATCGAAAACTCTGTAGTCGGTATTAACAGATCGGGAAATACTCTGTTCCCGGTGATAAAACAGCTGAATAGTTTTAAAACTAAGACTTTACACTGTAAAGATTTCTGGATGTTGATGAAATGCTATGGAAGTTGGCACTCTTCGATTTTTAAGGCACTCTACTTCAATATACCCTTTGTTACCCATTTTAAATATGTACAGGGTATAAAAACTCACCGAAGAGCAGCCCGACAGCTGCTGGCCACCCTGATAGGCACAGAGCAGCACCAGTGGCAGGAGCATTCTCTTATCGCGAAGGACCTCACCAAAACTGCGACTGCTGCACTTGCTGTCCACCTCCTGTTCCATAGCCAGCTTCTCCTGCTGCACATCGAAATCACTGCCACGCAAACGGCTGAGCAGACGAAGTGCCTCCTCGGGCCGCTGCTTCACAATGTACAGCCACTTGGGACTCTCCGCATACCAGCGGAATGGGGCAAAGCAGATGGCCATGAAGACCACATAAAAGCTGAGCGCAATGTGCCAATGTTCTTCGCTGCCAAGAAGCGACTGCATGCTAAAGATCTGCGCCAGCACCATGCCAACGGAGAAGCCCACCGCACAGCAGGAGCCCAAGCTGCCACGTTGAGACAACGCAGCAATCTCACTGTGATACATGGGCAGGCAGGTGGTGACGAGGCCAGCGCCCAGACCCACCACCAGCCGACTGATTAGCAGTAGTTCCACGGACTGCAGCCAGCGGCAGCAGAGGAAACCAATGGCCGCCAGGAGCAGCAGCGAGCCGCTGAGCAAAAAGCAACCACGACGACCAAAACGATTGGCTGCCCAGCCGGCGCAGGCGGAGCCCAAGACGCCGCCAATCAAATAGATGGACACGACCAAGGCCCAGAGTATGTCCAAGCCAGCGGACGACAGCCGCCAGCCATAATTGTGCAGCAGCGTGGAGGCGCACCAGGAGCGCATGTGCTGCAAAGGATGCAGTTACTCAGCTGGTCTGTAGGAGGAACCGGTTGAGTATTCAGTCTTACCACTGCAGGATTATTGATAATGCCCATGCAATAGCCACCTGGAACAGCGGCACCAATGGTGCTGCCCACTGTGCTCCAAACCAGCAAACGTGTCCATTTCGGAGCACGTTTAGTTCCGTGCTGCAGTTCCATCAGCTGTGTTGCGCTCTCCATGATACACTAGTTACTTCTCGTAGCTGTTCCCAGACTTTTAATCCATCAAACAGATATTTAACTTAAACGCTAATCCCTCCCCCAGTATTTATTGGGCCTTTACTATCGTAATCATATTGTGAGCCGCTTTGATTTAAAGCCGTCGGCAACCAGCGGTGCCACCTCGGATGGATCACGACCTCGCGTCTCCGGCAAGTAGCGTTTCGTCAGCCCAAACACCAGCAGGCACGTTATCGAGCACGGCAGAAAGACCAATGCACCCCAGGCATTCTGCAGGCTGGGAAAGGCCATGCCAATGATCAGATTGCACAGCCAGTAGACGACGCTACCCAAGGACATCGCGGCGGAACGGGGCGCCACCTCAAAGAGCTCTGTCCAAAATGGGAAGAAATAAGTTAGAACGTTGCAATCCGTATGCTTCCGACTAAGCAATACTCTATTCCCAGTATCTTAAATTGTGACTCTCTCTTTGGGCATTTTAAAAGTGTAACTCTAAAGACGTGATTCTGGAACTGTAGATCTTCAAGAGAGATTGTTAGTAATCCCAGAAAGCAAATTGGGTAACTCTGTCTACGGATATGGATATGCACAACTATATACTGAATTTTGTTCTCTGGGAACAGAGTATGATTACTAGGAAGGAAGCAACAGGAGCTCAATTCCAACGCACCTGCACCAATGAAGAAAGGCAGCGGTCCCAGGCCAAACTGGAAGACAACGATGTACAAAAAGATGCAGATAATGCAGCCCATGGCAAACCAGCTAAAGCTATCCTGAAAGTAAAGAGTAAGTAAGGATTACAGGAGCAGTCCCAAAGTTAACCACACAACTTACAATAAAGTGCAGCATAATGGCAAACAGAAAGAGAAAAATGCTGCAGAATAAGCTGGAGAAGAGCATCAGCGGTCGGCGATTGAAGCGCTCCATCAACATGGGACCCAGCAAAGCGCTGGCCAGATTCGTGGAACCAGCGCCCAGATTAGCCCACTCCGCCGCCTGTGGACTGAGTCCCGCTCTGCGAAATATGGACACCGAGTAGTAGAAGATCTGCAAAGAAAACACACAGAAGTTAAGCACCAAGGAGCAACTGCATCGTGGCACAAAGACCCACCGCATTGATGCCCGACAGCTGCTGGCCGCCCAAATAGCAGGAGACAATGATCAATGGCATACGCAGCTTGGGATTACGTAGCACCTGGAGAATTGTGCTTGGCTCGCACTTCACTCTCGCCTCCTGCTCCATGTCATCCAGTTCCGCCTGCAGCGCCGCGCTGCCTGCCGCATAGCCGCGCAGCAGCTGCAACTGCCTCGCCGCCTCCTCCTTGCGTCCTTTCACAATGTACAGCCACTTCGGACTCTCGGGATACCACTTGAATGGCGCATAGCAGATCACCACGAAGATGCCATAAAAGGCCAGTGCGTAGTGCCAATTTTCCTCCCCACCCAGCACCGATTGCAGGCTAAAGATTTGCGCCACCACCACGCCCACTGTCAGACCCAAGGGGCAGAGTGGCGACAATTTACTACGCTGCTGCAGTGCAGCCAGTTCGCTGTGATACATGGGCATGCAGGCGGTGAGCAGTCCGCCCGCTAATCCCACCAGCAGGCGTCCAAGGAGCAGCAGTTCCACCGAGCCAAGCGGCCGGCAGATGTAGAAGGAAAGCGCACCCAAACCCAAAAGGATGCCACATATGTAAAAGGAGGGTCGGCGTCCAAATCTATTTGCTATGGCGGCACCACTCACCGAACCCACAGCGCCGCCCACCAGAAAGATGGACACAACTGTCGCCCAAAGCAGCTCCAAGGCAGATGCGCTCAGCTGCACGCCATAGCGGGCATTAAGCGACTCCTGGCACCAGGCGCGCATGTGCTGGATTCAAAATAGAGTAGGAGAGAGGAGAAAAAAGAAATAAATAAAAGGAGTATAGCAGAGGGTACAATGGGGATAAAAACAGGGAGTATTCCTAAGAGCATAGTCGGGGATATATCAGGGACAATAATGGAGAGGATAACAGAAGGTTTACTTTCCCATTGTAGGAATACATAGTAAGGAATTTAAGAAGGACCTCAACAGAGAGAATAATATTATGTAAAACCGGAAGTAAAACAAAGGGTTAAAGATGTATTAGTCTAGATAGTATAAAATCTTGAGTGCGATTATAATAAGTACCATAACAAGGAGTATATTAAAATGTAAGAACAAGGAATATAAAATGGTGGTTTTGTATTGAATATCAGGAATATCAAGAATAATTGGGACTTTACGGGCTATAACTGGGAGTGTGATTAGCTGTATAATGTCGAATATAACAGAATGTTGTTATAGGATGTTATAACCTAAAATATAAGGGAGTATAATAGGTAATATAAAACAATGGCAATATAACAAAAAATGTCAGGAAGTACAAAAGGGAATATACATAGTTTTCACTATAACATTGACTATAAGAGGGTGTATCAAAAATGCTTTATAGCAAGGATTATGCAACGGTCGCTTTAAGATTGCAACTTCCAGGAATTAAAATCGATTGTTTCAATGGTTGTGGACTTTTTGAATTGAAAACTTATTTTTAAGAACATTTGCTCTTAACCATCACCATTTTTTCAAACACGTAGGATAATGTCTGCCCAGTTAATAGCTGGAATGCTACTTACCGTAGCTGGACTATTAACCACTCCTGTGCAATAGCCCACTGGCACCGCTGCACCCACCGTGGCGCCAAAGAGGGCCAGCTTGATGGTCCAGGTCCATTTGGGCTGCTCCTGTAAGATACGATCTGAGCACGCGGTGTAGTTACAATAATGTCCTGACCTTACCCGGATTTCTTTAGTGCTATCGACTGCCATTAGCGGTGACTCCAGAACTGTCAATGAGTTGGCGCCAAATCTGTCACTCTGCTTTTGTTGGTCCATGGCTGATGCTGCGTGAAAACGTGTCTCGTAATGCGTCTAGGGTGTCACTAAACTGTCCACTGGCAGGTTGTATTTCATTTTGGCAACACCTCAGCGAAATGCAGATAAGGGCAACCTTTATAGTTCAGAGATAGCGACAAGTTTGAGTTGGCTTTAATTTGGTTTTTATATGCACTCTTTTTTTTTTTTTTAAATTGCAGAACTGCCCGCACGGTCGTCCCACCATGCGTCATTTAATCAATATCACGATGCTAATGGATGAGGAGGAGGACAACGATGACAATGACAATGACAATGACAATGATAATGATAATGAAACGCCCGACTAACGTCATTAACACAGAAGCTACAATAAAATGTGCCAAACAATTGTAAAGCATTGTGTTTAAATTTTTTATTTTGTAGTGGCTAAAATGGTTATCTGATGGATCAGGCGACTTCTCACACGCTGATCGTGCGAAAGATGTTGAATCCGCTGTGCGCCGTTGAGAGGATCACGCCCGGCAGCTGGGGGTGCCAGTGCAGCTCCTTGATCTCCTTCTGGCCCTGGTGGATGAACAGCAACTGCGGCGGCAGCTTATTTAACTCATCCTCATTCTGAGCCGGTGCCTGCGCCTGATCGGCATCCTTCTCCACCGCCAGATCCCACAGGGCTATCTGGTCATCGTCGCCGCCCGAGGCCAGAATTGTAGCCTCTCTGGGATTCCACTCGACCGTCGTTATATGATCCGTATGATGTTTGAATGTGGCAATGGGTTTCTGCGTCTTGAACTGACGCAAGTCCCAAATGTGCAAGAAGCCATCATCGCCACCGCTGGCAATGAACGGTTCCGTGTGATTCCACGAGATCACATTAATGTCGCTCTCGTGCGCATTCTCGCAGCTGAGCATGCAAGCCTTCTGCGGCGCTGCTCGGCAATCCCAGATGCGTATTGACTTGTCCACGGAGCAGGAGGCCAGCACGCTGCGCTCGTTGGGGCTCCATTGCAAATCCTCCACGGATGCGGTGTGACCCACCAGTGGGCGCTGATCCACCTTCCAGGTGCCATCCTCCAGCGGACTCCAGATGTGAATATCCCTTCGACAATCGCCCGTGGCCAGCACACCCTCGGCACTGGGACTCCAGTCAATGGCGAAGCCTTCCTGCTGATGTCCACTAAACGTGAAGATGGGTCGGGAGCCGGGTGCATCATTACCCTGCTGCTCATATTGCTTCAGAAGCTGAGCATCCTCGACCGCCTGCAGCTGCGTTGACAGATTCCAGATATTCACGCGTCCCAGTTCACTCCAGGAGGCGGCAAACACATTGTTGCCCATGCGGCGGGCACGAACACGATTCACGCATCCCTGATGCCTAATGAGAGCACAGGTCATCACCGGCTTCTTCAGCTCACTCTTGTCCGGAACGTCATCCTGATCATCGTCCAGCTCTTCATCATCATCATCCCCATCGTCACCATCCTGGGTCTTGTGAAGATTGCTCATCTTCATCACAATCAGATTGTTGATATGGGTGCTCGACGCCTGAGTTCCAGCCACAATATAGGAGGTCATTGGAAAGCTCTCCCGATCCTTGCCCAGCTCATCGGGCAGGATATCGAAGCTGAGGCAAGGCGCACCCGTGGATGCCTGATGCAGCATCACATAGGCGCTCTCATCGCACACCAGCTCTTCATCCTCCGCCAGAGATACGCCCGGCAAATAAACCTGTTTGGGTATCTTTGGGGTGCCATCATCCTGAGCATCCTCCTCCTCATTGTCGCTCTCTATGTCGCTTTCAGCGTCCTCAGGCTCTACAACCTCCATATCGATCTCATTGTAAGCGTTATCCATGGCTAATAAATCAATTCCAATTGTACTCCCAAAAATTGCTTGTTTTGGCGCTGCACGTGTAATTGGTCCAGGAAATAGTGTGACCAGTTGCCTACATATATGATATGCAGTTTTGTTCGGAACTATTTTTCAGCAAACTGCTCTTTAGCTCGTAAATGAACTACTAGAACCTTGACTGCTTTATATAACCCATAAAACGTAACAAATATTTGATTATGTACCTCATTTTAGTAATATCGTGGTTAATCACAGCCGTTTCTTTAGCTCAAAACTTTTAGAAACATGACTTTAATAATCGAGCGAGCTGCTGAACAAAAGTGCGCACCAGAGCAGTAGCCGGTATCTTATTTAATACTAAATACTACAAATAAAAATACCAGCAAACTCAGTATGCGTTTGTTTCGTTGCTTGTGTAAGTTCACTCTTGAGACGGCAAAAAAGCTAAACAGAAGTCGACACCTAAATAATAAAATTTAAATTTCCTAATCAAAATGGCGAAAGCAGGAAATCCGATCAACATTTTGCGCAGCATTTATAACAATGAATTTCAGTGGTAAGTGCGGATGACACACTATACACTTAAATACCTTCCATTGCCGCTTTAGTTTACATAACCTAACTATTTTATTTCCCTTTCAGGATGTTGGTGAAAAGTTTTGGAATGTTTTTCCTAGGAGTGCGTATTGCCAAGGAGTTTGTGGGCGTGGAATTGATGCCCGCTGTGTTGCCGGCCTAGTGATAACTATAACTAAATTCGCTATGTACAAAAACCAATGGAGCAGTTAACTAATTATAATTAAAAAAAACTAAAAATCATTTTTTTTTTTAAATTAGTTATAATTTCTACTAATGATCATGTATTAGGCTATCCGCCAATTTTCTGGCGGTCAGAACCAAATTATAAACTTTTTGTAGAGTTAATTCTAATTTCTGATAACTATTAGCTTCTTAATCCTTGATTCCTTCTTAATTTCTGCTAACGATAAGCTCCTTAATCTTTGACTCATCCATGTCAATCTCATGTATCAGGCTATCCGCCAATATTCTGGGTGTTAATTCTCGTTGGAGGAAATTCGTAACCAGTTTCCGGCTGGGAACAGCTCCTCCATGTGCCAGGATCTCTGCACGGTATTTCTCGCCCGCCTGACGATTAAAGGGATTATCTTCAAAGTACGTCTGCCAGATCCAGGAGGCAATGGTCTTTGATATCAGATATGCATAATACTTGGCACCGTAGCCCACCAGGTGTGAGAAGCGCAGCTGCCACGCCGTATTCTCCGCATAGGGAAGTCCATAGTATCTATTCTGGACATCGCGCAGCGTTGCCGTTGTGCTGGCGCCCTGCTTTGTCACATTTCCGTGATAGACCTGATCCAGGGCGGAGTAGAAGACCTGCAGTTGGGTCTCACTGGCGGCAAACAAATGCTTGGAAGCGCAGAGTCGCAGCAGCATATCCTCCGAGATAGGCTTGTGGGTCTGGAAGTGGCGGGCAAAGGTGCGCAGCACGCGCGGATCACTGGCAAAGTATTCCATGAGCACACTGGGCACCTCGGCGAAATCTGTGGCACAGCGTGTCCCAGTCACATGCTGATATTCCGTGCGTGCCAGCATTGAATGCATCGCATGGCCCATCTCATGGAACAGATTGTCCAGGCGAGCGGGCGACAGCAGTGTGGGTCCTGTCCAACGGGGCTGCGCGAGTCCCAGCATGACCACCACTATGGGCAGCTGATAGGTGCCGTCGGGCAGTCGCTTGCCGCCCTGAATGGTGAAGTGGCAATCCTGATTGGGTTTGCCGCTGCGCTCAAAGAAGTCGCAATAGATGTAACCCAAGAGGCCCTCATCCTCGTGCACCACAGCCAGCTTGTAGATGTCGCTGTGCCAGCTCTCGCCCGGCTCCATTTCGGTGTTTTGCAGGCGAACGCCGTAGAGCGAGTGCAGCAGATTGTCCAGTCCCTCCATGCAGCCGCCCAGCGAGAAATAGGGCAGAAACTCATTAGCCTGCTCCTCCAGCGATTGCCGCTTTAGCTGTGTGGTAAAGTACGGCGTATCCCAGATCTCCACCAGCGCATTAGTCAGCCCGCTCTCCTTGCGTTTCATTTGTGTCATCAGCTCAAAGTCGGCGTCGGCTCGCGGACGCAGTTGCTCCGACAGCTCATCGATGAATTCACGCACCAGTTCCGGTCGCTCCATGGTGCTGCCGTTAAGCGCACGATGTGCATAAGTCTCAAAGCCGCAGCTGCGTGCCAATTCGTAACGGCAGATCAGCAGATCTTTGAGCAACTCCTCCTGGCTATCGGAAGGCTGCAGATACAAACGGTATGCGGCCTCACGCATCTGCACATTTGAAGCATTCGTACAGAGTCCTGTTATGATGATGTTCTCGCCAGCACTGGGAAAGCTGTTAGGGGAAATAAATGAGAATTTGGTTAATGATGGAGTTAATGGGCTGCAAAAGATTTAATATTCTGACAGTTGCATAATACTATAATATTGTCCTTTTAGCCACATAAAGATATCTTTTAAAACAAATAAATAGGACAAAAATATAAGAACTTAGTTACTTTAATTTTTAAAGTTATACAAAAAAAAAACTTTTCAAAATATCTTAACAAAAAAGTTGCTCATACAAGAACTTAATTTTAGAGAAATGGTTTCTCTGACATATACATGATAAAGTATATAAATAATGTTAGGACATAATAGCCATGAGTTTAGTTAAGATATCTGAAGAAAAAAAAACTAATTTAAAATTTTTATTAGTTTTTCTACTCAAGTTTTGATTGATGGAAGCCATAAGATATACAACAAGAATACGTTTCATCAATATAGATTTGGATTAGAAACAGACAACTAAGAATATATATTATTGGCTCACATATAGCTCCTTCCTATGCTCCTCCACTTACTAGTCTCTGATGTCCTCCTGCACACAATTGCGGGAGAGCACTGTTGGCTGCGCAGCGCCATTCATGAACTTCTGACCAAGCTGGAGAATATAATCATTCAGACGGACGACGCGCAGTCGCTCCTCCTCGGGCAGATGGATGCCGCACTGCTCGAAGTCGAATAGAAACAATTTGGCCACATGCTGATCCACTTCGGTGGTGGGCAGGAAGTCACCCTGCTGCACCACTCGACTGAGTGCCTGATAAATTGGCTTGTGGGTATTCAAACTCTCCACAATGCCACAAATGCTGATGCAGGCCTGTTCCGCTGCCTGCATATACTTGTTCTTGGGATGGGCAATCCGTATAAACTCCGCCAGATCGGCCACCTTGCACAGCGAATCGGAGAGCTCATCGAAGATGTCCACCATTTTGCGCTGTCGCTGACTGGAGGTGGCCTCGCCAATTAGCTCCTGTGTGGAGCGTTCCACATTCTCGCGCAGCAGATAGAAGCCCTCGGCGGTGCGCAGCTCCGGCATGCGAAATAGACCCTGGACAGAGAGGCAACATTTATTAATATCATATAAATGAAATTTCCTCGAGCAGGATGATGATTTTTATTGAGATCTGCTAATATAGCAGCTCCTCCTACTTACAAATATATAAGACGAGATTTCTTTCTTAAATAGAATAATTTCTTGAACATGATTTTCAATAATTATATTAGCTTTCTTATATTTTTTCAAGAGCAGCGTATACGTTATATTTATATTCTTTTTCTGGGGTTTATTCATAAAGAGTCGACCAAATTCGTGAATATTTATTAATATTATTACATTGATAAATAGGTTTATTATAAAAGGTGGATATGTGTTTATTATTATTATATTTAAATTGTTAAAAAAATGGTAGTTATAAAATTCCAGAAAAATTCAAATCTTTTTCAGCTAATTATATGTAAATAAGTATTAAATGTTAAGTCGATGGCCTAGCACACATATTCATTTTAGTTATTATATTAAGTATAATTTTTAATATTTTTAAATATATAACTTTCTCTTGGAAAAACTCACCACATCATCGCGGGTAAAATTTATCCTCTTTGCGGGCGGCGCATTGAAGGCGGTGGCCAGCGGTGACCAGGTTGAGAGCAGTTTCCGTTGACGCCAACGTTGCAGTGCAGCATTTGCTGTATTTCGGCTTATTTGTAGCATTGTTGTGGTTATTATTTCAATTGTTTAGCCGACTGTTACATATTCACAGTGCACATGCAATCAGCTGTTTTGCAGCAGAGAGCAGTAAAAATACAAATAGCAACAGTGCTGCCAACTTGCTGCGAAACTTTATTTATTTGTCAAAACAATAAATTCAGTATCAATTTTAAATAATACATCAGTTTATAGTTGCTGGCTATACAAATACAAAATTAAATAATTGCTTCCATTCAACAGGCAGCTTTCAGCGCATACATTTAGTGTTTACCAGCACTGTTCGAAATTCCAAATTAATTGTACTGCTTACCAGCAGTGCGCGAAATTCAAAACTAATAGTGCTGACAACTTGCTGCGTCATTTTTTATGTATTTATTTTTTGATTTGAAAAGTCAAAGCAATACATTTTGTAATTCAAATAATAGATAAGCCCATAATTGTTAGCAATAAAAATAATGAAAAATGTATTAACTGCTTAAAATTAATATTTTATTTTCAGCACTGCTCAAAACTCAAAATTTAAGCAACTGTCAAAATATATATAGATATGCATATAGCACAGAGTAATTGGGTTTTCCAGATGCTGTTGCTACAGGACAGCGCACGAACAGTTTTTTCAACCCAATCCTCGACATGGGAGTAATTGACAAACTTGATCGCGGTGATGCCCTCGCATTTCTGTGCGCCACCAATAATCCCAGCCAGATAATCGTGGCACATCAGCGGACCACCCAAATCGCCAGGACAAACTTGACCCTCTGCAGACGGCTCCACACAGATGTTGCCCTCGGACACATAGTGATCCATGTGACTGCAAAAGGCTTGTGGTCGAACAATGACATCTAGAAACATCATCTCATTGGCATACGGACCATGCTACAGTAAATACATAAGTAATTAAAAGTAATCAATTTGGATTAAGGCGAGACTACTACCGGATACACCTGACCCCAGCCGAGTGTGATGCACTTCATCCCCGGAACAACTTCGATACGATTTCGCTTGATTATCGGCTTCACATGTCGCATATTGCCGGGTATGCGATTCCTCAGTCGCAGGACAGCCACATCGTAGTTGGTATAGCGACGATATTTCGGGTGCACCACAATGCGATTCACACGGCGGCTGTCATCTCTGCCGTACTTCTCCAGGCGGTGCGTCACGCCAAATACGATCAGTATTCCGCGTGGACTCATTATGGACTTGTGCCGGCTGCGGAAGATCACTTTACTTTAGTTTAGTATTACATTTGTTATAAATCCAAAGCTTACTCTGTAACACAATGGGCTGCCGTTAAAATTGTACGGCTGCTTATAATTACGCCAGTGCAAAAATGATTATCGCCGTGGAAGCTTATAAAGTTTAAAGTGCGTATCGATACCAAATTCCTCACTTGCTTGCCATTATCGGGTATAACACCACCGGCGATCAGCATCTGAAATTCATCATCGCTCTTTCTGGTGAAGGTGCCCCGATTGCCGTACCCAGAACCCAACAGCGCCAGCAAGTGGACTGTCAAAAGCGGACTAATATTCATGATTGGCTTACTAGGACTGAGTTTTCAACGAGTATAACATTTATTTGAGAAACTACATAGAAATAAGCATATGCTGATATATTTATATATATGTATATTATATTCTCATGTGTTTCAAAAATCATTTAAGCATCCCTTTTGCATATATACTTTGATGTACAATAAATCTCATTATAATTTTAAAAGATACTGTTTAGTAGTAGTCGGTCGGAAATTAAAGCGTATTTATATATATAATTATTATATCATGTTGACAATTAAAGCAAGATTTTAAAAAACATATGCATGATTTTTATAATCAAGTTATAATTTTTAGAAGTGATTATTATCCTTATTATATATTTTTGAGCGACTACTGTATAAATATTCGAATTCAAGAACATACAGGGATTCCATATGTTTCAGAGTCCTTCGTAAAGTATACATGCAAACGATTCTATAATCAAATGGATATTTTTGAAACACATGAGGGTGGCTAAAACTACAAACATACAGTTGTAACTAACATAGCTTGTACTTAATTATGCAGCGTTTTTTTGTCCACGCTGCAGATTATATGGATTGGCTAATTACGCCCACTGGGCGTGTCAGAATAAGTAGGACACACACACACAAACACACACCACGGGCACATAAACATATACATGTGTATACATATATGTATCTATAACACACTGAGGGGTGGATAACATTAGTAATTTGCTCATTCGGAAATTGTTGCCTTTGCTGTCGCCTCATTTTCGTTTAGGCAGCTTGTAGTTTGACGGCGGATGCAGCTTTAGATGATCCAGAAAAACGGGCTGCATATCCGCACACCAGGATATCTCCTCACGCACTCGAACCGGTCCATCCTTGCATGTCAGCCAGTAGGTGCTCATGAGTCCTTTGCCCTGTGCATAATTAAGTTTGGTTAGGAATGCATATAAAACGAAATTATACAATTTACAATTTAATTTAAATAAATCAACCTAGATCATTTTTGTATACCCTGCACCTAGAGTATCATGAAGTTGTGCTATTGTATGTAACACATATTTTTGCAAAATATATTTAAAACAGGAAATGAATGAACTTGAAATGTGCAATAAATCTAGAGGCTAAGTAATGGTTTCGGGATTGAAAATCCGTTGAGTTTTGACATGGGAGTTTGAAGTTTTGGAAGGATCATTTCAAAGTAAGTAACAAGGCACTTTACAAGCCTTTTTTTTTTGTCAATTTTGGCATGATTTTTGATAGAAAAATGAGTCAACTCAGAATCATTTTTCCCATACATATTTTTTGCACTTTGACGCTACTACTACTGTGGTTGATACTAATTTTGACATATGATTAAATTTAGATTTACACTGAGTTTTTGTTTTCAGTGTATACATACCTTGACATCGATGAGGCCACGATGCTCGGTCTTAAAGCCGCCCACCTGTTGCAGAGCCTCGTGCATCTCCTCGGTGATATGTATCTTCTGCGCTTCGCCGGTGCTCTCCATTCGCGATGCGGTGTTTACAGTGTCACCAAAGAGACAGTAGCGGGGCATTTTGCTGCCCACAATGCCGGCGACAACGGGTCCAGTGTGGACGCCGCAGCGGATCTGCACGAACTCATCGCCGGCGCGGGGAATTCGGAACACAGACGAGGCGTCCAGCAAATCAAGTGCCATTGTTGCAATCTCGCTGATGTGCTGGTTGCCTGTGGCAAGTTTGTTTTTTATTTTTTATTTTGGGGCAAGAACAGACAAACATATGTTTAATTTTTGGCTTGGCAGCTGTACAAACACATTTCGCAGCATAAATTAAGGCGCAGAGGCAGACACAGAAAGTCAAATTAGCACAAGTGCGGAAAGGGGAGAGGAAGAGGGAGGGGTGAGCTGGGTAAATGCCTGTTGCGACTGACAGTGAAATTTGCATAAATTACCGTTTTTCACTGGCAGCCCGGAGGCAACCATATAGGAGTCGCCAATGGTTTCCACTTTGTAGACATCATAGCATTCGATGCGTTCGTCAAACACGCGATAGATGGAATTGAGAAAGGTCACCACCTGCCAAATAAGGTTGCCACATTTTAGTTACAAACTTAATTTACTTACATCTACTACAGTGGTCGTTCGTCAGATAGAATACTTTGGATTCAAAAGGGTTTTCAATTCGGAAAAAAGAGAGCTAGTGAGTGTATCATAATATTATACAAACTTATTAAGCTGGAACTGCAATAAGTCGTTTCTTCTGTAGGTCCAACAAAATTAAGTGGCAATAACTTTAAAAATCTAATTTTTTAACTTAATAATAATTGTGTGTATGCGTAATGCTTGAGTATCGATTAATATTAAATTGATCTCAATTTGGTAGGTTAGATTGAGATATTTAATTACCACTGCTCAGTTTTCAAACAATTTTATATATGAGTCCATTTGTTTTTGGTGGCACAGTTAAATCGTGTCTTTAAATAAATAAATTCTGGAAATAAAATACTTGTAATCATAAAACAAAATGTAGTACCAAGTAAGCATTTTATACTCATTCAAACCTAGATGCATTCAAAATTGCAATTGTATTTGCTAGAAAATTCTAATATTCGAAAGTTCTTCGTATTGAGCGACCACTGTACCTTAATACACTTAAATAGCGACTGTCAATCTTACCTCCAGCGGAGTACACTCGGCGGCAATTTCAGTAAAGCCACAAATATCGCTAAAATAGATGGTAACTGCCTCGTACAGCTCAGCGGGCACCTGTCCCAAAAGAAACCGTTACGTTTACATGTACTCAAAACACACACACATACACACCTGTTGCGTCTGTTTCAGCTGCATTGCAACACTGGGTGGCAGCATTTGAAAAAGCAGCGAGTCACTTTTGCGTTTCTCTCGCTTTAGCTCCTTGGCTTTTATGGACAGATTCATGGCATATAACTGTAAAATGTGCGCATTATTTAACATGAATTGTTCACATTGTATGGTTTATTTCTTACTTGGATTGTTGCTGCCGCATTCTTGACTAGGATGATAATAATAGGGGATACCAGCAGCACAACAACAAGTATGGCAATGCCAATTGCCTCCTTGCGATCCGCCTCCACCAGAGTTTTGTCCACATATTCCCTGCAATATTTATATGTGTATATCAGATCAGCTACATAAATATCCTAGCTAATTGCTGTTTTGCTTTCACTTTATTATTACAAAATTAAATACAAATTTAAGGCTTGAATTGTTGAATGTGAAAATAAAGATTATAAAGTAGTTGCTAATAAGAATTAATTCTTAAATTGAATACTTAATGCATACTTAATAAGACGTCTCAGTGCCTTTTGCAATATTCTCAGATCATCTGTGTAATTGTGCATAAATTCATTGTACTCAATGGCGCTGCGTTCGTCCGAAGTATTTGGCTTATTCTTCAGCACCATGCTGCTCCTGTAAGCAGACTCTGTAAATATGACCATTATTACGAAACTTACTGCAGCTAACTCACATGAGCTTAACACGATGAAATTTCTTGGAACTGGTTATGTTCGTGTACATGGCCTTCAGCATGGGCGCATAGTTCAGCGTGGAGTTGATCAGTTCCCGGGCCAGGAACTCGTAGCGCACATAGGACACAAAATTGTCAGCGGTCAACGGTCCTCGGCCATAGTAGCGTATGCCAAATGAGGTGGCTATGTTCTGGCACTCGATGCTCTTTAGCAGATTCTTGAAACCCACCAGATAGCTATAAGTAAAAACAAATTATGTGTGCTCTAGTCGAGGTGCTTGATAAGGAAATATCCTATTACCATTTCTTCCATTCAAGTTAAATATATTCAAAGCTATAGTATTTATAAACCTCACACTTAAACATGTAAATGTGCTCTAGTCGAGAGTTCCCGACTAGGTTATACCCTGATCCAAGAATCCAAGTCTTACATTCATTCTGTATTCATACATGGAAACACACACACGCGCATGCAAAAACACATTGCGCGCGTCATGCAATTGATTTGCAACGAAAAGTTCCTTATAAATGACCTTCCCAGACTTCAAACTGCCACAACTTTGTCAAATCTGAACCGATTGTCAATCCCGAGGCCATTTTGATCATTATTCGGCATCAACTTTAATTCTACATCTCAAGTTTATGCATTTTTGAAAAAACAAAATTTTGGATTTTTTTGGCAAAAAAAGCGTAAGGGGGGACCCTTACAAATTTTGATTTTTCAAAAAATAGAATTGTGAAATTTTACGTTTAATTGACCGTGGGTGTCTCAACTAGTATAAAAAACTATTTGAAAAGTGATTTTGTGGTGTTTCATTTTTCTGTCAAAAATCACGCCAAAAGTGACAAAAAAATTGACTTGTAAAGTGCCCAAACAACGAAAAGTTCCTTATAAATGACCTTCCCAGACTTTAAACTGCCATAACTTTGTCAAATGTGAACCGATTGTCAATCCCGAGGCCATTTTGATCATTATTCGGCATCAACTTTAATTCTACATCTCAAGTTTATGCATTTTTGAAAAAACAAAATTTTGGATTTTTTTGGCAAAAAAAGCGTAAGGGGGGACCCTTACAAATTTTGATTTTTCAAAAAATAGAATCTTGAAATTTTACGTTTAATTGACCGTGGGTGTCTCAACTAGTATAAAAAACTATTTGAAAAGTGATTTTGTGGTGTTTCATTTTTCTGTCAAAAATCACGCCAAAAGTGACAAAAAAATTGACTTGTAAAGTGCCCAAACAACGAAAAGTTCCTTATAAATGACCTTCCCAGACTTTAAACTGCCATAACTTTGTCAAATGTGAACCGATTGTCAATCCCGAGGCCATTTTGATCATTATTCGGCATCAACTTTAATTCTACATCTCAAGTTTATGCATTTTTGAAAAAACAAAATTTTGGATTTTTTTGGCGAAAAATCATAAGGGGGGACCCTTACAAATTTTGATTTTTCAAAAAATAGAATCTTGAAATTTTACGTTTAATTGACCGTGGGTGTCTCAACTAGTATAAAAAACTATTTGAAAAGTGATTTTGTGGTGTTTCATTTTTCTGTCAAAAATCACGCCAAAAGTGACAAAAAAATTGACTTGTAAACGCAAAAAGTCCATATAAATGCCCTCGCTAGACTTTGAACTCCCATAACTTGGTCAAAACTGAACCGATTGTCAAGCTTGAGGCCATTTTGTTCATGGTTTGTCCTATATATCATTTCTACATTTCAAATTTATTCATTATTGAAAGTTAAATTTTTTCAAATATTTTTGCGAAAAAAGCATAAGGGGGGACCCTTACAAAAATTGGTTTTTAAAAAAATAGATTCTTGAAATTCTTTTATTAATCGATTGTGGGTGTCAAATATAGTATAAAAAACTATAAGAAAAAAGATTCTGAGGTGTTTCATTTTTCTGTCAAAAATCACGCCAAAAGTGACAAAAAAAATGTCTTGTAAAGTGCATAAACAACGAAAAGTTCCTTATAAATGACCTTCCCAGATTTCGAACTGACACAACTTTGTCAAATCTGAACCGATTGTCAATCCCGAAGCCATTTTGATCATTACTTGGCATCAAGTTTAATTCTATATCTCAAATTTATGAATTTTTGACAAAATAAAATTTTAGATTTTTTTGGCGAAAATACCTGCCTAAATAAAATTTTCTCGGACAGAATTTGAACATACATTTTGACCAGAAATCTATATTCTATATTATGCTTATTATCTGATAGTGATAATATATTTAAAACATAAAGACTTCATTTAAATGTGTACAACTTAAATCTCCAAAAAAGCATGTTTTCCAACTAATTAAAGTCATTTAAAGTCAGCTGCAAATGCTGAAAAGAGGAAAAAAACACTTACCGCCAGACGCCACTGTTGTCCGTCTCCTTAATCTGCTCATTTAGGTGATGGAGCAGACCGCGATTAATGGATGTATACCAGTTCATGACTTCGGTAATGGAGCTATCTTCCGGCTCCAGGCGCACACGTTCCCTGAACTCATTGAGGCGACTCTGGAACTCGTTGCGATTCAACATAACCTCCCTGTCATCCTCATCCTCATCTGGCGCCGTCGGCACACTAATCTCGCTCCAAGTGGTCATGTTATTCAACGCATGATCCGTGTTGGCAAAACGCTGTGTCAGATTGGCACTAGAAAACATACAGATATATATGTATATGTACAATACATGTATAAATTGCACTTGGCCATTGTTATGCCACACAAAAGGGAACAGGGCAAAGGTTAAAGTCAACCTAAATCTGTAACGCACCGCTGCTTGCTGCCATTGGTGAAGATATAGAAGGCCACCTCGGAACGCTCCAGCTGCAGCCGTGTGACAACTTTGCCCAAGTCCGTTGCAATGGTCACCTGTCAGGGGCGGTTAAAAATACAAAAATAAGATTATCTTGGCTATATATATGCATACAAACATATAATTATATATATGGGTATGTGTGCGTGTGTTCATTTGCGCAGTTATCAGGTAGCTTTGTGCTATCCTAGGCGTGGTCTTGATTAGTTAGTCGTTAACTTTGTTAGCATTGAATAATTCATCAACTTCTCAACTTTTGCATATACTTATTAATTAGTTAGAGATATATAACCAATGTCTGGCTTATTCGAAAGTTTATTCAAGAAATGAATAAACATCTGTTAAAATTAAATAATTGTTGGAAAATTGCTCTTTAATAATATAATTTAGGTCCTTCAAGCTTTTTATTTAAAGAAATAATATTATTTTTGTGCATGAGCATTTTTAAGAAAGTTTTGCATTTCACAATATTTTTCAACAAATTTAATTTGGCTAAAAGCTATAAGTTTCGTACTTTCACAGTTATGTCTCTTAAAGAAGTTCTATAGATTACTGATGCCTTTATATCTGTCAATGCCGCTGATGATTACTTATGATAGTATTAAACATATATTTCCTACGACTACTCCCAGCCCCTGTTAATTTTCCCAAATCTGTATCGTTTTCAGTAGTCTTACAGTAAAACTTTGAAAGTCACATTTAAGAGTCAACAAATTTGTTTGCTCGTGCTCTCGTTGACATGACATCGGCATGCCTGCGAAAAAGCCAAATTGTCACGGCTAGGGATTTATTTATTATTTATAATTTACTAATTAATTTCTGTTGATTTTGGGAAACAATTAGTCGTAATTGGCTATAACTGTTTGTCAGCCAAAGGCAGTTAATGATACGACTAAAACCATTCAAGCCAAAAATAAATCAAGTTGATATATTTACATTACTGGAATTAGCTTAGCACTGAATTAATTTTTGAATCTGTCAAGTTGTTAAAGCACAACTGTCAGCTGGTTTTTTCCTCATAATTCATTGCTTAGTTTTTAAAATAGTTACCCCCTCCACTTTGAATAAGTGGAGAGAGAGTATGCATTATTCGAGGCTACCCACAATGTATTGCGTTGCTTTGCATTCATAAGTACGTGACCCAATTCGAGGGGTTGTTGTCCTTCAGTTCGCATTTCCTGTGTGTTTTCCTGCCACGCCCACGCCACACAACTTGTAACTGTGCCATTGCATATTTCGTCTATCAATTCACTTTAGCATCAAGCAATATTTTTATTATTTCTCTATCATATTTTGCGCACGCATTTGCATAAAAAGCGGACAGGGTGGCCTGATAGGGGTTGTGGGTTGGGGGTTGCAGAAAGTCCATTACCACTCAAGATGGCAGAATTGCTTGAGTGCCTCGACGAGAGCTTGCTCCATGCGGACTTCAAGCACACTTCACTTACCTGAACAAACAACTATTGCCGATTGGCGACACGCTTCCACTGTTCCTCCCCACTCCCCCCTCCGCCACCATAATACCCATTACCATGGCCACAGGACACTCGCTCGAGGCTACATCTGTTTGCTGGTCAAGTGAGCATTGAGCGGCACAAGAGTCTTAAACAAACGCCAGCAAACCATGAACCGTGCTCTGTCCTCTACTTGACGTATGATTGAATTTCAGCGATAAATTTTAATTACGCTCTCACTCTCTTTCTTTCTCTCGTTTGTCTTCTGTTGTCGTATACGTTGTACCCATTAAAAATGAGTAACAGTGGGTATATATTAGAGAGGACAGGACTAGTAGAGTAGACTAGTAGTAGTAGTAGTTTTACCCGTCAATTTAAAGTCCTTCGATTGATAAATATCAATTTTAAGCCCCAGTCTATTGTGTGTATCTCAGCGATTATAAGAGCTTCAGATTCTTGTGTGGCATACACAGATTAGGTTACAGTTTCTCATCAAAACCTTCCTCCAATTAATAATTAACGCCCTTAAAAATCAAGAATTTCAAATTCAAATTATGACTTTGAGTCTTCGGTATCAAAAGTAATTTAAAAATATATTTTAATTGAAAAGACTGCCAAATATTATAATCTCAAACTCAAAATAAATAATAAAATATAAAATATAAATATAAATCGCATTGAAAAGTATTTGGATCGTCTTGATATATGGTACATGTACAAATTCTAAGTTCATCTTTGTGGACTGAATAAAAACGGATGTTTTGGTTTAAATAAATATATTTTCTATAGAGAGTGGAAGAAGCGCAACTAGAATATGTATATCTATGAATGTATTTATTGCTTATAGGGTATCCTACAAGTCGATCTCTTATAGCTCTTGTCACTTACCTGCGTCTCAATATCCGCCACATCAGCTCTATACTCCAATATCTCCTGCAGTGTTAGCGATGTTTGCACAATCAATGCCAATATTGGTATAAATGGTAGAATTATCATCTGGAAAATGTATACAGAGTTGCAATTGAGAAAAAGCTGAAGAGCTGAAGATTTGCTACACACACACACACAGCCAAGGACTATATATTCTCATTTGTGTGTGTGCGTGTGCGAGTGTGTGTGTGTTTGTGTCTGTGTCTGTATCCTGCAATGTGATTAGTCTTTATCGTGTACTGTAGCTAATCGCGGCACTTCATTTGGTCAACGGCACGTGACCGGCCCCTCCTTGCCATCCTTCCCCCTCCGGCCCACGACAACTTGTGTGCTAATTAAGATGCATACGCTTTGCTAATTAATGCTGAGTCACTCACTGCCCTACTCACCTGCATCAGCTGCAGGCGTCGTCCCGTTTTTATGGCCGGATTTCGAGCAGCAGCGCTGCAGCATCTGTTGCTGCCGCCATTCGAAATATCCTCGGAACTAATCGAGCGCACAGAAATTTTATCGAGCTGCAGATTGTGGTGCGTGTGTGTGGGCAACAGTAGCAAACCACCACCACCACCACCATGGTGGCTGGCACCACCATCGGCGCGAGCAGCGGGATGATTCGATTTGCAGTTGCTAATGTTGATCTTAATGCACGTAGATGTGGCAGCTGATGCGGATGCTGTGGCTGAGGCTGATGCGGATGCGGTTGCATCCAAAGCCGTTGTCTCCGTTGTCCTTTGCATTGCGTGTTGTTGCTGTTGTTATTGTTGGTGCTGTCCTTTATTCAATTTGCTGGCTGCTCGACCATTTAGCATATTGTGAGCACATTGACAACGCCTCATAAACACAAACGTTTATTGCTGCATAAAAAGCGATACATAATTGTTGCCTCCTTTCCGATACGATTGGATTGGATTCGATTGGATCTGTCCTGCCCACACACTTGTAGAGTTTCCGTCCTGCCAGTAATGAGAAGGGGCGCGTCAAATAATTGCAAAAACGGATAAATAAACACATATGGGCACAGAGACAACACCACCCCCACCACACCACCACACCACACCACCCCCCCTACTCATTCAGTCAGCGTCATGTCAGCACAACAAATTTGATGGATGAGCTGACTTGGGTTCGGGGGTTTGGGGTTTTAGTGGGCAAGGATTGTGCTGTGTCCTGTCGCACTTTCTGTTTAATTGAAGCCACATTTGATAGCCGCCAGTACAAATGGAAAGCGCTTGCTGTTGTGTAAATAAAGGATTATTTGTTAAAGTAAAGTATCTGAATGTGTAGCGCGTTTAGCAAACAATTTCTGCACACAATATCCTTTTTACTGTTTGTTGCTCTTCCTGTTTACTTTTCACACACATCAAGCGCATTTATTGATTAAAGTTTTAATTGCGTTGACAAATTGTCATCAGCTGGGGTGTAAATCAACACTTTAATGTGAGAAGCGATTATAAAATTAATGACCAACCATAACGCTAAAATGCACTTTATATATGTACAATATGTGTAGAGTATATTAAATATGTGTCATAAATTTATCAATTTAAATTGCATACACAGCATGTAAAATCATTGTGTGTAATATTCCACATATCGCTCTCGCACATTCACCAATAAATATTATTATTATTATTATTTTTATTGCCACATTAAATAATGGTGCACACAACAAAATTCAATTATCTATTTGGGAAAAAGCACTTAAATACCGTTAAGACCGCTGGTGGGTGTTTTTGCTGTTTTGTCCGTCACAAGGAATATTTTGTTACGCGAGGAGCGCCCAGAAGCAACTGAACTTAAACCTGTTGAGTTTCGTCCGTTTATAGTCATGTTTCTACACATGTCCCTGGGGGATGGGCTTTGGGTCAAAAGCCACCCAAAGGACCACCCTAAAATGTTAGACTGTTAGCTAGCTGTTAGCAGAGTCAACTGCACATTTGTGCTTGTGAACTAAAAACGAGTTAAAGTTGCTAAAATTTCAAATAATATAATTACATTTATACTTTTTATTTATAACAATAATTTTCATTTTACAAATTCTAAACGTTAAATACAGTTTTTAAACTATCTCAAAACTTTGTGCTTAAGTGTAACGGCCAAGTCAAAATGTTAACAGCGTAAACTGCTTGTTGCACTGCATGCAACTGCTTGCTGCACTGCTCAGAGCGATGCAAAAGCTGCCTGCTACTTTCCACTCAATGCATGTCTAAGGCTGCCTGCTATGGCTAGGACCTTGCTGACATTTTCGTTGCTTTTGAATAACGGCTTCAATTTAACTTGCATTTAAACACGTCGTATGATTAATATCATGCCATTAATGAAGTTATTATACAAAACATACGCTTGCGACTATGTAATTTAAATTGTCTGTCTTTGTCACGCCTTGTTGTGGCATGAGATCATCGTTGCCGATAAACCGACTCCATTGTCGCTTCCAAAAGACCGCCTAGAGCTAAGCAGACTTTCCAAAAATAAAAACACACACAATAAAAAAGCAAAAACGGCCATTTGCATAACTAGCTGTAAAAGTGTATAAACACTAACAATCGGCAGCGATTGGCTGAATTCGAAATACGCCAAAAAACGAAATGATATTCGAAACGGAAAAAAAAGACAAAAATTATACACTCGGATAATGTGCTTGGTAAGCAGAAACCAGTTCTAAACAGTAGAAAGAGCGCGTCAGGCTAAAAACAACAAAAGCACAAACGCTGCTGTTGGTCGGAACGATTGGAGGCATCATTGGAGACCACCTTGATGCCACCTTGATGCCGCCTCACTGCCTCACCTGCCTCACCTGCTTCGCTTCTCTCTTCCCGACTATCGATTCTGAGTTCTCGATTCTCCTCCTCGCCAGACATACATATGAAATACAATTGGGATCGGGTAACTTTGAACTGGGCGGCTAGGTGTTGCTGCCTTGTCGCTGCTATGTGGTGTCCAAATTGATGTTTCAATAAAGACTATAAATTTATGACTTACGAATCAAGTGGTCAGAGATATTCCCATTCCCAGCGGACCAACGAGTAGGTGTCGCCATTGGTGCCACAATGAATTAATTTCGACAATTTATGAGCCAATCTTACCGGCCAACAGGCAACAGGCAATAGCCAAGAAACCGTCTTGTCTTTCAGCTGCTCGGGTGGTCGATCGTTTCTATTCGAGAATTGAATTATAATTTGATGCCCTAACGCATCTGCATACATTAACGAATTGATCGGGCCACATAAATCTGGCAGCTGCGACACAATTAGCAGTCGCGCCAACTGACCAAAAGCCGCCACCCAAAATTGACAGCCGCCAACCAAATAAAATGTCTCAACATAAATAGTCCGCATTGCTACGGCCCCAAACAGCTGAAAGATAAACATTAACGTTTACTCTCAGATGATCTATGGCAAGCCGAAGCAGCAATGCTCTTGATAGCAATTCTTTTGTAAATGATTTACATAAAAGTTAATGGGACATTGTACCAGGAGTACTTGCAACTTTATGAGGAAAACATTTTTTCTGTTTGTTATTTGCACATTGTTGCATTTTCTGTGCTTTTTTTGATCACACTTTTAAAGTTCAGTGCTTTATTTTTAACAGGAGTCACAAAATACGTTAAAAAACCCACTAAAAATATCGGTTCATCGTAAAAATGGAATACAACTTGTAATTTGTAAATTTGTAAATATGTATCTTAATAATATATAATGTACCCGAAGTCCCCTGTCATGACTTATGTTTTATCTTAAATTTGTTTAGTCAAATATAGTCAACAAAGAAGAAAATCATATCAATAAAGAAACAAATTTCTATAAAAAAAATTGTTGGTATATCTATCTAAATTGTAAACTTCATAGAAAATGTAAAACTGATTATATTATAATAATATTATTATGTTAAGTTAGAGTTAAAAAGAGTAAAAGTTAACTAAATAAATTCTTTCAATAAGCTATATTGACGAACTTTGAGCAAACAGAGTGTATAGTTAAATATACCCCATAGAGATACACTATTCAAAAGGCTACGCAAGAGCCGGAACCAAGAGCTGTCCACATTCTGCAGCCTTGCCATGAACTGACTCTTAAAATGTCTCATTTAAATAACTTGCATGCATTTAGTCATCCTTTTTGTCCCAAGTTGGCAACACCCGGCCAAACAGGCAACAGGCTCTCCAGTTGTTGTCGTCGTTGTTGCTGCTGTTGTCTTTGCTGTTGTTGTTGTTGATGTTGTTGTCGTTGCAGGCATGCGCCTTGGGCGCAGAGCGACAACGACAACAGCGACGTCAACTTAAGTGGCCAGCCCCGTGGACAAAGTTGCCTCGTTGCGGCAACTCGAGAGTGTCGAGAGTATGTAAATCTTTTGCTTGGCTGCCATTGCGATTCTTGTTGGGATTGGACTGGGATTGGGATTGGGACTGCAGCAGTTGTCTTTTGGCTTGATCGATTTTGTCCACGTCACTGGATGGTGGCTGCCGCATTGTCACAGGCCATTCAATTGTTTGACTCCAACAAAGGATACATGTGTGTACAACAAAGATTTACATCTACGAGTGTTGTCTGTGTGCATGTGCATGTGCATGTGTGTGTGTGTGTGTGTGTGTGTCTGGACATAATGGAGACATTGCCGTTGCATATTTTATTGTTGTTGCTCTTGTGCAAATCTTTATTTGACAAATTTTTGCTTGCTACAAAAATAACTGATTCGTGATCTTCTTCAGCTGCAGCAACAACAGCAACAGCAGCAACAGCAACAACAGCAGCAGCAATTGAAGCTGGGGTTTTTCTTTTTTAATTAATTCAAATGCAATTCAGCTGCGAGTGAAGACGCGCTGATTGAAGCTGAAAGCGAGCAGCACGTGAGCGCAGACTGTAAACTGCAGACAGACGGCAGACAGACGGCAGACAACAGACAGCAGCCACTGTCACTTTTTTTTTCGCTCACAGCTGCTGCTGCTTCCTCTTCTGGCTGACCGAGGCAGGAGCAGAGTGGCGAGGAGTGTGGTGCGGTGCGGTGCGGTGAGGAGACGAACGCTCATTCAGTAAACGTTTGTGATTTGTAACGATTGTGCAGTACATAAATCAGTCATGGATTTATTGCGAGAAATGAAATTTGCTGGCATCGACTCCAACTCCAACTCCAGCTCCAACTTCGACTACAACTTGCCTGGGTGAAGGTGAAGCATCTTCTTGGATTGTGGTGGCTGCCGCTGCCGCTGGGTCGTGGTCGTGGTCGTGTGAGTGGCGCTGCGTGTGGGTCGCATAAATTTCACGCTTTGCGCAGGCGCTGCTACAAATCGATGTTCTGTTTTTTTTTATATTTTACTGTATTTTTTTTGTAGTCTCTTCTCTTTTTTATATCCTGTATCCATTGAAAATGAGTATCATAAAGGTGTGCATGGAAGCATCTCCGATATATATATATTCCTGATCTGTCTGTCCTTCTGTATTAAAATAAAATGTTGAATGTAACTTCTTGTATACCAAGGCAGATCAGGTTTAATTTATTTTATTGATAACTCGTCTTGTTCAAATATATCGATAAATATATATTTCCGATTACCGTTTTTTGAGCACTTCTTAAATATATTTCAGTCTATCCGAAAATAAAACACAGGAGTTTTTAAAGAGTGAGTTTACTAAATTTGGGCCTCGTGGAAGAAAAAGAACAGAAATTTTCTAAAATGTGTAACTCCATATAAAAGAATATAAATAAATGTAACTACTAAGTACAGGGTATAACCTAGTCGGGCTTTCTCGACTAGAGCACTCTTACTTGCTTTGAATTTTTTTTTTGTTTGTTTTATGTATGTTTTTGCTAGATTTTATGAGGCAAGCGGCCGTGCAGCGCCGCTGGCTAAAATCGATAGTGCCGATAGTTTTGACAGTGTTTCGACGAGACGAACCAGGAAATTGTAAGCTGAACACAAAACATATGTATATAAAACTCTGACCTGGCTGCCATTAGCATTGGAAAAGCCATAAGGGCAGATCACGAGTCTCAACTTGGCCAAGATGTGTCCCTGTTGCACCTTTGGCAGTTGCTATTGTTGTAGTTGCTGTTGTTGTTGTTGTTGTAACGTTAGCCTGTGGACACGCAATGCGCTGCTAATTGTTCAGTGGGGCCTACAACAAATGCCCAGCTGAAATGCAACTGAGCCGCTAACTGCAGACGGTTGCCAGACAAAAGTAAAAAGGTAACATTTTCAGTTGAATTATTCGCAATCATATCTGATTGCATGACAGTTCTCAATTACTTTTTCGGCATTTTTCATTCATACAAAAACGACGTTGTCCCATGGCGAAATTGTGAGAAATATGAAAATGTTGCCAAACGTATTCGCCATTTGTTTTTTGGCATTTAATAAAACGCAGAAGATATTCATTTTAATTTATGTAAATAATTTGATGTGATCATGAGAAAACACCTTAAAACGTATTCCATTTTCTATATCGTTTGCAGTACTTCAATACTTTAATTAGGGTTTTGTTTATCTAAAAGAATAAAAAAAAATAAAATTATTAAATAAATATTATATAATATAGCATTAAATTAATTGAATTGAATTTCTCATTGTCTGTGATAATAACTTTTCTGATAATTGTAACAATATTTTAATTTGACAAAAATTTATGGCTAAACGTTTAAGGATGCGGCAGAGAAGGGAAAAAGAACATTAGAAGAGATTTCATGTTTTCATAACCAACACATTTAAGAATATTTTTACATTAAATTGATAAGAAATATAAAAAAAAGACCTGCAAATAAATATAATTTGAACTGCTTCTATGTTGAAACTCTAAATTTTGAAATGAAATTCCACTCAAATCCTGTTTAAGCCAAAATCCTTAAATGGGTTCAATGCGCCCAAGAAACGATTTCAGTTTCCCTTTTCTCGTTTAGCTGTTGTCTGGCCTCTAACCGTTTTTATTTAGCTTGTGTGCATTCCCGTTAGCTTTGTGGCCAAAAACTTATAATTTATGGGGCTGGGGTAAACTTTGCCTAATCCCTGGCCTAATCGTCTGGGCTGCTGCATGCCAATCCAATGCCACAATGCGCCATGGTCCGATAGCAAACCAAAAATACCAAAGCAACAGCGCAAAAAAAGTCAGTCACCTCAGAGCCAAAGCCAGGCTTATATATATATATCTATATATTTATGTATCTATATATATTTTACTTTCTTGTGCGCTTTTGTCGTTTTCATTTTCGTTTCATTTTGTTGGCTTCATAATTTATTATCGCTTCAAAGGCATCTCAATTATGGCTCCTGGCAGACATGAAAACCAAAGCGAAGCCAAAGCCAACACATACAATGGAAATCTCTGGCTAATATCTGGCTAGTATCTGGCGTATCTGGCGAATACAAATGCGTTCGTTTTGTAAATCTGCAATCGAGCAATTACAAAAGTTTACACAAAACTTTATTCAATTAACTGCTATTTTTGGCATGGCGTAACGTTCGTTTTTAGCCGCTTTCGTTGTGATTATGTACCGTTTATTGGTGTGAAACTGTGCAGCGTGTTGCGAGGTTGCAAGTTGGCCAGGTTTGCAACTCTTGCTGCGCATTTGCTGCTCATGCTCAGTTGCAGCTTCAATTTGAGGCACATTGCAATCGTGACGTGATTTTGATTGCCAGCGGCCAAAACGAAGGCGAAGGCGAAGGCAAACTGTATACTGTATACTGTATATTTTGCCAGCCATTGTTGCCAAGTTTTTGTTCTCTCGACCAACCAACAAAAAGCAACCCAAGGAGCAGCCAGAGATTTGCACACTTTTACTTTTCCAAATCTTTGGGCCATTGTTTTCCTTTTGCCCACCCTTGCAGGCAGTCACTCAATTTGCCCGGAACTATAAATCCAGCCACTATATCATTACTGTCTCTGGGCATAGATTAATCGTAGACAAATTGTCGTCATGTCTGAACGTTGTCTGCTGCATTTCAATTGGCCCCCGAAACGAAGACATAAAACCAAACCGGCAGGTGTCGATTTTCGATTTTCTATTTTCTTTTCCTTTCTTAATATTTTTTTTTGTGGTGGTGTCTTTGATTTATGCGACTATTCAAAAAGTCAAAATTCAACACTTCAGTGCTTGTCAGAAGATCAAACAAATGACAAATATGTGAAATGGCTACGAGGAATTTGTTGAACTGTATAGATATCCTGTAATCACATTGATATTTGTATTTTATAGATTATATTAATGATATGATGTTCTCGATATTTCTTGCACAATTTAAGATAATTATAAATTAAATAGTTATACATAAAAACGTAGCATATCCGACTGTCACAACTAGAAATTAGGTTACGATATGCCAACTATAATCAGTTAATCAGTGTTTGTTTGAATATATGTTAACTATATTTAACTGTACAGGATCAAAAGTAGCTTAAAAGTGGTATCAAAGTGGCTATGAAGTGCTTCAAAAGTGGCTTAGAAGTAGTTTATAAGTTTATAGTAGTGTTATAACAAATATTATTGTAAAGTTCATATTCACTATGGTAACTACTGTTTTAAGATAAAATATATTCATTTATCAGAATAACTTTGAAACTAAGTTCAAGTCTTTTAATGTGTGTTTTAAAAATATTTTAAATATGTTTGAGTAAAGTACAAATATCATTAGCTCAATGAAAGAACCGTTTATTTGCAATTTGAAACTTATTCGAGAATTAAATCAAGTTGGGCTTAAATTAATTATAACTAGGCTAAGCATATTATTAATTATTATTATTTATGCATAAGCTGTAGCAAATATACCCCTTCTATGCCCATGTGTATGGTATCCATTTACAAATTCCATAGGTGCCCAGCCCAAGCACGCTTCGTTATTATTAGAAATTCCAGGCATAGAACTTGCCCAAGCATTGACGCATATTGAAATATATTTTAACTCCGCTCCCTGCAGGCCCCTTAGGAAGTGGCCACAAACAAATGCAATGCGACTTCAGTGGTTGTTATTGTTGTTGTTGCTGTTGCTGTTGCTGTTGTTGGTTGGTTTTGATGACGATGATGACAAATGGCTTCCATTTCCTTTTTGTTGATCGTAGCCGATATCAGTTGATACTTACTTATGTATGGCCAAAATAAAAAAGTTGTCTCTTGACTCAAATGGAGTCGTGTGTACTCAGTGGCTCATTTTGGGGTATGCCAAAATTGCGGCGATCGTGTATTTTGTTTCATTTTCGGTAAAGGGTATAGAATGAGAAATGCGCTAATTACACGCACTGAGCACTCGTTAATTGAAGTTGTCAACGGGCATGTCAAAAATATGCGACTACCTTTTTGGTTCTCCGCTGTTGTTTTCATGTCGGTGGTTCGTGGTAAATCAAAAGGCTGCCTCCGATCATGGGCAAGGGCATGCGACAATGTTGCCGCCCAATTATCTGTGAATTGAACTAAGCAAAAAAAAAAAGGAAAAAACAAAAAAAATTGATCTGCTGGCAATGGCGCCATTAATTATCGCAAAAACGGATACATTTCTTCATAATTAAGCGGGTGAATGACATATGCAGGCAGCTGGTTGCCAGTCAGCAACAGCAGCAGCAGCAGCAAAATCCAACCTCATGCAAAGGTGACCAGCCTAATGACAACATCGCTTCCGACTCGCTGCACAACTGCAGCTGTTGGCTGCTGCAAGTTGCAAGTTGCAACTGCAGCTACAACTTGCAACTGCAGTGCTCCATGGGCTCCATTAGCAGGAGTGATGCAGCGCCTAATAGAGAAGCATTACTCATGCTCAGCAGGACATCGTTATGGCCGCGTGTCTAGCCGGGATTCATTGGCCATGGAGTTGCCGTCTCGCATCTTGCATCTTGCTGGCTGGCTGCGTCTTTGCATCTTTGGGGCTCAGTGTGCGTTCGAGTTAAACATGCAATTGAGAAATTTATTAAAAATCATTTTCTTTAATTTGGTTATTTATGCACAGGATCAAACATTCAATTAGGCTGATGTTATAAATCTCGCATTCATTTTTCACATGCTACAACCACGCGTCGCATCTATAAATCACACATACAGAGTTGCAACTGCAACTGCAGCCGCAGCAGTCGCAGCAACCCACGGGACACCAACTCCCAACTCATCTTCAGTTATCCAGACCGCATCCCTCAGCCTCGATTGGCCAATCTTTTTAATTGTCAATAAAATAATAAAAGCAAAATGTTTTGTCTTTTTTTTTGCTCTGTTTTGTTTTTCGAAAGGTTAAAAGTGAAAGATCTCCTGCTGACTCGCAACAATGACAAAATGCTTAACGAATTACGAGCTTTTTTTTGTTTTCATTGTTATTGTTTTTTTGCTGTATTATTGTGTATTTATTTGTCATGTTCGGCACGAAAAATGAGAGTAATAAGATGCACAAAATCCGATAATAAATAGCAAAAACTTTTAAATATAAATCTTTGTGATGTTGCAAACATTTGTATGCTCTTTTATAGTCCAGCTTTTATGGTTGAAAATGTCAGCTATGGCTGGCAACCAGTTCTTTATAGATAGCTTAAAAGCATTTACAAACAAAACTAAAATAATTTTTAAGTGCAAATATATAGCTGTAAAAGGGCTGTAAATGGATCTTAATATGTATTTTTCTTTTATGTAGTTTATTTCGGACTTTGCCCATTAAAAATGTGTAAAAAGGGTATAAAAAATGTTGAATGCAAATATATCTGACTATAAAGTATATTTTTAGACTGACTGAAGTATATGTAAAGACCAGGGATTATTGTGGGTGAACTAAAAATTTTTATAAACAAATATTGGCAAATATTTAATAATTTTTATATATTAAATAATTATATTAAAATTGCACTTAACAAAATAATGAAAGTATATGATGAAAAAAAAAAAATGTATAAATAATAAAATACAAATAATTATATAAAAATAAATAATAAAATAATCTATATTATATGTATTTTTATTAAAGTAAAAAATTCCAAATTAATGGCCGTTTCATGGACAGAACTAATTGTAAACTTTTAAAACCACCCGCGCCTTGTTTTAAGCCAGCAAATTGTTGCCAATAAATTGACAAAGCCAAATCAGTTAACGAATATTACAAAAAGAAAACTCAACAAATTTGGGACATTTGTTGAGCTGACCTTTGGGCTGACCTTATGCGCAGCAAAAGTAAATCTCAGCTGCGGCATGGACTTAATAAAGCCAGAGCAGGAAGCTCGCCAGTGTTGCCTTATCTATCGCTCCAATCGAACCTGGGTGGGTAGCAGAGTACAGATTGTGTAGCACCTACCCCTCGCCCCCTCCCCACTCATATATGTATGCAACCGGGCTGGATCATAAAATAAACGTAATAAAAGCAAAATCAACTGAGAGACTTGTTGTTACTGCTGCTGCTGTTGCTGCTGCTGGTAGTTATTGCTGGTAGTTGTTGCTGCTGGTTGGGCATCATCAAAAAGCCGACAAATGGGGCGTGACGCGACTATCAGCACGGCCAGGCCCCCTTTTAGTGGCTCTACATTGGCTGTGGCAACAATTTTTGATATAATAAATTGCATAGAAACATAAATATAATTTTTAACGCCCCAGAACGACAGACTCACAGCATAACAATTAAGACATCATAGCCCAACAAAGAGTGAAAGAGCGAGAGAGTTGTTGTAGAAAGAGATATATGGAGATTTAGCTGGTTGACAAAATGGTGGCATAAAGCTAAATAATAATAATAAAACCCGCTGTCCACAATAAATGGCGCTTTAGTTGGCGCTTTTCGCACTCTCACATTTTTCACGCAAGTGGACACAAAAGGCGCGCCCTTGATCCGCCCCAGCTTGACAGTGTTTGCCCCGGCATAGTAATCATAACCATAGGCAACAACAACAACAACAACAACAACAACAACAGCAACAACAATAAAATAAAACCCATAACGTTCCGCGCATGCGCACTCTGCTCATATTTGTCTGTCTGTGTGTATTTGTTTGTGTAGCCCCCTCTTGCCCCCTTGCCACCTTGCCACATAGCTCTTGGCTCAGTTGATGGCTCTGCTCGCGCTGTGCGCACGCTGATTGATGACTTTCATTTGCCATTCGGACAGGGCTACATTAATATCAACAAGAGCGTCGTCCTCCAGCTAGCTAGAGCCCCAGTCTCAGCCGGAGCGGCCTGCTGCTCATCAGCATTCACTGCTCTCGAACAGAGCATCATTTGGCTGTGCCTCCGTCTGTGACTCTGACGGTGACTCTGACGGTGGCGACGGCATCCTCTCGCTTTCGGGGCGTCACAATTTGTGGAGGGAACACCC
This sequence comes from Drosophila maculinotata, assembly GCA_035045305.1. Classification (NCBI taxonomy): domain Eukaryota; kingdom Metazoa; phylum Arthropoda; class Insecta; order Diptera; family Drosophilidae; genus Drosophila; species Drosophila maculinotata. The sequence goes on from JAWNPD010000387.1 coordinate 12,186,734, forward strand.
AGGAATTTGTGGCATTTTATGGCCCTGGTGTGTTTGACTATTGCTTGGCGAGTGTTTGCACAGCCATCCACAAATCCACAAATCCACTTTCCATTAGGTACACATGCGAGCATAATCGTTCTGGGCCGTGTTAAATTTATGAGTACTCGTATTTAGTTGTAGTCACTGTTTGTCTGTACTCTACCTGGGCATAGGCAATTTAGCTAAGGCAACGATCATGAAACGATCATTTTCAACTAACTTTAACGATAAAGAATCTTTGTTAAATATTAAAATATCTATTTTTTAGCAACACATATTTTCATATTTTATACAATCAAAATTAGTTTTCTCAAAAATTCGTTATGAACTGTAAAAAAACCATTTAACAGACTTTACGAAAATATATAGAACAATAAAAAAACATTAATATATTTTTATTATTTATTTAAAGTGGAGAAACCACTGAAAATGAAGGCTAGCAAACGGATAAAATGGTTAAAAAATGCATAATATTATAATAATCTTTACAAATTTAAGGAAGACATTTTCAAATTCAATAATAATAATCATAATTTAATATAGAATGGAACATCGGTTTGTAGTATTTAGTTCTATATCGATTCTAAATGAATCGTATTTCTCATAATTATAAATATAACTTATGTATCTATTAGAGTACAGCAGCTTCGCTTCTCATTTCCCGCTGGTGGCTTCCAATCTACAGCTCCATTTGGCAAAAGAAAAAAAAAATATATCTGCCGGAGTAGACAGCGGCAGCTTGGGCCGTTACAAGCTGCGAGTTGGAGCCATTGGAATCATTACTCACGCGCACTAATCCCAGCGACTCCATTTGCCAGCTGGAGTTGGAGTTGGAGCTGTAGCTGGAGCTGGAGAAGACGCGAAGCCAAGAAAAATCACATGCGCAGCATTTAAAGATTTGGGGCGCAAGCGGGAAAAAAGCAAAAAGGCAACAACAACGATAAGCAGCTCGGAAAAACTGCAGAGGCAGCAAAGTAGTAAGCCAGGCCAATTGAGTTGTTCCCCAACTGGCCAACTGGCCAACTGGTTGCTCCTTGGGTTTGAAGCTGCTCTTACTCTAAGCATGTGCTGCACGTAATGGTGTTGCATTTATTAAAGGCTTTTGTGCGTGCGGGCCAGGCTCAGGCTCAGACTCCACTCTCCATCTCTCTCTCTCTCACACTCTCTGCATGCTTAATCCATAAATGGAAATTAATGGTTTAAATACGAATGTATTCGGCGGCCATGTGTAAACTGAAAGAAAAAGAGAAGAAGAGAGACGCAAGCGCAGGCGCAGTCGGTGCCTGGGACAGGCTAATGGCTCTGGCCTCGTAACGGTACCGCTTGAGTGCCACTGCATTTGCGCCATGGCCAGCAAAAATATTAAGACATAAATGTCGTCAACAATGATACGGACCACGGTTGCCGGTTCTGGCGTAGGCGGCACAGTGGTGCATCTACATGTTTGTTGCGCTCAAAATGGGTTTTCAATTAAGGTACCGCGCATTATCCATATATCATCCGATTGGCTGTCGTAATGAGCACAACAATAACACACAACAACACCTCCCCTTTCCCCCCACCCAAAACACACATAATCAGCGTCGGAAATGGGCAGACAGATTAGCGCCCACCAGGCGCAAAGAATCTACGCCACATCTTTTGCTAGCCATTGTTGGCCCTTTTCTTGGGTCATTTGCTGGCCAGGGTTGTGGCTGTGTTGGCCTGGTCAGCACATAAGTGCATATAAAAAATGATACCACAATTTATGGGCGACATCTAATGGCGTTCAGACTGCAACAGTGTTGGCGGATTTGTGGCCAACGCAGCAGCAACATTGCCACGTTTGCCACGTTTGCTGCATGCTGCATGCTGCATGCTGCATGCAGCACATCTCATAAAACATAATCAAGTTCACATTCAGTGCCGGTCGCCGGGGCGACAATGGCAGCTCGCATCCTGCCTAGACTCCAACTTCCACTATGCAAGATTAATTTTGCAACCATATTGTCATATTTCCTTGTTGCATGCGTCACTTCAGATGCTGTGGCAAGTTCCTTCTTATTTTTGTTTTGTATTTTTTTTTATAAGCGTTTTGATTCCATTAACGCACACAGTTGCAAGCTGGCAGTGCAGTTCGGATCGCATGGGATCCGCATCGCATCGCATCGGCTTGGTATCAGTTCTTAAGAGTAATTTCCATAACTTTTGCTCCAAATTATTTGCCATTGGTTGTTCGCGTTGAACGCATTTATCATTGGGGCTGAGGTGTGTATTAATTGTTGGCCATTTGGCATCTGGCAATCGCATCCATTGCATCCAATTGCGCGTGGGCGTATTAGCCGTAGTGTTGTGGGCGTGTTGCACTGCTGCTTTGCTGCATCTGCCATAAGCACTTCACTGCATTAATAATGCCAATTGGAATGCATTTAATGCATTTTCACAGCTCAATGCGAACAGAGGAGAGAGCTGCGTTAATAGAGCTAAAGTTTTGGCCATCAGTTCATTCGGAATTGATAGTATATTTTATATTTTTGTATTAATTAATTAAATTCTAATTTGCCTCGTGATAGTTCAGTTTCACTTAAAATATAAATAAGCTGTATTTAAAATATTAGCTTAATATATAGCATTATTTGAAGAGTTTTGCACTTCTGCTATACTTTTGAACCGGTTCAGCCTAAACCAAAATCCGTTTCTAGTTTAAAACACAATTTTTCAAAAATAATTTCATTAATAAAATAGTTTTAACCTGATTTTAATCTGAGTCCTCAGCAAACTTTTGTAAACACTTCAAATGTGTGGTTTTTTCTCGTTTATGTAAATTAGCTGGCAAGTACATTATCATAAGTATTTCATTTGTTTGCTTGTTGCCAACAATAGTCACAATTTTCAAAAAGCTGCTTTTTGTTCAAACTGCTTTTCACGCGAGTTCGTTGCCTAAGTCTTTTGTTTGCAGACCACACGCAGCCGTGTTGAAGGCGTTGTGCAGGGGAATGGAAGTGGTAGGGGGACATTGATTTCACTTATTTGAGCAAAACGAAACAAGCCCGTTAACAATTTGCGCAAAACATTTGCCCAGCCTCCAAAAAAATAAAAGAAGGCAGTGAAATAAACAAAGCCAAGGTCCAGGTTCTTGGGAGTCCCACACAAGCTGGTTGGTGGTATAGGAGTAGGAGGAGGCGGACGCATCGACAACGCACGCCTGTTCGCATTCAATAAATAAAATGTCAAAACAATTATGAAATGAATTATGAGCGCGCATCAGCCGCGACGGCAGTCGAGAGGCAACAGTTGGAGGCAGCAGCAGCCGTTTTGGGGGCAGCTCGTTGAGGCAGGGCGGCGTGGGCTACCATTGCGATGGCCTGGTCAATTTTGTTGTTGCTTTTATTTATTGATTTCGTGCGTATGCACAATCAGCACACCATGGCACACACACACACACACACACACACGACTGCCAGCATTGCCAGCCAGCGATTCCTGCAACGTGGTTGCAACGCAACAATTGCCAGAACGCTCGTTTGGCCAACGATTGGCTGACGGCCTCGGGCAGACGCGTAATGAAATGCTTGCCTGTATGTGTGTGCTCGTACTGGATTACTGGATGTCGCTTTTACATATACGATTACAATTTAACCGTACTATATACGTCTGCTTTTGGCTTGGCTAACGCCATGCGAAACGCAATCAAAACTTTCGCTGCCAAACGGAAAAAAAGCAATTATTTCGATAAAAATGACCGTTTACTGTCGTTTTGTGGATATTGAGGTCCAATTTATGTGTGTACGATTATACGAGCAACAACAACCACAACAACAACAACAACAACAACTACAACAAGAGCAACGCGAGGGAGTTATAAGCAAACATGTTACCGTTGCGGCTCCTTGGCGACTTGCTCTTTAAACTGGGTCAAGGGAACGTACAACAATAATAAATAAATACAAATGCACATTTCTTTTTGCCACCACAACAACAAAAACAAGCATCCTCAGAATATTCAAAATTTGTATGTGAATGAACTGTAAACAGAACAGTTTGAGGCATTTGGAATATTCGGTTGTTTTGCAGTATTCATTGATTAAGACAATATTTTGACAGAAGTTATGGAATATCGTGTTTATTTTATTTGTTTGATTCAACTTTCAGGTTGCGTTTTTTTGATAAGTGTATTATTTAATGGAGATAAGGTTAAGATTGAATCAAACTAATTTACAGCAGCTACTTTGAAATCCATATACTCGTAATCGGTTTTTGTTGAATCGAAAATAGAGCACTCCCTATATGTATCGGCTTAGATGCCTACTAATAAACTCATCTAGCCAAGTTAACATTATGTTTTTATAACTTCACACATTTGCCATAAATATTTACCATAGCTGTGCATATTATTATGATTATTATTATAATTGCACCTACTCATAAAACGCGCATCGATCTCGTCGGCTATTTTAGAGCTCATAACGAATGCGCTTTATCATATACGTATTTCCGTTTATGATGCTCGTGTGTGTAACAGTAATTTTCAGAGATTTATGCGTTCAGCTTTTTTATGGTGCACTTAAGTCTTGGCCACTTAGCCATTTGTGGCTTGCAAATTGTTAGCCGCGTTTTGGGGCGACAAATAAGGCGTAAGATTTGAAACGCCCAAAAGAAATCGATTTCCAAATATTTTGATATGCTTGTATATACGTGTATATAATTTATATGGCTGGATCTCATTTGGTTGCTCAACGTATTTGCCATAAAAAAATGCCATGAATATACACTCATACAAATATATATGTATATATCTCAGCTGACCACGCATGCATAAATATTTTAACGATCCTCAATGCAAGCTGGTTTCTGTGGCCCTAGGCCGATGCTGGAACTGTAGCTGGAGCTGGAGCTGGAGCTGGAGCTGGGTAAGCCTTATTTGGATCAAGATAAAAATTATGTATGATCGAAAATCAGTTTGACAACAAAATGCTTTATGTGCGCAATTCTTAACGCTGCAATTTAACAAAACGGCACATTAAGATGAAGATGAAGGATGAAGGAGAAAGGGGAAAGGGTCAGATGGAGCGGGGCAACCCAGATTTCGTGCTGTGGGAATGTGCGGAGGCATGACTCTGAAACGTTGCTGGCATGCTAATAAGGGCGTCGCAACTTTTCACCCGGGCGAAAGTAGTCAAAGTTGAATGGCCCACCATCCTGGCCGACGCCCGCAATCATTCATCATAAACGCGGTAAGCGATCGGCAGCCGCATCACGACGGCAACTGCCAACCGTCTGAAGGCATCAGCAGAGGAATCAAGCATCAAGCATCAGGAATCGGGGCATCAGGCATCAGACATCAGACATCAGGCATTTGGCAGTTTGCCTGCCACCATATCTTCAACGTCGATCAATGCAAATTTCTTGCGCCGATCAAAAACTGGCTAACAAAACAGACGCTGCCTACGCAGCTGCGACGTCAGCAGCGGCTCAAGAATTATTATTAAATTCGATATAAATAATATTTTCAAGCGAGCCTCCCTCCACCACATGCTGAACTGCATCATCGGTCGCTCGGTCGATCGGTCGGTCGGTCGGTCGGTCGGTGCTGCTGATTAATAAAAGACGGGCTGCGGCTGCTGTGGCTGCTGTGGCAGCAGCGCCCCGATGGCCTGCGGTGCTTAAATTCTGAGGCATCTGTCAAACTGAGCGAAGGTGCACGTTTTGTATGCACAGCTTGATGCCACAGAGCCAGGCCACAGACCAGGCCACGGCCACGGCCACGGCCAGGACGCAGACTCCAAGCTCAGCAAAGAACAATCTCGAGTGCAGACCCAGACGTAGAGAACTGGAATTGGTGTTCAAATATTTTTTTAAAAAATACTTTGCATATGTGACACTCGCATAATAACGCTTCAATTAAGCTCAATTCTGGACTTGGGACCTCGAACCTGGAACCTGGAGCCTGGGCTTGCGTAGCAGTCCTTTGACACGATTTGCTTTTGTGCGCTGGGTTTCCAAAACTGCGCTTCCAGATGCATATCAATAAGATCTGACGTCAATTTTGATAAGCGAACGCATATTATTATTGTTATTATTAGCAATATACTCGCAGCCCCCGTCTCCGGTCTCCGGTCTCCTGTCTCCCGTCTCCCGTCTCGTGGCATACTGGGAAGGCGACGGGGAACAGATCACTTATAATAAGCAGCAGAGAGCGCAGAATCCCTTCGAGCATTTCTTTGCAACATTGTCCGCCACGGATATCAGGCAACAATCGACATATGCAAAAAAAAAACATTTTTTTTAAAAATAAAATACAAAAAAGAAAAGAAAAAGGAAAATTCCTGAAGCAGTGAGTAAAGGCGAGCAGAATAAAACAAGAATTATGCAAAAATTATGCAAGGCGCAACAATTTACAAAGTGCCCGTTCAGTTGCACAGTGGCACAAAAGGCTATGAAAATGAGAGCAATGTGTAATTAGTTGTAAAAAAAAGGACAATAAAGTTCAGTTATAAGTCATACAATCAGTAAGACTTTGCTTATAATACTTATGAACTGAACCTTATGTTGTTTTACCTTATGTATTTTACTTTCTACTTATAGGTATTTTAAATATATAAAAAGGAATAATAAAGTCCAAATGTGAACTGCTAATATTCTATGTACTCTTACAAACTTCTCGTCTTTTACTCAAGAACTGAAAGATCAAATTAGATTTCCTAATTTGCTGTCTGAAGTGCAAGATCAAATAAGGGTTTCTATCTGACGTGAAGATTTTAGATTTAATTATATATTTTCTCTATATTTTCTATATTTGGCTTGTTACAGCATCTCTTTAATCATAATCTCTATAAAGAAATAAATCATCTTCTATGTTAAGGACACTGTGCAATCGATTTGTCGAATAGATAAAAATTGACGTTTTGATCGATATTTATTGTTGGTTCACATGGTATAACTATGATGACGACGATCGCAAATGGCAGGCTGGCAACTGGTAACTGGCAACTTGCAACTGGCAACTTGCAACTGGGCACTTTTGCAACAAAATGTCCTGCAGTGCTTGGGCAATCGGTGATGATCTTAGACAGAAGCTTGGCCCAAAACGCAAAAGGGGCGGAACTGTGATTTAAGATTTCATTTCTTAGGTTTGGGGGCCAAAACAATTTGTTACTGCGCGACTTCTTATGTGTTGTATGTTGTATGTTGTATGTATTTTGACTTCCTTTTTACCCTGCTGCCCTCCTGCTCTGGCGTCCTGGCCTGATGTGGTCCGTTCTGGTCTCTGGTCGCTGCACTCTCGGAATACATTTGTAGTAATCACGCGTTATCGTCGCATTTGGACATTTTAAAAGGTCATAACTTAAAACCTTATCGCAGCGACGGCAGACGGACAACGGCGACACAGCCAGTATTCCGGGCGACATGCGACACGAACACACGACACACACTAATACACGCACACAGAGACACGCACACATAGACACACACAACTATAAGGTCGTCCCAAAAGTAGCCGAAATTGAGCACAAGAGCACAAGGATAACATGGGATGCCAATGCCGGAGCGCCGGAGCGCCAGAGACCACGAAACACGCAACGTCAGAGAGAGAGAGAGAGAGAGAGAGAGAGAGAGAGAGAGAGGGAGAGAATGGGCCACAGAAGATGTTACTATTGCATTCCATTGAGCGCGCTCTGATAATGAGCCAGACACACACACAAACACACACAACTCACACACACACACACACACACACACACAGGACACAGTTTGTGAGAGGTTGCGCTAAAAGCGAAATGATAAGCTGACAGCTCTGGAGTAGGCGACCGAATCTTTCGTGGCACTTCCTTTGGCAAAACCTGCGACGGCGGCATCGGGTTTTTTGTTGTTTGTTTTTATGATAGCAACAACAACGGGGGGGCAGTCATTGAGTACGACTCACCATGGCATGGACTCTATGAGTCAGCCAGCCAAAGATCAGAGCTGACCACTTGCCGTTACGGGTGCGCCCAAAAGTTCTGCATTAGACGGCGGCAAACTTAATTAATTTGCCTTTTTTTTGTATATATATATATTCTTTATTTTTGGCGAATCAAAAACGCAAAGCCGACATTTGATTCCCATTCATGGTTTTTCGACGCTCTTCCTAAGCTGTTTGGCATCAATCGAAACGTTTGTAGCTCTTAAATTTATACAATTTTTTTTATATAAACTTAAAATCTTTATGTGTTTTCCTGTCTGCAAATAAGCTGAAACACGCTGCACATCTATAAAAGGCAGGATTAACGATGTGAACACAAGCTTTTCAAATTCTGAGAAATGTATAAAATATATTAATTTTTATACCCAGCACTTAATAAAAATAGCTTATAGTAGTATAATAAAAGTTTCTTATGCTTCAAATTAAAATAATTTTGACTACAAATCGTTCTAGAAACATAACTTTGGCAGAACTTCAAATTATAATTTCTTCAGGAATTGAATGAGAACATACAACTTTTCAGAATTTTCAAGAAATTCCATTTACTTATAAAAACTATAATAAATTTATCTTAAGACGCATTTATTATTTATAATTTATTATATCATGATTTTACTTCTTAATTGATACTGCATTAAAATGAAAATATATATTTTTTACAATATATATGCATAATATTCAATACTCTCATTTTAAAAAATGTAATATTTGTATTAAAATGGTCACAGGACAGCTGCTGTTCGGTGAAGTTGTAAACGCATTCCTTCGACATTCTGAGAGTTTATCTGGAGACAGAGCCATATCCTTGGATTGAAAGCAAATTAATGAAGCGCATAAATGCGGCTCAGTTCTGTTTCAGAGTCGATAAGTTTTAAATGCCAGCGGCTCTCGGATATCAACGTAATTATTGAACAGCCGGTAAACAACAACAACAACAACAACGACAACACCAGCAACAACAATTCAAACAACGCTAGACAGTTTCTATTGTTACCATTTTCATTTGCGGCCTTTTATTTGGAAATGAGATACCCAATGCATATATGCTCGAAGCAACGATCCGATTATCATCTAACTGTGTAAATAGTTTTCCTCATCTCAACTTCTTCTGTTGTGCGAGTGTGTGTGTGTGTTGACATTCCTTTTTTTGTGACATATTCTACGAAAACTCAATACAAACATATAGTCCCTAGATGATGCTCACAGCACTCCCATTCAATGACAAGCCTTAAATTTACGACAATAGACGAACAGGTAAACGTATTGGGATAGGGTCGTGGGTAGTTGGTCGGGGGTCAGGGGTCGGGGGTCAGGGGTTGGGGGTCGGGGTTCACGTATAGCCCTTCAACGATACGCAGATGACTATCGCAACTGGACGACGACAAAGTCGGCACAGATGACTCATCAAATTAGCGTCTCCGGGGCGCGGGCGATAAGCAGCGACCCGAAGGATTAGCGTTTGAGAAATTGCCGTGTGCTCATCAATGGAAAAGGGACAAAACCCAACCAAAGACACGGAGAGAGAGAGAGAGAGTGCGAGATTGAGATTGTAAAAGAAAAGTGCTCATATCATTTTACAAACAGAGACCACTCGAGAATTGACACTGACTGGACACAAAGTTAACGTTTTTCTTTTACTTTACGTTTTTATGACCCTATTTGGCTGGGAAAACTCGCTGGCATTTCCCGGATAGAGCGGGAGAGAGAGACCACCCTCGTAAAGCAGCGTTTGACGTTTGTCACAGCGTTTATTAATTGCTGGCATTTATTATTAGTTAATTGGGTGCAGGGTCGCAGAGAGTCTTTCCCTCTACCGAGGTGAAATCTTCTCGAGAGTGCGTCTGCAGCACAGCGTGTTTTTACAGTTAGTCGCGCAATTATTCGTTCAATTTACACAGGAAGCTTTTGTCGCTGATGAACGCGGTACGGGCGATAATCCGACAGCAAAGTATGCGAACGTTAATTACGCTTTTGAGAACGCTTTACAGAGAGACTGCCAAGAGACTGGTAAGAGACTGGGCAGAGCAGGGGCAGAGTCAGAGGCAGAGGCAGAGGCAGAGCGAGACAGGGATCTTGGGGCCAGCACATTGTTGGTTAGTTTGGCTGGAAGAAGCTTTGCATCGGGAGGCATCGGCTTGATGCCTGACGGCAGATAATGCTGATCGCATGAATGATGGAATCGAACGCGGCTGCCACAACATGCGCCTGCCATACGGGTTTTTGATCGATTAGAGCCAAGTCCGCAGTTGCCAGTTCCCAGTTGCCAGTTCCCAGTTGCCAGCTCCCAGTTGCCAGTTGCAAGTGGCAAGTTTGCCCGTTGCAGGCTCGCTTGATTGAAAGCTTGCAAATTGTTTGAGAATATGCTGCACTTACGCATCTCCGCTGTGTTGTGGATGTGTCACTCGATGCCCCGCTTAATGTCGTCTCGTAAAATGTTTAGAATGCATTTATTGTGGCCCCTTTGTGTTTCATGGCCGCCCAAGTGCATTTGGTTTTAAGTTCGGGTTCGGCTTTGGGTTTGGGTTTGGGTTCAGCCCTCACACTGCGCCGCAAACCATTTGTCTTGACCCTAAGTGCTACATGTGGCGTTACTTTCGTTTCTGATTAATTTGAGCTAATTTGTTAAGTAATAAAAAGGCCCAGACAAACAAAAAAACACTACAAAAACTAAACGGGTTGCCCCAAAACGAAGTTGTAAAAATAATATAAAAACAGTTTGAAACAAATTCCCGTGATCTTCATTGCGGCTGCGATTTATTAACACTTAACATGGCAATGCTGTGTGTGGATGCAACGCATTCTCATTGCGTAGGTGCCTCGAAGTAGGGCGCCAAATTGTGCACGTTGCACGTTGCACGGCCTGCGGGTTGCGGGTTGCCTGCGGTTCTGCTGCACTCTGTTGCACTCTGCTGCATTAAGTGCGGCTTTAGTATTTCGATTATTGACTTGCAGCTCTCCTCATGCCACAGCAGCAGCAGCGGGTGGTGGCATTGTCGAAAACAAATGTGGCTGCTGCTGCTGCTGCTGGTGGTTGCCTAAAGGCAAATAAAAAGAAAAGGAAAAACTTCATTTAGTTGACTGACTGAGCAGCCCCAAAAGTACAAAGCTAAAGCAGATTGGAAAGCGTTAAAGCACTCTGAATCAAATCATCGATATAAAAGTAAATGCTGCAAGAGCTATTATTATTCCGTGTTCAAATACAAGGCTAGAGTATGTATGTTGTATAATAAATAATTAATAGCGACTAATTAAAAATACGGAAAATTAATACAAATAGATAATAAGAGATACAATTTATTAATCAGTCTTGGCTTAACTTTAATTCGGCGAATCCACTGCCTACAAACAGTAGTCGAATTTCAGAGAAATCCACGCTTAGATCAAGCAAGTAAATAAATAGCTTCGCTTTAACTAATAGCAACCGCAACATACTAAATAGATCTAAAAAATACACCGAACGCTACCTTCGTAACAAGCCTTCAGTTTAAAGATCATGTCTAATGCCAGCACCACATTTGCGTCAATTAATTTATTAATAAAACACGATAAAATTGGAGGGAGACCAGTCGGCAGGCGGCAGTCGGTCTTGTGGTGGTTGCGGGTTGCGGGTTGCCCAGCCAACCAACCAACCAACCAACCACCTGTTCCTATGCCAGCCACCAGTTCAGTTCAGTTCGTGTCCATGTCCATGTCTTTGGCTGCCTAATTCACATGTCACGTTCGCCGGTGTTGGCAGCGGTTTTCGGTTGCGGCTAAGATTGCGATAAACTGCGAAACATGCTTACAAGCTGGAGCTGGAGCTGCAGCTGGACCTGGACCTGAACCTGAAGCTGAAGCTGGAAGAGCTCAGCTCTATGCTGCTCTCCTCTGCTCTGCTCTGCAGCCCGGTAACAAAGACGAGTAGCTGCGCACTGACTGACTGATCGCCAGACAGTTTAGGGTATGAGAATAAAAAGAGTTGGGCCGTTTTACACTCATAAAAATTAAATCAACAACAATTTTATAATTTGGCGCATTAAATCAACTGTGGGCAGTGCCCGCAGCCATGCCCCCATATATATATATATATGGCCATAACCCATCCAGCCCCCAGTCCAGTGGCTAGGCTACCGTCTAAAAGCCAAAAACGGGCCACGTAGCACACAATCAGGCGCGTGCAATCTTAATGGATAAATTATTGAGGCAAGAAGCTTCGCCTCGCCTGGCGTCGCATCTGCGGTCTCCATATCCATATCCATATCCACCCAGACTCCGAGTCTCAGTTGAACTCTCAGCTAACAAACAATTGGCGGTGTGTGCGTGTGTGTGTGTGCGCTCGTTATGTCATAATCGCATTACTTAACGGCCTGCGTAATATAATAATCATTTATTAATTTGTTAGCAGGCAACGCCAGCTGAAAGCAGGTGCCAGCTGGCCAAAGTACGTGCCACAAATCACAACAGCCAACGAGCCACCAACAACAAAGAAAAATCCACAAAGACCGAGAGAGAGAGAGAGAGACAGAGAGAAAGATACCCATTTTAATACACTCAATTATATAATATCAGTCGTGTTTACAGTCCGCCCCAATTGCTGGTTCTTGCCTCGTCAGTGCTCCACTTCCACATCCACTTCCACAGATTATGATCGAGAACTCAATTATAACAAATTCGATTTATAGCTACAGCAGATTTTCAACAATTACATTATTCTGGCCCAATCAACGTTTTGGCAATGTCGTGAATTCACCAAATCACTCCGACACGATTAATTATTAATGAATGCTCTGTACCTCCCCTCCCCCCCCCCCCCAACATCTCTCTTGATATCATTAGTGACGCTAAATGGGCCTAGTTAATGTTAGTTAAGGCACGAAACTGATTTATTTCAATTAGATCGAGCGACAAATAGAAAAAACGTACCTTTTGGCTCTTTGGCTAAAATGCAAGAACTCTTTCGGCCTTTTAGCTGGTTCTGAGTGCTTTGCGATGGACATCAGGGCGCTACACGCAATGTCTTGCACTTACACAACATAGGTCTTAGGGTCCTTTAGCCTGCGACAAGTCTTCTTTCAGTTGTCTTGGCCATTTTTAAAGTATTCCTCTCAATTTAATAAAAATAATACAATTTTCGGCTGATCAGTTCTTAAAGTGAAAATTTATATAAGTTATTGTTTTAATTTTGACATTCACAATCAATCACAAACAAAATTTCAAGACTCTTAATTCTTTTTAAAATTAAGGTGTTTTATAAATTGATAAGGAAGTATTCTTTTTTTTTTCAAAGTGCATATACATTAGATGTGGAATTAAAATAAAGAATAAATAATGACCAAAGTGGCCTCGAGGTGTGGAAAGATTTAATGGAGACTTGTTGATTTTTTTGCAGAATATCTAAATAAGTGAAAAATAAGTTCTCATGATCATGCGTATATCACAGATTTAAACAATATATGGAATCTGAAAATTTCAAGAAAAACATAGTAATAATATTACTATAATAATATAATAATAATTTAATTGCAATCTTTTGTATATTCCGTAATAAAACATCTCAACTGTCAATTGATTACTTATAACTCATATTTTATTGCTGCTTAACTAATAATTAAACTGTAAATTGCTGCTGACCACTGGCCACGCCCTATAATTAACACCCGCCCTCGTACTTGCTTATAAACTCTAGTCTCCAGTTAAGTCTCGTGTTTGTTGAACTCAAAAAAAACACGCCCTCAACTTTTGTATTGCCATTTGGTATAACCTCTAATTTGGCAGGCCGCGCAGTTTTATTGCCAACTTTAATTCCGACTTCAACTCCAGCTTCGGAGGATGCGGAGAGGAGTCACAAAAACGCCAACACGCGCCTCTCAGTTAATGACACACACACTTATACCAACGATTGCTGTTTCTTCAGCTGCGTTTTGCGTTTTGCTTATTGTGAATTGGTTGAATTTGGATTCGTGTTGCTTACCTTCTGATTTTACCTGTCGATTTGCTCTTGGTTTTTTTGTTTTTTTGTTTTTTTGGCACGTGTTTTTATGACCGGCTACTTGACCGAAAATTGCCATTTCCATTTCACTTATATGAGGCGTTTCAAATGAGCTGCTGCTGGCCCTAAAATAAAATGCTTGTTTAACCCTAATGAGCGGACATTTAAAAGCCAATACACATTGTTCCAATTAGCTGCACGCCAGTTGAACTGAAAGGAGTTCCCACAGTGATATTTCAGACTGACTTTCATTTCATATGAGGGCCATACACGATTTAACTAAAGGCGCTACTCCAATAAACCACTTGTACTGCTTAGCTGCTGTACATTTTACTGGAGTATCAGCTTTTCTTTCCTTATAATTATATAAGTAATAAATAAAATTATTTTTAAGCAAAAATATTATTTTAATTTTAGCAAAAAAAAGATTTCATTAATAAGAGATGTAGAATTCGCTTAGAAGCGTTCACAAAAATATCTGCTACTAATAATTTTTTCTGCCTAAAAATGTACTAAATAAAGGAACTGTTAGACTTAAACTCCAGTCTCAATTAAATATTAGTGGATAAAAAGCGAATATGCAGATTAAACAGCGACACAATTAAATGCTTTAGTTCCTAAGGTAAGTATTAAGTTAAGTATTGAGAACCATGTATTTCTGGTTAAAAATGTACAAACTAAAAATGTTTATAAATTTTTTACCACAAGTGACAAGCCAGAGTTTAAACAGCTACTTAATTTATATTAATTGATATTTATTTGATCTATAATAAATCATCCTGAAATTAAATATAAAAAGTGCTGCTTGTATTAAAGCCATGTAGATACAGATACTTGGTTACTCATACAAAATGGTAGCTGCTGTTCAAACGACTGCCAAATTGAGTTCCTCTCTGATCCATGTAGCGTTTAGATGCAGCAGCAGCAGCATCTATTATCCGCATACTTTAAACGCGCATCAATATTTGCTTTCGGCACTAAGAATTGAAGCTGATGCAGCGGCCGCTAAATTAATTACCTCAACTTATTTGACAGCGCTGAGCTGAGGCAGCTATAAATAATGAGAACTTTCTATAAATCATTTGTGAGCTGCCACTGCAGGACATGGATGCTGCATCTATCCACCATGGACATGGACATGGACATGCGCTGGGGTGCACTCTCATACACGTGTCTTTTTTTTTCAGTAATTTTTTTATTTTTATTTTTATTTTTGCATGCGTTTGATAAGCGTTGGCCAGCAAGGAAAATAGCTTAATATGCGGCAACAGGGCCAACAGCTGCTGCGGCTGCTTCTGCTGCTTCTGCTGCTGCTGCTGCGATAACCAAAGCCAGACAGACGACGCCAGTGCCGATGATGCGGTTTCACTATATGGGGATATTTATAGTCGAAAAGCGCCAAAGGCCGAAAAACTCGTACGCAAAAATAAATATCCATATGCTAGCTGGGCACGCACGCGCCCTAGACGGGGTAAAGATACTATACGTAATTACAAAATACTGAACTCTACAGAACTGAAGCTGTTTGGGATATTGGAAAATCGCTTAACAAGCCAATAGCCTGAGTTATGACTGAGCTGCCGTCTTGGCCATGGCCAAGTTGTTGTAGTTGTCGTCGTCGTTGTTGTCGTTGTCGTTGTTGTCTTTGCCAAGCGGCAGCAATTTGTTCTTGTTGTCGACTTTGCATGTCGCTGACTGCCAGCCTGCCAGCCAGCCAGCCAGCCAGCCAGACACACAGCCAGCCAGACAGACAGCCAGCCAGGCTTACTGCCTGCCTGCCTGCCTCGTCTTGGCTGTCTGTCAGTTTGCTTGTTTTGCATGCCAGCCAAATGCGAGTACATATATTTCTTCCCGGAAATTCAGCAGAGCCATGGACGGGAGGCGGCTGCTTTGGGCTTTGGCATCCGTTGATTACACTAACGCTTCAGCACTCCCATCCCATCCATGTCCCAGCCATGTTAAAAAGCTGACAAAATCAATGTTTGGAACGGGCTGACCACCCTCTTGGGTAGTAGTACTTCCGCTTTCATAGGCGCTCAACTATAGCCGGTTATATAATCTGTCTTCAATGCTTAGACTGCAGATTTAGCAATTAATAATTTAGATAATGCTTGGACTTGGACTGTATAATTTAGTTAAGCAGCTTATGAAAGGCGCCAGTCAAGTGAATGTAGAAGCTCGGCAAGTCTGTATATAAAAGTAAAAGTAACTTTTTTGTATTGCAGATATGAGCTTATACTTGCTATATATATTTCATGCTGAATGTTTCACTTTATATATTGGTGTATATATATATTATATATAATATCAAGTCCTTAATATTTTGAATATATTTATTAGCAAAGTTTTTCATGTTTTCCAATATATTTTATGGATTTATTCTAATATTTTATTATTTCTTTTTTGATTTCCTGTTCCCTTTAGCCACTTACGTACATGATTTATCCTAAATTGTTCAGGATCTTTTTTGCAGGTACTCGCAGCTAATCAATCATTTGCTCAAATTTGTTTGTTTTGACATATAAAGCATATAATAAATTCTATAATATATCACTCCAATGCAGAATTTGGCACACATTTCAGTGCGCATTGATTGACAGCGTAAGAGGGGCACTGCAATTTGCAACTGCCACATTAATCATACGCAGCGTGGTGCAAATTTTAACATGTTGCTACACGTTGCTTTGGCAAACAGATACTAGAGATATATAAAGTCTCGACATAATCACAGCAACAGGTGGCACCTAGCGAGTTGTTTGTGTCGATTTCGTCAGCGCCTCGAATGCGAAAATGAACGTGAATGTAAATGTAAATGTAAATGTGAATATTGAATGTGTTTGGTGTCGCCAAATAATCTAGCGGCATTTGATTCATAAATGACATTCACTTTTTTTTTTCTTTTAATATGCGACAAAATTGTAATCAAAATGTATGCAATTATGACATTTGCAAATGCTTGACAGACCTTGGAGCGACACCCTCGTTGCCAATGATGAATAGGCGCAAAATTGTGAATTGTTTTGTAAGCCTAACGAAGCTGTTTGCCTTTGCTTAAATTTAACTTGCTTAAAACTCTTAAAACTGACATTTGTGCTTATCTCTGAATGCCTAATTTAAATATTGTGTTTTTCTTAATTTTTTTTTTTAATATGACTATTAAATGCTGTTGCCAACCAGCCGTTGACATACATTGCAGTTTTAACAAAAGAGTTACTTACTATTCAATGTAACATAGTATGGGGCCAATGGAAGAAGAAGAAGTGTTTGTATGTGTGTGTGTGTATTTCTATGTCTGAATGCCGATAAATAGTTATGAATGAAAGTAAGGGCTGGGTTCTCGATGAGAGCACTCTTACATGTTATGGTTCAAAGTTTATACATGTATTTCAAATTCATAACTCAATGAATATACCATTGAATGTAATAATACATAATAATTAAGGAAACTAATGCCCCATTTTCAAGAACAACGATGTTTGCCATTATCGAAAGATTCTAATCGAATATTTGAAAAAATATTCTTTGTTTAAGTGTTTTTATACCCTGATCCCATTAAAAATGGGAAAAAAGGGTATAATGGTTTTGTGCAAAAGTATGTAACAGGCATAAGGAAGCATCTCCGACCCCATAAAGTATATATATTATCTCCTAGTGCCGGGTCAATACAAGTTCAACTTTTTTTTTTCGATATCTCAACCCGTTCAAAAGTTATCGATAAATTTCGATTCCAGACCAGTGTTTTTAAGGCATAACTTGAAAGTCATAAAAGCTAGAAACTTAATATTTATGTTCAAGTTACTGTATTGCCGGTTCGACACAAACTCATCATTTATTGTTCGATATCTTAATCCTCTCAAAAGTTATCGATAAATTAAGATTCCAGAACAGAGTTTTTAAGGTATAGCTTAGAAGTTATAAGACGTAGAGTCACCAAATTTGGTACATATATTCTCCTGTAGCATACAAAGGTAATTTTAAAGGTATGACCTTCGGATTTTACAAAGTTGCACATTTATATGCCAGCTTTGTGTCCTACAAATTTCATGTTGATCAGACAATAAACAAAGAAGTTATTAACGATTCAATGTACCATAGTTTAAAGCCGAAGGAAGAAGAATTAATGCAAATGTATGACGCGCGTAGCCAGCTTGTGTTTGTATATGTGTGTGTGTTTCTATGTATGAATGCAGATAAATAACTTCAATGAATGTAAGACCTTGGATCAGGGTATATCCTAGTTGGGCACTCTCGACTAGTTTATACTATATTTGACACCCACCTTATGCTTTTTTCGCAAAAATATTTGAAAAAATTTAACTTTCAATAATGAATAAATTTGAAATGTAGAATTGATATATAGGACAAACCATGAACAAAATGGCCTCAAGCTTGACAATCGGTTCAGTTTTGACCAAGTTATGGGAGTTCAAAGTCTAGGAAGGGCATTTATATGGACTTTTTGCGTTTACAAGTCAATTTTTTTTGTCATTTTAGCATGATTTTTGACAGAAAAATTAAACACCTCAGAATCTTTTTTCTTATAGTTTTTTATACTATATTTGACACCCACAATCGATTAATAAAAGAATTTCAAGAATCTATTTTTTTGAAAAATCAATTTTTGTAAGGGTCCCCCCTATGCTTTTTTCGCAAAAATATTTGAAAAAATTTAACTTTCAATAATGAATAAATTTGAAATGTAGAATTAATATATAGGACAAACTATGAACAAAATAGCCTCAAGCTCGAAAATCGGTTCAGTTTTGACCAAGTTATGGGAGTTCAAAGTCTAGGAAGGGGATTAATATGGACTTTTTGCGTTTACAAGTCAATTTTTTTTGTCATTTTGGCATGATTTTTGACAGAAAAATGAAACACCTCAGAATCTTTTTTCTTATAGTTTTTTATACTATATTTGACACCCACAATCGATTAATAAAAGAATTTCAAGAATCTATTTTTTGAAAAATCAATTTTTGTAAGGGTCCCCCCTTATGCTTTTTTCGCAAAAATATTTGAAAAAATTTAACTTTCAATAATGAATAAATTTGAAATGTAGAATTGATATATAGGACAAACCATGAACAAAATGGCCTCAAGCTTGACAATCGGTTCAGTTTTGACCAAGTTATGGGAGTTCAAAGTCTAGGAAGGGCATTTATATGGACTTTTTGCGTTTACAAGTCAATTTTTTTTGTCATTTTAGCATGATTTTTGACAGAAAAATTAAACACCTCAGAATCTTTTTTCTTATAGTTTTTTATACTATATTTGACACCCACAATCGATTAATAAAAGAATTTCAAGAATCTATTTTTTGAAAAATCAATTTTTGTAAGGGTCCCCCCTATGCTTTTTTCGCAAAAATATTTGAAAAAATTTAACTTTCAATAATGAATAAATTTGAAATGTAGAATTAATATATAGGACAAACTATGAACAAAATAGCCTCAAGCTCGAAAATCGGTTCAGTTTTGACCAAGTTATGGGAGTTCAAAGTCTAGGAAGGGGATTAATATGGACTTTTTGCGTTTACAAGTCAATTTTTTTTGTCATTTTGGCATGATTTTTGACAGAAAAATGAAACACCTCAGAATCTTTTTTCTTATAGTTTTTTATACTATATTTGACACCCACAATCGATTAATAAAAGAATTTCAAGAATCTATTTTTTGAAAAATCAATTTTTGTAAGGGTCCCCCCTTATGCTTTTTTCGCAAAAATATTTGAAAAAATTTAACTTTCAATAATGAATAAATTTGAAATGTAGAATTGATATATAGGACAAACCATGAACAAAATGGCCTCAAGCTTGACAATCGGTTCAGTTTTGACCAAGTTATGGGAGTTCAAAGTCTAGGAAGGGCATTTATATGGACTTTTTGCGTTTACAAGTCAATTTTTTTTGTAATTTTGGCATGATTTTTGACAGAAAAATGAAACACCTCAGAATCTTTTTTCTAATAGTTTTTTATACTATATTTGACACCCACAATCGATTAATAAAAGAATTTCAAGAATCTATTTTTTGAAATATCAATTTTGTAAGGGTCCCCCCTTATGCTTTTTTCGCAAAAATATTTGAAAAAATTTAACTTTCAATAATGAATAAATTTGAAATGTAGAATTGATATATAGGACAAACTATGAACAAAATGGCCTCAAGCTTGACAATCGGTTCAGTTTTGACCAAGTTATGGGAGTTCAAAGTCTAGGAAGGGCATTAATATGGACTTTTTGCGTTTACAAGTCAATTTTTTTTGTCATTTTGGCATGATTTTTGACAGAAAAATGAAACACCTCAGAATCTTTTTTCTTATAGTTTTTTATACTATATTTAACACCCACAATCGATTAATAAAAGAATTTCAAGAATCTATTTTTTGAAAAATCAATTTTTGTAAGGGTCCCCCCTTATGCTTTTTTCGCAAAAATATTTGAAAAAATTTAACTTTCAATAATGAATAAATTTAAAATGTAGAATTGATATATAGGACAAACCATGAACAAAATGGCCTCAAGCTTGACAATCGGTTCAGTTTTGACCAAGTTATGGGAGTTCAAAGTCTAGGAAGGGAATTTATATGGACTTTTTGCGTTTACAAGTCACTTTTTTTTGTAATTTTGGCATGATTTTTGACAGAAAAATGAAACACCTCAGAATCTTTTTTCTAATAGTTTTTTATACTATATTTGACACCCACAATCGATTAATAAAAGAATTTCAAGAATCTATTTTTTGAAAAATCAATTTTTGTAAGGGTCCCCCCTTATGCTTTTTTCGCAAAAATATTTGAAAAAATTTAACTTTCAATAATGAATAAATTTGAAATGTAGAATTGATATATAGGACAAACTATGAACAAAATGGCCTCAAGCTTGACAATCGGTTCAGTTTTGACCAAGTTATAGGAGTTCAAAGTCTAGGAAGGGCATTAATATGGACTTTTTGCGTTTACAAGTCAATTTTTTTTGTCATTTTGGCATGATTTTTGACAGAAAAATTAAACACCTCAGAATCTTTTTTCTTATAGTTTTTTATACTATATTTGACACCCACAATCGATTAATAAAAGAATTTCAAGAATCTATTTTTTGAAAAATCAATTTTTGTAAGGGTCCCCCCTTATGCTTTTTTCAAAAATTTTTGTGAAAAATTTAACTTTCAATAATGAATAAATTTAAAATGTAGAATTGATATATGGGACAAACCATGAACAAAATGGCCTCAAGCTTGACAATCGGTTCAGTTTTGACCAAGTTATGGGAGTTCAAAGTCTAGGAAGGGCATTAATATGGACTTTTTGCGTTTACAAGTCAATTTTTTTTGTAATTTTGGCATGATTTTTGACAGAAAAATGAAACACCTCAGAATCTTTTTTCTAATAGTTTTTTATACTATATTTGACACCCACAATCGATTAATAAAAGAATTTCAAGAATCTATTTTATGCTTTTTTCGCAAAAATATTTGAAAAAATTTAACTTTCAATAATGAATAAATTTGAAATGTAGAATTAATATATAGGACAAACTATGAACAAAATAGCCTCAAGCTCGAAAATCGGTTCAGTTTTGACCAAGTTATGGGAGTTCAAAGTCTAGGAAGGGGATTAATATGGACTTTTTGCGTTTACAAGTCAATTTTTTTTGTCATTTTGGCATGATTTTTGACAGAAAAATGAAACACCTCAGAATCTTTTTTCTTATAGTTTTTTATACTATATTTGACACCCACAATCGATTAATAAAAGAATTTCAAGAATCTATTTTTTGAAAAATCAATTTTTGTAAGGGTCCCCCCTTATGCTTTTTTCGCAAAAATATTTGAAAAAATTTAACTTTCAATAATGAATAAATTTGAAATGTAGAATTGATATATAGGACAAACCATGAACAAAATGGCCTCAAGCTTGACAATCGGTTCAGTTTTGACCAAGTTATGGGAGTTCAAAGTCTAGGAAGGGCATTTATATGGACTTTTTGCGTTTACAAGTCAATTTTTTTTGTAATTTTGGCATGATTTTTGACAGAAAAATGAAACACCTCAGAATCTTTTTTCTAATAGTTTTTTATACTATATTTGACACCCACAATCGATTAATAAAAGAATTTCAAGAATCTATTTTTTGAAATATCAATTTTGTAAGGGTCCCCCCTTATGCTTTTTTCGCAAAAATATTTGAAAAAATTTAACTTTCAATAATGAATAAATTTGAAATGTAGAATTGATATATAGGACAAACTATGAACAAAATGGCCTCAAGCTTGACAATCGGTTCAGTTTTGACCAAGTTATGGGAGTTCAAAGTCTAGGAAGGGCATTAATATGGACTTTTTGCGTTTACAAGTCAATTTTTTTTGTCATTTTGGCATGATTTTTGACAGAAAAATGAAACACCTCAGAATCTTTTTTCTTATAGTTTTTTATACTATATTTAACACCCACAATCGATTAATAAAAGAATTTCAAGAATCTATTTTTTGAAAAATCAATTTTTGTAAGGGTCCCCCCTTATGCTTTTTTCGCAAAAATATTTGAAAAAATTTAACTTTCAATAATGAATAAATTTAAAATGTAGAATTGATATATAGGACAAACCATGAACAAAATGGCCTCAAGCTTGACAATCGGTTCAGTTTTGACCAAGTTATGGGAGTTCAAAGTCTAGGAAGGGAATTTATATGGACTTTTTGCGTTTACAAGTCACTTTTTTTTGTAATTTTGGCATGATTTTTGACAGAAAAATGAAACACCTCAGAATCTTTTTTCTAATAGTTTTTTATACTATATTTGACACCCACAATCGATTAATAAAAGAATTTCAAGAATCTATTTTTTGAAAAATCAATTTTTGTAAGGGTCCCCCCTTATGCTTTTTTCGCAAAAATATTTGAAAAAATTTAACTTTCAATAATGAATAAATTTGAAATGTAGAATTGATATATAGGACAAACTATGAACAAAATGGCCTCAAGCTTGACAATCGGTTCAGTTTTGACCAAGTTATAGGAGTTCAAAGTCTAGGAAGGGCATTAATATGGACTTTTTGCGTTTACAAGTCAATTTTTTTTGTCATTTTGGCATGATTTTTGACAGAAAAATGAAACACCTCAGAATCTTTTTTCTTATAGTTTTTTATACTATATTTGACACCCACAATCGATTAATAAAAGAATTTCAAGAATCTATTTTTTGAAAAATCAATTTTTGTAAGGGTCCCCCCTTATGCTTTTTTCAAAAATTTTTGTGAAAAATTTAACTTTCAATAATGAATAAATTTAAAATGTAGAATTGATATATGGGACAAACCATGAACAAAATGGCCTCAAGCTTGACAATCGGTTCAGTTTTGACCAAGTTATGGGAGTTCAAAGTCTAGGAAGGGCATTAATATGGACTTTTTGCGTTTACAAGTCAATTTTTTTTGTAATTTTGGCATGATTTTTGACAGAAAAATGAAACACCTCAGAATCTTTTTTCTAATAGTTTTTTATACTATATTTGACACCCACAATCGATTAATAAAAGAATTTCAAGAATCTATTTTATGCTTTTTTCGCAAAAATATTTGAAAAAATTTAACTTTCAATAATGAATAAATTTAAAATGTAGAATTGATATATAGGACAAACCATGAACAAAATGGCCTCAAGCTTGACAATCGGTTCAGTTTTGACCAAGTTATGGGAGTTCAAAGTCTAGGAAGGACATTAATATGGACTTTTTGCGTTTACAAGTCAATTTTTTTTGTCATTTTGGCATGATTTTTGACAGAAAAATGAAACACCTCAGAATCTTTTTTCTAATAGTTTTTTATACTATATTTGACACCCACAATCGATTAATAAAAGAATTTCAAGAATCTATTTTTTGAAAAATCAATTTTTGTAAGGGTCCCCCCTTATGCTTTTTTTCGCAAAAATATTTGAAAAAAATTTAACTTTCAATAATGAATAAATTTAAAATGTAGAATTGATATATAGGACAAACCATGAACAAAATGGCCTCAAGCTTGACAATCGGTTCAGTTTTGACCAAGTTATGGGAGTTCAAAGTCTAGGAAGGGCATTAATATGGACTTTTTGCGTTTACAAGTCAATTTTTTTTGCCATTTTGGCATGATTTTTGACAGAAAAATGAAACACCTCAGAATCTTTTTTCTTATAGTTTTTTATACTATATTTGACACCCACAATCGATTAATAAAAGAATTTCAAGAATCTATTTTTTGAAAAATCAATTTTTGTAAGGGTCCCCCCTTATGCTTTTTTCGCAAAAATATTTGAAAAAATTTAACTTTCAATAATGAATAAATTTGAAATGTAGAATTGATATATAGGACAAACTATGAACAAAATGGCCTCAAGCTTGACAATCGGTTCAGTTTTGACCAAGTTATGGGAGTTCAAAGTCTAGGAAGGGCATTAATATGGACTTTTTGCGTTTACAAGTCACTTTTTTTTGTAATTTTGGCATGATTTTTGACAGAAAAATGAAACACCTCAGAATCTTTTTTCTAATAGTTTTTTATACTATATTTGACACCCACAATCGATTAATAAAAGAATTTCAAGAATCTATTTTTTGAAAAATCAATTTTTGTAAGGGTCCCCCCTTATGCTTTTTTCGCAAAAATATTTGAAAAAATTTAACTTTCAATAATGAATAAATTTGAAATGTAGAATTGATATATAGGACAAACCATGAACAAAATGGCCTCAAGCTTGACAATCGGTTCAGTTTTGACCAAGTTATGGGAGTTCAAAGTCTAGGAAGGGTATTTATATGGACTTTTTGCGTTTACAAGTCAATTTTTTTTGCCATTTTGGCATGATTTTTGACAGAAAAATTAAACACCTCAGAATCCTTTTTCTTATAGGTTTTTATACTATATTTGACACCCACAATCGATTAATAAAAGAATTTCAAGAATCTATTTTTTGAAAAACCAATTTTTGTAAGGGTCCCCCTTATGCTTTTTTCGTAAAAAAATTTGAAACATGTAAGGCTGCTCTAGTCGAGAGTGCCCGACTAGGATATACCCTGATCCAAGGTCTTACATTCATTGAAGTTATTTATCTGCATTCATACATAGACACACACACACATATACAAAGAAAAGGTGCTGGCTACGCGCGTCATACATTTGCTTTGCTTCTTCTTCTTCCTTTGGCCCCAAACTATGTTACATTGAATCGTTAATATCTTCTTTGTTTATTGTCCGATCGTAAGGAAATTTGTAGGACACAAAGATGGCATATAAATGTGAGACTATGTAAAATACGTATTTTTCGATTTCTTGAAGATCGGGGAGGGGTATCCAAAAAGTGAAATGCATTTAACCTCTGTATGCTATTGGAGAGTATATGTACCAAATTTGGTGACTCTTCGTCTTATAACTTTTAAGCTATACCTTAAAAACACTGTTTTGGAAACTTAATTAATCGATAACTTTTGAAAGGATTGAGAAATTGAAAAAAAATGATGAGTTTGTTTAGAGACGGCAATACAGTAACTTAAACTCAAATATAAAGTTTCTAGCTTCTATGACTTTCAAGTTATACCTGAAAAACACTTGGCTGGAATCGAAATTTATCGATAACTTTTGAACGGGACGAGATATCGAAAAAAAATGAGAACTTATATTTCAAATATGAAGTCTCTAGCTTTTCTAGTCTCTGAGAAACGTGCGTTCATACAGACGGACAGACGGTCAGACGGACAGACGGACGGACAGACGGACGGACATACGGACAGGGCTAAATCGACTCGGCTATTGATAGTGATCAAGAATATATATACTTTATGGGGTCGGAGATGATTCCTTATGCCTGTTACATACTTTTGCACAAAATCATAATACCCCTTTTTCCCATTTTTAATGGGATCAGGGTATAATAATTTATGCAAAATACAATTTGCAAACAAATTGCTTTGTTGAATATTTTTTGGAAAAATAAAATATGAATGAAAGCAAATTCTTAAAATTTTTAAATTTATTGTAGTTCTAAATGGGGGATTAGGGAATTTCGTCTCAATATAATAATCAAAAAATACGACAAATACTGGGCGAATATTTGACGATTTTTTTGACGACATATCTCCGCTCTATTATCTATGACGTTTAACAAACGCCAAATCTCCGCCAATATATATATAATATATAATATATAATATTACAAAACATCTAGCAACTAAATTTCAGTTTTGCAATTTCTGGTCATACATACTCTTTCACTTTTTATACCCTGATCCCCTTTAAAATGGGAAAAAGAGTATAATGCATTATACGTTTATATTACTTTAATTAAAAAGGGTATAATGGTTTTGTGCAAAAGTACAAAAGCTAGAGACTTCATATTAAAAAGTAGTGCCGAGATTTTGAAATTATGTCGATACACCAACGAAAAATACAAATACCCAAAGAAAATAAAATAAGTCAGAAAGCATGAAAATAAAATTTTTTTAAAAATTTTGTGCAATAGTTGGACTATTATTGGACTATACACAGAATTCACAGTTTTCTTCAATTTTGTTTATTGTTTAAGTTAGTTATAAATAAAAGTATTGCGTATTGCCTCTTCGACAACTTGGTTGCAAGTTGGACATTTTGTCTTTATATTTTCGTTGTCTTTCAATTCCTTTCGTGCTTGATTGTGGGCCACAATTTGATCCCAACATGTGCTACAAACGTTTACGTGATTGCATGGGCGCAAATGAACAGACTTTGGGTTTTGTAGGCACACATTGCATGGATTCATTTTAGCTGAATCCGAATCCGAATATATATACTTTATGGGGTCGGAGATGATTCCTTATGCCTGTTATATACTTTTGCACAAAACCATAATACCCCTTTTTCCCATTTTGTAGGCGGAGATTTGGCGTTTGTTAAACGTCATAGATAATAAAGAGCGGAGATATGTCGTCAAAAAATCGTCAAATATTCGCCCAGTATTTGTCGTATTTATACCCTGATCCCATTAAAAATGGGAAAAAGGGGTATTATGGTTTTGTGAAAAAGTATGTAACAGGCATAAGGAAACATCTCCGACCCCATAAAGTATATATATTCTTGATCACTATCAATAGCCGAGTCGATTTAGCCCTGTCCGTCTGTCCGTCTGTATGAACGCACGTTTCTCAGAGACTACAAAAGCTAGAGACTTCATATTTGAAATATAAGTTCTCGTGGTGCCGGGACAAGACCAGTTTATTTTTTTCGATATCTCAATCCTTTCAAAAGTTATCGATAAATTAAGACTCCAAACAAGTGTTTTTCGGGTATAGCTTAAAAGTTATAAGATGTAGAGTCACCAAATTTGGTACATATATTCTCCTATAGCATACAAAGGTAAAATATATTTCACTTTTTGAATACCCCTCTCCAATCTCACAGAAATTGAATTTTAAAGGTATGACCTTCGGATTTTACAAAGTTGCTCATTTATATGCCAGTTTTGTGTCCTACAAATTTAATTTTGATCAGACAATAAACAAAGAAGTTATTAACGATTCAATGTACCATAGTTTAAAGCCAAAGGAAGAAGAATTAATGCAAATGTATGACGCGCGTAGCCAGCTTGTGTTTGTATATGTGTGTGTGTTTCTATGTATGAATGCAGATAAATAACTTCAATGAATGTAAGACCTTGGATCCGGGTATATCCTAGTCGGGCACTCTCGACTAGAGCACTCTTACTTGTTTTTTTTTATGGCAACAAAATTTAGAAATTAATAAGCTTATAAAAATATGTAGAGTTAATTGATTGTGGCGCCTGTAAATTATTGAATCCATCGAGCTTAACAGCTATCGATATATTGACCGCCTTCTAGAGAGATTCATATTTAATGACTGTTTACACTCCGACAAGCAACTCAACTCAAATTTCAGCTCCAGTTGCCAAGCGAAATGACAGACGGAGGCGTCGGCGGAGAAGGCGACGCGTCGCCTCTCATTTCCAGATTGTGCAGATAAAACAAGGGAACCGCCGCGCAGACGCGGCAACCGAGGCAACCGTGGCAACCGTGGCAACCGTGGCAACCGCAGCAACGGTGGCATATTTGAGGGGCACACCTTTCAACCTTCCAACCTGGCAGAGAGCTATTGTCATTTCCTTCGCAATCAAAGCAAATGGGGCAAAATTTTGAATTTCATTAACTAAAATGCGAGAAATGGTGACAAAGCTGCGGTTTTGTCTGTGCCCCAGAGATTTATTGTGGTTTTTGCGGTGCTGCCAAACTTCCGTTTAGTTTTTGCATTGGCTTACCTTTCTGAATATAGAAAATATATTTAAATAAATGAACTTTGGTGTCAGCAAATTCAAAATCAAGAGCTTTACATTGTTGTTGCAGCTTTGACAGCTCGCTGACAGTTGCATCTAAGTGCTGGACCAACTCGAAAGCTAAGACATAAGCCGGCTACTGGAAATTACGTTACAATTAATTGAGCTACATTACAAGCGGGGCCTCCACTGTGGAGCGGGGAACGGGTAGGGGGTAGATGCCAGAGACCAAGCCCCAGTCGCAGTCGCAGTCAAGCGCAGCTGTCACACCTTCGTCAGGCGGGGATTGGAGGGCGATTGAGGGGCAGAGCGCGTAGCTTAGCTGCGACAATCGATCTGAGAGATCCGAATTGAAATCATTGTGAAGCGCTTGGGTAGCTTGGTAGGTGATTCATTGCGTCTTGGATTTCATCTGTGTGTCAATTCCTGTGGGACTTATGACTGATTGTGCCGCGATTTCAAATTCGATTTACAATTTTTCGAGCTGCGCGCAGCTTCATTAATTTGCTTCAATGATTCTGCATTAGCGCTGACTTAGGGGCAGGGCACACATAACAAACACACAGGCAAACAGCTTATAAACATACCCTGCAATCATTGCTAAAAAGGGGTATAATACGATTGTGTCTATGTATTAATACTTATTTATGAATAGTATGGTACATATATATTCGTTAAATCCCACGTTTTATTTTCATAATTGTATGTCAATGTTTGAACACTTATCACCTGGTTTCAGGGTAACTCCAAGTCTAGCAATGTCAACCGTTGCATTCTTACTTGTTTTCCTAGAGATTAACGCGTCGAAACTTCCAACGAATTCGATTTGAATCAATTAAACGCCCCCATTGCCCATACCAAGTGTCAGAGCTGTGCGAGATTATTTTTCCTTAGTTTTTTAATGTTTGCCTGTTAATTTGTTTTTGGGCTGCAAATAAAACTGGGCAGAAATGCAAAGTGCAGGCTAGGAACTTGCAATGGAACTGTAACTGAAACTGGAAGGTGAAACTTGTTTAACTGGGACTCAGGCACTGAGCTGGCTGTCAAGGCTGCGACAAGGCGACAAACACACACACACACACACACACACGTACGCACATGCGGTGTGGCATGTGGCATGCTCCAAAAAAGTTCCTTAACCTGCTCTAAAATCACTAGATCGCTTAATAAGCAGCCTAGCTGTCTGGAACTGTAGCTGGTGCTGATGCTGATGTTGTAGCTGTAGCTGTAGCTGATGCTGTTGCTGGTGCCAAGGAGCGTCTCTCTTTCTGCACAGCTCCTTTGACTGGGCACCGGCAAAACAGCATAAGAATCTACACCGTTTTAAGCATAAATCGCCGCGAGGCATGCGCCGATATGCGTTCAACTCACTGAACTTGCCACGACTCTCGTTTCTTGACTCCCTCTGAAAAGATGCTGCTTCTTGTGCTGCTTCTTGCTGCTCCACCTACTTCAACTCCGACATCGGCTGTTACAGTTTTCGCTTTGCCCGCCGACTGGCAAACATATATATTATTTAAATTTTTAAACGATTGATCGTCCTCCGCCCTGTGCATGCTTCCTGCCTCCTGTGGCTGCTGCTCCCCTGTGTCTCCCTCTCTCGCTGTATTTGCGCATCTCTCGTGATAGTTTGAGTTATTTAGTTGGTTGCTTTATTGCCCAGGCAACTGCAGGCTGGGGCGTGTTTCAAACTGCGCCCGAGTCTTTGACTTCGACTCCGACTCCAACTCCGACTTCGACTCCTACTTCCACTTCCAACTTGAACTTGAGTTTCTGTTGCGTTCCTTTTGGTTCTTTATAGCAAAATGATTATGTTTTGCATATTGAGTGAAATTTGCATAAAATAAGAAAGCACACAAAACGCGCTGTGGCTTAACCTAAGAAAATAACAACACCCGCCGTGCGGATTTAAACTATAACAAAAACATTTGCAGCATTTTCAAGCAAGCGCTCTAAAGAAACACATTATCATAATATTTGATTGCGTTAACTGCACAAATTATGGATCCGATCCGGCAAACGATTGCCCATTAAAGTGGGCGTAAGACGGCCAAGATTGAAAAATATTGCCCTGGCCAGAACGAAAGTGAACAAACGCTTGCCTTCAAGGTTGTGGAGTAATTCTTAAAAAAAATTAGAAGAGATCAGTTTTTTGAGAAGAATTAATTATTTAAAATGGAAACTGCATACCACTTTTTTTATGTGGTTGATTCTTTAAATATATATCCTTGATGTACCAAATATTTTTCAATTTTTTTCAATGGATTTTGCTGTTAATATATTATATAACATTTTTTTTAATATAATTTTACTTTCACATAATCTATAAATGTTTATTGTTGTATTTTTTGTTTTTCTCTGGGTTTTCCCCATAACTCCTTTAATATTATTGGGATTTTTCAACCTGCTCTTCTATTCTGTTGAGCTCCCAGACTAGAGTTTTTTTTTTAGCGTGTGTTCTGTTTATTTTCGGAAAAATGTTGAAAACTTGCATTTGTAATTTTTGTTGCATGTGTCAATTTCAATTTCTAGTTGGTCTTATTGTTCATTTTCGTGGCTTTTATTTACCCACGCTCATTTAACGCTTAGAATAACAATCATTAACATAAGAACAGAGTCACTTCCTTGGAACGTTAACGTTTTGGTTGCCCCTTGCAGCTTGCCGCTTGCCGCTTGCCCCTGCCTCTCGGCACCGACAGATGCCCCTTTCTCGAGCAAACGATGCGCGCTAAAGAAATTAAAATTGAAAATTCCTTTATTTCAATATTTTGACAGTGACTTGGCAGCGCCTCGTTAAGAAAAAACAAAATAAACTCGAAACAAACTCAAGAATGGGCCAAACCAAACCAAACCCAGCCAAAGCCAAAACCAAACAAAACCAAACCAAACGAAACGAAACATTTTTCAGTTGTCTTTGTGACCAGTTTGTGTCTTTCACTGCCTCTCACTGTGTTTCTACAGGTGTGTGTGTGTCAGTGTGTGTGTGTGTGTGTGTGTTAACAGAGTTCTTTGAGGCTGTGCCCAACTTCTGTGAAATGGCCACAAAATGTGCCAAGTGCTTGTTGACTTGGCCTGAACTTGTTACAATTTCCATCTACTATTCCCCGCTTTCTACGCCTCGATTGCTCTCCTTTTCAATCGTTGTTCTTGTTGTTGTTGTTGTTGTTGTTGTCTTTGCTTTCGCTTCGATACAAATTAATGAGCCGAGAATGTGTTGGATTGTGTTAATAGGCGCCTTGCGACAACTGCCCCATAAATTAAACATTGCAATGCAAATGTGATATAAAAGCCACTTGAGCTGCAGATAAGTGCACTTTAGCTCACAAATAAATTATTATTAATTATGCACTGATTAGCTTAGCATTCCGTAAGACAAATAAGCGCACAGCAGCTACAACAACAGCTCCAACTGTTCTGATCAGCATTTGCCATAAACATTTGGCGTAAATCACTTGAATGCTTAAAGCACCCAATTGAACAAACCCATAAGCCCATTAAAAGCTAGAGAAGCACCGAAGACGATATACACTGCAATTATTAATAACTAAACTTCTTAGTTAATTAACTTGGTATATGTTCCTAAAAACTATTATTGGTCAAATAATTATAGTTACGTATTAGGGAAATAGTGAAAGCAATTTGCTAGTTATTTAATTTAATCTAGAACCACAAACAATCAATTTTAAATATGAAGTAATTAAAGTAATTAAAACTACTGATTCAATTACTCAAGAATTGATTATTTTAGGTCACTTTGACAATTACTTATTGTGCAATTAATAAAGTAACTCTAGTAATTGAGCTTAATCCTCAACATGAAATAAGCAATTCTTATCAATTAACTTTTAAGGCCCAATTACTGAGCGATGGCTTTTCGTTCTTAAAATTAGTCATTAAACTTTAACAGTAAACAAATATATTTTTAATGATAATGCAATTTATTAAGATTGCGTTGACAAGTAATTGGTATTTAAAATTGACTTTTAATGGCTGAATCTATTTATTGGATTTAAAATATTTCTAGCTTGGTCTTCAGCTTAATTAATCGAAAATATTTGCAGCTGAGCCACGTTAGTTTTAACTCTGCTTGTTAGGCTTAATGCCGCAGTTGCATATACTGTTACCGCTGCATAATGCTGATGCTGATGCTAATGCTGATTTGGTTGCCGTGTATGGTTGAGGCTGAGTGCTCGTTGGCAGACCGCATTCATTCAATTGCATTTGACAGGCGTTTGCCATAAAAATTATGCCAATAACAACAAACTGCAAACTACACACTGCAACTGCAACTGGTCGGTAACATTTACATGCACTGAGCGGACATTGGCTCAAAGTTATGACAACTTATCGCAACTTGGCATTTTTCTGTCTTGGCCATTTCTCAAGCAGACGCTCGTAGGCGGCGACTGGCGACATTTCGCTTTCATTTGCAATTAAAATCTATAATAAACTGTAGAATTGGAAAAAGTTGTGTATTTTGTTGTTGTTTATTGTATGGCTGAGTTATAAATAGGTTTTTTAGAAATGTGGCGCCATTTGCTGGCGGCACGACTGCACGAGTTCGGTTTCAGTTTCCCAGAGTCGAGAAATTTGTCAAACGCAAGAGACGAGGCAAATGTAGATTTCAGGGGAATTTGTCAAAAGCGGATGCAAGTGAAATTGATACCGCAGCGCCTTTTGTTATGGCCCTGGCCCCATAATAAGAGTGGAAGGTGTGAAAAGGTCGTCGTGCCATCACTGTTGGATGGGATGGCATTGGATGGGATGGGATTGGATTGGATTGGATTGGCATACGTATCTGCACGAAGCTGCAGGGCATGTCATAGCTAAAACCAAATACTAAAAGACTCAAAAACCCCAAAAACTTAAACTCGGACGCAGCAAAGCTCTTTTTTTCTTATTTTCTTTTGCATTTGCCTGGGAAACAACTGCAGGCAGCGACTGGCAAATGAAGGTTGCCACTGCTGCCGTGGATGCCACTGCTGCCGTGGATGCCGCTGCTGCCGTTCATCTAATCTGTTTGGTGTTAAGTCCAAAGGAGCATATGTAATTCGATTGTTTACAAGCCAATGCGTTCTGAAAGCAAAAATGTATATTTTTTGTTTCAAAAATGACAGCCAAGCCCGAAATCGAAGTGCGGAGTGAGGAGTGCGGGGCAGCGAATTAAATATATCAAAACGAAGCCAAACTGGCATCTCAGATTGGTTGGGGCTCATTGGAGCGCAGGTTACGCCTTGTATTGCTGCTGGCAGCCCAGCAGGAGCGCAACAATTTATTGGATCAACTTTGGCGATGCTGTGCATTGGGGGTGTCTCCATCTTGCCGCCGACCTGTCTCCCGCACTGTCAGTCTATCATTTTATTAAATGCCTAACCGCCGCCGCCTGACGCTGCCGACTCTCCTCTCCACTCCACGCCACGCCACGCAACACTACTCGTTTGTCAGTCTCAGTCTGCAACTCCTCATCGTCGTCGTCATCGTCGTCGTCGTCGTCAGTCGTCGTCGTCGTCGTCGTCGTCGTCGTCGTCGTCGTCGTCGTCGTCGTCGTCGTCGTCGTCGTCGTCGTCGTCGTCGTCGTCGTCGTCGTCGTCTTCAACTGCCTGTGCTGTTTTGTATTTAGCTTGAATTGTGTCGCGACGCGAGGCCAAGGCGAAGGCGTCGTCCTTTCGCGCCTGAGAGATGCGTTTCACTCATATCCGGTTAAATATTCACACCTCAGCCGTGCCCCCAACTACAACGCCAGAGCTCATACTCAAAACTCAAAACTCAAACCCAAACCAGCGACAGCAACGACGACGAGAAGTTTTGCTAAATTGCATTTGCTGCTGCCTTGCTGATGTTGTTGTTGTTTTTGTTATTGTTGTTGTAGCGGCTGCTGTTGTTGCTGGTGCTGTATTAAATTTCAAAAAACCGCACAGCCTGCAAATGGGGCAGCAGGGGGGTCAGAGGGGCCAGAGGGCAGCGGACTGTCGGTGCGGGCTGGCGTAAGTAATGCTTAAGAAATTTTTGCAGATTTGTGGCGTAAAATTATGAAAATTATGTCTGACACATCCTGCTGTCTGCTTAAGGTCTTTGTTTATCCTGGCAGCGCGGCAGAAGGGAAGCGCCTCCAACACTCCAAATGCGACAGCAACAACAACAACAACAACTAACAACAACAAACAGCCATCTTATGTATGCAAATACGTTTATTTTGCCTCGTTTACTGCGACAAAGTTCGTTGCTTAAGTCTTTCGTTTGGTTTGGCCCGCCTCGGCTGGTTTTTTCATGGCTTTTGGTGCTCCAAAGGAAACGCCCGCACAGCCCCGATAAAAGTGAAATTACTTAAAAACTCATTACGCTTAAGCGGTTTCGTTTATGACCGTTTTGAAATGAATGGGAAAGACTCGGACTGGTACAGAGACTCGGAAGAGTTTTGCTATGAGAGGCGTTACAGAAGAAATTGCTTT
Source organism: Drosophila maculinotata (assembly GCA_035045305.1). Taxonomy (NCBI): domain Eukaryota; kingdom Metazoa; phylum Arthropoda; class Insecta; order Diptera; family Drosophilidae; genus Drosophila; species Drosophila maculinotata. Next base: position 12,221,403 of record JAWNPD010000387.1, read on the forward strand.
TAAGATGGGCATAATATGAAAATAAATACATAAAATTCTCAATTAATTACACAAAGATAAAAATGTGGGTACATAACAAAATGCTATAGTGCAATTTAATAGAAAATAGCTCAAACTTAATTGTATATTTCACACTATTTGTATATTGTATAACTTGTTAGTGATCATATGAATAAATAATATAATTCTGTTCAAAAATGAACCCTTAAAATATTTTATATTTTTACTAATGAATTTTGTTTGTTTACTCTTATATCATAAATATAAGCTTTTGCTCATTATCGCTGTTATTTTGATATTTATCTCTACTTATTTTTGCACACAAAAAACCACAAGCAAATAATAATGGTTAAAATCTAACACTTTTACCCATATTTTATATAATTTGGTATACTTTTGTATAATAAAAAACCATTGTTTATGATCGCTGTTATTTTGATATTAATCTCAACGTAAGCTCTCACAACACATGCAAAATCAATACAATCAATCGAAGCTTATCAATAAATACAACAATCCTTGCCTCACTTCACTCCAAGGTGTTCCTGCTTAGTCACAATAATCCAAACACACACAAACCAAGAACGAAAATTGGCAACTGGCAACTGGCAACTGCACCCAGAAGGCAGGCAACATGGGGCTGCCTGCTGGGTCAGGGCCTAATTGAGTCATAGCTGGAGTGGAGTCAGCAGGAACGACAAACACGAATTAAGCACAATAAAACTGTGTATCGCGCATTCGCATTAGCAAGATGGTGCAAGGTGGTGCAGGTGGTGCAGGTGACTTGCGGGGCGCTCTAGCCTTGAGATGCGCCGACTGATTCTGCTTCTTTTTTTCGGGCTGGCCAAAAAGCGCAACGAAACGAAATGCCAAGCAAGCACACAAAATAAAAAGGCAAAAACTAAAACGAAATTAAATCAGCAAAACAGCACAAATAAAATCCATTAGGTGTAGGTACCAAGAACAGCGCGACAGCCACGTTGAGAATCCCAACTGAGGACAGTTAGGCAAGAGAGGGTGGAGTGGCGGAGAGGGGGGGGGGGGGAGAGAACGACAACGACAACTGCGAGATGTCGTGAGAGCTGACTGTCCAAGCTGGTTGGGTCTGGCCTGGTCTGGCTTGGTCTGGCTAGCCCCATCATGGTCTGGGAATCTGTTGTTGCTGTGGCTCGTTTGCACAGTTTTCGGGCGAGAAGATTTGTCATTGTTAGACGGGTTCTTAATTTCTCGTATGCGCGCGCTTATTCAAACGAAGCGGCCATCAGATTGGCGCAAGGCTCATGTTTTGGCACCCACAAAGCTTTTTGGGCTGGGCAGTGTCTGTGTATATTTATTCATGTATGTGTGTGGGTGCTGCTGATTCCTGTTAAAAATTATAAAAATAAAATGAAATGAAATGAAAACCAGTTTGAAGCATCTCCATTCATAATTGCCAATGCTGGCGAAATGTTTGCACACGGATCACATTTATGGCCGCAATGACAGCAATGGTCATCAAAAAGGCCGCCCAGCCCCAAGACCACCCACTGGCCAGATCAACAGCCAGTGTTGCAGCAGCAGCATCGGCAGCAGCAGCAGCAGCAATCGGCATCAAAAGTGTTGCAATGAGGCATTTACAATAGCAAACGAGTTAATTACCACGACGGCGGCTCAACACATGCCTCGACCTTATAGAGCCGGCCAGTCTCTGTCTCTCGAGCATCTCTCTCTCTCTCTCTCTCTCTCTATGCTCGGCAGTTGCAGACTGCTGCTGCAAGCTGCTCCCTCCAATCTGCAGCATTGATCGAGCAAACGATCTGCGATTGCGTTTGGCTTTCGCTGTTGAGTCTTGTTTTTGCGCCTGCGCGTGTTCAAATTGTCCAAAGCGTAACAATTTAATATCGATGCGACTGGCAGCCCCAGCCAGGCATCTGCATAGCTGCTCCAGCTCCAGCTCCAACTCCAACTGCAACACTAGCTCCAACTTTAACTGCAACTTCAGCTGCGTCTGCCAACGGTGGCAACATGTGCCTTGCGCCTGGCAGTCGCTTTTTTTTATGCATGTTTTACGTTTCGCATTTTATTTAATTGATTTTTTTGCACCGCACTCGCGTTGGCCATTAATTCATTTATTTATTTAACGCTGCGCTGCCAACGACATTGCCTGCTGCGGGGTATTGGGTGGGGGGGGCTAAAGGAGAGCCATAGTCTGGGCATGAATTAATCGTGCTTAACACCATGGTTGGCATATTCGGGCAATGGCTGCAATAGAACCCCAGCCGGCGATTTAGAGCGGAAGCACTTAGCCATAGCCTTAACCATAGCCATAGCCATAGCCATAGCCTTTGCCATGGATTTAAGCCATAAGCATTTGGGCATATGGGGTTGGCTCGAATCGCTTCTCGATTTTGCGGCGTATCTGGTATGCATGCGTCATTATCGCGCATCGCATCATTAATAAAGCCATACAAATAAAAGTAAAACACACACACACACACACACACATACATACATACACAGAGACATATAGCTGGCAATGAAATCGCAACGCTAAAATGAAACCGACAAAAATATGTATGGCTCCTTTTACAAAATGTTTATATGCAGGCAAGCCGAGACGGGGCCACTTGGAGCTCCAAGTTGGCACTGGGATTGTGACTGCCAGTGTGATGGTGGCTGTGGCTGTGGCTGCGGCTCTGACTGGGTTTTGGGTTCGGCTAAAACGTTTTCAAGGTCAGTGCTTGTGTCGCCGACGCCGACGCCGAAACGACGAAACGAACGTGATAAATGAAGTGTCTCCGCGCGAAATAGCCACAAATCAAAGGTAGGCCAGGACCAGGTAACATATTGTTCTTCTTCTTCTTCTTCTTCTTCTGGTTGTCGCTGTGAAGTTCAAGTTCGACTTGCCTGCAAAATATTGAATATCAGCTAAAAGCATTTCACAATAAGCGAGAGAACATGCATTCTGAGTGCTAAATACGCAAAAAACAATTCGCTTTATGAATCAGCATTGCGAAATGTTTAACTTTGAAAAATGAAAAATTACCAACATCTTTGTCTATGATTAAATTGTATTATATCAGTAAATATGTTGTGCATTATTCATAAATTCTGATTCGATTTATAACTAAACAGCTGTAATATTGATATATTTTTCCTAAATAGCTGTTAATTTAAATTAAAAAGCGACTAAGTAATTGTAGCTCAAACTACAAGTCCATTTTGAAACATTTTTCTAAAGATCTTTATAGGCAATATTGCATCAAATTTAATTAAAATTTTTAATGATACGTTTAACAACTGTAAAATTAATTGCATAACATATCGATGTTATCACATATCGCTGTAAAACATTTCTCGTACATTATGTTAAGCAGCTGCGAGATATTACCATTGAGAATCATTCCATATAAATTATATATTACACGGCGAACAAAATTTATGATGTGTACATTTGTGATTCCATTGCGATTCCTGAAGATGATACATATTCATGATATGATGATCCAATCCAGTTGCTGATCGATTTCTCGATTTCAGACCCTTTTTCCCATTCATGACCAACAACCAACAACCAACTTACATCGTCCTTTGCTATTCGCTAATTAGTTAGCTTCAAGGCAAAACCCCTCTACCCCTTTGTCACTCCTCCTCCCCACTCTGCTGCCATGTCAGCCAACAACAACAACAACAACAATCATATGATATAACAAACAGAAGTTTCAATATAAAAAAACAACAGAAACGCGCTCCAAAAAATTCCGACTTAAGTGCTTTTAATTATCCAAAAGAATTCAGTGGTATTCTGAGTTTGGTATCCTTGTTTGTCATCATCGTCATACTTGGGGCTGCGTCTTTAAATTACAGGCGCGTTTGTATGGCGGCAGCGATCTGACTCCTTTTTTTCTCTCTTTCTCCTCTGTGTTGTTGCTGTTGTTGTTGTTGTTGTAGCTAGTGGCCTTTTGTCAGGGCTGTTTCAAAGTTTTAACGCATCATATGCTGGTTTCCTTACTACCGCCCATAAAAGGTGTGCAAGCAAACGCAACGATCTCTTTTATATGGCATCTGCAGCATAAGTATTATAAAGGGATGCTATATATACATACAAACAAATATACTAAATAAGTATGAGTAGCATAAAATCATATTCATAATGCAATGAAAGCGAAAGCATTAAGCAGAATCATAATGGAGGTTTTATTCAAAGCTTCGTATCCTTAATTCAATTATAAGTTTGGTTTCTTAAGTCTGCAAATCTTGACCTAAATAGTTATTCTCGCAACCAAATAACAAGAATCTGGGCTAGTGGGTAAATGCTTACACTTATATCCAATACTATACTACAAACTTTATGTTTACAATGGGAAATGCCTGCTGTGCCCCTAATATGCATATAATTGTAGAAAAAATATTTCATAAGTTTTCTACAAATTATGAACGCTTCTTTAGTCATTTGAAGTCCATGCCATGGATATTTTAGTTTCGCTCTCAGCGAGTTTGTCGTTGTTTAAAGTTGGAAAGTTAACAATAATTGGACATAAAATAATTCCTGAAAATGCGTGTTAGTTAGTGCATATAACAAGATTTTTCGCTTGGCAGTAGCAATGCGACGTCTGCGACATCAATTGGCGGCATCAGTTTTTGGTTAGAGGCTTCGACGGCAAAACGCAGTGTGCGCTTCCAGGAAACTTATCGCACACACACACACACACACACATACATAGAAACACACATAGAGAGACTGCAGCCGTTAGAAGCGAATGCTGCATCAATGAGGCATCAGAGCCGGGCTGCTTATCTATTGCTTGTGATATTCTGTTGGAGCTTTCTCAGGAGAAATGCCAGTGGAGCAGCCGTTGGAGCTGACGATGCTGGTGGCGGGCGGCAGACTGGGTTTGCCACTAGGCAGCTGCCAAGATCAAGTTGATTGAAGGGCCTTTCAAAATAGAATACAAATACGGCATTCAAGGCTCCGGCTCTCCTTGCTCTGTTTGCCTTGGCATTGTAGGAAGTAAACTGCAGCGCAGTGCAAACAATGTGAAGGGACATGCTATAAAAATATTGTTATAATGCAGAGGTTGCTAGCCTCAAAAAATGTTTTACGAAATGTGTGTATCCTGGCAACGGCAACGGCAACGGGCTTAAGACTATGCAACCAGGCACTTCATTGGCTGCAGGGCAAAAAGGAGACGGCGACTATGAGTATGAGTATGAGTATGAGTATGGTGGCAAGTGGCAATGCTCGAGCTGGAGGAGGCAGGCAACAGGCTGCAGGCTGCAGGCTGCAGGCAGCAGGCAGCAGGCACCAGTTATGCCAAGTCAGCGTGATGCGCGCAAAGTGACGAGTTTTTAATGAATTTGTTTAACTCAGGTCAGGCCTTGGCAGCCAGAGAGACAGCCAAAGTCTGGAGTCGAAGACTTGGTGTCTTTCAAGTGCCCAGGCAGAAGCAACAGCAAGTGCCCCATGCCTGTGCCCTATGCCTGTGCCTGAAGTGTAGCCAGCTAGGATGTTATAGCTGTTGGACTTGTAGATTTGTGGATGCAACGCGTTGACGGCCCGTGACGACGACGAACTGTATGCAAGGAGTTGGAGTTCCTGCCTCTTCAGGCGCTGTTGCCACAGTTGCTACGTCCAAGTCGTCATCATCAGCGACGCCAGCGTCTAGCTGGAGTGGTCTGGTCTTGTCTGGTCTGGTCTGGTCTGGTATCTAGCAATGCAAACAATGGCAGTTTCACTTGAGCTTCACTCACGTCCAGCTCCAGCTCCAGCTCCAGCTCCAGCTCCAGTTCCAGTATTCCAGTATTCCAGTTTCCAAGCCGTCACTTTGTGTGTCCTTCGCCGTTCACTTTCGTTGACCACGAGGCGACGCGTTCGACGATACATTTTGTTGTTGTTGCTGTTGTTTTTGTTGTTGCTGTTGTGCTTTTTTCCTCTGTTTGCTCCTCTTGTGTTCAACAAAATGTTCCAAATTGTTGCGCACTGCAAACATTTCAAGAATTTGCGCTTAACAAACTTCGAAAAAATGCTTTTTTCTCGGTATGTGTGTGTGTGTGAGTATGTGTGTGTGTGTGTGTGTAACTTGGGGTTTTTATTTCTTTGTTCAGTCGCTGCTGCAGTGCACTGAAATTTATACGCGGGCAAAGACTTTGGCAATAATTAAAACGAAGCTGTTCCCACAAAACAAAAGACTTAGGCAACGAACTTGACAAGGCACACAGTTATGCTAGTTATCGATCGTTACAGCCAAAAGTCAAAACATCATTTGTCAAATGTCGAAAGCCGAATGCCGAACAACTGTTAACTCGCCAGCCGAACACATGTATTTGTTTAATTCGATTAACTTTTTGGGGGCCTGGACCTTGCTGCTGGCTGGCTAAAGTATAACAAGTTTGAGCGCCAGCCACCAGCTTGCTTTCCCACCATATTGGCAACGAGCAGCAGCCGAGGCAACAACAACAACAACAACAGCTGACTATAAAAGGCTGGCAGCGATAAGACTATGAAGACGCAGTGCCAACTCCAAGTCGCCAACCGGGTTACAATTTATCATCAAAGTTAGCAGATCTCCAAAAACAAAAAAAAACCACCTGGTTGTATTTATGCCTCGCATCGAGCTACAAAAATTAATGTTAATTAATTTGACTTAAACTGGCGATTTCAACAGCCACATTACTGCGGGGCATATGGCAAAAAAAAAAAACTGAAAATAAAAATAAAAATAGAGAGTTATAAATATCGAAGAGCGAAACAAAATCAAATCAAAACGAACACCAAATCGTCTCCGTTCGAAAAGTTTATGTGTGGCCCAGAAAACTCATTTAGTGTGCGTTGTCGCTCGATTAAGATTTCGATTTAGTTTCAGATTTAGATCGATTGATAATGAAAAGCCAACAACAATATCTCGTAAAGTGCCTCATCAGACAGCTGACACTTTTGAGTTGAATTTTATTTAATTTTATGCTTATTTATTGGAAATGGCATGCCGATACTTTTAGTCATTTTCTCTTTGATCTCCCAATGGTTATCTCAATGCATGACCATTTGATTTCATTTGATTTGATATTTTATGTGCATTCACTTTGAAATCGTTAATTTATTTATTTTACATATTAATGCGACTACCAGCAGCGGGCGGGAGGGGGGTTAGACTGTCTTTAAATTTACAGTAAAATAGAGTTGGTCATAAATTATGTTTATGCTTGTCACTGGATACTGAGCAACTTTTAATTGTTAGTGCAAATTTAATTAGACAAATCGTGAGTCTAACTCGCAAAGTCCCCACTCTAAGTTCCAAACACTCACACACATACACACACACACACACACATACATATACACAAAAACTCTAAAGCTCTCTCTCACATATACACTGACAGACGATCTTTGCAGTAGCCTGGGCAAAAGAATGCGCCAACTTTAGTTGTTGTTGTTGTTGTTATCGTCTCCGTTGTTGTCGTCTTCGTTGCCTTGGTTGCCCGGCTGCCTGCCTGCTTGCCTGCTTGCCTGCCTGCCTGCTCTGTGCCTGCTCGGTGTCTGAGCAGCGACGGCTACTCGAAGCGACTCATTCCGTTTCCAACGCACATTCGCGCTCTGTCCTCGAGTAAAAATTCTCTAAACATGCTGTCAAGTTATGTCTACATTCCTTGATCATATTTTTTCCAACTTTTTTCCCCCAGTATGTGTGTGTGCGTATGTGTATGCTGCCATTGCAACTCGCTCCCGCTCCGAGCAAAACGTAGCCACCACAACCACCAACACCACCAGATACTAGTTTCTTAATGTGGCGCAGCAAATGTGCCGCGCTGAGCATAAAAATCAACAACACGAACGCTTCAAGAGCTTCAAATGGGCATTAAAATGTCCACGGTCTGTCTGAGAGAACTCTCCAGCAATCTCTCTCTACCTCTGATTCTCTCTCTATGCATCCGACTCATTGAGTGAAATGCCACGAGTGAGTTTCGTCTGCCTGCTCTTAAGATCTACTCTTAATCTGATGTGTAGCACGAAATAAATCATATTACTTATGGATTTAAATTTGAAAACTTTTTACAAAATATAAAAAAATTGCAATAATTTTATCAGATTTTAAATGTTTAACTCTAATCTAAAATATCTCCAATTAGATATTAGAAACATATATTTAAAATGCAATTATTATTACCTTTTTGCCGTCGGCTAAGCTTATTGACAAGTTATTGCTTGAAATTTATAAATTATTTTACAGTACCAGACTTATCTCAAACCATTTGCCAGAATATAATTACACATACACTGGAAAGTTTATGACGAATAAGGAGAATACGTTTGAATGGCGGGTCGGAGGATCATTTTGTAACAATAATAATGATTGCACTGGCGCTCAATCTGTCAAAACAGAAGTTAAGAATATGTGAATTTATACTAATAAATTATTTGAATAATATAACATTTTATGGGTAGAGGGTATAAAATTAGCCCTGCAATAAATATTTATACATGGGTTATTTAAGCAGTTAATTGTAGCTTGATTATTCCATTGCAACATGCTTAAAAATCATTATTTGATTTATCTGGATTTGCTATGATTGTCATTTCTATATAAGAGGGTAGCAGTGGATTTAGTCAAGTTGTGTACGTCAAAAAATGAAACTGAATCATTGCTTAAGTTGGATTATATTCACCTGGATGTTAAGCAATAGCTTTGCGCAGAAGGTAAACAAACTATCCACAATTCACACAAATTGTTAGTATTTTTTTTCGTATTTTGTTAAGAAAATCTTATTCAGCAAAGTACAATGTCCTGTAAAAAGCACCAAAATGGCCAAGGTTGAGTGTTTTTTGGAGGGTCCCAAAGGATTAACTGTTCAATTTACAACAGCAAACAACGAGATGGCGAATTTCGTGGGCATATCAGACCTGACAGTGTATATAAATGGCAAAAACGGTAATGCGATGACTTTTAATGGAGTACGCATAGATATGTGCAATTTACAATCAGGATCACGTCAAACCCTGCTGGCCATGTTAAAAAAGGGCATAGAACAGACGGACAACAACATGCCCCCAAAGTGCCCCTTCAAGCGGGTGAGTCAAGCAAAAAAGGGACAGGTGCTAGAGCTATTATACCCGTACACAATTTCAGAACACCACTTACGTATTACAGCACATGCAGTTTGATGCGAGTTACTTACCCGCCTATTTACCAGAGTATAATTTTACTTATATTGGCAAATTCCAAACGAATAATGAAATACTTTTTGTGGTGCGGATCGAAGGCGCAATATGTTATACCAAGAATGATTGCACTGGAAAGGAACTGACTTGATGTAACTAATTTTTATGATATATATATATAATAAACAAAACAAATATTTGTATGCATGAATTGGTCCTATACAGTTTATGGGGATTGTATGAATTATCTTGACAATCCATGAAAATATATTTAAGTGTCCTATATAAATTTCAGTAAATGACATAAAAAGTGCTTACAAAATAAAACCAAATCTTAGTCTTAGTATGCTTTGCAAAGAAATATACTACAGAATGTTGCTAATGCAACGGTAACTTTTATTCTTCGGCATTATTTTCGTATGCATCTTACTAATTAGTAATTCATATGAAGTTTTATCAATTCTATCATATTTTATTAAGAGAATCATCATTACATAGCTTCAATGTCTTTTGAAGAGTAACAAGATTGCAAAAGTCCAGTGTTTTTTGGAGGATAACAGTGAGTTTACAATTGAAGTATCTCTTGGCAGCAACGATATACCGATATTAGTGGGATTGTCGCAATTGAATCTATATATATATATTGTCTAAGTCATTTTTGGCGTGATTTTTGATAGTACAAGACAATTTTTCTGTAATTTTTCGAAAATATGAAATTGAAAAATACGTATTTGTGAATGTATCTTTAGCATACATTTATATGAAATCTTTTTGTGCGCAGCGTGTGTTTGTATGGGTGTATGCGTGTGTTTTACATGTATGAATGCTTGTTCTTATTTATGTTATGTTTGTTGTTTTTGAAGCGTCATGTACGAGATCGACAGATTTGATCAAGATACAGTTGCAGGCTTCAATCTATTGCATAATATGGTAAACATCAAATAAATACTCCAACTAAATACATATTTATGCATGGGTAGCTTGAGGTTTTAATTACACCTCAATTGTTTCAATCGGTCAATTACATATATTGACTATCCATGAAATTACATTTAAGTGCTTACTATTCAGTCAAAGTATAGCCCATATATAAGAGTGTAAAAAGTCATTCCATATCAGTATTTTATCATTTTGGGAGTGTTTTTAACAAGTTTCAAATGCAACTAAAACTTTGCCTATTTGTGGTCTTATTCGCTAGCATGCTAAATTTTAGCAATGCACAAAAGGTATATATATACATTATATATATTTATTTAAGTATATTTATTCTATACTATCATACGTTATTCAGAAAATCCTATTTAGACAACTTCAATGCGCTTTGAAGAGCAACAAATTGGCCAGAGTTGAGTGTTTTTTGGAGAGTACCAGTGCGTTTACATTTCAATCAACTACTAATAATATCGAGATCATGAATTCGGTGGGCATATTTGATCTAAAACTGCGTATATTTGGTCTTAGCAAAGTGATGAATTTTACTGGACGTCTCGAAATATGCAAGATTTTGGCTTCCAGAGCTCGTCCATCATTGTTGTCCTTTGTATATAAGGGCATACTAGGGGCAGATCACAATTTGCCCAAGCAGTGTCCCTTCAAGAGGGTAAGTCCAGCCAAAGGAGATGTTCTTCAGCAGTTTATACAGCTTTTGCTTTCAGAACACCACTTATGTATTGCGAAACTTGAAGTTTGATGCGAATCATTTACCTATTTATGCACCTGAATATAATTTTACATTCAATGCGCAATTCTTTGGGAATAATGTAAATCTTTTTGAAGTGCATTTGGATGGCTCATATTGCAAAAACAATCATGACTGCACTGGTGCAGGATCTAGATTGAGAAAATGACATTGACCATGTCAATTTATACAAAAAATATTATATTTCATCATACATAGGGTATACATAAAAAAAAAACTAAAAATAATTTGTATGCATGGCTTGAATATTTAATTGAATCTCAAACACTACTATTAAAAATCATTTGAACAATTGTTTGATTTATCTGCTGTCAAATTATAAATATTCAAGTGCTGAATGTGCATTCAAATTATGTCATTTGTATATTCAAAGTTAGCAAGTATAAAAGTATTTGATTTCAAGCACTTGTAACCCAGCTGCATATGACTATAATTTTGGATTATCTTTCCTTAGAAGGCATATGTATTTGGCAATATATAATCCTCAATTAATAAAAAACGAGAAAGAAAGGCTACCTTCGGCGCTCCGAATGAATGGCCAAAATATAATACCCTCTGCAAGGGTATAATAATAATACTACAATCTGGAAGAACATGCAAAACTTGGAGTGCTAGCAGTTGTCCTTTCCTGCTGGACAAATTGACCAAGAAGTGGCCTTTCCAAGAGAGTGAGTCAGACAAGTTAGGGCGTGTCCTTTAGCAGGTGTTGAAGTCTTTGCTGTCACTAATCGATTACAGAACACCATCTACATATGGCGAACTCTCTTGCGATGTATGTCTCGGAGTAGAATTGCATGTTACTTGGCAAGTTCTTTGGCAATGATGAGACTCTCTTTGAAGTGCGGGCTGTGGGATCTTTTTGTAATATCAATAACGATTGCACTGGAGCAGTAGCGACATGAATGTGCATGTTGCTTAAGTGAATTTATCCCATGTACAAATAAATGTATCTGGATTCTGAGAAAGAGCGTCAAGCGAAGAGTTTCACTCAACAAAATATAAAACCGGCATGGCTTTGAGTTTGAGTTGCACCGTGAGAAAGAGCGGGAGAGGGAGAGCGAGAGCGAGAGAGAGATTGAGTAGTTGTTGCTGAGCCGGGTCTCTGGTCTCCGAGCTGGTCCGGTCTTTAACTAAGCCTGGCGAGAGCTCTCCAGCCGACAGTCTGCCATCCACACTCGAACGAAGCGGTACGCATGCGCGCACGTTTTCCATCTGTCAGATACAAAAATTCTAAGCTGCTGTTAAGCCACAAACAAAAGTGCACAAAAGTTAACAACTATGTGAAAACAATCAGTCAAAAGAAAATATATATATAAAATTAGACAAGTTATATAACTATACGGTTTAGCTATATGCACTGAGGAAAGACAACCGAGGCAACAACGCGCAGACAGCGAACGGCAAAATTAAAAAATAAAAGGAGAGAACAAAAATAAAAAAGCATAAAAATTCCAGAGATCGTTCGGTGTGCGGCAACGTTGAATGTTGTGGACGGTCAAGCGAACAAAAAGCCCTAAAAAATAAAATAAAAATACAAAATAAAATCAAGCAAAGGTGCGAGACAAGAAATTAAATTGATAAACCTAAAAGCAAAAGCAACAACGAAACCCTTGACCGTGCCTAGAGTTGCAGAGCCTTGGCAGGACTTGGTGCCCAGTGACTTGGACTTGGACTTGGTCTTGAACTTGTCGCGCTGCTGTGGCAATTATCAAGCGCACTGCATCTGGCTGGGAATGCCAAAACGACTGTAGACAAGTCCCATATACATATATATATAGATTGTATATATATATACGTGTGTGTTTTATATGTGTGTGTTTATGTGTGCGGTAAATAGCTCAAAGCCACGAAATTGCTTTTATCAACGCGCCAAAATCGCCAATTGGAAAAATTGAAAAAACAAAAATAGCAACAACAAAGAAAAAAACTGTTAAACTATAGCTGACCAGAAACAGCTTGGGCCCTTTAAAGCCAAGTTAAAACTACAAAAAAAAAATACAACAACAACAACAGCGAGCGCATCGCGTGGAGGCTGCGATAAACTCCGAAAAACTGCGGCTAGAGAGCGAGGAAATTGCTAAAATATTACCCGAAAGGCATATTCGCTATGTACATACATGTGCAACGGCCCACAGATACAGACAATAACAACAACAACAACAGCAACAACCACAACAACAAGAACAACAACAACAACGAGAACGGCGACGGCACTGAAAAATGTATAATAAAAAATTACAACAAGTGATCGTGCAGAAAATAGATCGATAAACCGACAAAAAAAAAAAAATTAATAAAAAAAATAAAGGAACAGAATTGAAGCAGCAAAAAATAAATAAAGCGGCGTTGGGCACGTTTCGGTTTTTTTTCTGTTGCTGTTTCAATTTCAATTGTGGAAATCGGCGAAAAATCGCCAAACCTAAACGTAAACGTAATAAACGAACCGGTCAGCAACGACAGTGTGTGCGAGAGGGAGAGGAGTATAGGGAAGAGACGATAGAACTAGCTACAGTAAAGGACTCCGCACCGACTCCCCGATAAAGCACTTGGGGATCAGGCGCAATATTTATTAAACAAAGCCAGAAATTAATTTCACGACTTTCCTACGACGACGAGCTTGCCACTAAAAACCGTGCAACCCAAACCCGCGCCACCCACCCCTCTACTGCAACAGAGTGTCCCGGCTTCTTTATGCGCAGCTTGAACTTGCAGTCAGTTTGAGTCAGGAGAGCAAGACAGAGAGAGAGAGGGATAGAGAGGGAGAAGGGTCAGGAGAGGCAGTTTAAGCAGTTTTGGTGACTGCAGCAGCAAAATGTACGACATCAAGCGCCTGGAAGCCGGACAACAGCAACAACTACAACAGCAACATCAGCAACAACAACGACAACAGCAACTACAACAAAAACAACAACAACAACTGCCTATAGGCAACACTCTAAACGATCGTCTGAGCGGCTCGGCGACATTGCAGCCGCCACAGCTCACCTGCAGCGTTATAACGCCCACGCATCTCAGTTCCACAGCGACAACGCCGCAGAGCTGCAGCAACAACAGCAACAACAGCAGCAGTATCCACTGCAGTCCCTTGGAAGCCACACACATGACACTGTTGACGCTGCGCCGTCGCCGGGCGTTCCAGCGTCGCGCCTGCCTGCTCAGCATTCTGGCTGCCTTTGTCTTTGGCATGGCTCTGGGCGTCATTGTGCCCATGCTCGGATTACCCGACTATTTTGGCAGCGTGGAGTCGGCAACGGTTACGCTGGATCTCAGCGAGGAGCCACCAAGTCCGCCGCTGCCGTACAGCGTCTCCTTTGTCCGGGATGAGCCCCAAGTGGAGCTCAGTGCGGAGCAGGTCTTTCGCAATGCCTTCCATCTGGAGCAGGACAAGAATGCGCCCGATTCAATGATTGTCAAGAAACTGGACACTAACGATGGCAGCATCAAGGAGTTCCATGTGCAGCGCACAGCCAACGGACGCTATCGCAAAGGACCCGAGCGTCGACTCACCAAGGCGGCTCAAGTGGAGCGCAGCAAGGAGCTGATCAAGCCACAGCTGCTGCCGCGGGACATTGAACTGCAATCGTCGGGCATCATCGATGGCGACATCTACTGGGGTGATCTGGTGGAGCAGGCGCTGCCGCAGGGCTTTGCTGCACAGGATCAGCACAGCTGGGACCGCTATGTGGCCGCCGAGGGTCAAGTGGTGCGACTGGAGCACGGCTGTGGACGCATGCAGAATCGTCTGGTGGTTTTTGCCGATGGCACACGGGCCTGTGCCCGCTATCGCCAGAATACGGATCAGATACAGGGCGAGATATTTAGCTATTATTTGGGACAACTGCTGAACATCAGCAATCTGGCGCCGAGTGCAGCGACAGTCATTGACACAACGACGCCAAGCTGGTCGGCTGCACTGGGTGACATTACGCAGGCGCAGTGGAAGGAGCACCGGCCGGTGGTGCTGACGCGCTGGTTGGCGGACCTGGAGCCGGCTGGCATACCGCAACCGTTTCAGCCACTGGAGCGGCATCTCAATAAGAACGATGTCTGGAATATAACGCAGCAAATGCAGCGGGAGACGATGACGACGACGACGACGACGACGACGACGACGACAACGGTGCAGACGCGGGGATTACTCAAGCGGCTGGAGGCTGCCAGCAGCCAAACGGGCGCTCATCAATCACGCATGCTTGAGGAGTCCTCCACCCAGTTGTCCTCAAATGCTGCCGCCGCCGCATCCTCATCGTCGTCGTCGGCGCTGATGCAGCGACTAATTGAATTGGCACAATGGTCGGATTTAATCGTCTTCGATTACCTGATCGCGAACCTCGATCGTGTCGTTAATAACTTGTACAACTTTCAATGGAATGCCGACATTATGGCTGCGCCCGCTCACAATCTGGCCCGCCAGAGCGATACACAGCTGCTCGTGTTTCTCGACAACGAATCGGGACTGCTGCACGGCTATCGTCTGCTCAAGAAGTATGAGGCCTATCACAGTCTGCTCTTGGACAATCTGTGCATCTTTCGTCGTCCCACCATCGAGGCGCTGCAGCGTTTGCGTGCCGAGGGCGCGGGTCGCCAACTGCGCGATCTCTTTGAGCGGACGACCAGCAACCATGTGCGTGATGTGCTGCCCTCTCTGCCGGATAAATCAATCAAGATTCTGGCGGAACGCATCGATCGCGTGCTGGCCCAGGTCCACAAGTGCAGCGACAGCAACAAGAGGAGCTAATGAAACGATACCAATCCCAATTCAATCCTCCGCCTCTTTGTACTCCATTTTTGACTGATAAGCTGTAAATATCGTTAACTGAGATGAACTTAATTGTCGCTTGTTAAACATTGCCTAAAACTTTAGTTAACTTAACATAACTTAACACAAAATGCCAAATGTTCACAACTGGCCCGCTCAATTAGTCAATAATCAATTAGAAAGCAGCTTAACAAATTCCACTTTATTCGGGGGCCAAGTACGAGTATTAGCAGGACATCAGATCATTATCTAAAGCGAGTATTAAGCGACTTTCGATCTAAGGACTAGCTAGCATTAAGGATTGTTTATATATTTCGTATATTTCGTAATTAGTTTTTGTATTTTGAATTAGTTCGTTCGAGATACTTTTGTGATATTTTGTTTAAGCCATTAGTGAAAGCTAAAAATATATATATAACTTGTAAGTAGATATCATTTTGTATAATTTATGGGCCATTTTCTTTAAGCGAAACAAATAAAAAACACAAGAAAATCAAATGAAATCAAATCACATCGACTACTATCCAAACACTTGCTTACAGATACAGATGCAGATGCAGATACCAAATGTTGCAGATGCAGATACTTGGTTGCAAAGATAGTTGGTGGTTGCCTGCATATGTTGCATATGTTGCATATGAGCACGCCTGCGCCAGTGAGAACTTACATAGTCATGACAATAAATTGTCATTGATCTTTTTTTGCAGGTGAAGTCTCTGCCAAGAGATGAGCGGCAGCTGCGACGCTGCGACGTCGACGTCGACGTCGACTGCAGCTTGGATAACTAACTCCCATGGCTGTCTGTCGCTGCGCTGCATTTGTCAACTTGCCAGCAGCGCCGTAACTTGCCACAAAACTGCTGTTTGCCTGGTCGTCGCCAAGTCGACAGTCTCTCTGCCTCCTCGAGTGGCACTGTTGTCACGCAGCCCGCAAAACTTCAGCTCCAACTTCAACTCCAACTGCAGCACGGCCTCGGCCTCGGCATGCTTTTCATAATATCTTCATAAGCATTTGAAGTGTCCCCCTGTCTGTCTGTCTGCCTCTCCCTCTCTCTTTCTCTCTCTCTTTCTCTCTATCTCCTCTGTCTGTCTGTCGTTTGAAATTCAAGTGCAGCGTTGTGGCCAGCAGAAAAGATGAAGCTGAGCCGGAATGAGGCAAAGCGCAGTTCAAGATACTTTCGTCGCACACACACTCACACACACACACATCTACATGTACATATATGAGCCCTGCCTCTGCACAGATAGCCAGGCCCAGACTCAAGTCCCGGGCCTCAGGTCCAGGCGGTTGTCTGTGCCGTCTGCTTTAAGATTTAAGATCGCTGCTCATTAAGTGCGTCCGCGTGTCTCAACGACAAGATGCTGAGAATGAGAATCTTTCGCCCTCTCACTCTCTTTGCACTCACTCCCTCTCTCTCTCTCTCTCTCTCTCTCTCTCTCTCTCTCTCTCACTCACTCTCACCACAGCTATGCCCATCTCAGTCTCACGTGCGTATCGGAGGCAACTCTCGTCTCGTTGCCTGGAGTTTTGCATCTGATTTCGTTGCGTATATTTTATTGGACACCAGAGTAGTTCACGTAAATAAAATGAAATGAAATGAAATAAGGCAAGAGACGCAAGAGGCGTCGACTGCAACTGGAACGAGACTGAATTATATATGTACATATACATACACACACCTATATGTATGTGCAACTATGTTGAGTGCTCTATAGCAACAGTTGCCTCACTTTGGAGACTTTCAACTTAACTGCGCTACAAACCGCATGAGAAATTCGTAAGGCTTTGAAAACATGAAGAGCACCAAATGTTTAGATAACCCGTTTCATCCACAATGTTCCTGCTCTGTTTGAGTATATGTGTGTGTGTGTATGTGTGTGTGTGTGTGTCTGGGAGAGCTTAATAAAAATCGTTATGCTAGTTTAATAAATATATCAAATAACCTTAAGACGTGTTAGGGAACTTGTGACTTTAACACGTTCAGAACTTGCTACAAACTCTTTAAGCATATCATTTTACATTTGGGCAAACAGAATTTTGTTCTGGCCAACGTTGTTTGGTTTAGCCTTAGCCTTAGCCTGAAATCAAAGAGATTTCCTTCAGCTACAGCGGGAAACCATAAAACAGTATAATTGAGTTCTAACTCTTGAGTACAAAACAAAAAAAACATAAAAATCAGAGAGAAATTTATTTATGCTTGGATTGAGCAGGTTACGGGTAGGCAGCCCACCAGCTGTGCCTTTGTTAAAACACACACACACACACACACACACACACACTTATATGTATATGCAAACACAAATTGTCTGCAAAAACACTTTACATATATAGTAAAAACTAAAGTAACCAACAACAAACACAGCAAACAGAACAAGAGTACACATTTTATGATCGCTTTTTATGGGCTTATTAATAAAAGTTTATGAGGGTCATGTGCCATAAGGTTCAGCCAACAATTAAGCATAATGTGTGTCTAGATATGATACGCTGGAGGAGAGCTCAATGAATACTTCAAGGGAGATAACAAGTAAAAGTATCTGAGATTAAGGAATTCTTTAGACTCAAATGAGATTATACCTTTTATTTTTAGTTTAGGCGAAACTTTAGTTAAAGAACATTTGTAGAAATGAACAAGAGCTGAAATCAAAAAAAAAACGATTCCTATATCTACTTAATAAAATAATAGAGAAGAAGCTTAGTTCTGTTTATTTTGTATTTAGACTCTAGTCTGTAAATATATCAGGCTTCGATTTAAGTGCTCTTTGATTTATTTACTATAGTAAATAAATAAATGCAAAAAATGTAACTATTTAATATAATTTTCAATAATATGTGATATAAATTTATTTTTAATTCCTATTGAATATTACTGCTTACGCCTTGCCCTTCAGTCCCCCTCGCCTTGTCATTACAGTTGCATGAGTTATTTTGGGTAAGTTTACTTGTTGATTTGGTCAGTATTTTAAGTCGGGTCAATGAAGTTGCCAAGCAGTTGAAACGATTCCTTTAGCTGACAACGCGACTCAAGTGTTTCGCTAGCGCTGTTGCTGTTGTTGTTGTTGCGTTTGTTGTGGCGTCGTGTTTGTGTGCACAATAATTTGCATACACACACACACACATACACACGGACAACATTTGCCTTTTGGCGAGCTGTGCATGCAATATTTTCTCGTGTTGTGTGTTTACTCTTTTCGCTTTTATTTAATGTCCATGTTGCCCGGGTCCAGACTCTTGCAGCACTTGTTGCTGTTGTTGTTGTTGTTTTTGTTTTTGCTTTTGCTGCTGCTGTTGCTGTTGTTGTGGCTGCTTTGCTTGTTGCGTTTACAGCAAAATTCTAAACAAATTGCTTCCGCACCTGCAGCTAAGAAAATCAATGCAGAATACGAAAATCCACAAAGCGGCAGGCAAACCACAGATCCAGACTCCAACCTCGTATCTGAGTCTGAAATATATATAGTTGATCTCTTTGTATGGACATAATAAAATGCATTGTGCCACATGGGAAAAATGAGCTGAATGCCCCACCTGTGCAGCAATTTTCCTTACGAGGCCGCACTCCAAAAAAGAACAAGACAGACACACATCAAAATAAAACATTTCCCAGGCCAATAGAAAGTGTTGGCAGATAATAGGGCCAGCAGCATATCATATCATATCGTAATCCTGACAATGGCCCCGTTCGATGGCACTAAACTTAGCAATAACAATGCATACAGACAAACTAATATTGACAAAAGAAAGGGTAAGTGCGACCAACATGGAGAAAGAGACCATAACACACAAAGTTATTATACACACCTGTATTTTGTTTTCCCAGTCCCCCCCCCACTCCCCACCATCCTCTCCCCCGCTCCACACCACTCATTTGCTTTTCTTTTCTTTTTAAGTGCGCGTCCCTTTGGGCGCTAACGAAATTACGTGGAAGGGCAGCGATGTGCAGCAGGCTCAAAAGAAATTTACGATCGGCATTTGGATTTGAATTTATGAAAAACCTTCTTTCTTTTTACACCTGAAAAAGAAACAGAAAGAAAAAAAGAAAATAATAACGAACAAACATCTTTAGAGATGCTTAACTGCTTTTCTCGGGAGTCTAAGAGTCGAGTTTGGTCGACTGGTGACTGCGTTTCTTGTTAACATATGCTCGGAAAAGAAGAAAAAGATAAAATGCTGATACGCTACAGATACTGAAAACAGAAGACTTAGGCAACGAACTTGCTCGCAACATTTAATAAGCACGCTGGGAACAAGCAAAATTTTTATGAACATAGCCTTAGCTTCAGACTGAGACTGAAACTGAAACTTTGGCGCTGTTGATACTCAGCTGCCGGTGGTATTTTAAGTAAATTCATTTAACGATTTACTGATTAATTTAACAAACTGGTCAATGATTCTGTCTCTGTCCACGTTGACATTGACGAAGTGCAGAACTTTGCGTTGTCTGAGAGTTGCGTATGGTTTCAAAATACGCTTTTGTATGCCCATTACCAATTGGTAACAAGGGCATAATGGTTGAATGTTAAATATATGCTTACTAAATACGAAGATCTCAGAGTATCCAAAAGCACACGCAAATAATGTTCATTACAGATTTGTGATCAATAATAATTATTGTATAAATCGCTGTAAAAGCTAGTAAGGTTTTGGCTGTCTACCTGGCCACAGGGTATCTTATTGTCCAGCACTCATGAATAGAGCATTCTTAGTTGTCTTGGACTGCGTTTAAGATGTTTAACATGCGGCTTTCCCAATATTCTTCCCAAAATTGGTCTCGCTCCGCTTTAGCTGTCCGTCTCTAACACTAAATCGAACCTGTTCTGCCTTTCTGCCTGTCTATTCACATTGTTTGAAATCTTTTTGGCCGAATCAGGTGAAGTGAGTTGATTGATTGCGCTAATTTATAACGACAATGGGTCAGATCGCACATGGACCTTTGAGTTTGGTCTGTTGTTACTGTCTGACTGACGGCACTGACTGACTCACTGTCTTACCAACTGGGCTGACTGCTGACTTTGCTGTTGGAATCCATTAAATACCGCCTGTGCCGTGCCTTCTGCTGATGCTGCTGTTGCTGATGATGATGATGCGCACACTGATGAATGAATCTTTTCAATTTTGAGATTTTTCTTAAACGAATTTGTCAAAAAGGTCTCTAGAGTGCGAGTGCGTGAGGGTAACAAACCCTATGCAAAACTAATGAAATTAATGCTTGTTGCTCAAGTCTTTTGTTTTCGTGGGTACACTTGCTCTCTCGCTCTGCCCTCTCTCTCTCTCTTGCACCACAACAATTTGGTTTTGTTGACCTTGCTGGCAGTGCATTTGAAGAGTCGCCCATGGCGCCTTGCTGCTTGGCCTGGTTAATTGCTCATGATTGAATTATAAATACATGCAGAGCCAGCTAGCCAGCCAGACAGCCAGCTTCAGTTGAAAATTGTTGGCCTGCATCACTACTAATGTGGCACATAATCAGCTGCCGGCTTACCAAATCAGACATGCGTCGGCCCAAATCTGAAAACAATCTACAAAAGCAGACGTCTGAAGCCACAGAAATCACTGGCCGTCGAGACCGTCAAAGATACAAATAATAAATTATAAGCCTACAAGCTCAGCCTAGTCAAAGCGCTTAGACTGACCCATACACACAAGCAGACACGCACACACGCACATACACAGACACAAAACGGAGACAAGCTTTAACACCTTGGCACACCAATACAAACATTTGCTCAGCATAAGGGGCAACTTTAAGACGAGTTTCAGTCACTCTGCTACTTTTCGTATACAATATATAAACGAGGCACAACAACAAATTAACAAACACCTGAAAGCGACCCTAAACCAACCAACGAATCACTTCGTGGGCCCCTGCCTATCTCTCAACTCACATGCGGGCTGCTGCGAGCCCATTTTCCAATAATTAAAAGCTGAAGCCATCAAATGAACACCAGAAAGCAGATTGACTTTGAAAACTCAGCTCGACTTAGAGGAGAAGGGGCGTGCCGTAGCCTGCCCACAATGAACTGTGGGAGAAATCTTGCACAGGAAGAGCATATAATAATAAAAATATTCGATGAATATTTTATTGATAAACGCTTGAATATATGTCAGAGTGCTTTTAAATGGGGTTAAGTTTGATTAAATATATCTCAAGTTTCTATGCGCTCGATCTGTCAAAGATTTAAATACAATAATAAAAATTATTATTATGCAAAATATTGGTTTTGTTATACAATTTTGATATGTTAATAATATATATTAGCTCCAGTTCCTAACTAAATATTTTTTAAATAAGTTAAAGAGGTCTGAGTTTTAAAAATATTTGAATTATTATTAAATATATTCCCACCTTAGCTTAGTTAAATCAATCCCTGATGTCTATCTGTAAGCTAGTACGTTTAGATATCTCAATGTGCATATATATTTCAAATTTAATAATAGCCACAATTATTCCAGTTCTCATTTACCATTTTTTTTATGTAATTACAACAATTCTGTGCTCATGTGCTGTACATTTAACACAAATGTTACTGAACCTGAGTTCCAAAGACCTCCCGCGGCTGGCTGATGTAAGTGCCTGGCAGTTGGATCTAATCATTGATCATGGATCAGTATTAACATCAGTTTAATTAGCTCTTTTGGGGTCGCACCCCAATCATCTGAAGCTGTTGACCTTCAAGCCACTCCAAGTGCCTATAATCTGCATAATGAGAATTTATGATTGCTTATGATAGATATTTTCTACTCTAGAATATTTCAATATTGCCGCAATTTGTGCAATTGTGTTTGTGCGGCGCCACTGCGACAAATGCCACTTAATTGCACCACAGCCAATTGGCAAAGTTTGCTTTTCTAATGCATGTTAGCGCTTGTTATTCAACAACATATTTAAAACACTTTAAAGTCGCGTTCTCACAGTTTTGTATGTATATATATATATATATATTCTGTGTAGTTGCGTTTCCCAACTGTAGCGAACTCTGTTCAATGTCGTTTAGGCGCCGTTTACTGCTGTGGCCCATTCTCATTCTCAAGATACTCTTTCATGGGGTATTCCAAACTTGTTGAAGTACATATATCTGGTATAAATGATCTGTCTGATTAGCTGACAAAATATGTGTCTGATAAAACTTGGCATTATATATATATAGTGATAAGATATGTAAAATTGTGTTCTTCTTAAAATTTTAACTACATATATTTTAATTCCGTTGGGTTTTTTAAAGTTTTATACAATAGTTTTCACACTCTTGTTTTTTAATGTGTTTCGATTAATCAATTAGGTTTTCTATACAGCTTTTACCGTTTTAGTAACATAATAATATATATCATTTAAAATAAAGTAAAATCAGATTACTGTAGCCCTGAATATTATATATTATAAATCGCTTCTAGCAAGAGTATTTAAAAGTGAACAACCCGTTTCCTACTTGTTTAAGTTCTTGTCGCTGTGCTCATTCCTAAATTTGCGTGGGCGACGCTGTTGCAGTTGCTGTTGCAGTTGCTGTCGCTGTTGCAGACAATATATGTACAATATATATACAATATTCTAATTGTTGTTGTATTTGTCGTTTGACATTGTTGTTGTAATATTGCATGCAAATGTCTGCAGCTGTTTAATATTAACAACCTTCAATCGATGTTTATAATTATCAACTGCCAGATCTAATGCTCGCAATAACAATAACAACTGCAGCTTGAAGTCTGATTGCCATTGTCTGTGTGTGTGCTAGTGTGTGTGTGTTTTTGTGTGTGTGTGTGTGTGTGCTTCTAGCTATTCGTTAATTCTCTCAAATGCAGCTATATATACAATTTATTGTATAGATGCTTCGCATGTGCTGATGTCTGGACTGTTGTCATTGTGTTAACTTTCATTAGCTTTCTAATGTTTTGTTGCTGTTGCTGTCGCTGCTGCTGCTGCTGCTGTTGCATCTATCTTGGGGACTCGCAGCGGTTTTGGTCTCTTGCCGCCTGCCAATCGTCATTTCATTTTACTGTCACTCAAATCTTTATAAGTTTTTTTTCTTTCACTTTAATTTTCCCGCTTGGAGCTTAGGCAAGCTAGCGTTCTGCTTACGGTTGTTTTGTTGCCCTGCCCTCAGCCAGACAGCCCCTCAACTCCACAAGCAATGCGTCTATTGTAAATATTTTTCCATTATTTTCCATTAGTTTTCACTCGTTTGTTACATTCCCCCGATTGCTGTTTGTGTGTGTTTATTTCTTATTTTTCCTTTTTTTTTTTTTTGGTTGTTGTTCTGTTGTTTGGTGTTGGCGTGGTCGTTACACAGGTTGTTCTGCTTGCTGTTGTTGTTGTTGCTGTTGGTTGTTGGTTGTTGTTCTTGCTTGTGGTTCTGTTTGCTGTTTGGCATATATTGGTTATTATCTTTGAAGCGCATCGGCTTTCCTGCGTTTGCCGATGCCTCTGTGCTCAAACTTTGTTGTTTGCTGTTGTGGTTGTTGTAGTTGTTGTTGTTGCTGTTGTTGTTTTCATCGTCTTCGTTGTCGCCTGTGCGTATTTGGCCAGTTGACTGGGCGCGTGAGTGACGGAATGATGTTACCCAAAACCAGTTTCATTGACAATTATACACATACACCACACACAAACACACACACAAACATACACACACACACACACACACACACACAGTCACACATGCAGTGTTGCCTGGCAGATCTTTGCTGCATCCACATTCACATTCACATCCATAGGCGCTCATTATGCCAGTGTCGCGCTCGTTGATCAAACTTTGCAGCAACAGCAACAACAACAGTAACATTTATGTCGGCTTCTTCTGCTCTGTGTGTATGTGTGTGTGTGTCTTTTTTTTTTGGTGTTTTGCTGTTGGTTTCGCTTTGATGGATGACTGACAAAGGCAGAGCAGAGTGGAGCGTCCCCAAACTGGCGACTTGATCAAGCATACGCAATGTGTGTCCGTCTGTTTGTCTGCCTGTTTATTTGTCTTGTTTGATTTGAGTGCACACACAACTGTCATTGTCGCTGTCAAATCGCATTAATATCACGGAGCTGTCAAATTACAGCCAACCGCAGCCAAATGTTTGCCCAATGTCCCATTTACTATATCTCCCTCTGCTTCTCTCTCTCTCTCTCTCACTCGCTCTCTCTTGCTCTCGTACTCTTTCGCACGCTGCCCACTTGTTAACTCAATTAAAATGTTATTCATGACGCTGGCAAGCAGAACGTGGCTCAATTTCTGTGGCCACTAACAGCCATCATTAGGCCTGAAGAGGCGCCAGGCGTTTGGCGTTTGGCGCGTCCAATTACCAACAAATCAACAGCAAATTATTCGCTACTGCGCCGCAGCCGCTGCTTGTTTAATGGTAATAAGCCCAAAATTACGCGACTCTGATTGGTCTATTTGACAAACGTGCTGAAACGTGTCTGGCGCAAGTCATTGTTGCTCTTGTTGCTGTTGTTGCTTTTGCTTTTGCTGTTGCTTTTCATGTTGCTTGGTTTGTTTTTTGGGCTAATGGCTTTTGGTGCTCTCTGTGCAGAAGCGACGGCCTTTTGGGTAGCCATCTTTTGTCAAAATGGGAGGGCCTGCGCCGCGAATAGCCCGCTAAGCGGCTGCTGTCAGCGCAAGTTCGTGTCTTAAGTCTTTTGTTTTTGGCCTGCCAATTCGCCCAATTAGCTGGCTAATCTCAGCAGCCAAAACGGTTTTTAGATAGTGGGTGTGCCAGCTCACATGAGCTCGTTTAATTACTTAATTAATTTTTGCGATAAAAAATTTACCGAAGTCCCCACCCCAGAATCAGTAAAAATGATAACATCACACTTGGGTTCAAGCAACTGCACAAAATGCATTTATGACACCCCAGACAAATGGGAAAACCAAATATGTAAGTCTGATATGGAGGCGAGTGTCCGACTAAGATATACCCTATTCCCAGCCGAACATCAAAGCCAACATACATGTTGCAAGCTGCGTTATTTACAAAATCAAGACTCTGTCAAAATTGGTAGTGGTAAATATTATTGATCTGATCTAGGGACAAGCAAGAATAGGGACAGTTGCACAGCTTCATGATACCCATCTCTAACAAGTGCAGTGTATCAAAAGGAGACTTAAGCTGTGTGCATTCCAAAATGCGCTGTGAAGTAATAAAAATTGCTAACTGTAGCTCAGCGTTATTTTTGTAGCTCAGGCAATTAAAGAACACATAGGCAACACTCAACGTGAGGTGTGTGTAGACGCGTCGAAAGTTCAAAGCTACAACAGCTGCATATAAGTTTTACAGCTTACAAAAATAAAGAACACAAAGAAAGCTGAAAAAAATGTATGCCCATCTCAATTTTCAGTGCTCTGCGCCTGAACTGCAATAAATCTTTTAACGACAGTTCATCGTATTTGGTTCTTGGTGCTTTGGCACTTGATGCATTGACTTTGTTCCTGCCAGTTCATTAGAATTGTAAAAGGGGAGCAACAACAGAGCCACAGTGCCACAGTGCCACAGTGCAACAGAGCAGCAGAGCAGCAGTGAGCAGCAGTTCAGCGGAGCAACTGAGTGCAATGCGTGGCTAATCTTGCGCATCTTAATCAAAATCTTCAACAGCTTTACTCAGTTGTGCCCATAGACGAATAGCCGATGCATGCCCAAATCTGGACATGCGTTGTCCCAGTTACGAAATAGGAAACTACGAAATAAATAAAAAGCATTAAAACAAAACTTTTGCTGAAGTTTAAATACACTAGTCACACAGATAGCAACACCTGGTTGATCTTAAAAAGAGATGTTCAATTATGTTTAACCCACGAAAGGTAAATTCTTACAATTTCTGTTAGAAACTATAAAATACTCAATAAATTGAATGAAGTTAGTGAGGATAGCTTTGAAATCGAAAACTCTATCTGGCATCCTCTTAAGGCTAGAACGAGCAGCAAATTATATATAATAAATATAAATAAATAAATTAAATGTCTTGGCTTAATCAAAACTAAAAATAAGCCATTGAAATCAAACAAAATTCAAATGTCTTCACAGCACTTTATCCCTGTGATTCAGAGTATACGTAATCCATGCCCAAAACCCTGCTCAAAACATAATACCTTACGGCGAAGGGTATAAAAAGTCGGTCCGACAGTTTGTTCTTCATCAAATTATGCTAATCAGCTTTGGGTTTTTGGGTGCCTCGATTTGGTTTTAGTATTGGGATTTGTATTTGTATTTGTATTGCTTTTGGGTACTGTGATTAATTGCATCAGCAGGTTGCATCTGCATCTTTCCCCGTCATTGTTTTTGTTGTTGTTGTTGTGGTTGTTGTTGCTGGCGAGAGAGGCGTCAGAGCTGCATAGATAACGCTGCGTTCTATTTACAATATTTATTCTCTTAGCCTTGTTAGCATTTTGTTTGTATGGCAACACTCTGTGGTGTTAGCTGGTGTGTGTGTGTGTGTGTGTGTGTGTGTGTGCGTGTATGCGATAAGCTAATTCTAATACCTTTAGCGGCCTAATGTGTTTATAATTAACATGCGGGTCAACTGGCCAACAACTAACAACAACAACAGTCTAAATTATTGGCTATTTGAGGCGTGGCCGCACTAACAGCAACGCACGCCTCTAAACACAACTCACAAGAACAACAGCAACAACAACAAATTGCAGCATCGACAAGGTCTAGTCAAACAGTAGCCGCAGTTGTTGTTGCTGATGTTGTTGTTGGTGTTTGATTACAATTTGCGCACTGATCGCAAGCAAAAAAAAAACCATATATATATATATATGTATATATAAAAGTATTTACGAACAATTTTTTGTCTGCCGTTTGGGTCTTGTGGCGATTCTTATGGTCACGTCGACTTGTCTTACACTTGCGTGAACATGCCCCGGACACGAACCCAGCCCCAGCCACCAGCCACCAGCCACCAGCGACCAGCCCCTCCCCCTTTTTGGCCAGTGTAGCAACTTTGACTCCGTTTCGTTTTGGACGCGTGTAAACGCAGTAGCAACATGTTTGCCTGCTCGATTAGCATTTGAAACGTGTAAAATGTTATCGATGCTCATAAGCATCTATCAGCTATGTATTTCTATCTCTATATGGTACTATATTGGTTGACTTCTTACGATTGTTATAAGGTATTTAGATCTTTTTAGTTGAGGCGTGTCTCTTATCCGTATACATGTTTTGGCACTTATCAATTAATTGCTGAACTATCAGAATAAATTGAAAAGTGAGAATAACATTGGGGTTTAACATAGCGCTGTTAACTTTGTGCTTAATGGTTAGTAGCTGAGCTTAAAACGGTTTTCAAGGCATTTCAGTTTTTTCTTACAAATACAATCGTACCGTTTAACAGTATAGAACCTCACAGTTTTTATTTTGATCTAATAATGACTAAATTCGATTAAAAATTTTAATTTTATTTAAATCAAGCTAAATTTAATATATATAATTATTATTAACTAATATTTTCTTTTCCAAGATTTCAAAATTTAATTAAATTATTAATTTTATTCAAAGCAAATAACTTTGTTAAATCAGTTTGATTTTTTGTTTATTTAATTTGCAGCGGCATTGAACCTTGCCCTAAAACTTAAATATCATTTTAATGAAATTTTTGTCTACCAGCAGCAGCAGCAGCTACAAGTTGGCAAAAAAAAGAGGAAAAACCTTTAAAATGCTGCCAGTTACTGGCATGCTTTGAAAAGTCACGAGTTTCGCTTTTTTTTCGCGCGCTAAAGCAAATGAAATAGATAAAATAAAACATAATGTTGACCCGCTTGGCATTAGGACCAGACAATCCAGTTGCTGATGTTGTTGTTGTTGTTGTTGTTGGTGATGTTGGCCAGGCCAGCGGTAGCTGCCAAATAATAATGGCCCAACTGCATTTGGCTCGTTTTGCAGCGGGCGTCAATTTCAGCGACCTGGGCTTATTAAGCAATGAAATACTATATAATGCCCTGACTGTGATTTATCACATGCATCGCCCGCTGATGCCAGGATCAGCAGAGGAGATAGGCGTGGGGGAGGACGAGGGGCGGAGGGGGTTTTTTTTTGTTCGGCTGTCGTCTGAAGGCGGCTGTGATGCCCACGCAAAAGATTGCGATATAGGTTATGCCATGGTAATGGAATTGGAAATTGGAAAATGGAAATATACTTGTAAGCGAAGCAGGCAAAATGAAAATCCAGCTACCATCAAACAAGAAAGAAAATCGAACTTCGGCAAGCCGCAGATTACATGCCCTTGCAAACAAAATTCTACCTCTCCACCAACATTAATTTAATAATTAATAAGATTAAAATACTTAAAAACTAAGACTCCATTCAGCGGTTGATGTTTATCAAAAATTTAAATGTGTGCTTTATACTCAACTTTTCTACACATTGAATGACAAAATGAAAATACCCTCTGCAAGGGTATAAGAAAAAGCCAGTCGGCAGTTGACATTTGTGGCAGGCGCAGTAATTGACGCCGCTTGTCGATTGTGTTGCAGCCGCAAATCGAAAATTGAAAGAGAAAATGAAAATGAATGCAGAGGGCTGCTTTGCATTAAGTCGGCCCAACTCGTAACTTATTTGACACGCGCTATAGTCGTATATATGTTTTTTTGTATATATATTTATATCTAGTAGAGATGTCTGCCACGCTGAAGTTGGCAATATGCAAATGCAAATGTAGCTGCAGCTGTTGCTGCTGCCAGTATCTGAGCACGTCATCAACGGTAGCCCCATCTATGGCTAAGAGTGTGTGTGTGTGTGTGTGTGTGTGTGAGCTGGGGAACTGTGAACTGGCAAACTGGCAAACTGGGAAACTGGGGACTGTTTAACTGACAATGTCATAACCCGCCTCGACTCTCTAGCCGCGCTTAACGGTTAATGCATTTAAGCTGAAATTATGAGCTGCGACAGGCAGCCAAAATCTTTGATTGTCCGTACTGGCCACAACCAGCATTATTATTGTTGTTGTGGTTGCGACTGTTAACAAATGCGTAATGCTTGTACGTCTCGGCTCAATTTGCATTTGTAGGCAAAAAAAAACAAAAAAAACTAGGAAGAAAACTGCAGCTAGAGTGGCTGCATGGAAAGTGACTCACGCGTCGCGTCGCGTTCGTTGCCTAAGTCTTTTGTTTTGTTTGCCGCAATCGCACGTTGCTGTCGTTGTCTGTGTGTGTCACTGTGACAGACAGCGAAAGACACGACTGTTGCTGTTTCCTTTTGCCCCTCCAGCCAAAGCGTACGCACTTCATAATTCAATCAAACTCAAACATTTCGCAATCCCACACAGAAGGAATTTATTGTTCGGCTCACAATTTTTCAATTGCAGTTTGGGGCCCAGCCAGCACACGACACACGTTCGAGCCATGACCAACAGGCCGACTGCTCGACTGCTCGACTGGTCGACTGGTCGACTGCTCGACAACTGTCTCTGTGCGGCTATCTGACGCTCTGTCCGACTGTCCAACTGTCCGCTGTCAGGCTGTCTGTCTGTCCATCTGTCTGTGCCGCTTGTCTGTCTAGGCTTTTGAGCCAATTGTACATTTCCTCACTGACCGGAGCCGCCCAGCGTCAGCGTCAGCGCCAGCGTCAGCGCCAGCTGCATTTTGTTTGCAGCTTTTGCCAATGTTTCTATTTCATGCACAACTGTCAAATGCTGTTTTTTTGTGGCTGTTGTTGCTGTTGTAGCTGTTGGCTGCTTGCCAGCATGAAATTGTTAACAACATTTGTAGCTGTTGCTCATTGCCGACCACACTGCGTGCCGCCTGTTGCCTTTTGCCTGCTGCATGCTGCATGCTGCCTGCTGCCTGATTTCAGATCATATTGACAATGAAAGCCGTTGCTACTTCAAACGCCGGCATTTTGTTGTTGCTGTTGCTGTTGCTGCTGCTGTTGTTGTTGCAGTTGTTTGCTATTTGCTTGATCGCTGGCTGTGCCCATACTGACAGGTTAGCAAAAAACAAATAAACCGCAACAAAAAACACAACAAAATAAATAAATAAAATATAAGAAATAAAAGGCGAATTCGATTCGTTGCGATTTGATTTGATTTGAAAATTCCACCGCCATGGCAATAAACATTTTTAGTTCACTTTTTTATTTTGTTGCGGCTGTTGAAACATTTTTTGTAATTGATTTTTTTGTATTTCTTGTTATTGTTGTTGCTCTTACTGTCGCTCTTGTTGACTTTTTATGGCTTTAGTTAGCTTTTTAGCCAACATATGGCATTGATTTATGTGCATTTTAACAAACATTTGGCGAATTTGTTGCAAGTTTCGTATTTGTTGTGGTTGTGGTTGTTGCCCCGTTGTCGCACGCCGCCGCCAAATGTAATTTAAATATGTGAAAAAAACTACAACGCTTTGTTTATCTTAATCTAGCCGTCTGCAGCGGCTTCTTTTAAATGATTACTTTATGCATAATTACAACTCACGTTGCGGAGGAGCTTTTGATGCGGACGTGCCTCCGGCACTTTTGGCTTGTCATGACTTGGTTGCCTGCCACTGTGGGAATACACTTAAGGGTTCGAGATTATTAATAACTGCATTTAATTTGGCTCGCCAATATATATGAACAAATGTACTGCAAATTTTGCCAAGCAATTTGCTGCGTAGCCAACAAAACGAAAAGCTAAACGAATTGCAAAATTTGTTAAATGTATTTTTGTGTGTTTTTTGCATACCCTGTGACCATTAAATATGTATTCACAAAAGGGGTATAATAAAGTTATGCGCAGTTTTGTCATAGCTAGAAGGAGAAGTCTTTGACCGGATCTAGTATATATATTTTAGATCAGCATCAATAGACATGTCTCTCCGATTAGAGAGCACTTGAATATCCTAGTTTATTTGTGTTTTTTAAAGCCTCCATTAGTTTTCCCATAATTGTTAAAAATATATGTTCACCTATATTCTCTGAACTAAATTTATTTATAATTCCTTTGTTAAAAATCGTATGCCATACGCAGACGACACTTTAGAAGCACATACAGGGTATTTTGAATGCAAGCACACTCGACAAGCGTATTTTTCACTATTTTTGCTAACAACGCAGCAACGCAGTTAACAAGCGAAGGCCGTCAAAACATTTGCATTTTGACGCTTTTGGCGGTATTTGCAACTGAGTTGCAACAATCAATCAAAGCGCAAAATTGCAAACAGCAACTGTGCAGCCAATCAATAAGGACTTTTGTGCAACACAGTAGATTTATATACATACATATATATATGTAAGAGATCTTAACCTCAGAATCTCTGACTGTTTGCCAACTTTCACATGGCGACTTATCTGGAAATTTAAAGTCTTTAAAAGATCGTTTTCGATTCATCACTCTTTGAGTGCGCATTGCATTTAGTTGAGATTAGAGGCCCCAAAGCGCTGACAATTTCCGACATGGCCACAGCAAGTGGGTCGTGCATATTCATTTCAATTGGCATTAAAAACAAAATAAAACATAAAACACTTGCAGTTGAGTAGTAGAGTAGTAGAGAGAGATTTAACGAGTGGAAATATTTTGGCATCGCTTTTTTTTTTTGTATGTTTTTGACCAGCAAATGCCCACGAAATGCAACTAATTCAATGGGTTAACGTTTTGCGTGAGGCGCTTTTTTGGAAAGTGGGTTAACCTGTCACTTGCCTGCCCGACTGCCTGACAGCCCCCCCTCCCTCCACCGACTATACGACTGTACGACTGTACAGTATATCTACGCATGTGCGGCTGGGAGAATCGCCAAAAGGCCTTGACTTAGTTGGCAATGCGCAGTTGCAACTTGCAATCGCGACTCACCCAGGGGCGTCGGCTCAAGCTGGCCTGGCTAGCTGCCTGGCTGGCTAGCTGGCTAGCTGGCTGCCTGGCTGGCGGGCCAAATTAAACCTAAAATGTCAGACGATTAGATAAGCGACTGCATTCTAAGATGAGCGCGCCGCGCTCTTGGCGATAGCTTTAGACTTCCAGACTGCAACTGCAAACTGCAAACTGCAAACTGCAACTGTTGCCTGGCAGCCGGTTTTTCTTATTTATTTATTTATTTATTTTGTTTTTTATGCATTCGGCTTACTGGCTCACACGCACTGCTGAGCGACGACTCCTACAAACTATAAATCTGAGCAGCTCTTGTGATTAGTGGCCAACACAAAAACGTCAATGCCTGGCCAAAACACACACACACACACACACTTACAAATTAGGTTAAACCAATATTTTGCTAGACATACAAGTGGCCTATAACAACAACAAAAAAGAGCAACTATCTTCGGCACGCCGAGTATCCAAATACACTTGCTATCTTGAAAAACAATAAAGTTGTTTATGTGAGCTATCTAATATAGTAGTCCGATGTTGATAGGGCTTTTTCCAATTGATGGGAATGGATTCGGTTAAGATATCTTTAAAAACAAAATGTTGCTCATACTCAACATAAGCTTTTGACGAATATCTCCTGTGGCAGCTATAAAATAGAGTACTGCCATACAAAAATGTAAGGAGCATAATAGCAGCTGTAACTGATTAGTTTGGTTGGAGTCTTGATAGCAAATAATTTATATATATTTATATATTTAGATACTCTATACTTTGCGTTACACCTTTCGTTACAATATATAAATACCCCCTGCTAGGGTATAAATATAACAACCACAACTTGAGCTGCTACAACGCCCACCTCACCTCAGCTGCCTAGCTGCCTGTTTGCCTGCCTGGTTGCCTGCTGCTGCTGCTGCTCAGTACCAGTTCATCAAAGCGCAAGAATTTTGCAAATATTTTAAACATAAAATACTTACAGCCCCACAGCGAACATAGCCAAAAAAAAAACCAAAAAAAAAAGAAGGAGACCTGAGTAAAAAAAGTTCAAAATCATAAATTTCAAACGATATTAGGTTAGCCACAGCAGCAGCAGTTGAGGCAGCAACGGCGTTGATGATATGGCCCAGACTGGAGTCTATGCCAAGAGCTCTTCAAGTCGGTGCGTAGCTGAGTCTGGAGTCTGGTTGGCTGCTTAGCTGGTTAGCTGGCTTTGCTTTTGGCTAGCACATTTTCTTTTGTTGTGCGAATGCCGTGTGGATTTATTGATTTTGGTCAAAAGCCATGCTTAAGCGTAAATTATGTGCTGGCCAGTCAGACGGCCAGCCAGTTGGCCACATCCTTGTGGCAGTAGTGGCAGGCGGCGATGAAAGCCACTGATTTGTGGCACGCTGCAAACAACGTTGCCGCCTGCCCATAAATCCAGACAATTTCATAACCCAACAGCAATTTATCAAAGCGGCCTTTGCATCTATCTAATTAAGCCGCGGCGACAAATTTGCCGAGTGTGAAAAATCTCATAAGCCCAAAAAAAGTATAAAAAAAGAGAGAACTGCAAATTATTATTCAACAGAAAAAATACCGGAGCGAAAAACTGTGTCAAATTGGACAATCTTGGCCAGCAGCAGCTAACCAGGCAGCCGGAGCGACAAGTGGCTTAGATATCGCATAAAGCAACGATTTAATTAGACGCTGATAATTATTGTACAACTTTGCCGACGCCGCCACAGCCAACAGTTTCTGGGGCAAGTCGCAAGTGGCAAGTGCAGAGAGGCAGCTTGCCAGCCAAGTAGGCGCAACTGCCGACAGATATTCGCAAGTTGACCAAGTTTTCACGCTATCGCAAATGTTAGATTTAGCTAATTTCCCAAATTGGTATGGCTTGATATTGCAACGCGAAGGCGCCACATTATTTGTTGGGAAAAATATTTGAGAAAAACAACATGAAATGTTTGGCAAGTAACACGGGTTTCGATGTCAGCTGTTCCCAATGCATACTTATACATATGATCTACGAAACTTAGGATAATTTCAAGCAAAATTCTTTCAACTATTGAAAACATCTTTCAGTAAACATTAATAGGAATATTGTAAATAATATTAGAATTTGAGGGATTTGGTATGCAAAAACTTCTCAAATAATAGCTGTAATAAATACATTTTAATTTATTAACAGTTGCAAAGCGTACCAAAGAAATTAGAAGTTTAATCGCAGCTGTTACACATATAAAAGTTATTTAAATTTAATAGCCTTAAAATGTAATGTTACTCATTGAAACAAATGGTATTTGACTTCAAAATGATCTATGCAATTTGCCCAAGGAAACATAACACAGCTGCCTTTTATGGTAAAAACATAAACTTGTAAATGACGATTGACCATAAAATCTGTTGTAGCTTATGGCAGTTCATATCCTCAATTATATACAAATACTTACATATTTATTATTTATATTTATTACTTGGCCCCGCAGCTCCGTCTTTTGCATATCCACATACCCTATCGAAAATTCCAACAAATTTGTTTGGCTACTGTGACCGCTCCGCTCGGTCCGTTGCTGGTCAGCAATTTGATCTTACAACTTGAACGCCATGTTAAACACCCTACACTCTTGTAATTTGTGTCCAAATGAAATAAATTTATGAACATCGATTGCAAAGTTGATTAGACGAAAGCCGCTGTAAAGCCAAAGACCCCAGATCCCCGGATCCCCAGACCCCCAGACCCCCAGACCCCCCACTCCCAATGCCCAATACCCAAATCTTAATGCTGCAGTCAAAACCAGTTGTTGGCCAGCCGGCGATCGCTTTGGCTTTGGCTTTGGGTTTGGGAGGTTGACGTTGACTTTGGAAGCGCTGCTTAGCGGCCACTTGTAATATTTTTGGGCTTCTCCTAATTGCAATGTGATGTTTCGGTTCGCTTTTCTACGAATATATAGTTGTACACACACACACAGACACACACATACACTCTCACAATTTGGTTTGCTGCACTTAGCGGCAGCGTGTGAAAACTTAACGAACGATGCAGCCGCAGACGCAGCCGCTGCCTCCAGCATCCAGCCTCTGTGATCAGCAATATGTCCCTAACAAATCTTTTCATGTCGAGGTGCGAACTATAGCGCTCTCTCTTTCTCTCTCTCTCTGTCTTCTGTCTGTCTCTCTTTAGTGCGTGTTTATTAGAGGCGGCTTGGGCTTTTTTGCTTATGGTGCTAATAGATTGGTGCCAAAGTTGTATAAAAATTGGAACAGTACTGAGAGACCTCTGAGGTGAGAGTTTCGGCTACGCCTTGATTGTATTTGAGAATCGTTTAAATTACGTTGTTGTATTTGCTCATTCATTAGCATGCGGAACCGCTTTGTTGTTTGCGGGTATGTCGGTATTGCATTGCTTTCCCATCCTGGCATGCCCAACATTTATATAATAAAGTTAAAATATTTAACTTGCAATTTCTGCTTTGCTTGGACTCGAGCTAAACATTGTTTTTTGTTTGATTGCAGCGCCGGCTTCAGCAAACCACAGCAAACAACATCCAGCATCCATCCACATGGCAGTTTTGTTTCGTGCCCCGAAAAGTCACGAAATCTCAGCAAAAAAAAAGAAAAAGCGCCCAAAAAAAAGAAATGAGAAAAAAGTGATTGATGGAAATTGCTCAAACTGTCATGTTTATGAACGTCCGCAGGATACGAAGCCGACAGAGAGGATTGTGGCTAAAATGTGCACGCAATGCGACAGCAATTTGCAATCAGAAAGGCGCTGCCAGAGTACTTGCCTCGCACACCGAAGAACCAATGCTCTTTCCAATATTTGAAATCTAGCTCACTGATCATCATTGAATATATTTGAAAGTTCTTTAAGGAAGAAAAATAAATATAAATCACTGAGAAAGTCCAAGCTTATGCTTAAATACCCTACCAAAGAAAACACTGAGGTCTTTGAGAATTTATGTGGATTGCTATTTAAATGACATAATAAAGTTCTTGAAGATATGGCAAGAGAGAATTAATATACACACATATATTACACGAGGCAGATTTATTTATTTAATAATATATAATAACTATATAATTATAAGAACTAGTATGTTAACCTTCAGCTCTATTAATAGCTTTTTTATAAATGTTCGAGAATTGAATATAGATTTTTAGTAAAATAATAGAGTCTGCTTAAGAGTATTCAGAATTCTGTATTGGGATTTTGCTGTCCAGTCTTCTCAGATTTTTACTAATTTTCACTCACTTTGCTTGCCAAGTTGTCAAGTTCTGTTCTGTTCTTTTCCTTTTGTTATTTTTGTTGTTGTTGTTGCTGTTGCTGTTGCTCTGAGCCACACACGGCGTCAAGGAAGAATTGAGGCAGCCTGAATCAGTTGCGTTGCGTGTTTCTTGTCAAGGTGTTGCAACAGTTATCGAAATTGTTGCACTTTTTACTGCCGCTGTCGCTGCTGCTGCAGTTGCCGATGCTGCTGCTAGCCTGGGGTAAGCAAAAATTCGAAAATTCATTGAACAATGCAATGACTTGACATTTGATGCGCTGTGACACTAAATGCGCCAAGTTCGCCAAGAAATTGCTCGCAAAAATTGCAAAAATAAACTAAAAGAATTTTACTTGCAACTTGTAATGCGGCAGAGCAAGTGCAATGATCTATGAGCCAGGCTTAGTGGCCAGTGGTGAATTTGCTTGCTGCTGCTACTTCTGCTGCTGCCACCAATCGCGGCAGCCAATCGCCGTTTGCAAGTGTGCTAAATCGCGGCCATGCAAAATATGCTGGCCATGGCTTAATTATGCGCTCACAGTGTTTTGCAGCTTGCAGCTTGCACTTGCAGTTGGAGACGCCGCCATACTTAGAACAGACCGCACGTCTGTCTGCCCCGTCCACCCCGTCCAGACAGCTGGTCAGCCAACCAACGTTCTTGCAACACAGCAGCTTTAATCCGACCGTGCGGCCATTTTTATGTGCGCCATCATGTTGCCTCCCATAATTTTATGCTTCATCAATGACAGTGCGGTAACAGCAGCTAGCAGATGTGGCAAGCTGCTGAGTAGCCTAGACAACAACTAACAGAAGCCACTGTGGCAATCAGAATGTGGCCAGCTTCTCTCTCGCTCCTTGTTGCTCATCCTTTTCTGTGACGCATGCTTTCAACATATATACATATATATATACTTTATCCTTGCAATCTGAAGCCATTTTTCTTTTCTTTTTTCTTTGCTGCACTTGCAACACAGCAAGCGGCAAGACTCAAATTGTTTTCGTGGTAATTTGCACCCGAGGCGATTTAAATTCCTTGCCGCTTGCCATCGCTAGCTAAACAGGCGCAACGTCAACCCGTCGACGTTGTTGTTGTTGTTGTCGCTGTTATCGTTGTTGTTGCTGCTGTTGTCGTTGTCGTGTTGGGTTGTTGTAAGCTTCCTTCTGACGCTGTCGCTGCTGCTGTTGTTCATCATCTTCATCTTTGGCTTTGACAGCTGTTGCTGCTTCGCATGGCTGCCACTGCCTCATTGCCCTCCCCCTTCTCCTTCTCCTCTTACGCCTGCCCTCATCCGGATGTGTCTCTTTTTTTGTTGTTCTTATTATTATTTAGAACTTATTTTTGTTGCCCCTTATTTTCAGGGCCCTGTGCAAAATCGTGTACTTGCTGCACTCGCCATGCCTGATTATTGTTATTAGCCAGTATAGATATTCATCCAGTGCCTGCATCATTTGGCTGCAAGCGTTTTGCTAATCTTCCATCAAAATCGATGGCTGGAATTGTTGTTGTTGCTGCTGTGGCTGCTGCCTCTCTTGGGTAGTCGTGTGCAAGAAGAAGACACTCAAAGAGTCACATGTGATCACATTTTGATGAAGCTTTTGTTTTATTCCGACTGGTTTAAAAGCGAAACTGCTCGCGCCGCGGCACCATAAAGACCTAAAAGCGCACAGTCCCAATGGCTGTCATAAAACCCATTAAGAAATGTTGACCAATTTACATATGTAGATTTTAAAATGGCTGCGATAACAGTTAGAGCTCAGCTTTTGTGTTCTTCTTTCTCACTGTTTTCATTTCTTTACTTGGTTTTTGGTTTTCTTTTTTGCTTGGCTTTCACAGCTGCCTGCAAATAATGATTGAAGATTGATCTGGTCGAGAGTCGAGAGTCGACAGTCGACAGTCGACAGCTGTGCTGTGTCTGATTGGTCGCCCAATTTGGCTGCCCCTTTTTCGGAAGTGGAGGCCGCCCCTTTCATGCACCGCTCTGAGTGCAATTTCGCTCATCATCTTAATTTTATTATCGACATAAATATCAAACGAAAATTGTGGCATAAAATGCGATCGATACAAATCTGCTTACAAGCACCAGCAACCGAGCGACCAGCATGAAACTTGCCCCTTTTTGCTGCATAGTTCACCACTTCATTCAGGTGCCTGCCTGCACCTGAGTGCCGCGAAAAAGCTGCCGTCGTCGTCGCCGTCGTAACGTCGCTGCCCTGTGAAGGACATTATGGAAATGATGTCCCCGGGCGCTTGCTGGCCATTACTCAGTCGCAGCGCCTGGGCAACGCCCAATTGATCAATGCGTGGCGATAGGCAGCGACAGTGACTGCAACAGCGACTGCGACTGCAGCTGTGGCAGAGGCAGAGGCAGAGGCTGTGGCTGTGGCAGCAACAGCGGCCTCTGTCTCAGATTCTGACTCCACTGTGTGCAATTTATGTTTGGCATGCCTGGAAATTCAATTGCACGGCATGCAGCTCTGGTCTCAGGTTAAGCACAGCTCAACTAGTTGCCATCTCACATGTGCCACGCCCATTTCTTACACTATCAGTCATAAAAATGCTCAATTTATGCTATGGCCGCCGCCGCAGCTGAAATGATTGCTGATCCGCATGGCGTGCACTAACTGAATAGACGGAAAATACAGAGCTAAGCTGAAACTGGCGCACACCCACCGCGTCTTTTTGCACACCTAGCTAAACTGCCACACAATACACCAATCACCCCCATCACCCACATCCCTGCTCGTTTGCCACCCACCAACAGTTGGACGGTAATATTGACGCTGCCAGCGCACGGGACGCGCATGCGTTTCGCGCGTAAATTGCTCGGCGGCTCGAACTCACTCCTTCCCGTCTCTGGCTGCGTCTCCGGCTCCGTCTCCAACTCCAGCTTCATCTGCGTCAGCGCCGCCAACTCGATTACCGCCTCGACCTGTCCGCCAGCGATACATATCCAATATATACCGCATGGCATTGTGTAGCAGGGGTATATTCAACGGTTAGATTGAGTTCGAGAAGTTCGACCCAATAAAATAAAATATTTCTCATATCAGTGCAAAACAATTCTTGCCAGACGCTCTGTTATATTTTAAAAAGGGAGTTGCAGTTTTTTATTGTTGCTTGGACAGTTTTCTACCTAAGCTTTTGGGTATTTCCTAAATTTCCCGTTGAGTTTTATTTAAATACTTTTACCGATGTTTTATTAGAATCCATAAATATTTGTATAGTTTACCCAGCAGATTGATTACTCAATGTTTTCAACTTGATTGACATTCAGAGCTATGCAAATTTATAGTGTGGCCATTTTATTGTTATTTATTTGCACATTCACTTATTTAATAGCTTTCTCAAGTTCAGTTTGTTAAAAGTAAAAAAGTCGTTGCTCCTTGGACTGTAGTGTCGTTAAACTTTATTGGAACATAAAATTATAAATCAAATAAAATAGTGACAAAAATGATTACAATTTTAGACACTTATAAGCAAACATTACAAATATTATTTTGTAATCAAAATATTTTCCAGCTTAAATTTATTCATAATTAATGTAGTTATACTTTTATTTCAAGTGATTTTATAAATATATATAATACAAAATAATAAATATTAAATATATGATTATTTACAAAAAAGCCAACTTGAAGGCAAACTTAGAGCATAAGCAAATAGTTTGCTTAAAACATTTTCCCGACTTTTACATCAGCTCTGTGGCTTGACTATTTACTGGGTATCAGTCTAGTCGTGCTATTTCGAAGAACTGCACTTTATCCAAAATGTCCGCATACAAATTGATTTCATTTCGTTTGTAATGTCGCCGCGGAGCGTGTGTGGCAATCGTAGATTGTGGATTGTTGTGTGGATATCTTTTCTGTTTCTAAACATTTATTTATGCCCCGTAATTGTTATACTTTGGTCGCGTATCAGATGACACGAATGTGTCCCAAGCATTTGCATTCGGAATGCGTTCGCCGTCTAATGACAAATAAATAAAATTGTTCAAACCTTGACACGCAACTGATGGCTGCAAGCGGGCGGGGCTGGGGGTCAGTGGGGGCAGTAAGAGCAGCGCTGCCCACACGCAGTATTGGAAATCTGTGCAAAAAAGCAAATTGAATGATGCAGATGAAGCAATGGAACGCGGCAACCAGATTGACAAGCCGCAGCTGCGCATGTTGCAGTTGCAACTTCTGCTGCTGCTGCCTGTCTCGCTTTCAGCGTCTTCGTCGTCGTCGTCGTCATCATCAGTCAACCAATTTGTTTCGATGAATGACTGAATGAATTTGTTCACCCCTTGGTCATCTTGATAGGCGCGTTCGCCAGCAAGCGCGGACTTGGACCAACCCAAACCAACTCACTCAACTTGCAGCAGCGGCAGCAGCGGCAACAGCAAAAACAACAGCAACAGCCAGGAGGCAGTGGCAACAGGTTCTTCGCTTGTCGAAACGCAACGCAGTTTGTTAAACTGCAGCAAGAACAAGCCAGACAACGACAAGGAGCAAGACCTGTGTGTGTAGAAGGAGGAGCAGCATCAGGCAACATGCAGCAGGCAGCAGGCAGCAGGCAGCATGATCGAAGTGCGGCACTTTGCATAGAAGCGTTTTGGCAGCATACGCGATTGCGATCAGCGTTCAATCCGCGCATTCGTATTGGTATCGGTAACGGGAGGCAGGTGGCAGGCGGCAGGCGGCAGGCAGCAGGCGGCAGGCAGCAGGCGGCAATTGCTGCAAGCAACAAAATCAACATCAACAACAACAAGTCAAATGCCAAGCACCGAAAAACACAAAGTAGGCTGGACGAGGCCACCGATCGTGAGGACACAAGAGAAGCGGCCACAGATAAGAGCAGCGACATCGGAATCGCTCGTTAGTCGACAGACAGACAGACAGATAGGTGGACAGACGGACAGGTGGACAACTTTCTGGTAGCCCGATCCGTCATGCGGAGTAGTCAAGTAGAAAGTGCTGCTGCTGCTTTTGATTTTTCCTTTTCCTTTTTTCCTT
The DNA here is from genome assembly GCA_035045305.1 of Drosophila maculinotata. Classification (NCBI taxonomy): domain Eukaryota; kingdom Metazoa; phylum Arthropoda; class Insecta; order Diptera; family Drosophilidae; genus Drosophila; species Drosophila maculinotata. Next base: position 12,262,986 of record JAWNPD010000387.1, read on the forward strand.
TTTTTCCGGTAAATGCCAATGTCGTTTTACCGTCGGCAAAACGTTGTCTTGGCCAAGGTAGCTGCCGCCATTTTGCCGGTGCTCCGCCTCAGCAAAGACCAAGACACTCATAATCACATATACAAACACTCACAGCACTTACACACACGCCGACACACACATACACTCACACACAGTCAACTTATTCGCATGTAATTGAAGTCGTTTATGGGAACAGTCGCTGCGGCTACTGCAACAAGGGGGGGATGAATTGGCAGTGGGAACGCAGCAGAACGGCAGACGGCAGCCAGTCGGCCATCATCATTGAGGCCGCCAATGAAAAGCATGTGGCAACATCATTAACTTTTTGTTGCTGCTGCTACCACTGAAGCCACCAAATTGCCACTGCCATTGCCACAATGTATTTTTTTTTTGTCTTTTTAATTTTATTTTGTATATTTTTTGTTGGTCAGAGAAAGTAATTGGCACTTGTTCACAAAATGGCGCCAGAGTGAAAAAGCGACCATTTTGAAGTAACCACAGTCTGGCATAACTGTTCTCAGTGGTGGTGCTGCTGGTGGTGCCATAATGACACATGACACTTGGGCAACATTTTCAATATGAATGCAGAGGCGGAGGCGGAGGCGGAGGTGGAGACGCAGACGTAGATGGATATGTGGTTGGGCAGCCCCAGAGGCGAGTGACGATCAGCGTTACCAAAAATGAACCACAGACCAAAGACCAGAGAGAGACCCAGGCCCAGGGCCAGGGCCTGGGCCCAACCCCTGCCGAGGCGACAGCGCGTTCGGTTCTTTTCGCATAAATTCACAGCGGGAGTTCCCTCCTATGCGATTGAATAAGTTTCTTTTCTTTTTTCTTTCTCTCCTCCTCACTCCCTTTTCGTCGTCTCAAGATTCAGTCATTTGTTGTGATGGCTTTGGAAAAGTTTCATATGATCGAAAAATAAGACAAAAATGTTGTCTGCATTTTTATTTCATTTTATTTTATAGTAATAATAATATGAGCGTTCTCCTGATGTCTTAATCTGCGGCCATTAATATGCCTGATAAATAAACTGTATTAATTTATGCGCATTTTTTTGTTAAAAAGCTGAAACACAGGCCAATTGAATTGACCATATACAAAGTTGATCAACTTCGATGTTCGATGTTCGATGTTAATGTTGATGATGTTGTCTCTTGATTATATATATATATATGTAAATTTCTCGCTCTCTCTCTCTCTCTCTGTCTTTTTATGCTGTCTCTCCAGCGGGCGCCGGACGCCGTTCAATGGCTGCATTCTCAATGAAATTTGATGATCACTTTGGTAACCGAACACCGCCAAAAACAAAAGCCCCTAAAATACCAAGAAGTGCGCAGCACAGCAGCAAAAACCTGGAGCTCTGTGCCCTGAGCTGAGCTGAGCTGAGCTGAGCTTAGTTGGCAAACATAGCGACAGGAGCTGAGAGATCAGCGACAAAGTCAAAATTGCCACATTGCCTGGCATGTGGTGCGGCTGCTGCTGTGCCAAGGTGTTGACTCCAGCTGAAACCCAGAGTTCCCCAACCACAGCCACAACCAGAGCCTCAGTCTCAACCACAAGCACCACTGAGTGCATTTGTCGCAACGCATCAGCTTGTGTCTTATGCGAAATTTAAACGCTTCTGACGCTTTACAATTGGCCGCACGCGGCACATACAAAACGTGTGGCAACTGGCAACTGGCAACTGGCAAGTGGCAAGTATTCAAATGCGTTTCACTTCATTTCATTTCCCTCCACAATGATTTTAATTAAACGCACCTCATGTTTACTTTATGTTTCATATTTTCAAAGATTTCTTTTCAAATGCGCCACATCATATTTCAGTTGAAATACACCGTTTTTTTTTTTTTGGTTGCCACTTGAGTTAGAGTCGGCTGCCACACACCTCGTTTTTTGGGCTGCCCAAAAATGTCAGTGCAGTTGTGTAGCTGTCGCTTGTTGCTCTATTTATACCCTGTATCTGTGATACATTTCTGAAAGGGTTTCATAGCTATGTAACTGAGTAAATACATTTTCGAGCGCAAAAAGTATCTATTGTATAATCTAGTAATTAACTTTAAAAGAGATACAAAATTAAAAATATAGAACCTATGTCGAAACACGTATTTTTCAAAGTTTTCAATTTAATTCAAAAATTGATATATATATATATTTTCTCTCAATCCCAAAGGTAAATCCTAGGGCACTCCAAGCCTTAGTACTGGGCATCTGTCAGTCAATCAGTTTCATGGAAGACATTCTCTTGGGTTTTTTCTAGGGCGCTGCACTTGTGTCAGCCAACGATCCGTACTTGATATTTGTGTAACTTGAAAAGCGTTAAATTTGAATTGAATTGAAGTCTAGAGGCCTTTGGCTCATTACGAATCAAAGAATGCAAAGATCGAACTTGGTATAGGGCATAGAAAATATCTCCGATGTGGTATGTGGTATGTGGCATGCGGCATGTGGCATTGTCAACAGTAGCTGGGCAGTGAGCAGAACTGCCTAAGATAAGCAATCAAATTTGTATCGAAATTCTTCGGTGTTGCTGTTGTAGTTTTAGGCCACAAGCTGCAGAGTCGTAAAATGGTAACATAACTGTGAGATTTGGACGAGACTTTATGGCATTTACGGAGGCAGTGAGCGTATTTTTTTTGGTTTTTTGTTTTTTTTTAATGAGCCATAGCTCAAGGAACGCCTTTTATGTGAACCGACAGCAAGAGACTGGCCCCATATTTTAATGCCCATATCTATATCCATATTGCTATAGCACATGGCATACATATATGCCTATAAGTATGTCTATGGTGTTTGGAGCTAGTCAAAGATTCCAAGTGCGCGCATTTTTCGACAAGTTTTACGGCATTTTTATGACTTAATCCATACCGAAAGGCTACAATCAATACAGCAATAACAAATACAAATATGTATTTGGCCCGATACATTGTTAGGGTGCCTCAGCGTCATAAACAATCATTTCGTAGAGTCATTCATATTTCTGTTAGCATAACAATGGCAATTCGGACATCGGACTCCGGACAGCGGACTGTGGACTGTGGACTGCGGACAAACGACGACTCTCTCGAAATCAACGTGGAAAAAATCGTTTAAAATAAATAAACAATTTACATTTTTAATCAATTGTGGCCAAATCAAGATCTGCAGGCGTGATAAAGACAGCTGCCAGAGCTTGCAGCTCTCGCTCTTCAGCTCCCTGTCTGACTGTTTCTGAATGTATACCCTGTAAATTGTAAAGTTAACAACAATTATATAGTACACAGAAGGAGACTTTTTAGCTTGATACAAAATCGACGCAGATCGCAAAGAAGCTTAGAGCAAGATAAACATAATAAGATTCTGAGTATGTTTATTTTCGATTTAAATTGAAGTAATCCCTTGATTTTTTACTTGGATTTAGACATCTCTAGGTACAGAGGGTCGGCTAGTCGATCATTTGCTACTATGCACTTGTTTCTTCTTTTCAGTGTCTACAAAACAATAGACGAAACCGGGGAGTGTCCATATCGAAGTAATTTCAAAAATGTGAAACGCACAAATCAAATAAAATTAAATCGTAATAAAAATAAACATTAAATTATAAAGCAATTTTGCAATGGAAGTTTGCATTATTACTGAGCACATTTTGTTTGTGGCCACTCATTGTGCATGATTCAGCAGCGACATCTAGCGGCCTGTTTTGCATAATCAATTTTGGTTATATTGCCTGTAATTCGAAATGTTTTTCAACTCATTTGAAATACGATTTCCGCTACGTCTTCGGTTGGCTTAATTGACAATCTTGTTTGAACGCGTAACTTTTGACACTTTTAAACTTTTGGCTTTATTGTTGTTGTGCTTGTTGCTTTTTGGTTTTTTTTTGTTCTTCTTTGTCTTATCTTAACAAATTGCCAAGTGCTTAGGAAGTGACAGGCGAGGCGGGGAGCTGCGTGGCATTAACGGTCACACATGACCATAACTTTCATCCATATGCTTTTATGATTGTAGTATATGCCCATTGTCTTGTTTGGCTCTCCATGACTGCCATGAATAACATTCTTAGGCCTTTGTTTTTTTTTTTTTTGGTTTTTGTTGTTGTTTAGACCGGAGTCTAGCAGACATCACTGGGGACGGCTGAAGCTGTCTGCAGCTACATGGAAATATGGAAACATTTCCGCCTGTTCCCGTCGCCGGGTTTTTTTTAGCTGTCTCGATTTCCATTTGGGCATTAATCCAATAAATAATTCAATTGTGTCACAAAAATCAAATCAATTGCGTGGGCAGACAGCAAACGCAAAACAATATATGCCAGAGCTTTGCTAACAGACCCAAACTGTAAGATACATCATACAGAGCCCAAGTTTTACATAATCCTACAGATACCAAATGCCGATACCAATTTAGCTATCTCTCCCTCTCTCTCTCGCTCTCACTCTCTCTCTCTCTCGCTCTCTCTCTCGTTAGCTGCCAAAAAGCGTCGACCCACTTGAGCAAATCAGCGCCTGAAGTCTAAAGTCTAGCATTGTCTAACCAAATCTCTGCTGCAGTGCGTCATCAGAGAGAGAGAGGGAGAGACTAACACTGAGAGACAAAGACAATGCTCAATTGGCCAGTTGTCTGATTTAACTTGGCTGATATGCACCATGGCGTGAACAATTGCCAATGGTCGCGACTGTTGCTGCTGTTGTTATTACCCATTAAAAGTGGACTTAAAAGGATTGCTTGAAGTTGTGCAAATGTATGAAACACGCAGAAGAGCACCGTTTTTTCACTATAAAGTATATATACTGTGGATCAGCATTAACAGCATCAGCACATATATAATATCTATAAATATCGCCAACTTTATTGATCATATCTTACGGATTATATGAACTTTAAGCACCAAATTTGATTTGTATATATATGTATATAGAATATTTGTTCTATGATACAGGTTAAAAAATTGTATATTGTTTTTTTCATTTTCGAAAGAAGGTGTCCAAAAATTTCAATTCTTTTTACTTATTAGAAATATATTTCTTTAAAATGTAAAGTATTTTTTAAAAGTAATATTTAATTAAATATTTAAGGGATTTAAAATTACAGTACAGGGTATCTCCTAGTCCTTGACTAGATCACTGTATCTTGCTGCTTTTGTCGTTTTTATTACTATAGCAAATGGACTCAGAACGACTCTGGCCGGCCACTGGGATTGACAGACAATTTATAATCCATAATGTTAATCAAAGGCAAATCACGTTGAACCTGCGGCCTTCGCCACAAATGACTTCATTAGCAAAAAGAGCCACAATCGTAGCCACATTGCCGCATTGCCGCACAGCAATAAATAAATTGCAACAAGATTGCACAAATGGCTGGCGGGCTGTGGGGCATGGAATTATGAATTCATGGTTTCAATTGCAGCCCAAAAAACGATTGCCGCACCCGCGCCCATTCCACAGCTAGGCTGGCAGCTATAACTATAACTACAACTATAACTATAACTATAGAAACGTAATCTTTGCACATAATTAGGCGGCCAATTCTCCAAAGAATAGCAACTGGGGCCGGCCAGTTAGCCCAGACGGATCTGCCTTCTGGCTGGCTGGCTGGCTGGCTGACTGGCTGGTCAACATAGCCTGTGAGAAACTTGCTGGCCATCATCCCATCACTTCAAGTCGTTGCCTGTCATCATCAAACATTAGCTATCTGCGCCTTAACTACAACATTTACTGTTTGTCCCCGCTACGCACTGGGAAGTGAGCAGCGAAAATCTCCAAGTTTGGTCTGTAATCGAACTGTCGACTGTTTGTTGTTTGCAGTTTGCAGTTTGCAGTTGGCAGTTCACAGTTGTTGTTGTTTTGTGGTGGCCCCATTGTGTAGCATCCTTTGGCAGTGCATTGCACTTGCAACTACTTAAACAACAATCACAACAACATCACAAACAACCAAACACAACAACAGCAACAACTGTTGACGCGCGCGAGCTTTAAACACGTTGCTAGTTTGTAGCAACAACTGCTTAAAGCTACAAGCACTAAATTATACCCTTTCCTAGTCATAGCTGCATTTGTTTGCTAGGCTTCTAGCTTCTTTTTCTATTCATTTACATCATTTAAAAAAATAAAATAGTATAATTTCCTATAAAAAGGAGAGCGATACATTTAATATTATTCAAGCTACTTTTTAAAACTATACCTCTTAATTTATGAAAATATTTTTATACGTTTAAAAATATACTTAAATATTTTAAAGTACACAATTCTTATTCACATATATTTTTAGATTATTTTAAATTATATATATAATAATGCAATTGCACAGTATATTGCTGATCGATTTTTTCAATAGAATCTATAGGATCTTGAAAGCAATAGTAGCTAGTGCCATAAATAAAAGTAAATCTTTAAGTACTGGGAATTCTTTATCAAATCAAATAAATTAATAAATATTATCTTTCGTATTTCATAAATATCAATAATTTATCGCAGAGTATTTGATTAGCTGACTGAGTAAGCTAAGAACCTCGTATTATGTTTTATTGACAACTTGTGATCACGATCAGTGCGTAATGAGTGTTCGCTTTATCTCAGGCACTTGTTGGACGCGCCAATTGAGTTGGGTTGCCAACCCATCCTTCCCCCCCCCCCCTTCTCAAGCCTTCCCAACCCCGTTTTCCCCCACCCAGCTAAGTGTGTGCAAACTGGCACTGTTGCCCCGTTTCAAGTGCCAAAAACGTGGCAGACGGCTGTCACAACAGGCGCTAAAACAAACAGGCCGAACAGAACAGAACAGAACGGAACGGAACAGAACAGAGGAGGAGAGAAAAAAAGCTGAACGCTAACCAGCTAACCAGCTAAAAAGAGGCAGTGCTGTAGTGTCCAGTGTCCAGTGTCCAGTGGCAGTTAAACGCTAACCAGGCACAGCATCAGTCTCACACACTCTCAGCCCTTTCTCATTTCACTCTGGACGGCGGACTGGGTACTGGAACTGGGACTGGGACTGTCAGGCGGCTGACAAGCGTGCATCATTGGTCCAAGTGCGCGCTTGTCATGATGCCAAATTGTTAACTTTCGGCCACAAGGCTGGACAAGAACATGAGTTGCAGTTGAAAATGGAGTTGAAGATGGAGTTGAGTTGAGTTGACTTGACTTGAGTTGAAGCTGGGCAAATCCTACATAAATAATGCATTTTGCGATCTGGCGATCACTGCCAGCGACCACATAGTGCGCTCGCACCACTGCAGTGCACTGGCCAGGCCAGTAAAATGAGAAGAAAGAAAAGAAAACCACTGGACACTGACACTGACACTGACACTCCAATGTATTTGGGTCAGTGGTGGCTTCCGGTGCCAGAATGCAGAACAAGTGCCCTTTTGGGATGAGCTACAGCCAGCCAAAATTGAGATCAAGTCAAGTTTCTGCCGGCTGGGTCAGATCATCTTTCTCAACGACTGTCGACTGGCAGTTAATTTAAGCGCTTAATTGTGTTGTCAGCTTGTGATAACGGGCTCGCACATTATTAAATAACAATAATCAATAAATTGCATTAGTTTTCATTAAAAGCACAGAGTCAGCATCACAAGGTCTTAATCTGGCGACACGGCAACAATTTCCGTTGGTGCCACAGTGCCACAGCCAGGTTGCAGTTCCAACAACTGTCCTCATGTTGCCTCATCCTGGCAAAGTGGCCTCATGCAAATTATACAAAACATGAAGGAGTTTTGCTGCAGAGACGGCAGACAGAAGCGTGCAGCGAGGCGAACATTAGCTGCGCTTTGCTTAAAATTTATGTTAATCGCTTGTTTTACTTTTAATTTCGCACTTAAAATTGTCGCCATGCCCGCCGCTAGGCCACTCCACAGATAGTCACTCCACCTATCTCAATGACGGTGAGAACCAGTTTTGCCGCCTCTGTATGTGTGTGTGTTGTCGTCTCTCTAGGCGACTGGCGGACAGCATCGATAAATTTTATCGATTCCTTGCTGTGGGATTTTAAAACACATCAAAAGACAATAAAATATATCACAAATACGACGAGCAACAGCGGCGCACAAGGCGAAATGTTTGGGAACCTGTTTCCAAGGCGACGCAAGGCGACAAAACTTAACTGCACTTGGTGCCGACTCCAGACTTCAGACTCTAGACTTCAGACTCCACAGTCTCCAGTCTCCAGTCTCTTCCATACGCATACGGCTAAAGAGATTCCGATTTCCTACAGCCGTAACGTATAACGCAAGTATTCCCGTTGCATGGTTTTGCTTGTTGCTTGTTGGTTGTTGGTTATCCGCTCCCCCTCCCCCGTCCCAACAAGTATAGTTATTTTAGCATTTTATGTGTCGTCGATTGTTGTTGGGGATTTGCTGGCTAGCTGACTGGCTGGCTGGCTGACTGCTGTTGCCTGGTGTGCCTGGGTGCCGGCACTAATTGGATAAGGTAATCCCAACAACAAAATATGAAATCGCTGTTCGATATGGGCGCCGTGGCAGTAGTTAGATTTGTCTGCGAAGTGCGCAGATTTTTTATGACGCACTTCACCGACTGAGAGCTCAAAAATTAAGGCACAATGGAGACACAAGCACACACACAAGCACACACACACTCACATTCACACACACGGTCCATTTATAATTAAACGTCAAATGTTGAAAGCCGGGCAAATAAATGTCAAGAGCGTACGAACTTTACATAAGCCCCACATGACAATTTTTCTGTTTGCTCCCCAACTCGATTTGGGAGCTTAAAAAATATTGAATCTATTCACAGTACAAAAATGTTGGAAGGGGGGGGGGGGGGGGGGGGGGGGGGGTTAGAGTCGAAAAGAAGTTAAAGCCGTATTGGAATTGTCAGTCATGTTGGGTAGCTAAGGCGTTGGTTGCCACAGTGTTGCGTGGGCGGATTAACACACACACACACACACACATGCACACACATACACTCATTTTAATTGAAAATTGTCAACAGCTTGGGCCCCGCAACTCGAAAATGCCGCTGCGGCCCAAACACTTCTAATCAAGATCAAGTCTTTTTTTTTTTTTCGTTATACTTTTTTGGCTTTTTGCGTTTGATACGCTTTTGGTGGGCGTCGTCCAATACCGAAATGCCCAGCGCAGTGTTGCAGCTGCAGCAAAATGCGGAAATGTTGCCACAGGCAAAATGTTGGAACAATTCTGTTAGCTGGCAACTAGCAATACAGCAACACAGCAACAACAGTGTGGCAAATGGCGGCCTGTTGCATGGGTTAGTGTGCGAATGCACACGTAAATTAGCATAAATAGATTTCAATCACTGGGCAATAATTTCATTATGAGAAAGGCACACACACACACACACACACACACATAACTAAACTTATATCATACATATAGACTGTGGCACACACGCATGTGCCGCAGCAAGCGATCGTTTTATTGATTTTTCCCAAGTCAAATATGGCTTTGAACTTGGACTTTTGCGCCAATAATACACTCACACAGCAGGCAGGCAGGCAGCAGGCAGGCAGCAACCAGCAACAACAACCAGCAACAACAACAACCAGCAGCCGATAACAAACAAACGAAAATATGCAAAAAGTGCATGCGAGGCGAGATATGCTAACAAGACAAGGCGAACCGAACCGAACCGAACCGAACCAAAGACCGCAGCAGCACTTGGATCTCTGGCAAGCAACCGAAAGAAAAAAAAATGTATTAAAAAGTAAAAATATTAATCAGCCATGGGAGACCGGGGCGGCAAGTGAGCGGCTTGCCCCGCCACTAAAAACGATTAATTCGCAGCGGGGGGTGCACAGCTACAATGACCTGTGCGCCGATTGACCACTTGCGTATGCCAACAACGTAAATGTATTACGTGTTACGTGTTACGTATACGTCTACGTGGCCAAAACAGAGTCGAGTTTAAGTCGAATGAATGGTAGCTTGGGAACTTTTTGTGGTTGCCACATCGCAGCCTAAATACTTGATTGACTTAAATACTATATAAATAGAACTAATATGCTTGATTAAAATCAATACTAAATAAAAAATGTCGTATACTCGATTTTGAATATAGCTTAATTATTATTTTTTTCTTAAGTAAAACATCAATTTAGTAAAGTTGAAAACATTATCTTAATGTTTTTCGTGACCAGCCTCAGCATCTTCACTAATAACAAACCATATTTAAAGGCTGAAAAGTTGAAATTTTTTTTTTTTGTATATTGTTTTTTATTACTCAGTGTCTTGTGATTTAAATTAGGCATTTGTCATGGTATAAATGGACATTGTTAATATATACATTAAGTGGATAATATAAATTGACATTTAAATATAAGACACCAAATTTGAAATGTAGAATACAAGTTATTTACAGGGTACTAATGCAATTCTGTTTCTTAAATTATTAATTTATAATTATTTAAATTCTCTCTTTGTATGAAAATCATGTAATGGAAATACTTTTTATACCCTCTATAATATATATTTTAATTGATATACAATTTATTGTAATCTAATACCACAATCTTGAAAAAAAGCATTTAAACAATATATGTATATTTATATATGCAGTATTTACACATATGTATATTATGTGTATATTTATATAGCAACATACAGTTATTGCAGTTTGCTGCTTAGCGTTTTGCGGCAGCTCATCATTTCGACTGCTAAAGTCATTTCTCATGTTGCCAAAGATTTATGGCTTCCACCTTCTCGTCGCATGTGGAAGCCAATGCCAGCAGCCGCCTCACAAACGCCTGATGCGCTGCTGTACAGCAACAGCAACAGCAAGAACAACAACAACCACAATTCGCACAACAACAACAAACTGCCATTCGCACTAAAATTGAATTCTGTGTTGCGTTGTGCGGGCCGCTCGCTGCTCCCGCTATGATTGATCACTAAATTGCACAAGCGTAAGCGGCGCAAGCCCACGACGCGCCTGAAGATGTGGATGAGGATGAGCAGAGGAATCTGGGCAGGCAGATGCAGAGGCAGTGGCAGTGGCAGGGGCAGCAGCAGCGGTGCCTGGGCACGGCCTTTGATGGGGCGCATTGGGTTTGGGGTTTTGCTGCCGCTGTTGTTGTTGTTGTTGTTGTTGCTGCACATTTTTGTTGCATGCTTACAATCAGATCTGTCAGATCAGTTTCCTCTTTTGCTGGCTGCGCGATTGCTCGTTTTTGTCTTTTTGGCAGTTTTGTTTTGTTTTGCTCATTCGCGGCTCTGGCATTTATTTAATCCGACTTGCTGCAGACGCAGACGCAGCTACCCAAAATCGTTGCAGCAGCAGCACCAAAAGATTCAGGGCGTAGCATGGGGCGTTTTATTGTTATATCGACACCAGTAGTTTGTGCGCAGTTTGCGTCATTTGCATTAGCCTGGCCCCAGAGAAGAGACATTCCCAGCGAGATTTGGAGACCACCAAAAAAGGTTCGACTCAGCCGCAGTTTGGCCATTAAAATCGCTCATTGAAAATATTTTAAGTGTTTTTTTATATGTCATTTTATGGCCTGGGATATGCTCATGCTATACATATACATATACATATACATATATACATGTGTGTGTGCGTTGCTCGTAGAATTTGTTTATCGTTAATGGCTGCATTTACGATGTGTTTTTCTTGATGGAATATATGTAGGTATAAGTGCGGCACAAGCTTCCTGTGGCTGCCACTCAATCTGCGGCATCTTATCCGCACAGCTTCCGTTGCTCATCGAAGTGACATTTCAGGTATCTTATTTTTATTACATATTTCTTTTTTTTGGGTCTACTATTAAAATGCAAATGCACATTCATAATAATCATATTGAATGTGTTAACGGCTGCCCTAATATGGGCAAACATTTTCACACCTCGAAACGACAGTTGTTGGCCAGGCGATAGATAGTGTTGCCTGCTTATGGACTCGCATTTCATTTATGGCAACACTCACAAACACACACACACACACACACACACACACACACGTGCGCAAGAGAGACCATAAAACTGTTGGCCTTAGAAAGCCGCTGCTGCTTCAAGTTGAAGTTGCAGCAGTTGCCGCAATTGCCAGTGGAGAGTTGTTGTGTGTGTGTGAAATTAACTTATTGCCTTTTATTGGCAGCGGGCAGCCGCATTTACCAACTTCAACTTGGCCAACTTGGTTGTACATTTATTATGGTGCTACTTGTCGAACCGGAAATGCAATGAAATGCAATGCAATGCACATTCAAACACATTGGCGCCCTTGGCAGCAGCATCAACAGCATCAACAGCATCAACAGCGGCAACAATCCAAAATAAAAGCAACATAAACACATACAGAAGTAAGGCATGCTGATGTAGCATTTGCATGCACACAAGTTGCAGTTGTTGTTTTCGCTGTTGCTGTTGCTGTTGCCCTGGCAGTGGCCTAGAGTTGCTCATGTTGCCTGACCTAACAACATGTTGCTGATGTTGCTGTTGCTGTGGCTGTGGCCGTTGAGGCTGGAAGAGGCGGCCACAGCATGTTGCGATGATATCTCTGTTAGTCTATATTGCAGTTGTTGTTGCTGTTTTGTTACTGATGCTGCAGCAGGCACTTGTGGATCAGCAATAGCCAGCAAAGAGTTGCTGTTGCAGTGTGTTGCGCGCATTTTAATTGAATTAACATTTTTACTAGTGTAATGATTTCAATTAGTTTGCACCTCGCACATGTATTGTCAGGCCGGCTGCTGCTGATGCTCTTGTGTTGCTGCTGCGGACAATGTTGCGAGTTGTCCGTTTGCCTGGGCAACTGGCAGCTGCCAGTGCAACATTAGCAGACTCTTGAACTGCCCTGGCATTGCTATGTTGTATGTTGTCTGGCTGTCTGCGATCTCGATGTGGCTTTTGCTTCTGCCTTGCCTGCTTGCCTGCCTTTTTACCTCGATTTGGCTGCCGGCTGCACATTTGCATTAATTGCTTGTAGCTGTTGTAGCTGTTGGCCTGCCTTTGCTGTTGCTGCCACGGCTGCTCGATGTTGCTGGCAAGCTCTTTGCACGTGTTTGTTTTTGGCATTGTACTCGTGTTTGGCTTACTAATGGCTTAATAGTTTTATTGCCCCATCGATTTGCATTCAAGTTTTTCTGAACCTGGAATGTAGTTGCTGTTGTTGTCTGCAACGCCGGGAGCAGATCTCTTGCCCGGCAGCCTAACTGTTGACCCGAGCAGCGCTCATAAATCCAGAATCTAAGTTTGGCGTGTTATACTATAAATGTTTCATGCCAGCAAACGATTAAAAAATCACTTTTTGAGAAACTACATTAAGCACATTCGATAAATAAAAATGTTCTTCGGTTTGTAAAATGGACATATGTGCAACATATCCACTTCGCCTGTTTAAATTTGGATCTTAAAAATATAATGATAATCTAAAATGAATGTAAAATTAATTCAGAGTACGAACCATGATCAAGAAGATATTCCTTATGAATATTTTAGTAGAAAAGAATAATCAAAATGCATAATTTCTGAAAATCGGTATTGACAAAGGTATGCGAGCTTAAAGTTTAGTTAGAACATTATTTTTGACTGAATTAATTTTAATATATATATATATTTGTATGCCATCTATATATAAATATATATATCTTTAACTGCCCCTTTCTCTATCCCAGTCCTTATTCCTGTTTATCTCTCTATCTCCTTCTCTCTTCTCATTTCTCATTTCTCATCTCACCTCTCTCTCTTTCTCTCTTCTCATCTCCCTCTCTCTCTCTCTCTCTCTCTCTCTCAACTCTCTCGTGGTGATTGTCAACTGGCCGTGTGTCATTTCAAAATGCGTTCGCTTCTTATCTACAGTCGCATTCATTTTCGATTTTATTTTGCCTGCCTTTTGACGGCAAAGACCTGAAGATGCGGCGACCGCTGCTGCTGCTGCTGCTGCTGCGTCGGCGTTGCTAAAAGGCTTCAGCCGCATTGATAACAACAACAACAACAACAGCAGCAGCAACAAGAGCCCGCACCACGCTGATGACGACGAAGACGACGACGATCGCTGGTTGCGCCTGCGCAACTCTTGGTTGGTCCTGCCGGGCATGCATTAACTTTAAGTGTAGGTTACTGATAAGCGTGCCTGCCGTGGCACTGGGTGATGCATCGCCAGCGTTGCTCACTGTCTCTCTGTCTCTGTCTGTCCATGAGTATGTGTAAGTGTGTGTGTGTGTGTATTTTGCATTTTGCGTGTGCTACTTTTGCGCTGCGTCGACTGCACCCATGCCCTACACATGCTGCGCAAACAAGTTCGTGTCCGAAGTCTTTTGTTTTATGCATTGAATTTTTGCTTTTTTTTCCACGATTTTTGGCCATGTGTGAATCCGAGTCGCCTGCATATGCATAAATAAGTACGATAAGACTGCACTTGGCACTCGCAACTCCCAAATCCCAAATCCAAAACAAAAATCCCAAATGTTAAATGTAAAAATGCTCTTTGCATATTTTCCGCCTTTTTGTTGTTGTCGCTCATTTCGCTGCTGCTGCAACTGGACTCTGAGCCAAATGACATACGACGTGTTGGCGCTGGCAATTCCATTGCCTACATCGCATACATTAACAGCCAGTGCCGTTGTTGACCAAGACCCCGAAAGTGCCACAAGATGCTGACAACCACTGCCACTGCCACTGCCAGAAATGCAGTCGCTGCTCTTTAAATGCGCTAAATTGATATTCTGGTTTATGTTTTTTTTTTTTTTAAGTCTTTTGCGCGCTCTCTTTTGGGTTATTGCGAGGCATAAGACTCGCACAAATCAGCGTTAAAAATTAATTGTCTGTTATTATCGCTGGATTATTAATAATTTATTCTAAGTTGAAACTTGCGTTGAAATCAAGACCGAAATGTGAGAGTGTATGTACAATGTACATAAATATGTATGTACATATGTGATGTGTGCATTAATAATTTTCAACGGGCGGGAATATATATGTACTCATAATTATGGTCATTTGGCAAGTGTTTACTTTGCGCTTAGAGCTGGGCGTGACTGTCATTTGTCTTAATAAAGAAAACAGTTGCAAAAAATACAAACGAAAATAAGAAAGAGAAAAAATCAAAAACGAAAAAAACAAAAACGAAACTCATTTACATAAAAGCTGCCTGAGCAAGTTAAGTTGGTAAACCGAAAATCGAACATTTTTGAAGCGCCCAAGCACATGTAATGCGCCTAATTACCAGTCCACGCAGACAGCCGAAAGTTGCAGATGATGATGATGATGATGCTACCCAAAAACGATCAATAAGCTGGGGCCATCCATGACTCAGTTTCAGTTGCAGTTCCAGTCTCTTCGCGGTGGCTACTCAAATAAAAGCAAAGCAAAGCGAAAAATGCTGAAATTTATATGGTAACAACTTCGAGGAATTTGTCATAGCCAGCAGACGCGAGCACTCCCCTCTCCCCTGTCCCCTGTCCCTTGGCCCCACGCCACTGTTTCTGTCTCGGTTCGGGGTCCTCTCACTGGCTCCAGCTCAGCTGCCACACATTGTTTGGCTGCGTTTATGTTTCGTTTTAATGCCCTGATCCAGAAGGCAAAACTAAGTATATTGGTTTTTGCAAAATCCGTCTATTTCGGACTTGAAACTTAAAATATATACTCGTATGTATCCGATTAAGATTTTTGAGGCACACTTAGTGATGGGCAGGAAAATCGAATAATCCTTTTTATATCTAACAATTTGAATCTATGTTACCAATTAGTTAAAACATATTTAAAGTTTATTACTGGTAATTTGCTTTGAAGAACCGCCTTCCACAATCGCTAAAATCAATACATCTCAATGGCTTAGAGCTAGACTCATCAAAGTCATCACGTGTGGAGAATAAGTTACTACGGACCTTCTTCAACGGTGGGGCCACCCCATCCTGGTAAGAAAACTATTTTCCAACAGTTTTCTGTTGCTATTAGAGTATTATGCAGTCTGTTTTGTCCACCGGCTGTTCTTAGTTATATTTTTTTCGTTGCTTTTTTTTTGGTCGCATTAAATGGCAGCAATTTGTTTTGGGCAACTGTCACAGAAGTTGGCACAATTGCGGCTCAGTTTGTCAGACCCTTACGGACTCGAACTCAGAGTCGGGCTCGGATGCTGCTGGCTGGCTGGTTGGCAGTGTGTGTAATTTAAGACAGTTTTCACTGCAAACTTAATTAACTCGTTGCTGTCTCATTTGGCTGCTGCGTTCAGCTGTCGGTTGTCGGTTGTCTGCTGCCTTTCACCCTGCCCAGGGGCAAACCGCAACTCAGTGATTTGAAATGCGTTTTGCAGTTGCTGTTGGTTGCATAGTTGCATTGTTGCATATACTGTCATCATATTGCGGCTTTTACTATTTGAATTCCGCCACAAAACATATATAAAAAGAAAGTGGGCGGCAGTGGAGCGCAAAAGCAAAACCACTGAGCTTTCTTGTAGCCTTTTGTTGCGGTGCTTGCCAGCGACTTTTACCCTATCATGTTTCAAATTTGCTAGCACCACTCTCCCAACGCTTCAGCATTTAAAAACTATTTGGCCCCAATTGGGCGACAATAGTCCTGTTTAGAAACTTGATTGTTTTCTGTAAGAGAGTACCGGACGAGAGTGAGAGTGGGAAGTCAATTCATTAAAATACTCAAAGAAATCTCTTAAAAGCTCACCATAATCCTCAAACCCGATATATTTAGTAAAGGAGATATGGAGTGGGTGAGAGAGAGACAAAGACTGTTTGTAAGAGAAAGCAATTGCAAGGGTAAAAGATATGTGGCATGTGCCCAAATAACAAAAAATTATAAATCACCATCCCAGAGTTCAAACTGCCATAACTTTGTCAAATCTGAACCGATTGTCAATCCCGAGGCCATTTTGATCATTATTTGGCATCTACTTTAATTCTACATCTCAAATTTTAAAATTTTTGAAAAAAAAAAATTTTGGATATTTTTGGCGAAAAAAGCATAAGGGGGGACCCTTACCATTATTGATTTTTCAAAAAATAGAATCTTGAAATTTTACGTTTAATTGACTGTGGGTGTCTCAATTAGTATAAAAAACTATACGAAAAGTGATTTTATGGTGTTTCATTTTTCTGTCAAAAATCACGCCAAAAGTGACTAAAAAAATGTCTTGTAAAGTTCCCAAACAACGAAAAGTTCCTTATAAATGACCTTCCCAGACTTCAAACTGCCATAACTTTGTCAAATCTGAACCGATTGTCAATCCCGAGGCCATTTTGATCATTATTTGGCATCTACTTTAATTCTACATATCAAATTTTTAAATTTTTGAAAAAAAAATTTGTAGGATTTTTTTGGCGAAAAAAGCATAAGGGGGACCCTTACCATTTTTGATTTTTCAAAAAATAGAATCTTGAAATTTTACGTTTAATTGACTGTGGGTGTCTCAAATAGTATAAAAAACTATACCAAAAGTGATTTTGTGGTGATTCATTTTTCTGTCAAAAATCACGCCAAAAGTGACAAAAAAATTGACTTGTAAAGTGCCCAAGCAACGAAAAGTTCCTTATAAAAGACCTTCCCAGACTTCAAACTGCCATAACTTTGTCAAATCTGAACCGATTGTCAATCCCGAGGCCATTTTGATCATTATTTGGCATCTACTTTACTTCTACATATCAAATTTTTAAATTTTTGAAAAAAAAAATTTTGGATTTTTTTGGCGAAAAAAGCATAAGGGGGGACCCTTACCATTTTTGATTTTTCAAAAAATAGAATCTTGAAATTTTACGTTTAATTGACTGTGGGTGTCTCAATTAGTATAAAAAACTATACCAAAAGTGATTTTGTGGTGATTCATTTTTCTGTCAAAAATCACGCCAAAAGTGACAAAAAAATTGACTTGTAAAGTGCCCAAGCAACGAAAAGTTCCTTATAAAAGACCTTCCCAGACTTCAAACTGCCATAACTTTGTCAAATCTGAACCGATTGTCAATCCCGAGGCCATTTTGATCATTATTTGGCATCTACTTTACTTCTACATATCAAATTTTTAAATTTTTGAAAAAAAAAAATTTTGGATTTTTTTGGCGAAAAAAGCATAAGGGGGGACCCTTACCATTTTTGATTTTTCAAAAAATAGAATCTTGAAATTTTACGTTTAATTGACTGTGGGTGTCTCAATTAGTATAAAAAACTATACCAAAAGTGATTTTGTGACGATTCATTTTTCTGTCAAAAATCACGCCAAAAGTGACAAAAAAAATGTCTTGTAAAGTTCCCAAACAACGAAAAGCTCGTTATAAATGACCTTCCCAGATTTCAAACTGACATAACTTTGTCAAATCTGAACCGATTGTCAATCCCGAGGCCATTTTGGTCACTGTTTGGCATCAAGTTTAATTTTACATCACAAATTTATGAATTTTTGAAAAAATAAAAATTTAAGATTTTTTGTATACTCTTTTTCCCAGTTTTAATGGGTTCAGGGTATAAAAATTGAACTCTTATAAATTCATAAACTTGAAAAGTAGAATTGATATATAGGACAAACCATGAACAAAATGGCCTCGGTATTGACAATCCGTTCAGTTTTGACAAAGTTATGGGAGTTTGAAGTTTTGGAAGGGTAATTTCAAGGTCATTTATAAGGTACTTTACACTGCATAAGCATTCTACAAGTCAAAATTATTACAAAATTTTAATTTTACCATTATTTTAAGTGTATATTTACTGCTAGCCTGCGAATGATATAGCGAAATTAACATTTCATCATTAGGTCAACATTTTATGGTTCGCACTTAACACTTGAGAGTTTTTCGAATAACTTGGCCAAATTGTAAATTATTTGCAATTTCTCAATTTGCAAATTGCTTAAATTAGCCAAGAGGGGACAACAGCAACAACAACAGCAACAGCAACAACAACAATAAGAATACACTGTTGCCTGTTTGCCATTGCTGTTGCCATTGCCATTGCCATTGCCAATGGCACCCACCCAAGTGATGGCAAATGTTGCCGCTGACCGCAGAGCAGAACGCGTCGCATTGCAGTCGCAACATTTTGATGGCGCATGGCGGCATTTATGCTGATTATGTTGCATATAAATTCCGTGGCAGCATTTAGAGACGTCTGCCCCCACTCTCTATCTCTCTCTCTCTCTCTCTCTCTCGCTCTAGCTCACCTCTCTCTACCACTCTTCCAGTCACCCCTTGTTGCCTGTTGCCAGTTGCCTGCCGCCTGTTGCCTGTCGCCTGTTGCCTGTGTGTGTACTTGGAGAATGTTTACACGCGTTCGTTGGCCGTTGTCGGGCTTCTTATTTGTCCATGGCCATGGCCGAACTGGGACGGTTCATAAATTTTGCTGCAGCTTTGACTTTAACTCGTTCAACGCACTTGAGGCAAAGACAAGGCGCACCAGCAACCAAACAACGTGCAACGACAGCAACAACCAAACACTGGGGTACAAGGAAATCTCAACTGGTCAACTTGAACGACGACAACGAAAAATAAAGTTGCATACAAATTGTTGCTGTTGCTGTTGCTGTTGCTGCAGCCTTCTTGGCCACTTGGCGCGTCTTTGCTGCACGCTCCCCTCCCTCGAGAGTCGCCTCCTCGCGTCACCTAGGTGCAACTCCATCTGCGTCGCTGGTTAACGCAAACATTTTAGCCTTTTGAGCGCGTCTTGACGACAGATTTAGACGTTAAGCAGCCGCGTTAAGTGTCCCCTGGGAAAACGCGGCTAAGCATTCGCCGTGTTGACAAAACGAGCCAACAACTGAGCTGCTGCTGTTGTTGTTGTTGCTGCTGTTGCTGTTGCTCATGTTGCTGTTGTTATTGTTGCTACTGCCATGTTGCTCAAGTGCTGTTGTCGATTTTGTGCAGCCGCTGCAATTTGTATAGCCATAGATGCAATCGCTGGCACAAAATTTTAACACCATTAGCTGACCAGCGGCAAGTTTTTCCAATTTTTTTTTGTCGATTTTTTTTTTATTTCAGCATTTTAGCGGCTTGCTTGTTTGTCTCACTTTGCTGCATATTTTCGCGCCTAATTTGCGGCCAACCACAGCCACACCCCCAGCCAGCGCTGCAGCCCCGCCGCCGGACGTTTAATGAGAAAGAAAAAAAAACGCAACAGTCCGAATCTGTGGCCAAAACCATAAGCTAAAACCAAAGCCCACTCGTGGGTGCTTTTGCGTGTACATGCACTGTGAAAAATATTAGTATCAATTCAATTGCTTGTGATATTTACTTTATGCCAATCCAATCTTATGCCAATCTTAAATGTAATTCAATTAAATTGCAATAATATTATAAGTGTATATAGTTTTCTACAGGTTTTATTGTTTTAAAATATCCAGCAACAATTTTTATTATTTTCGTATTATAAATTATAATTCAAATACAATCAAAATCGTTGCACCTTGAAACTAAGCCTGTAAATGCTTAGCTTTCACTGAATCTCTCGTTCTATCGGATATAATCTATCCCCTCTCTCTCTCTCTCTCTCTCACTCTCTCTATTTCCATTTGAAAATAATTAAATTGGAATCTAAATAGTTTCACTCACAATTTTCAGTTCATTTCATATTTATTCAACTCAAATCAAAGCCTTAAAATTATCTTTTATCTTTTATGGCTTCCTCTTTAAATTTAAATTAAAAAAATAAATATATATCACAAAGCTGTCTCTTATAAGACAAAGTTTAGTTCTTGGCTAGATTGCAGCAAGAGTAGCTCATGAAAGTCTTAATTCGCTTCCAGTTTTTAGTTATTAAATGAAGTATCTTCCAATCAATTTGTTTATCACTTAAAATTATGAATTTCTGCTTTGTATTGGTATCTGGTATTGCATTTAAGTGGAAATTTGTTTACTGTGTATTCATGTGCATTAGTCGCGTTGCAAGCTGCCGTCATATATGCAATCTAGATTGGCGCGCCGCACAGCTGCACAGTGGGGCCAGCCAATCGATAGTGGGTCCGAGGCAATTTTGTCATAAATAATGCTAAAGTAGCTGCAATTTGTTTAAGCGCACTCAACTTTATTGTTATTAATCTGGCGATTATTTACTGCGGTGCACATGTTTCCTGATGTCCAGGCGTCATTCTCAATAATTGCGATAACCACAGAGCGCAATGCCAAACGGTGCCAAATTACTCATACGCCATGTGTGCGGCTTGGATTAACAGGAGGAGTGGGGCGCTTGCTCATTTCAATTGTAAAACGCATTGATTGATTGCCAGCTGATATGAGCAGCAATTGTGGTTTAGTAATTCAATCGCTTCAACGCGTAGCCACATCAAAAGCAAGCAGAGGCTGTCAGCAGCTGTGGATGTGCCACAGCCAGTGGCACAAGTGACAAAACAGCAACAAAATGTCATAATTGATAGCGACAAGCGATGCTGCACGTTGCAAGCAGCTTTTGCTGCAGTTCTCTCTCTCTCTCTCTCTCTCTCCCTGTCTGTCCCACTCGGGCAGCGGTTGACCGGATTAAGCACAAATTGTGTTTATGTTCAACACATAGAAAATTGTGACAAGTTAATATACGAGGAGCAACAAATCCGATTATAGGCATGACTTGATTCCATTTGCATGTGGCCCGAATGGAGCTGCAATTTGTTGCACGTTCGCCGAGTGCCGCTTCCTAATTGCAATAAAAATTAATTATAAATGCCATATTTTTTTTGAACTTGATTGCACATATTTCGCGAGTGTTGATCAGAGGCGTAGTGCTAAGCGAAAACAAAAGACTTAAGCAACGAACGCGAAATGAAGAAAAGGTCATTTAATTTAATTTAAATTAGTTTATAATTTATTTGATGCCCCAGACACATAAACACTCACAGAGACCACACACGGATCACAAATTATCTCGTAGGCAATTTAAAAGCGTCGCTTAAAATGTTTAATTTAACATAAAATCAAACGCACGGCGACAGTCTAAAGCACATTTACGGCAACAGAAACACATACACAAGCACATTATTGAGGGCTAAGACAACAGAGTAGGAAGAAACAACACAGCACAACACAAAACAACACAACACAACACAAACAAACACACAGAGAAAACAAAAACCAATAAGACGCGATGCGATAAATTTGTACAATAAAACAAAACTGATTTCCGTCTAATGCGATTGACACCTAAAACACCAAAAACTTCAAATTACAATAACTATACAAAATCGACTATCGCTGCAGCTCTCTCCATCTCTCTCCCTCATCACTCGGTTGTCTTTTGTTTCGCTTCATTTCTGATTCCAAATAAAATTAGGAGGTTACGAAAAACAACAACAACAACGAAATCAACAAATACAAGCACATAAATAATGTTATTAAAATAGACACACGATGTGATTTGGGCTCTCGAATATCTCTGTAGCCGGGTCAGCCAGCGGCCACTTGATTAGCTCATCACTTAGGCCACTAAAAGAGACACTTCCAGCAGACACTGATTGGTCGCTGTGGTCCACAACTTGACAACGAGTAGTCAGCCGCCAGTTCGCATCGCTAGTTTTCAAATTTGAAACTCCGAGAGAAAAACATACATACATACATAAATAGCTATCGTACACGCATAAATGCCAAATACCTGAATACCTGTAGAAGTGGGCAGCCAAAACTGTCGAGTTGTCTGTTTATAGGCGGACTGTCATTATTTATGGAATTAAATTGTTTGACTCTCAGCTCTTCACCCCCTCCAGCCAGTTATGCTTTCAACTTTGGCATACACAAATAGCATCCGATACGATTAATTATGTTGATAACTTGTATCCAATTCTATTATACTACATTGTGCCTCGGGCCTAATTTAAATAGATTGCAGTTTTATGAGGATTACTGGTGATAGAAATTATATAAATATACTTTAAAATACGTTTTTAAAGCTACATTTATTTCGTTATTCAAATTTCTCTCTTTTAAATATAAGTTAATAAAATAACTTAAGCTTTAAGAATATGAAAAACAAAAAACTGAAAAGAATTGTATATGTAGCTATTAAGGTATTTTGACTGATATATGCAAAAGTTTCAGCATACTATTTTGATTTACTTTAAGCAGCAATCTGAATTGATGTGACCCTCAAATTTATTTGTATACATATACTAGACTTTATTTACGATAGTCTAAAGTGTTTATTTAAATTCGAGGGCACTTTCGAATATTTTACATTATAAATAGAAAACTAGCAATATTTGTAAGAACACGTAGATTTACAATTCCGACTGCCAGATACTCTGTTCACAGTCGGAATAGCAATCTGAAACCTTACTTATTTCGAGGGTAGAAATAAGAGTGGAAATTGTATTTAATATTTCAAGGGAATATTGTGAGATATATCGTAAGTATTTGCACTTATTTACCAATACTTACTCAATTTTATGTTTAATTTAATTGTTTTTTTTTGCGTCTTGTCCAATCTTTCCACAAATATTGCACCAATTCACAATTAAAATACCTCATAATTTTTATAACTTTTAAATTTAATTATAAATTTTAATTTCTTTTGATTTGAAAATTTTGAATTCATTTGCTGAAATAAATAGCGCTTATACAGAAAAAACCTGAACAAAATCGAAATATACTCTTTTCCGCTTTGAATGTAGAGTATAATCAGCTTCTGCACATAACTTGTGTAGGCTCAGTAAACAATTTGACTTGTTTATGAAAAATATATGATTATGAAATTCAAATGCTGGCAACTACTTAATTTTAACATTTAAAATGAATAATTCTTACTTAATATAAACACAAAATGCTTGCTATAGCTGACAAATGAATGATGCTGAGCAACATAAATACTTGTTGAGTGTTTCTGTAAGTGATCTCATATGATCTCAGAGTGCTTTCAATTCCAAGCGATGCAACATTTTTGGACAAGATAAAGTTCAACTTGGCTGCAACTGGCAGGAGGCACACACACAATTCTCACATTTCGTCAAGAGTTGAGTTTGGCGGCGCTGGCGAGTTGAACAATTAGCTGGGTGATTTATCGATTTGGAGCAGCGCTTGGCGAATGCTGTGCTCCAACTTTAAACGGAATGGCTAAGGCAGCGAGGCACGAATGGAGCCTCGAGCCTAGAGCTGGGTGCAACAACCGCCGTCGCTTACAATTTGATTTGATTTGATGTGCGCCTACGAATGTTGCCAGTTGCCAGTTGTCGCCATCGTTGTTGTTGTTGTTGTTGGCTGGTTGTTGGCTGGTTGTTGGCTTGTTGGTCGCTGTCGAAACGCATAATCGTAAAATTTGCTGTGGAATGCTGCAATATTTTTGCGAGCGGAGCAATTTGCGCGTGAATTATTCCAAACGTTGCATTACAAATGATTTCTGTGCAACAACAATGGCGACAACAACTTTAATTGGCCCAACGAGGAAGTTGTTGCCGCAGCAGCAGCAGCTAAACAACTTAGCTCTGGCTATATGGACTAGGGAATCAGTTAGCTTTGTGGGATTCCTTCGCTCAACGCGACATTTTGCATGGTACGTGACGCAGACAAAAGGCGTTGGGTCCGCCAGCAGTTGGTGGACAGTTTTCTGGCCAAAACGCAACGACACGGCCATAAAAATCATATTCCACTCTGTTTTCCATGAATGTCACACTTGAGCCGCTGTGTGTGCTGTGGTGGGTGCGGCAGCCACCACAGCAACCGTCTCCGACCAAGTCGACGACTACGTCTCTATTATTGGCATGGAACCACACACAAAACGGTGTGAAGTCATCTCGCGTGAAACGTTTTTGCAGGCTTCCATTTAATTTCCATGGCCAATGCATGCGCTGGCAAAATGCATTAAACTTGGCTGCAGCTGCCTGCAGCTGTGGCTTCATTCCTCCATTGTTTAGTTAGTCCCGTCCAAAGGCAGCCATGTAGGTAATTCCTGGAAGCTAATTTCATTAAGAGCAACTTGCAATGCGCGTCGTATTTATTAGCCGCACGATATATATATATACATATAAATATATATATATGTATATATACAAAGATATATATTGCATAGGCATTGGCTTTGTTTTCAAGGAATCTGCCGCTTTGCCAGACATGCCAGTCAGACAGACCGTCAGCCAGTCAGACAACTGGATGTCGCTCATGTATTTGTGGAATTCATCATCATTGGCGACAGGCGGGTTTGCGTCTCCGCTTTAGTTGTTTTGCAATTTTCATAACTTATTGCCATGTTGTGTGCATGGAGATCCGGTTGCCGGCTAAATATGGTGAAAATTTCCTTAAGAATTATTTACGCGCAAGTGCGATTTCCAGTTAATAAAATTACCCTCCACTAGCCAGACAAAGCGGGTGGCGGCGGGTAACGTGAAATTCTTATTAATTCTTATCGCAAAAACAAAGATTTCTTTAGCGTGTTTCAATGTGTGCCGCCATCTGCTCCACTGTGTGTGTGTGTGTGTGTGTGTGAGCGAGTGTGCGCCTCCATTTGGTCACAGCGATGCCGACAAGTGTTGTACACGCATTCCAAATACTTTTCTATCATTAGCGGCTGCTGCTGCCGCCGCTGATGCTGCCTCATGTGGTTGGTCCTCCTCCTTGGATTGTTGCAACACGGATGCATCGCATACCTTTGGCTAGTTGGCGACATTGACAAATCTTTATCATATTTAAGTTACAGCGTATTTTTTTTATTGATACTGCAAACATTTAATTCACACACACAGTACTTGACGAAATTATATTAACAGATCAAACATTTTTCTTACAGCTTTGAATTACAGTGATCGTTGTTTACAAAATTATTACGATTTGGTTATACTTATAAGTTAAACATGTGCTTTTTTATTGTATGACAATGAATATTAATTGATTTTTATACATATATGTAATCTAGTTTTAATTGAAATGCTTTTCAAGATACTTTAGAACAAAAAACACAAATACAACTTCTTGAAAATTTGACATATTAAACGATCACTGGAAGACCAAAATCAACTGCTTCGAAACAAGTTTTTGCTATTTAACAAGAGAATTCGCACCGAACTAAATATTTGTAAAATGCTGACAAAATATTGGGAGTATTTTCCCTTCGCTATGGCACAGCCAGGACTTATTTATATCTTTAGTAGAATATACGATAGGCGATGCAGAGCAGCACTATGACAATCAATATAAACAGTTTCGACTTGAGATTGTATTTGGAATCCAGGATACGCCACCAGCGAGCCAATGTCACAAGAGAGGACTCTTGTTCCGGGCGCAGGGAACGACGTGGACCGCTGATGCTGCCAGTGCCAGTGGTGTGCCTAGTGTAGGAACTGCTGCGATCGCCAATCCGCTCGTTGCGCAATCGCGCCAAATTGCGCGCAAAGTCGCTCTCAAATTTGACGCCCACTGTGGCATCCTCTTCCTCGCCGGCCTCGTCGCTGAACTCATGGCTATAGGTGCGCGGCGGCGAGCGGCGATAGCTTGCAGCGGCAGCAGCTGAAGTTGAGGCTACAGCTGGCGATGTATAGCTCTGAGTCGCTGAGCTCAGATAGCTGTTATAGCGCCCAGTTGTGGCATAGGCGCTGGTAAGATTGGTGCGTGATGCCTGGCTATAGCTTGGCGCTTGATGACGCTGCTGCAGCACTGGCGGCGCCACTGGCTGCACTGGCTCCAGTGTGGGATACAGCGACTGGCCCACATATGCATGAGTTGTGGTTGTGGTGGTGCTTAGCTTGGGCTTGGCTGTCTTCAGTTTGTGCCTGTATTGATCCTCTGCATACTGCGCCGCCTGCGCCATTTGCTCATCCTCCTCATCATCGGATTCAAGTATTATTAAGGAGTTGATCTCCAAGGTGTTTTCGACCTGTGTTGCCTGTGTTGGCTTGGTTGCTGCCGGCTTGACTATTGCCGGCTTTGCTGTCGCCGGCCTTACGGTTGCCGGCTTTGTGGTTGTTACCTCTTCTTCTATGGTTTCCGGCTGCCTGAGGACGCGTTCCGGTTGCACCTCACGGCGGTCTGCTTGGGAGCTGCGACGTGTGGCCTTGGGTGCAACAAGGGCAGTTGCAGGTGGAGCAACAGCTGGAGCTGCAACTGGCGCAGCTATCGGAGCAGTTTCCGGTTTGCGGCGTCTTTCCGGTTCGTTCTGAAAAGCGATGCTGCGACGTGTTTTTGCAGCGCTATCTACCGGCGCGGCAGTTGCAACAGTTGGTTGCAAGGTCTCACGACGATTGGTGGCGGTCTTCCTTGGACTTGGAGCAGGGGGTGCAACACTGCTGTTGCCACCAAGTGAGGCACGAATGCGTTTAACGAGCACTTTGCGGCTGCTGTCTGTGATGGGCACATTGGGCAGGCCCATTGAAATCATCTTCACACGCAGTTCGGTATTGGACAAAGCATCTAAATTGTCAGCGTCTCCCATTATTGTTGTTGTTGTTATTTTTCTTTTTACACAAATCGTTGAAATTTCAATTGAAAGCAGTTGCGCGTCGCTTTTTTTAGCGCGGCGCGATGTTGCTAGCGATGTGCGATTGGTAAACTATCGATACATTTTATACGGGCTTGAAAGCAAAATTAATTGCATACACTTTTCTCTAATACAATAACACACAAAAACTCACACAAATATTTTTGAACTCTCCTTGTTTTTAATTTTTTATATTTCTATCCCTTTTGTACGCAGCTTAACTTTTGCTATGTATTTTTTATTTTCACAAAACAACTCAGTTACATTCGAAATGTCTGGCAGCACTGCGTGCTTTCAGTATTGTGAAGCTCCGCACACTTTGCTACTTTAACAACACTAAAATGTACTTTATGAAAGCATAGTTAACAATAATAAATAAAACACTTTTACGCTCGCTTTAAATAATAAGAAAGACTTGCATTCCACTTACATTAAAACAGCCACCATAATGGACATCTCAAAGGCACCAAATCCCCGCAAGTTGCAACTCTGCCGCACCTACTTTATGAGTAAGTTTTAGCTGCAATTTTAAGCCATTTTTTTTTATTTCTAAAAAAAAACCGCTGTTTCTTTTTAGCTGGTTTCGCTTTTCTGCCTTTTGTTTGGGCCATTAATGTTTGCTGGTTCTTCGAGGAGGCGTTTCGTAAACCCCCATATCCCGAACAGTCGCAGATCAAACGATGTTAGATATTCCTTGGAACTCTTTTTAAAACAATTAACTAATGTTCTCTACTTCTGTTTCTTTGGCATTTAGTTGTTATTTATTCGGCAATCGGCACACTTTTATGGACAATCGCTCTGATCAGCTGGATTGTCATATTCCAAACGAATCGGGCGGCTTGGGGCGCTGCTGCTGACTACATTAGCTTTATAATACCTATGGGCAGCGCATAATTGTACATATTTATGGGGATATATAACATACATATATATATATATATATATACAATTAACGATTGATATTATACAAATTCATAAACTAATAAATTAATAATTTGTATGTCATATAGACACTATTTAAGACAAGATAAGATTGAATGTTCTTTGTTGAAATTCGCTGAACCCAGATATCACTTGACAGACCCCAATAATATATTATATTATTTATAATTCCTATGCTTATTTAAAAACTGCATTTTATGATGAAAGGATCCAATTGATATACCTCTCAAAAATAGGACTATTTGCCCGAGATATGCCAATCCAAATGTCTTTCTAACTAATTAAATTATGTTAACTCTGTCAATTTGTCGGATCTTAAGAAAATATATAGTTTTTGACTCGTGGAAGTCTATGGAATCCATTGAAATTTGTATGTCAAATGAATATTTAAATTTTGTGATGTTCATGATCATGAAACCCCTTTGAACATTTTAATAAAAAATTAAATTGCTTACATTTATTCCATTTTGAGTTCAAATAGAGATACCTATTTAGTTGGCATCAGTATTTCGAGATAAACAACTTTCAATTGTTTAACAATCACAAATCGATTGAATACAAATTGTCCAATATCCGATTTTCCGATTATGACTTCGTTATCCCTATATAAAATTCACATCAATAAAAATATTCCAGTTTTTAAATACATTTTTTTTTATTCACATCTAAAGCTTATTTTTTTTTGTTATATATATGTATATATATATATATATATATATCTATATATGTGTACTATATATTTTTGAAATTTCTTACACACTAGCTATGTGTTTTGTTCATAATTTGTAATAATTTGTTTTTTATTTGCCATTTATCCATTTGTTGGTGTGTCGTTTCCGCTTCAACTTGCTGACACTTGTTGGCTTCCGGCATCCGGCATCCGGTTTCCGACTGTCTTGATAACATACAATTTCATTGTTTAGAATGTCATTAAGTTTGTGGTTGCTTTTGTTGATTTTTAAAATACATAAATATCGTTTAAAAAGTCCTGCGCTTGTACCATTTAATAATAAACAAAGCTTGTTAATTTACGTTTCTTTTGTTTTTCCTCATTTAATTGTTTGTATATCGCTACTACGCTGATTCCACAACGAACCGTGAGTTAATTTGTTGCGAAACGTTTGTGAAAATGCAACAAAGGGGAAAACTCTTGTGATATTCAAAATGTTGCTGTTGTATTATATTAGACTGTATTGGAATCCCCTTTGTGAGAATGTTAAATACATGAATATGTTGCTTTAGTGTTTATAACATGCCGCAGACATGTCGCAATGTCGCATATCAATGAATCGAACTAATTTACAATATAAAAGACTCAATTTAAGGTATATTTACATGCAATACTTTGTTTTTGTTTTTTTTTTATTGATAAATTCTAAAGTATTGTGTTTTCTTTTTGTTTTGTTTGTCGGGGGCTTAGGCTATAAAACATTAAGTGCCATTAAATCACGCGTGTTGTCTATGATGAAGCGGCTAGTGAACTACAACACACATTCCACCTTCTTCACATTTACATTCACAATCTAGTTAATAAATGTAAATTACACATATCAATATAATAATATTTCCATCATATCATACACATACATTAATACATATACATATATATATGTATATATGCATATATATACATCTATAAATATTTAAAGTACACGTTTGATACATTTAGAAACATTTAAATTAGTGGCGGCTGCTGGAGCCAAAAATTCACAAAGTAAAATGTGTTTTTTTTTTCTTCATTTGATTTTTGTTGGTTTTTGTTTTTTTGTTTTTTGTTTTTTGTTTAGAGAAACTACTGATACGAATAGTACACACATAAGATATAAGAATGGGCGCGCCCTTTGTCTTTTAGATGCAAATATCGCGCTTGCTCCATTCGCAACACAGATAAGGATTAATTAATACACACTGCTAAATGCTAAATGGTAAGTGCTACATTGTAATTGGTAAACAGTAATTGGTAATCGGTAATAGATAATCAGAATCGTTAAACAATATTCATTAATGTTATTATATTATTTGTATTTTGTTTTGTTTTGTTTTGTTATTTTACAAGAAATCAACACACTACAGGTTTCGTATCATTTTTGTTTTTGTTTTTGTTCATGTTCGATTTACGCCTCTCTCGTATAATATATATATAAATATAACTATAATTATATTATATTTGTATGTATAATATATATATATATATATGCAAAATACACTTAGGAAAAACATCGCTAATTTGTAGTTTATGCTATATTATCATATTTGTATGTAGTCTAGATATATATATATATATGTTGTGGGTTTCTTTTGTTTTTATCTGGTAATAGTAGTGATAACTTAGGTCTTAAACTAAATTTTATAGTTAACACGTTAAACGAAACATACAAAAAATACTTATGCATATAAATAGTCGATTTTTTCATTTCATTTCTGATTTGTTTTGTTTTGTTTTGTTTGTTGTTGTTGTTGTAGTTGTTGTTGCTGCTGGGGTGCTTGCCTGGTTTGTTGTAACATTGTAAAAATATGCTTTATGCTATATGTACTATATATATGCTTTAATGTGTGTGCCGCCCCAGGGCTAAATAGCAAATGCATTTTTATTTTGGGTCTTTTCTTTTTCGTCAACCAGCTCCCAAACCCGATCCCATTCCCGTTCTCGCACCGCGCTAGTTATTTTTCACATTGTAGGCCTTTTTCTCATTGCTGCCATTCAGTGGTTCTCATTTTGACGGACCCGGCGGAAATGGATTTATCACAGCTACTGCCGCCGCTTGTTGGCTGGCCAAAACGGCCGCTAAAAGCAAGCAAGCAACAATTAGCAATTGAGTCGTTTTTGAGATTTTCCATTCCATTACTCACCTCCATAGGGCGCTGGGTACATGGGATAGCCGAGTCCTACATGTGTGTGATGGTGTGTGTGCACATGCCTCTGCGGCGGCGGACTGCGCGAATCGGCGGCACCGGCACCACCAGGCGCACCATTGGCAGCACCGCCGGCGAGACCCACAGCACCATTGCCAGCCGGGCCGGCTCCAATGGGTGGTGCACCGGTCAACGGCTGCTTGTGCGCATCGAGCACTGCGCCGGGCGCCACGCCATGTGATTTTTGGCCAGCTAGATCCGATTTGTTTGAGGTCGGGCCACCCAGGCTACCCGGCGGTGGTTGCAGATTCAGCGGCACACTGCCTGCACCACCGGGGGCCGAGCCCGGCTGACTGGGACCATTGCCACCGATCACATTGGGCCCGGAGCCGGGTCCGCTGTTACTGCCAGGTCCACCACCGGGTTGGGGCGGACCGAGGCTGGGACTGCTGACGCTGACCTTGACGGGGCCGCTGGCGCTGGTGGGGGATTTGAGGGCGCGTTCGCTAAGCTCGTGTATCTTGTGCGTGGTGTAATACTGGCTGGCGGCATGATGCAGTGCGTCCAGCGCCTTGGTGCCTGTATTCCGTGACAGGTCCTCGGGTGCATGATAGCGTGGCATGGACATATGATAAGGCGGTGCATTATATGGCCCAGCGGCAGACATTAACACATTGCGATACATCGGATGGTTGGGATCAAAGCCAAAGGGCGTGGGTGAAATGTACGATGGATGCAGAAAATATTGCGATGTTGGCGGCGGCGGCGGACCCTGTGTTTCCATGGTGGGTTTCTGGCCCTCCTGTTTTACTTTCAACTGCTGCTGCTGTTGGTCGTCATCGCCGGAGCTGCCCTTTTGCTTGGGCGACTCCTTAGTTAAATTTGTGGCTTTGTTATTGGCCGCGGCGCTGGCTGCCTGCTTAAGCTTCTGTTGTTGTTGCTGCTGTTGTTGCTGCTGCTGCTGTTGTTGCTGTTGTTGTTGTTGCTGTTGTTGCTGCTGCTGTTGTTGCTGCTGTTGTTGTTGCTGTTGTTGTTGCTGTTGTTGCTGTTGCTGCTGCTGTTGTTGATGCTGTTGTTGTTGTTGCTGCTGATGCTGCTGCTGTTGTTGTTGCATGTGCTGATGATGTTGCTGCAGCGCCTGCTGCTGATGTTGAGCCATGGAAAGTTGCTGCTGCTGTTGTTGTTGTTGCTGCTGCTGTTGCTGCTGTGCGCTCATGGGCTCATCCTTGTGCTGCGGCGGCATACCAGGATGTGGCTGCATGCCGGATGCATTTTGTGCCGCTGCCACAGCTGCAGCATTCTGACGCCGTTGCTGATCCGTGAACATGTAGTATCTAAAGAGTAATATATAGATATATATATATTTATACATAGCTTATTATGTATTCAAATCTGCTCGTGGATAAAATTTTATTTCAATTTAAATTATCAGTTTCCACAAATTTTCCAATCATTTAATTTGTATAACAACTTCATTTTTCTGTCAAAAATCACGCCAAAAGTGACAAAAAATATGTCTTGTAAAGTTCTCAAACAACGAAAAGTTCCATATAAATGACCTTCCCAGACTTTAAACTGCCATAACTTTGTCAAATCTGAACCGATTGTCAATCCCGATGTTATTTTGATCATTAATTGGCATCTACTTTAATTCTACATCTGAAATTTTTAAATTTTTGAAAAAAAGAAATTTTGGTTTTTTTTGGCGAAAAAATGATAAGGGGGGACCCTTACAATTTTTGATTTTTCAAAAAATAGAATCTTGAAATTTTACGTTTAATTGACTGTGGGTGTCTCAATTAGTATAAAAAACTATACGAAAAGTGATTTTGTGGTGTTTAATTTTTCTGTCAAAAATCACGCCAAAAGTGACAAAAAAAATGTCTTGTAAAGTTCCCAAACAACGAAAAGTTCCATATAAATGACCTTCCCAGACTTTAAACTGCCATAACTTTGTCAAATCTGAACCGATTGTCAATCCCGAGGCCATTTTGATCATTATTTGGCATCTACTTTAATTCTACATCTAAAATTTTTAAATTTTTGAAAAAAAAGAAATTTTGGTTTTTTTTTGGCGAAAAAAATGATAAGGGGGGACCCTTACAATTTTTGATTTTTCAAAAAATAGAATTTTTAAATTTTACGTTTAATTGACTGTGGGTGTCTCAATTAGTATAAAAAACTATACGAAAAGTGATTTTGTGGTGTTTCATTTTTCTGTCAAAAATCACGCCAAAAGTGACAAAAAATATGTCTTGTAAAGTTCTCAAACAACGAAAAGTTCCATATAAATGACCTTCCCAGACTTTAAACTGCCATAACTTTGTCAAATCTGAACCGATTGTCAATCCCGATGTTATTTTGATCATTAATTGGCATCTACTTTAATTCTACATCTAAAATTTTTAAATTTTTGAAAAAAAGAAATTTTGGTTTTTTTTGGCGAAAAAATGATAAGGGGGGACCCTTACAATTTTTGATTTTTCAAAAAATAGAATCTTGAAATTTTACGTTTAATTGACTGTGGGTGTCTCAATTAGTATAAAAAAACTATACGAAAAGTGATTTTGTGGTGTTTCATTTTTCTGTCAAAAATCACGCCAAAAGTGACAAAAAAAATGTCTTGTAAAGTTCCCAAACAACGAAAAGTTCCATATAAATGACCTTCCCAGACTTTAAACTGCCATAACTTTGTCAAATCTGAACCGATTGTCAATCCCGATGTTATTTTGATCATTAATTGGCATCTACTTTAATTCTATATCTAAAATTTTTAAATTTTTGAAAAAAAGAAATTTTGGTTTTTTTTGGCGAAAAAATGATAAGGGGGGACCCTTACAATTTTTGATTTTTCAAAAAATAGAATCTTGAAATTTTACGTTTAATTGACTGTGGGTGTCTCAATTAGTATAAAAAACTATACGAAAAGTGATTTTGTGGTGTTTCATTTTTCTGTCAAAAATCACGCCAAAAGTGACAAAAAAAATGTCTTGTAAAGTTCCCAAACAACGAAAAGTTCCATATAAATGACCTTCCCAGACTTTAAACTGCCATAACTTTGTCAAATCTGAACCGATTGTCAATCCCGAGGCCATTTTGATCATTAATTGGCATCTACTTTAATTCTACATCTAAAATTTTTAAATTTTTGAAAAAAAGAAATTTTGGTTTTTTTTGGCGAAAAAATGATAAGGGGGGACCCTTACAATTTTTGATTTTTCAAAAAATAGAATCTTGAAATTTTACGTTTAATTGACTGTGGGTGTCTCAATTAGTATAAAAAACTATACGAAAAGTGATTTCGTGACGATTCATTTTTCTGTCAAAAATCACGCCAAAAGTGACAAAAAAAATGTCTTGTAAAGTTCCCAAACAACGAAAAGTTCCATATAAATGACCTTCCCAGACTTTAAACTGCCATAACTTTGTCAAATCTGAACCGATTGTCAATCCCGAGGCCATTTTGAACATTATTTGGCATCTAGTTTAATTCTACTAATTCTTTCGCCACAATCAAAAATAAGTCAGTCGGTCAGTCAACCAGTCAGTCCAAGAATTTTAGCTTACCGTCGCAGTTCATCCTCGCGTGCTGCCGCTGCCAGGCTCATGGAATGACGCTGATAGATGCTTGGATGATAAGCGGCCAGCGCCTGCAAATCCTTTGGATGCAGCGCATGCGGCTGCTGTGGCGGCGGCGGTTGCTGCTGCTGTTGTTGTTGCTGCTGTTGCTGTTGTTGCTGCTGGTGCTGGGACAGCGACTGCTGCTGTCCCATATTTGAATTGGGCTCCTGCTTGATTTCCTGCTTGATAAGCGGCTCCTGTTTGATCAGCTTGTTGGCCTGCAGCTGCGGAAAATGTAAAAATATATATTAGAGCGTGTTCGGTTTAGTTAAGAGTTATTTTGACTCACCTGCTGCTGTGGCGGCATATGTTTGGGATTCTCATGCGGACTGGGACTCTCCTTGATGCGCTCCTCCTTGATGCTAATGCCCGACAGCTGCTGCTGTTGTTGCTGCTGCTGTTGCTGCTGTTGTTGTTGTTGCTGCTGCTGCTGTTGCTGCTGTTGTTGCGCCTGTGCGCTGGGTGGCAGTCCGGGATGTCCGCCCAGCTTGGCTGCCTCCTCGGAGGCCACTATCGAAACGGGCCCAAAATTAGGATCCACACTGTACGGATAGCCCGGCGGCATGAAGCTGTAAAATCAGTTGATTTAAGTTTAGACAAGATTAAAGATTTTTCTATGCTATGTCACAGATTAGATACAATTTTAGATATTAGACAAGTGTATTATTCAGATCTTAGGGTATATTAGTCTTGAGCTCAACTCACTTGTATGGATAAAAGTGTCCGAGGGTTTTAGCCGGCGATGGTCCGCCAAGACCCGCCAGTCCAGCCATGCCCGGCGGCAGAGCGCCTGGCGGTGGTCCAGTAACAGCACTGAGATTAACCGGCGGCGGTTGCACCTGACCCACTTGTGATGGGGGTGGACCCGCGTCCTTGGCATTGTTCTCGGCCTGCTGCTGCTGTTGTTGTTGCTGCTGCTGTTGTAGTTGCTGCTGCTGTTGTAGTTGTTGCTGTTGTGGGCCACTCGGCTGCGATGGCGGCTTTGTCATCAGATCCAGTGGCGGCTCCTTGTTCTTGTTGCTGTAATCGGTCAAATGGCCAACAGCCTGCTGCGGTGGCGGCGCCAGCAGATGCGACTGTGGCGTCTGTGAGGTAGCTGGCGGAATGCCCGGCTGCTGCTGCTGGAGCTGCTGCTGTTGTGACACTTTGCCCGGCAGCAGTGCATCCGGATTGGGTTGCACCATATACTGTGGCTGCTGCGGCGGCGGCGGCTGTTGTTGTTGCTGTTGTTGCTGCTGCTGCTGTGCAGCGGGGTAAAACTGGTACATGCCAAAGCCTGCTAAAGATGGCGGTATATTGGGCGTAGGCGCTGCCGGCACGCCCACCTCGCTGGGCTTCTTGACGGCAAGCAGATCGATGTGCTTGACCGGCTGCGACTTGTCGAGCAGCGACTCCTGCTCCGCAACGGGCGTCGAGTCGTCTGATATATCACTGTACGCAGGACTCTGCACATCCTCGCGCGAAACACTGCCATCGAAATCGCCTGGTCCGGGTGACTTGCGATTCTTCTTCTGCTTGCTGCTGGAACCCACGGCAGACGCTCCAAACCCGGGTGAGCTCTTCAAACCAGGCGGTGGCTGCTGCTGTTGCTGTTGCACATACCCAGCGGCCGCTTGCTGTTGGGCATCCTGCGCCAGGCTGGGCGGACGCAGTGGACTCTGTCCGGGCGGCGACTGTTGCGTTCCAGCACCAGGCTGCTGTTGCTGTTGCAATGCCACCGCATCAGGTGGACCAAAGCGTAAAACACCCGCTTTTACTGCAGGGTTAACAAAAATAATTCAATCAGTTTAAATGTTAAGTAGTTAAGAGTAGAATATAGTTAAAGTCAGTGTAATACTTACATGCACCCTGCTGCAGCAGCGCCTGTTGCTGCTGCTCTGTTAACATGGCTGGCAGACCGGCGCCGACGAGACCGCCGAGCAGCTGCTGCTGATGCTGCGACAAAGCCTGTGTGGAGATGCCGGTGGTGATGCTGCCACCAGCGACGGGCTGATTGCCTGCAACGACACCAGGCGCCAGCAGCGTCTGTGGCTGCACTTGGCTTGCTGGTGCAGGTGGAGGCTGCTGCTGCTGCTGTGGTGTTGCTGGTGGCCCTGCAGCAACCACTAGAGGCAACGCTGGAAGTGGAGCTGCTGCTGCTGCGGGCACATCCGTTGCTGTGCTGGAAGCACTGGTGATTGCTGCACTGCTCGCTGCACTGCTCGGCTCGGAGACAATAGCTGGTGAGGCTGTTGTGGCTGCTGCTGCAGCTGCCGCTCCAGCCGTTCCATTAGCCACAGCTGCGACGGGTGATGTGACATTAGCTGCTGGTGTTGCACTTGCTGCTGTGGTTGCTGGTGTGCCGACTGCCGCCACTGCTGCTGCTGTGCCGGCTGGCTGTGGTGATGGCGGCGTTGCTGGCTCCTCGGGCGCCTGCATGGAATCCTCGTCCATGGAGCTGGTACCACCACCGCCGCTGCTGCCGCCGCCGCTGGCGCCGTGCGCATGCGACTGATGATAGCGCAACCCATTGGCGTGCTTGTACTTCTTGCTGCAGTCCTGCTCGGGACATTCGAGCAGCACCGGTGAGATCGCGCACGGCGAAGCAGTCTTACATTTCTTTGTGTTGATTTGCACATTCAGCCCGGTGACCGGATTGAGCAGGCTCTGCGGCTGGGTGGCCAGGCCACCGCCGCTGGCCGAGATGGGTATGCCGCTGGCATTTACCATGCTCACAATTCCACCGGCTCCGTCGGCGCTTTCGCCATTGAGCGGTGACGGCGCCTCATCCTTTGATTTACGCTTCTCCGGCCGTGGCGGCAGAAATGCTGTTGGCGATGTGCTGGGTGTGGCACCACCGCCGCCACCACCACCGCCGTTGCCACCACCGCCGTTATTGCCCGAGGAGCTGATGCTGTTTGTCGCATTTCCGGTGGCGCTGCGCGTCGCTCCACGTCCCTTGGTGGCGCCATTACGCAACTTCGAGTGCACCTGAGCATGCGAGAAGTAAATCTGCAATGAATCACGCACTTAAGCACTGATTTGTCAGTTATTAATATATGCATATAGCTTACCGAGCTTCTGGTTTCGGTAAAGTTGCTCAGATCGGGCGTTAGACCTGCGCTGCGTCCGCGCTTTCCGCGTCCCTTTGGAGTTCGAGAATCTAATTCTTCAGTTGGTGAATCACAGAATCTGCAAAAATTTATTTTGACAAAGTTACAGTTAATATTCCTTAAGGACGACAAAAATATAATTATGTAGGAATTTTTGATTGTGGCTTTTATTTATTGCAATAAGTTTGGAAGGCACTTAAGCAATCATTGACCCCATTAAACATTGTTTAAGTACATGATCGTTAGATTATATTTAATCTCGGCTTTCTTACTTTAAATATATAAACAAAATTAATAAAAATTATATTATAACAACTTTTTGAGCTAGTTATATTTAATTTATGATGGACAAATTAATTGTATCATATTTCAGAATCATTTGAATGTAGGTTTGAAATTCCCTTGAAGTTAAGCCATAGAAATAATTAAATTAAAAATATAGCTCTTCATAATCATTAATTTTGCATTCAATCTGATCACGGGACAAGCTAATACCTCTTTAAAAATATCTTGTATTTTTATGAAGCACCGAACAAATAGTTTTCAAAGTATAAGAAATCTTTTACAATCTTAAATTTTCAAACGATAAATTAGCATGCTATTATATTTATACAAGTAAACCCCGTCTTCTATTCATCCTTTCAAACTGTTGCCAAAAAGCAAAAGCCATGAGACAAAAACAAAAACGAAAAAAAAACCGTATGCAAAGTTTTCAAGTTTTTTGTAAAGGCATCTTTATTTTTGGGGTAACAGTTTGAAAGTATCAAGAGCTGGGAATAAATGAGGGTGAACTGTAGATGCAGCTACTCACCTTGGAGGAGCCCAATCGTGTCGGGTGCAATCGAGCAGGGTGCCAACATAGGTTTTGCCGCGCCACGTCACATTGACGACGAGAACACCGCCCTCGGTCTCGTGCCACACGATGCCCTCGAGGGTGACCGAGGTGCCCGGCTCGCAGGGACCCAGGCAGTCCGGTTCGGTGATGGTGCCCACTGAGGTGCCAATGCATATATCGACCATATCCTTGCCGCCGGCGCTATTATCGCTGTGCTTGGCCCGTTTCGCAGGCGGGGATTTGCTCTCCTCGTCGCCGCCGGCACCACTGCTGCCCGCTGGCACCGAAATTGTGTGATGCATGGTGGCTGAGATCATTCCAGGCGCCATCAGTTTGGCCTGTGCTTTGCTCTCTGCACTGCTGGCGCCACCAGCAGCAGTTGCTGCTGCAGCGCCGCTTTGGCTGCCTGCAAAGCTGTTGTTGCTACTGTTGCTGCTGCTGGAGGCGGCTGCTGCTGCGAGCTGTGCGGCAATGTGTGAGGAGATTTTAATGCTGGCTTCTTTGCCGGGCGGCACATTATTTGCATTGGAAGCACTAACACTGCTGCTGTTGCTGCCGCCACCGCCACCGCTGCTATTGCTGCTGTTGCCCGCTGCTGACTGTGCGGCACTTGCTGTTGCTACCGTTGTGGCAGCCAGCAGCGAGGCGGCAGCAGAGGCAACAGCAGCTGGAGACCCAGCGGAAGGTGTAAACACGCCCGGCGGTACAGCGGATGCCGACGAGTTGCTGTTGCTACTGTTGCGTCGGATGCAGGCATGATGCGAACAGGGTAATGCAGCAGCGCCAGCAACATCGCCATTGCATTGGCAATTGCTGCTGTTGTTGTTGTTGCTGCTGTTGCCATTGTTGCTGCTGCTGGCGTTCTTTTCAGGCGTGTCCTTCTCGCCCGCTGCGGAGGCAGCACTTGACTTGTCCACGCTGAGGCGATTGGAATGTGCGTTTTTATCCTTGGTCTTCTCGCGCCGATGGCCGCTGCTGCCGCGTTTGTTGCTCTGTGGTGTTGATTGTGCATTGTTGTTGCTGTTGCCGCTGCTGCTGCTGCCGTGCGCATTGGCGCCACTGTTGCTGCTGCTGTTGTTATTGTTGTTGTTACTATTGCTATTGCTGCTGGAATTATTGAGATGCTTTTTGCTGGAAGAATTGCTGCTCGAATTTGTGCTGTTGCTGCTGCTGCTCGAATTATTGCTGAGCGCATTGCTGCTGCTACTACTGCTACCGCTGCTGCTGCTGCCACCGTCCTCCTGTTGGTTGCTGTTGCCCAGTGCACCATTTTGCTGCTGTTGTTGCTGCTGCTGCTGTTGATCAGTGGCCTTGACTATTTCGTGTTTGGCCTCGGAGCTTTTGGTGCCGGGCTTGGTGCGCTTGATCTTCATTTTAAGTCCTTTATCGAGTGTGGCTTGATGATCAATGGACATTTTTGCGCTCGATTTACCGCTGCCGCTTTGCGTACTTTGGCCACCGATTGTGGCGCCACCAAGCGTATTGCTGCCGCCTATGCTGCTGTTGTTCGAGTTGCTAGTGTTGCTGCTGCTGCTGTTGTTGCTAGTGCTGTTGCTGCCGCTGCTGTTGTTGTTGCTCGTGTTGCTGCCTGTTTGCGAGGACATGCCGCCAGCGTTGAGTTTGGCTTGCGGCTGACCAGTGCTGCTGCTGCTTGTGGAAGACTCTTTGCTGCTGCTGCTGTTCGTTGCGGAAGTGGAAGAGGAAACCAAATTGCCGCCTTTGCTGAAGCCGGCAAATGTCGACGAGGACAATGTGCTGCCGGCGTTGACTGCGCTGCTGTTGCTGCTGCTGTTGTGGCTGCTGCTGCTGTTCTTGTTCTGCTGCTGGCTGTTGTTGTTGTTGTGATTGATTGGGCTGTTTAATTGTGCGACTAGTGCAGATTTGTAACCCTTATGCGAGGAAGAATGATGATGATGATGATGGTGATGATGATGATGTTTGGATGAAGCTTTGCTGCTGCTGCTGCTGCTACTGCTACTGTTAGTAGTTGCTGCAATTGTTGCTGCTGTTGCTGGCGCTGGCGTTGCTGTTAGGCTGCCGCTGCCGCTGGCAATGGGCTGGCGTGTGAACTTAATTGTGGTTGGCGATGTGGCCGACAAGTTGCTATGCAATGTGGTCTTGTTCGTTTTATGTGCTGATGCTGATGATGTTGTTGTTGTTGTTGCTTGTTTAGCATTTATCGCTGCTGTTGCTGCAGTTGTTGTTGCTGTTGTCGTTGTCGCTGTCGTTTGGTTGCCACCACCCGAATGCGCCGCCGACTTTTCAATATCAGCGTCTAGATCGTCTAACAGCTCTGGTATGCCGCCAATATTCCACTCGTCCTCGTACTCAAAATTCGTATCCTTTGATTCACTCGAACTTGATAAGGTGCTGCTGCTTGACGTTGCTGTTGTTGCTGTCGTTGTATTTGTCTTGCTAGCGCCACTCAATTCTGCATGCAACAAAGAGATAACGAAGAGAGAGTGTTAAAATTATAAATGCAATTCAAATGAGACTATTTGATATGACAAAAGCTGCTCAACTAAAATAAGCCCTCTATGATTGAGCAGATCTGACAGCATTGATTTAAAATCATTTATTTTGAGTGATAAACAAAAGCTTAGTAGTCAATGATCTGGCAGGATGACAAAAAGAGCGCCAAACCAGGGTTGCCACTTGCAGAAAATATTTTGTACCATATCATAAAAGTTATATGTACTATTTTCGATAATAGTGTACCAACTTTGTTT
The DNA here is from genome assembly GCA_035045305.1 of Drosophila maculinotata. Lineage (NCBI taxonomy): Eukaryota > Metazoa > Arthropoda > Insecta > Diptera > Drosophilidae > Drosophila > Drosophila maculinotata. Next base: position 12,304,329 of record JAWNPD010000387.1, read on the forward strand.
ATGACCCATATACATTTATGTACATTAAATAATGTGTGTATTAAATATGTTTTGCATAAAAAAAACGATTTCGCTAATCATGCTAAAAACAAATTATCCAATAACAAAATGTACCAGTTTGGTCCAGTTGTACCACATGTGGAAAGCGTGATTTAAACGCTAGTAACTGTTCCTCTTTTTACACTAGGAAAATATTGCGCCTCTCTTTGATTTTTATCGAAGCAGCTCAACACTTTCAGCTAAGACGTCTCTCAGGATAACTGACTTACATCAGGCTCAAGAGAGCGCCAAATCAAAAGATTGTAAATTCGATTTTCAGCTGCATTTTGCACTAGGCATGTGTGTGTGTGTGTTGATATGTATGCATATATATGTATGTATGTGTGTGTGTAATTGTGTGCTCTACTTACTCGTATGCTTCTTAATCGCGCTGTTGCCTTGCAAATTATTCGTTGCTGTTGTTGCCTTCACTTTGTTATTGAAATTCAATGCTTGATTTGAGGCTGCCGTTGTTGCTGTTCCTGCTGCCGATGCTGCTACTGTTGGTGCTGCTGTTGTTGTTGTTGTTGCGTTTACCGCACTTAAATTAGCTAACAATTTACTCTTAATATTGCTTTCCGTTGCTACGTTGCTGCTATTCAGGGCCACCTGCAAGAGAAAAATACCAAGGAAAATTTGTTAAAAAGGAAGAAATCACAAAAATAGAGACGAAAAAAGTACATATACGAGTGGAAAGGGAATACGGAGTATAAAATATGCGGCTTTTTTCTTCGTTCAATTTTTACCGTTTCAGGCGATTTTTCCATTCCATAACAAGCGGCCAAATTTGATAGATTGTTGTTGCTGCCAGCAATAAGTTGTACATTTGTAAATTGTTTTTAACAGAAATCAAAATAATAATAAAGAAAAAACGCCGAAAACTGTTTTGCGCGAGCGTTCTTCGGCGTCCTTTTTCGTTTGGCAGCGCGGCGACGCAGATGAGACTGAACAAAAAAAAAAAACATAAAATAAAATAAAATAAGAGCCCAGAGAGCAACCACCGAAAACAGCACGCACGCAAGGCACACAGACGCAATACAAGCGCACAAAACATACGCGCACTAGCACACACATACACGCATTGAGCGGGAGCGGCAGCAAGAGAGAGTGAGCGCGGAGAGAGAGAGCGCGTATAAACAAAAACGCCACTTTGAAACGAGTGTTGGTAAACGAGCAAACCAAAATTTTAGTTTTCATGCTGCTCTTATTATTGTTGTTGTTTGCATTGTTCAATAATGTACCAAAAAAAGACAGCTTTAAGTAATTGTGATTATATATGAAGTTTTCTTAGGGCCCCATAAATCAAACAACACAACATTTAAGCTAGCCATAAAGTAGCTTTAAAAACAAAAACACAAATATAAATAATAGTATGTAGTAGTATTTTGTTGTTTATGTTTTTTGTCTTTTGCTCTAACGTTATCGTTGTATTTTCTTTTGTGCTTTATCTGCGCACTGTAAAGTCTAGTGGCCACTTGAGAAACCGCCCACTTGAGGGAGCCCCGAGGCGAAACCAAGCGAAACAGATGACAATAAAAATAATTACGGCTCTTATCGCTTTTTAGTAGTAGGCGTGTATTTGGGAGTGGCGGTGGGGGGGGCGGTGGGGAAAGGAAAGTGTACTATGTGTTCGTTTGTAAGTCTTACCTTATTCGGGTGGTGGCTAGTGTTTGCCTCGTTACGTCTCATTGACTCCATGCAGACGCAAACGATCGGGCGGCCGCTTTGTGCGGGCCCAAAGTACTACCAATAGTGCCTAGGAACGTACTTATTAATGTGTTGTTGTTGTTGCAGCCAGTGTTGCTGATCTTCTTTTGCTTGTTGCTCTTAATATTTGTATTACGCTCGTTGTTGTTGTGCTGCTGGCGTTGCCGCACTGTTGTATTTTCCAGGCAACGAGACAGGGTGGAGACGCAGGGCCTCGGCCCTCGGGCCAAACTGTTCATTTTCAAAACTGCAATGTGACAGAAGAAGAGAGCGGAAGAGAGTGCGTGTGTGAGTGAAAGAGTAATATACATATACAATCAATATGCCATCAAGTTTGAAAGGCTATAAATAAAATATGCAAAGTAGCAACAACAAGAGCAGAGCAGAGGAGAGCAGTAAAAAAGAAATACATATGTATATAAATAACAATATTTGTTGCCTTTCATGTGTGGCGGCCTTTCCAGTTTTGTGATTAGCAACTTGCCTCCGCCCCCGCGTGCCACGCCTATCGCTCACACTCTCAACCGCTCTCTTTTGCAATGTTGCCGTGATTTGCTATGGGTACTGCACTTGGCAGACACCTTAACGACTTGGGCAATTAAAGCACTTTTCGCAATTTACTGATAAGGAGCACTCAAGTGCGTTTGAAATATGATTTTGTGGCTAACACTATGTACTAGTATGCCTGAGCACACGGTAGCGATTCACTGATAAGAGATAAGAGTGCGATAGGCAAACCTAAAACAAAACGAACAACTATTTGTCACACAAGATTACTCGTTATTTGGTTACCTTTTTGTAATTATGCTCAAAAGCTGTGGCTTTGCAAGTCAGCTTAAGAGCGCATTAAGCATAAAGCATTGAGTTATTACAGTGACAAAGAGCAAGCTTTTGCTGTAACTATTTCGAGTGGCTGAACTGTCTGTCTAGCTGGCATGACGTCATCGGTGACAGGCAGCAAATGTCGGCGCCCGTAATTAAGTCGTTGTGTTGTCGACTTGTCACTTAAAACTGCTCGCACAGTTAGTGGGTGCTTATTGAGACGTACTTAAGCATACACATGCATAGATAGGCATGTATGTGTGTGTGTGTGTGAACAAGTTGTCAGCAGCTAATCGCTTTTTAGTTCCCTCTTTGCTCGTCCACGTAAGCCGCTTTGTCAGACACTAAAAGCAGCCACCGCACGTGGATTATCACTGTGCATATGTATGTGGGCATGCGTGTGTGTGTGTGCAAAAGCTCGTTGTGCTTTATGGTTATACTATCTATGACAGTTTCACAAATTGGGTCGCAACTTCCAACACTTTATGATCGTCATAACTCCCACGCTGTCTTTTGGCGGTTCCATTGAATGGAAAATACATATGTACATACATACATACATACATATGTATGTACATACATATGTGTGACCGTTTGGAAAGTCGACGGATTATATTTGGTTTTAAAGCCCCTAGCCATTAAATTTGCATGTGGTTAACATTTTGTTTTTTACGATAATTAAGTAACACACATAGAGCATCATATGAATATGTATGTATGTATATGTACATACATGTATGTATGTATGTATGTAAATAGTATGTGTGACGTTTATTTCCATTTGCGTGTGGGCTGCTGTTTTGTTTGTGGTTTATTTGTTTGTGTGTAATTGTGCCTTTTAATATGGATATTTAATTAATTGAGTTGTTTGCTTTTATTGCCATTATTAAAAGCGAACCCACGCACATCAATAATTGGATTTACTTTACTGTTGATTACTTTATTTCGCATGCTTGTTATTATACTCTATCTTTACACGGGGTTCTAAAAGTAACAAGATCTTCGACACGTCGTATATTATATACATACATATGTTTGTATGTATGTATGTATATTATATTCAAATTTGATTACTCATCAAAATAAATACTCGTATCTAGTTTGCCTCGAATATTTTGAAACCAAAAAAGATGTTCCTACAAAAACTCGTCTTACGACCGATAGTTCCTATGCGAGATATATGATATAGTGGTAGTAGTCAGATGCATAATAACATTTGAAACTGAAGAGTTTCGTTAAAATATCTTTAAAAATAAAAATACTTGTTTTTCAAGCGTTAGTTCCTATGACAGCTATATGATATAGTGGTCCGATCCAGCCGATTTTGACATATATACCGCGTACAGCAAAGAGAAAAGTCCGTGCTAAGTTTTATCAAGATAGCTTCAAAACGGAGAGACTAGTTTTAATAGAAACATCTATTGTGGGAAATTAGTTTATTATAATCATATACCGAAAACATATATGGATGTTCTTTCTTATATATTTAATATTCTTTATGAAATTGAATATTCTTCTTCAATGCATTTTAAGTTTTATTAACACATAGAGAGTATTAAAAATAGAGCCAAAGTCGATATTTATAGATAAAAACAAAACTTGAACTGTGAACTATATAAAAAGTTTGCACACACAATTTTATATATTTTTTTAAGTATTTTAAAACTACGTTCTGAAAGGGTATAAAATCTTCGGTACACAACAGTTTTCCCAAGTTTTGTTTTGACTTCACATGAAAGTCATTTCACAAATCCTCGAATAGTTCCCAAGGGGCATTATTGAAGCGCCGATGATTAACGCCACGTGCAATGTGGGTGGGCCATGCGTGGCGGGCGGCGGGCGGCGGGCGGCATGCAGCATGTGGCATGTGGCATGTGGCAGCAGCGACGTGCCAAAGCGCTGCAAAGTGGTGTTACCAGACATAATAAACAAACAAGCCGATTGAAACACTCCATAATTTAGACAAATCAATAAATTACTAATAGCCGCCGCTGAACAACGAATTCGGCAGAGGCAGCCAACAGGTAAAAGGAACAACAACAAAAAGCCAAGATCAGCGTGAAGAGAGAACACACAAGGTAAAAAGAAGCTGCTGGGGCAGTTTTGTAGACAGGGGGGGGGGGGAAACAAAAGACAGCGCCGGTCAGCGTTCAAGTCGTGTTTTAAATTGGGTTTGCGGCACAAACTGAAAAAAATGAAAAAAAAAAAAATTTATAAAAAAAAATTATGTATACATATTTTCCTGCTGCATTTTTATGGCTGCGCGGATAGGGATAGGGATAGCGCAGGGAGAGGTCAGGGGCATGCAGCATTCGCAGCTTGTTACGGCTGCACCGTGCCCCAAAGCCTGTCCGCACGTACTAAACATCAAGCACTAGCTGAGGCACAACTAAATTCAAGATTTACGAGCATATCGTCATCTTGGCGGCTGTAGAAGAGCGATCCGCTGCCGCTGCCGCTCCGGCTGCTAAATGAACGCCTTTGGGTAGTTTGCCGGTTGCGCTTTTATTGGCAAACTAACCGCAAAAAGAGCAGCCTTCAAAACTGCTTCCTTGTGCAACTTGCGGCACAAATTGAGTTTCGTTTATAATTTCGCCTGGCTGTTGTATTGTATTGTTTTTGATTCGCTGCGATGCGCGATAATTTGATTTTTTTTTTATTCACATATACATACATATATGTGGCACATACATACATACATATATATTGTGGTGGGTGTCTGGTTGCGTTGGTGGCTCAATCGCCTGTGGTTCATTCGCTCGTTGCTGGCTGGCTTCAATTAAATTAAGTGCCACATGGATGCCACCACTAGCACCGATATATATACAATACATATATACATATATATGGATGAACGGATGAACGCACTCGAGTGGCGATCATGCCACTTAAAGAACGAATACGCCGAGGGTAAAGCAAGGGAGGGGGGGGCTAAAGGGGTAGCACACCACTCAATTGGTTTTTCAATATCGATCACTGAATGGTTGAAACTCAAGTGGCTCTGTGCGGCACTTTCAAGTGGCCGCTGCTTTGTTTGCCGCTGCCCCAGACAAGCGCTATTATACCCCGTAATCGCTGCCAAACAATGGGGTATTATCTACAACATGCAGTTAGTTCATATCGGCTGGTGAGCAATCTGAAGTATTTATTTAGTCTTTGTATTGCTATTTCTTTTTAGCATTTGTATGATCTTGAAAATCATACGACTAGAGACCTAATGATAAATATTTTACAAATCATTTGCAAGTATCTCAACTCGTAAGAAAATATAAATTCAGGTAAAATTTGAAACGTTTATTTATTGTATAAATACAAACACTAATCCTTCAATCTAGCAAAATATATCCATTAAAAGCATTTTGAATCGCTTTAGTTCCTAATGTGAGATTTCTTTTGTATCTTTTTTATTGAATATTTAAAGATATTACTAAATATGCTGACAGTAATAAAGTTCTTGATTTAAGAAATATATATTAAGCACAATTGCACTTAAATTATTATTTGCGGTTTTCTACTCGATTTCGGTGAATTTTTGACAACGTTTGATTTATATTTTATAGTGAAGATACAATACAAAAAGATGCATACAACTGCTACTAGTTTGCAGTTTAATTAATTCATTAGTTTTGATAATGTTTTTAAGATAACAAAACTGGAGTTTTGTCGCCGATTTTCAACAGCTTCCAGGGCATTTAATAGTTGTGTCTTTGACTTTCGCCACATGCTGAACAGTTGACTATTTCACAGTCTCCCAGCGCCGATAATGCATAAATTGATGACTATATTTTTACCCCGAGCTGTGTAATTTTTCGTTGTCAGCAGTATGTATGTATGTATATATTATGAATGCGGGTTTTCAGTTTCGCGTGAGAATAAATTGAATCCCATGTTGCTTGTTATGGGTTAGAGATTCAAATGCATTTCAAATGTGAATCGCTGACATGATAATATTGAGTCATAATCGGCATGAGGTACTTAACATGATTGCTTACAACGCGAGCTTAGAACCAGTACATGTAGCCCTCGCCTCTATATATAGTGGACACAATCTGGCCCGACTGAATCAAAATGTATTCCAGTTCGCTGCTGTTGTCTAGGGTTGCATGGATGATCCTAATGCTGATGCTAAGCAAAGGTTGCACTGGCAGGGTGAGTGAAATCCACTGGGATAGGGATAACTAATGCAAAGATCTTAATCCTCAGCGAAATTGGGATTATGAACCTGTGTCCATTGAAGTCAACTCCTCGGACGAATCGAAGGCGAAACTTGCGGCAAGTGTGGAGCGCATATTACGGGATCATGCTATAACGGCATTTACTACAATTAATTTCGTTACGGACGAGACTACAATGGTGGGTGAAACAACAGTTGCAGGCTACAGACTCGATTTGAAAGCGTATTCCACTTCAGGTTGAGATTACGGCCTATCGCAGCTCGTCGGGCAGTGAGGATGACTATAAGCTGTTGCCTTGGAGTATACCGTATCAGACATTTGAGAAGTTTACCCATGACTACTACAAGGACTTTGCCTATAAGAATTTGCATCACTGCTCCAATCTTCCAGAGCCAGAGGGCGTATATCCCTTGCCCCAGGGTGACTACAATTTCAGCCAGTGTGTAATAACTGGCGATGGATTCCCCGAAGTAGCGCCTGAGGGCTACTATAAGATTGTTTTAAAAGTAACCGGTGAGGTTGACTTTGGTTTCGTTGCTATTTCCCAGGTGACAACGAATACAGATTTAATGGGTTAACTCCGAATTTATATAAATCGAGGAAAACGTTTTTCGAAAACTAGATAACTATATAGAAAATTTGAGTAAACTTCAATAAGGGTAATCCAAATGGATTAAATAAATAGTTTTATATTAAATATAGAATAGTTCTGCAATACTAATAAAATTTGTATCAATGTTTTCATTAGAAGTTATATTTTTGAGTATATAATTCCTAAAAATACCGAGTATGAGTTTTATATATTTCCAGTTGCGAGCAACAAAGATGCTCGTGTGAATAAATAAATATTTATATAACTAAAGATTAACCCCATAAATAAATATTTATATAAATAAAAATAAATCCCATTATTAAATATGTATATAAATAAAGATTACCCCATGGGGATGTTGTCCCGTCTGGTACAATGTTTAATCTGCAATACATGTTACATTTCAAAATTATCGGGAAACTACATTACATGTATTATATGTCAGCTGGTATCCAAACAATTATTCCAATCTACAACAATCCAGAATTGGGCCAGGCGAAATATTATTTATCTAAATAAAAACTAATAAAACAGGGTACGAAAATTAAGTGGAGGAAGAACCGAAACCTGGGGAACTACATAAAAAGTATAATCAAAATAAATATTTAAATGTCATAAAAAAACCAATATATTAAATAAGTTTCCAAGTTAAAGTTGATGTTAAAAGTTTATATAGAAATGTAACATTCGAGTTATATATACAAAATATATATTATATATATATATATTATATACAAAATTTTACTTTGAGTTCTGTAGTTTTTGAGTATAAGAACAAAGTTTCGAACTCGATTTCTTTGTAAGAATATACAATTTTTGATGCCTGGCCAACCTATGGTTATCAGTTATAGCGATTTACACTTCTTACATACCTTGGGAATTAAGAAATCAATGAATTTGTAATTTTATTTTAAAGTTAGCGTTCACTAGTCCGCTTGAATTTTATGTGATATCGTATTAATTCGATATACCCATTTTTGAAAAATATTCAAATTTTTATCGTGTTTAAAATATGTGTAATTTGTTCAGCAATGTTATAGATTGTGAAAGAATTTACACACTAGCAAATAATATAAAGTAACATTTGACAACCAACCGTTGTCAATTACATAATAAAATTAATGTCATGTAGCAAATGTAGATTACATTGTTAATTGCCAGAAAGCTAATGATCTACAACAATGCTATGCTATCTATCCTCCCAGACATTTGCTATAAAAAGCACAATTCAACCGAGCAGAGAGTCAAAAAATAATTGAAACTTGAACGGAAATGTATTCCCCATCGCTGATGTCGGTTCTAGTCGGATTGCTGCTACTTCTATGTGTTGCATGCAGCGCCAAGGTATGTAAACTGGAGGCTGGCACAATAGGATACAATTATCCAGTTCTTGATTGCAGCGTACTTGGGACTATGAGCCGCTGTCCATAACCACCAGCTCGACGGATAACGCTAAAATGAGTTTCGATGCACAAACGGAGCGGGTGGGACGCGGTGAATATGCCTTAACGATGACATTGGCATTTAATTACCAGATGGACGAGACCACAATGATCGAGGTGGTTGGCTATCGGAGCCCGTCGGGCAGCGAGGATGATTATGCGCTGGTGCCCTGGACCATAACGAAGCAGACATTTAAGGAGTTCACCGAGAACTATTACGAAGATCTTTTGATGAAAAACTTCGGCAAATGCTCGGATTTGCCGCCGTTAGCAAACGCTGATCCTTGGCCCTTAAAGAAGTTCACACTGGACAAGTGTGTGGCTACCGGTGATGGCATGCCCGAAATAGCACCCGAAGGATACTATAAGATTGTTTTCACCATTACCGGCGAGGTCGACTGGGGCTTTGTGGCCATTTTCAAGGTAACCTCAAAAAGTAATATGATGGGCTACTAAACGAGAAACATACATATGCAAAAGGAAAGTTCAATAATAACCAAGTGAGAAAAAAAAATATTTAACCGAATCTCCCCAATGAGGCATAACTGTAACAAGTAGACAATATATGTACACTAGATATGCAAATATAAATTATATAAATAAAAAACGTTTGTTTCTGTGAATCAACTGATGTTTCTTGGTATTTCTTACATTTATTAATATATGTATATTTATCGGGAATGGCAATATTATATTTTTAATAAATACGCAAAGGGCACAGTAGTTGAAACTCATATTGCTCAAATTTGCAAGAAATTTGAGTTGGCAAAAAATATATATTTTTTTGTATAAACCAAAATTGGGGAACAGAATACATTCATTTAATAGAGTGTATATTGTATATTTGGACTTTTACAAACTGTTGCTAAATTAAATTTATGATTCGTATTTTAAATTTTTTTTTTAATTTTTATTTCTTAATTTTTGAACAACTTTTGCAATAATTCCACGCTTGAGCTCACAATTCGTATATCCAGTCTGGAATTATCCACATTTATATGACTATTTTTCTACCACGAGCTCTGTTATAACTGTCAGTTAATATTTAGGGTGAAATTTTCAGTTGCTAAAAATTGAGTTGAATGCAATGTTGCATGTTGTTGATTAGAGATGCGATTTCGCGTTGAAAAGTTGTCAAGTCTGTTACATTTAAAAACATATTAAAATCGGACATAGTCGTTGACAATTATTTAAATCGGAATATCTAAAACAAGCATGGAGTTGTTAACCCAATCTGATGCTATGACCTTCTCTATATATAACGGGTCTGAGCAGTGGGTCAAAAGTACAGTTTTGGAAATGTATTCCCATTCATGGTTGTCGCTATCTGTCGCATTTCTGCTGCTGTTCAATGGCGGTGCCGGAAAGGTAAGCGAATGATAGTAGTATACAGTTATACAACGGATAATAAAACATATTCCTGATCGTAATACTGGCAGCGCCTCTGGGAGTACGAGCCCCTGTCTGTTGAAGTCCAATCCTCGGATCCAACGAAAATGAAAATTCAGGCACAAATGGATCGTGTGGGACGCTCGGAATACACTTTAACGGCCACATTGAATTGGAACTACGATACCGATGAAACCACATTGGTGAATGATGCGAATGATGGTGGCATTTAGGTCCAATTACCTTATCAACTTTAATTTTTCCTATAGGTAGAGGCCGTGGCCTATCGCAGCGCTTCGGGCAGCGAGGAGGAATATATATTATTACCGTGGACCATACCTAAGCAAACATATAAAAAATATACCGAGTCCTACTATGCGAATATCATATTTAAGAACCTGGGGAGTTGCTCGAATCTGCCACAGCCCGACAACGTTGATCCCTGGCCAAGGAACACTTACAAATTGGATCATTGTGTTGCCAATGGCGAAGGAATGCCGGAAATTCTGCCCGAAGGTTATTATAAGGTCATTTTTAAAGTAACCGGTGAGGTTGAATGGAGTTTGACGCTAATTGTCAAGTTAACAAAGAAAACAAATATGCTGGGTTGAGTGCTTTATTTGCAGCATGAGCAATATTCAACTGATCCTATAAGGTATACAATATTTAACCAGATATACAGTGAATAGCTAGGTAATATTTGAAAAGTTTTCCGATAGTTTATATTTATTAGATACTCAAGAGTAGATAGCTGGGTATAAAGGCGAAACCAAATTTGTTACGGTTTTTATTTTATTATTTCGGTTACATTTGCTTTCTGGTACAAATAAAGTATTCCTCTTCAGTGCAAAATTCATTTATTTACCTATTGTGATTTCGATTTAATTCCGTTTTCGCTCATTATAAGTTCTACCTCAGAAAATAGTTTTTTTTTTACTTTTATATAAGGATTTATTAATGCTATTTTCGATAATTCATATAGTTCGGGACATTTAAGAGTTCTTTAAAATAACGGATTTGTAAGGGATAATAATAATTTTGCTACTTTTCACTGCTATTGTTAGTGGACTTAGCACTTATTCAATATTTGCATGTTCAGTATTACAAGAAAACAGGAAATTATACCTTGGTAGATAATTAATATTTCAAAATATTATCGTCAAACTAATTAGGCCACAGAACAATTCCCAATTTCTTATATTGTCACATCCCTTCTGGGAATTTGTGCACACTCGAGCTGACACTGGTCAGCATGAAAGAGTTTAGCTCGATGGCTAGTGCTCTAAATAAGCGTGCAGCAAAATATACCCAACATGTGTGTGTGGGCGTTACGAATTGCCTGCTGTGCGCAATTGTCTCGCATTCCAGGTGAGTTTTCCTTAAGCCGCCGGCGAACTCACGTCGTGAAAGGGCCGGGCCAAATGCGGCAGCCAGGTAGAAATTAGTTGCTTGCAGCAGCTGTTGCTGGCTGCTTGCTGTTTACTGGTTGCAGTTGCAATAGTTGCAGCTAGCTTGCCAGCAACAAAACTCAACGTTAGATCGAGTGTGAAATTGTCAAGACATGTTCGCAATAGTTGTGGCAAAATACGAAAAAAAAAAAAAATAAAGTGTTAAGGGGAATTGGGACTTTGTGGGGGCAAAACAGGGTAACGGTAAAGAAAAATGTATATGTATACTGGAAAGAAAAATAAAAAGAAAACTCTGACAAAATGTCGCCGTGCAAATGCAATTCGAATCGCATTTCAAGTGAAAACTCGGCGCAGTTGCTGGCTAATTTATTGCAAATTGTTAAAGCGATGACGACGACGACGACGACGACGACCGAGTTGCTGTTGCTACTACGTTGATATTGTGGCACGTTGTTGTTGTTGTTGCTGCTGTTGCTGCTTTTGCTGCTGTTGGGTCCCGCTGTGGCTGTCAGTCGATGACAGGCACATTGGCTGTCTCCACAGTGTTGCAGCAGGCGCGATGTTGCCGCCGCTGTTATTCATAGATGCATGCATCGAAAATGCCGTTTTACAGTTTAGCGCGCCATTAGAGTGAACCAAAAATATGTGCAATTCGTATAAATTGATTTCAACAAGGCAAATAATTGGGAGCGCAGAAATTGCACTACACTCAGTAGTCACAGTTGATTTCACACCCTCTGCTAATTTGTCAGACATCAGTAAATATATTTCATATACCTATTATATCGGCTTTGACACTTTAGTTGTATTCGTATTTTTGCTGCAGGCAAATAAGATAATTATATCGCATAGAAAAAGTCGATCGAAAATCGAGATTTAATATTAAATATATTTTTTTATTTTTTAAGATATTTGCTTTTTTAAATACACACAAAATCAGTTACAGTGCTTACTTTGCTACCGCCTTAAGCTATACTAACCATGTCCAGCCTAATGGTTGGCTAATTTGCATGCACGCATGTAGCAGTTGCAGTTGCATTCGTTCGGGCCACAAACCGCCAGACACTTCATTGGCCAAGTTAGCAAAGCAGCCAACCGCAAACATTTTACAGCGCTGACAATATCAAATTGTTATCTGGCATAAAATAATTACGGCGCTTTAATGCAGACAAAATAGTTGCTGCTGCTGCTGCTGCCAAAAGTTTTTCGGCCAGTTCGATTTGAGTGGCAATAAAAGCGCGTGTGCGAGATTTCCGCGACCAACCACCAACAACCAACCAACAACCAGCAACAACCAACTATTGGCGATATTGACAGCAACTGCCACTGCCAACGGTAACAGTAATGACAATGTTGCCTGGTGGCTGGTGGCTGGCCAAACTGCGCTAATTAACCAAAAACGCAGCCAATTAGTTTGGCTAACACCGCAACAGTGTATGTGGGGCGGCGAGGTGTGTGCTTTGAATGTGGGCGTGGCGAAATGCAAACGTGTTGGCATGTGTCAAATATAAAGGAAAACTTGTTATGCGAATTCGATGGGGCTAAGACCTGACAGCATCTCTGACTTGGCTAGTTAGTGTTGGCAAGTGTGTCGATAACAGTGGCAGTGCTGCATAAGAGCTTGATAATTGTTATGTGCACTTTAACGATTGGTCAGATAGTAATTAGAATGCTTTACTTTTGATTTAATAGTGTCACATTAAGCATGTTCATTTATAATCATAATTAGTATGTATTAGTGTCAAGCATTAGACAGCAATTTAATTTACGACTATACTATTTAAACTATTCAACAATTATCTTTATTATGATGTATTGTGATATGTCTAGATTCTAGAAGTCAACGCTTTCATTTAAAATGCAATTAGAAAAGATTGCTTTGATTCTGGTTATATTATTAAGTAGGGGAACAGCTTTTTTTTTATATATTAAAATAAGTGGTATGAAAACTTAACATTGTAGCATTATTTAATCTGTAGAAGTTAATTGAGAAATTATTTATTGCAGATTTATTTATTATTTAATTGCATTTCATAAAACTATAAATTAATTTGTTGAGAAATAACTTAATTGAAAGCACAATTTAACACAGACAAAACTGGAGAAAATTTAGCATAATTGCTAAATGAAGTGACTAAATAATATTATTTAAATCGTACACTTAGAAAAAAGACTTAGAATTTCGAAAATCGTACAAAAAATAAATTATTCTCTGCCAATTATAAAAGAAATAATTTCTAAATATGCAAAATAAATATCAACGTATTAGTACCCATAAGAAGTACCACAATAATTATCATTAAATTCCAAAAAAAAGTATACATTGTGTAAGCTAACATAAATGTTGACTGCACGACTTGCCACAGCAGTGGACACCGCAACGTTTGCAACACTGGCCGGGTCTGGTCTGCATTTGCAAATGAAATCAATTTTAAAGCAGAGTAGAGCTTTGCATATCAGACAAGAACGATGCGGCTATAATAAACAACCGAGCAACAGTGCGAAAGGATGAGCGGGGACATAGGCAGTAGATGGGGGATGGGGGGATGGGGGACAGTGGAACAGTTGGCGGACTGGACTGCAAAGCTTGTTAAAATTCATGTAATGCATTAACTGAGAACAACAACCACAAATTACACAGTCAGCCTGGCGGGCCATCAGTCGGGGCCCGGGCCCGGGCCCAGGGTTTTTGGCCAAAACCAATGTCCAAGCGGCCGACGGCCTGCAATGAAAAGGCAATTAAAGCGCAGCAGGCAACCGACTCGAAACTCAAACTCGAAAACCAAAAACCCAGAGATGGAAGCCAGCCAGGCAACTGGCTCACTCGTTGTTGTTGTTGTTGCTGTTGTTGTTGTTGTTGCAGCAATCAATTGCATGCTTCAATGGACAAATATACGAGCATAGAGCGACAGTGGGGCAGGGAGTGAGGAGTGAGGAGAGAGGGAGAGTGCCACAGATAGACATGGCTGATATGAACGCAAAACGCAAACGCTTCGTCGTTGTCCAAGTTGGACAGACAGACAGACAGACAGACAGACAGACAGACAGACAGAGAGACAGACAGACGGGCTAGATGGACTCAACTAGATAAAGGCCTCGCCAACCATCAACGGCACCAAAAATAGTAGAAAAAAATAAGAAATAAGAAAAAGAAGTAGGAAAAAAACTATGCGCCGCATTTGGTATGCTTGGCTGAGAAGCTGCCCCAAGAGTCATGCTCTCTGGTCTCTTCAGTCTGCAGTCTGGTCTATTGGATTGCGTCTCCGGTTTGCGTCTTCATTCGCTGTTGCTGTTGCAAGTCAAGTGGAACGGGGCAAAAACTTGTTAACTTTTAGCTGCAAAAGGTTCGAGTGGCAACAGACCCCAGCCACGGTCTGAGTCAATCAAGCGTCAGTCGTTGTTGCTGCTGCTGCTGCTGTTGCTGTCGGGGCGTCAATTAATCAAGTGCGGACGCAGAAGGCATAATCATTGCAATCAAGTCATTTACCTGCACTGCTGCACTCACATGAGCCAGAGCGAGAGAGAGAAAGAAAGTTATCGTTTAATTGTCACTTGGCAGCAATTAACACAAATTCTTGAGTACCTCTGCGGCTTTGGCTACGCCCCCAAAAGCCAAGAGGAGGACCTACACTTTGAGTAGTTATGCAAATTAAAACCATATACTTATCTAAAATATCGTATATATACAAAACTATTCGCTCTGCTTTGAGATTCACATTATGTTAATTTCAACTGCCATAACTTTCTACATTTCAATTTCAATTTCAATTTTGTTTGTTTCAAGTTTTGAGTATTCCCCTCTGCAATAAACGGCAGCTGAGTTGCTACATAAACAACAACAAATAATGCAAATCACGAAGTTCGCTTTTCAAGATATTTTCATGCCCTGTATACGAAAAAACTACCCAACCGTTCACATGGAATTTTACTTTGGTCTCAAAGCAGTATAACATTTGATTTGATCAGGCACTGTTAATTGAAGATTTATATTAACAGCGCGTCTTTAAATTTAAAAATGCGTTTATTAACAGTCGTATACCATGTTAAGCACCTGTTAGTTTTTATAGCGCACATTAACATTAACATTAAAAGCCGAGCAGTGAGAACTTAACTATTATATTTGCGCATTTTATACTTTAAGTAACATTTACAGACAGATTAACACATTTAATTGAATATATACCATCCCATAACATTCTTGATTAGTCATTTTCATTCTATCAAATCCAAAAAAAAAGTATCTATCACAGGGTATTTTACAGTTGAAACAGCTCGCAAAGTGTTTTCACTCATGCCGTACACTTCTTGCAACAACCCCTCCACGCCAAACCCCCCACCCCACTCTGCCACATTCCTTGCCTCCTCTGCGCGTTGTTGAAGTGCTTTGGTCTGGTTGTCCTCGGGGCCTTTTGGCTGCAGCATACTTTTGGTTTTATGTTGCAGAAAAGGGCACAAAAGCCAGAAACGAGAAGCAAAGAGAAGCCGCAGGGCAGCTACGTTGCCGAGACGATGCCAGCCAACCGACTTTGCCACACACATTGAGAAAGAGAGAGCGAGACAGTAAGAGAAAGAGAGACGGCGGGAAAGAGATGGCTATAATACAGTCAGTTTTTGCCTCCATCCATGTGCCTTGGCTGATGAAGTTGAACAATTTCCGAGATGACGGCACAGACACAGGCCGGGGCACAGACAGCATGGACAAAGTCGCAACGTTCATTTAGTTGCCGCTGCGGCAGCTACTAGTCAAGATTTGCATAGTGCCCGCAGCATGCCCCTGTCCACCTCTTTGGGGGCAACAACAAGTAATCAAAAGTGCGACAAGTTTTTTTCAACATTCACGAGACGCAAATTTTTTCAACATTAATTTATGATGGGCGCCCCATAAAGCAGACTTGGCTGCTGTCCGACTAAATGCTATTGACAAATAATTTCTTAGGGAAGTTTGATAATTCAAACAGGGGTCTACAATAAACAAAATTTTAAAAATCAATGTTAACATTCATAATTTTAGATGTGGAATTTAACTAGAAAAATATCGGTTCAGTTTTGACAAATTTATGCGAATTTGAACTCTTGGAAGGGTCATTTAAAGGTAATTCATAGGACACATTGCCTGTAGCTTTTTATACTAATTGAGATACCCACAATTAATTAAACGTAAAATTTCAAGATTCTATTTTTTGAAAAATCAAAAATTGTAAGGGTTCCCCCTTATCATTTTTTCGCCAAAAAAATCCAAAATTTATTTTTTTTAAAAATTTAAAAATTCGAGATGTAGAATTAAAGTAGATGCCAAATAATGATCAAAATGGCCTCGGGATTGACAATCGGTTCAGATTTGACAAAGTTATGGCAGTTTAAAGTCTGGGAAGGTCATTTATATGGAACTTTTCGTTGTTTGGGAACTTTACAAGACATTTTTTTTGTCACTTTTGGCGTGATTTTTGACAGAAAAATGAAACACCACAAAATCACTTTTCGTATAGTTTTTTATACTAATTGAGACACCCACAGTCAATTAAACGTAAAATTTCAAGATTCTATTTTTTGAAAAATCAAAAATGGTAAGGGTCCCCCCTTATCATTTTTTCGCCAAAAAAATTCAAAATTTTTTTTTTTCATAAATTTGAAAATTTGAGATGTAGAATTAAAGTAGATGCCAAATAATGATCAAAATGGCCTCGAGATTGACAATCGGTTCAGATTTGACAAAGTTATGGCAGTTTATAGTCTGGGAAGGTCATTTATATGGAACTTTTCGTTGTTTGGGAACTTTACAAGACATTTTTTTTGTCACTTTTGGCGTGATTTTTGACAGAAAAATGAAACACCACAAAATCACTTTTCGTATAGTTTTTTATACTAATTGAGACACCTACAGTCAATTAAACGTAAAATTTCAAGATTCTATTTTTTGAAAAATCAAAAATTGTAAGGGTCCCCCCTTATCATTTTTTCGCCAAAAAAATCCAAAAATTTTTTTTTTCAAAAATTTGAAAATTTGAGATGTAGAATTAAAGTAGATGCCAAATAATGATCAAAATGGCCTCGGGATTGACAATCGGTTCAGATTTGACAAAGTTATGGCAGTTTAAAGTCTGGGAAGGTCATTTATATGGAACTTTTCGTTGTTTGGGAACTTTACAAGACATTTTTTTTGTCACTTTTGGCGTGATTTTTGACAGAAAAATGAAACACCTCAAAATCACTTTTCGTATAGCTTTTTATACTAATTGAGATACCCACAATTAATTAAACGTAAGATTTCAAGATTCTATTTTTTGAAAAATCAAAAATTGTAAGGGTTCCCCCTTATCCTTTTTCGCCAAAAAAATCTATAATTTCTTTTTTCTAAAATTTAAATTTGAGATGTAGAATTAAAGCAGATGCCAAATAATGATCAAAATGGCCTCGGGATTGACAATCGGTTCAGATTTGACAAAGTTATGGCAGTTTAAAGTCTGGGAAGGTCATTTATATGGAACTTTTCGTTGTTTGGGAACTTTACAAGACATTTTTTTTGTCACTTTTGGCGTGATTTTTGACAGAAAAATGAAACACCTCAAAATCACTTTTCGTATAGTTTTTTATACTAATTGAGACACCCACAGTCAATTAAACGTAAAATTTCAAGATTCTATTTTTTGAAAAATCAAAAATTGTAAGGGTCCCCCCTTATCCTTTTTTCGCCAAAAAAATCCAAAATTTTTTTTTTTCAAAAATTTAAAAATTTTAGATGTAGAATTAAAGTAGATGCCAAATAATGATCAAAATGGCCTCGGGATTGACAATCGGTTCAGATTTGACAAAGTTATGGCAGTTTAAAGTCTGGGAAGGTCATTTATATGGAACTTTTCGTTGTTTGGGAACTTTACAAGACATTTTTTTTGTCACTTTTGGCGTGATTTTTGACAGAAAAATGAAACACCTCAAAATCACTTTTCGTATAGTTTTTTATACTAATTGAGACACCCACAGTCAATTAAACGTAAAATTTCAAGATTCTATTTTTTGAAAAATCAAAAATTGTAAGGGTTCCCCCTTATCCTTTTTCGCCAAAAAAATCTATAATTTCTTTTTTCTAAAATTTAAATTTGAGATGTAGAATTAAAGCAGATGCCAAATAATGATCAAAATGGCCTCGGGATTGACAATCGGTTCAGATTTGACAAAGTTATGGCAGTTTAAAGTCTGGGAAGGTCATTTATATGGAACTTTTCGTTGTTTGGGAACTTTACAAGACATTTTTTTTGTCACTTTTGGCGTGATTTTTGACAGAAAAATGAAACACCTCAAAATCACTTTTCGTATAGTTTTTTATACTAATTGAGACACCCACAGTCAATTAAACGTAAAATTTCAAGATTCTATTTTTTGAAAAATCAAAAATTGTAAGGGTCCCCCCTTATCCTTTTTTTCGCCAAAAAAATCCAAAATTTTTTTTTTCAAAAATTTAAAAATTTTAGATGTAGAATTAAAGTAGATGCCAAATAATGATCAAAATGGCCTCGGGATTGACAATCGGTTCAGATTTGACAAAGTTATGGCAGTTTAAAGTCTGGGAAGGTCATTTATATGGAACTTTTCGTTGTTTGGGAACTTTACAAGACATTTTTTTTGTCACTTTTGGCGTGATTTTTGACAGAAAAATGAAACACCTCAAAATCACTTTTCGTATAGTTTTTTATACTAATTGAGACACCCACAGTCAATTAAACGTAAAATTTCAAGATTCTATTTTTTGAAAAATCAAAAATTGTAAGGGTCCCCCCCTTATCCTTTTTTTCGCCAAAAAAATCCAAAATTTTTTTTTTTCAAAAATTTAAAAATTTTAGATGTAGAATTAAAGTAGATGCCAAATAATGATCAAAATGGCCTCGGGATTGACAATCGGTTCAGATTTGACAAAGTTATGGCAGTTTAAAGTCTGGGAAGGTCATTTATATGGAACTTTTCGTTGTTTGGGAACTTTACAAGACATTTTTTTTGTCACTTTTGGCGTGATTTTTGACAGAAAAATGAAACACCACAAAATCACTTTTCGTATAGTTTTTTATACTAATTGAGACACCCACAGTCAATTAAACGTAAAATTTCAAGATTCTATTTTTTGAAAAATCAAAAATTGTAAGGGTCCCCCCTTATCATTTTTTCGCCAAAAAAACCAAAATTTCTTTTTTTCAAAAATTTGAAAATTTGAGATGTAGAATTAAAGTAGATGATAAATAATGATCAAAATGGCCTCGGGATTGACAATCGGTTCAGATTTAACAAAGTTATGGCAGTTTGAATTCTTGGAAGGGTAATTTCCAGGTAAAATAAGGATAAAATAAGTCACTTTGTATTTTTTGGGCACTTTACCGCAAATTTGTTATATATATATATATATATATATATAGTTTTTTATACAAATTCTAACGCCCATTATTGTTAAAAATGTAAATTTTAAGACATTGAATTTAATACCGTTCCCTTTGAGCTAGATTTAATTGAAATGAATTTTCATTAATTTTTATTCGCTCGTTTCCGACCATTTCAAATGTCGAGCTTTCTTTCATTCCATTTTTTCGTTTTTGGGTATTTCATTTTGCATTGCACTTTGAAATGGTGTTCGGGGAAGGGCAGCAATTTGCAGCGGCATGCCCCTGCACCCTGCACCCGCTGACTGTAATCAAGGCAATGAGCCAAGCCAGCAAAGCCATGGCCATAATCTCGGGACTCTTCAGCTTTCAACTGCAGTTGCCAGTTGCAAGACTCTTTCACTTTGTTGCCAGCCTTTCTACAGTCTCCACACCGCGGCACAGCACATGGTGGAGATTTATAAACGCCTCTTGCGCTTTAAATTGAATTCAATATTTTGCCAGCGCTCTGTTGCAAGCCATTTTCATGTTGCAACCGACAGCCAGCAAGCAGCAACTACAGCAACAACAAATTTGTTAAACAACAACAAAGTTTTCGTTGACAGTTGCATTTTATGGCCTGGCACATTTCATTGCTTTCTTTGCTTCCTTTATTTCTTTGCGCTTTCTGGCTGAAAATGGATTTTTCTTTTACCTCTTTGCCAGCTGCTGTGTGTGTGTGTGTGTGTGAATGTGTATTTGTGAGTGGGTGTAAAAGGTGTGAAAGGCCGCGTCGAGTGGTCACTGGGAAAACAGACAATTGAGTTGTTGTTTTCCTTTTTTCTTCCTCAACTGCCGCTGTTGTTGTTGTTGTTGTTGCTTAAATGCCATAAAAATACGTACCTGCAATGATAGTAGAGAAAATATAAAGATTTAGTACTGTTCGATAGCTTTGTGGGTAGATTTAACAATTTACGGAAGAAAATCTTCAAGTTTTCATCCAGGGGTTAACAGAAGCACAAAAGAAAGATGTTTTGACAACTTTATTTAGCTATATATGTATATATAGGTAAACTTCTCTGACTAAAGCCTTAAAAAAGCATCTATATAATCTATTATCCGCATTTCTCATATAATTATAGCTAATTAAAAATGAACTTAATTTCGCATCGTGAAACTAAGCAGTTAAGTTTTTATTCAATCCAGAAAAAAACCATCAGTTAAAAGCAAAGCTAGTGAAAGACGGTTCCGTTTGAACTTTAAAGTTTGGGGAAAGCATTTCTAATGGTTTTAAGAAATTACAACTCAAACTTTAATTAATGTTTCGCGATAATTACGCTTACAAAAATTGCTAACAGCAGCAATTAATTGCATACAAATTATAAAAGCAACATATATAAACTAAATGATTAAAGTGTAGCTGCAAAACTTGAGTAAAAAAAACAATAAAACGAAATTTCTTTAGAATTTTATTAGAATCAGTTTTGTCTTCACCAAGTTAAGATAGTTTCAAGTTTTGAACGACCATTTATTACGGATCTTGTAGCTTGGAGTTTGTATAGTCATTGCTAGCGAACAAAACGTAGTCAACGAAGTATTTCGATCTTTGGGATAAAACAAATTAGTGGAGCTTTTTCTTTGTTTCGCACAGTTTCGCAGTTTGGCAATTGAAGTTCATGTGCTGTTGCTGTTGTTGCTGCTCTATTGTTGTTTTGCAGTTGTTGCCGTTGGGCGCAATCATCATTACAAAGTGCTGAGGTGCAGCAGCGCTCTGGTGGCTGTCAAGATAAGTTGCGCTCCTCGCTTTAGCAGCCTTTTGTTGTTGCCAGCTGCAACGAAATCTGCAAGCAGATAGAGTCTGCCAGAGTTAACCAGCTTCATGTTGGAGTTGCCGTTGCAAGTTGGAGTCAAGTCTTCGTCAAGTCGGGCGAAAGGTGTGCAACACTGATGCTCCGCACTACCCGCACACTGCCCCTGCCACAGTCTGCTATGGAGCGGCAATAACAACAACAGCAACAGCAACAACAACAATGACGCCCCACTGAAAACTGAAAATGTTTTCGTTTGAGTGCACAAAACGCCGACGTGATGTTGCTGTTGTTGTTGTTGTTGCTGTTGTCGCCTCGCCTCAGCAGCGGGCGCTACTTTGGCAATTTTTTTGTATTTATATATACATACAGATATACATATATATGTATATCTTTTTTGTGTTGGCATTTTTGCTTTTGTTTCGTTTACGTTTTTTGCACTTGCTCTCCCTCTCCCTCTCCCGCGCTTATTCGCCCGTCAATTCAATTTGAAGCCATTTAGCATCAATTTGCAGTAATTTGACGTATAAATTATGTCAAATTGCCAAGCAGCTTGTCATTGGGTGTATTCTGTAGACAGTTGTTGTTGTTGTTGTTCTCACTCACTCACTCACTTAATGCTCGTTGTTGTTGCCGCTGCCGCTGCCTTTGCACCTTTTTTCAATGAACAGATACAGATTGGCTCAGGTAGGGAGCGAGACAGCAAGCGTTGGTGAGAAAGAGCGTAGATTTCAGCTCAATTCCAGTCAGATCCATTGTGTCGTCACACAACGTCGATTTTTGTTGTTGTTGTATTTTTGCTCTCTTCTTCTTGTTTCTTTATATCGGACACGTTTCGCACTGTGTGAATTTTATTTTCGCTTGTCGACACAAAAGAATTTCACTTAACACACACACACACACACATACATGTAGACCTGGCGACACATGGATGTGCCGAAAAAAAAGGGTCCAAAGACCCGACACAACAACAGCAACAACAAGAGACTCAAGACCGACACTAAAAGTGCCCATAAAAAGGCACGATATATGCCTTGTGATGATGATGACGAGGGGAGTGGGGAGGGGGGGAGAGGGATAGGGAAAAGGAAACCAGCAGGCAGAGGCAGCAATCTTTACGCTTTTGTGAATGTTAACATTTAAAAGATATCATCGAAAAATTCACTGGAAATGTGCCCCGCTACAATACAATACAATCGTGAAGGTAAAGAGCATGGAGCGAGTACCGAGGGAAAGAGAGCGACGAAGCAGCACAAGATCAACTGTGTTTGACTGTTTGAGTGCATGTGTGTGTGTGTGTGTGTGTATTGATGTGTGAGTGCTTGCTCCCCTCGAGTGAAGGCTCAATGGTGTGCGTTCCTCTCCCCCTCCGTTTATTTTGTCGCCTCTTTTGTGCGGATGAGTTGCCGTTCACGCGTCGTAAACTCGGTAGCCGCTGCTGCCAAACAGGCGCTACAACAGCAACAAAGACAATGGAAGAGCTACGGCAACAACAACAATAAGAACAACAACAGCGAGTCAAAAGTTCCGCATGCGCCGCCTGCATTTGTATGTGTGTGTGCGTGCGTGTGTGTGTTGTGTGTTGTGCGTGGGGGAGCAGACGTCATTGAAAGGGAAACATGTCGTCATCAGTGTTGCCAGCTTTTGACAAGCAGAAGAAAAAGCTAGTTTTATAGTGGATATTGAAAATCTATATTTTAATCAAATGATAAACATATGTATGTACATACAAAATATTTTTAAACAAATTAATTTTTTTATTTAAACGAATAAAGTAACGACTATAAGGTTAAAAATTAAGTTGTGGCATTAATTACTCTTTTATTTTACATTATTAACAAAACTCACCAAAATAAAATAGATACATTTTTAAAAGATACTTACTAATTTTCAAATTTGATTTTCAAAATAAATGTAGCCAATTTCAGTACGATTTATAGAAAAATTCTAGTTATGCATAGTATGTAGATATGAAGATAAAATTATGGAGACAAAATTGTATAGAATTTTATATTTGAACTTTATTCGACTTACAGAAAAATCGAGATGAGATAATCGACTGTAACTGGCACATATTTATTTTTGAATTTAATAGTACATTATTGTCATTAGAGCTGCCTTTTAAAAACCAATTATTTTATTTAACTTCAAAATATTCAACTAAGACTCTCCCATAATCCTATTCCTAAAGAACTTAAAAAAAAGAAGCTAAAATGACCGCTGAAGGCTGTTATCAACTTTCTGACATCAGACCTTTGAAAAAGCGTACTTGACAACTCTGGTCATCAGCATGTCCGATTGTAGACCCACTCTATTTCATCCCACTCCTTCGCATTTGAGAATGCACGATTGTTTGGCTTTCGTTTCCAGCTATTTGAGGAATTTTCATTTGCATTTTAATTAAGTGAATGAGCTGCCGCTGCTGCCGCTGCTGCTGCTGCTGCTGCCGAAGGGTGGGGCTCGCTCAAGCAGCAAAACTTTATTATCTGTACAAGCAATTATGCATATCATAAAACACTTTAAACATTAATGAGCCACGGCCCAAAAGACCAAGTCTGCCGCCGAGGACCAGGCCCCAAGCCCGGACCCCAGCCCCAACACAGAGACCACCAATTCATTGCGCTCAAAAGCTCGCAGGTCGCAGCTCGTTTATTCATTCATCCACTTAGGCGCACAGCGAGTGAGATGGTGATAGAGAGAGCGAGAGCGAGAGATACGGCAGTGGGAGTGTAAGAGACGCCCCCAACTGTTTCGGTTAGTTATGGCAAAGTCAGCATGTTGCCACTTTATTGCCTGCTTTACATTTCTGTTAGTTTAGTCCGCGCCCGGCGGCAACAAAATTGCCAGAGTCTATGCATGTGTGTGTGTGTGTGTATGTGTGCTTGTGTGTGTGTTTGTCTGTAAAATCGTGTTATGTTTTGCGGCTAAATTAAAATTCGACTTAATCGCTTAAACATTTAAGAGGCGAGTCGGGCCAAAGGCAAGCAAAAGGCAACAGCAACAGCAGCAGCAACTACAACTAAAAACTACGTACATAGTTGTTGCTTTTGGTTTTTAGGTCGTCTTCTTCATTTTGTGCATGCGCAGCGCAGCGCAGTCGCAGAGCCTCAAAGCCAGCAGCCGCATATTGCTGTCTCGCTTGAGCGCACTGTGAGCGCCATAAACAAACATGGCTGCTCCTGCTGTCTGTCGCTCTCTTTGCATCTTTTGCAAAGGCAAGTGCAGCTAAACGGGGAGAGCCAAAGTGGAGTTTTTAGAGTGCCGCAGTTTCAAGTGGAAGAGCGTGGCGCATTTTAACTTTGCTCGTTGTTGTTGTTGCCTGGCAGTTTTTAGCCTCGAGGGCCGCACAATTCAAATGTTAATTAAAATTTAAAAGCTTAAACTGTGCAAATTGTAGCACAGAAGCTGGCAGCAGCAGCGACAGCGGCAGCAACAGCTGCCGTCAGCTTCACAATGATTTATCTGCACGCCTGTCAACGTTTGTCGTTTTGTCATTTTCATTAAAATATGTACAAATTATTGCATTTCTTTTAATCAATTTAATTCCAGCTCACTTGTGTGTGAGCATTAATAAATTAATTGCCACGCCGCTGACAGCTACAGTTGCAAATTAACAATAATCAAGAGAAATAATAACAATAATATGCAATGGGCCAAAAGTGCTGCACGTGCTAAGCATTTATTAAGTTCACAAATTATTTATACGAGTTGCGCTGGGCAAATGCAATTGGCCATAAAGCAAAGCAATATGAGCATGTGCCTCGTATGTGGCCATAAAACAACAACAGCATTAACTACAACAGCAACTGCTGTCCGATTGTCCAGCAGCAACTTGTTTCCATTTCAATTAACAACTGCTGCTGCTGCTGCTGCTGCCACAACGGCAACAACCATAAACTCAAATGGCTCGCAAAAATACGAAATATAAAATACAGCTTAAAGTAGCCTTTACACGGATTTATTGTGTTACTGTTGCTGCTGCAGGCCGAATATTATTTGATGAAAA
The DNA here is from genome assembly GCA_035045305.1 of Drosophila maculinotata. Taxonomy (NCBI): domain Eukaryota; kingdom Metazoa; phylum Arthropoda; class Insecta; order Diptera; family Drosophilidae; genus Drosophila; species Drosophila maculinotata. Next base: position 12,330,057 of record JAWNPD010000387.1, read on the forward strand.
CTAGCGCAAAGTTTTCGCTATTCATTTGCAATTTGTTTAGCAGCTAAAGGCGCAATAACTTTGCCATTATAGAAAGTTAAATAAAAAATAAAGATTATTCAGTAAGCAACAACAGTAAACACAGCATCGAGCATAAATTTGAAACTAACTTAATTTTTATAAATTTTCTAAATAATTGCAGTTTAATAAACTCCCAGTTTACTTGTTTACTTATCTCTTGAGTTGTAAAAAATATCACCTAAAATCTAAGTTTGCTACACAAAAAGCCACAATATATATATATATATATATATCATAACTATCATTCAGTTAAATATACAATGCCACAATTTTCAACACTGTGCAACGCTTATTTGCTGCGCCTTTCGTGTCTGTTTACCGTAAGCTAAGCTTCTGTCTGCATGTTAAACAACTGCAATTTTTGCCAGCTTATTTCATACAAATTTTTTGCATTTTATTTGTATTTTTTTTTTTTTTTGGGGGGCAGCGTAACTTGGCGTGCAACATTCAGCGGCTAATGCGCTGGGCGTGTCAAGTTGCCCCCGAGAAATGAGTGGCGCCACAAGCAAGCAACTTGACAACGTTTTGTGTGGTATTTCGCTTTCGATTTAGTTATTATTTAAGTAGCAACATTTTTGTAATGCATAATTTGCAAACCGTTTAACGCGACTTTGACATGCAACATTTTGTTTGAGCTTACAACAAGACACATAAAAACAACAAAAAAAAAAGAAACGAAACGAAAAACCAATCGAAAGCAAACGAATGAAAGAATTCTAATTGAGGTGCGCAACATGCGAACCAAAAAGCAACAGCAACAGCAACAATAACGACAACAGCAGCAGCAGCAGCAGCACAATGTTGCTGATAGCAATCAACATCAATTAAAACAGCTGTCTGTCTTGCTCAGTTGTTGTTGTTGTAGCCGTGTGTAATTATATTTGTTGTTGCGCCTTTGCCATTATAATCAACAACCACATCATTATCATCATCATCATCATCATCATCACCGTTCTCGTTGTCGTTGAGTACTAAGCAACTGAAGCATTGCAATTGTAGTTGCTGCTGTTGCTGCCGACCGGCAACATGTTGCTGCTGTTAGCTGGGTGTGTGTGTGTGTGTGTGAGTTTGCTTCTTGCTCTGGTCGACTGATGGCAACTGCTGATAATTATAATCCGCTTGTGGTTAAAATGGTGTTGCCTACCTTACCAGCGATAAGCTCGCATGAATAATTATGTTGCCAGTTGGCAAGTTGTTGTTGTTGCTGTTGCTGCTGCTGTTGCGGTGGCTGCTGCCTGTCACTGATGCTGGCCAATGCGCGACAACTCATGAATAATTAATGCACTGCCTTCTGCGGCTGTAGTTGCTGCTGCCGTTGCTGTTTGTAGCTGCACGGCAGCAACTTGTTCTTGTTGCCTGCTTTGCTCGTTGAAATATATTTTCAATTACAGCAGGAAATCGTGAATTATACTGACTGCCAGCATTTTTGCGCCTCAGTTGCTGCAGTTGTTGCTGTTGTTGTTGTTGCTTGGCTTGGCTTGGCTATTATTGTGGCATTCACTGATGTTGTTATTTTATTTTGATTAAACTTGACACAGTCCCTTGTCAGCCAGCGTTGCCTTGTCGACGCCGTCATCGCATCACGCAAATATTTAATAAATACATAAGCGACGACAACAAAAGCGCTAAAAATTTGTTATAGCAACGCTTTTTGAAGCTGCCGACAATAATTAACACTTGAATAGCAGCAATAGCAACACAAAAGGGCACAGCAACAACAACTGTGTGGCAACTATTTATTATCAACTTAATTTGCATGAAATGCACACAGACAGACACACATTGAAGTTCCTACCTTTAATTAAATAAGCATTATTCAGTTTGTCTAAACGGCAAACAAAAAGTAGAGGAAAAAAAACGAACAGCTGAAACGAAGGTTCGGCGCACAATTGGCACTTGAAAGGCATCGGAGTTATATAGTATGTACAATGGCAATAAATGCAGCAAACAGCAGCAGCAGGAGAAGCAGGCAAACAAAAGAAGCAAGGCAACAGAGAGGAAGAAGAAGAAGCAGCAGAACAGGATTGAGGTCTGAGGGTTAGAGATGCGTGTAGTAGTAAAGCAACCCAAACGAGTCGAAAATATTTTCAATATTTCCGGCAATTTATTATTATTTACCCTCTTTTTTATATCACAAAACATTCAAAGCATACTTTAAGAAGATGTTGCTTTATGCTTAAAGGTTTTCTCTAACAATACAAAAATGTCGTTGCTTTAGAAATATCCTGAAATATTATATTGGTTTCTACGGATATTTTTAGGAATCCAATAAAGCACAGCAAAGTTGCAAGCAATATTAATATATTAATATTTCTTGAGTAGTTACAATTTGAGCTGCTGAAAGCTTAAAGCTGTTTAGTTGTATTGATGTATGTACAGAGTTTGTATTGCTGTTTGCTTTCGGTAAATTTAAGTTAACGCAATAAATTTTACTGATATATGATATATTAATCGGATTTGATTAGTTCAGATCCACATTAAATATACAACTTAAAGCTCAAAGCTCTCTGGAGATATCAATAAAACCCATCAAGTTATACTGTGACAGTTATATGATTTAGTAATCGGATTTGATCAGTACAGACCCAGATTAAATGCACAATTTAAAGCCAAAAGCTCTCTGCAACTGTATTTCAAGCAGAGTTTGTAATGCTGGTTTATTTTATTGCTGGATTATAATATGCTTTAGAGTTGAACTATTATTATATGCCCTAAGAGCATATATAAATTGCAAGCCATTTGAATCGAATGGTTAGGATAAAGACGACTTAAAGCTCAAAGCTGCAATAAACACGACTTAAAGCTTTAGGCCACATTGCAATTGCACTTTTATCACCTTTCTTTATTGCTGCTTTCTACTACAGTTGATAACTGTACAATATGCAATAAACTATTATGATTGTAGTTATTAAAACCGCTCGTCTGTGCAAATTTAATATTGAACATCTGTCGAGCCACGTGTGTGTGCAGAAAGTAAAACACGGCGTATACCACCCAACACAACCCAACCAAATCCATCCATCCCCTCTCCGCGCGAGCACACTTAAGATGGGTGCATAAGACATTGGAGATGCTGTTGGTTGTAGCTCTTCTGTTCACTTGGGCATTGCATTCCATTTCATTCCATTCAAAAAACGTAACGACGACTGTTTGTCATACCAAGTGAAATGGCTTACAAGCATTTCTTCTACCCAACTTCCCCTCGCCACCCCTCTCTCTCTCTGTCTTACATACTCATGCTCCCCTTCTCTTTGGTGAGGCGTGTTGAGGTGTGCTTGGGCGATAGCATCTTGCATAAAATTACTGACAGCAGCAGGCAGGCAGGCAGTGAGGCAGGCAGTGAGGCAGCTACCACCAGCAGCAACAGCCACCAGCAGCGTCTGATGCTGTGCCACTGATAGCCTCGAAATTGTTGGCAGTTGCAATTTGCTGTTTGGAATTTTAAGCGAGCCAACAATGAAGCTGATGGTCAGCAGCGACGGGCAGGCGGCAGGCAGGCAAAAAGGAACTACAGACAGCAGAGATAGCAACATCATTCTCATGCTCATCAGCAACAACAGCAGCAACAACAGCAACATTGGAGTTGGAGTTCGAGTTAAGGCGATTGCACATAAAAGTCAGCAGGCGGTGCTGATGTGTTGCTCCTGGCTGACTGCTGCTGCTGCTGTTGCTGTTGCTCCTACTGACTGTTTAAATCCCCCCTGTAAGGCCCCTCTGTCTGCTGCTTCGTTTGCATTTTATTTTAGTATTGTTTTTTTTTCTACTGCTGCTGCTGCTGCCTTTCAGTTTTGTGCGCTGTTTTGTTCATTTCAATTCAATTTTTTTTGCGCTGTTGCTTTTTGCATAAAGTCGAGGCAAAACAACAGCAGCAACAGCAGCAGCAGCAGCAGCAGCGCTTGAAAAACAAATGCCGTGCAAAAATCGAAATAAGATATAGTCGGCAGCAGCAGCACGATTTATGTTAATCAGACAACAGCAGCAGCAGCAGCAGGAGGAGTTGGCAGGGAAAGCAGCAGCAGCAGCAGCAACAACAGCAGCAACAACAGCAGCAACAGCGACAGCAAATGCATTCAATCATATTTTATCTTGGCACAGTAGTCTGCTGTGTTGTGTGGCTCCGGACTTGGTTATTATGTATCGCTTAGATGCTTGGCGCACTTTCGGATTGCTTTGAACTGAATGTGCGACGAGAGCAGCGGGCAGCGGGGCGGGGGCAGACAGTCTGCGACAGACTAGGGGTTGCACAGTTTTCTGGAGCAGCGCCAGAGCGCAACTTTTGAAACAGCATCGAGTCGAGATATCATTTTATTTTTATTTTTTCTTTTTGTTTTTGCTTTTGCTTTATTGGCATTTGTTTGCGGTCGTCCGCTGCCTGTGGTGAGATTTCAATTTGATTCGTTATCGATTTGATTTCAATTTGCCAAATGCTTTGCTGCCATTTGCTGTCGCTGCTGTGTTTGCTGGGTGAAAGTTCGTTTTTCTATATATCTTTTTTGTTTTTTTTTTTTGTTGTTGTTGTATATTGCTTTCTGTTACTTTGTTAATTTAAATGGCATTGAGAATGGGAAAGTAATTGGCTGTGGGTTGTGAAATGCAGGCAACAGTCAATTGAACAGTTTCCGAGCAAAGGGAGATAAGGGACAAAGAGAGTGGAAGGGAGACAGAGACTGAACAAAAGACTGTTTAAGATATAACTTATAGTTATGTGTTACATAAAACACAAACGGTTTTGACAACGGTCTTAAAACTTTGTTGCATAACATCGCAGATTGTATATTTTATTCTTCTTCCATATAACTGTTAATTTTAAATCAAAATTTCCAAATAAAACTTTTCTTTATACTGTTATCTTTAGTTTAAATTATACAATTTCCACACATTGTTTTAGTTTTCTACAGTCTGTCAGCTAATTGAACATTGGAAATTTCACTACAATTTGATTACATTCTAACTAATTTTATTACGCTACAACATTGTTGCCTTTGTAAGCCTCTCTAATTCTTATTTTATCAGTAAACCACAAAATCATCCAACTGTTGGATTAATAATTAGCCAGAAATTACATAATAAATACGTGCTCAAATAAATGTATCCAACAAATTTGTCTATCAAAATGCTGTGCAATGGACCGTGTCGACGATTCGGATTGCATACAAATTTGGTGAGAAATATTTTTGACATAGCGCATAATTAAATTCGATATGCTGGCAAAATTAATCGTATTTACTTACAACAGTGCGATGATAAAAGGGGCAAAATGCGGAGCTTGATCCAATTAAAAATACGAACCTGCAAAGAGATGGAAAATAAAACAATTGTTAATGAATTTCAATTGGCATATTGCATATGTGATATATGTGTATGTACATACATAAATATTTTCGATTGAATTATTTGCATTGCATTGCATTGCAGTGGAATGCCGCCCCACAGCTGAAAGAATGACGCAAATGGAAGCAAATAAATGTGGCATTAAATTCACTTAGCGAGTGCATTTTTGAAGAGCATCATCATTTTAAAGAGGCGTAACAGCAGCGGTTGGGTGGAGTGGGCGGTGGTGCGTCCAGCTGACAGCCACACCCAGGCAACCAAAACTGACTGTAAAACATTTAGCATTGCTTTTATTTTTGTTGAAGGCGGAACAAACACAAAACGTAAAACAAAGTGCGAAAGTAAAAGCTAAAAACGCTGTAGGTGCAGTAGGGTGACTCGGAAAAAATGCAAAGAAAAACTCGTGCTTAAATATTTGATTGATTCGGGCTGGGCTTTAAAGTGTTGCAACATGCACAAGAGAATGTTATAAGCTGTATGTTAAGTTTAGCAGCTGTTAATATGCAAATGTTAAATTAACAACATTTATGATTCTTGGCTGCTGTTAGAGTAATTTAGCACTGTTAACAACAAATATGATGCTGTTAATTTTAAATAAAAAATAATACCTTTGATGCTTTTACTTTTTAATTTTGCTGTTTACAAACTAAATTACTATAAGTGTATGTTAAAATCTAATCAGTATTTTGCTACTTCTGCATTTTTATGCCATTAACAGCTTGAGTCACCCTTAGCCAAAGGCCATCTAGCTGGCCAACTGACAAACTGCTTCTTCTTCTTTTGCTTCTGCGACTTTTGCCTTTTCTGTTTTTTGCTGTACTTGCTGCCGTTTCTGTTCTCCGCGCCCAGCAAATATAAAATATAGGAAAAAAAAACGAAAACGGAAAAAAATATAAACAGTTGTGCCATTTTTTTTTTTTTTTTTGCAAATTTCATGCGCTTTTTGCGCCGGATGTGCTGCATAAAAACGCAGCACACACACACACACACACACATACACACTTGCTTCACACACACACAGGCGCACAGCAATTCAAAAAAATGCAGAAAAAAAGTGTATAATTTGAACAAAAGCAGCCAAAGAAACTGGCACAAAAACGCCGGCGAATATATATTTTTTTTTGTACTCTTATTTTAACATGCTGCTCTTCACTTTGGTTTGCTTCGCACTCTGCAACCCCAGCTGCCGCCTCGCCCCACCCCGGTCACTCTCTCACTTTGTTGATTTTTATGTTTTGGTTGGCAACTTGGCAAAACTTTTGGCCGAAAGGCGAAATGCGTTTTTGATGCTGTTCCCAGTCTACAATGTAGTCGACATGCCACACCCCCCACCCATCTGGTTGGGTGGTGGGTGGCTGGGCGGTTGAGTGAGTGGTTGCATTGCGCTTAGCCGCTGCTGTGGCTAAAAAGTTTAAGCATTAAGTTGCTGCCAATTATGTGCTGCTTCTGCTTCTTCTTCTTTAACTTTTTCTTTTATTTTTTTTCTGTTTCAGTTTCTTCTTTTTGCTGCCACTTTCATGTAAATCCACACGCATAGAAACCGATTTCCCTCTGCACCAAACGACCCTACTCACCTCACCTCACCCCACCCCAACCCACCACTTGCAATCTCGCCGACCCGTTGAAACTCTTGGAAAATTGAAACAACTTTTGCAATTACTTTCCGCAAACAAAACAAATGTGCGCGAGTCACGCAATCTGCTTTCCGCCACTTCCCCGCCCCCTGCCTGCCCCAGCGCATTCACTGTTGCATGACGGCGGGATGACAGCGGGCAGGGGGGGGGGACCAAAAACAATAATTACCCAGCATTGTTCATGCATACATTCCATATAATGATAATGACAATAACGAGGACACAGCGCGTTCCACCAAAAAAGGGGTGAACAGCAGGTGAGAGGGTGATAAAATGTGGGTAGGGGGAAGGTAGCGAGGTAAAGACAGGTATAATATGGTCAAGCTGTTAAATTGCTGTTTCAACGCTTTCCCTTGTCATTGAACTGAAGCACCCCTTGGCTAAGTGGAGCCTTAGGCAAAACACGCGATGTGAAAGAAATACAATTGTTTATTAAAATATAATATATGTACATACATACATACATATATGATATCTACTTTTCATATTTTTCAAGTAACAAATGAAAGTCTATACACCAATTAAAGTTACTTTATTATTTGACTATATATTTTTTAGATTTTCCACAATTCATTAAAATGATTTCGCACGCACATTTATGAAGTTATCAAACTGAGTTTTTTATCTAACTGTAGCATATTTATGCGTGCTATAAATTTTGCAAAATTTATAAAGTTTTTATTTAGTAAATTAAATGAATCGGCTTGCGTAACTCGATGCTCTATTGAAATAATTTGATATACATATATTTTAGCTCTGAAATGTTCGTTTAAAATCGATGTGGGTGTGTGTGTGTGTATATATGTGTGTGTATAGCAGCTTGAATTGCTTTTCCCAATTACGCAAACAATATTTCAAAGGAAATTGCCGAAAAGCTGAAATGCATTTGTTGTTTGCCTCGCTCCACAAGCCCCAACTGAGATATGTAAGAAAATTGTGCACACACACACACACACATACACACACAGACGAAATGGAATCTGCATGGTTATATATTCATATATGTATGCATTTTATGTGGTTTAAGGGAGTCCTTGCCAGAGAGTTTGCACACACATCAACTTTACGGGTCCTTGTGGCTATGCAACAATTTTATTATTACGTTTATTTGACTTGACCCGATGGATATGCATATATAAGCAGTTTCCTGCCAACTGCCAACGCAACATGCAAAACTCCAACTCCAACTCCAACAACAACAACAACAACCGAAGCAACAACAACGACGACAACATTTGCATTTTGCAATTTTCATTGTTGGTTGCTGCAAGGCGGCTGCTGCTGTTGCTGCTGCTGCAGCGGATAGCTCGTAAATCCTTTAGCCGCAGCCACGCCCACACCAGCACACACACTCACGCCCACACACACACACACACACACACACACACACACACACACACAACGATTGTTGGCTGATTGTCCGACTCTGTCTGTTGTGGTTTGCAAATTGTGTATGAGTGCAGATCTCATCTCACTCGCTTCCTCTCACTCCTTTGCTGTCTCACTCTGGCAGTCTCTGTTAAATTGGATTATGCAATTCCCAGGCTGCGCACATTTACCGACTGCAGACACCTTCAGGGCACTTGTCCACCTGTCCCACAGTCTCCACTGCCAAATGGAGCACGCAATTCCATTAGGTCCTTTGTTCCCTGCGCTTATACACTCTCCCCCCCTTCCTCTCTCGGGCAATAATTCAATTATGGCATCATTGCTAATTTCAATTTTCCATCATTTTGTCGGCCAATCGAAACCAAACATTTGCCCAGGGACATTCAAGTAATTGAGTTTTGCATTAAAAGTTGAACGCATAATGTAAAACTATTGAAAATAAACGAGTGCTTTAATCAAATCATTAATCTATAAATTAAAATCAAAAGTTCAGCAATCAATTCAATTTTTTGAAATTATTTTATTTGGCAGCTGTAATCAATTGACTCAGATAGAAAAATAATAATAATGCTGCTCACTCAACTGATTATAATCACGATTGCAAATAAATGAAGGCCGCAATTCACTCATATAAAAATGCAAAGCTGTTGAAATGAAACGAGAGTTTCAATGAATCCCTGAAAAATGTGTTTACAAAGTTTTCTTTTTATTAAAAATGATTAATGACTGTAAGTAATTTATGTTATACCAATAAATACAAACTTTATTAATTTCCAGTTATTTATATTAGATGATAAATACCACGAGAAGGATACCAAGAATTTAAAAAAATTAGTATTATTAGGAATAGTTTTGTATAACTTTCGTTATACAGAGTTTTGCAACTCTTGAATGTATTTAGTTTATATATTTAACCATATGCAGCGGGAGTCACGCATTCAACTGGAAATTCGTTTCGGTTTTCTGTTCATTTTGCAATTCGAATTGTATACAAAATCCTAGTCACGTAGCACAAAGCGAAGGACCCAACAAAGTGGCAGGCATATCCTCGCCTAGGCACTTCAGTTTGTTTATGCAAGTTGGCGGAATTAAAAAAAAGATTAAAAAAACAAAATTGAAATCATTATTGCTTAGCTGTTTATTGCTCCCATTAAAGAAAATAAACGTTTTGCTCAGCAAATTGTTTTGTGGTTGCTTTTGTTATTGTTGTTGCTGTTTTGTTGTTTTGTTGTTTTGCTGTTTTCATATTTATAATAAACCGCCGCCCACATTGAGTTCAATGTCTTTGGTTGGACAAAAATAGACGTCAGCAAATAAATGTGCGGCCTGTCAACTGAATGAGTGCGCAAATGAATGACTGAATGACTGAATGAATGCATGAATGAATGCCTACTAAATTTCAATTAATTGCAAAATAAATTCAAAACAAATTGATTTTCTTTATATATTATTTATTTTTTTTAAACATGCACAACACGTGGCCAAAAGTACAAACACATTTACAGTCTGTGTTTGTAAATTTGAATTTATATTGTTGTGCTTTGTATGCTAATTTTGCAAGGGGGCTGACCACCCAAAGCTGGTAATTGTGCTAAAGCATTACGAGCAGCTACTACTTAATACAAAGCCAGCTCATAAAACACACAGCTACCCCCCTCTCACCTCTCACCTGTCGCTCTATTCACCTGTCGTATAACAAAACGGAATTCAACTCGTTGTTGCTCCGCTTGTTTGAATTTGTACATCATAAATAATGCAAATTAATTAGCTATGGAATTTATTTCACACTGCCCACTGAAAGTGTGCGCCCACACACACACACACACACACGTATAAATAAATATATATTAGTGTGTACCTGGCAATTTACGCCAAAATGCCGGGTAATTTAATTGAAAATGGCAGCCTCAGGCAAAGTGGGGTTTGGGCGGAGTGGCAGTGCTAGTTGTGGGACGCAGAGGGAGGGGGGGGGAGGCAACATTGCGCACAGACAACGGACAAGAAACGCAGACACAACACAAAGGCCAACATACACACACACACACACATACACAATAGGGGCAGATCAAGTCGAGGGGCCAGCCAACAACTGAAACAACAACACATATGCTTAAACTGGCGTGTCTGTGGTTCTTGTTGTTGTTGTTGTTGTTGTTGTTGCTTGTGTTGCTTATGTTGTTGTACGTGGCCGGGGCACTTGGCACGTTCCGTGCCAGCGAAAAAATTCTCATAATAATTAAACGAAAAACGCGTTGATTGCATGCAATTTGCATTTTACGACTACGCGACGAGGGCAAAAGCGCGCAACTGTCCCAGAGTCCGAAAGGGGCCTCTACATATAGTATACGTATATATATATATATATATATATATACCTGTACGGGCAGAGAGGTAGGCAGTGTGTTAGGGCAGGCATAAACTGAGTCGCCCAGCTGCTTGGCTCCCACAGCAGAGGCTCAATTGGAAACTCAATAAGCCAATGCTGTTATTATCATGCACAGCAACAACAACAACAATGACAACAGCAACAACAACAACAACAACTGACAGACAGCTCACACCTTGCTGCCTGCTTGTGCCCCAACCCCTTGTGGCACCATAACGCATACGCCCACTGTAAACATTTCTTGATGACGATACCCAGCGACAACATTTGATTAGCTCGATTAAGCAAATTAGCTTTGCATATGAATACAACTACAACAGACAGTTTGGCTGAGCGCGAGTTAATTTAATTGCAAGTGTGTGTGTGTGTGTGCGTGTGTGTGCTATGCACAGGCAAATCCCCCTTGTAACAACTAAAGATTAAACAATTTTTCATTTGTGCTACACTTTAATCATTTATTGCTCAAAATGTGTACTTTATTTCTTTTTACATAGCATTTTATTTGGCAATCAATTTTTGCTATAGCATCTGCAGCCATTGCTAAATAGATGTTTATTTTAAGAATAAGCCAAAATAAATCAACCGAAATGCGATTAAATAAAATTATATGGTTCAGCTAAATAATTGTAAATGGGAATTTTACGATTTCAATTTAAGTGGCATTTAAAAAACACGTTTAAAAACATGCAAATAAATGGGAAAACACTTTTAAAATTTCACCCACCAGCAGCAATTAAATAATTTTCACATAAAGATTTATGTGCTGTTTTTTGCCGTATATGATATTTTAATAGTAGGGCAAAAAAAATATATATATATGTGTATATGAATTTATGCATGTGACAAGCACATTTTTGAAACATTTTTTCACATTTAATTTGCGTACATGCCATTAAAATAGTGACAGGCAAATTTACGAGTGCTTCCGTTATACATATTCCATTCTATTTGTTTGAATTAGTAACGCAATTTTCATTCCGCAACAAAATAAACCAAACACGTTTCGCATAAACAAATGCCCCCAGCTACCCAAGTATGTTGTGAATAAAAACTTTTTCAATCAACAGCCGCATCAACAAAAATAAAAAAGAAAATAAAAATAAAAATGAAAAGATCAAAAGAGTTTCACAGTTTCCATTTGCATAAAGAAAATCGCCGACGCGAATAAAGCAGCACACACAAATCCACAAAAAATTCAAATGAAAAATCGGAAACGATTTCGTTTGCGACTTATGAATGCGCTACAGTTATAAAGTTGATAAAAAATTGACAATCGATAAATTTTACAAAAATTGATAGCACGTAATTTAAAGTTGGGATTATAAAAACAAATAAATCGGTTTAAAATGAAGTTTCTATAAGTCAATAATATATGAATCATTTAGAATATAAATTTTAGATAACAAGTTGTGTCTATGTTGACTATTGAACTATGTCACACTTTATTCTTGGCCATGTCCCATGCTGTCTAGGCCAACTAAGATACTGCTCACATACATGTACATATGTGTGTGTGTATGCATCTGTGTAAATCGTATCCTGAGTAATGTGGGCGTTGCCTTCTGCCAGTTGGTTCATTGCCAAATAATAGCAAAATTTTCGCTGCTATAATATATATAAATATATAGTATATGCCTTGGCGCAAATTCAACGTAGTACAAAATTGTGCTTGCCAAAATATTTTCGACACATTTTGCGGCTGGCCGAAAGTAGCTCATTATGATAATGATGATGATCATTCTTTATGTGATATGATGAAGTGCCAATAATTTTCTGGCATTTTGTAAAACTTAAGTGTCTCTCATTTTTTTGCCCAACAGCAGCACTTGCAGGCAGTCGCACATAATTTATAACAACGTTTTCATATTATGATTTTTGCTATTTATTATTGTTTCAGTTTTTTCTCGCATTTGCCGCAAATTTACGAGTCTTGGGGCGTGGCAAGCTGCATTTAATTTATTTGCTGTTAATTAATGTCAAGCATTTCAATAAACAATTAAAGAAACCACATATGAGGGGCGGAGGGGCGGGAACTTGCAATTGAAATTTATGAATGTCGTTCGTTTTGCTTTCATTAATTTCATTAATTTTGCTGCTGATTGTTGTTGGTTTTGCTTTTGCACATTTTGCTAGCGGTTTTATGCTTCGTGGTGCATGAAATGCAATGGCAGCAAAATTAACAACAACAACAACAACTACATAATGAATAGTTTCTTTTTTTTTGTGTTTGCTCATATTCAATAAAGTTGCAAAGGTTGTTGTTGTTGCCGTTGTCAAACAATGGGCACCCATTGCATTCAAGTTTGAAAATCATTTTGAGCGCTCAGCCGCAACAACAGCAACAAGAACAACAACAACAACATTAACATACATATAAGCCTGTCCTGCCTCTCTTGGTAATTTTACCTCACCTCAATTTGTGGGCTATGCGGCAGCTCCTGAACACGCCCTTTTGCACGCACATACACAGGGTATACATACATCATATATATATATATATATATATATAGATACTTATTATGTACATATATATATATGTATTGTGTGTGTGTTTATTCATTTCGCTGACCGCCTCCTGCGGCTTTCCATTGCGTGCCAAAGTTGCCGCCTCCGTCTGGCCGCATGTCCTGTGCCGGACAATCAACCATGACGAAAAAAAATAGATGTATATATTGTAAGTGAGCAGAACGAGGCCTGCCCTGACTGTGCATATACCCTGCGCTTAAATATTATGACAGCTATGCCTAAGCATGAATCATGTTAAGGGAAAGTATTGGAAATGTTACATTAAACATTTTCAAAATAAAGCTTGATACATATTTTATGATAAAAATGGTTTTAGATGTGAATTATGTTAAAAACTAATAATAATAATAATAGCAAACTAATAATCTATTAACGTAAATATATAAAAACATTCACAAGACTCTTAAACCTGAATATTAAAAATGTATAAATGTATTTTATAAGGAAGGTTCTATATTTATTGCATATCGGCACGAAATCTGAGTCGAAACGTGTAAGATCTATGAAAATAATTAGCTGTAGCTCTAATATTTCGTTACCAGCCTGCTAGTATTAATTTATGAATATTTAACATTTAATATACTTTCATATTTAAATATTCATAATAATTTATTAATCGTCTTAAATGAATTCAAGTGAAATTCTAGAATATTACAGGGTATCAGAACTATATGCAGTAATGCTTAACATGTTTGCATTGTGTGCAATTAACTTAACAGCAAAAGCAACAACAGCAACAACATAAATGAAATATGCACGAAAACAATAATCAATGCAAACACAGCGGCGACGAGCAGCAGTTGCAATAAAGCCAAGAGGGGTGGCAGGAGGTGCAGGGAAGGGGGCCTTGGGTGGGATATAGATGCATGTATGTGCTGGCCATAGCAATGCAGTTTACTCGATTAAATTTTAAGTGCCATGTCATTAAAATCGCGTGAGGGAGCCGCTCGATGTTGTTGCTGCTGTTATTGTGTTGCTGTTGTTGCTGTTTGTAGGGGCGTGGCACGGCAGCGATTTGACCAGACGACTGCTAAACGAGCAAACCGAAAAAAACAATACAAAACAAAAGCGGCGAGAAAAAATGAAATAAAAATATAATAATAATAATAAAAATAATAACAATGGCAACAAAACGGAGGCAACAACAAGCTGCCAATTGGCGCGGCAGTTACAGACAGTTGAAGTAACTGGAACTGAGAAAAATGCCGGGGAAAATCCAGTGAGAAAATGTTGTATTAATTTCAGTTAGCTACGGCCCTGTAATTAACTGGACTGAGACAAAAGGGGGCGGCAAACCTTAACGCCCTCATCATTATCAACAACAGCAGCAGCAGCAGCAACATCATTATTTTAATCATTATCATCATCATCATCATTACTATTAGCGGGGCAGAGAAACAGAGACAGAGAGAGAGAGAGAGAGAGAAAAGAAATTAAAATGGGTCGTCGTCATTAGCAGCAAAAAAAACAACATAAAAGGCGCACTAATTAAAATTACAACAAAAGAGGGACAGAAAGACAGCAGCGCAAGAAAAGTGGGGAAATGGGGTGGAAAACACAGCACACATACATAATAGATAAACAATAACAGCAACAACAAAACACACACAAAAAAGGGCATCAGAAAAAAGAATAATTGCGTTGGCAAAAAGGACAAACAGGGAGTACAGCACAAAAAGGAGCAGGGCGGAGGGCGGAGGAGCTCTGCAGCAAAGGGACACAAACATTTAAATTTAAATACACAATTTCCTGCCCCTGCGCTGTGTCCTTTCATGCTCTGGTTGGTCACACACAAATTGAATTAAAAATGTGATTGTTAATTTGCAATATGCACATAATTAAACAGCGCTCAACATAAAGCAGCAGCAGTGAGCAGCCGTATAAAAAGGGAGTGTGGGGGGTGGGGTGGGTGGTGAGCAGGAACAAGCATCCGCTAACAGCGTCATATTAAAGCTGATTTGCCGCTTGACTTGCCAGCCAAAGCCAGACACACAAACAAAACACGCAAACAAACAAATAAACGAACAAACTGAAGCTGGTTTTATTCGCGCTTTTCGCATTTTATCAGGCATTACGTATACGACATGTATTGCCGGCTGCCGCCTGTGTTTACTGCTGCTGCTGCTGCTGCTGCCACTACTGCTATGTAGGTGGCGAGTGCTTAGCACAGGAAGCCGGAAGGCAGCTGGAAGGAAAGAAACACACACACACGATGAGCATGGGCGTTGGGCACAGTGGCACCAAAACACATTTACCCATGGCGAATATTTAAAAATATATATTAGAAAAGCACAATATTTCATAAACAGTTATTTAAAAAAAAACTTTCTTAATTCCACTTAATTTAAGTGAATATAAAATTATACTTTTTTTTAACAAATAATATTTTCTTAATTTATTAAGTACAGCGATCACTGACAGCTGTCAGCCTTCATCGTTTTTTTTTAATACTACACTGAAAGTGGCACAAAATTATAATTGAAATTAATTAATTTTTTATATTTTATTATTTTATATTTATATTTGTCATAGCTGCCATTTTAAGTAGAAAAAGATTAATTTATAAATTTTGCCTTGTATTTATAATAATATAATTAGAATGAGCATGCAAGTCTATTTAGTTACAATATTTTATTAGTTTATTTTCTTTTATATATAAGACATTTGTTTCCATTTTAACTGTTTATGTTTTTTTGTGCTCTCTAATGTTGTCAACTTTGCAACTTCCGCTAACTTTCTTTATACTCAAATGCCATTTTTGTTGCACTGTGCTGAATATGCTGGGGCCAGAACAGCACAGCACAGTACAGGGCAGGACAGGACAGAACCGACCAGCTACAGCACAGGGCATATCCTGCCATTATGCTGAATGCCTGACTGTCCGACTGCCAGCCAGCCAGAGCTCTAGCTCGCGCGACCCAGGGCCATATTTTTATGCGCGTTCAGCTCCTACATGGCACATCCGGTTGAGAAGGAACGAAGGAACGCAGAACGTGAAAGTAACGTGCACTGGCAGCTGGAATTTACAATGACTGCCCCTGCTCCCACAATCACCCCCACCCTCGAGCTACTGCTACTGCTGCTGTCTGCCTGTCCCTTATATAAAATATCCTGCCAGCTTGTGTGGCGCTTCCTGTGGCGGCTACACACACACACATACATGCATAAATAAACCAACACATACACAGACGCCCACCCTTATGCCACAGACGTTGATTTTGTCGCAGTGTCGCAGCGACAATAGCAACAACAAAGCATTGCCCCAGCCACAAACCCCCCTTCCCGACTACCCCCTTCTACATACCCACAGCTTGTTGTTGCTTTTGCTGTGCTTATTGTTTTTGCCACAGGATAACCTTTGCTGGCATGTTCGAAACTCTTTTGTTTAGCTGTGAAGTGAGTGTGTGTGTGTGTATTGGTGTGTTTGTTTGTGTGTGTGTGTGTGTGTGTTTCGACATTGTCAGGATTTCTGCAACGACGTCGTCGTCCTGCCGCATGTATTTCTCATTTTCCATTTTCGGTTTTTTTGTTGGTGGCTTTTAGTTAAAAAAAAATATAACAAAATATATATGTACATATAAATTTGCCACAAGGAACTTTAAAAGGTTTTCTTGTGGAGGAAATTTGCGACTAAATTATGCACAGCGCATAAATTAAATGTCAATTTTAATAAAGTCATTCGACGGGGGAAGTTTGCCAAATCAAATGTACGTGCAACAAGAAGTAACAGTCGTTGACTGGGCAGGGAGGGGTGCTGCAGAGTTGGAGAGGTGGAAACGTGTTTGTGGTCGACAGACTGCCGAAGAAATTAAATTTTTATGAATCAACCATGTGACACAGAACAATAACAGCAAGAATAGCGAGGGATAAGGGCACAATGAGGGGGGTGGAGAAGGTGATTGTGACTGGGGGGGGTGCAGGGCAGTCATAATGAAGTTTAAGTGTAATATAATGGGCATTGGGCATGGGCAAGGGCCAGACGCTGTGACGCCCTTTGCCGGCGACAACCCCAAAAGCAACAGCAGCAACAACAGCAACAGCAGCAACAACGGCAACAGCAATTTCACATTGTGTGCATGTTCAGGTTAAAGTGGTTAAATAAACGCACGCGTGGCGACACAAATGAAACGTGACGAGTGCCACGACGACGACGACGATCGCACCCACCCCCTCCCGAAAGGCCACAGCAGCGGAGGGGGGGTTGGTTGTGCGCGATGCATTCGTAATTTGTGACTGGCATGTGGAAGAAGACAACGTCGAAAGGCCGTCCACTGTATACTCACAGAACCGAGCACACGTGCCACGCACTTTAATCATTTTGACGGACTTAACGAGGGACTTCGCATGCAGCGAGGGGGTGAACGGAGTTCAACTGTCAGCAATCAGAATTGATCAGGAATCAGAATCAGCATCGACGTTCACTTGAAGTGTCTTTAATCGAAAATTTATATTTTTGACGATATTTGTTTCTTACTGCTATAAAAGACTTATGAATATATATTTTTTAATTAATTTTCCCAAACCCAGCCAGCTGAAAACCGTCATTAAAATCCTTATAATACACAGAAATAATTTAATTACATAGGTAAAAAGTGAGCACTGCTATGTGAAATTTTCTAGCAGTAAACACAGAATTTATGACATTAAAACTTTTAAAAGTGAACAGTTAAAAAAGTGACATAATTATGAAACTGATTATTTTGTATGATTATTATTCCATTTAAATATATAAATTAGTTATTTGTTTAAATTGAATATTAAAATTACAATATGCAAAACACCCCTGGTATTTACTAGTTCACTGTATTGAGCGTGCACTGTACTGCAAATTACATGCACATTGTTAATTTGAAAACAAACCACAAAGCTCCCTAAAGTTCAAGTGACGCCTTCAAAGTACACCACAATCTGTTGTGGTCTAAACTAATTAACCCGTGTGTGAAATGTGAAATGTGAAATGTTGCAGGTCCACTTAGTGGCTTTTCAATAATTTATGTCACAACAAGAGAAACACACTTGGCAAAATGGCATTGCATGTTTACCTCAAATTAACTGAAAATAGTTTAGACTTTATTACTATACATGCCAACACACACACACACGCACACACAATTACAGCTCCTTTATGCTTGCAGTCTGTCATTTTAGCCAGGCTTTTCAAAAGACAATGGCCAACAACAACTGCTTACTATCGACTCAAATTTCCAAAAATCCTGTGACTGAAGATGAACAGTGTTGAACAAAACTGTTACTGGTAATGTGAAATACAATAAAATGACGCTAACAGTGATATTAACATTAAGAGTGACTGTAACATTACAGTCGGTAACTAACAGAAAGTGTTGGAATAGCAGTAACAGAAACTGTAAATTTAGTTTCATTATAATCACTTGTTAAAAACTCTGTTTAAAAACGAAATACATTTTTCGGTAATAAAAAAACAAACTACAATTTAAGTTTAAGAGTGAAATTATCAGAATATATTCTCAGCAGTGTTCGGTTGCTTCGGCAAAATGTTGGCTCATCCTGTAGAAAACTTTTACGCATTACTACACTGCATTTTGTTAATTAAAAGCACAAAACTATGCTGAATAATTAAATCAGAAATACAGTGAGCTAGATAGAGAGAGAGAGGGAGAGTGAAAGAGTGAGACAAAACAAGAAAAGAAGACATGTGTCAAAGGCATTTGGGGAATTATTTCAGGTGGTTGGATGAGAGCTAAAGTTTTATGCAAAGGCTTTTGCCTAATGCCTTGAGGTGCTCAAGTGTGAGTGTGTCGTGTGTGTGAGTGTGTATTTGTGTGTGTATCTGCGTATCTCAGCTAAAACACGCCTGAGAGCACACAACAGCAACAACAAGAACGACAGCAACAGCAATAGGCTATATGCTGCATAGCAAATACTTTTGACTGTTGTTGGCCAACTGGCAGCATGGGGGGGGGGGGGGGCGTGTAGAATGGGGTGACAGGCAACATACTCTATGGAGATTGTTGCAAATACAGCTGGAGAGAGGTCTCGAGCTTTAGATTTGACACCGTTTGCAGGCCGTAATGAAGGTTTGCTGCTGATGTTGCTGCTGTCTGTCGCAGCAACATTTGCCTTTTACTTTGGCCCTGCGTCTTCCAATCAGTTGACGCCCACAGACAAAGTTTTGCCTGGATCTCAGCCACGTTTAAATATATGCAAATCAGCAGCAGCAGCAACAGCAACAACAGCAACAACAGCAACAACAGCAACAACAATAACAGTTGTCGCCGTTGCCAAGTTGTGAAAATCAAATTAAGCAGCAGCAGCAGCACAAGCCAAAAAGATGCTGTTGCTTTTGTTGTTGCTGTTGTTGTAGTGGTTGTTGCTGTCGCATGTCATGTGGTGCGTGGGCGTATACAGA
Organism: Drosophila maculinotata; assembly: GCA_035045305.1. Classification (NCBI taxonomy): domain Eukaryota; kingdom Metazoa; phylum Arthropoda; class Insecta; order Diptera; family Drosophilidae; genus Drosophila; species Drosophila maculinotata. Next base: position 12,349,771 of record JAWNPD010000387.1, read on the forward strand.
AACTGTTTGGCAGTTGTTGGTGCTGCTGCTGCTGTTGTCGTTGTTGTTGCTACACTGCGACAAATGCAGACAGTCAACAATGTTGCTGTCGCCTGGGCTGAGTGCCAACATTTGGATAACTTTTTGGGCCAAGCAAGCCAGCAGCAACTTCAACTTCAACTCGAACCCAAAACTCAAAGCGACTGCAACTCTGAAGTGGCAACTTAGTGGCGGCTGCAGCGACCCACACAAGACAACAACAGCAGCAACTATCAGAGAGAGAGAGAAACAGAGAGAGAGAGAGAGAGAGAAATAGAGAGAGAGAGAAAGGGGGATGAAAAACTTGGCAACTTTAGCTTGCAATTTTCTTCAACTGTTTTCGAGTAGTTCTCCGTGATTTTGGGCACCCCGAAACGAAAGGCTTACAGTGGATATAAAGTATTTGACGCCCAAAGCAGCAGCAGCAGTAGTAGTAAAGGGGGGGGCGAGGGGGTTTGAAATTGAATTGAAGTGTGCTTCAGTTTTGTGTTGCCAGGCAGAAGGAAGCAGTTAAGTGAACTCAAGGGACAAGTTTTCAGGGGCTAAAACAGGAGCGAAAAGAGAAATAGCAGAAAACTTTGCAGCTGAGTGTATACTTCGGTTGATACACTGCAACAAAACGGAGGAGTAGTAGTAGAGTTTCATTTAACAAAATGTACAACACTGCTTAGATAAAGTGTGAACACCATTATTGCATATTATGTAACAAGCGAAAATATATCTAGAACTGCAAGAAATCCCAGATATTAGCTACAAAATTCAATTAGAAAATATTCATATATATGTTTATTATTAGCTCAATTAATAGTTTTCTATATTCCATTTATTTCTGATTTCTTGCTCAATGAAATATGACAACGCTAATCAGTTTCCAGTGAACTTTTGATGTGCATTAACTATAGCACCATGATTAAAGATATACGGATATATGGTAAGCACCTTCAAGGGCTGATACCACTATTACAGTGATCACATCCAGCTTGTCCAAACCATTCGTCTCCTGGTCAGGGGTAAACAACATCTTTGACTTGGATTCTGAGTCGGACCTAAGTGAATCCTCAGCTATTATGAAATTGCAAAACGTTTGCAAGGAGGCTGCGCTCTTCCTATTCCTGTATTTAGACTCGAACGCTTCCACGTTATCCTGAATCATAGTTTCAAGCGGAAAAAGATTGTGCCGTATGGAATTTCCGATTAGCTTGTACTCCTCAGATGAATCCTTATTAATGTCAAACGCCTCAAACACGCGATCGGATAAGCTAATCAGCTGCGGCAGAACAGCGGATGGATCAGTTTTTACCGTCACACGATGATCGATGAAGCGCTCAATTATACTGAAATCAGCTGATGAGTTGAGATGCTTCAATTGCAATAGCGGCGACTTTTCGATTTCCGAAATGAACTCATCAATTCGCTTGAAATGACCAAGTAAAGCCGGATGAGTGTCGGTCACGTTGCTGAGCTCTTGCATCACCTTCCTGAAGAAATCACAGCTAGCTAGCATCAGTAACTGCGACGATCTGAGCGCGATCTCACCGGAAATCTCGAGCAGCCTCTGCCGTGGCGGCTGATATTCCGTGCCGCACAAGGGGTTATGCAGCCGTTTCGCATCGTCATCTATCGAATGACCAATAACGCCCAGCAGCAGCGAGAGCAACTGCAGCACGGTTAACAGTGGTTGCAATGTCATCTTTGGAATTGCAATAGAAGAGTGCTCAGGTCTATATATAACCTCATGACTGATCTGACATTATTAAGTTAGTTACACCGTTCACAGCTTGAAGTGGGTCTAATTTGGCTAATTCACATAAGTAGCGGAAAACAACTGGAAACCGAACGGTTTGTAAATCAATTCAAATGTTAAAATCTCTACACTCTATTATATTTTAACATAAATGGGCAATGTTAGCTACAGCTGTAGAGCTTAACATAGACATATTGGTACAGGCTCATTATAAATATAACAGCTGTTAGAAAAAATATGCAAATGTTAATAAAAGCTGTTAGCGGCTTGAAATGTTATGTATTATAGTTTTTTATGATGTTTTGTTATATATGTTATCAGTTAGTAATAGTTTGATACCTTACTACTTTTTAATGAGACTCAAGCTAGTTTTATATTAGCAACAGAGTTTTGAGAACAAAACGAGTCAAATGTCAAAGGTCAGCTTATCTACACAAACGTATCGTTATCTTTTTATACCCTGATCCCATTAAAAATGGGAAAAAAGGGTATAATGGTTTTGTGCAAAAGTATGTAACAGGCATAAGGAAGCATCTCCGACCCCATAAAGTATATATATTATTGATCGCTATCAATAGTCGAGTCGATCTAGCCATGTCCGTCTGGCTGTCCGTCTGTCCGTCTGACCGTCTGTCCGTCTGTATGAACGCGCTGTTCTGTGAGACTACAAAAGCTAGAGACTTCATATTTGAAATATTGGCTCTCCTAGTGCCGGGTCAATACAAGTTCAACTTTTTTTTTCGATATCTCAACCCGTTCAAAAGTTATCGATAAATTTCGATTCCAGACCAGTGTTTTTAAGGCATAACTTGAAAGTCATAAAAGCTAGAAACTTTATATTTATGTTCAAGTTACTGTATTGCCGGTTCGACACAAACTTATCATTTTTTGTTCGATATCTCAATCCTTTCAAAAGTTATCGATAAATTAAGATTCCAGAACAGAGTTTTTAAGGTATAGCTTAGAAGTTATAAGAGGTAGAGTCACCAAATTTGGTACATATATTCTCCTATAGCATACAAAGGTAAAATACATTTCACTTTTTGGATACCCCTCTCCAATCTCACAGAAAATACGTAATTTTAAAGGTATGACCTTCGGATTTTACAAAGTTGCACATTGCCACATATGCCAGCTTTGTGTCCTACAAATTTCATTTTGATCAGACAATAAACAAAGAAGTTATTACCGATTCAATGTACCATAGTTTAAAGCCAAAGGAAGAAGAATTAATGCAAATGTATGACGCGCGTAGCCAGCTTGTGTTTGTACATGTGTATGTGTTTCTATGTATGAATGCAGATAAATAACTTCAATGAATGTAAGACCTTGGAACAGGGTATATCCTAGTCGGGCACTCTCGACAAGTTTATACTATATTTGACATCCACAATCGATTAATAAAAGAATTTCAAGAATCTATTTTTTGAAAAATCAATTTTTGTAAGGGTCCCCCCTTATGCTTTTTTCGCAAAAATATTTGAAAAAATTTAACTTTCAATAATGAATAAATTTGAAATGTAGAATTAATATATATAACAAACCATGAACAAAATGGCCTCAAGCTTGACAATCGGTTCAGTTTTGACCAAGTTATGGGAGTTCAAAGTCTAGGAAGGGCATTTATATGAACTTTTTGCGTTTACAAGTCAATTTTTTTTGTCATTTTGGCATGATTTTTGACAGAAAAATGAAACACCTCAGAATCTTTTTTCTTATAGTTTTTTATACTATATTTGACACCCACAATCGATTAATAAAAGAATTTCAAGAATCTATTTTTTGAAAAATCAATTTTTGTAAGGGTCCCCCCTTATGCTTTTTTCGCAAAAATATTTGAAAAAATTTAACTTTCAATAATGAATAAATTTGAAATGTAGAATTAATATATATAACAAACCATGAACAAAATGGCCTCAAGCTTGACAATCGGTTCAGTTTTGACCAAGTTATGGGAGTTCAAAGTCTAGGAAGGGCATTTATATGAACTTTTTGCGTTTACAAGTCAATTTTTTTTGTCATTTTGGCATGATTTTTGACAGAAAAATGAAACACCTCAGAATCTTTTTTCTTATAGTTTTTTATACTATATTTGACACCCACAATCGATTAATAAAAGAATTTCAAGAATCTATTTTTTGAAAAATCAATTTTTGTAAGGGTCCCCCCTTATGCTTTTTTCGCAAAAATATTTGAAAAAATTTAACTTTCAATAATGAATAAATTTGAAATGTAGAATTGATATATAGGACAAACCATGAACAAAATGGCCTCAAGCTTGACAATCGGTTCAGTTTTGACCAAGTTATGGGAGTTCAAAGTCTAGGAAGGGCATTTATATGGACTTTTTGCGTTTACAAGTCAATTTTTTTTGTCATTTTGGCATGATTTTTGACAGAAAAATGAAACACCTCAGAATCTTTTTTCTTATAGTTTTTTATACTATATTTGACACCCACAATCGATTAATAAAAGAATTTCAAGAGTCTATTTTTTGAAAAATCAATTTTTGTAAGGGTCCCCCCTTATGCTTTTTTCGCAAAAATATTTGAAAAAATGTAACTTTCAATAATTAATAAATTTGAAATGTAGAATTGATATATAGGACAAACCATGAACAAAATGGCCTCAAGCTTGACAATCGGTTCAGTTTTGACCAAGTTATGGGAGTTCAAAGTCTAGGAAGGGCATTTATATGAACTTTTTGCGTTTACAAGTCAATTTTTTTTGTCATTTTGGCATGATTTTTGACAGAAAAATGAAACACCTCAGAATCTTTTTTCTTATAGTTTTTTATACTATATTTGACACCCACAATCGATTAATAAAAGAATTTCAAGAATCTATTTTTTGAAAAATCAATTTTTGTAAGGGTCCCCCCTTATGCTTTTTTCGCAAAAATATTTGAAAAAATTTAACTTTCAATAATGAATAAATTTGAAATGTAGAATTAATATATATAACAAACCATGAACAAAATGGCCTCAAGCTTGACAATCGGTTCAGTTTTGACCAAGTTATGGGAGTTCAAAGTCTAGGAAGGGCATTTATATGGACTTTTTGCGTTTACAAGTCAATTTTTTTTGTCATTTTGGCATGATTTTTGACAGAAAAATGAAACACCTCAGAATCTTTTTTCTTATAGTTTTTTATACTATATTTGACACCCACAATCGATTAATAAAAGAATTTCAAGAATCTATTTTTTGAAAAATCAATTTTTGTAAGGGTCCCCTCTTATGCTTTTTTCGCAAAAATATTTGAAAAAATGTAACTTTCAATAATTAATAAATTTGAAATTTAGAATTGATATATAGGACAAACCATGAACAAAATGGCCTCAAGCTTGACAATCGGTTCAGTTTTGACCAAGTTATGGGAGTTCAAAGTCTAGGAAGGGCATTTATATGAACTTTTTGCGTTTACAAGTCAATTTTTTTTGTCATTTTGGCATGATTTTTGACAGAAAAATGAAACACCTCAGAATCTTTTTTCTTATAGTTTTTTATACTATATTTGACACCCACAATCGATTAATAAAAGAATTTCAAGAATCTATTTTTTGAAAAATCAATTTTTGTAAGGGTCCCCCCTTATGCTTTTTTCGCAAAAATATTTGAAAAAATTTAACTTTCAATAATGAATAAATTTGAAATGTAGAATTGATATATAGGACAAACCATGAACAAAATGGCCTCAAGCTTGACAATCGGTTCAGTTTTGACCAAGTTATGGGATTTTAAAGTCTAGGAAGGGCATTTATATGAACTTTTTGCGTTTACAAGTCAATTTTTTTTGTCATTTTGGCATGATTTTTGACAGAAAAATGAAACACCTCAGAATCTTTTTTCTTATAGTTTTTTATACTATATTTGACACCCACAATCGATTAATAAAAGAATTTCAAGAATCTATTTTTTGAAAAATCAATTTTTGTAAGGGTCCCCCCTTATGCTTTTTTCGCAAAAATATTTGAAAAAATTTAACTTTCAATAATGAATAAATTTGAAATGTAGAATTGATATATAGGACAAACCATGAACAAAATGGCCTCAAGCTTGACAATCGGTTCAGTTTTGACCAAGTTATGGGAGTTCAAAGTCTAGGAAGGGCATTTATATGGACTTTTTGCGTTTACAAGTCAATTTTTTTTGTCATTTTGGCATGATTTTTGACAGAAAAATGAAACACCTCAGAATCTTTTTTCTTATAGTTTTTTATACTATATTTGACACCCACAATCGATTAATAAAAGAATTTCAAGAATCTATTTTTTGAAAAATCAATTTTTGTAAGGGTCCCCCCCTTATGCTTTTTTCGCAAAAATATTTGAAAAAATTTAACTTTCAATAATTAATAAATTTGAAATGTAGAATTGATATATAGGACAAACCATGAACAAAATGGCCTCAAGCTTGACAATCGGTTCAGTTTTGACCAAGTTATGGGAGTTCAAAGTCTAGGAAGGGCATTTATATGGACTTTTTGCGTTTACAAGTCAATTTTTTTGTCATTTTGGCATGATTTTTGCAGAAAAATGAAACACCTCAGAATCTTTTTATACCTTTTATACCCATTAGAAAATGGGAAAAAGGGGTGTTATGGTTTTGTGCAAAAGTATGTAACAGGCATAAGGAAACATCTCCGACCCCATAAAGTATATATATTCTTGATCACTATCAATAGCCGAGTCGATTTAGCCCTGTCCGTCCGTCTGTATGAACGCACGTTTCTCAGAGACTACAAAAGCTAGAGACTTCATATTTGAAATATAAGTTCTCGTGGTGCCGGGACAAGACCAGTTAATAATTTTTTTTCGATATCTCAATCCTTTCAAAAGTTATCGATGAATTAAGATTCCAGCCAAGTGTTTTGCGGGTATAGCTTAAAAGTCATAAGATGTAGAGTCACCAAATTTGGTACATATATTCTCCTATAGCATACAACGGTAAAATACATTTCAATTTTTGAATACCCTTCTCCAATCTCACAGAAATTGAATTTTAAAGGTATGACCTTCGGATTTTACAAAGTTGCACATTTATATGCCAGCTTTGTGTCCTACAAATTTCATTTTGATCAGACAATAAACAAAGAAGTTATTAACGATTCAATGTACCATAGCTGAAAGCCAAAGGAAGAAGAATTAATGCAAATGTATGACGCGCGTAGCCAGCTTGTGTTTGTATATGTGTGTGTGTTTCTATGAATGAATGCAGATAAATAACTTCAATGAATGTAAGACCTTGGATAAGGGTATATCCTAGTCGGGCACTCTCGACTAGAGCACTCTTACTTGTTTATCTTTGGCTTTGACTGTGTGTGTGTGTGTGTTAGATACAAAATCTAAAGTTTTCTTTATGCACAAAAGACAAACAAATTTCTTTTTGGCAGTGATAAATGTTTGACTTGTGAGGTGACAGTCAAAGTTTTGTTGCTGCCACAGTTGATGACTGCTTGCCCCTGCCCCAGCCCCACCGCCCAGCAGCTTCTATACGTTCACTGCCTCCACTTTCTTCAGGCAGCTGGCTTTGGTTTTTGTTTTTGGTGCGCCTCGTGTTTCACTTTGTTTGTTTCGCTTCTCAAAATAGAGCAAAGCAAACACAAAACACGACTGAGCCACGCCCACGCATAACAAAGCAAGGCAGTCGCATAATTCAAAGAAACAACGGAAGCTACACACACAAATAGTGAGAGCGAGAGAGAGGCAGAGAGAGAGAGGTCGAGGGGGGCAGAATGTCAAATGTGGTATGCAAATGTGGCACAGTGGAAAATGCGCGGAATTCGCCAAGTGGGGGAAAAAAAAACGACCTAACAAATTTTCATGTGATTTTAATTTATCTCGCTTAAAGACGACGAGTATTTCAGGCAGTGTGTTTTGGCAGCTAATTAAACACAAACCCACAAAACAAAAGACCCCAAAATATGCACTGACAACGTTTAAGCACACACGCACACACACACACACATACAAGCGAACAGTGGGTCTATAAATAAAACGGACAGCGCGGCTCGCCAAGCAAACAAATTTAAATTTAAATAAATTAAAAAGCCAAGAAACGTCAGGCAAATGTCTTAGCAGGAGCCAAGGGGGCATGTGGCAGGAGATGGTTGCCGTATAAGCAAAGTGGTTGGAGCTTCATCAATTTGTAGCAGCAACAAATTTTGCGGCAATAAAATTAAATTTTATTAGACAAGCCCAAAAAGCGTTAAAGGCAAGTACAACAAATAAATAACAAAATGTAAATAACATACAAATAATAAAAACCAATTTGGTTTTTTATTGACGGCCTCGAGCGCAATAACTCATAATGTTATTTATACAGCATAAATAAATATATACATACATATATATGTATGTATATACAAATCTGTATCTATACATAAATAAACATACAAACATATATTGCTTTTGGTTCAATGTTACGCTCGAGAATGAATTGTTGGCGTATATTTATTTAGTTTAAAAATTACATTAAGCATACGACGCATTGCACATGTCAGCGCTGTCATTTAACAGCAAATGTAAATGTTAGAACTACGCTATGCTTGTGATTACTTTTTAATAGAATTCGTGTGAGAATGAGACACTTCGCAGAAAGCATCTGGCATGAGCTACATATATGTAGTAGGTAAATTAAATGGGCGAACTAATTGTATGTTTGAGCCATAAAATAGCTCTGCAATTCGAAAGGTAGATGCAAAAAAATAAATAAAACTATAAAATACACAAAGAAATTTTAAAAATACTTTTACTACAGAATAAATGACTAGTAAATCTGCATAATTTAAAAAAAAATAAATATATATATACTTGACTATGTTTAATATTACAGGATATCTGAATAGTCGTTCTCGGCTAAAACAACACACAATTTCTGTATTTATAGAACTCTTAAAGCATTTGGAATTATGAGCTGTCGACGTAATACGATTTGACACATGTGCGCCGCCTTTGGGTGCTGTTAATTATATCCAATACTTAATGTCAGCTGAAGGGGGGCCACTCAACCCCCTTCGATTCGCTGCAGTGGTCTAGATCGAACTATTTTCAAGTGGTGCAATCAAAAAATGTGGTGTATTTCATTAAATGCTGTGCTATGTTTATGAAAATGGAAACAAATTAACTTGTTTGTTTATTAAAGTTAAGTGAGAGCAACTGCCAGGTGACGGTGACAGGGGGGCGGGGCAGGGTGTGGGTGCAGTGTGTGTTTGCATGAGAGGTATTTAAAAATGCTCGAGGCTCACTTTTGGCTTTGACGTGAACAACATTTTTCATTGAAATTACGCGTTTTTGGATTTATTTATTTTCTTTTTAGCTGGTTTCTTTTCTTTTTTTTTTTGTTCCACTCGCTGCCCGCATTTTTGTTCACACGTAATTCTGACAGCTTTATGTGCGTATGTGTATGCGTGCGTGTGTGTGAGTTTGTTGGTTTTGCCTTCCATTTGCTTATTTTGGCGTGTATTTCATTTTTGTATGCCAAATGTGCGAAATGTCATAAATTTTATGGCCAGCGCGCATGCAAAGCACACAAACCAAAAAAAAAAAAAAAAAAAAAAAAGAAAATAAAAATATAAAAAGAAAGAAAGAAGCCCGCAGGCGGTTTGTGTTAGGGGGGGGAGTTACATTTTTGGATGAATGGGCAGACGGCAAGTAATGAAATTCGTATTCAGTTTATTTTCATTTTAATACGAGTTTTTATTGCGACGATGAGGAAGACAACGGCTCCAAAAAAATAAAATAAATGCGAATGGTGTCAAAACTTTGTTGCGTGCTCTATGCCAAATGGAAGAGGAAGAACAAAAGTGTCAAGGGAATAGCCAACATTTGGATAAGATTTATGCATACTGTTTTGGATATTTGTTAGCTCACACAGCTGCTACTCTAATTTTTGTATTCCTACAGTGATTATCGAGCACATTCGGATAATGAATATGTGAGCACATTTAATAAATATTGTAAGTCAGCCAAATCGATGGCATAGTCATAATACGCCTCATATAGCATAGGGTAGGGTATCGAGTGCACTTCAGACAACTTGATTGTTGACTTCGAATTATATTACTTGCTTTGATTTATGTGTGTTCGGTTTTTTTTTTCTGTTTATCTTTCCACATTGTACTTGAGTCGAACAGGTAAACAAATATTTGCCAAGCCATTCGAATAATGCCTCGAATATGTTTTGACCAATTGAGTCATAATTACGAGCACTTCTAGGCGAGCAACCGCATTTGTTGTTATTGGCAATGTTGTTGTTGACCAAGTTGTCGTTCTGTTAGCTGGAACTTCAGTTTGCACAAATTATGTTGAAGCAAATACATTGGATAAACTTTAAATCACTGTTCAAATATTTATGCAAATGCATTTATTGAAATTTCGATGAAAATCATTTATTGAAATTTTGATCAAAATTCATTTACATTCGGGAATTACATTTACCCAAAAATATATATATTTAAATTGAATTTATTTGGTTATCAATACACAAATTCCATGAAAATCGAAATGCCAAAAATTAAATACAATTTTATGTGAATTTTCGTCGAAATGTGAAAAGTTGCCCACAGGCAAACAGGAACTCAATTCTGTTGTTTTGTTGTTGTTGTTGCTATTGTTTTTGTCGGTTTATTTCAACAGGGCAGAGAATTTGTGGTTGTGTTTGCAGCTGAAAATGTGTGCGGCTAAATACAGAAAGTTTTACACATTTTGGCTGGAAAATTTTCACTTCCTAACGCACAATACTCCCGGGGAGGGTGCGGCGGTGTAAGGGGTGGTATATCTTTTTTCAGCACTTTCGGAAATGTTTCATTAATGCAGAGCACAAAACAAGAATTACGAAAAATGTGTACAGCATATAAATTTTGTTTTGTTGCCAGCAAAACAAAAACCAAAAAATATTTCATTACGAAAATGTTGTATGTATAGTTGTTTCTATACCCCGTTCACATTGAAAAAGTGTAAATGGGGTATTATAATTTATAAAGTATACAGAGGAATTCTTTGATTCTATAACTATATATATTCTTTGTCCTGGATTACATATGCAAGAACAAATATTAATCAAAAATATATTTTATGCAGAAAAACTTTTGTTTTTGCCTTGCTTTGCATAACTTGACTCTAAATACTTTCTCAAATATACATACATATATCCACAGCAATTTCATATAGTTTTATTCATTAGTAGGGTATTTAATCTTCGGCACAGCAGAGCATAATTTTTTCTCGTTGTTTTTCGCCCCGTAGTTTAGCATTTATGCATATTAGCTGTGCAAACTGCAGTTGAGTACTCATAAAATTGCATTTTAATTGCAAAAGTTTTTTAATTAGACAAATTTGCGCTAGAGCTGGCGCCATCTAGCGCTGGCCAGGGCGAACGAACTTACTCAATAAACCAATTACAATTTGTAGGCACCCACCTGCAATGAGATAAAAAGATAGAGAGAACAAAATTAGTTGCAATCATGGCTGAATTAAAATAAATAATAAAATAGGTACATGTTTAATAAATGAGCGTTGGCTGCGCAAACAGCAAACATTGAAATTCAATTTACTGCACATTTCGGCATAAATAATCACGAATATTTCAACAGACACACACACACACACACATACAGACTGAATACAAATATACACAAAGTTGCCGCTGCCACACAGAGGCAATTAATGTGACGCATAAATAATTTATTGACATTCGCAATGACAATTGAATGGAAGCGCACAAAGCGGACAAGTGCGGTGAGGGGCTGGGTAGCGGGGGGTATACGGGTGCACAAATAAACTGACTGGCAACACAATTGCACATCTGTCAGCTGGCAGCAGCCACAGCCAAAGCAATGTCTCTTACAACAAGTTTATCCATTTAATCGCCCAACAACAACAACAACAATAACTTAATCTGTGTTTTTTGTATTTGCCAACAGTTGAAAACCAGCTAAAAAAAACATGGATTGAATTGGTTTGGTTTATAGATGCGTTGCTTGACTTATGAGTTTACTTAATGTTGTCATTAATCTGCTGCTATTTAAGCTTAGTCATTTATTATACATTTGAAGTTAAGCTGTCAACTAGTTGCACTCAAAATAGTTTCTAATTGAAAGCATTTTTGATAGCAGTATTATTATAAAATCTTTAAGAGCAGATTTTTGTAGCCAAAATGAGAACTAAACTTTCCAAGTTATATGCAGAAAATTATACTTGATATCTAACAAAAAAGTTCAAGGTTTTCCAAAAAATAACCTGCAAGTTGCACGCTTATAAAAAGCTTTACAAAAAGTTGAGACTACTATGATTTATGAGAAGCTTGAAATTATAAAAATCACAGCCAAAGAAAACAGCAAAAAAAGAAATCGCCAACAGAACAACGTAAGGATAAAAGAACCAGTTCCGCTTTCAATTACTTACACATGTGGTTTTCATGTGTATACGAATTTCCTGGGTAAATATGGAAAGCTTGTACAAAATGATGTTTAGAAAAACTGAGCAACAGCTTTTTTTTACTTCAATATACAAAGTCATGAAATATTCATGATGTCAACTGTTATATAACCGAGTGCTTGGCCCTATCAAATTTATGCATCAGGGGCTAACTAAAAGTGGAAGTTGAAAGAAAATTGCATTTTCAAGTTGACATTTGGCTTGGCTGGCACACATTTTCCACACAGACGACAAGTGTGGCAGTTGATAGGTTTACTTCAACTGCGGCCACTTGAGGGACAGCGTTGGCTATGGGTCAAGACTTTGAAGTTGGCCAACAGCAGCAGCAGCCACAACTTTCTAAATGCACACACTTAGCCACAAAGTCATTTAACTGTTTTCTGGCCATCCATCATCCGACAACAACAACAACAACAACAACAGCAACAACTGCAAGTCATCTGAGTGATGATTCGTGCAGCATAAAAAGTAATGTTTAAGTAAATGCCACGCCCATCAAATACGCCCAATAGCTAGCAGTGGTTACTTGGACGGGAACTGGAACTGGAACTGTTACTGCAACTTAATGTTGCAAATAACTTAATTCACTGGCTTATTAATTGAGTCCGTTGGCTCGGGGGCAACTTCAAGTAGCTTCAATTAGACCCCGGTCGCAGCGGCGACAATGTCATTATGGAGCTCTCGAGATTGACTTTTAATGACCGGAAATAAAATAATAAAAACAACAGCAACGGACAGGCAAAAGCAAAGGCAACGGCTAATGGCAAAAGCAACGGCATAAAGTTGAGTAAGAGTCAAACAAACAAAAAAAACGAAAGAAAAAACTGAAAACTACAAAAACACAATGAGAAAAGTTGCCACTTTTTCATTTCCCCCGTTGGCCGCCCACTCAGCCAGCGGCAGCTGAAATGAAAAATGTTTCAGCTGCCGCCCATTTTGAGTTGTCCCCAGCGTTGCTGCCGATGCTGCATGCCACCCCTCTTCGCTCACCCCTTCCCCAGACCGTGCTGCAGCACAACTGGCAGCGAAAGGTCCCAAGTCAGTGACTGAGCCCTGCCCAGAGAGCGGACTGTGTTGTAACTGAGTGCGAGTGACTGTAACGACTAACAGTTACACTGTTAATATTTCAAGTTGAAAATAAAAACAGAATTGTTAATATTTGTTTGAGGTATATCATCAGATATTAAAAAATTAAAAAGTATTGCTTCTAAATTCATAAAATAAACTTATGTTCTTGAGAATTTCCATTTCCATAACTAAAGTATTATTTTAATAAAAAATGTCGGTACACAATTCAAAGGGAAGATCTAAGAAAAATAGAGCTGAGTACTTTAAAGATTCCTAAAAAAAATGTAAGGTTCGTAAAAGCGTTTTATTGAAGGATAATAACATTATCAAGACTGAATTTAAGCTGTTTATAATAATAATATTTTTTATTTCGAATTTTAAAAGCCAAGTTATAAAAGTCTTAAAAGGGATGCTATTTCTGCTAAATCTTAATTTTTTAATTCTCCAACATAATACCCGTTTTATCTACAGAGCATTTGAATGCAAAGAAAAATAAAACAAAAAAAAAGCTACACAGAGATTTCATCGTTTTGCCATTCTACGTTTTTTTTCAGTATTTTTTTGTTTTCGTTTTTTTTTTTTTTTTTTGGTTTTCGTTATGTTTTGCTGTGGTTCTGCCCGCGTCGCATTTGGTTTGGTTTTCCTGTAGCCGCGGGGCACGGCGGCTCAGTTGGGTCTTTGTGTTTATAAAAATTGAATTGATGAGTCGCTTGAAATGAGTTCAAAAGGTTAATAAACGTGGCCCCAAACGAAGAGTTGGCGTTTCGCCGCTCGCTGTGAATAACAAAAAAGTGAGTACACACAATTTTTGAATATGACGGCACTGAGGGCAGTGAGTGGAGTGAGGGGAGTGAGGGGAGTGAGTGGAGTGAGTGGAATGAGTGCTTTCGAGTGCTGCTACAAATAAAGCAATTTGTCTAATTGCTCTAGGACACGCCCAGGCAACAAAATATTTAACACATTCGTGTTTGTTGCTTTTTGTTTCGGCCTGCATTTGGCAGATGGCCAATACCAGCTATGGGGCTAATAACAACAATAGCAACAACAACAACGTCGAAATGCCGTTGCAAATTAAGCGGCACCAAATGCAAATTGTGGCTGACAATAATTGTGGGCGTTGTTCAATTGTTGTTGTTGTTGTTGTTGCTGCTGCTGCTGCTGTTGCTAAATTGAGCAACGCCAAGTGCCAAAAGTGTTGCCAGCACTTGAACAATTTAATTATAGACCCCGAGACCAGGCAGGCACTTGAAATGTTGCACAGGCAACAGCAGCAGCCAAAAGTCGTTACACCAGTTGCCAAACAGTTTCTCGACTTTTCGCAGTCCCCTTTTCATTTTTTTGGCAATTGCACGATTGTTGGCCAGTGCCCAGCAGCAGGCAGCAGAGTTGATTCGGGGTGCTGTCTGCATTTGACAACCTGTACGTACACTGGGGCGTATACTTAATATATAGACATTGCCACTCGGCCTCGAGACAGCCTGTGCAATTTATGCAAAATAATAAAAATATATCTAATATATGCATAATTGCTGGCTGAGGTGCGGCAAAAGAGCTGTCATTAAATAGTCTAAATGGCAGTGAGCAACAACAAAAACAACAGCAGCAACAACAATAGCAACAAATCGTACATTATTGATTAAATGCCGCTTGATTTGCTGCAATTTAAATAATTAATTGACGCGGGCGCCACTTAAGACGCCAGCTTCAAGAAGCCAGCAACAACAATTTATGTGCGACAACAACAAAACTAACAGCAGCAACAACAACACCAACAACAACCACAACAACTACAAGAGCCACTGATGCCGTGTAGAAAAATCAATTTGCATATGCAAATTTTTTAGCAGTCGCTCGTTTTGGCTGTTTCAACTTTCTGGTGGTTGTTGTTGTAGTTGTTGTTGTTGTTGCTTCGACCACAGCACGGGGTGTTAATAAATTGTCACGAGATCACAAAAGCAATGTTTTGGCCCAAAACAATGTTGCTTATTTTATCTATCTAAGCTGACAAAGCACCTCTGACCCGCCCCCGCCCCCCCCCCCCAATCTCAAATTCAAATGTGAGCCAGACGAATTCTCTGTATTTTGCCATAAACTGATTTATGCACTCGTTTCACTGCTTTTCAATTAATTATACATACATATTTGTTCATGTTCCTGTTTAGTTCGAAATGTAAAATTTTGAACGTATACGCAATTTTTTTGTTTTTGGAATTTCAGCAAATTGAATTTGTTTGTAGCTGGCAAATTGCTTTTATGCATTATCATAAATTAGTCAAGCAATTTGTGTCATTGAGCAAAGAGCCTTAAAGCAAACAGTTAAGAAAGATATAAGTATGTATATAAGTATATATATATGTGTATACTTATTAAATATATACAGAATAGAAACCAGTAGCTGCCATCTAGTTCTTATCTTAATGTATATTTTAGATTTAACGGCACACTTTAATTTACATTTTTATTCGCCACCAAAAACTGACTGATTTGTAGACAATATAAAGAAAATACCGTGGCAAACTGTTAATAACAATTATCAGTTAAAGTTAAATCAATATTAATTGTTTTTAATTGTTAACAGCTTTTTATCTGTGGATACATTTACTTATATCATGATGTTGATAACGAGTTTCGCTTAAAACCTTCAGTGAAAATGTTTACATTTAATAGCAAAATTATTCAAAATAATTACAGTCTATTGTGTTGTAAAATATTAATGGCTGGCTGCAAATACTATAATTTTAAGCAACTTACTGGAGTGTTTATTTGCTAAATTTATTATGCACTTTCACAGCATTGTTGCGAAACAAGTTTCACATGGTTTTATTTTTGCATTTAATCATAATTTCATCTAAAAAATTCCGCAAAACACAAAAGAAACGAAATAAAGCTACAAATTTTGTTTTAGATTCATATAGAATTTCAGGCATTCGTCATCAAATTCCGCCCAACTTATTGGGTTACACAAAATGCGCTCTGAAGCGCACTGAACTCGATTCCAACACACAAAACTCAGAAAACTGAAACAAATAACAGCAACAACATCAACAACAAGAATGTATCTTTTTGTGGTTTTCTGTTTTTATTATATTTCACGTCAGACTCTGGCGCTGGCGCTGGCTTTGGGGCTCTTTTGTGGTTTTCGTGTGTGTGTGTTATTTTTTTTTTTTTTTTTTGGAGGGGGGTCCTTTGTGTGTGCCACCCGCTTTGCCCCGTGGCGCTTCGTTTCGTCTGTTTTATCTGTCACTCGTTGAGCGCACTTTGCCTTTGCGGGTGGTCTCCGATACATACATACATACATATATAATGCGATCTGTTTGCGACCCCCATATATGTATGCATATGTATCTGTGTATCTGTATCTCTGTCTGTTTTTTTTTTTTTTTTTTTGCTGTGCGCTTGTTAACTTGTTCGCATGTCATTCGTTTCATTTTGACGTGCTTTCATGTCACTAAATTTGATTTTGTGTCGCAGACAACACGGCACAACCAGCTTCAAACAACAACAACAACAACAGCAAACAGCAAACAGCAAACAGTGACAACAAAATTATGGCCATTAAATTGACTGAGCTACTCATAGCTGATTTGTATCTGTATCTGTGCCTGTGTCTGTATCTCTATGCTGTGCTGCCCCATTGTATCTGTTCACTCATTTATTATTGATATTGGCCACGCATTTATTATAAATGACAAATATATATCCCAGCCTAATATTATGTTGCATTAGCTATGCATATATATATATATTTCTTGTACACCCTTATATTGGGTGTGCTATGTTTGCATTGTGAAAAACGAGTTAAATATTAAAATATACAAATACTTTTTAATTTTTTTTTTTTTTTTTTTGTTACCAATAAATTGCTATAGGAAGGCAATCTCGCGAGTTAATTTATTTATTTAGAGTCTAAGTTATTCAGCTGCTGGTTAATTATTTTATTTAATACTTGTATAGTTCGTATAAAATCTTTTTATATATTTGTTTACTTTTCATACATTTGGGTACATAGTTCAGCATCCATAGTATTATTTTTGCCAACAAAAAAAAGCTGCTGCATTGTATTTTGAATTTCTTTCAGTGTACATTTATTTGTCATTCCGCTGATTCGCTTTTGTTGTGAATTTTGTATGGTCGATTACTTTACGCTGGTCCGCGTCCGCATCTCCGTCCGCGTCTTCGTCTTGCCGAAAAGTGTGTTCAATTGTTGAGTTGAGTTTATTGTTTATTAGCGGCCTTTTTGTGGCTGCCTTTATGGGCCTTAAGTCATTTATTTCACTCTTGTATTTGTTGTTCGGTATTGTTGCTGGTATTTCACAGTTGAGCGCATTAAATGCTTAATAATACGCATGTCAAAAGCGTTTCTCGACTCCGGCGACGACTCCTCGCAAACCGCTATCAATGGCAACAAAATTGGCGCCATGTCGTACGCTTCGCTGACTGTAACCCCCCCCCGAAGAGTAATTGATAGATTTGGGTTAACTGCCACATATATATCTATATATATATATGTAGAGTAAGAGAGAGTAACACTCACATCTGCCAGGCTTTTCCATGCGTAACACAGTTGACAACAAGAGGGGCAGCGAGTGGGGGGGGGGGGGGCAGCAGTGTGGCAGCAATGTTGTCATTAACAAATTGATGAAGCAATTGAATGAATCGATTCAATGACCATACTATTGAGTGCTTTCAATTAATAGAGCCGAGTGTTGTACCCTCATTAGGAGAGCACTTAACCCATTCTAAATTACATTGAATTGAAAAACATTTACTTTAGAATGTCTAGTGAAAATGTTTACGCCATTCGTTTCACACCTGCTCACGATAATTGTTTAAATCGAAATTATGAATAACATCTAATTAGATTGCTATTAAATGCAGTTTGAATGCCTCTAGCTTGGGATATAAAAAACCTAGAAATGTAGGTGGTTAGATAACTTATCTAGATGGAATTTGTAACAACTGTAAACTAGTAGTTAAGATAGTTCAAGTGTTAAAATCTAATGCTTTAGAGCCTATGAAAGCGATTGCTAGCAAATTTGGTGGGTATATATATCATATATTTAATGTTGCTAAAATTGTTTTATAATATTAATATATTGTATTATAAAAGTATAATTGCCAGAGACTCTAAAAATTATATGTTTTATTTTATAAATAATTATTTGCTTCAGAAATACACAAAGTTTCGGTGCACAACTATTAAGCAATCAAATAAATCCTATTTGAGCATTCATACTTGTTTTATAGCTGAGCAAAAATAACAATCTGCTAACAACAACAAATTTATTGGACATCAAAAATGCATATATCATATTATATATACAGACAATTTAAGAGGCATGCCTCACACTCAAGCCCATCACTGATGGGCTTGACTAACATTATTATTTCACGCACTTTGCATTCAATAAACGCAAATTTCGCTCTCAGCTCGCTACTTTCAATAATACTCAGCACTCAAATGGGGTTTGCCATATTATCTATGCACTGGGGTGGGTGGGATTTGGATATCGTTTCTAATCGGATATGGGCAAGGGGAGACGACTGCCTGCCAGCTAAAATTCAAACCCCGGACCGATAAGTAAAAGCCCGCATTGGCATAGGCAATTTGGCAAATGCGCTGCTGTTGCGGACATTGTGCGTCATGTCCAGCACACGGAGCAGTGGCAGTTGCCCAACAACCCCCCCCCCCTAACACCCTCTTGAGCCAACAAAACTCCCTTCACTCACTCAATTGGCAGCAGCAACAGCAGCAGCCGAGGGCGACCTTTTATGGCCTGTGACTGGGCAAAATGTGGATGCAGGGGGGGGGATTGGTATGTAGAGGACCCCTGCGGTCGTTTGCATATACAAAGCGTGTGCGGGGACAGCTGCCAGAGGGCAGGAGCGTAAGAGTAGAGAAGGGGCTGTGCAGGGGTTGCTGCTAACATGATTTGCACGCTTCGTTGCTTGGCTTGCTTGCATTTAACAGCATGGGCAGAGACAGGGGCCAGTGGCAAGGGGTAGGGGGCTGCGTACAGCCGCGGGGCAAGTCGCGGCGTGTGGTTACGTTTGGACGACGCCGTTCTGTGGTTTGGGTTACATTTGGTTTGCAGTGACCACCGAGCGTTCGGTTGAGCGGCCAACGAAACTAACCGCATTGCCATTTGGCTATAATTTGGTTTGGTTTCAGTTGCAGTTGCCGTTGCCGTTGCCCGTTGTCCGTTGCATGTTGCATGTTGCCGAGCCATAAACAGCGCACACAAACTGGCAAAAGTGCAACATGGAAATAAATTATGACACTAATGCACAGCAGCAGCAGCAGCAACGACAACAACTACAACAACAACAGTCGCGTCTCGACTTTATTGTTGTTTGTGCAATGTATAAATTATTTAGCGTCGCCTAATGGCAATTAGTTGACAACCGACACGCTTCAGATTGTGTATATTAGAGGCCCAAAAAAGCATATAAAAATATTATAAAACACTACACAAAATGTAACATAAGATTAAAGTTAACAATCGCAACAGCAACAGCAACAACGGCCAACAGCCAACACATCCGGTAATTAGGTGTTTTATTGACCAGTAGTTAGTGCAACGATTTAATGCAAGATTGTGCACATTACTGTTATTATGTTCAAGCCAAGATAATATCGGAAAATTGCTAAGGAACATTTTAATAGCGTATTGCTTTTTTTTTTCATTTTATAGCAAAGCGTTGGCTGGCAAACGTTTAAAAAAGACGCTAAAGCAGAAGTAGCAAAAGTTAACTTTCTCGAGGGAAGAAGAAAGAGACAGCAATATATAGATATATATATAATTTACTGAGCCCATATGCAGTAGTTTATTCATTTGCTGTATTTTCTAACAAACGTTTACGAATGCCGCACAAAGAAGAAACGAAAATTACAAAAGCTCTCTCAAAAGAGAGACTGATTGTAACTTAATTTTGTATTATATTGCAATATATTTATTATTTTTTATTTTCAACAATTATAATTATTTGTATACTATTTTGAAATGATCTTTAATGAATCACTCCATTAAAACTAGCTTTATTTGATTTGTAGTTGCTCAGAATTTCCATTAATAAAGCCTCAAAGTTGAACAGCTTTTCCAAAGTGTTATTATTAATAATAATATCAATTTCATAATAAAAAGCCAGCTATTAGTGCCTTGATGTAAACTTTTAGTTAAAATGCAACTCATTGCATATCATTTGGGAGGGGCGTCTACAGCGAACTGGGGCGTGGCAGGCAGGTAGTGTGTGTGTGTGTGTGTGTGTTTATGGTGTGGAGCTGCGTGTTCTAAATGCTTCATTTGGTATGCTCATGAATTATGAAACAGACAAGCGGCATTCAACACTCGAGTATCTTGCAACAACAACGAGAACAACAACAGCAGCGCCCTTGCGCCGCTTTTTTGGACAGCTGTAAAAAATTATCGATAAATGTTTAATAGCTCAACACGCACATTTTGAGATAGCTGCGCATAAATAAATAAACATAAATAAATAAATAGCTCCAGAGCCGTGTGGGCCGTGTATGTATGTATGTATGTATATTATTCGAATGGGAAAAAGTAAACCAAACCAAACGTAAATGTAAACGTACAGCAACAACAACAGCAACAACAACAACAACTCAAGACCCCAAAGACGACGACGACGACGACGTTGTCGTATTTAATATGAGCAAACATGCGACGAGCGTGTAAATATTTACTAATGAACAATATTTACTTTGTTATTAAAGTAGTCGACGGCAACGAGCGGCAACACTGAGAATGACTGAGAATGCATCAGATATACATATATGTATATATATACATATGTACATACATACATATGTACGCCTTTGCGTGCCAACTGCTGTCTGTTTGTCTGTCTGTCTGTTTGTCTGGCAGGCTGCGTGTTAATGGCTGTGAGAGCTTCGAGTTACCAGTTTTTTTTTTTTTTTCAAATCAGGCATTGGGGCGAGTGTTCCCGCCTCCGTCGCAGCTTGCGGCGTATGTTGTCGTGATTGCGGGCAAAGCCAAAAAACCGAAAAACGGAAAACAACAAAAAAAAGGAAAAGAAAAGAAACCAAGAGACCCTACAAGAGACCGGAGACCGCAACTGGAGATTGGTGTAGCCTCAGTTGGCCGCCGTCATAAACAACTTGATTGCATGGGGCACGCCTGACTGGGCAGCAGAGGCAAGTAACACAGCGGAGAGGAGCTGATTTGCCACTTGAAAAAGCTAAGCGTTGCGAACGATAGAGCGGGACAGACAGAGAGAGAGAGAGAGACAGGGGGGCAGGCGATAATTGCCCTGCAGGGCAAGCCCAACATAGTGACAAAGTGGCATTACTTTTCAATTTTACAAGTGCGCGGCAGCGGCAGCAACGATGATACTTATGTATATGCCTGCCTCATGTTTTTTTGGGCTACAACATAATCAAAGCAAGGCAATCGTTTAAATTTATTTTAATTATAACCGAATGTGCGTCACCCTACGAAACAGCGTGCAAAGGGGCGAGTGTTGAGTCCCCCTTTTTTTTTTGCCTTTGGTGTACTCGAAATTTAACGCCCGAGGGGTACGCAAGCAAAGCAGGCAAACAGTAACAGAAGCAGGGGGGGCGCCCAGGCAGCAGGGACTGGGCTGAAATGTGAAAGGGTCGCGACCGAACAAGGAGCGGGCAGCGGGGCAGCTTGAATCATGCCGGCGCACAGCTCAAAAGTGTTGAGGAGGCAAACAGCAACAACGACGACACGCGGAGAGCTCACAGCTTTGAGCAGGGCACAGGCAACAAGGAACAGGCAACAAGGAACAAGGCAGCCTTGTCTCCATGTATGCCAGACCTGTTTCATTATAATTATGACCCTCATCAAAAATATTTGACTCAAGCGGTTTGTCGGCAGCAGGGTAAACGCAGCCCTATCCTACGACTCCGCGCTGCTCCCTGCCCCACTGCCACATTTTGCGACCCTTTTTTTGTTGCCTTCATAATTTCATTGAAGCATAATTTGAAAATGTACTCCGAACCCGTTGCCCGTTGCCCTTACAAATATGTATGTATATCTGTTTTTTTTTCTTTTCTTTTGCACAGCTAGTGCCAAAATAACGATTAACGTTGAGCCCAAATGGCATAGATCTTAGGGGTTGCACAGCCCAAGAACTAAGGGTTGCTCTCAGCCCCTGCCTGCATAAGTAATGAATGGTAAAATGCGTATGCGATTGGGATTGGGAATGGGAATTCGGAATGGGAATGCCAAATTGCTGTGCTCTGCCTAAGTTTTGACTTTGCCCCTTGGGATAGACGAGAGCTCACGCTTCTGATTGAGTGAGTGGAGGGGGCAGCAGAAGCGGAATCAGCAGCAGCTGGGATGCCGCTGTATGAAGGGTTCCATTACTGTATGTTGTTTTTTTATTTTAAGGCTTTTAGGTTTTTGCGGTTGCCATATCGTAACAAGGGATTTGTAGCATTTCCCAAACAACAACAACAGCAACAACTAATACGGAGGCCACTCCATATGCGACGCGTGGCAATGTCGGCGGCATATTTGTTTGTATTGGCCAACTGCTTTATAAATACACGACAAGAGAGGCGTTTGACCAGGCCGCAATTGGGCACTGGTGTGGTCACTGACCAGAGACCATTAAGTAGTTCCGACAACTCCCAACCACTTTCAATTAATGCCTTGCCTTGGCATTGCCCCTACTCCCTACACTCCACTCCCTTCTTGACTCTCTCTCTCTCTCTCGCTGTAGCCAATATGCTGTAAATTACAGAGACGGCATCGCCTCCTCCTCCTCCTCCTCGCCACTCGCAGGTAGCTGCCAATTGCTCCGACAACAACAACGCAGCCGAAGGCAATCAGCCACAAAACGAGGCGGCAACTGCCAGGCCCAGGCCCAGGCCCAGACCAAGACCCAGGCCGAGGCACTATGTCGGCGGCAGCGAGTCCAATGCAGTTCAAGGCAAGTAAATGCTAATACTAATTAATACCCTGTAAGGCAGCAAACAGGACGGCAAACCACTCTCTGGCATTTCAGTGGAAAACTTATTTACTAAGTGGCTTTCCAGCACATTTCTACACTTGAATTTTCACTCACTTCAACTTATTTACTAAGTGGCTTTCCAGCACATTTCTGCACTCGAATTTTCACTCACTTTACAACACTAAAATCTCGATTTGCTCTTAACAAGGTATTCCGACTGTCTAGCTACCATATTACACAATTTTATTTATTACATTTATAACATTCATCTCCCAAAGCTATTACCTTTTTTTTAAGCATTCGACGATTTTTATGTTCATTCGTAAACATTTTACGGGTTTGTTTAAGTGTTTAATAAATTCACAAAGATTGCCTAACATTAAAAACCCATTTATACATTCTATAAGTATGCATTTGTAGCTAAATATAAATTAAAACAATTTAATTGTAACTATGGCTAAATAGAAATAAAGCTTTAGTTACAAATTGAATAGCTATAATTAATGCATTTTGATTAATGATTAAAGCAAACCATTTTGCTTAACTATTATAAATCACTAATAAACTGTTGACAATATAATTTCCCTAATGATTAAGCAATTGATGATTTATATTTTGTTTATCATATATTTATAAAAACTTTTGCAATCGGGATACCCTTAAGCCGCTTGTGCAGCACTTGCAGGGCACAAAATGCTGCAAGTAAAAAAAGCAACAACAACAAAAAGAGTCTCTGTCTTTGCTGCTTGCTCCCTGCTGGTTGCCTCATGCTGCCTGCCTCATGCTGCCTGCTGCCGTTTGCATCGTTTCACGTTCCCCACACAATAAAACTCGACATGTGAACAACAATATTATCAACGTCATGGGTCCCGGGATGCTTGCCGGACAGACGGACGTCTGAAAGTGCCGGAGCCTGGGACTGTGCCTCAGAGGCTGCCTGCTTAGTTGGTTGCTGTTGTTGTTGTTGTTGTTGTTGTGTGCCCTTATACGAAAGGGCCACAGCAATGAGGTTCCCTTATACCAGCAGAGACTATGTTTTGTGTGCGCTTCGTTATTGTTTCCATGTGTGCGCCTGTGTCTGTGTGTGTGATTGTGTGTGTTTGTGTGTGTGAGTATCTATGTGCCTGTGTTTTCAGCATAACCCCTGGGGATTTCGAGCGTGTAATGTATGCTTTTCATGTTTTTTTTTATGCCATTGTTTGGTCAGAGTTTTTCCTATGTTTTTGTTAGACAGCGACGCCATCTACTGGCGAACCAACTGACTAAACGACTAAAGGACTGACTGACTGACTGACTGACTGACGGCCTGACTGTCTGACTGACTGTCTGACGACATGTCCTGCAAACACGTTTTGCGTTTTTCTGGCCCAAAATTCAAATGCAGACAGCGCTCAAAAAATATAATAAAAACAACAAAACTAACTACAATGAAAAAAGGCAGTCAAAGTTTCGTTGCGAGAGTTGTGTTAATTTATTTCAACTCTTTTTCATATTTTGTGCCCACTCACTGATTGCGCTGCCAGCCCCTTGCCACATGGCTATCGTCCTCTTCTCTTCTCTCCTTCTCCTTCTCTACCTCGATCAGTCCCGTCCCATCCACTCTCTTTGGTGTTCCTACCTCTTTTTGCGGTGCTTTTGTAATTGCACAAAATGTGTCCGCAGACGTGAAGTTGCCGCTTCTTGCGGCCCCTTTTTTAAGTCACTTTGGCAGCGACTGCAATAATCCTGTGCAGGGATTATAGATACATACATATATATTCATCTGTTTATATGTGTGTGTGTGTGTGCGTAAGCCTATTATTTTTGAGCGTATTTATAGATTTTCGATCAGATGCGTTGCTTTTTTATTTGAAAATAGTTTTCAAAGCACATTGAAAATTAAGCTTGCTAAAAGCTGAATGTTTGCTGAGAGCTCTTTTAAAGTTGCAAGTTGTAGAATTATTTGGTTTATAGATTGTTGACTAGTTTGAAAGCGCATTGAAAATGAAAGCTGGCTTTTTACATTGAAAGCTTGCTTAAAGCTCACTTAAAGCTGCAAGTTGTTGAATTATTTTGTTTATACATTTTTGATAAAATGCTTTGGTTTTTTATTTGAAAATAGTTTTGATAGTGCATTGAAAATGAAAGCTGGCTTTTTACATTGAAAGCTTGCTTAAAGCTCACTTAGAGCTGCAAGTTGTTGAATTATTTTGTTTATAGATTTTTGATAAAATACTTTGCTTTCTCATTTGAAAGTAGCTTTTAGTTTGAAAGCTTGCTTACAGCTGAAAGTTGTTTAATTACTTTGCTAAAGCTGCGCTTTGAAGCTAGTTGTAAAATAATTAAACTAACTTGAATATTCTTTCGTTAGATTAATTCGAAGAAAGGCCTTTATCTTTAAGCTAGCTTCAACTTAATCACAATGGACCTATTCTGGTGTATTAAAGCTGCAACTTGATTTCCCATTCACCGCCTAGCTGTCATTAGCTATCAGCAGGAGTTTGAGCACTAATGTGGTGACTTAATTACTTGAGTGCGCCTTCTCCCCGCTCCTCGCTCCTCGCGCCGCGCACATCCTTTCTTTCCGAGTGATGTGGCAATAACAAGCACAAAAGCCACTCAAGTAATCAAGTTCTGCAGAGGTGAAAATGTTGATTAATGTCTGTGGGATTAATTACAGCTAATTGTTATAAATATCAGCGACAAGACATGACGAGGTGTACAAGTAAAAGGCTGCCGCAGGAATTTGTTACTAAATAATCCATTTCGTATGCCACAGTGAATTGTGCGCAGCTGCGTGAGCCCGAGAGGTGAGGAGAGGGCAAGGGGAGCGGGGGATAGGGCGGCCATTTGGTATGGATAAAGTAACAAATATGCTTAATAAATAAACAAGCGCAAATAACAAAAGGCAAAGGCGACGCCGACGCCGAGAGCGGAATGAGGATGTGCCACGTATAATTACGTAGCTGACACCTTTTGTCCGGTTTGGGGTTGAACGCTCAAGGAGGGTTGCCATCATCAATTTGCCGTAAGAGGCCAGCGAGTGCGAGTGCGAGGGAGAGGGAGAGGCACAGGGATAGAAAGACCGTGCAAAGGAATACAAAATTATTTGCGTTAAAGTTGCTGAACAAACAGGAAACCCAAATGGGAAAGTCGCAAAACGAGAGGGGAGAAAACACGGAAATGCCGCAACAGCAGCAGCAGCAGCAGGGAGGGTTGCCCTGCCGAGTCAGGCAGCAGGAGGATTGCGTGTTCCTAGGGGAGGATGGCCAACAACAGCAAAAACCCAAGGGACAAAATTGGAAATTCGACGTAGTCGTAATCGCAGTGTCTGTGCTCAGCATATTAAATGCTAATTTTCATTTGATTGAGTGCATTTTATAGCTATACGCGGACCCGCACCATGGTCCTGGTCCTGCTCCTGGTCCAAATACCGTGATTCATTGTCCGGCTCAACGAAGCGTAAATCGCAAAACACAAAAATACGAGAGGGCGAAAAAATCCAAGTTAAGCAGCATGAAAACTAATTGATTAGCGGATTAATTTTTGGACAATGTGTCAAAAGCAAAATCCGCCAAAACAGCTGCCAAAAAAAAAAAAACGGAAGTCAAAAGTCGTCAAAGAAGAAGAGTCAGAAAAGCATAAGAGGGCAGCGATTGTACGCTCAATTCGCTCAATTCAGCTTCAAGTGGCAGATACCGATTCAGATACTTCAGCTACAAACATACATACATATACATATATATGTATATGCATATTTTGTATATTGAATAAGAACCGAAACATGAATAAATAAAATGCCAACAGTTGCCAAAGGCATGCGAGCTGCGTAGTCAGAGTAGTTAGGGGGGGGGGCTAAAGCAGTACAAATATATGCTTGAAGCAAATGGAAATCCAGAGAGACATACACACACACACACACACACATACACACACACGACTCTGGCACACGATTGAGCGGACAGAACATGAGAAATGGGCATGGGACGTGCACAGTGGGTGCAATAACATTTGCAATTGCATTTTATGTACAGCAAATGTAAAATGAAAATGTTAAACTAACAATTTGTATGCTAACCTTACCTAAAGCTCTTTTAACATAACCTTCAAATGAGAGTGAGAGCTGTGTAAGCTGTTTAACTCAGTCTGTTTGATTTAACATAAGCTAGCAATGTTAGTAACAGCGCATCACTGCTGTTAACACAGTTTAACATTTTTTCAGCTGTTATTTTTTTTTACAGCGCAAATAGATTAATTTAATTTTGTATTCCATTTATTCATTTATAACTTTTTAATTTTAAAAATGTTTTGTTTTAAGATTTTTGTAATTTTTAATTTTTTGTATTCGAATAATTTGTTTATTTCTCTGTTTATTATTCGATTTATTTGGTAGTTATTTTTTTAATAATTATTTAACAAGATTGTTTGTTTATTATTAAAACATTTAAGCCTAACATTTTTTCTAGGTTTTCTACACCTTTCACAAAATACATTTTTACATTTTTTATTATTTTCAGGCTGCCCCAATTTATATTGGTAACAGCTGCTTAAACCTAACCAACAAATTAGTAATTAGTATTTAGTAATATAAGTGTTGTACATATTTGTAACTTTTAAAAGTTACTTCGCTCAAGTCAAATTAAGTAATAAACTTCATTTTACAAGCTTGCCAGCATTTTTAATTGCAGTTGGCTTATCTGATTGCGTTTTTAACCACTGTCTTGGCTTGGCCAGAACCAATGTGCAGTTGACTGTGCGGCGATATTTTATATGCTGTTTGGCATGCAAATTGTGTGCTGTTGGGATGACTGCCTCCGCCTCTGCTTCTGCCTCAGTCACTGCCACTGGCTGTTTTTATGCATTGGGCTTTGGGCTCTGCGCGTTTCCAGTTCAATGCACAAATACACAAGCTGGCAAAAGGCAGACCAAGGCAGACACGAGACGACGAGACACAGCGGCAGCCCGAGACGCATTTCAATGGATGCGATGATGGCGAAAGGGGTAAACGAAGACGAAGACGACGTCTTCAGTTACAAGAGTGGCAGAGCGAGTGAGAGAGTGAGAGGGGAGCTTTTAGCTGATGCATATCTAAAAGCATATTAAGAGTCTACAACAACAGCTACGTATGCTTGGTAAGTGTGTAAAATGATCAGCAAGGCAAGTTGCAAAATGCAGCAAAGCAGAAGGAAGTGTAAAGAGAAAGGAGTGAAGAGCAGAGCAGCAGCAGAGACAGAATGGCAGGCCAGTCAGTCTCTGTGTGTGTGCTTGTGTGTGTGTGTGGTTTGCACAAAGCGCCGGCAACAGCTTAAGAGTATAGATATGAGCGCATGCATGTGCGTGTGTGTGTGTGTGTGTGTTGTTCTCCTGGACAGACAAAAGCTGGTGTGGAGTAGGGCAACGTGCCAGGCAAGACAACAACGGCATTAAGCATTCACAAGCTAAGTCCGGGGGGGTTTGGGCAGGGCAAGGGGGAAACAACACAGGGCCAACAAGAGGCAAAAGAAAGACACAACACACACACGTACACATTACATAGGTAAGGAACAGGGCGCGTCCGTGTCGCACATAAAACTGATTGCGGTGAACTATGCGAATGTTTTAAGTGTGTTGCCAACAAGCACACACACACACAAGTACATACAGACATATGTACATATTCATACATATGTACATATATGTGCGTTGTATTGCCAGCTAGTTTTGTTGTTTTAGCTCCTCAGCAGAAAGCTGTGTGTTATGTAACTAGAAACAAAATCAAAGCAGCAGGCAATTTAATTTCCAAAACTATTCAAGAGCAAATTGTCCGATTGAGTAAGTTTTGAGTAGCAAAAAATACCTTTTATAAGCAAACAGTTAGCTGAGTACTCTTTAAGCTGGTCTCGCCATTCGAAAGCAGATCAAAATAAAATCCCATCATTTGGCAAGTTTCCAATAGAGCCAAAGCACAGAACAACAAAATACCTTCCATGGGGCATTTCAGTAGCTGCTTAAGAGAGTTAACAAACAAAATTCCAAAGCTGATCAAAATAAATCTCAAGTCACACAATTTACTCACAAATTGATTAGTTGTAATCGGCGGCACCCACACACAAGCTGCCACAGAGAAATAAGAAGAAAAAAGAAACAACGCTCAATAATAAAAGCAATTCCATTCCACACACACACACACACACAGAAACATTCCGCATTTGAGATTGTGCCATGCGCCGTGCCAGAAATAAAATCTATTGTCTGCCAAAAAGTTAACGCACTTTATTGCCATTGTGTGTTGGCTTGCTGGAGGGCAGGGGTGACGATTAGGAGGAGGGGGTGCCTTAGTGTTGTTGTGTGTGCGTAGAGAGCCGCTTCAAGCAGCGCCAAAGCTCATTTGTCAAGTGAGCTTCGCAACTTTGCGGCGTAGTCGAAACAGAGCAGCAACAAAAAAGAAGAAGAAGCACAAAGCCAACAGTGATTTATTATTGCAAGTGAGCCGACTAGGCGGATACCCTGCAAGCAGCTATAAGTTACTAAATATATATATTATTAAACTTTTTTTTTTATTATTTTTTGCATGGAGTAATTTTATTATCCTAGCGAGTCATAAGATCGATAATATATACTGCAAAATATATATACTCTATGAAGTGAAACGTTTCTCTTTCTGTGTGTTACATGCATGTTCATAGTTAAGAGTATGCCTCTTATATATTTGTGCAGGGTATAAACAGAGGGCCAGAGCAGAGTAGTTGGCCAGGCCAAAAGACAAGCCAAGCCAAGCCAAGCCAAGCAGCACAAAAATGTTGGCAATACAATATTTTGCCATTATGTCGAACAATAACAAGTCGACATAAGTAGATGCCGTACAAGCAGCAGAACAAGACCAAGAACAAGAAGAAGAAGAATCGAAAGAAGTAGAAGAAGAGAAGAAGTAAGAGGAGGACCAAGACGAAGCCGAAGCCGGGGCAGCAGGCCAGAGACCCAAGACCCAAGACCCACAGGCAACAAAAGCAAAGCAGGCAAAGAGCCAAGCGAATAGCTGCCAATTTCAGGCTTAAGTGTTCTTTTGACCCTCCCCCCCGCCCCCGCCACAGGCAGATAATGATGGGCACAGACGTTGCCACACAAGAGGGGCGAGCGCGATAGCGAGCGGGGAGGGCAAGAGCAAAGAGTAACGACGCATATGAAATTTAATACCACTTCACCTTTTTTCAGCCCCGTCTTCTTTTTTTCTGATGGCATCCGGCGCTCAGTTCTCTCCCCTTTCCCTGCCCACGACTAAAACCCCCTCTCACATTCAGGCAGATTGAGCGCTTTATTAAGCGCATTTAAAAATTATAAAGACGCATAATAAAATGCGTGCGTGTGTGTGTGTGAAAGAAAAGAGTTATGCAGCGTAAAAGCTGTGAAAATTTAAGGGGCATAAAAAAGAGGCCATTTCCCAAAAATGCCAAAAAGGAAACAAAATACGAATGCGCTCGCAATTGAGTCCGGAATTAATGAAAAAAAGCAGCAACAACAAAAATATATACATATTTCACATGAGCAAGCACAAACAATTTTCAAAACGACATGATTTTTCAGTGAGCACGAGAGTCAGGGCGAGGGGCAGCGAGCACGAGGGGAGAGAAGAAACAGCAGCAGCAGGGGAGTTGAATTGAAAAAGAAACTCAAACTCAAGCAAGCAAGCCAGCAGGCAAGAAGAAGCAAACAAAGAACAAGAACAAACTAAAGTATTTTTTGTTCTTTTCTTTTTTTTTTTTAGTTGTTGCTGTATTGCTGTCCCATAGCGAGAGAACGTGGCATGAATAGCAGCAGCAGCAGCAGAAGTAGAAAAAAACGTCAAATAAAAGCAAAGAGAGAGAGAGAGAAAAATTAATATTAAACAAAAAGCGGATTGCATGCAAGCAAGCAGCAGCGAGTAAGGAGCTTAAAAGCGAGAGGGAGAAGGAGGAAGAGCAAGAGCAAGAGCGAGCAAGCAGTTGTAGTTGCCTTAACGGCAGCAGCAGCAGCAGCAAGCAGTGATTAGGAGCCCTTGGCTGCGACGGCGCTCAACGAAACAACTGTCGACCTGTCGACTTGGTATCTTCTGTTGTCCCCCTCCCACCTCTTGCTGCAAGACAGCGCAGTCGAGTTGCTTAACTCCGGTGGCTGCTGGTAAGCTGCGGCTTAGCGCAAAAAAAGAAAATGAAAAAAAGAAGAAGAAGCAAAATGCATGCGAGCAAAGTTTTAAAATGCCATAAAAAGGCATTAAACACACGAAGCGAACAGCAGCAGAGGGAGGGGGCAGGAGGGGGCATGCGAGTGTGAAACTTGACGAAGCTCATTACCTATACATAGTATGTATGTATGCATGTTTGTATGCATGCATGTACATGAGTGTTTGTACAGAAGAGATACATATATGTATGTACATATACTCGTAATATAATTTATGCCACACTTCAAACGTCTGCCTGGCAACACCTGCCCCCAACCGCTCTGCCACTCCATCATCGCTAGATAAGCTGTTTGTTTTAATTAAGCCGCTGGCAAAGCTGCAAAGCAAATCGAAGCGGAAACATTTTCAGCACCATTAAAAATGCATTATAAATACCAGGGCTGCTCGCTTGGGAGGGGTGCAATTTATTTTGTTTTTTTTTTTTTTTTTTTTGGTAAACGACGTGTAAATGTGCATAAAGTGTGTATGTGATTAATTGCATGACAGCACACATACGTGTACAGAGGACACAGGAGACGAGATAAGGGGGGGTGCAACTTGCAACAAATTGCTGCGAGCTGGGATTCGCTGCGGGCTGGAAAATCAAAATGAAATCAGCATAAAATTGCCAAAACGGCAGCCACAAAGCAGATGACGACAAGAGATACAACAAAAGATACGACAAAAGATACGATGAACACAAAAAAAAATATAATAATACTAAAGATGACAGCGTGAGCAAAGCACGATGAGCACGAATATTATAGTATTTGATATAGGACTGATTAGTAATATAAGTCTGCATTTATAAAATAGACTTTTAAATGTGTAAAACATTATTACTGTCTGCCTTGAAAGAAGTTTCACATCTCTTTTAAAAGCTAAAATATTGTAACGGCTGCATACATGAAAAAGATGCAGCGGGCAGCATGAAAAGGCACGAGGCTCACAAACATTGAACAAAAAGGCGTTTTTTTTGAAAGTTTAATTATTCATTTGTATTTATTTAATGTCGACTAGAGACAGTTTTTTAGTCTTTTATTAATTTTCTTATTAACAAACTAATTTCATAAAATTTCTTATTATTAAAGTCACTGAAGTCTGAAAATCGCTGAACCGGAGCGAAACTGTGAACCGTTTATAGTTGGGTACATTTACAAGGTCTTGTCTTAAAGATTCTTGTTCACGCGCTCATCGCTAATTTGAAATGTTGCTCACGCTGCTGTCTGCTAAGTGGCCATGTCCATAAACTGACTGCATAATGATGTTGCGGCCGTCGACAACTACAGCAGCAGCAGCAGCAACAGCAGCGGCAGCAACAACAACAACAACAACAAGTGGCACACACACAGCAACTGCTGCACATACATATTTCACTCACGAGACGCGAGCCTCGTTGCAAAAAGGCATTTGAAAAATTGCAATTGAAACTAATTCAGTTAAGTGCAAGAGCGGAGCAGCTGGCAGCGAGAAGAGCGAGGCCAGAGAGCAGCAGTGGCCAGTGAACGAGTCTAGGAGTCCGTCCAACTGGTTCATAATTCATGAGCGAACTGAATCGCTGCATGCCCGCTGTGAAACAAGTTGCACGTAAATTTCTTAGCTGCACAACAAAAATAATAAAAGGAAAACAGAAGGCAACGATTTTTGCAGTGTGTGTGTGTGTGTGTGTAAAATTAACACTGCGACTTGCAATCAGCTCAGTTGTCATTATTTTTATTAATTTAATCTCCGTTTACAGGCAAGTCAACCAGTTAAGCATTTGCGTGTACTCCCCTCCACATTCCCCACCCCACACCCCCCTTGCAATTCCCGTTTTGGCCTGCAGTTTTTCCGCTTGACTAAATTTATTAGCGCAACAATTTTATTGATTTTTTTCTCTCCATTTTTTTGCGGCTTGTGCGCAACAAATTTGTTATAGCAAATAATTGCAGTAAAAATTTGTTGACTGCTTTACAGTAATTCGCTAGCTTTATTTTTTGCTTTTTTTCGTTAACAGCTTAAGTTGCTGATTTGAAGCGCTTACCTAATGAAGCGCAAATTTGAAACTATTAAATATAGTATAAATAACGCTCTGCGTGTATAATTACAAATGCAATCAATTTGTTCAGCTATTTGCATACTTATTAACGTAAACGTAAATAACGATTGTAAAAAATAAATGAAGATCAAAGCTATCGACCTTTGTTTCGTTTAGAAGCTTGCGTTAAATGCATCTCTCTTGTATCTTTTCTACTCAATGGCGCCGCTTTTAGTGCTCACGCGCTCTTTGTTGGCTTTATTACATGCGCAACCTCAAGAGCTTATGTTAATTTGTAAAACGCATAAAGTTTGAACTTTGAGTATTTGTTGCGTAAAGCTGCGAACTTTGAACAGCGCCAAGCTGTAAATTAGCACATTCGTTTCTCTTAGCATTGATCTAACCGAAGAGTATATTTCCCCTACGTATTGTTAATCTGTCAATCAGCACACTTCAAAGATTTGGCACATCTTTGTGTAAATGTGTGTGTTGGTAAATTTTGTCTGTGTGTTCTTTGCTCTCGCTCATAAAAAAGTAAGCGCAAAATATAATCATAAAATATTTACACAAC
This sequence comes from Drosophila maculinotata, assembly GCA_035045305.1. Taxonomy (NCBI): domain Eukaryota; kingdom Metazoa; phylum Arthropoda; class Insecta; order Diptera; family Drosophilidae; genus Drosophila; species Drosophila maculinotata. The sequence goes on from JAWNPD010000387.1 coordinate 12,383,748, forward strand.
TTATTTGTGTGGCTCGTAAATTTGTGTTTGTTTCGTATTTTTATTTTTATTCCTTTTGCTGCAATGCGTTGTTTAAATACAATAAATACTTCAGTTTAAAACGAGAAGAAACAAAAACAAAGCAACGCTGCAATTGGCAAACAAAAACTGCAGGCAATAACAAAGCACAACTGTTAAAGGAGTGGGGGCGAGTGCGGGTGGCGGGGGGTAACACGAGGTGTCTGTTTTCACAGCCTTTTTGGCATTGTATGTGTATATGGGTGTGTGTGTGTGTGTGTGTGTGTGTGTGCTTTGCCTTCTCTTTCTGCCGCTTGTTTGCCCAGCCAAGCGATGAGACTTGTAGCCTCAAGTGTTGTTGTTTTTGGTTCTCACTCTCTTTAAGCCTTAGCTAATTTGCTTGGCGCGCCAATTGAGATGGCGGCAGCGCAGTCGACGTTGACTGCACTCAAAGCGCAACAAGCTAAAACAAAATAAAAAAAACAAAAAACGATAAAAAAGCAACAAAAACGCCGTTGCGCAATTTTCAATTGTGCACGTCAAAAGTGTTAAAACGGCACGCGATTTATTGCACATGCCGTTTGCACATGGGTGTGTGTGTGTGTGTGTGTATGTGAGTGCTTTTTTCAGTAGCCGCCGTCGCTGCTGCGTCTTAGATGCGCTTAATTAGACAGTGACTGCAGGCAGCGACGCCGACAGCGGCAGCGACGGCGACGGCAAGGCTTCAGCTTTATTGATTTACGGCCAGCAATCAAGTGTGAAATTGACTTTTACAAAAATGTGCCCCCCTCCGCCCCTCTCACCCTCTGCAGTGAAGCGTGTAACTATTTGTTGTTGCTTTTCAAAATATGCAATGGTTTTGTGCATTTTCTTTTAAGCAACTTTGTCATGATTTATATGCGGCTCATTAATCTCACGCCGCTTAAACGCGTTTTTAGCACGCTCAAATGCGAAATGAAATCAAAGTGCCTGCCATAAATAAAAAATGTCAATAGAGTTGCTTTGGAATTTTCAAGCCAGTTTTTTTTTCTGTTGAGAGCCGTTCCATAAGTTTGTAAACTGAACGAAAGTTGAGCATAAATCACAGGCAAGCAACCACAGCAAGCATCATTTGTATAAGCTTTATGCGGGTGGGACTTTCTCTCCCACTCTCTAAAATTGACTGCATGTTTACGCATGAATCAGCGCATTTCCGTTTTGTCTTTGCTTAAATATCAAATTACTGCATTTGCACGCTCTTCATCTTTGAAAGCTTAATGTGCAAGAGCAGTTGTCCGGCTTCAAGTGTGAGCTGACCAGCTGACCACCAATCAAAAGAGAGCGCACCAAAACTTTAAAATGCAACACTAATTTGAGTTTGCCCCCACAGTTGAAATTGTTGTTGCTGTTGGCTCGTTGTCGAACTGGGTCTCATAAATTACAGCAATTATGTTAATGCACCCAGTCGCTCTGTGAGAAACCACAGCATCGAGAGTTGAATGTCCATATTAAGCAATTTGCTATAAAAAAAAGAGTAAAAATACCCAGTGCCAGAGGTCTTTTGTATTGAATTGTATGTGTGTATTTGTATGTATTTGTATATATATTAATAATTTAGTCGGTACACGTACACAATTATCACGCAAATAGTAATAATAATAATAATAAAGCCAAGCATAATAATCATACAAGCTAATGATTATAATGATAATCAGGCAAATAATTGCAAACAATTGGCAATTTAATAAAATTGCACAATGCCAAATGCATTCAAATTAAACAATTTACAGAGACCTCCCAGCTGACCGCACCCCCAGCCCCCCCTTTGGTAAATAAATAAATGCACAGATTAAAGCTTAATTTTTTTTATGAAATCGAAAATGTTAAGAAGTAGGGGAATATGCAAATTGATAAAAAACAACGCAAAAAAAATTCATAAGAAAATACATAAATAAATACCGCAGAAATTTAAAATAATATGGCATAATCTTTTTATGTCCATAAAGCTTAAGCCGAAGCGGTTAAATATTTGCCCAAGGGGTATATCTATTTGTTCAGTGTATATGTAACAGCTGTTAATAAAACATAAAGTAAAGATCATTTAACATTTCCCACTAACATTTGCTCTCAACAGATTTCATGCCATATCAGTCAGCTTTATATGGCAAGCAACTCACTCTTACAGGGCATTTTCAAAGTCGCGTTACGACTTCTCTTTCGCCCTCGCGTTTCTGCTTGTTTTATTTACAGTCCGCCTGGTCTCAAGCAGCGACCGCATAAAATCAACAAAAGCTGGCGAGTATCATGTGCGAGGCGGGGTAGCAGCGACGCCGCCAAATAAAGTATCATAAAAGATATCAAAATAAATATGCGAGAACAGCAGCAGCAGCAGCGGCGCCAGCAGCAGGCCGTAAAAGCTTTGCTCAGTAGCAGCAGTTCACAGCAGGCGCTCTCAGTATGCTGCTGTTGTGATTGTTGTTGTAGTTGCATGCAGACAACAACAACAAAAAAGTGCTTAGCTCGGTATTTAGTGAGGCCGCAGTCAGAGGGGACAAGGCAAACAGACCAAAGCCACAAAAGAGAATTGTTCACAGCTAAGAGAGCGAGGGGGGAGAGAGAGAGAGAGACAACAGATGCCAGTTTTGAAAAGCATGCTTCGCTTGATGGACTATTCCAAAGCCTACCCACCACCACTAGCACCACCTGCCCCCCCTCCGCACAACTCAACGCCACGCCCAGTCGCATCAAAAGCATAAGAAGCAGCAGCAAAAAGGAGACAACGCCAAAAGCAACAACTCCAACAAGACAAAATAAATGTGCAATAACAAAAGAGCCAAAAGAGACCAGCCACAAAAGCCGCTGGCAAAATAAACAAACAGTTTGAATTTTATGAGATACACGAAAAAGCCAAGCAATAACAACAACAACAACAACTCACACATCTACGGTATACATTTTGTATGAGTCTTGTTCATTTTGTGTTTGCTTATGGCTAAAAAAAAAAAAATAAAAAAAATTTATATATTACTGGAAAATCATCAATGGCGCCACTTTCAAAGAATAACTTTGCAAAGTCGAAACTATTGTTAATAAAGCAATTATATCAGCGGGGCGCTCTTTTACGTTAATATAAACAATAAAGATTTCAAATGTATTCAAACTAAATCAATACGAATGAACGCTATAATTTATATTTATTCATTTATAATCAATGACGAAATCGCTTATGGAGAACTCTCAACATTTGCGTAGATCAGCGATATCTACCTATAAAATGTTATTACTGTGAAATTTACTAATAAATATTTGAAAATAATTGTTTACAGGAAATTTGCCTGATTAACCATATATGTGTGTATTAAATCGAACATTTATATTGGCGATTTCACGTTCAGAAGTCTATAAACATGAGGCTTTATAAGGAGGAATAATAGATTATTTTAAACAAGTGTATAAGCAAAACTAACATGAGTCTGTTATGTAAATGTAAGTTAAGCTGTTAACAGCACTTTAACAGCATCAATTTAACATAAATTTAACAGAAATCAACTCTTTTTTTATTAACATAATTCTGTTAAAAAGCAAAACATAACTAACATTTGCAAGTTATGTTAAGCAGCTGTAAATAAAAGGCTTGCAATTAAACCACTTTAACAGCAATCAACTCTACTAGAGCATCTAATCTTCGGCATGATAATCGCAACATTTGCTTCCACATTTCTAAATTATTTTTTTGTTGTTTTTGTTTTGTTTGTTTGATTACGCTGCTAAATTAAATTTAGCGCATGGCGTTTGCGTGCTGCTATTTTTGGCCTCAAATGACGGCGCGTGTAGCGATCACAATTTAGATACAGATGGATACAGATACAAATGAAAAAAAAAAACAGAAAACATACATAAATATATTTATGTTAACAACGCACATTTTGGCATTTATCCAGAAATGCGGTTAGACGCATATAAGATCTATGTGAATGATCGCCATTTGAAAGGCATCGTCAATTAGCATTGAAAGCTTGGAGAATGCCAATAAAAAAACGAAAAAAACGTTGAAAGCTCTTTAAATCGTTCACACAATGTTCGGTATTCATATTTCGAAATTTTCGTAGGAATATCAATGAAGAGGTTTGATAACATCAAACTGTTATTAGATCATGTTCTGGTTTTATAAACTCAATATATGAAAATGACTCAGCTATAGATAGTTGGCTAGCTGAGCTTGGGTAACAGACAGTGGGTGCGAAATGTGTGACAAATTGAATGATTTAATTATGTGCATAGCGTAACGAATTTATGGCAATCGATTTATTTGTAATTGCGAAATTATTTACATTCCACACAGCGAGTTATTTTAATAATTACACATTTTTCGATTTTTTATTTGTGTTATTAGTTACACGGTTTTTGTGGTTGTTGTTGTTTTGTTGATTGCTTATCAGCAATTGTTTGCATTTCATTTTGAATTTGTTGCTGTCAGGCGAGATATGCGCAAATAAATATTAATTACGTTTATCGGTTTTTTTTTTGTGATTCTCGCATTATTTACACGCCATAATTAATTGTTTTTATTTATGCACATTTTATGCCGGCCAATAATGAATTAGTGGCTATCAAATGCGAACACACCTCCCCCCCCATACCCCACCTCACAACCCGCAAAAACTGACAGTTAAATTGAGTTATCTGCGTTTGGAAAATGTCGCACGACTGGGCAAAAATTTACATCAAATTAAACTTGTTCAAAATGTTTTTTTTTTTTTTATTTTATAAAGCTTTCGTTTTTTCTTAGTTTTTTTTTTGCGTTTTGTGCGCCCACACAGCGTTGAGATATGCAAATGTGGAGCTTTGTAGCTGTAGTTGTATCTGTAAATTGTATCTGTGTATCTGTATCTTTGTATCTGTATCTGGGCAGCATTAATTAATTATCAAAGCAGTCAATTAACATCGCTGTGTGCTTGTCCCTGGGCTGTGCCTGGCCTGTGTGTATCTCAAAGATACTCGCCACAAGCTCAAAGTCAATTTTCGCAGATACTTTGAAAAATACAAAAAACGAAAAGCAAAAAATAAACAAAACAAAACAAAACAAATACAACAAACACATCATCACAATCAATTTTCCTCCGTTTCTTCTCGTCGCGTCTCTTCGTGTCGCTGGGAATTAAGTTTTTTGCAGCAATTTTTATTGTTGTTGTTGTTATAAATTGTTGTTGTTGCTTGGCCCACATTATCTAGTTGAACGTTGAACGCTTTCGTGCCTCTGGTGTTTTTTTTTTTTATATTTTTTAGTCTTTTTTTTTTGTCTACATGTGTTTAGCGTGTTCAAAAATTTGCTTTTTTAATGACGCTCTTGTTGATTGCGGCTTGTTTGTTTTTACTAAACCCGCCGTATCATGTTGCCACCCCCCAACCCTCGCCCCAGCCCGCACGGCACCATCTTCAGGCGGCCTTTAACATTCGTTTATTATGAAATGTTGTACAAATCTTTACTGTGTACAATTTCGCAAAAGTTTTTAATGTTCAATTTATTTGCTGTCGGGTGTTGATTTTTGATTGTTTTTAGTGGAAAAATTTTGTGGTGACTTAAACAATTTTAAATTGTTATTGATTAGACACAATTCGCATATGTACAGTAGAAATATTTATTATTTATAGAGCATATTTTTTTATATTTATTTTTAGCCTGCAGCCTGAAGAAAGATTTCTGGCATCACTGTGTCCAATTTCCCTTGAATTCCATGACTTGGAATGAATCCTCAATACGCTTAACTTGGTTATTAGATTTGCATTTATTACTTGAGCACTGACAGCGCATTTGTGATGTTCGCTCATGCGGAATTGTAGTCGATTTTTGCTCGGCCGTTTTCCATATTTTGTATCTCTGTCAGTTTTGCACAATTGAAATCGGCTACAGCTGAAAGTACGCTTTCAATTTGCATGGGCGTTTGGAAGGAGGGAAACGAACAAACGTCTGTCACTGTCAGACATTTATGAGAATTGAACAAATCAATTTGCTCTAATCGTGTCGCCGAGGCGGGGCCCTGACAAATGGCAAACTAAGTGACTGCTCCGTGTGTCTCTGAGACTGGTATATTATGAGACATATCTGCATAGAATCCATAGGAGTGCCACTTGGTTCAATTTCAATCACTTTATATTCCCATTTTGTTAACAACAGTTTGATGAAGTTGACATTTTATTCAGTTTAATGTTATAAAGTATTAAAGTATTTAAAGTTTTATTTATTATTTATTTATTTGATCATCTTATCATTCTAGTGTAACATATAATATTTATGGCAAGAACAAAAACAGTTAGTACTCGTTATTATTTCTTATCGTTGTTATAATCCTTTATTCTGACATTGTATTTTAAATTGTATTTAATTAAATGTACAGATATACAAATTATTTATATATAATTTATTATTATTATTTGGTTTTTATTTGCGGTTTGATTATTTATTTATTAGACATTATTTAATTTGTTGTTTGATTTATTTTTATTTTATATATATTTTTAAGCTCTTTGATTTATTGTGGTTTTTATATTAGACTTTTTTTATTATCCTATTCTTGCGTTTAGTTTTTAAAATGCATACTGCGAAATTACGATGCAGCTGTAAAAATTATATGCTTATAAGGTATTCAATTTGTATGCAACATATTTATTGCATTACAATAAAAATATCATCTTAAGCATTTGCTTAACATTTAAACTGTCAGACTGTTGATTAAATATATAAATATAAATCAAAAGTTCTACAAGTGATTAGACAGTTACTAACACTGCCAAGAAATGACAAATTTACAGTTAACAATTGTATGTAAAATACAAATATTTACAAAAGTTTATAGCAAAAACATTCATTGCTAGCTTGTGCTTCACACTTTTCATTTAATCTTAAGCTTAACAGCATTTGTTTCACAATTTGACTTGTTAATTAAGTGCAGCAAGAAACTCATGAGCACAGCAAACAAATGATTAGACACCAAAGCCGAACGCTAAGTAACTATAATTACTGCTATACTGTATACTGTCTATATGAGCATGTACATGGAATGTTTTGTCAGCCAATTGACACATTTGTAGCGTTGAAATTGTTATCGTCGCAACGGCGTTCAGAACGGTGGCAACAGCAACAACAACAGCAACAACAACAACACAGGCCAATTACAGTTTTGCAGAAAAAGAAAAATAAAGGCAGCTAAAGCTCCCAGAGCGCCAACTAAAAGTCAGTTAACATGTGCACATGATTGCATGTGTGTGTGTGTGTTGGAGTAGCTGTGTGTGTGTGTGTGAGTGTTTGTGTCTTGTACAAGTCTTGACTGCTGCTGCTGGCAACTTTTACCAGCGTCGACTCCGACAGTGTGACAAATTATTATTGTGAGCTTGTGTTTGTGTGTGTGTGTGTGTGTGTATAAAGCATGCATATGGGCAATAGGCAGTGGCGGTGGCAGTGGCAGGCAGCGGGGCAAGCAGCGGGGCAGGCAGTCAGCTTTTGGCCTGTCGCTGGCGGCGCTGCTGGTGCTAATGACCGTAACTAAGTTGGCGTCACGATTGTGCGCGCCACTGGTAGCAGCCCCTATAACCCCCCCTCCCCTGCTATAGCCGGCACTCAAGCGCACCCCTTCCATCATCGTCATCATCATCATCAATGTTGCTTTTGTTTTTGGGCTTTGGCTTTGCGGCTGTTGCCCATTTGTGTAAAGCATTTTTAATGTTATGACCGAGAGCGCGTCTAATAGTCGCTTAATTGTGCTGCTCTGTTACTGTTGTATCTATCGACTGTAGTATCTGTATCTGTAGCTGTATCTATATATGTAGCTGTAGCTGTAGCTGTAGCTGTTGACTAGACGCTTTGTTGTTGTTTGGCTTGAGTTCGGTTTCATTATGCATGTTTACAAAGCGTTTAACGCAGTTCGTTTACTTAATTGTATGACTGTGCAAATAAAACACAACAGCGCCGCATCTGTCAGATACATTTGAATAGATGCCAAAAAGTACACAATTTTCAGGCAGTTTGAATAATCAGTTTAAACACATTAAACGCCCTGAATATCAAATTCTTATATTCGTGGTTTCTTTTTAATTTCATTTGATATGATTGGGAAAATAAGTTGAAGAGGCAATAATATGATTTAAGTTAATTTATTAATTAATTGTTTTATATTATTTATATTACATATTAGAAATTTGTAATATGTTAAAATTATATTTTTATATTTCCTGGCAAGAAAATGTAAATATTATTATTTTATTCATTTGTGCTTATACAAAATTTGAATAGCAGCCACTATAATTATTTGAATATTCAAATTAACTCCAAAACCAAAGAGCTCTAATTTGCCAGCAGCCACTGTACATTACTTAATTACTGTTGATAAATACATACTTATGAACATATGTATGTCATTAAGAAAATAAATGTCTTTATAATAAACGCACACAGGACACACACACACAAACACACACACACACACACACACACACACCTTATGCTTACTTCAAATTTCATAATTTGAACTGAATGCAAAACACGCCCAGGCAAAAAACTTTCTACAATGAGAGTGAGCTAGAATAAGACAGAGCGAGACAGAAAGAGAGAGAGACAGAGAGAGAGAGAGTGTGAGTTAGAGAAAAGGGGAGCAGAGTTACGTATACGTGTGCTTCTGGCCTCCCCCCCCTCTCACTGCTGCTGCACACTGTTTGTTTATCGTTCGGTCGGTCGTTCGGTCGGTCGGTTCGTCGTTCGCTTGTTCGTACTCGTACTCGTACTCAAACATGGCCGTCGCTGCTGGTTGCTGCCGCGCCGCAGGCTTCATTAGGCAGCGTGATTCCTTTTTCATTTGTGTATTTATTTATGCATGTATTTTCCGTGTTCGTCCCTTTTGTTTGCCATTGCTGCAGACGACGACGACGACGACGCCCCTTTTTATGGGAATTTCTCTCATTGTGCGTGCACTTTAAAATTCGTAATAATAATAAAAACTCAATGAGCCGTCATTTGCCTGTCACCACAACGACTGAATGCACACACACACATACACACACACACACAGAGCAGCAAGAAGCATAATTCCCTTAGGAAGAAAAACTTCCCACGTTTAATCAAAATTTAAATACCCAATTGAAATTGTTAGCCATAAATAAATGAACAATAATAATACATGAACGAAAATAATTATTTAAAATAAAAATAAATTATAAAAATCTAATATCAAGCAAAATATTATAATAGAACTACCAAAAAAAAAAATATATAAAAAAAAACATCAACAAAAATTGAAAAAAACTTAAAAATGTTTGACATGTTTTTTAGTATGTTTGGACATGTTTGTACATATTTGTTGCCAAATTGCTGCGCAGCCGCTTGTCAATTTAAACGGTGGCAAAGAGGGGGTATTTATAAACAAAACCCCCATTTAATTACAAATCGGCTTAAAATCAAACACCTTAATTGGCATTAACTTGAGGCAAGCACAAACAACAAATAAATACAAAAAAGCAAAATGAGAAAAAAAAAAAAACATACAGCAGCAAGCGGCAATTAATCAAACTGGAAATCAATTTACTCTCTTGCCCGCTCTCTCTCTCTCTCTCTCACTCTATGGTCTTGCTGCCAACTATCTCGCTCGCGCAGCAGCGACTTCTTTTGGGATTTATAGCATGCCACATTAAACAAATATACACATGTACACACACACACACACACACAGAGACACACGCATACATACATACATATATAGTGTGTTTGGTTAGGTTTTTGCTTACTTGCCTTTTTATAAATCCAAAATAATCGCAATTTCTGCTGTTGATATGCTCGTTCCTGCTTCATAGGCGACAGCATGCAGCCGTTGTTGGATTGCTGTTGTTGTTGTTGTCGGTGTAAGGGGCAGAGAGTGGTGAGTAAGTGAGTCGAGTCGAGTCGAGTGGAGTGGAGTTGAGTCGAGTGGAGTGGTGGAGTAAGTGAGTGAGTGGGGAGAGCAAGGTGCGAACGAGGATTTTCGTTGGATGACGATGCTTGCCGGCCTGCTCGCACAGCGACCCTTGCACTCGCGTGCGACAGAGAGCGAGGCGACAGAGAGTGAGAGCGAGCGTGCGGCCCGCAAAAAGTGAGCAGCGAGCGGCGGCGGCAACGTTTGTAGGTAGTAATAATCCACAAAAAAAAACGACAGGAAATGTAAATCCACAAATTTTCGCTGTTGTAGGCAGAGCTTTCCTTTTGCTTATTTATTCTCTCTCCGATGTTGTTGTAGCCAATCTCAAGAATTATTTGCCAGAGCGAGAAGGGTAGACAAACCACTTTTTAGCTGTTATTACTTTTCTTATTTATTTTTTCTTTGACTTTTTTTGACAAATTTGTTTTTTTTCCACTATATGAACCTTTTTATGAGGTTAGTTATTTTCTTTTATAATATTTTTTTTCTACAAATACAAAAACGGCACTTTGTGTGAGAGAGAGCGAGAGAGCGCGGCGCGGCGAAGTAGCTTGTATGTACATGTGTGTGTTTGGAGTCCACACACACATATACACATGTAATGAGCAGAGCTTGATGTGTGTAGTGGGGGGGGAAGAGGGGGAAGTTAGATGTACCGACGAAACGACCGACAAACCGACCGACCGACAGACAGACGGAACGAACGACCGACGCACGCGCGCAGACGTCACAATTAGTGAGAGCGACTAAGCGACCAGCGACGAACGAACATTTGTCGGCATTCTTTTACCGCAATGTTTGTGCGAAACATAAAGAAACTCGTCGCACATAAACATACACATGCATGTATGTGTACGTGTGTATGCGTCGCATTTACAAACAACACACAAACATTTGCGCCGACGTCGCTGCGACGCTTCTGCTGCTGCTCAACATTGTTGCTACGAAAAAAACAAAAAAACAAAATTGCCGCTCAGTGCAGTCGCGAGAGAAAGAGAGTGAGAGAGACGCACACATACACACGAGAGAGAAGACGACGATGACGAGAGCGCGAGCTGTATAGAAATTTTATTCCGGTATTGCTCTTGTTGTTGCTGGTGTTGTTGTTGGTGTTGCTGTTTGTGGCAACATATTGCCACTGCCTTTTTGGCCGTTTTACTACTATTGCGGCGAACGCTTACTACTTTTTTTTTTCGTCGTGTTCGCAACTGTATTGGTTTATAGTAGTATATATGTATGTGTGTGTGTGTGTTGTTGTTGGTTTTGTTGTAGCGACTGCTGATGATGATGATTACGCTGCTCTTTTCACACATACGCATATATGTACATATGTATGTATGTATGCACGCATAACAGTCAAGCCCAAGTGGGTAATTTGTTTTATGAGTAGCGGCGGCAAATAGCACTTGTGTATTAATGTTGTTGTTGCTGTTTCTTGTGAATGACAGACAGCCCAACGAGTAATAATTTTTAATGCGTTTTTGGCATTTCTACACTGCTGCTGGTTAATTGCTTAAAACACTCCATACACACACACACACACACAACCACACGCACATACACACAATCAAGACGCGGCGCGACGCGGTGCAGAGACAAGCGAAGCAATACTTTTTTTTCTTCTTTTTTTAAACACTTTTTTGCTGTTGTTGTGTTGCTTGAATAATATAAATGCACACACACACACACACTTTGATTATTTGCATAAATTATAGCGAGGCATAAAATATGATTTAATACCTTTTGGCTATTTGCTCAATGGAAATCTTTTGGTTTAGCACACAATTAATGCTAAAAATGTTGGATGTTTTTTTCTTTTTTTTTTGTTATTTTTCATAGAACTTTTCGCCTAGTTTTGCGTTGACAGCGCGTTTCTTCCGTACTGTCCGCCACGAAGGAGCAACGCGTACAAAAAGCGCATAAATTGAGCGGCTCTCACTGGCAACGTAGCGGCGCGCAGTCTAGGGTTGCCAGCAAGTCGAGGCAAGTAAACAAGTCGATATTTTTACCACACAGCCGGCGAACTTTATAATTGTAAAAAATTATTCTATTTTTGCATATAGTTAAACATAAATATGTTGAATAACATTGATTTTTTAGCTAAATATAGCTGTTTATGTGCTTTATCTCTTGATGGCTCGACAACCCTGCGGCATTTGCACACGCATGCCGCACACCAGCGCATTCCCATGCACATACACGTCGCACTCTCTGAGAGGAATATTTTTAATGGCGGCGTTTTTGCTGTGCACTCGCTCTCAGAGCGCGCTCGCACTCGCTCTCGCTCTCACTCACGCTCACCGCCAGTGTTGCTGCTGCTGCTGACGCCATGTTGCGCAGTGCCGCTCTATGTTTATCTCTTTTCATTTTGTTTACTGTGACGTCGTGTGGTCTCACTTGGCAGCATTGCTGCTGCTCCTTTTGCGAGTTTCTTATTGCCACCATTAACTTGGTGCATGCAACATCCAATAAGATAATTATAACATGTATGAATAACTCAATATTGAGTGGATATATGAATTAATCAACTAGAGCAGCGACACTATTATAAAATGTACTATTTATCAACTCTAGAGCTAAGCTTGGACAATACTATGTGACTACTGAGTGCTTGCAGGGCATTTAGAAGTCATTATGATTGCAACAGCTAGTTGGTGGCTTTGCAAATTGTTTTTGGATCTTGGCTGGAAAGATGAGGAGAGCGCGCGGCAACACTGGCGACGTCCTCGTTGTCAATGTGCGTGCGGATTGATTACTGATTGGCATGTCGTTTGGCTGTTGCCGTTTCAGCGAAGTTGGCGTCGACGTCGACGTCGCAGCGGCGTCGGCAACTTTTGTTGTTGTTGTTTGCTACCTCTGCGTCTTGTTGTTTATGGTGGTTGTTGTTGTTGTTGCTGCTGCTGCTGCGCTCGAGCACATAATGACATAATGAGATTTATTAGGCGCAAAATAAAGCCATAATGTTCCGTTTGACCTTTGTGTAACTTTGACTGCTGTAATATTGTTTTCATTGCCCAGGACACGTGCTTCAGCTTATTACATATCGGATGACACATTCTATAGCCTTTCGGATTTGGCACGAATCACTCATCATCGTCGTCAATCCTTGTTGCTGTAAGCCGTTGTTGTTGTTGTTGTTACTCATTTTAAATTCGCATTTGAATGTTGCCTTTGCTGCCATTGAGGCAAAAAGGCAAATAAACGTTGGCCGTCGTCTCCTTTGCCTTGCCGTTCGATCCTTTTTTGCCTTTATGTTCCATTTTGTGCCGAAAAACTTGTTTGTGCTTCAACCTAATAAACTGAGCAGCTCCCCTCTAGCGCCAGTCTCTTACCCCCTCGCCCACCCCTTGACCATCACACTTAAACATGCTCTTCATTCCTTGCTCCTTTGCACACTATCGGACTAATATCCACTTTTTTGCTTATAAATAATAACTCTAAAGATAAATGGTCATTTTATAATCTTAGCTTACTATTCTTCTAACTATTTGAAGGTATGGCCTTGAACATTTGTAAATGTTCTAGATGTACCAAACTTTAACATTAAATTTTAAATATCCAAAACTTTAAATTATAAATTTAAAAATAGTAGATAAGCTTAAAATAAGAAATTTGTAGTTTATTATTATTCAAATTTAGACAAATAACTTAAAAAAAAACTGTGTAAAAACTTTCTGTCAGAATAAGTGTTAATTTGTTCCACAGTGCCTGGTGAGTGGCTTTGCTGGCTGTTTTCCTATTGGAATTCGTGCACGCTCTTTCAATTTTATTGCTGTGATTCTGATTCTAGTTGGATTTGACTACGCACACACACACACAAAATAAACACACACACACACACACATATGTACGTATTTAAGTTGTGTATTTTGGTGTGCTTTGGGAATTGATATCCTTGTGCGCTTTTTGCTAAAGTTCAAATATTTTTCATTTTATTGCTTACTCCCTCACACCCTCACTCCTTTGCTCGGTCTCTCACTCTCTCTGTCACACACACACGCACACACACACACACTCAACCAGCAGCTTTTGGCTGGCAATATTTCAAATCCGGCGGCTCATAGGCAAAAATGCTGTCACTGTTGTTGCCCCCACTTTACGGCTCAGTGCCCCCGTATTAAAAGGGACCTCAATGTTGTTCAAAAAGGCTCCTGTGTGTGTCCAGCTTGGCAAATTGTATATAATTCATGAAAAGCGGCTTTGTCGCTTCCAAATGTTTGGCTGCACATCGCATTTCGATTTGCTTGGCATATTATATAATTATGTGCGTTCAATTTTGTGAAATTTTGTGCGAATGCTAATGAAGCTATTAATATTTTATGCGCCATTTAAGCAGAGCGCAGCGTCAGCCACAAGGTCCTTGTAATGGTGTAAAGGAGCACACAGCATGAATAATAAACAAGGCCTCCCCAGCACTCACTCACTCACACACACACACACACACACATATGTATGTGCATACACAGAAAAACTGGCAAAAGGCGCAACAGCAACAAAAACAATAAGCAAGAGTGTTTTAGTGCGACTAAACGTATCGACTAGAAGATATCCTGTATAAAGACAGCTGCGAATTATGTACCTGATTTTTAGTTGTTATATAATATATGGAGGAATGACCTTTAGTTATGTGCATATAAAAAACATCAAGGCTGTATCTGTTCAAAAATGTTTTTTTTTATACATATATATATGCTATATATACCAAATTTTTTATAAAAGGAGTTTATAAACTAAATTTTGTTTGCTCTCTTGTTTTAGATTGTTTGGTTTTTAGTTTTTAAAGCCTTGAATTAAGTACACTTTATTGATAAAATAAGTTTCCATATTTAATTTAAGAATATCTATACTTATTTGCGTTTCCTCAATTTTAAGTAATTTTTTTTTAACATTTTAAGAATTATTTCTACAGAAATCAAGTGAGACCAATCTTTTTTTTAGACCGCTATTTTTCTCACTGTGTAGTTAATATGTAAAAAACGGAAGATTACGTATACGTATTTTTATTGAAATGCCATAAACTTGTAAAATGAATACCATAAAGCTTAACTTTTATTTTTTACTGTGTACCAAACTTGATAAATATACTTGAATGGCTAAGATAAACTCCGTTCTTATGCTCATCAAGAATATATATTTAGTCAAACTTGGCTTACTCAAAAGTTGCCAAGTCTCTAAAAAATGTTTGACTGTACTTAATGGAATCATTATACCCTATTTAACCGATGTGCTTAAATGTGTACAGGGTATAAGAACGAGTCATGACAAGTCCAAGACAAATGGCCAGTCAGTCAGACAGACAGACAGACAGACAGACAAACAGACAGACAGTCTGTCGTTGGACGTGGAGTGTGTGTACATCTTTGGCTGGCAACTTGGTGGCAAAGCTGTGCCGCCGGGCATAATGTGATTTTCAAGCATTTGGCGCAGCCACACACACACACACACACACACACACAAGCATACACTAATACAGAGACATAAACCAAAGCCACGCACACATGGCAAGAGCTTTGCATATTTGCGCCCTGGCTTGTCGACTGCGTTTGCGTTTGTGTCGTCGCTGCAAGCGTATAAATATTTATGCCAACATATTCTAGTCGCATTGCTATCCAAACACAAGCAACCCCTGCCCCTGCCACAGCCCCAGCCCCTGCCATAGAAGCCGCCCCTTTGCCCCACCACTCACACCTGGCATACGATTTGGCTGTCCATCTAATGCTAATAGAAATGAAATTGCCAGCAGCCATAGTTATACAAAATACACACACATATACATATATACACATATACACATATACATACATATATACACTTAGATATATAATATAGACGCATTGGATAAATGAAAAGCATTTTCAAGTTGTCAGCTTCCATGGGGGCCAAAAACTGTATTTTGTACATTCTGTTGCAAAATATGATTTCATTGTGCTCAAATTGAATTACATTTTTTTCTCTCGTCCTCCCACCGCCTGCCCCTCGCCCCATAAGCAGACTACAAGTTAAAGTCGCAGCTGCGCTGGCATTGCTATCTCGCACTCGCTCTTGCTGCCGCTCTCGTGCTCGCTCGCACAGTCAGTCATTTTGTCTTTTTTGCTTTCAGAACGGAAGCGGATATTTTCAACGCGCCATTGTTATTTTTTGAGTGCGGGAAATTGCTGGATGCCTCGGTCTCATCTCTATCTCTCGCCTGATGCTCAACAAAGCACACGGCGCCCTTTTTGTGCAGGCGCTTCAAGTTTGAGCGGAGAGAGAGAGAGAGAGTCAGAGAGAGAGAGAGCAAGAGTGGGAGAGTGTAAGAGAGTGGGCTTGAGTTTTGGGGCGCACGTTTACATGTGTGTGTATCTGTGTGTGTGTGTGTGTGTGTGTGTGTGTTTCTATGTATAAGTGTCTCTCATCCGTTTCATGCTTATCATTGTGTTCAGCTTCGTTTTCGCTGCCGCTGTCGCTGCTGCTGTCGCTGCTGCTGCCTTGTCGACAGCTTTGTTTGTGTTGTAAATATAATTTTACGACTCTGCCTTGGCTGACAGTCACTTTGACTGTCTGACTGTCTGACTGTCTGACTGTCTGTTTGCCTGTTTGTCAGTCTTTCAGTTTGTCGTTTTGTCGCCTTCTCCCTCTCTCTATCTCGGCAAAGTCCTTTTGGCAGGCGAACTCAATTCAACTTCACAGTGGCGCTGTCGCTTTTTGTCTGCCCGCCCATTTGCTCCCCCACTTAACATTTTATTAAGCGAAAATGCTTGTGCCGTAAAATGCGCGCTTACATGTTCAGCTCAACCCCAGACCAAGCAACCCGCAGCACCCGCAGCACCCGCCACCACCATGCCACATTTGCAGTCATCTGCAGGGCCCAACCCTTGGGGATCGCTTTTGGGGCACGGTGCGTGTGCGCTACCCAAGGGTTTTTGTGGCAAGGCAAGGCAAGGCAAGGCAACGGAGTCATCGTCATTTTCATTTCCTGTGGTCGTATTTATGCTTTTATTTGAATTGATTTTATTTCGTTGCGTTTTATCTGCCCAGCTGCTGGATGAGAATATGGCGTGAGCTTGTTATGACTATAGCCGAGCGTGTGTGTGTGTCGTTTTATGACTGTGTGTGTGTGTGGGTGTGTGGGTGTGCGTTATGCTGCTGTCTGCCATGTAGTTAATACGTTGATTTCATTTTTATGATCCCTTTTGCCTTGCCACTTTAATGTTAATTTTATTATGATGTTCGCCCGCTTTATGTTATTGTTGCTGTTGCTGTTGTTGTTTCGGCTTTTGTTTTTTTTAGTTTTTGTTATTATATAATGAGTTTACTTGTGTCATTTTGCCCAGTTTGTAATTATTTCAATATTCATTTCAATTTATTTTGTATTAATTACTTTAATTATGACTTAAAGCGTTGATGACTCTAATCATGGCAAATTAAATATGTTGACGCGAATTTTTATGCAAAATCTAAGGTTAGTTCTTTTGATTTGTTTTTGAAATTAATATGAAATATTTGATTTTTAGCTTTAACAAAACGTAACTAGGGAGATATCCATATCACATATAATTAAATGTTGTAGATTTAACTGTTGAAATTCAATATAATCTAATGACATTCATTTTAATAATAAATATGAGTAGTCCTTAAGCTCATTAGCCTCATGGTAATCCATCTGCTTTATTTGGACAAAACTTTTCTCACAAACCATTAGAATACATATAAATCTACATGTACATTTTATTTTTGTGGCTTGTCCAAAAGTTGAAAGCTTTTAAACTGGCTTAAAAACAAAAAGTTTGTATATTATTTTATACAAGTTGAAGTCTATTCAAATGAACTATATTTTTTATTTATTTTTGGTGTTTGTTTTACTTAATTGGCTATAAAGGACTCAAATTGTATACTAACTATGTTCGGGCAAAAATGTTGCATTATATAAACATAAGAACTTCATTGGGTGCCCTAGATAGATGGAATAGAGCCTGTGTTCTATGCGATTTCAATTGCAGGCAACACTTGACATTGACATTAATTAGTGACGGCTGGACAAGGATGCTTCAGTTGATGGTGGATGCTGGATGCGGGATGTGGGATGCGAGATGCACTGTTACTGTTGCTGGTATTGGTTCGGTTGATGGTTACTGGTTGCTGGCTTGACTTAATTGCTGCCTGTGTCTTGGTGTCTTGGTGCGTTGGTGTCTTGGGTGCTCTCGTCTCTGCACTCAGCTATGCGGTAATTTGACGCATTTCACGCTGACAACGGTAGCCGCATGTTGCAAAGACTTAATGGCTGCGCTCTACGCATAAAATCAACAATTACGCAGCACAAACCGCAGCAGACGGAGCATCAGCAACAGGAACAGAACTTGCCACATCATGTTGCCCCAGACAGGCGGGCGCGCAGAGCAGCGCTAATTCAGAGCTCGGCCCCGCCTGGCTAAGTGAGTGCAACCTACGCAGCAACGTGCAACGTGCGGCAGCGGCAGCTGCAGCAGTTCCAGACGAGCCACTTAATATACGATACTGGAAACTGGCAGCTTGTGGCAAGTTGTTGGCCTGCACTGATTCTGATTGCTGGCAAATAACTTGGCAACTTTTAAAGGCCGCAAAACAACAGCACTGCCAGCGTCGAGGCAGGCAGCCAACTAGTTAACGTCACTTGAGCTGAAAACTTTTTGCCGAGTTTCTGTTTATGTTGCATGCCATTGTTTTATGTGCCAGAGTTTCCCCCAAGTTGCACTTTGCAACGTTCGTGGTTATGCTGCAATGATACTTGCTGAAAATGGGCGCTGAAATTTTATATATTCTTACGAAAATCATCCAAAAAAAACTTTCCTCTATTTTAATACTTTTATTTTAAACTTTTTAAAATCCCTAAAAAAAGTCATAAGCCTTATATTTGGAGGTAAACTAGACCAAAGTGGCCTTGGGAGTGAAAATCGGTTCAGTTTTGACAAAGTTATGGGAGTTTGAAGTCTTGGAAGGGCATGTATATGGACTTTTTGCGTTTACAAGCCAATTTTTTTTGTCATTTTGGCATGATTTTTGACAGAAAAATGAAACACCTCAGAATCTTTTTTCTTATAGTTTTTTATACTATATTTGACACCCACAATCGATTAATAAAAGAATTTCAAGAATCTATTTTTTGAAAAATCAATTTTTGTAAGGGTCCCCCCTTATGCTTTTTTCGCAAAAATATTTGAAAAAATTTAACTTTCAATAATGAATAAATTTGAAATGTAGAATTAATATATATAACAAACCATGAACAAAATGGCCTCAAGCTTGACAATCGGTTCAGTTTTGACCAAGTTATGGGAGTTCAAAGTCTAGGAAGGGCATTTATATGGACTTTTTGCGTTTACAAGACAATTTTTTTTGTCATTTTGGCATGATTTTTGACAGAAAAATGAAACACCTCAGAATCTTTTTCTTATAGTTTTTTATACTATATTTGACACCCACAATCGATTAATAAAAGAATTTCAAGAATCTATTTTTTGAAAAATCAATTTTTGTAAGGGTCCCCCCTTATGCTTTTTTCGCAAAAATATTTGAAAAAATTTAACTTTCAATAATGAATAAATTTGAAATGTAGAATTGATATATAGGACAAACTATGAACAAAATGGCCTCAAGCTTGACAATCGGTTCAGTTTTGACCAAGTTATGGGAGTTCAAAGTCTAGGAAGGGCATATATATGGACTTTTTGCGTTTACAAGTCAATTTTTTTTGTCATTTTTGGCGTGATTTTTGACAGAAAAATGAAACACCACAAAATCACTTTTCGTATAGTTTTTTATACTAGTTGAGACACCCACAGTCAATTAAACGTAAAATTTCAAGATTCTATTTTTTGAAAAATCAAAAGTGGTAAGGGTCCCCCCTTATGCTTTTTTCGCCAAAAAAATCCAAAATTTAATTTTTTCAAAAATTCATAAACTTGAGATTTAGAATTAAACTAGATGCCAAATAATGATCAAAATGGCCTCGGGATTGACAATCGGTTCAGATTTGACAAAGTTGTGGCAGTTTGAAGTCTGGGAAGGTCATTTATAAGGAACTTTTCGTTGTTTGGGCACTTTACAAGTCATTTTTTTTGTCACTTTTGGCGTGATTTTTGACAGAAAAATGAAACACCACAAAATCACTTTTCGTATAGTTTTTTATACTAGTTGAGACACCCACAGTCAATTAAACGTAAAATTTCAAGATTCTATTTTTTGAAAAATCAAAAGTGGCAAGGGTCCCCCCTTATGCTTTTTTCGACAAAAAAATCCAAAATTTAATTTTTTCAAAAATTCATAAACTTGAAATGTAGAATTAAATTAAATGCCAAATAATGACCATAATGGCCTCGGGATTGGAAATCCGTTCCGTTTTGACAAAGTTATGATAGTTTAAAGTCTTGAAAGGGTCATTTCAAGGTTTTGGGCACTTTACAAGCCAATTTAATGAAGAAAATGAACAAACCACTCGATCATCTAAATTCGTGGCATTTGTGAATTTCCCCAAGGCAATCTTTCTAGAATCTAGTTTGGTTATCAAAGTTAATTTGTTATAATTAAATGACAAACATTGCTTCAGGATATTCCGTTATGTTTACAAAGCTCTCATCCAAGCTGATTTGTTCGCACATTCCACTCATAACGTTGGCGACAACTGCAAAAAAAAACAGTTTGTTCACATATTTGATTTGATTTATACAAAAGTTGCACGTTTTTTCAGTGCCTGCGGGTCGTCGCGCAAAGGAAGTGCAATATGTAGTAGTACCATAAAAAAAAGGAGCCCAAAAACAGAGGATGCCGACAGAACCTGCAGATGCCAACGCAGACCGCCCAGTTTTGCCGCGTTTATTTTTCATTCCTGTTCAAATTATATTGTTGACCATCAACAACGTTGGTCCCTGTGTAACCCTTGCCCCCTCCTTGCCACCAGACATACACTCACCGCCCTCCGCTGCGTGGCATAAACTTTCAGCTTTAGGTTTTTGTTTTGCGTTGCCTCGTTGATTTTTGCACAGTTTTGTTTGACTGACAGCAACACCAACATACGTACATATATAAATATGTATATATGTATAACCAGGCAGATCCGTAGCGCCTCTCCATGCCTCACCCACCCCCTTTTGTCCCTTTGCGGACGACCCTTTTTGTTGTTTGGCCGCTCTGTGCCCCGCGGCGGCATCAACATTAACGCGCTTCGTTGCTGCTCGCCCCATAATCCTTTCAATTTTTAAATCATTTTTTATTTCTGCCTTTTGGCTGTAGTCCTTGTCTCCGCTCAGTTCCTCCTCGCCCCAACCCGCCCCGCCCCACCCCGTCGCTGGCTGCCTTTTGTGAAGTCGTGCGACCCTCGCCGCAAATATTTATAAATGAAACGTGTGCATTTCGTGCTTATATGATTGATGCGCACTGTCCAGTCGAGCACTACTTCCCCCCAATCCCTTCGTTTTTTGTTGGCACACCCGAAATTCAACAAAATTGAAGCCATCTAATGACAATAACATGTTTATCCCCCGTTGCCAGGCAGCGGCGTCATTCAAAGCCAGCCATTTACACCTTTAAAGCTCAATCGCCATTTCATCAATTACTGCATTTAATCAACTCGTTAAGCCGCAACTGCAGACACCTGCAGCTGACCAGCAGGGACAGGTGGGGGAACATACGCTGAGGTAATTACGAAAATTGAATCAGTTCCAGGGTAAGCTGCATTCTGAGCGCCCCAGCAAGTATTCAATGGGTGTTAAGCAGGGTGTGGAAATGCCATTGCAGCTAGATTGCCAATTGCCACATGTTAAATCTCATCTCTCCTCGTTTCCCCTTCGCCGCGGCAGTCGCTTTTCACCGCAGGTTCCTTGCAACAAAAGAGTTTGGTTTGTCTGGCAACAGCAACTTGAGCTGAACTCGTTTGAAAACGGAGACGGTGCAAAGTTGGAGCTTTGAAAGTACATGAAAGCTTCTAACAATATTAATTGTGTTGACTGATTAAAGCTTGAAGCTCCACCAAAATCTATATTATGCACAGGTAAAGGTAACATCTTTCATATCAAGGATAAAGCTTTAAGAAGATATTAATTAATAACCGTTATTATTTAATTAATTAATTCACTGTACATTTAATAACTTTACATTTTATAATAATAATAAAAACAATACAGAATACAATTTTTTTCACAGTGTATTGTGTATAACCCCAACTGTGCATGACGAAACAGATAATTAGGTTGCATTTCCATGTCATGCCCGAGTAATATACGAAAATGCTTTCAGTGAAAGTTAATTAATTAAATTATTTTGCACTTTAGCCAAACATATATCTGATTAAATTCAGTAAGCATTATATATATATTTAAATTAATGTAATTCAAGGCAGTGAACAATGATATTCGAATCCCAGGCGACGGCTTGAATATATTCCTTATGCATATTTAAGCTTAGTACTAACTAATAGATTAAATTTTGTAAATACAAAAATATTAATTATTATCATTAAAATAATATTCCACTTTATTTATAATATATTCGCTTTTTGTGCTCGTTTTTTGTGCTTTACACATTAAATGCATTCATGTGCAATTAATTAAAATTATCAGATTACAAACTATAGAAGCCAAATGTACTGTAAATGTGAATGAAATTTGCGTATATATTCATACATAATGTGAAATAAAATCACAAATTTACATTTTTGATAAATCAGACAATGAAAGAGGTAAAATTTAATTGTTTGACAAATTGCTCCAAAAAGTATGCAACAACAAATATCAAATGCATTATGCAAATATCAGCGGGTAAAATATTGTTGTGCCTTAAATGCAACTTAATGTTAATAGCGTGACAACAAAAATTGATATTATGGAATATATATTTTCCATATTTTAAATCTTGTTACAATTTAAAATTCTTTACAATATGAAAATATTGCTTAATATGTACATATTTGACTAGCTGTAAATGAACTGAAATTTAAAAAATGTTGTTGGGTGGTGTATGGAATTGTCATAAAAATGTAAAAATGTAACACAATTTGAACAACGAAAACATTTCCTGCAGCTTTAATAAGCATTTCCTGGCTGCATCGCATGAAATGCTCTCAATTATTCATTAATTTATTTCATTCGCTCTACGAGCGCACACATCCTGCGAGTTGTGCACCAGAAAATGCCACTTAAATGCACAGCAACAGCTCCAACGAAAAGGGGTTGAAATTCGTTTAAAGGAGAATAAAATAATAAAAACGTTAAATAAATTGCAGGCCACTTTCACTGCCAACAAGACAAGCGAATGAAAAGAGCCAAGTGCCGAAATAACAAGATTGAAATGGCTGAATTAAAAGAGAAGCTGCTGCAAATAAAGAAGGAATGTATATATATATATATGTATGTACAATGTGTGTAAAGGAATTAAATGTTGGAGCTGTGGACTGAGGCGGTGCAACGTTGCGTATACGCAATGTCGGCAAACATGAAATTAATTATGAACGCGTTTACGTTTTACATTAAGTTGAACGCTCGAGTGCCGCTTCAAAAATCCAATAAATCATTTCACTCCGCATATTTCAAATTAATAAAGTTTCGGACGGCAAACAAGCAAGGGCCGGAGGTCAAAATGGATAACGGAACGATGTCAAGTGAAAATCATGCAGAAAGTTAATGCCGATAGCAACATCGTACGGTAACTCGGTGTCTGTGTGCGTGTGTGTGTGTGTGTGTGGGTGGGCGTGTCCGATTGAGCACTGCGATTACTGCCCCTGTACAGACTTTATGCCTCATTTCAATTTTGGGACTCCACACCCAAAAGAAGGAGCAACGTTGAAACGTTTTCCAAGTCAATTTCCGTCTCAACAGCAGGCAAAAAGCAATAAAGATCTTGGTCTTACCAAATATTTAATACTCTTAAGGATAGGCATGATAAAAAAATGTACACAATTAGATCAGTCACAACCGATATATATACTTTATAGCCCTGAATTATCTGCATCTAGTAATGAAAAAAGGCACAAAATTTTAAACTTAAAAGAATTGCCCTTAAGCGAAAATGTATATAAATAGAGTAACAAATTTTATTACTTAGACTTTTTTATATCTAAAAATATTTTAGCAAAAATGCTATTTGATAAAGTATTTTCTACAAATTATGGAACTATTTGTCAATTCAATAAAATTCTGTGGGACCTTTACAAAACAGGTAGAGCATGACTCTTTTTAATTGTTGGGCGTTATATTGAGAAACTTAAATCGTATTATTTTAAAATTAATTACTTAGTTAAAATCCTCTCAGCAAGGGTATTCAAAAAGACGAGGGTGAAAAAAATAATCTTGAGGGCAGAGAAAAATGCTCGACCATAAAAATCGTTGCCGGCTACAACTGTGAGGCGAATAAAAATCAAATTTAAAGGAATACAGCAAAGAGAAAAGAACGCAAAGAAAGTAGTCGCGGCGCCGAAAAGCGGGCAACACAAAAGACAAACGACCGGAAGTGTGGGTAGATGGCTGGATTCGGAGGATGATGTTGTGAGGGGGTGTTTAGCTGCTTACTGAGGGTTGCTCTAAATGTCGCAGTTTTACGAGTCAATATAAAGGTGCCTGGGGAGTCATTTACAGGCGCACAGCGGTTTGCTTTCGGTCTTTGGCAATAAAATGTAAAAACGTGCAGCAGGAACACAAAAATAAATAGAAAAAAGCAGCCAGCTCAAGGAAATGGCTGGTTTTATGGCACAGTATGATGGCGACAAGGCTGCAATAAAAATTTGTAGACAAGAAACACGTGTAATGTCGCCGACAAAAGAAAGGGTTGCAGCACCACCAACAGCACCACCAAACTCCAATATGATGGCAATTTCCAGCACGCTCAATCAAATATTTTAGTCATGCATCATTTTGCAATATGTGCGTAGTGATTTATGACAATGTCCAAATAGGAAACTTATTTTTAGATTCTTTACAATAAATATTAAATATAATTACATATTATTTAGCAGCAACTAAAAGTGTTTCTCACAATTTCCAAATCATAAACTAAGCTTTTTATTTTTTGCTATGTACAAATAAACTCTAAAATGCCTAATGTGAATAGCCGATTGAGAGATTGATAATTTTCAAACATTCAACTAAAATTGAAATTCTTTTGAACAAATATTAAATATATAAATTGTTAGGTGAGGAACTAATTCCGTTGGGACAACTAACACATAATAAATTAATTGTTAATTTTTTTCAAAACTATGTATCTTCGGTTAATATCTATAAAGTAACATATATTTGGCAATTTCCAAATAATTAATTAATTTTGGAATTCTTCAGAACAAATAATAAAAATGTAGATTTGTAGAAAAGCTATATAATTACATTAATATTTACAATTAATAAACTAATCTGCTATTTATTTATCATAAATAAATATTAAAACTACACAGTTAATGGCAACAATTCGATCCTTAGGGAACAAACCCTTGCTTGAGTGAGGGACAGAGGGAAATCTGCGCCAGCCACCTCAACCTAAGCCTGAATCATGGCAACAATTATACAATTACGTTAACACAAAAGAGTCACTAGAATTTGCGCGTAAATTGTTTCGTTCTGGTGCTGGTCACTGAAGCGGTGTTTTTGGTGGTGCGTATATCGCAATTGTGACAATTTCCATTCCATTTAATATTGCCATTTCGCACATGCACTCGTGTGGTTTGAGAACTGCGTACGCGTATTTGGCCTGCAGATAAATGTATGCAATTAATATACATATATATAGAAGTATAAAATCGAAAAAAGAACAATTCATTGCGCTAGTACGCCTACTTACCGGCAGGTGCCGCTTGAAGTACGCCGAACAATGCGAGCAGCAAAATACACAACGAGAACCACTTCATGTTATTTAAAAGACTGAACAAGTTTGCCATTTTTCTTAGCACTTTATATAGCGCTCAGTAATCTCAGCAAATAAACCCAACAATGTGCTGAAATATTACTCGTATCGCAAATAAAGCCAGAGGCCAGCGGCTTATGATGCTGGGGGAAATGTAGCTGCGACTGGAACTGGGTTTGGGACTTACCCACGACTCTACAGAAAACCCCCTCTTATATTATCGCTGGGAGTGCGCATTTCGTAATGTTAAATGGAGAACTGCATTGCATACAATTGCATACATTATTGGAAACTGTAATTTAATGCCATATGTTGTGTTTAATCAAATGAATGTTATTGAGTGCACAGCTGGCAGATACCCTGTACACAGTTATATATGAGCATAATATTTATTTGATAAATCTATATGCTAATAGGTATATATACAGAAATATCAATGTGCTTTTTCGCAACACCGAAATAAACTTAAAAAAAATTTGATCAATTTACAGTAAACAAGTAAGAGTGCTCTAGTCGAGAGTGCCCGACTAGGAGATACCCTGATCCAAGGTCTTACATTCATTGAAGTTATTTATCTCCATTCATACATAGAAACACATACACATGTACAAACACAAGCTGGCTACGCGCGTCATACATTTGCTTTGATTCTTCTTCTTCCTTTGGCTTTCAACTATGGTACATTGAATCGTTAATACCTTCTTTGTTTATTGTCTGATCAAAATGATTTTTAGGACACAAAGATGGCATATAAATGTGCAGCTATGTAAAATCCGAAGGTCATGCCTTTAAAATTACGTATTTTTTCAATTTCTGTGAGATTGGGGAGGGGTATCCAAAAATTGAAATGTACTTTGTATGCTATAGCATAATATATGTACCAAATTTGGTGACTCTACATCTTATAACTTTTAAGCTATACCCGAAAAACACTTGGCTGGAATCTTAAATTATCGATAACTTTTGAAAGGATTGAGATATCGATCTTGTCCCGGCACCACGAGAACTTATATTTCAAATATGAAGTCTCTAGTTTTTGTAGTCTCTGTGAAACGTGCGTTCATACAGACGGACAGACGGACGGACAGACGGACAGGGCTAAATCGACTCGGCTATTGATAGTGATCAAGAATATATATATACTTTATAGGGTCGGAGATGTTTCCTTATGCCTGTTACATACTTTTGCACAAAACCATAATACCCCTTTTTCCCATTTTTAATGGGATCAGGGTATAAAAAGATTCTGAGGTGTTTCATTTTTCTGTCAAAAATCATGCCAAAATGACAAAAAAAATTGACTTGTAAACGCAAAAAGTCCATATAAATGCCCTTCCTAGACTTTGAACTCCCATAACTTGGTCAAAACTGAACCGATTGTCAAGCTTGAGGCCATTTTGTTCATGGTTTGTCCTATATATCAATTCTACATTTCAAATATATTCATTATTGAAAGTTCAATTTTTTAAAATATTTTTGCGAAAAAAGCATAAGGGGGGACCCTTACAAAAATTGATTTTTCAAAAAATAGATTCTTGAAATTCTTTTAATTATCGATTGTGGGTGTCAAATATAGTATAAAAAACTATAAGAAAAAAGATTCTGAGGTGTTTCATTTTTCTGTCAAAAATCATGCCAAAATGACAAAAAAAATTGACTTGTAAACGCAAAAAGTCCATATAAATGCCCTTCCTAGACTTTGAACTCCCATAACTTGGTCAAAACTGAACCGATTGTCAAGCTTGAGGCCATTTTGTTCATGGTTTGTCCTATATATCAATTCTACATTTCAAATATATTCATTATTGAAAGTTCAATTTTTTAAAATATTTTTGCGAAAAAAGCATAAGGGGTGACCCTTACAAAAATTGATTTTTCAAAAAATAGATTCTTGAAATTCTTTTATTAATCGATTGTGGGTGTCAAATATAGTATAAACTTGTCGAGAGTGCCCGACTAGGATATACCCTGTTCCAAGGTCTTACATTCATTGAAGTTATTTATCTGCATTCATACATAGAAACACACACACATATACAAACACAAGCTGGCTACGCGCGTCATACATTTGCTTTGATTCTTCTTCTTTCTTTGACTTTAAACTATGGTACATTGAATCGGTAATAACTTCTTTGTTTATTGTCTGATCTGAAATTTGTAGGACACAAAGCTGGCATATAAATGTGCAACTTTGTAAAATCCGAAGGTCATACCTTTTAAATTACGTATTTTTCAATGTCTGTGAGATGAGAGGGGTATCCAAAAAGTGAAATGTATTTTACCTTTGTATGCTATATATGTATATATGTACCAAATTTGGTGACTCTACCTCTTATAACTTCTAAGCTATACTTTAAAAACACTGTTCTGGAATCTTAATTTATCGATAACTTTTGAAAGGATTGATATATCGAACAAAAAATGATGAGTTTGTGTCGAACCGGCAATACAGTAACTTGAACATAAATATAAAGTTTCTAGCTTTTATGACTTTCAAGTTATGCCTTAAAACACTGGTCTGGAATCGAAATTTATCGATAACTTTTGAACGGGTTGAGAAGTTGAATTTGTATTGACCCGGCACTAGGAGAGCCAACATTTCAAATATGAAGCCTCTAGCTTTTGTAGTCTCAGAGAACAGCGCGTTCATACAGACGGACAGACGGTCAGACGGTCAGACGGACAGACGGACAGCCAGACGGACATGGCTAGATCGACTCGACTATTGATAGCGATCAATAATATATATACTTTATGGGGTCGGAGATGCTTCCTTATGCCTGTTACATACTTTTGCACAAAACCATTATACCCCTATTTCCCATTTTTAATGGGATCAGTGTATAAAAATGTAAAATATATAAAAATACAGATGATTGTATGAAGGTCCGAATAAACTTTAAGTTTCGAGAGTTTCTAACTGGGAGACACCCTGTTGCTTATCATTAATTTGTTATCATAAAAGCAAGTCAAAGATAACATACTCTTGAAGACAGTAGTCAAACTGCTTACATCTGAATTTAATCATTAAATTAAAAATATCTTAAAATTAGTAAAAAAGCTAGTACGAGCGCGATTTTCTACTAATTGAAATGTTAGACATAATACTTCCACTCAGAACTGCCTAATTTGTTAAAGATTTATTTGAAAACAAATTGTTTACTTACAAAAAGATGACGAAAAAGCGCTACATATTTTGTCAAAAATTAAAATACCCTACGCAAGGGTATACACAAATATTACTCAAGTTGTTTCTAGTTGATTCTCTAACAATTGGATGAATATATGCCAGATTAGATGGGCTGTCGCTACTGATTGCTCAATTTGATGATAAACTTTTAAGACATTTTCTTAAGGGCAGCCAAATTTTATCTCAGTACTGTCCTCATTTCTAAATTACATAACTTACTTTGCTTGTGCGTTGTTTTCAAGTGTCCCTTTTCGTCTGTATTGTCGTCACTGCACACGAATAACAGAGCCACAGCGTGCCCACCCTTGGTCTAGGGTATACAGAACATACACCTGTTTCTGAGTACTAAAGCATATGTATATTTGTATAGGAACAATCAATGTACCCTTCGAAGAATGCACAACAACCTTGGGGTACAAGTACTTAATATCCTGTTTTATTTATTTGAAAATCAGTCCTTTTGCGGAGATCAGCTTAGTTAGCCACGAATATCGCAGTCAGTGCAATCGGAATTGTGCACATAAGATCCGCCGGGCACAAGTCCACTGAAGCCGTTGGGCACCACATAGGGATTGCCGCTATCTTCATTGCCCTCTTCATAGAGATCGCGTGCGGCACCATTGGTACTCGAGTCGCCGCCATTGATGTAGATGGTGCCATGCCCTGGGCGACCCTTGTACACCTTTTCGCCCACAACGACAGTCTCAGCATCTGGCGGCGAGCAATCACGGCACACACCATTGACGATCACATTACCAGCTAAGAGAAAGTGGGAGAAAGGTATGAGTTGTATGATTGCAGCAAGGACAAACTGCTTAGGCTTACCCGCTGCCAGGGCCACAAAGATGACAAACAGAGCGCCGAGAAACAATTTCATTGCAAGATTTCAATTCAACTGGAACATGTTGTTGCCGCATTGCTTTATATACACGCTGCTCGCTGCAATTGCCACTTGAGCTGTGGAAATTCCACGAACTGAGCTTTTGTATCTGCCTAACCGGTTTGCCCCCGCCTGAAGGTCAACAAAACAATAATGCCAATGGGGAAAAGTGCCGCTCGTTTATTAGGCTACAATTTGATTAGAATTATATGCAATATAATCCGCTTTAGCCATTTATGTTGCAGCCGACGCAATCATCGTTGCGCACCAGAGTGCCGGGGAGACCACGTGAATCGAGTGTGGTGACACGACCGCCGGACCAGCCGCCGCCACCCAAGCCCGGATCGGTGATTATCACCTGACGTTGACCCCATTGCCGCTTGTGGCGACGTCCGCCTGTGATATGCTGTGACCCATGGCCGTCTTGACTCAGAGTCCAGTCATCCTCATCGCTGTCATCCGCCTTCTTGGTGCTCTTCGGCTTCGGTGTGGTCTGACGTCCATGTCCTCGTCCGCCATGTGCTGTTGTTGGCCGACGTGTCGTTGTTGTTGATTTCGGACCGGTGCAGTCCACACATTCACCATTGATCACTACCTTGCCAGCTGAAAGACAGAACGGTTTTTTTCATTAGATTTTTTAGATGCGGATTACAGTTTAGACTTTCAGGCGAACCTCTAGCGCTGACGGCCAGCATGGCCAAAACCAAAAGTGTTAACAACGTTAGGCATCTCATTTTGTTAGCTGCAACCTGACGCTCTGATCGCTGGGACGAATCTTTTATACTGGCGCCGAGATGCCCCTGGAAACGTTAGTGATTGGAACTCAGATTGAGCTATTGTAATCAACAAACTAAGCATATAAAGTATAAATATATATATATATAAAATATAGTATATATATATTATATTGTACATATACTTGAGTTGTATGGAAATGCCCAGATTATCAATACCTTGTCAGCTTATAAACAAAGCTGAACTCATAACACGTTTCAATAGATTGCACATTTGATAAAAATATTGCACTACGAATACGTAGTATGTATTGCCTTATATATACATATATATATATACAATATGCATAAATATGTATTATTATGAGATTCTCTGAAAGCCACTATATGATTTCCAGCAAATTCTACTTCTCTAATCGAGAATATTAAATACACTGGTCTACATTGAACATTATTAAAACTGAACTTGAAAAATTCGAAATTTCACTGGTGTGTATTTTGATATGATGGGATTACTTGAATTCATAAAAGTCGCACAAAGTGGCGATAAGAGACAGAACGTGAGTGAGCGAGTGAAAGTTCGTGGAGGGTGGAGAGGGGGGGGGGATGAGAGCGAGGTTGAGATAGAAAGACATCAAATACAAGTCGAGAGTGCCTTGACTCTGGGATATCCTGAACCCAGGGTGGAAAATACGTGTTTTATCGAATTTTGGGGGTTCATAGGGAGGTATTCAAAGCGGCAAATATTTGTACTTCTGTATGCTAGACGAGAATATACATACCAAATTTGGTGCCTCTAGCTCTTTTAACTGTCAAGTTATGCCCAAAAAACGATGGTCTGGAATCGAAATTTAGCGATAACTTTTGAAGGGACCGAGCTATCAATAAAATGAAATAAACTTGATCTGAACTTGATCAATAAGAGAACTCATATTCCAAATATGAAGACTCTTGCTCTTATAGTCTCTGAGATTAGCACAGAGGGAACGACGGACAGACGGACGGATAGACGGACATAGCTTGATCGACTCGGTTGTTGATAGTGATCAAGTATATATTTTCTTTGTGGGATTAGATATGCTTTCTTACATCTGTTACATAGTTTCGCACAACTTCATGATACCCTTTCCCCATTTAATGGGTTCAGGGTATAGAAAGAAAGAGAGACCGACAAGGACAGAAAGAAAGAGGTACTGAAATATATTGATATAGTTTTGTATACCCTGTACTCATTAAAAATTTAAAGAAGTATCTGCGACTCAATCAAGTATATATATCATTGAATAGTCTATATTCTAGAAATGTCAGTCTGTACGTCCGTTTATCCGTCAGTAATGTAAGCTTTAGGTACAGGATATCTCCAAGTCATGCAGTCTTAATATTTAGTCCTCTTGATTTTTGAATGGCACAGGTTAGACTAATCATTTTCAGCACAAGCCGCTACAATGCATAACTTTTTTAAAACAGTTTTAAATATTTACTTATTTATTTATTTATTTGTATTGACAACTATTAACAATAGATACAGGAAAATTAATTAATATTATTCAAATTGAAAAGAATTAATAACTAAAATTAAAAAATTAAATAATACCAATAAATATAAGCAAATGTTGCAAGCTTTAGGAAAACCACCAAAAATATGATATATGTATAGGTTCGATTAGGTTAGGTTAGGTTAGACAGTTTGAGTATAAAGTATAAATATACCATATGGTGTTCACACATATACCGATTGGTCCTTAGTGGTGCCGCAATTCTATTACTGAAAATATTATTAAAAACATTTAATTATTTATATTTATAGATTCAGAGAAAATGTAAATATAGTTAAGTTTTGAACATATCAGTGCTGGCTAATAGATAATAATTAAGATAAGTCAAGTCGCTTTCCCTATGGGTATAACCAGATCGTAAAGTCCATTTGATAAGCAAGCAGTTTTCAGTCTAAAGCTGGGAATTTCCCAATGTGGCTTATCATTGCACTGCTCAGGCACAGAGACAGTGCGTTTGAGTTGAGCTGTCGTAGCCAGTGATAATTCCCGCTCTGAAGCTTCGGCTTGTGAAATTCCCAGATGTATGGAACAACTGGCCATATAAGATCGAAGCTGTGGGGTTAGCAGCATCAGTTCAACACAAGCGTTTGTAGAACAATCAACAGCAGCAGCAAAAATATGAAATTCTTCTCAGTTGTAACCGTTTTCGTGCTCGGTCTCTTGGCTCTGGCCAGTGGTAAGTAGCTATACATAAACAAATAATCCGATCAGCACAATTCTACAATAATCTCTCTCTCTCTCTCATAACTTTCTAATAGCCGTTCCACTGTCGCCCGATCCTGGAAATGTGGTCATCAACGGTGACTGCAAATACTGCAATGTCCATGGCGGAAAATAGATGAACTGGTTCCAGTTAGGACTTCTTTACTTACCTTAATTCGTTGGCACAATATTTATGTATACACTTCGTTCAAAATCAAACATAGAATCTAAATATCAATAAAACAAAACAAATAAGCAACTTATACAATTCTTTTGAAATATTTACTGTGAGCTTTCTTATTTCTACAGCAATATTTATTTTCAGGCATCTAATTTTTGAATACTAGACATTTTATGCATCTAAATATGCACAAACATGTTTTTTTCCAGCTCAAAATCAATCTTTAATATTCTACCTTGTGCTGATTTGCAAAATAATCATAAACTTGATCTTTTAACCCATTTGTAATAATAAATAAATATTGAATTGTAATTGAGTAAAATAAACAAATCGCAAAATATATATTGTTGATAATAAATGAAAATAATTCATTGAATGACATTTTATATAATAACAACTATTAAGACAGTGGTCGACTTAAATATACCCCTTCTCTTATTTTAATATATTTTTCACTTTGTTTTGAAATTGTACAGCTAAATGATGTCTATATTAATAAAAGGCGTCGAATAAAATGATTTTATAGTGGCCATAAACATTGATTAGAAAGGGTATTTAATAGTCTTGCACATATTTGAAACAAGGAGATGTAAGTTTATAATGTATATAATCTTTATCAGCATCATGAGCCGTGCTGATCAAGTTATGACCGTCTATATGACGTATATATAGTATATTCTCTTATACTCTGTATACGTGACAAATCTGTAAATACTATGTATAAGATTTATCTAATAAAAACTTACACACAGCTTGGCTGCTATCAAACTAAGTTGCAAGCTTAGCATATTATTATTCAAATTTTGCAATTTATATGCAGCTTGAGCCCGTCATAATTTCTACTACAACTAGTACTATTTTAAAGGTTTTATTTGTTTATAAAAATGCAATTATATTTTGCATTTGATTTACATTTTTCTAGAGTATTATGTTTGGACTTAATTCAAGCGAATCGTTGCCCCTAACTGAATGCCAAGTTATCTGCGCAATTGATTCATAAAATGCCACGTAAAATCAATAACAACAACATGAAACCAGTTTTAACGATTACTCGGAAATGGAGGTATATTTACATACAGCGCAGTGGGGCGCCACGCTTTAGACGTCGCAATTGAAAAACAGTCGTAAAAACAATCAAATGTACTACACAAGTTCGAGTGATCTCAGCGATAGTAATAGACTTTAAGATACGCTGTAATAATCATTGTTATCGTATAATTTACATTGCTATACAACATATTTTTACCAAGACTTTGTAGTGAAATGACAAAGTTGCAACATTAAAATTGTATTTAATTTAAACTTTTTTCATATTTATTTAATAAAAATATTCAAATTGATAAAAACAATTTAAGACTTTTAAATTTAAATATGTATTTTTTTCATGCTTTTACTTTATTTAACATTTTGAAAAATTCGATTACCAAGTTAGAAAACGCGGAAATTTTTTAGTTTCTTCTTAAACTAAAATTTATCTACAACTCTTTTTAAAAATGTACCTGTAAAAATTCATGAGGCACAAGATTGCATGAACAAATGTTTAATTTTATGCTATTGTCTTCAAAATCATTTGCAATGTCATTATACACAGCTGGAGCAAGCGAAGCTGGGTAATACATTCTAGTACTTATGTATATTATCCCTGTATATTTTTTTTGATAAGCCACTCAGCTCTTAATTCGCTGCAAGAACTCATACACACAATAGAGCCTTCTTCTATTACTTTAGTGCCCTTTGTTACCTTATTTTAAGTGACAGGTTGTAAACAGATCTATTTCTGTCTACTTCACTCTGCATCTCAGTTTCTCATAAATTTGTGCACTCAATATAAAAATCAACTCAATTTAGTAACACGTTTGCCGCAACGCAATTGGCAATTGGGAATTTTTCAATCAGATTTAACGCGCGCGTCTGACACTGGGCAATTCCAAGTGTAAATCGCAGCCTGTTGATAGCGGTAGACATTGAGTGTGTCTCGTTGCAGCGTTAGCTATAAAAGCATTGCTGGTCAAGTTGTAAGGCATCAGTGCAATCGCAGGTTTTCTTGAGTCTTCAACAGAAACTAATCAAACAAACAAACAATCAATCAACATGAAGTTCCTTTCGGTCGCTTTTCTGCTCGGACTTTTGGCTCTGGCTAGTGGTAAGTCATCAAGGAGTTAGCACTCACTGCGTTTATCTATATTAATAAATTGCATTTTTGTTTTACAGCTACCCCACTGAATCCTGGCAATGTCATCATCAACGGTGACTGTCGAGTGTGCAATGTGCGTTCCTAAAGCGGCCCAAATCCTTGGGCATGATGCCGCCCTCATCTGCCATAAAATCAATAGTCAAATGTTTTAGAGTTCAATGTGGTGAAAATCATGCACATATTTTAAGTACACAAATCGCACAAATTAGACACAGAATATTCAATAAATTCTACACAAAATAAATTCTTATCACTAAATCAAACGTTTTATTATTGTTTTTGGTTTTGCTTTTAAACATTGCAATGCATTACAATTTGCAGTTACACAACTATTCAACATTAATTTATAATAAAGCACTTCAAAGGAAAAAAAAAAGTATATATATTACAATTTTCAGCTTAGTTTGGTAAATTATACAAATATTTACATATTTTATTTGTGCTAGAAAGTACATTTTTGAAACCGGATTTTATACACTTCCATTTAAACTTTGTGTGTTTTTTTTTTAATAAATTTCTGGGAACAGGTATTTATATAAGTTTTTAGCTTGGCTTATGAATTGAATTTTATATACTTATTTCAATCAAATCATTATTTTTTTGAAACTGATTTGGTTCAGGGGCTTAAAGTTAGATATAAAGCTAATCAAAATTATTTTCTTTAGTTATATGGGTAATTCAAATTTTTAGATTAAAATACTTATATGAAAAATATATTTAGTTTATTTATAAAATTGGAATTAAACCTTCAACGTTTTGGAAACATAATATTCTTTTTTTTTCAATGTTCATTGTTTGTAGTTTATTTTTTAAATTTTTATATAATTATATTACACACATTGATTTATTTCTACTCGATGTTTAACAAGTTTTTAAAGCTATATATATATACTTATATATAAATATAGTAATTATAAATATATACAAGCATATATATATATATATATATATATAATTATATAAGATGATTGCTCAGAGGCGGGGAAATTCCAAAACGTTTACAATCTCTGCTTACTATATACGTAAGTACGTAAGCTGATTTTCGCATCAGTCGTTATCTGCATCATGCTCCATATAAAAAGTGCATGATATGATCGTCTCCTACTCAGATCGTTTGGGGCACTAAGCTGTGAATATGAAATCAATTGCTTTGTCGCTGCTGCTTTTGGGCTGCCTTCTGGCTGTGGCTTGCGGTAATTTAACTAACTTTAAATCCAATCCAATTGTATAAAATAATAATATATATTATATACGTATATACTCTTCTCAGCCACGCCGGGCAAAGTTTATATCAATGGCAAATGCATAGACTGCAATCGACCGGATGATGATGATTCAGTGATTATTCCAGGGGACATCAAACATTCGGCAGCTGTTAGTCAGGCCTTGACCTCAGGCGCTGTTGGCTTTGGTCTCTTTTATTATTTCATAAGTTTAATTCTACGCAACTAGAGATTATATAATAGAGTGTATTCTTTGAATAAATTGTAGTAATTGGTATTCAGTAATTATTTAAATTAAAAAAAAAAATGAGAGAAGTACTTGCAATTTACAAACTTTATCAATGTTGCAGAAGCTTTGCAGTTTGTCACTTAGATTCATTTCCAAGAATAACAAAGTTGTCAAGCTCCTTTCTGATAACAAAGTGAAGTTTTTTTCTGTTTCCATTCCATATCCTGCTCACTCTCATCTTACTTTTTGATAATTTAATTTGTTTTTATTTACACAGCTACCCTTGCTGATTTTGTGGCTATCAACCCCTGTGATTCGGTTTGGTAAGGGTATTTTTTATTCCTCTAAGCCGGATCATCCTATAGATTAATCAGGCTTCGAACCTGACCGGACTTGTTTTGAGAGAAAACGGTTCGGTCAAAAATGATAAAAATGTATTAAATATTCATTGAATTATTTCTTTTATTTAATTGAGGTTTAAAATGATAATTGAACTTATATGAAAATGTGCTTTATTTCATGAAAAATGTATTTTGACAGTATATATAATTAATATATAGTAAGCTAGTTATAATTAAATTTAGATTTCACCTAGTGTACTCCGTTCTGCAAGGGTATGTAAAATTCGGCGTGCCGAAGATAGCTGTTGTATTCTAAAGCACAAGTCCTTTAGGAAAATATTTAATTGCTTCAATTATTATTGTATTCAGTACCAAGAAAAACATAGTTTGTCAATAGCGTAACTTTATGAAAACAACATTTGGCTGCAGTTGTTTCATTTCAATTTAAAAGTTTTACATTGCACTTTTCAGAATATGAACTATCTGTCAATTGCATTTTTGCTTGGGCTGCTAGCTTTGGCTGTTGGTAACAAATTTCAAGTCCTGCTTCCTGCAATTCAAGTTTTTGACAATTCAATTGGTTTTTTCTTAGCACAGCTTTCTCCTTGTCGTTCGATGTGATTATTAACTATTTTTAAACTGAATAAATTTCTTAAGAACTTGCCACACACAATTGAAAAGTATTTAAATATTATAAAAAATTCGTAATTTAATTAATTGATAACAAGATGTTGAAATTCAAGTTTCAGCAGCTACACACTTTTCGCGTATGCTTTCATTTATTTATTTTGTCATAAACAAATACAAATGAAATAGAACATACAATTCATTCGTTGTTATGATTAATCAGCCACCGTGTACGTTGCAGCTCTTGCAATCCCCATTGATGATCACATTTCCAGGGTGCAGCGGATTAGCTGTAATTATTTGTAAGCGATGCATTTTATGGGTCTATTTAATGCTTCTGGTCTATACTACAAACTTACCGCTTGCCAGCGCCAACAGACCCACAATAAAAGCTAGCGAAATCCACTTCATGTTTTTCAAATGTTTTATCTGCGACTAGTTATTTGAAACTGATCGCGACACAGGCTCTACAAAGCGTTTTATAAACTATCTAATAGAGAATAACGATCAATAGCCGCTCTCAAGTACTACTGAGTATAACAATATAATATATATTATATTTTAATCTGAGTGTAGTATGCGAGAGGCAGATAGTTCGTACAAATGTTTGATGCATTAATGCATTAATTTTCAGCTCTACTACTCTCTCTCTCTCTCTCTCTCTCTCTAACTACATTGATTTCAATTGAAATTTAAATGAACTGGTTTGTTTTTGTATGCATCAATCGATTTATTTCACTTTTAAATGTGTACAATTAACTTACAATTTATGTACAGTAAAAATCTGCATTGAATTCTGTCTCAAAATTCGCATGCAGAAATAGAATTTGTACAGTAATTCATGCTCAGAGTAAAACAAATAAATTTGGGAATATTTCAAAAGCGGCACAAATCGCTTATCTTTTGGAAATACTCAATTCGATGGGTTTTTTACGAGCTATCTGTTAATTGACCTTTTGTCGTATGCATTTCCAGGAATATCACGCCTATCAACTAAGCTATATAAACACAACACTAAGTTGCAGCTGCTTCAGTTCAATTCTAGAGGTCTGTTTTGCAATTATAGGAACATGAAGTGGTTGTCAGTTGCATTTGTGCTGGGTCTGTTGGCTTTTGCCAGTGGTGAGTGAAGGGATATATAATTCCTGTTCCTGAACTCCTTACTGACACTATTTTTGAAACAGCTTCTCCTTTGGTGCCTGGTGATGTGATTATTAACGGTCATTGTGTTAACTGCAATGTTCATGGAGGATAAGAGCTGAAGAAGCTAAACCTAAGCATATGCCACAAATAACAGAAAATTTGGAAATTGTTCCCAAAAGAAATTATGTAATAAGTGGCTAATATATATACATATTACTTTTAGTAAATAAATACACATGCACTATATTTAAGAAAAACACTTGTTTAATTTCTAGTTTTTATTGAACACTATCATAACTGTAGACTTGATTAATCACTGCGTATGTTGCAGCTCTTGCAGTCCCCATTGATGATCACATTTCCCGGGTGCAGCGGATTGGCTGTGAATAGATACATAATTGATGCACATTTTTATAGTGACGGTTTCAGGTACACCCCCGATCCGATCCGATGCTTACCACTTGCCAGCGCCAACAGACCCAAAACGAAAGCTATCGACAGCCACTTCATGATGATAATTAGTTATATTTGCGACTTGTACGTTGAAACTGATCGTCAAAGCTCTTCAATAATCCGCTTTTATAGCCCATGCGGCAGTCAATTCAGTATAATTAAATATAATATTTTATTGATAAATGTCGCGACGCTGGCAAACGCGCATAAGTGCTATTCTCTGCAAAATTCGACTATCAGATAGGCTGTGTTCTACTTATAAAAATGTATAATAATAATAATAAATAATCTAATGAAAAATTGCCTTGATTGTTCAATTAAACATCACATATTTTGTAGTTTGAATAATTTTCTACATAGTAAATTGTTATTGAATAAAGAAGTGAGAGTAGATTTAATTTACTCAAATATTAAATATACTTTCTAGTATATATGATAATAATAAAATGATTCTCTTGAATAAATAGGGTATATAACAGATGAGCATCTTATTGACAGTCTTTAATCTCAGCAAGTTCAGTTCATTTATGCTGAGGGCATCCACTGAGGTTCAGATTGTATAATGCTCTGAACTTACTTGATCGCAGCGACTTAACTTTTAGATTGCAGTAGGAATCAGCATGCTACGAAGCAGTTTTCGCAATCTCCAGCAGTTAAACAAACTGCGTCTGACAGATGTACAAATTCAAATTGATGCATTGTGTTTGCAATCTAAGGCAAACAGCAAAGAGCGTAAAATCATATGAAATTTAAATGTTTTACTAGCTATATAGACATACCTATGTATGTATGTAAATGTGTACTTAAGCAACTAAACTGTAAACTTGATTCGAGCAAGTGTGACTCTACTAGCAGATACCCTCGACTAGGTTATACCCTGCAGCAGATCTTATCAGAAATAAGTAATCAATTATCCCCTGATAACAATATTGTTAAAGACTAACTCCTGTAGTTCTGTAAATACTTAAAAAAAAAGCAAAAAACAAGCTGATAATTAAAAAAAAATGTATAGAATAACTTTTAAGTTTATTATCCGATAACCTTGCAACTTTTAGAATGCAGAGATTAATTGCAAAAACAAATCTATACTAAAAATCAAGGTAATATTTTAAAAACTTGTATATAAAAGGAAAGTGATGAAAACATTAATAATTCAATACAAAGGACACTTTCTCTGGCTCTTACTGACAATTGAATCAGCTGCTAACACTAAGAAATATGTTTGTATATACTTACAGCATATGTACTTATACTCGCTGTTTTATAAATATGTAATATATATATAATGAACAGATTTTGAAAAAATGAAAAAAAAACTCACATAAATTAATTTGGTCTTCAGTTAGTTTTGAATATTATTATTGAAATTCAAATCACAAAAGTAAAATATTTATATATTATATTAACTCCTGAGTATTAGTATGTTTAATATGATCAATCTTATATTGTTGCAAAAAACTAAAATTAAGCCTTATGAGCCTAAGAGTGCAATATATATAGGTACAAATCTATTACACCCTTTCGACACATTTCTTGCTAACAGGACATCAAAAGTTTTCGCACAAACTTTGACTAAGACCAGCAAAATTGTTAAAGCTTTAAAATTAAAGTTTCAAATGCGTAGCAGTGCGAACATCCAAATCGAGTTGAGTCGAGTCGAGTCGAGTTGAGTTGAGATGAGTTGAGATGAGTTGAGTCGCAGCGTGTGTATCTGTATCTATGAGAAGGTAAATGAACGTGTTTGTGGTTGAATTCATTTTCGCCGCGTTCATGTTCTGTCTGCATGTGTGTGTGTTTGTGTGAGTGCGTATCTATGTGTGTGAGTGTGTGCCTGCTGTTGGTTGGCAATTAAGCCAATGAAGCATTAAAAACACCAGCCAAGGGCGTAAGCCATGTAAAGTGAACTGGAATCAGGATTCGGGTATGGGAATGGGAATGGAAGTGGGCTTTAAAGGTTTGGGGATTGTGGATTGGATGTTGCTGTCATGGCGTTCAGTTGCTCCCCCCCCTGGCTCAACTCACCGATTGGCTTTGGCTGGATTATCGCTGATGTTGTTGTTATTTTTGTTGTTGTTGCTGCTGCTGTTGCTGCTGCTGCTGCTGTTGCCGTTGGCACATTTGTCAACGTAAAAAGCATTACGCTTAAATGAACCCATGCACATGCATAAATACGCAAAGCCAACCCGGCGCACAGTCGACACGTGTGCGTTAACAATTTAATTACGACAAACAAAAAATCACCCAGCCACCCGCCAGTCGCCTACCCACTAACCCACCACCAGCCCTCCGTTCGCCCTGGCCTGCCTTGCGGGCAGATGTTGCTCGGATGTTGCCCAAAAAGTTAATCACCCAATCGACGGGGAGGTCAGCTGTATTAAAGACTCACAGACGGCAACATTGAGCAATTTCACGATTTAGGGGCTGGCAAAGCCCATTAGCCATCATTTCGTTAAAGGGGCGGGGGGCGGGAGGTGGTGTGGTGCGGCAGATAAGAAAGCTTCTGTGTGGTTTGGGCCTATTTACTCAAGCTGGTGTGAAACTATGCCATGTCTGTGCACACTACAGCATTTCCGATATGTGTGTGTGTGTGTGTGCAAACAAGTCAGTGGCATACGTAGTGTACACACATATGCACCAGTAAGCATGTGTGTGCGTGAGAAATCTGTGTTAAGTCGAAGCTGCAAATACGCTTTCTTAGAATCGAAGAGCTAACAGGAATATCATCAATAGAATCAAAGAGACTTTGCTATGCGATTTTAATCGAAGATTCCGAGCCAAAATATGGATTTTAATTTTCAAGTAAGTCACGCTGTTAACGTCACGTTAACTCTCGTTATTTCTAAGTATGTAATTTTAATTTCCAAGCATATAATCATACCGAAACAAGGCATTTAGCTTAACGCTTTAAGATCTTAAGCAATATGGTATAACGTTCCTGTCTTGAGCTTTCCTGACTAACTTACCTGTATAATCAAATAAATAGTTATGTATGTGTATGTAAAAAAGCTCATTTTCTTTGAATTCATATAAATAAGTACTGCAAACTTCATAAATTATGATTTTCAGCTCTTATAAGTCTAACCCTTGCTATGTACATTTTATTTTCCAGGATCTAGGAATACATATATATATATATATATTGTATACATAAGCTTATTTTCTTTGAATTCATTAGCTAATTTTCTATGAATACACATACAAAATAATACACTGAAAGCTTCATGAATTATAATTTGCAGCTCTTCAAACACAACCCCATGCATTTTATTTTCCAGGAACTAGGATTCAGCTTAACATGCAGCTTAAATTATTCTAGGAACTTGACATTTAGCTGGAATTTGCCATTACTGGTACAAGTGCAGCAAAAATAATTGGTTTTGTTTTCCGAGTATTCTGAGCAACAAACCTGAGAGCTCTTAAATTTCAAAAAGTATTGCATACCCGCTAAGTACATATGAATAATCATACATAACCTTTATGGACACAATTACGCCCACACATATGCGCACGTACGCACGTATGTATGAGACTATGTATGTATATGTATATGTATATGCTTAGCAGTCAGAAGTTGAAGTAGGACAAAGACAGCTAAGTATTTCTTGGCAGCTGGGGCACTATTAGTTTATTATTACGACCAGAGTTTTATTGTCAACCTGTGGAGTGTGTGTGTGTGTGTGTATCTCTCTCTCTCTTTTCAAGACTGTGGGCGACTATGGGCGTGTCCATGAACATGTTTGCATTTTGCTCGCCTGTTTGCTTAAGCGCCTGTGCATATTTGAAATATTCCAGTGTTGTTCTTGTTTTTTCTGCGGTTAGTTTTATACGTGTTGCGTGTGCTTGTGTGTGTGTTTTATAAAACTACATTTTCATGCAATTTATGTTATTTTTGGCCAAGCGGAAGCGGAAATTTGTTGTTGCATCTTTTAGGCGCAACATGATAAATATTTGCACACGTGGCGTATGCGTGTTGTCAATGTGTGTGTTTAGACAAAATCTTGGCCATAAAAAATACGCCTAACACCATAAAACATTTAGACAGTCAACAGTTAAACGAAAACATTACATAACGGAGACAGGAATTTAAGTGCCATTTTGTTGGGTTTCAGTTTCTACCCTGGGGACAGATCTATTGAGGCAAGGAATCTGTGGGGGCGGGGTGGTGCAAAGTAATTACTAAAAGGATTTGCTTAAACACTTGGGGGCTGTCAAACTACAAATTGCTAGCGTCACACGGCAGCCAGACAAATTCCAATTGAAGAAATTGCAGCAAGTTGAGCAAAGTTTTCGAAAAACAGAGCCATTGGAAATGTTATTATAAAGTAATAAAGCAATTCCAATTTTTTGCGCAATAAATTTTGTGTAAAACCAAAAGCAAGTCAACACAATTTGCCCGCCGCCCTTTGAAGCCAACAAATAGCGCCACGTGAGCAAAATTGCTAATCAACTGGCAAAGCGTTCCGGGGGCAAAAGTAAAATCCTCTGAAGGACACTCATCCTTGTTTAAGTGCCTGCGTAGCAGTTGCTCATGTGTGTGTGTGTGCGTGAGGGGCCATTTGTGGGGTAGCTCATCATTTGCCATGTTATATTTCAGAGGGCGCATGCTTTAATGTATTTAAGCTTTGCACAAAAACATTATTGTCAGCTGGGAATTGTGGCTGACGAAGTGGTCCGAGGCGCCGGACGGGGGTGAGCATGTAGGTGTGACGGCGGCAAAGTGACATGAGCCAAAGACTCTGGCGAAGCGACAGCAACTAATGACAGCTCTCTCTCCCTCACACTCACACTCACAATCCCTCTCCCTCTCTCTGTCCCTGTGTACATCCAGCAATCGCTAGCATACTCCAAGCTGAAGGACAACCCAGCAATAACCCACTGAAATCCATTTCTCTTGCACTCCCTCATGGCATTATGCCTTCTTGTCTGTGCAAACTGGGGGATTTGTGTTTTGGTGGTTGCCTGGCATTAGCAATAGAAATAGCACGCAATGGAGCATAGCAGCTAGGACAAGCAAAGCTTGATGTTTTAATCACACCCACACACACGCACACTCACATATATACTGACAGAAATTGTAATTGAAATGCTGTTAATCAGTCATGTTGAGAAAACTGGCTAAAAAGAATACTTGTAAGTGAAAAGTTTCTCTAAGATAATTGAATTCCAGAATTACAGCTTGACTGAAGTTTATTCATCTTTAATTAGCTAAATGGCCAAAGCTCGTAAAACATAATTATTCATTGATACTACATTAACGCTTGCGAATAATATCTTAAGTATTATAAAGATATGATACGAAAGATTAATAAAAGAAGCAAAGTCCTTACATGTTATAATATTTTATTTGAAGCGTTAAAATTCTCAATGGGTTTAAGCTAGGTTTATGTATTGGGTTTTGTAATAATTGAAATGCGAAAAAGTATTCCAAATTGTTA
Organism: Drosophila maculinotata; assembly: GCA_035045305.1. Lineage (NCBI taxonomy): Eukaryota > Metazoa > Arthropoda > Insecta > Diptera > Drosophilidae > Drosophila > Drosophila maculinotata. The sequence continues at coordinate 12,428,387 of JAWNPD010000387.1, forward strand.
TTTACTACTTAATATTAATTGTATTAATACGCGTACAGCAATTGGATTTTTTGCTAACTTTAAAAATGTTATTGAGTGTATAAAAGACATGTTAAATTACGTATTTTCTTGAAATTTCACATTCATACCTAACACTTGCATATATTAAGAATAAATGTGATTGATAGTAAATATTATATACAGATAACTTTATTTTATTATCATTTTATAGTTGAAAGAATGTATAGGGCATCTCATAGTCGAGCAACATCAAAGTTACAGATTTCCTTGCGTACCTTATCGCTCAGATGTTTTGAATTTAGTTCAAATACTTTGCCGTTGTTTTTGTATTCATTCCAGTGCCCAGTGCTATCAGCACGTTCAGCTGCTGCCCAGCTGCGGTTTCAGTGTCAGTCTGCAAACCCATCTCAAAGTAAACACAACAACACACACACACATACATACACAAAGATGTTGCCCAGTGGTTGGGTAGTCCTGGCAACCCTGCTCTGTTGCATCCATGTGAGCCTGGCAGATGTGGCTAAGTTGGTTTGCTTCTACGATGCCTCGAGTTTTGTGCGCGAAGGTGAGAGCGAAACATCGTCTAATCTCTCAGTGTGTGTCTGGCATAGTCGGGTTCGGTTGGGGTTATCTTATATATATATATATATATATATGTTGACTTTTATTCTTGTTTTTGGTTTTGTTTCGACGCAGGCCCGGCACAACTTTCGCTCAGCGAACTGGAGCCAGCTTTAAATTTTTGCAACTTCCTGATTTACGGCTATGCGGGCATCGATGCGGAGAGCTTTAAGATCAAGAGCTTAAATCCGGAGCTCAGCTACAATCGGCAGCATTATGCTCACATCACGTCGCTGCGACAAAAGTTTCCACATCTGCGCATTCTGCTCTCCGTGGGCGGCGGCCGTGATCTCAATACTGAGGGCCAGCCGGACAGCGGTAAATATCTGAATCTGCTCGAGCTGCCGGAGAGCCGTACCAACTTCAAGGCCAGCGTCAGCGCTGAGCTGGCTAAATATGGCTTCGATGGCCTCGACCTTGCCTGGCAGTTTCCCCCGCTCCGCCCCAAGCAACAACAGGGCGCACTGAAGCGTGCCTGGAGCTCGTTCAAGGGCTGGTTCAGCAGCGCCGCCCTAGATCCCATGGCCGAGGAGCATAAGGCGCAGTTTGCCTCGCTTGTCCGGGAGCTGCGCTTGGAGCTGCAGCGCAATGGCAAACAGCTGACACTCAGCATGTTGCCACATGTGGATGCAGAGCGTGAGTAAAAGTTCAATTAAACGAGTTTTAATTAAATTCCTCGGAATTACATTCAACTCAATTCATTTAATAACACAAGCAATTATTATTTTCTAATTAAAATCAGTTTATTAGAAGTGGTTTTAGTGTCTGGCTAAAAAGTGAACACGAACACATAGAAAATGTGTTTTCGTCGGTTCGACGCTTTGTAACTCTCAAAAAGTTTAAGACTCAATCAATTTGAAAGGAGTTATCAAAATTTTCTACAGATTGAACCAGCAGGTTCTTAATATAGCCCAACAAACAATCTGATCCTTTTTTGTTTGTATCTACCTTGTTTTTAGCTGGTCATTAATAAATTGATAACCAACTTTGAGCCCGCTTAAATCTTATAAAACACATAACTTGTATAATTTTTGTTCTAAATTTGAATCAGAATAGTTTCAGTCGCAAATTCAAATCATTTTGTAATTCAATTGACTGCAGTCAAAGCAATGCTCACTCTGCCTATATCTCTCTCTCTCTCTCTCTATCTCTTTGTCTCTTACATTTGATTGCTCTGTATCAATTTAAATTTGTCTTGTATCAAAAAATGCTCAGTCTTTCAGAATAAGAGGTTTTAGTTTGATGTGCTGAATGCAGGAGTAGGTCAATAGCAAGGCAAACAAAAGGCTCCCAGGATTCAATTTTCCATTTGATTTAACAATAATTCTAACAAATATCAAAGTATTTTCAAGATTAGTTGCTTATTTATCTATTTTCTTCAGTGCCCGTAATTGTTTAGAAATAAACATTTTAATAAATAATTTATTTACAAATTTGAAACTTTTACTTAAATTCAAAATTTATGAAATTATAGAGTTATAGAGAAATTATAGTTATAGAGCTAGAAGCACTAAATTTGGTATGGATATGTATATATAAAAAAAAACATACTAGTTACTTCCCAAACTAATACTAGTTCTCTTTCAACTTTTCCCACAGTTTTCATAGACATACCCGCCGTGATGAGCTTTGTGGACTTTGTCAATTTGGGCACCTATGACTTTCAGACGCCGCATCGTGATCCCAAACAGGCGGATCTGCCAGCCCCACTATATGCCATGTACGATCGGGATGCCACACACAATGTGCAACATCAGGTGGATTATTGGCTCAATCACACGGCAAATGCACAGCAGCTGAACATTGGCGTCGCGAGCTATGGACGCGCCTGGCAAATGGGTCGCAGCTCCGGCATCACCGGCTTTCCACCCATTCCGGCCACGGAGGGTGCGGCTCCGGCAGGCAAACATACGGGCACTCCCGGCTTGCTGAGCTGGCCCGAGATCTGTGACCTGCTGCAGCAGCATCCGGGCCAGGGCAAGGATACGAGCACGGAGCATCTGCGCAAGGTGGGCGATCCAACGAAACGTTATGGCATCTATGCCTATCGGGCTGCGGATGACAATGGGGAGTCCGGTCTCTGGGTAGGCTACGAGGATCCCACAACGGCGGCCATTAAGGCCAGCTATGTCCAGGCCAAGGGCTTGGGCGGTGTCGCCTTCCATGATCTGTCCCTAGATGATTTTCGTGGTCAGTGCGCGGGCGAAAAGTTTCCAATTCTGCGAAGCATTAAGTACAAGTTGTAAGATACTGAATATATGCATATGAAATGTGCTTATATAATGAAAAAATATTTATTATTATTCTGAAATTTTTGACAAGTCAACAATTTGCACACGTAATGTTTTCAGTTCCATATGCCTTTCTGAAATTTGCAAGGCACTGACCAGATTTTCAATCCCAAGTCTATTTTGGTAATGACTTGTTCTCTATTATACATCTATCTTGATTGTGCGGGAAGTTAGGTTTCTACATCTAAGTCCCAAAAAGACTTAAAAGCTCCCAACTTGAAAGTTCCTAGTATATAGGAAATCCCTCCTAGGACTTCAAACTGTTAAAATTAAACCGTTTTTCAATTCTCATACAATGTTGCATTTCTTTTCCAATAAATCATATCATACAATTTTAAATAAGGTATTTTTCTTAATTTTGTAATAGTATTTTCATTGCAATATTAGAAAACTTTGATACCCTTGACATTGATTTTATTACTTTCCAAGTATATATACATTTTTGCAATTGAGTTGAGTCCTAATTTAAGTTTCTCTCACATTTGAATAGTTTTTCAGTTTCATTGAAGCTCAGATTTAAGCCGCTTTTCATGTCATAAAAAACGAACCTGAGCTTGCAGCGCAAAGCGTAGTGCAAAAATTTCAACGAACGCCTGAAAGTACGCTACAATAAATTGATACTGTGCAGTGCTAAGAAAATCATGGGAGGGGGAAAAAAACACAGTAGAAACAAGTAAGAGTGCTCTAGTCGAGAGTGCCCGACTAGAATATACCCTGATCCAAGGTCTTACATTCATTCAAAATTATTTATCTGTATTCATACATGAGTAGGGGGGCTTCATGATATTTTCGCTTAAAATGAGTTTTCACAAAAGGATATTATTTCAATGCAGGATTTTATAAAAAGACAAACCATGAAGAACATTTCATGAATTATTATTATTATATTCTCCGCGCAGATATGTCAATTTTTTGGCGAAGATAAAATGTTTTAAAAACATATCTCCACCAAAAAAACTTTCCAAAACAACGAAAAGTTCCTTATAAATGACCTTCCCAGACTTCAAACTGCCACAACTTTGTCAAATCTGAACCGATTGTCAATCCTGAGGCCATTTTGATCATTATTTGGCATCTAGTTTAATTCTGAATCTCAAGTTTATGAATTTTTGAAAAATTTAAATTTTTGATTTTTTTGCCGAAAAAAGCATAAGGGGGGACCCTTACCACTTTTGATTTTTCAAAAAATAGAATCTTGAAATTGTACGTTTAATTGACTGTGGGTACCTTAATTAGTATAAAAAACTATACGAAAAGTGATTTTGAGGTGTTTCATTTTTCTGTCAAAAATCACGCCAAAAGTGACAAAAAAATTGTCTTGTAAAGTGCCCAAACAACGAAAAGTTCCTTATAAATGACCTTCCCAGACTTCAAACTGACACAACTTTGTCAAATCTCAACCGATTGTCATTCCCGAAGCCATTTTGATCATTATTTGGCATCTAGTTTAATTCTACATCTCAAGTTTATGAATTTTTGAAAAAATAAAATTTTGAATTTTTTTGGCGAAAAAAGCATAAGGGGGGACCCTTACCAATTTTGATTTTTCAAAAAATAGAATCTTGAAATTTTACGTTTAATTGACTGTGGGTGTCTCAACTAGTATAAAAAACTATACGAAAAGTGATTTTGAGGCGTTTCATTTTTCTGTCAAAAATCACGCCAAAAGTGACAAAAAAATTGGCTTGTACAACGAAAAGTTCCTTATAAATGACCTTCCTAGACTTCAAACTGCCACAACTTTGTCAAATCTGAGCCGATTGTCAATCCCGAGGCCATTTTGATCATTATTTGGCATCTAGTTTAATTCTACATTTCAAGTTTATGAATTTTTGAAAAAATTAAATTTTGGATTTTTTATTTCGAAAAAAGCATAAGGGGGGACCCTTACCAATTTTGATTTTTCAAAAAATAGAATCTTGAAATTTTACGTTCAATTGACTGTGGGTGTCTCAACTATTATAAAAAACTATACGAAAAGTGATTTTGTGGTGTTTCATTTTTCTGTCAAAAATCACGCCAAAAGTGACAAAAAAAATGACTTGTACAGTTCCCAAACAACGAAAAGTTCCTTATAAATGACCTTCCCAGACTTCAAACTGCCACAACTTTGTCAAATCTGAACCGATTGTCAAACCCGAGGCCATTTTGATCATTATTTGGCATCTAGTTTAATTCTACATTTCAAGATTATGAATTTTTGAAAAAATTAAATTTTGGATTTTTTTGGCGAAAAAAGCATAAGGGGGGACCCTTACCAATTTTGATTTTTCAAAAAATAGAATCTTGAAATTTTACGTTTAATTGACTGTGGGTGTCTCAACTAGTATAAAAAACTATACGAAACGTGATTTTAAGGTGTTTCATTTTTCTGTCAAAAATCACGCCAAAAGTGACAAAAAAAATGACTTGTAAAGTTCCCAAACAACGAAAAGTTCCATATAAATGACCTTCCCAGACTTCAAACTACCACAACTTTGTCAAATCTGAACCGATTGTCAAACCCGAGGCCATTTTGATCATTATTTGGCATCTAGTTTAATTCTACATTTCAAGATTATGAATTTTTGAAAAAATTAAATTTTGGATTTTGTTGGCGAAAAAAGCATAAGGGGGGACCCTTACCAATTTTGATTTTTCAAAAAATAGAATCTTGAAATTTTACGTTTAATTGACTGTGGGTGTCTCAACTAGTATAAAAAACTATAGGAAAAGTGATTTTGTGGTGTTTCATTATTTCTGTCAAAAATCATTATACCCCTTTTCCCATTTTTAATGGGTGCAGGGTATAAAAGGTATTAAAAGTAGGAAAAAAGGCTAACAGTAAAAACGGTAAATGTAAAATGCAAAAAAGTCGCATTAAAGCGAATCTGGCAAAGCATAAAGCTTGAAACCCCACCTGGACTCTCCTCAGTGGGCGTGGCTAATGGGCGGTGGGCGGTAGGCGGCGTTGAGACGAAATCCAAAGTAAAAGTTGAAATTAAACCAATTAGTTTGCTGCCGTTGCCGTCGTCTTTGCAATGAGGCGCATAAAAGAGGATGTGGGGGGGACGGGGTCTCCGATGTGTTTTAAGTGGGTTGAGGGAGCGTGGGGAGGGTAGGTGCAGCGTTCAGTGAGGTATTTAGGCAGGTTCCTTGCCATCTGAAGAGAGTGTTTTACACAACGTCCTCGTCGCACATTGCTCCCAGCTGCTGATTTGGAACTCACAACTCACAACTACCGACTCCCGACTCCCAACTCAACTGACTCCGCAACTTCAGGTAGCTGGCGGCGTCATAAATTAATTATGATTTAACAACTTTAGCATGCACGACACGGGAGCAAAACTTTGCGCTTTTCATTTCGTGAGTCTTTGTATACCCTTACAGAGGGTATTAAAATTTTGGCCACAAGTTTGCAACGCATAGAAGGAAACATAGTCGACCCCATAAAGTATATATACTCTTAATCAGGACGACAAGGTGAGTCGATATAGCTTTGTCCGTCCGTCTGTCCATCTGTTTCTACGCAAACTAGTCTTTTAATTTTAAAACTATCTTGGTATTTTTGTTTTTTTTTTATGATAACTCGACCAAACTTACCAATTATAAGTGTTAGCATAATCTAAGCACGTTTACAAAATTTTATGAAAGTCTGACCACTATATCTTATAGGTGCCATAGGAACAATCTGTTGAAAATTTAGTCGTTGTATGAACAACATTTGTATTGCAATTTTGATTATACTTTATATAGACTGATTGAATATGGTCTAAATCGGACGACTATGTCTTATAGCTGTGATCTTAAAAATCGGTCCGAAATATTCACTTAATAAGAAAAATTGATTTTTAATGGTAACACTCTCCTTCTCTTGAAAACACTTTTTTGTATAAGCAAGAGTGTTTCATTATATTAATCGTGCAAGGGTATACTACCTTCGGAGTGTCTTTCTTTCTAGATTTTTTGTGTTTATATTTTTTTTTTAGTATTTTTGCGCTGCTTGCTTCTGTAACGTTTTTAATTTTAATGAGCGCAAAAAGTTGGTAAAGTTTTCAAACATAGTTATGCTCAGTGTATTAGCAGTATATCGCATAAGGATCCAGGCAGTTTGTTTAAGTAATATTCGAAATCTAAGTGCATTACATCTTGATTCGTATGGTTATCATAGTAAATCCCATTAAAATCATTCTTCCCAATTTTTTTTCTCCTTTAACTAGGCAAAAGAGAATGTTTCTGTGGTCTGGATTTTATCTTTTCAATTGTTTAAGAGATACATTTTTGTTATACAGAAAATTATATCTTTAGTTTACTTAAGTTTTGATTTCAAAAAAGTTATAAAACTGAAAATATAATTTTCTATCAATTTGTATCAAATAGCTCAAAACTGCACCGAACTCCAATCGGACTTTTTTTTTGGTCTTGATCTTGACATCTAAATAATATTTAATATATCTTAAGAAATTTGCCATCCATTCGTCCTACACATAATTGGAGAAAAAAGCTTCTATTAAATTTCAATGTTTAATCTGTTACTGAGGTATTCTGGGTTTTTTCGAAGGTATTTAACAGTCGAGCACATTGGCAACATTACAATAAGCGCTGTGGATAGAAGATAGCCAGATGTAAATTTGGTAGCTGGTCTAAATTCCAGCCAGACAAGCGAGTACACGAACTTTATTCAAATCGCGGTTACATGAAGAAATACATAAACCACAAAAAAATAGGAAGAAGAAAAGATAAAGGGCGCTCATTATGGAGTTGGGTACTTTATTGCTTGCCGGCGCCGCTTTTGATGTCCTCGAAGGCCTTCTGCCAGAGCTTGTCGAATTGCTTGGGCAGCTTGGCGCGCACCCGGTCGGCGAGGAGGCGAGCTCCTTGGAGATTGGCCTGCTCATAGTAGGGCAGCGCGGAGATTCGTGCCAGCCAGGCGCTCAAATTGGGATACCTGGTGGGATCGACGGGTGCATAGCTCAGATGCAATGTGCTGAGCGTGGAGACAATGCTAAAGTCCGCAATGGTCAGCTGCTCACCGGCCAGATAGGCCTGCCCGGCCAGAAACTGCTCCAGCAGCGCATATGCCTCATGCAGCTGGGCAATCCGCTCCTTGGGCAGCTCCGTAACGTGCTCCTTGAAGAGCAGACGCTGCAGCTCCTTGAAGGCAATAAACAGCACGCCAGACTCAAAGTGCAGTCGCTGATCGACAATGGCTCGTTGCAGCGGCTCCCGCGGATACAGTGCATCATCCGCATCCTTTGCATACTTTTGCACCAGATAACCAATGATGGCGTGAGAGTCCCAAATGTACGCTTCTCCATCCTCCAGCATCGGCACCGTATGCTGCGGATTCTTGCGCACATAATCCGCCTCCAGATGCTCCCCAGCCAGCATGTCCAATTGCCGGAACTCGTGCTCCAGCTCCAGAGCGCGCAGGGTTAGCAGCACAGCTCTCACGGGCGGACTCGTCTCCGTTCCATACAATACGAGCACCATTCTGAAGGATCTCTGATTAACTTCTAGTTATTGCTTGCGGATTCTGTAGCTGCTTTAGGGTGAGGCTCACAAGTTTCAACTGACTGCCGCCAACTTGTAGTGCACAAAGTGATTTTAACATATGATTAGATAAGATTAGATAGTCAACGGTACTACGGGTAAAAACAAAGACGTCATAATGCTGCAAGTTTAAGTTCTTGCTTGATTGTTTATTAATGCCACAGATAAGTGTCCAGGCTTTCAGATTGCCGTAGCCAGCTACTACCATACTATCTATGACTAGATCAATATTAGCTTAAAGCTCCGGGCATGTGTCATTTCTATATTATTTTAGGGCTTTTATTTAAATTTGGAAAAACGGCTGACGCCCTCTTCAGCGGTACAACTAACTAACTAACTAACTAACTAACTAATTAACTGGCCCATTTAGGCGCTCTATAACTAAAAGGAATGATTCACACAATTCGAAGGTTTGCGTGTTTCACGCCCATAAATTATTGAAATGAATCGAAGTACTATATGTATTGTAGTTTGTAGTTTGTAGTTTGTAGTTGCGAACTATACCCTATAGCTATAGCTCAAGTTGTGGTTAGTTTAACAATACTGTGTCTATTTTTAGACATTCTCTTCGAATTTCAGTGTCACTTTTGTAGCTATGCTGATAAGACGAGATTCAGATAATTATGTTTATTCGCTTCGAATGGAAGATTTTTAAAATGTTTATAAATAAAATTATACTTTCTTTAGTATTAATTTTTGATTAAACAACGTATGGATAACTGGATCGGATCGATTATATATACTGATTGAATATTATGAAAGTTAAATGATACTTCATAGATATTTATATATATATGTTTGATTATCTCAGTTTTTTTAAACTTTGTTGATAAGATAAGATACAAATCTTGCTTTTCGATTATTATAATAATCTGGTTTTATATTATTTTATGGTCATATTAAATTTAAGATACCCAATAAAGCATTTCCGTTGATTTCTCATAAGTCATACCCAAAACCTATATTCCTCTAATTACCTTTAACCTCGTAAAATATTTAGCTAACCGAGGCATAATAGATTTGTGGACATTTAGACTTGCTTCAGGTTGGCATGGTGAGCTATATTCTAATTATTGCCAGTTAAATGCTACCTCCTCGCTGCTTATTTCCCTAAACACTAACGTGTCCTTCGGCTTGGGCCACGTGTCCCAGGCAATGACTGGGCTGCCGTATAAAAGGTCCTGTCCGCCTGGTCACGCGTTCAGTTGCAATTTTCAATCAACGCTAAAAACATGGGTAAAATTTTAATCTACGGTCTGGAGCCCAGTCCACCAACTCGTGCCTGTTTGATGGCCCTGAAGGCGCTGGAGCTGCCCTTCGAGCTGGTGAATGTGAATTTACCAGCTGGCGAGCATTTGTTGCCCGAGTATCGGCAGAAGAATCCGCAGCACACGGTGCCCCTGATGGAGGATGATGATGTCTCCATTTGGGATTCGCATGCCATAATGGCCTACCTGGTGGGTAAATATGGGCCCACTGATGCACTGTATCCAAAGGATTACAGCATGCGGGCTGTTGTGGATCAGCGCCTGCACTTTGATACGGGTCCAATGTGGGCGGGTGCACTGCGTCCAATAACGGTTAATGTGCTCTTTCGGGGTATCACAACCATTGAGCAATCCCGAATCGATGCCGTGGCCGAGGTCTACGATCTGGTGGAGATTTTCCTCGGCGATAATGATTATATAGCTGGCAGTGAGCTGACCATAGCCGACTTTAGCTTTGTTTCGACGATTTGCTGCTTAATGGTGTACTTGGAACTGGACCCGGCCAAGTATCCAAGGATTTTGGCCTGGCTGGAACGCATCAAGGAGCTGCCCTACTACGAGGAGACCAATGGCAATGGTGCCGCCCAACTTGAGGCTATGCTCAAGTCGAAAAACTTTACAATTGTACCTTAATCTGGAATCGATAAAAACAATTCACTTATCGCACACATTTTATAGCAATCAACTAATTAGAGCAGTGCAATTAGAAGAGCACATGTTAAGAGCGCCGCATATGGGCTGCTCCCTTAAGTTAATGATGAAATTATTCTTCACGTATTTACAATAGAGATAGCCGAGTCATTAGATCAAAGTGAGAGCTTTTTGGTTTAGTACAGCTAGCTGACTATATATGAAATATTTTGTAAAGCTCTTAAGTAGAAGAGCGCTTTTTTGAGTACACTTAATCGTAGAGCAGCAAATTAGCCGGCATTTTTAAATAAACACAAACAGAGTTACTTAATATTTGCTAGTTTCAACTTTAAAGATCGCCTCTTAGCGAAGCAAACAGCAAAGCAAACTAGGATTGAGGGTTCTCTCTTAATCATGCACAGACACACGAAGAAAATAGTAAAAAAAAGCACACACAGCTAAAGTTCTATGTAATCGTGCGTTTGAATTTTTAATAAAAAAAACTGCTTTTTAAACTGCAACTAATTTTGCTTGGATTTACTATTAAAAACGCATTAGGGTTTGGCTTGCAATTAATGCAATAAAAACTTATAATAAATTAAGCAAAATAAAAATTGTTGACAACATTGAAAGAGCGTAAAAAATACATTAAGTTTACTCTTAAGCAGCAGCAATAATCTCTCTCTCTCTCTCTCTCTCTCTCTCTGAGGTTGAGCCATATAAAAGCGATAGCGCGACCTTTCTCTAGCCAGTTATAGTTTAGCAGTCAACATGGTGAAGCCAATCCTCTACGGTATCGATGCCAGTCCTCCAGTGCGTGCAGTTAAGCTGTTGCTTGCTGCACTCCAGCTGCCCTATGACTATAAGGTGGTGAATATCCTAAATAAGGAGCAGTATTCAGCGGAATATCTGAAGAAGAATCCACAGCACACGGTTCCCCTGCTGGAGGATGGTGATGCGACCATTGCAGACTCCCATGCAATTATGAGCTACCTGGTGAGCAAATACGGCAAGGATGACGCCCTCTATCCCAAGGATCTGGTGAAGCGCGCCCTTGTCGATCAACGCATGCACTTTGAATCCGGCGTGGTCTTCGCCAATGCTCTGCGCAGCATTACCAAAATCGTGCTGTTCGTGGGCGCCACAGTGGTGCCCAAGGAGCGCATTGATGCCATTACCGAAGCGTACGAGTTTGTGGAGGCTTTCCTCACGGATCAGGACTACGTTGCTGGCAATCAGTTGACTATTGCCGACTTCAGTCTCATCTCATCGATCAGCTCTCTGGAGGCCTATGTGCCCGTTGGTGCCGCCAAATACCCGAAACTTAGTGCATGGATTAAGCGTTTGGAAAAGCTGCCGTACTATTCGGAAAATTCGACAGGTGCTGAAATATTTGCAGGCGTCATTAAAAGTAAAACTTTCACAGTGGTGGAATAAGTGATTAGTTTTTCATTGCATACTAAATAATAAATGCGTTTCCAACAATAATCAAATCAATAACTCAAATTGTTTATTTTTTGTGTTTTATTAACCAGCGAAAGCAACTTGAAAGAGAATAGAAAAGCTTTTCCTAAAAGCGGTACGCTTAAGTGCTCCTTAAGTATGAGGAATGAATGGAAATTAAGGAACCGAGACTGCACTTAGAAAAAAATGTATTTAGAATGTAAAACAAATCAGGGCTATTATTTATAAATTTCAATTTATATTTATATAGGTGTTTGGCTATCATATTTTTATTCTGATTGTAGCTAAGCTATTAAGAAAGTGTTTAAAATTTCTTCAGCAATTAATGCTTTATTTTAAACGCCGCCCTTCTCCTCGATTCACAAGAATTCAAGTGATGCCTGCCTGATAGTGATCTATTTAAAAGTGACAGTCTCGTGTTAGTGATGCATTAATTCTCAGCCTTAGTCCTTTTCTTAGTCTGAGGCTCTCTCTCTGTCATACCCGCTCTCTCTCACTTATGCTCGAAATATCTCTCTCTGTGTTGTATGCTGAGTGATATTAGCCTTCTATAACTGTATTAGTCAAACTAAACTTTCAAAATATCTGTTATTTTAGGCTCTTAAATCCAAATTTAATCTTAGCCAAAGCATAGCTTTATTAAATGTCATTGCAAATTGGCACATTTGAAATTTGTGCCTCCATTACCTTGCACATTATGTTATCACGTTATCACACTATATGGGCTTGATTATCTTATCGCAGTGATAAGCTAGCAGCACGATTGGAAAGCAATAAAAAGGTTTTTCTGAAAATCATCAATATTGTTGTCTGTAACTTATATAAGTGTTGGAACAGGATTGTGTTGCCGTCAGTATTATTGATTTTTGCTTATATAACTAGTTGTTTATATAATTGACAATAGCAAAGCAAATTCTACACTTAAGTATACTATATATGCCAAATTGTAAGCATGTTTTCTGGTCAAGCCCCTAGATTGGCAGCTGCAAAGCTACAAGGTACAAAGCGAAATGGAATTAAATTATATAGTAATTGAAGCAAAAACAATTTGTGCGATTACGATTCGGAATGAGAATGTTTTAGTTTAAGTACAGCAGTCGGAGCTTGAACACGTCTCGAATCCGAATTGAATATCTGGAATATATAATGGGTAAACTGGTGTTGTATGGTCTGGAACCGAGTCCACCGGTGCGAGCCTGTAAGCTGACTCTTGACGCCTTGGGCCTGCAGTATGAGTACAAGCTAATAAATCTGCTGGCGGGGGAGCACAGGAGCAAGGAGTATTCGCTGAAGAATCCACAGCATACGGTGCCCATGCTGGAGGATGATGGCAAATGCATTTGGGATTCGCATGCGATAATGGCGTATCTGGTGCGTAAATATGGCAAGGATGATGCACTGTATCCCAAGGACTACTACAAGCGTGCCGTCGTCGATCAGCGCCTGCACTTTGAATCCGGCGTCATATTCCAAGGCTGCATTCGCAACATTGCTCTGCCCGTTTTCTATCGCAATGAATCGGAGGTGCCGCGCAGCAAAATCGATGCCATCTACGAGATGTACGATTTTGTCGAGGCATTCGTGGGCAACCAGGCATATGTGTGTGGTGCTGTGCTAACCATCGCTGATTACAGTTGTGTCTCCTCAGTGTCCAGTCTGTTGGGTCTGGCGCCCATTGAGCAGCAACGTTATCCAAAGCTGAGCGGCTGGCTGGAGCGGATGGCGCAGCTGCCGAACTATCAGTCAAATAATGGCAATGGCGCACAAATGTTAATTGATATGTTTACCGCAAAGATCACAAAGATCGTTTGATTAACAGCCTGTTGCTGGAATAATCTATAAACAATTACATAATATATAACATCGAACAAGTTGTACGTCTTGTTTATTACTGGAAAAAATGCATATTGCACAACAATGTACTCGACTTAAATATCACATTTTACAAAATAAGTTGCTTGCGGACAAACTTGTAGGCACTTATTCGAAAGGTTAAATGTACAGTGATCGCTCGCTAGCTAAAACGCTGCGGTATTTCTCTACAAAAAATGTTATAAATACAAGTTTGTAATATGCAACATTTGGAATTGTATAATTGCTTTAGATCAATTTGGAAAATGTATTAATCAAGTGTTTAACAAAAATTAACTACTCAAAAGTCGTAATTTTAGATGCAATAAAGTTGCTACTTTCTGGCAGTTTCAATTTGCGGGCGATCACTGTATTATACAATGCCGTTTTGTCAAAAATTGTTTAACAAATATTATTGCACAAATGTTTTCGTTTGCTGAGCGCGCAAACTAGTAGTAGAAAACTGTTTGGGAAAGCAAAAGGCGTGACTATATATTACAAACATATTAACAACTAAATTAGAGACTAACTTTTGCCCGAGTTTGATTTTGAACAGCTAACTGGATGTCTTGCGCTTCTCGAGCGCCTTCCAAACCAGTTTCATGCGCTGCACACACTCACGATGATGTGTTTCCCACAGCAACGTGGTGAGTCGTCCCACGGTGGCGACACCATCATCAGCGGAACGCTGCCACTGCAGCAGCAGCTGGTAGATTACCTGAAAGCAAAGGGGATAAACTTAATCATAGCTGTTTATTATAATGGTATTACTCACCTCTTTGATATTGCCGTGCATTTGATGATCGATAATCGCCTGTTCGATCTGACCCTCAGAGTGACCCAATTCACGCATCACCAGCTTCCAGCCTTCCCCGAGATGTGTGGCCACCGTATCGAGCAGTCGATGATCTGGCTCCATCTGTGACTGCATCATGGCCACAATGCTAACGGTTTTACGTGGCACGTGACGTTTGCCATCCGGGGAAATGGCCCCCGCAGCTGCTCCCGCTGCTGCCCCTGCTGATGCTGCATCATCTGTGGTGCTGCCCTTGCGGGAGCTGCAGGCGCTCAGATTTTGATTGAAATTATAAACGGAGCCAAAATGCAAATTGCTGGCATTTGAGAAATTCATCACCACCTGTTGCTGTGCACTATGCACATTCATAGTGTTGTTGTTGTTGGTGGCTAGAGCTGATCCTGGTATCTGGGCGGATTGCACCACATCCATGGAATTGTAGTTGGGATCGGACAGTTCCCGCAATACGGATTCGGTTAAATCCGCTGAAGCTGTTGGCGTTTGTGAGGGCAGCGATAATGCTCCACTGTTGTTATCTTCCTCGCTGACAGGCAATGCATCTGTTTCCAATCTCCCCTCCTCCACCACCATATTCTTGTTATTGTTTTTGTTGCCGCCAAAGATATTGGGCAGCAAACTCTTTAGCTTCGACATGTCGCTTGTATACGATTTATATGTGTATATTCTATTAATAAACTATCTTACGGAAATGCCAGAGAACGGGTATTTTCCGTGCAAAGCAGTAGACAAAAAAACCACTCGCTCTTTTTTTTGCCTTTGTTGTGAATGGCGCTAAAGATGACAATTAGTGAGCACTTTGTTATCGATAAGTCTACGCCCACGACACTCAAACTGGCTGGCAGCACTGTTCTTCTTGGAGACCTCAGCGCTGCCATTTGCCAGTGTGGCAACACTGCTGCATTTTGCCACGTTCGCTCAGTTGCTCATTCATTCACTTTACTTGGAGTTGATATCCGTTTCGTGTGCGTATTGCAGTTCTAAGTAGAAAGTCTAAACTTTAAATTAATCAAACTGATTTATACATAAGCTTTTAAATACCGTGACTAACTGTGCGCGCCCAAAATGTGCAATTTCAATTGTTAAAGTTCAATAAAGGCGGCGGCAATTTGAGAGAAAATATTGAGGCCGCAACGTGGAAACTTATAAAAAGAAACTAAAATACAACAAAATATTCAAAATGCGGCAATGGTTTAAAACCTAAATCAAATTTAATATAAAAAGAAACAACGTGTTTTTCATAGTATTATCAATCTGTCTGTCTGTCTGTCTGTCGTTTCACACACATATGCAGGGCACTCACTCACACACACACATAGAGAAAGACACACAAAACTCAGAGCCATATTTCGTTGGCGGCGGTTCCACGCATACAACCATAAAAACTATGGTGTAAATGTGTGTGTCTATGTCCGATTGACAGCAGTCGTCGGCGTTTTTGTTTGTTGGTATTAGTGCGCGCGTGCCTCTGTGTATGTGTGTGTGAGCGATTTTTGAACTTTTGGCATTCGTCTTTAAAACACATCATGATCTATGTAACTAAAATGCCCAAAAATCTGTTCAAATGGAATGCCTTAAAAGCCTTTCACCTCAGTTTACAACTACGCTCTCTTTCTCGCTCACTCACCAGCTTCCGCCTACACACACACACACACACCCATATTTTATGCTCCACTTTTCGTGCGCTCAACTGCAGTAACAACAACAACAACAGCAATAATAATTGTCCAATAAGTGGCCCGCATATTTATGCTCAAAGGTCGCCGCAAGCAACTGCCATAGGGCAGCACTCTCCCACTACCGCTCTCTGTGTCTGTCCTGCCTCTTTCCACATACTCTCTTATGCACATTTCTGTTAATAAACACGGCCGCAGCTGGGCTTTGCCATCGTTGCCATATGCTCAACCTATTGCATTCAGTGCAGCGCATTTTTGGGGCGGCAGCCCGCAAAACATGTTTTTCCTATTGTTTTTTTTTGTCAAATTGCAGTGCGGTATCTTTATTGCCTTGTTGCGATTCACTTAACATTATTATTTTTGTTACTATTACTTATTATGAGTTGTCTACGTGATCTAGATATTCGGATCCGCGTTCGATTCCTAGGCTAGTTTATAACTTTTTTTTATTATAATATAAAATCAAAAAAAAAATATTTTACAATACAATTTTTTATAATCTAGTTAAAGTATTTACAATTTAGAAACAAAATCAGATACTATGCATATAAATAATAATATAATTTTCAAAATGAAATAAATTAAATTATTTTACTTATATTTTGTTTTGCAGCAGGAGATACGCCAAGTTGATCAAACTGGATTTTGTTAAAGGACAAATTTAGGCCGGATTTTTTGGATTTTACAGTACAGTAAGTTGAACAACCTGACCAAAAAACTGTTTACGAACATAATTCCACTTCAATATTGTGTATACATTTGCATAATTTAGCATTTTAAGCATTTCACTGTGTGTGTGTGTCAACCAGTGCTGCCAGCCTTTTGTCAAGCTAAAAGAGCCAGTTTTTGAGAGAGACCACTTAGGAAACCGCTAAATTATATTTATTTAAAAAGCTCAATATTCTCGTTAGAACGAAATGATTGCCAGATCTTAAAATGTGATTTTGAAACCAGAGTTGTTTTCCAATTGGAATGATGCTTGATTTGGCTCAATCATCAATTATTATAATTGCCAACATTGATCTTTTAAAAATAACAAAAGAAATTAAAATAATAAAAATCTGCCAAATATCAGCGGCTTTCTTTTAAAAAAGCCAAATCTTGTTATATAATTGGCATCACTGCCAACTAAAAGAAGTAAATGTCTTCTTTTGAGGTATGCAACCGACTTTCATGCAAAACTGGCTACGTCAAGGTTTTTTGTTTTTTGCTTACTTTCTGATACTATATGTACACATATTTATATCGTCTTCTGCACATGTGAGAATATGGTATACCGTTAAGCCAAACAACAGCCACAATTTGCTTAAGTAACAGCATTCAAATTAATATTGGTCTTCTAAGCACCTTACCAAACAAAACAATTTCTATATGTAAATGTGCATAGACAATGTTCAAGCTGAACTTTGGGTGTCTTGTCGACGTCAACGCCGTCGCTGCAGCGCATGCATATGTATTTCAACATTTACATATGTATGTATACTACATGTGTGTGTGTGTGTGTGTGTGTGTTTGTATGGTATTTTTACCTGTGTGTCTATCTTCGTGCTACCTCAAAAGGTGCCAAGCCACCAATACAAACGACGAGACGGCGACGACACGAAAAATCAAGAAGTGCGCATGCAGCGCAGAGCACTGCACACACACACACACACGTAAGCACACAGGCACACACACACACACACACTTGTCGATCGTTTTATGTGGTTGCCGGCTATCATCCGGTTTTATAGCTCCCCCGTATAGCCCCATTGGCACAGAGCAGTTCATCAAGCTAGACTCGCTCTCTCTCTCTCTCTCACTCGCTCGCTCGCTTACACTTGGCGTGTTTCTTCTTTTGACACATTTTTATACCACTATTGCGTGTCGAGCATTCATGACATTGTCGTGCAGTTAGTGACCCAGGGGAAATTAACTATGATCAGTTTTTTTTTTTGGAACTAACAGAACTTGTAGAGATTAGAATTGTAATTTTTAATTACTTAGTATACTTTTTCAAGAACATTTTATTGTACAATCTACTTTTTTAAAACTTGAACTTGTTCAAATTAAATAGTAATACAATATATTTTTTTATATTATTATTATTTGCAACTTAGAATTATCTATGTATTTAATCGAAGCGTTCCAAGTCATAGTCCCTACTTAATAAAAAACCTATTTATATATGTACATTATGTAGAGTATTTCGGTGTCGGTTTGATGTAGATCGCTTTTCTTTTTCGTTCATTTTGTGTGTACGTGAAGCTAATGGCGATAGTGGCAACGTCTTTTGTTGTTATTCTGGCTGCCGCTGTTGCTGCTGTTGCTAAAGCAGAAGAAAATGTAGGCTAAAAAACTTGTTGGGCGCTGATTTAGAAAACCACAGACTCGCACACAAACATACAAAGACTAAACCAGGGACAGCTTTGAACAAGTGCATGTCTTTTAACGGTATTCAGATGAAATACTTGGTAACAAAGAATGCTGCTACTCTCGATCTCTCTTCCGAGCTTGTGGCCGTTTCTTAACCTTTCACTGGTCCAAACCGGACTTTTACTCGGCACAAATAGCTGTTATATATGTATATGTATGTCTATACATATACATATCTCTGTGTTTACATACATATATGTATATTTATACATAGGTACTTATATCTGGTACGATTGAACGGTGCTGTTATCAGCGTGGTTCGATAGCTATCAGCTACTTGCTTTGAACAATTTTGCCAGCGTGGCCATAGCAAATACAAAACTGTCCACTTATCATCACCCGATGCTCAAAAACAGACTTCCACATGGATTCAACAT
Organism: Drosophila maculinotata; assembly: GCA_035045305.1. Classification (NCBI taxonomy): domain Eukaryota; kingdom Metazoa; phylum Arthropoda; class Insecta; order Diptera; family Drosophilidae; genus Drosophila; species Drosophila maculinotata. The sequence goes on from JAWNPD010000387.1 coordinate 12,447,326, forward strand.
ATATATATACAAATAAATATATATATACTATATATGTACATGTGTATAGCTTGTATAAGGCAAATAATTTGGCATTACGTGGCCATTTAGCGTTCTGTGTAGTTAAAAACTAACGTCTAACGCTCAATTAGAATTGGTTTATCAGCTGAGCGAGTCGAGACCCCTTAAACGCCCTCCCTTCCTCCCCGCTACCCTATAAAAATAAAAACGCATGCTGTTATCATCAGAGCGTCAACGACATGCGGGTCGCTGCCTTATCAAGACCAAAGTAGATTTTCATGTGCCTAATGCCTGTGTTTCTGCGTTTATCTAGCGTTTATTTTCGTTAGCTGCCATGCAAGGAAAAGAAAATACAAATAATAAATTAATAAGTAATTCGTGTTCAGTTCAGCTTTCACAAAGTTCCCTTTAGCGACAGTTGTTCAAACAAAATAAAAAATGTATCGATTACTTGTTATTTAAAACTCTAGATACCCCGTAAACAAATGTATTTCAGATATATTTGAGCTTACTATGTTAGCAGTATGATTGGAGATCAATGATAGCTTTTAGAGTTTGAGTAGTTGGAAACTTTTGCAGCTGTCTAAAGTCCGTTAACTTTTTAAATACGTGACGAAAAAATGCATGAATATTTAAAATTTAAAATATTAAATAATAGATTAATAACAGAAAATAAATATATTTGTTAGCCTTAGAATGTGAAATAATACAAAATATTTCTTAGAATATAAATAGGAATTCTAGGAAATAGAGTTCTAGAAGGAATTGTTGTAGTAGTAACATCAAATAAAGATAAGATCTGATTGTTATATAAGAATTGAATAGAGTTTCGGAATAAAGATTCTCGTGTTGTACTCTTATCAGTAGAAAAATAATATAAACTAATATCCAAATTAACTTATTTTCACCATATTTATATTCAAAAAGAATTATGTATATTATTCTCCATATAAATTTTTATTATTGCATTATATTTTATCATAGAATTATTTAAAGTATCAAAATACTAATTTCCTCATTTAATTACTATTTGCAGTGTTACTGTAACGACTTGGAACGAAAAAGGACTCTTCTCTTTTTTTAAGTAATGCAAGCAGCAGTGATGGAGGAATCTAACGGTAAGCAGCCATCATCTAACCCATTTCCATACACTATTCAACTTGAATTTCATTATTTATATATTTGCGACAGCAACTAACATTGAGCAACAACCAAACGCACTCAACAATGGCCAGGAGCTGGTGTCGTCCAACGAGCAGCCATCGTCGCCGACTCCGGTGGCCACGCCCACCAGTAGCACTGGTGCCACTGGCAATGCCCGGCCCGCATTTAGCTACGACGATCTGTTCCCGGCCCTGCCGACGAACTCGTCCGCTGGTGCACCTGGCCCCGCTGGTCCGGCAATTGCGCGTGTGACCAGTTCGCAGAAAACTCAGGTGAGTGCAACAGGTGGTTTCCCATAGAAAGATGATAAAGTGTTCGATTTCTTGAAGGTCCTACATGTGCCCATGGAGGAGCGCAAGTCCACGGATTCCGAGAAATTTGGTGAAGGCGAATCAACGCGCATTTGCCAGCAGATCACGAAGGATACGGGCGCCCAAATTGAGATTGTCAGCGGCAAGAATCAATCGCTCACGTTCCTGATCAAGGGCAAGCAGAGCGAGTTGCTCGATGCGCGTCGCAAGATCCTGATGGGCTTCTCGACGCAAGCCAGCCGCCAGGTGACCGTACCCCGTGAGCATTATCGCGTCATTCTCGGCAAGCGCGGCGAGCGTTTGCGCGAATTGGAGCGTGTGACCTCGACGCGCATCAATATACCGCATCAGGGCGATGAGAGCGATGTGATCACCATTGCCGGCACTAAGGAGGGCATTGAGCGTGCCGAGCAGGAGATCCGCCAGTTATCCGCGGAGCAGTTTAAGAAGTCATCGGATCGGACGACGGTGCCGAAGATCTATCATCCGTTCATTGTGGGCCCCTACAACAATAATCTGAACAAGCTGCAGGAGGAGACAGGTGCCAAAATCAATGTGCCACCGCAGCAGGTGCAAAAGGAGGAGATCATCATCTCTGGCGAGAAGGAAGCGGTTGCCGCCGCCAAGGCAAAAGTGGAGGCCATCTACAAGGATATGGAGAAGAAATGCTCCACGGTGAGCGTTGAGGTGGCCAAGCCGCAGCATCGCTACGTCATCGGTCCCAAGGGCTCTACCATTGCTGAGATCCTGCAGCTTACTGGCGTCTCCGTTGAGATGCCGCCCAACGATTCTACCCTGGAGACGATAACACTGCGTGGACCCCAAGTTGCACTGGGCAATGCCTTAACCGTCGTCTACCAGAAGGCTAATTCGGTCAAGTCGGTGGAGATCAATGCGCCGCATTGGATACATAAGTATGTGATCGGACGCAAGGGTGCCAACATGAAGCAGCTGGAGGAAGATTGTCCCAATGTGAATGTCAACTGTTTGGACAACAAGATTAAGCTCGAGGGTGATCCCGAGAATGTAGATAGGGCTGTCTCCTATCTGAATGATATCATACGCAACTATGAGGAGAATTTCACGTACGAAGTAATGACGGTGAATCCATCGTATTACAAGCATATTATTGGCAAGGCCGGCGCCAATGTGAATCGCCTCAAGGATGAGCTGAAGGTGAACATCAACATTGAGGAGCGCGAGGGCCAGAACAATATCCGCATCGAGGGTCCTAAGGAGGGTGTGCGTCAGGCGCAACTTGAATTACAAGAAAAAATTGATAAACTGGAAAACGAAAAGTCAAAGGATGTGATCATCGATCGTCGCCTGCATCGCTCCATCATTGGCGCCAAGGGCGAGAAGATTCGCGAGGTGAAGGATCGTTATCGGCAGGTGACCATCACGATACCCACGCCCCAGGAGAACACTGATATTGTGAAACTGCGCGGCCCCAAGGAGGATGTGGACAAGTGCCATAAAGACCTACTGAAACTTGTCAAGGAAATCCAGGAGTCATCGCACATCATCGAAGTGCCAATTTTCAAGCAATTCCACAAGTTTGTCATCGGCAAAGGCGGCGCCAACATCAAGAAGATACGTGACGAGACCCAAACGAAAATCGATCTTCCCGCCGAGGGTGACACCAACGAGGTGATTGTCATCACGGGCAAAAAGGAGAACGTTCTGGAGGCCAAGGAGCGCATCCAAAAAATACAGAACGAACTCTCCGACATTGTTACCGAAGACGTGCAAATCTCTCCCAAATACTACAACTCCATCATCGGCACCGGCGGCAAGCTTATTTCTGCCATTATGGAGGAGTGCGGCGGCGTCACCATCAAGTTCCCCAACAGCGATTCCAAGAGCGATAAGGTAGGAGAGTTTGATCGAAAATTAGGTTTTAGATTTAAATGTAGTACTGATAAAACATAACCAAAATGACATTACTATTGAAAATCGCTTCAGTTTTGCTTAGGTTAAAGATTTAAACTCACATTTTGGTCATTACTTGGCCTCTTTTTAAATTCCACATTAAAAGTTTTTGAACTTTGAAAAAATACAAATTTTCAAACTTTTTTTGAAAAAAAGTTATGTTCCCCCCTATCAATTGTATTTTAATCGATTGTGGGTGTATTTGTGACACTCGTTATTTTTTCCTGTCCTAAATTACAAAAAAATTGGCTTCTAAAGTGTCCAATCACTAAAATACCTTGAAATGACCCTTCCAAGACTTCATAACTGAACCGAATTTAAAGCCCGAGCCCAATTGTTAAAAGAAAACAACTATTTGCCATTTCAGGTCACAATTCGCGGTCCCAAGGATGATGTGGAGAAGGCCAAGGCGCAGCTGCTGGAGCTGGCCAATGAGCGGCAACAGGCCTCGTTCAGCGTTGAGGTGCGCGCCAAGCAGCAGCATCACAAATTCCTTATTGGAAAGAATGGTGCCTCCATACGCAAGATACGCGATGCGACGGGCGCCCGCATTATCTTCCCCTCGAACGAGGATAGCGACAAGGAGGCCATCATCATTATTGGCAAGGAGGAGAGCGTCAATAAGGCCAAAGAGCAGCTGGAGGCGATCATCAAGGAGTGCGATGAGGTCACCGAGGGTGAGGTCATCGTTGATCCTAAGCACCATAAGCACTTTGTGGCCAAGCGTGGCACCATTTTGCATCGCATCTCGGAGGAGTGCGGCGGCGTGATGATTTCCTTCCCGCGTGCTGGCACCAACTCCGACAGGGTGATCATTAAGGGCGCCAAGGAGTGCATCGAAGCGGCCAAGCAGCGCATCGAGGAGACCGTGGCCGATCTGGAAGCGCAGACGACCATTGAGGTGATCATACCACAACGCCAGCATCGTACCATTATGGGCGCACGCGGTTTCAAGGTGCAACAGGTCACCTCCGAGTTCGATGTGCAGATCAAGTTCCCCGATCGCGATGCCACCGAACCCGTCGAGCCACTGACCAATGGTGTTAATGGTGAGGCCGCTGAGCCTGGCACCGAGGGTGAGCCCATCGCGGACCCGGTGCGTCACTGTGATGTCATACGCATCACCGGACGCATCGAGAAGTGCGAGGGGGCCAAGCAAGCGCTGATCGATTTGATACCCGTCGAAGAAGAGCTTTATGTTCCTTTCGATCTGCATCGCACCATCATTGGCCCACGTGGCGCCAATGTGCGTCAGTTCATGTCCACGCACGATGTGCATGTCGAGCTGCCGCCCAGCGACCTCAAGTCGGATGTGATTAAGGTCTCCGGCACGCCGCCACGCGTTGCCGAGGCCAAGGAGGCGCTCGAGAAGATGATCGAGGATTATGAGGCAGACCGTGCTGATCGCGAGCTGCGCTCGTTCTTGCTCCAGGTGGAGGTCGATACAGAGTATCACTCCAAGCTTATTGGTCGCCAGGGCGCTGTCATCAATAAGCTGCGCGCCGATCACGATGTCAACATCTCGCTGCCCAAGCGCGATGATCCCAATCAGCGCATCATTTCCATAACTGGCTATCAGGCCAAGGCTGAGTCTGCACGCGATGCCATATTGGAAATTGTGGGTGAACTGCGGACACTGCATCGCGAGGTCATCGAAATCGATACGCGCATCCATTCGCACATTATTGGCCATCGTGGACGCACCATTCGCAAGATCATTGACGATTACAAGGTGCAACAGCAACTAATACTATTTATATATATAGATTTTAAAAATTTAATGTATTCTCTAGGTGGACATCAAGTTCCCGTCTTCGGATGAAGGTCAAGCCAATGCGAATGCTGTGACCATCATTGGCAAGGAGGAGGATGTTGAGAATGCCAAGGAGATGCTCCTGAGCATGGCTGAGGATTATGAGCGTGATTATTTGGAAAACTCGCCGCCATCGCCGCAACCACAAACGGTGGGCGCATTCCTTACCGACCGCGCTGGCGCCAGTTCTGGCTCCGGTGGTGGTGGTGCTGGTGGCAACAGCACCGAGAACGGTTTCATCATCAAGGATGCACCGTGGGAGAAGAAGAATCAGGCCAAGAATCTAATTGCGCCCAATACACAATCGCAAGAGGACTTTCCGCTGTTTGCTGCGGGCGGTGCTTCAGTTGCGGCCACGCCCATAACCTCCGTGTGGGGACCGAAAAACTAAGCAGTAGTCCAATCAGCAGCGGCAGCCGTGCAGAGTGCAACGGGAATTTGGGTAACGGAACGGGGCGGACGGACGGAAGGGCGGGCGTTGAGCAGCACGGACAGGCGTGCTCGGGGCGGACTCCTTAGTCGAAAAACTAGTGTCAAAAATGGTACAGGTTGTCTCTCTCTCTCTCTCTCACTCTATCTCTCTCCATTCACTCACTCCTAGGATCTTTTCTACAATGCAATTCACAAAAACAACAAAACAACCAAATGATAAAAATCAACTATTTTTGTATAATTTGATACAGAGTAACTCTGAGCACACACGAACACATACACAAACAACACACACACACACACACTCAGACACATGAAATTGCATTTATACAAAACAAGAGAAAAAAAAAACTAAAAAAAAAGAAGAAACTTTATATAGCGCCAAGTTCTGGTCCCCTTAGTCCTTGCACCTGCCAATTTTGTTGGTTTTGCCCCCATATGACTTAAATGCCAATTTTTTCTTATAACCATATTTCATTTCAATGCATAATATTCTAATTAGTTCAAGCTACTTAAATTAAGCGAAAAGTTCAACAAATGTTTTGTTAAAAGTGGTTGCAACATATTTAATTGATTGAAAATGATATTTAAATGAAAAACAAACAAAAATTACGGTCAAGAAGAAAAATAATTGTAAGCATAAAGATTTAAAATATTTACATTTGCTATTGCTGCTCTTTTTTATTATAAATCTACTGATTTTTCTTTTGTCTGCTGTGTTTCTTTCTTGGATCACATGGAGCTGTAAACTGAACCGAGGTGATTAGGTTGTTTTCCCCATTTTCTTTGAGGAAGTGCATGTTTTAACGTTTTCCCATCGTTGAATGTATGTTAAAAACATTTGTTATTGTATAGAACAGTTAAAAGGCAAATGAATTGGAACAGCAATCGATTGAATTACATACAAACATGTACTTTGAAATTATATTTACCTATATATATATACATACATACATAAATACCTATATGTTATTTAAAGCACGCCTGCTTCTGCTCCAAACAACCAACCAACCAGCTTTATACCCCCACACAAACCCATTCACAAACCATTTCAAAATGAATACAAACATTTTAATTTTGTGCAATCTTCTTGATTTATATTAAATTGTTTTCGATTTATATTTTCCACTTAACAACTTTAAATCAAAAAAAAAAAACACGGCGCTCAGTCCTTGTTTATTATTTGAAGTTGAACACAAAGTATGAAAAATTAAAAAAAAAATATATTAAAATTTTTTACTTACCATTCAAAATAAAACAAAAAACAAAATAAAACCAATAAAAAACGTAAACAAGTTATATAGTTTGATTTCTTGTGTTTGTATTTTTAGTTCTTCCGTTGGTTTTTAATTTCGATAAAAAAAACACCAAGAAAAACCGACCTGATATTGTAAATTTTTTAAAATATACATATTTACAACCAACTGCATTAGTAACTCTAAGAAACGTAGTAAATACAAATACAAAGTATATAAATGTATATATTTTCCTATATTAACGGACGAAAATCAAATGTAAAGCGATACGTAGCGATGAAGATAGGTGAAGAGCAAACTTTTTTTCACTTATGGCATTTTTTTCAAAACAGGCTATTCAGATACAAAAACGAATATTGTATTTTTATTTCTTTTGAAATATAAAAAATAAAACATTTAAAATTAAAAATTCTATACGTGTTTTGAATGCGCGCGCGCTGACTTCAATAAGCCCAACTGGCAACGCCAACTGTCGGCCGACTATCGAATCGAGTGCCATCGCTATTTATCAGAAAGCACAGCTACTTTTTCCTTGCTTCTTCTTTCACAAAAATTCTTTTTAACAACAAAAATTACAAAGTCTAAGTTGCGCTGCAATTCCATTAAATTTAGAGCGGAAACATTAAGCAGGACACAACACCAGCCGAGCCATGGAGGATCGTAAGTGTTTAATACATTTGCTTTATAACGGGCTACTATTTGTAGTATTTGCCGCATGCAAGTGCAAAGTGTTCGCGTGTTCTCTGTGATCCCTGGTTTTTCTTATTGGAATACCAATGTTAGAGATGCTAATTAGGCTACGGCTGTGACCGAAAAAGGTATTTTTTGACTGTTAGAGAGGAGGGTTGGGGGAGGTGGTCTAGTCTGTTAGTTAGGAAGTTAGTTGCCTGCTATAAATTAATATGAGTCATGCCGTAGTCTGCCTGTGACGCCCCCTTCCCCCTCCCCCCCCCTGCACTGCATTGAACTCGTGGGAGTAATTTTCGAAATGCCACAAAATACGTTCCGCCCACTGTAAATATTTACATTTTATAATGCCAAAAAGAAAAGAAGGAAAAGACAACGTGGCAACGTTCTTTGTGTACATTCGACTCTTGCAACAACAAAATCAATGATGACTTTTAATTGAATATACAAAGTTTAATTACATTTCATTAATAATGTTTATGAACATGCGTCAATTGGGCAAACAGTCATGATCAATATACATATTTAATAATTGACAGGCAGGCTGGCAACAAACAACAGTTTTCCAGCCAATCTTCCACTTGTTGATCATGCAATTCTTTAATTTTGCTAACTTGGCACAAAAACAAAATCAGACAAATGGGAGAGAAAGAAAGACAGAGCGACAGAGAGTCTTGCAGACTTTGTTGTGGTCATCTTTTTGTAGTCAAGTTTCGTTAAGTTGCCGCTCTCTCTCTCTCTCGCTCTCTGGCGTTGCCTACTTGTTGAGTTATAACAAGAGTAGAGCTGCAGCTGCCAATTGGAAGTTTTGAGCTCAGTTAAAGTTTGGTTGTAAGAGCGCGCGGTAGCGCAACGGGGTTTAAGAAAACGGTTTTTCAACATGAATCTGTAGAAATGAAATGGGCAAAAGCAAAGAACCAATAACATACAGCAGACTACAAAAGCGCCTCGCTTTGAAATGTGCGCCGCCACGTTCCAATTAGAAAGTGCTGCCCATTGTTGCTGTTGTTTTCATTGCTGACATTAAAATGAACAGCGAATCGGAGGAGCCTGTTAGCTTGGAGTTCATCGAGGATTCTTATCTGCCGCGCATCGATGACATCACCACAACGCCATCTCTCGATGAACTGGAAATATCAGCAGACAGTGATATAGATTTGAATTTGAATTTGGATTACTGCAATGAAACCGAGCTATATCTGAGAAATCTAACTCTCGATGAGATCTTCTACGATGTCGATTCGGATTATGCCAATACGCTCGAACTGCAGGCCGTTGAAACGGAATTCATTGCGGCCAAGCTGTCCAATCAGAATCCATCGCCATCGATGGCGAAACGTTTCCGCTTAAAGTTCTTTACCAAGAAAACGATGCGTGATGTTAAGGTCACGTTTATAGATTTCTCCAAACCATATCTGGCCAAAATATCAAATAGCGATAACTACAAAAGGTTTCTGACCATTGGTTCTAAAGGTAAAGAGGAAGGGGTCTTATTTCATTATTAGTGACAGACACAGGAATTCCAATTAAATATGGGGATATTTTTAAGTTTCCAAAATGTGTTGCAAGGATGAAGGAAAAGCCAAGGAAAAAGAATACAACCAACATACATAGATTGGGCTATAAATAAAGCTTAAGAAAGTTCAAGTTAAATGAGGAAAGCGAATACAATTTTGAATCAAGTATAATACAAATAATGTTATATTTTTAAAAGTAAAAATTGTGTTCATACATTTGGTGCCAGCATTAGACAAAACCCAGAAGCCATCTCACATAAATTGGGCTATAAATAAAAGTTAGGCACACTGAAAAACGGGAATCCAATTTTGCAATACTATAACAACTGTAAAAAGTTTGTTTTATACTTCAGTTTTAGGTATACTATTTATATATAGTCTTTCTTCTTTTTGTTAACTGCTTTTGCCAACTCATAATTTGGAACACGACTAACTTACTACCTTAATTGCTTCGTGACTAACCAGCTTTTCTTAATTCTCTCTATTTCCCCCTGTTTGCCTTCATAATGTGCGGCCCAACCAAAAACAGTTTGTGAGTATTATTTGTGCTGTTTAAATTGAAATGTGAACGAGCAAACATTTTTTAAGTCATTATACATTTTATATTACACAAACGAACCCAAACGAAATTCGAATATACTCAGCGTATGAAAAAGTCTTTGAGGAAGTTGTCTTCCCAGGAGGTACATAAAATCAAAACCAAACATTAAACAAATGTAAAACAAAATCGAAAACATGCGCCATTTCTTAAGTTTTTTATTTAGCTAATCATGTAGCAAAGCAAATAAATTCAATACTTAGAGTTATTTCATTTACTGATTGTATATTTTATGCACAGATAATAGCGCCCATATGTCGGAGCCCTCATCTCCAGCAGCATCTGTGGCATCTGCGGAAATTGCCGCCGAGTTCGCAGCGCTCACCGTTGAGGAGAAGGAACAGCGACGCGCCGAGTGGAGTCAGGCAAGCTTAAATTTGTTTATAAATGTTTTCTATATTTTATATAATAAACTTCTGCCTCTGCCATTGTTTTAGGAGCTGGCACGCGTTGAAGAAGAGATCAACACGTTGCGCACAGTGCTGGCCTCCAAGACGCGCCATGCTTCCGATCTGAAGCGCAAACTAGGCATTACCGTCTGGAGGGAGCTTACCGACGATGTCAACCAGGGTGTCAAGAACATTAAGGAGAGTCACGTGTAAGTTGCTCTCGAAAGGAAGTGAACTCATCTTATCCATATAGCTGCGCTTTATTTTAGTAATTTCGCTGGCTTTTTATTTGTTATTTATTTTCAATTGAAATTATGTTCAATATTTGTATTTACTTAGCTACCAATCGGTGGAACAGAGCGTGGGCACCTTGTCTAAAGCCGTGCATGAGGCACCACTGTAAGTAATTGTGTTTAAGGACTGTCTCTAACAACAAATATCCTGGCAAACTAATCAAATCGTACTAATTGCTGACCATTGTTTCCTTTAACACAATCAAATGCTCTTCGCTCGCTGCTGTGCTTCTGTCTATATCATACTGCATTTACTATAATATCTATGTTTTCATTAACATATCTATTATATTATTAATTTTTGCAATTGTTCTTCATCTCTTGCAGTTTCCAACGTACTGAATCAGTGCTTAAGTCGACCGGTGAGAAAACTGCTTCGGTGTTTGGCAGCATTACGAGCGGCATTACGTCAAAATTCTCACAAATGAAAAATTCTGACTCGATGCGTTCTATTGAAGCTTCGGTTGGCTCCGCCTACGAGAACGTTAAAGTAAGCTATGATCAGAACCATTTTTTGTGCCAATCTCATGCGGTAACTACTATTTTATTATATACATATGTATCTCTATATTTCTTTATGCATTCTCTCATACACTCACAATCTCCATACAACAAAAGAAAACAAGAACATCCATCTAAACATCTACAGCTATGTATTTAACAAGAATAATCGTTTACTTCTACACTTTAATTGGGGCTAACACTTGGCTAGGCACTACTTTCTCTACTTACATAGACATATACAATATTATTTAATAACCGCATGTATTTTAGTGCTTGATATATGATAACCAAAGTCAAAGTAGTTGTCCTGTTTGCTACAATACTGTTTGGTTTTCTGTTCTATTCTATTGTAGACGAAGGTGACATCCCGTTCGGGTTCGGTTTCCAGTTTCCCAGACGCTCTAGATGAGAACAACACATCATCGGGACTCAATTCACCCACAGACTCTCTAACAAAATAAGTGCGTGTGTAACAAAAGAGCAACGCACGCACACACCACACACACACACACACACACACACACAAGCAGCACGCGTAAATTAATCAAAAAACAAAAAACACACACTATACACTTTATTAACAATAGCGTATAAATACATATATTCATATGCGTGCGCACTAAAACCAAGAACGGAATTTAATTATTTATATAAAAAAGATATGTGTGTTATTATTATTACTATTATACTATTTAATGTATGTATGTATCTATCTCAAATTTAACATTTTGTCGGTAACATACATATATATATATACACATATTTATGTGCGTATGTGTGTGTTGCACTATTTCAAAGATAAATTTATGGTTTAAAAAGCAAACTTACTAAATTCTTTTAATCTAATACATCTAAGTGTACCATGTTTAAAGAAAAAAAGATTAACACAAAATTGTAAACCAACTATGCATTGATAACATTGCATTGATAACTTTTGTTAACACACACACACACATGAGAAAGTTAATCATTGTGTAAATTTCATTCCTAACTTTTTTTGGCTTTAGTAAGCTTTGATTTGAATGATGCAAAAATATGTATAATACTATATATTTTTATATTTTCATTTTTTCTGTAGGCTTTGGTTCGCGTTGCTAAATGGCGTAACTGAAACAAATTCCAAATAAATTTAAAATTATTCATACAATGACAAAATGAGCTTGCTTACTAAAATAAACAAATACATTTTGGTAGTGTTAAGAAGAAAATGCACCAAACACAATGTAAAAAAACATTTACACACACAGCTAGTACGTTGCAACTATACTTGGTCTAAGATTTGCTATATGTGTATGGGATTCTTTAAATAAATACATTTTTGTGCCCCAAATAGAAATGCATTTTGTTTACCTATTTAAAAGTAGCGCCAAAGGGAAAAGCAGGTCGAATGTAACAGTATGGCAGCGCAAGGCGCCGACCAGGGCTGCCTAAATCAGACAACAGCTGTTGCCCACCACAGCTGGCAACGCTGCATTTCACTAGTATTGTGACCAACAGAAAACACGTATAACAAATATGACAAACCCTCAATGAAATCAAGTACGCTTCGTAATGCAGAACACTTGACAAGACAATTCAGTAGCTCCAGCGTGAAGTTAATTAAGTTTAATTAGTCTAATTAGTGTAAACATGAATTTCACCTACTTATTCGTGCTCATCTGGCTGGCATATTTAATATGCAGCGGCGTTTTGCTCTTCTCCCGAGGATTCCTCCTTGCACGAGTCTCCAAAACGGAAACTAGTAGCTGCCGGCATCTCTCCAATAATCCCAATGATGTGAGTACTTGATGGTTGTAGGGGAGAGGTGATAGAGAGATAATAACGGATGTTTTTTGTAGGAGTATTTCCTCACTCCGGAAGTAGTCCAGGAGATCTTTAAGGATGTGAATGCCTCGTCCTCATCCAATTTATGTCTTCCACAAAAGTCCAAAGTCATAATGCTTGTGATCGATGCATTGAAATATGAATTTGGAGTTTATAAAGAGAATACCACCGAACCGTTGCCTTATGAGAATAAACTGGGTGTACTGCATAAGCTGCTGCTGGAGGCGCCGGAGCAGGCGCGTCTGATGCGTTTCAAAGCGGATCCGCCAACAACAACGCTGCAGCGATTGAAAGGATTAACCACCGGTAGTTTGCCCACATTTATTGATATTGGCTCCAATTTTGCCTCGCCGGAGATCAACGAGGACAATGTGATAGATCAGATTGTAAAGAGCGAGCTGCCTTTGGTATTCCTGGGTGACAGCACGTGGACTGATTTATATCCGCGACGCTTCAAGCGCGCCTACTCCTATCCCAGCTTCGACATATTCGATCTGGACAGCGTAGACAATCAAATCATGCAGCATCTGCCCAAAGAGCTGGCCAGCAATGATTGGCAGGTGTTGATTGCGCATTTTCTGGGCGTGGATCACTGCGGACACAAGCATGGACCCATGCACGAGCAAATGTCGCGAAAATTAGGCGAAATGAATGATATTATGAGGTAAGTGCAGTAAAAATCATTATGAAATAAATGACCAGTAGGATGAGTTATCTTTGGAGTGTCGAATACTAAATACCCTTGCTGACATATAGCAAGTTTTGAATATCATACTATCATACATTTTTTACTGATAGTTCTTATGGCAGCTATATGACAAAGTGATTCGATTTTATAGCTTCGAAGATGCTTCTTTTAATGCGTTAGACATTGAGTGAATAATTTATAATACCCTCTGGGTTTAGGTCTGTTGTGGCCGGCATGGATAACGAGACCACGCTGCTGATAATGGGCGATCATGGTATGACGGCAAGTGGCGATCATGGCGGTGACACTGATGACGAAACCAATGCTCTGCTGTTTGCGTACTCCAAACAGCACAAATTCTTCACCAGCAACGATTCGGGCTCAGATAGCGAAATGCTGCAGCAGGTAAATGGAGATAAGACAACGTCTTTATCTTGCCCCCTGACAAAACTATTTGTGTTTCTTTTTTTGCAGATTGATCTGGTGCCCACACTTTCGGCCATACTCGGCGTGCCCATACCGTACTCAAATCTGGGCCTTATCAATTTTAATATTGTGCCTGCTGTCGCTGTGCCGCATTTGAGCAAATTTCAAACTCTGCTGCTGCACGCCTGGCAGAATGCCCATCAAATCTATCGCTACTTCTTTAATTATGCAATGGAGAACAAGCGCACCTTTAATGTGGAGCAAATGGACAAGCTGGAAACAGAGTTTATACTCCTCACACATCGTGTGCAAACAATTTATAATGAAGCAGCCTTCAAGTCATTTGTGCGCGATCTAAATATTAATCTACGTGACATACTCAACGTCTGTCGCGAGATCTGGGTTAAGTTTGAGCCTACGCAAATGACGCAGGGTCTGCTCTTTAGCTTTCTGCCCATCTTCTTTGCCTTTCTGCTTATTAACAACTCAAATGCCAGCGACTATGCTAAGATATTCAAGCCCAAAGAGGTCTTCTATGTATTTCTGATGAATATTGCTGCCGGTGTTTTCGGCTATCGCTACTATAAGAACTTCTCGTTCAAGACGGAGGAGCATGGCGTTATTTTCTTTACCAGCCTGCTTAGCACCGTGCTGCTGGCTTTATATACGCTACGGCATTGGAGTAGTATTGCCAACAATTGGGCCAGTGTAAAGCGTCTCGGAAATATGCCCACGCGTCTGTTGCTCTTCTCCACCATGGCTGTGTTCTTCTCCAATAGCTTTGTCATCCAGGAGGCCAAGATTTTGTCCTATCTGCTTGTTGCTTCTATTCTGTTGCTTGTTTACGAGCTGCTGCAGCTGAGCGCGCGTCTGGACTTTAAGAACAAGTTCAAGTGGTCGCAGTTTTTGCGTTCCACAGCGTTGCGTCTGATTCTGGCCAGCTTGTTGGCCATTTGTTGTATACGCTTTGCCTACACGCTGTTTCGCTGCCGCGAAGAGCAGGGCGACTGCGCTGATTTTGCCAAGGGTACGCCTGGATTTTCGGTGAAAAGACCCTCCATGGGCAAAACATACATTGTAGCTGTAATCATAATTGTTATGTACACAACTCTCACACGTTTATATTTGCGCTCCTGCGGCAATTTAACTGGAAATTCAGTCAATGTCCTATTGGCTCGCTACGGTCCAACAGTCGCCTCAATTTGCGCCGGCGGCCACATACTGCTCTCGAATAGCTCCGTCAAGAATATACAGCGCACGCACATCGATGCCATGGCACTGGTGATCTATGGCCTGTTGCTGCTCCAAATCCTTGTCGTCTCTTTTGCGCCGCTGATGACATTTGTGCTGCCGCCCAAGAGCTCCAACAGCATCAGCGTTAATGGTCGGGAGAGCATTGTGCCGGAAATCTTTCGCAAAATGAAGCGCATGTACGAAGGCGATGATGCGGAGCGTCGTTATGCAATACCCGTCGTCTATGGTCTGGCCACTGTCTACTCATCGATCATCATTTCCTTTGGCGTATTTCTGGCCATGCTTATGATTGTGCTGCTCGAGCCCCGTGCCAGCATTGGCCTAATTCTCTGCATCGTTGTGGGCGCCATCATTTTGAGCGTACACGGCATTCTGCGATATCGTACGGCCAGCAACTTTGGTAAGTGAATGTCTAATTAATTGTATGCTTCATTTATTTATTAATTATTTGCCTTTGCAGAGAGCTGCGTGCAGCCGACTTTTAGCGCTGTGGTTGCCTGGTTTCTGCTCGCCCACTTTTGCTTCTTTGCCACATCGCATCAGACGACGCTGTCGCAGATCGATTGGCGCGCCGCCTTTGTGGGTCGCTCCAGTGCTTTGGGTCAGTCGCATCTCATTTCTGGGATGCTGGTCATCTTGAACACCTTCTGTGGGCCCATCTTCTTCTACTGCATGTATGCGCTGCTCAGCACGGAAACCTTTTCGCTGTTTGCGCTGTTTCCCAATCTCATCAAAAGCAGCAGCAACACTCGCAACAGCGGCAAAGCGGATGCAGCTACGGCATTGGCTGATATTGCCACCGAAGCGGTCGGATTTGATATGACACGCGGCGAGCTGGCGTTATATGAATACGAGGATATTTTTCTGGGCGCCGGTTTTAAGCTGGCCACACAGTTCTTTATGTTGCAGGGCATTAAGGTTAGTTCGAGACTCAAATCTAAATATGTATCTGCTTTAATACTTGTTATCCTTCGCAGATCTTTTGCGCCATGATGGCCTGCACCATACACTGCCGTCATCTGATGGTCTGGAAAATCTTTGCGCCACGCTTTATCTATGAGGCACTGGCCACCTTTGTCGGCCTGCCGGCGCTCATTGTCGGCTATCTGCTGCTGTTGCGCATCAATCGCGCCGTCGATGGTCTCATCAAGCGCATCAACAAGGATAAGTAGTGGATAGCCAACCAATAGCATCATTTGCACTAGTCCCCCTCAGTGTCGCATTAACTCAAAACACATTTTGTATTTAAAATTGAATTTTTTAAGGCCAGAGCTTGTATTTCGCCCATATCTATTATTTATTTAGCTTTTACTAAATTATAGACAAGAAACAATAGTATATATAAAAAAAACAACGAAATGTTTTTGGTGGTCTTGTTTTAGCTGATTTATATTTGCCTCAAGGTTCTTAATTCAATTTTGTATTTTTTTGTTTTCTTTACATTTAGCTACAAATTACGTTTAAAATTAGCGAGGGCTTAGAAACAAAAGAATTTCACTTATTAAGGTAGATATACACAAACAGTAAGTACATTTTTTTTTTGGCGTACAAAAATTAACACGAGCAAAAATATGACGGAAATCAAAGAAAATTAAGTACACTTGAGCTTCACATAAATTGTTTTGCGGTAAAGCTAAACTAGACTCTGCGCTTTAGTTTCAATCGTATAGTATCATGGAGTTTATAATTGTTTTGCGGTAAAGCTTAACTACTCTCTGCGCTTTAGTTACAGACGTATAGTGTCATGGAGTTTAAGTACACTCAAATAATTAACAATGTGGAACAAAAAATTTGTGATTACATTGATTGCCTTAAATATTTTAATTTACACGCTTTTGAAACAATTATACTTTACTTATGTATATATAGTTGACAGGTCATTTGTTGAGGTTTGCTTGGGTGTGTGTGTCAGTGTATATGTGTTGGTGTGTGTGTGTGCAACTGCCAGGTGTTAAATTTGCGTGTTAAAAAGAGATTCTAGATTCTGGGAAAGAAATCTACTGGCCATTGAGCACCAATGGCGTATGCGAAACTCCGTTTGTGGCGCGCTTAGCTACAAATTAAATAAAAACAAAAAAAGGTAAGAGATAAGGCAAAAAACAAATGCCAATAAATTAAAATGAAAGTTTAGATGTGATAGAAGCGTGAAGAAATTAAGCGTTATGTTATGTACAGCAAAAGAGAAAGCAACTACTAGACTACATAATCTTTGGCATTGATGGCGCCAGCACCAGGAGCAAGCCCGATGACAGTGATACATATGAAGACCAAGAAGCGGCACTAGTCGCTACTCTCATCATACATCTTCTCCGACGGTAGTAGCTTACCATGCGACGGGCGGAAGTACTTCTTGGTTGTACTCCAGTCCTCCTTGAGGGATAGATTGAACATGGAATAGTCCGGATCGCCGGTAACCTCCTTCACAATGTTCAAAAACTTGGGCATGCAGTTCTTTAACGCCTCACCAGTCAGCGAGGAGTAGGTCTCCAAAAGCACCAGGCCCTTGCAGCTGCAAAGCGAAACGGAAAACGTTTATCAAATTGTTATAATGCAGGAAACAAGTTAAAACGCACCGTGGATGACCCGGTTCCCTGTAGATGTCCAGCTGGAAATATTGATTGTTGATCAAGAAGCAGCGTCGCTTCTTATAGATGGTAAAGTGCGCATCATCGCGCTGCGCCAGCAGGTTCATATAGTCGCGATGCGTCAGCTGTGTCTTCACCTCAATCCGCGCCTGGCCATGCACATTGGGACGACGCTGTGTGTGTATGTAGCTCCAATGGTTCTTCTGGCCGCGCTTGCGCAGACGCGCCTGCACCTTAGGACCGGCAGACTGCAGATAATGATGCACCACGTCGAAGTCTTGGAAGGGCGGAAACTCGCTGTCAGACGGCAGCACGGCAACTGAATACAAAATATGAAAATAAGTTGTTGCTGATAAGCAAAAGGATGTCGGAGACTTACCCAAGTATTTGAGCTTCCTGGATGTGGCTTGTAAACGGTCGCCAATGTCAATGCCCAGTTTTTGGCACACGGATTCAATCATGCGATTCATTTTGGTTTCAAAATTGGTGGAGTTATCAATCACATCGAAGTAGGGATGACCCACCCAAGCGGCGGCGGATTTGTAGTCCAGTTCACGCGCCAGTTCAACGCCCTCAGACCGACAGGCGTGATCCTGCAATTAGAGCAAGAGATTAGCATGGATTGAGATTATGTCTAAAGCTCAAGTACATGTAATTAAATCTGAATAATACTTAAGTAGATGACAACAACGAGCGTTAATAAACTAATCTTTTATATATGTGTATTAATACATAGTGCACTCCATAATCTTCAGACACTTTAAGAATTTGAAGCTTAACCAATACCTAAAGGAAGTTTTTTAAAGTGCCGTTTGCTGGCAATACGTTATCTAATTTTTTTTTAGTCTAAAGATTACTGTTACTGGCGTCATAGCTTACTCATTTTATAGAACCATTATCTTTTACTTGGTAACCTCTATTTTCTGCAATTAGCGCCATATCATAATGATAAGACAATAGTTGAAAATTAGCTTTTTATGACCTTAAGCGTATTTTTTTTCCATTTTAATTACATTTTAAATCATTTTTAGATAAAGAGGGTGCACAAGCATCGGTATACAATGAATCTGGAAAGCTTCACTAGCTGCAAGCTCAATGGAATTTAGATAAATCTTAACGAATGCATTTAGTCCAAAATGATGAAGCTTTCGAGCAGCTTTTAAATGTAGCCATTGCTTTGATTCGGGTACCTGATAATGGCGCTTTCTTTTCTTTGTTTTATAGTGAGTGGGTGCCCAAAGAAAAAGGTAAATCGTATCAATAGAGCGCACATTGAACACTCACCTCTGTGGTGTAGAAATCCTCGGCACCATTTGCTGCCGATACCAAGTGCAGGATTTGATTGTATCGATTATCGCGCATCTCCACGGGATTCCATTTGTTAGCCGCCATCATTTTCTCCCACTTGTCTTTCGATATATCTGCAAAACCAGTCATAGATCAGTTTACCATGACTCAATGGGGCGTCTAGTCCACTTACATGCACTGGCATCCATGACGCCGCGGTCGCAGATGATGAGGCAATTGCGGTTGCTCGAGTTGCCCAGCTCAAAGTACGTGTTCTCGATTTGCACCATTGTGCGTATCAGATTCTCTTGAAATTTAAAAGCTACAAAGCGCAAAAAACCATTTGTCATTATACAGCTGATATTTATTTATTTAACCTGACAGAGAAAAATCGTATTGAAATCTAAATACAATAAATACAATTGCAAGCAAGTTCGTTGAAGGAAATATGATACAGGATTCAAATGATGCCAAGGGATAATGTTTGTTTATTTATGATGACGATGAGGAAAGGGTAGTTAGCATGGTAAGGGTAGTGGGGAGTGGGGAATGGGTTGCTAGCGTATCAAGTAATATGAGATGAAGCGATGGCCTGCAACCAATTGAGTGGCAATTGAATGAATTCGAGGAGCAAACCAAATACGACAAACGGGCAGCAACAGCAAACCAGCAAGCCAGCAATAAACAATAAAATGCTCAACTTCGATGATAACAAATCAATACATTTAAATATATATGATCACTAATTGAATGTGTAATAAATGGCAAAGCAACACAACAAAGTTCATTCCCCCCCCTTGAGCAAAACTGACTCAGTCAATGCCAACACACACAAAGAACAGAACTTTGCCCTGTTTCTAAGGAACTGAACAGAGGTGTATATATACATATGTACATGAGTGTGCTTGTGTTATGCGATCATCGTGTGATAATCCATAACATACAGACATACATACATATATTGTACAATGTTATTAACTACGCATATGCAATAATCATAATCAGTCTAATTATTGCCATCGACAGCTGTTCAAATAATCAACGAGAAATCAGCTGGGAACAGGGACAGAAAGATTCCCGCTCTGATATAACATTCTTCCGTAATCATGTTTTTACAAATACAATTTAATATACTATACACTGTTGCTATTCTACAATCAAAGCTAAGCAAAGCGTGAACAAAATCTAAAACGAAATTCCGGAAACAGTGAATTTGTCATCGACAAGTAATTCTAAATATGAAATACTGTAAGCAGTCGCTACCCTAGACCTTGAGAACACAATAGAGGATAAATACCCACACACAAGCTTTCGCTCCCATCTTCCAATGGATTTGCCCTGTAAGGGTATTATAGTTATGTCGAGCTATATGTAACGCATTTGACATTCAACATCTGTGATCTTATAAAGATAGAATTACTTAAAAATATATTGTTCACATTGGGACAAAAGATCAGAAGAACTTTATCAATTCCCAGTAATAAAATATTTTCAACAAAATATTATCGATATGTGACTAAAAGTTCATATACTTAGCTACAATCAGAACAATGTTTTATGGCTAAGACCCGATTACTTTATCTTCAATTCTGTAAAGGTATTTAATCTTGAGCAGCAGATAAAATTCTTTCTCTTTTTATACCTATTAAAAATGTATAAAAAGGTTATTATGAAATGCAAAACAAATTTTATTGAATTTATTATATTATTTCCAAATTTGTTTTTATATTAATAAATAATTTAAATAATAGGCAAAATTTACTCAGTATTCTAATCTATTTAATACACATAATTGGCTACAGGGTGACTCCTAATCGTGCCCTCTCGATTCTAACATGTTTTTATTTTTAATATATTTTTAAATTGATAAAAAAAGCACACAACAAACAAAGAGCTTCGAAGCGAAAAAGAAAGCTTCACTGTGGGGGGGCGTAATCTGCAGTTATGTTATGTTACGTGGTGCCACCCCGCTCTTGCCACATCCCTTCCTATAGCTACCAATGCCGACACTTGTTGCGGTCTCGTGCAGTGACACTGAAAAGTTTGCAATCGCATTGAACTTGGATGTGGTGCATCGTGTGACGGAACAAGTGGAATTGATCGATTACGGTGAGAATGGAATCGAGAATGGGTGGAGACGGGTGTGGGAGTGGGAAAGGGAATGGAAATGGCTTTGGGTTTGGGGTGGTTTACGTCAATAGCAAGCGAATTGTTTTGGTTTGCCTGCTGCCTTCGTTTTGGCTTGCGGCTTGTGGCTTGTTTTTGGCTAATTCAATTAGCAGCCGGTGATATAAGCAACTGATGCAAATGCCAGATACAGATACAGATACATTATACAAGTATCTGAATATACTGCGCAACAAAACGGCTGTGTGCATAGTCAGACTGAATTTGGAAACTAATTTTGAATATATTTCTGTTTGAAGCAAGTTATTGGCAGTAGGCACAAAATTCTTGGCGCTGCATATATAATTATATAATTAGTTGGTTACATTTGTATAGTTTAAACTTTAAAGAACGAATGCAATTTTCATGGCTAATGAAGAAGAAATTGAAAACAAAACAGGAACAAAGAGCACAAAACTGAAAGAGAAAAATGACAAGAATAACAAACTCATTTCGCCATTCATTTAAAAGAAATCAATAAACAACAAATAAACAATAACAGTATCGCTGAATCTATCTATAGCTGTATTCGTAGCTGTATCTGTATTCTAGGTTTGTTGTATCTGAGTTAGTATATCACGTAGAACTATAATAAAGCTGACTAAACGGATTAATTAACGTCGAACTGCGAAAAGTGACGCGCGCGCATAATGCTCTATATATATATATATATATATATATATATATATGTATATATGTCGTATATGGCGGATATGACCAGTTTTGGCAGACTGACAGAGTCGATCCATTGGATGAATGGGACGCATAGATACAAAGAGATATTACGAACGCTGGTTTTTGGCATCAACAAGCACGTGATACTTTCAGTGCGAGGTAGACGAGAAATTCCATTAGACCACATACCATGTACATACTACAACTATACTATACTATGTACATACATAAATAAATCGCATTATTGTTGCAAATGAAAATTGCTGCGCCACTGGGAAATTGGCCGTGTGGCCCCCACCGACCAGCTGTAGCTGTAGCTGTATAGCGAAAGTATATCAATTGGACAAGGTAACAACAACGACGCAAGCAGGCCAGCTAAAGCCACTGGCACAGGTCTATCATTTTGGCCATTTAACAACTACAATTAGTGTTCATTGTGAATGCGCTTTAATATTCAGCCATTGTTAATTCGATAAACGCGCTGTCTTCTCGCACATTAGGGGTGTTCCGACAAACATTTTTTGTTTAGCTCTTAAGCTGGTTAATATTTATAAAGCCAACTATTAACGGCCAGCTAATTAGCAGCATTTAAAGCCGTTAGTAAAAGCTGATTTTAGGGCATTTAAAGTATGCAAATATCTTTAGTTTAATATTTTATTTCAATATTCAGTTTTAGCTTTTAATTAATATGCTGTAAACAAGATTTTGACCAGATATTTCCTTAATATATACATGTGACGTTGTTAATGTTTATATAACAGCTGGCTATTAACTGCTAACTAATAAACAGCATTTTCAAGTGTTTGTAAAAGCGAGCGAAAACAATTTTAGTTGATTTTTAGAGAATTTAAGTTAATATAGAAATGATTGTTAAATTTCCCCTCATTTTAAAACCTTTATTTTTTTTGAATTTGCAGTTCTAGTTTTTAGTTGCTATGACAATATACAAGATATCTCTTTAGCAAACACATTAAAATATCTAGTTTTTTTAATTCCTCGAGCTTTTGGCTGCATAAACTATAAAATGCTCTGCTTGTGGACTTAATCATAGGCACGTGCTAGTCAGCAGCTAAAACTGGCCACCACAATGTGACTGTTTCTATATGCACATATGTGTATATATATGTATGTATGTATATATATACGCAAATCTGTAGGCTATATGTGCTGCTAAATATAAATGGCCCATTTTAATTCGCATGTACGCTAGACATTTGTTAGAAACTGTAAATGCCTGATGTGAGAAAAGCCATACATACATATACATACATATAGTATATTTATATAGATACAAGATATATATGTACATACATAAATGATATTAGAGACATTTGACAAGACAGACTATAGAAACACAGCTCAGAGGAGCTAAGCAGAAAAGATCAAATAAACGTTGAAAATGCTGAAGGAACACATTTACAGACACGTACATACATATATGAAAATAATACATATATAAACTTAAAGAGAACATATGGAAATAAAGCAAATAATAAAAAATGTCAACTCATCATCGCCGTAGATTGTTGACATAGCAGCAGTCAACTAAATGGATTTATGATAAGTATACTGACAACAATCTGTTTAAGATTATATTGTTGCCAATAAAAAGTCGCTCTCAAGCGCACCGACACACACACACACACACGCACACACATAGAGATAAATGTTGTTACAGAAAGATATGTGAAGATCTTAACAAAAATGATCGCAATCACAACAATTCAAGTCATTTTGAGATCGATCAATGAATGATGTTCATTATTTTTTATTTTTTTTGTTTGGTTTGGTTCGATGTCTGCACTTGGGCACAAACACTCACCTTCGCTGCCATTCGGCTTGGAGGCAGCCTTGGCCAGGCAACGTGGACAGGATGCGGTCAGATCGATGATACTGTGCTCCGGTGCGGCAAATGGTAGATCTTTGTAAACGTAGGTAGTTGGCGTGGGTGGGTCTGTGTGTGTGTTATCAACAACGGCGCAATATCAATAATAAATAAGAACCTAACCAGTCAAAACGACATCTACAATCTAAAGCGCAAACACTCTGTCTATTGGTATCAGTATCAGTACCAGTATCGGTAACGGTATCGGTATCGGTGGGTAAGAAAATGGGGGAAATTAACAATTTATACTCGTGACCAGCAGCAGATTATTTATACTTATATTTCCTTTATAAGTTCTTTTTATAAGTCAGGCAATTGAGTGATTGGTAATGTTATTCTGCAATGGGGTTTTTTATTCCTTAGCCGGGAAAGGGGGCTCTGAGAGAGCTAAAAAAAGGCACATTACGGGTAAAGTACGCAATTGACAAATTAGTTTTGAAAATTGTAAAGCAAATTGCTGCTAGTCACGCAATTCTTAAGTCGGCGCCCCTAAGGATTCACTCGCATTATTTATTGCTTTCATTCTGTGTGTCTGTGTGTGTGTGTGTCTGTGTGTGTGTGTGTTTTGAGAAACGGGCCAACGAATTACATAAAAATGAACTTTCATTGAAGACGTGACATTCAAAAAGGGGGCGGTTCAGGCCGACAAAAGCATTTAGTACATACAAAAAATAAATCTATAGTATAGGTAGTATAGTATCAATAGCCTATAGTATCTGGCAGCCGAGATAGTCGCGCTGTAGCTAATATATATTTTTAGGAGGCACATACACATATAAACACAGATGTATATAGAGCTAGCTACACATATATATTATATATATAGTCGACTGCTAGTCGAAATTTAACATTCGGTTGTGTGTTGATCTCAAACAGTAAATATTTTTGTTTTATTTTCGGTCATTTTAAAATGCTGCGACGAACTTGACAGTGTGCAGAAGATTGTAGGATCCCTCCCACCAGAAACAAATACTATACATTGGCAAGAGCAACGGATTATTATGAAACAAGAAAGATAACAGAACTAACTTAACCAAGTATCTACTAAATTATAAGAATAGGTATTATGAATATAAAATATTATCACTACGTTTATGTGTGGGATTTATGGGGAAAATGCTTGCAATAGTAAAGTCTTTCGTCTCTCTCTCTCTTTCTCTCTCTTCTCGTTACTCCTACAACTAGTAAAGGAGTTAAGAACTTACCCTCTTTCTCGGTCAGATCAGAGAATTTGACGCCACCGCTAGAGTTATTTGAAAGGGGAGAGATAAAAAGAGATATAGAAATATCAATTAAAGCATTCATTTTGAGTTGCTAACAAAAAGGCACTACGCATAAGCTACATTTAAATTATTTGCTTGGATAGATTAAAATATAAGATTTGAAAGATTTTGTTTTTATAATTGAGAGTGAATTGTAAATAATTGTTGTACGTTTATTTATATATAGAGAGAGAGAGTATATTTATGCATGGCAAATTGTTAAAGAACGCAATCAAACTCAAATCGTTATCTTGAATGCCGCACAAACAATAGGCACAAAACATTGTTTGCAGCTAACATAGCGAACCAAAGCGATTGGACAGCCCAGACAGACGACATTCACAGGCACGGGCACAGGTACAAGGTACAAGGTACAGGTACAAGGATACCCACATCCAGGTATTGGATTGGGTGCTTTGACTGTCTGGGCAAATCACCCACTTTGGCTGGCCGAGTTCTTTATATTTTCTGTATGTTTTTTTTTTAATGTTATTTATTTGTATTTTTTTTTTTTGGTTCGTTTGTGTTGATTGATGTGTTTAAGGCATTTACCTGAGTAGTACAGTGGCCGTTTCAGGCACGCGGAATACCTGAAAATATTTAACATGCTCATTGCTTTGTTTCGAGTTGCGATTTGTTTTTTGGGGGTATTGTTTTCATTTTTTTTGTTTTTACAAATTTCTTTTTGCAATTGCTACAGC
Organism: Drosophila maculinotata; assembly: GCA_035045305.1. Taxonomy (NCBI): domain Eukaryota; kingdom Metazoa; phylum Arthropoda; class Insecta; order Diptera; family Drosophilidae; genus Drosophila; species Drosophila maculinotata. Next base: position 12,472,975 of record JAWNPD010000387.1, read on the forward strand.
ATTAGATTTTATTTTATATGAGCTAACCGTATGTAGCACGTAGCATGATAACAAAACACATGGAACTATCATACCATTTAGCAGTACTTACAACTGACACAGGCATCAGGAAAAAAAAACAAAAAAAAAACATAAAACTGGACGAAAGTTTTAAGCGTATGAGGCAACAAATGTTACTCGGCTGTTGCATTTTTCGTTTAAGCCTTAGCCTAATAACCAAACCCAGTTAAGCACCCCCACCCAACAGAGCCCAAATAAATCAAATAATTTATTGGCAAATGTGAAACTCACCTTCCAGCCGATATTCTCAAAAAAGGTGCACAGGCGACTCTGGCCAGTTGTCTTGCCACCGCAGGGACCTGCAAAATGCCAAATGCAAATCAGTTGAAAGCATAAAATATCAATTGGATGACAACATCAATTGTTGCACGCCTAACCCTGACTGCAATTAATGCCGCCAAGCTGCAAGACAAATCGTAAATGAGACTGTCGCTTGTGCAGCGATGAGGAAGTGAATCGCGCTTAATTGATTTGAACTATCAGAAACTATAGACGGCATTTATTGCAAGTTTAACAAGCTTGATCTGTTTTACATTGGTTTTTCAAAGATATTTCGACATTGGTCAGCAAACGCGAGGAATTTTTAAGCTGAACTATCAAATTAATTTAAATACATTTTTGTATTACATATATATGAGAACAGTTGAGCATTGTGTATAAAAGGTTTATGCAATACTGATCAACTGTCTTACAGAATTTTTGCTGATTCAGCAAGCATGTTTTTTGTGACAATCGCTTGCATTCAAACATACAACAGAGACTTACACGTATGCTCAAATTAATATGAGCACTTGCATTTATCGTCTTTATATATTATTTTAATTTATACGTACAGATAACAAAGTTAAAACTACAAATCCCGTTCAAAATGTTCAAAATCTGTAACAAATTTGATATTTTATTTTAAAAAAGATACAACCAAGCGAAATTTTTTGAGATTTTCTTGAAAAAAAATTGATTCTGTCACGAAAAATCCAGAAAAAATGGCTTCCTCTAAACCTGGCTAATGAAATGGAAGTTTTACGCTTATCAAGCGGTTCGAATATTACGGTCGGTTATGATTAGACAAGAGGAAATGTGCACAAATCATAAAAAAAACACATACTACATATATAAATATAAAAAGCATACATGCAGTATATATATATATATATACATACATATATATACGATTTGTTGGTATGTATGTATAATCACAGCTATAATTTAGGCCAATTTAATTGATAAGACCACGCGCGCTTTAAAATCTCTTTTGAATACCGTAGCTAGTGGCGGGCTTTTTTGAACTACAAAACCAGTTTTTCATCTTGTTATCGGGCTATGTAAATTAACATATGTAAATTGTAAAACACCGGTACAATAACAGAAGCTGAACAAGTAATTTGATTCTTTCATTTGATAAACGCCTAATTTCCATTTCAAAAGGTAAAACCGCTAACTGCAAATATATATTACTGTATTTAGAGTGTGGGTCGCTGCGCAGGCTAAGAGAAACTACCCCGAAAGGAAAGGGTCCTGGCGACCTTGACATGCTTTGGGAGAGCAATATACACATCGTAAACAAGACAGATACAGAAAAGGTTTATTTTTTTTATAGTGTTCATTTCTAACTTACCGCCAGTGAGGACAATTTTGTAGTTAAACTTCTCCTTGGGGGTCACCATTTTAGTTAACTTGAGGCTGGTCGTGCTGGCATTTGGCTTTGGCGACGTCGACGTCGACTTGTTGTTATCCATCTCAACAGCAGCCTCCTTTGAATTCGAATTCGTATTTGTGGAGTTGGTTTCTGACTGCAGCGTCGTCGTCCCGATGCTCAGCACCGACTGTTGCCCGTTGCTGGTCGTCGTTACTGTTGTTGCCATCGTGTCGTGTAAGGCGCAACAGCAACAGCTGTTTTCGTTATGTCAAAACTGTGAATCCTTGTTCCCCACTCTCGCTCTTCCTTGCTCGCTCTCTCAATCTCTCACTCCGTTGGTCTACCAAGCAGCGTAAACGTGCCGTTTTAAGGTTATGGTTCCCAGGTGGATTGATAGGGTTTTGATTGCTGCAAAATCAGTCGCAATTTAAAATTTAAAATTTCTTTTTGCTGAGTTTCTCTTTTTTTTTACCGCTGACAGTTATAAATCCATGAAGTATTGTGCGCTATATTTGTTGGACATTCTTAATTTGATTAGAAGCGCGCACATTATTAAAAAGAACATGTAATGCCGATTTATTCAACGGTTGGTTGGTTAAAGTGAATTGAATTGATTGAAAGACCGTACGACCAGGTCAACAATAACAACAACAACAAGAAGAACAGAGGATTCGTTATATACCACATCCGAGTTAATAGACATCAGAGTTTATTAGTTTTACGATAGAACACCATCTTGCACGTTTTTAATTAAAAGCAAAACTGAGGAACCTCATGCCACTCTGCACACTATATAGCCACTACGTAAGCGACACTGTACAGTATACACTGTTAAACAGTATCCACTGTACAACTTTAACATGTTCATTATTGGTTCTTGTGAACTAGCGTCGTCTGACTAGCGAACTAACGATTACTAAATCAGAATAGAACGATGACAAATAAACCCTTAAATGGAAAAACAAAATGTTAACAGGTTTTTAAATATGTAACAAATTGAGCTTAAATTTAATAAAAACACTGGTTATCTTTTATCTTTACTCCTACTATCCTCTCTCTCTTTGTCTCTCTCTCCCTCACTCTCTCTTAACTTTTAACTTATAATTTACATTTACTAAGTTTATATTAATAATATTAATTAATGGTTGGTCTGATATTTTTAATGTTAATTATATAATTTTGTATTAAAATTTTTAAGTTAAGATATACATTATAAATTTATTTTTAATTTTAAGGTTTAATTTTCTTTGTCTGACTTTTTCTAGTTGACATTAAATAAAAAAATATCGATAAGTTTGTATCGATATATCAAGAGAATACGGGTGTTCATGTAAAATTGTCGTAACGAGCGGTCATGTGTACTTATATTTAAATTTATTAAATAAACGCATCTTTTTATTTTAAAAGGTATAGAAAACAGAATACAATAAAAAGATTTTATTCATAATTATATGATGCATATGACGGAATCCCCTTTATGTTAAACATTTTGTAGTTCATTTTAGAGAAACTGTTATTTCCAATGAACTATCGATAAAACAGAATTAAAATAACAAGTAATTTTAATTTTAACAATTTAATAATTGTACAATTAGCAATAATAGTTAGACTAACTCAGCTTAATTATTATAAATCATCCATTAAGAGTGCCACAGATGATTTTGCAGAAGTAAATAACCTTGTGCTAACGTTTAATGTTAACCTTTAACAAGTTGGCAGCCCCTAGTATTTTAGGCAAATTTTAGTATATGTTGAGGGCAAATTTAGGACGAAACAACCCCTTTATATTATTTCGTATTTTATTGCGTTATTTGAACTGCAGCTGCAATGATGTGTGTGCTTGGTGCTTAAGCGTAATCAATTGTGCAATATAAACAAACAAACAAACAATAAACATAAGCTGTTTTTTTCTAAAAGCTGTATTAAGATTACAAACAAGTTTAACCAAAGTTTAATCTGTGCGTGGTGCGTAAATTTTTCTACATTCACAATCACACATTACATACATACATACATATATATACATAACGCAACATATGTGTGAGCGCGAGTGAGAGAGAAACGTCAAAATGACAGCAGCAACAACAACAATAACATCAGAGTGAAAGAGAGAGAGCTCCCCCAGCCAGCTGTGCAGTTCATCGTGGTCGATTTCTGTTTGTAGGCTCCCCCTTCCACAAAATCAGGAACAAAATTTTAACAGTCAAAATTTTTTGTTATTTACAATAGTCTAAAGCTGAGAAAACGGAAGTGTCACCAAATATAGTAGCAAATATACAAATATAAATATTTTCTCAAAAATTATTCGTTCTTTGAATTAAGTGAACTTAAATTGTTATGCACATATTCAATTTTGACAAAGTCAAGTGCAATATTTTACACAAACTGCGTCACATTTGGACCCGCGTTGCATTTGTCGCCCTGCTGATCGATAACTGTTATCGAAAGGCGATCAATCGCCAACCCCGTCCTGTTAACAACAACAACAACAATAACAACGTAATGGAACAGGAAATACAAGAAGATGCGCCCGAGGAGCAGCAACAACAACAGCAGCAGTTGGAACAGGCGCAAGCGGAATTTGTGGCACGTTTCAATGCCATTGCTGGAGCAGAGCCAATGGATGCCAGCGATATGGAGAACGAGGATGCCGACGACGAAATCGATATCGATGACGAGGACGATAACGATAACGATGATGTTGATGACGATGAGAACGATCTGAGCGATGAGGATGAATCCGATCCTGAAATGGAGGAAATGTATTCAGATGGCGATTGGACAACATCCAACGATGAGAGCGAGATGTCCACAACCATATCGAATGTGGGTCTCGGTCCCATAGAGCCAGTGGAAACACCCGTTGCCCGACCCCTCTACAGTTTCCAGCCAGCTCGTCTGGTCAAGTGCCAGTTCAAGGATAAGCATTGCATTGGCGGGTTTCCATTGGGTCGCAGTGGTCATCGCATTATAGCATCCAAATCTCATCTGTACTCCCTGGGCGGCTATAATCCGCGCAGTGCTCTAACAGCCGCTAGACGCGGCAGGTGTCTGCTCTTCCAGGAGCTCTGGAGCTACAATTTTGCCACAAATCACTGGAAACTGGAACTGAATGCGGACAATGCTAGCAATATGCCCACGGAGCTGGCTTCCAATGCGCTTGCCATTCACAATGATGTGCTGATTGTGAGTATTGAATAAGAGGGAAAAGACAAAAATAGATTAGATATTTATTTAAAATTGCAACAAGATTTACTCTTATACATATGTATATGTTCTTTACTGGTTACATAATTTTTAATATATAATTTAATTAGCTAAATTTTATACAATTATTTATATTATTTAATTGTACTTCTAATACTATTTTGATCTGTTTATTATTATAATTTATTTATAATATTTTTTTAATATTTTTAATAATTTATTATGTATTTTTGTTTATTTTTTTATAATTTTTACATTTATGGTTATTTTATTAATAACTCTAACAACCGCCCCCACACACATTGAAACTTAACATAATCGTAATCGTTATCGTGCGTACAAATACAAATACGAGCGACATAATTTGCATTCGTCTCCGATCAGCGCCTGGGCTCAATGCCACGCCCCACACACAACGACACACGTTGCTGTTTGCTTTTGCGTTATCCGCTCTTGCTTTGTTTATGCATTCTAAACATTCGAGAACCAAAAAAAAAAAAAACAGCTGCGCGCTGTTCGTTGCCCTGCTTTGTTATGTTGCTATCTCTGTTATGCGCATGCCCAGCCAGCGACAACAGCAACAACAGCAACAACAGCAACACAGCAGCAACAGCTCATCCCTCTTGGCAACTACGCAGTTGTCGATGTATGCTACTGCTACTGCTGCATGCAACAACTTGTTTACCAGGTTTTCTCTCCCCCCCACAATATAAGCTCCACTCTCCGTGAACTGTGGCTAGCGCGCGCTTTTTCTTTTCACGTTGTGGCTTTGTGTTTATTTTTTTTATTATATTATTTTTTTTATTTGTTTGGCTCAAGCTTTTGTGGCTGTGGCGACTGATTGTCTTTCAGATTTACCGTATAATTTGGCTTGCATCCCCAACAGCAACATTCACCTGGGCTAATTTGAGTGGCCCAAATTGAATATTTGCTGCGCATAAGCATTTGATACAGTCAACATTGTCTTTAGAAAGAGAAGGTCTGATCCTAATTTTATTTTTCTAAATAATGTATTGTTCATGTGCATTTCAATAATCATATTATTCAGAGCTTTCATTTTGCCTACACTCTGGAATTAAATTCTAAAATTCCCGTATAATGATGGCTTGCATCTTGTTATCTCTGGATGTAACAAATTTGCTTAAATTAAAGTCACTGGGAATCTAAAAATATGCCAGTTTTGTATTATTAGGTACAAAACAAAATTTAATAGTTTTTTTTTGTAATAAACTTTTTTTAAATATATTACAAAAACACTAATCACTAAATAAAGGCAAACTTCATTAATGCAAACCACCAAACCAATCAACATTCTCAAAAAATAGCAGCTATAAAAAAAATTGAATTATAAATGTTCGAGTAAAAGAACTGTAATTGTATAATGATTAAATATAGTTGATTGTAATCAAAAATTCGTAATACTGTATATGAAAATAAGAGTTTGGGAAGAATTCCTTATAACCGAAGTATTTTAATATTTAAGTAAGTCCTGTTATTATTTTAAAAGTTTTTCTAATCAAATAAGTCTTTTTAGATTGATTTTCTGTTAATTAAGAAATAAGTTGAAGATCAATCACTCATTAATTGAATGTATTATCTGTCTGCTGTTGCAACTTTTAACATGCACATACTTATGTACGTACATATGTATGTCTTTATATACGAGCTGAAGCCCTTTCTCAAAGTATCTCAACTTATGCTGGTTGCATTGACCGCCCAAACAACTGCACAATTAGTTTTAATTAGAAAGTTAATCATAAAACATGGGCAGGCCCGCTCTCCCATATATGTAGCTACATATATATCCCGAAATACGCTCAGAAACACAAAACTACTACAATATGTACTACAGACTGCAGACATATGTTTCCGCTTATCGCTGAGCTGCTGCTGATAATCAGTGGACAACGCTGGCTTCTTTGTTGCTGCTCTCATCTCTTAATTGCATGCAGCAGCAGACGTTGCATTTTACTCATATCAGTTGGGGAAGAGCAGAATTGATTATTTCTCTTCTCTTTCTCTTTGCAGTCGCATGGTGGCACTGGTTATCCGTTTGGCGAGTCGTGCTCGAATGACTGCTACGTGTATCGCACTAGCGACTCCAGCGCCTGCGTAGAGCGTTTAAAGGTCAGCGGAGATCTTCCGACGGCTCAGTACGGACCGGGCATTGTCATACACAAACATTATCTTTACACGATTGGAGGCACGACGGGTTTCGATTACTCCTGCGATGTGTACCGCTTGGATCTGCGCACTAAGGTGTGGGAGAACGTCTACATATGCCGGCCAGAGATGCGCGACGATCCCGAGGGTCGCTATCGCCACGAAGTTGTCTACGATGGCAAACACATATTTGTGCTGGGTGGCGGCACCTCGAATTCGGTGTACGATCTGCAGCGCATTCCTGCATACAATCTGGATGCAAACAGTTGGGATTACTTCGATACGCAGCCGGATCGGAAGAGCTGCGCCTGGAGCCAGAACGACAAGGGCTATCCGAGACCTCGCAAATGCTTCTCCTGCGTTCAGCATCAGTCCTCGAATGGAGACATTGAAGCCTTCATTGCTGGCGGTCTGCAGGTGAGCTAACATTTATTAAATACAGTAGTCGCTTCGGTATTGAACTTTCCAGACTATAGATTTATAAGTTTTAATGCATAGGAATTCTTGAATCTTAAATTATTATTTTGAGAGCATCTTGAATTCTTCTGTTAAAATTGATTTGAATTTAAAATATAGATTAATGTTTATTTATTGTATGGAAAAAATACTTTTTGAATTACAATCAAACTTGGAACTGCAATTTTCTAATATTCGAGTGACTTTTGTAGAAATAATTAAAACATCACTAATTCGTATCCATTCTTTAGGGCGACTTCTCGACCTACTTCTCGGACATCTGGAAGCTGAATTTGCGCACTAAGCACTGGTCCATCATTCAGACGGCCAGTTTGCCGCGTCCGTTGTACTTCCACTCGGCGGCGCATTCGGACAATGGCTGCATGTACATCTTTGGCGGCATTGAGTACAACGAAAAGGAGACTTTAAAGCGTCGCAATGATCTGTACAAGATGTGGATGACCATACCAAAGCTAAGCGAAATGTGCTGGGATGCCATCACCTACTACAATGATAATCTCGATCTGTATGATCGCAAAACCCTGTTGGGCGCCGGCATACCCAAAAGCTTCACTGAGCGCCTGCCCCCGCAGCGTGTCCCAAGCGATGCTGCAGAAGCTGGCACATCAATGGTGACATCGCTGTACTCCATCGCGAAACGTGCACGTTCCCAATTGCAATAATAGGCTAGACATCAGCATTAAACCAACCCCCCCCAAACTGCCTACCCAAAATAAGTTGTGAATTGAGTCTGGCCTGAGTGATTGCCCCTGAGTTGCAGTTAAGTTCGTTTTTGTTTTAAATCCAACACAACCATAACAAAAAATATTAATTACATACATTATTTAGTTTTTGAGAGCGCGCTGTGATCGAATACGAAGGACATTTATATTTATACATATGTGTATTTTAATATGCCGTAGACTCGAATTGAAAGGCGAACATGTTTAGCATGTAAATAAGACGTAATTAAGTTTAGATAGCTGAACGGCAGTACGACAGTAAAACAGGAGGCAAAATTATTTATGCAAAATTCTTAACAATTACCGAAGAACAGTCAGCGCACAGTCCACACCCAACAATAATACAAAAATAAAATAAAATAAAATCTTTTAATGATAAAAACAATGTAATATTATTAAAATTAACCACGACGGGCTAAATAACCCGCAAGAAAACACACAAAATATTAACAACGCAAAGGACCCAACAATAAACCCATAACAGCTACACCTTCATATACTATTATACCAGTATATTCTTTCAAGTGTTTGCTGTTATCCTCCCCGCCACGCTCACCTTGCTCCATTTGCTGCACTTGCACCCCAACCTTGAAGGCTACACCAAACAATGTCATATATATAGGAAGTACGAGCAGAGAGGCAGGTAGTTTGCGAGAACGTTTCTACATATATTGGGTGCTCTCGCAAACTGCCCAATAGTAATTGTACTTCCAATGTATTTTTTTTTGTTAAAGTGTACATAATATTTAGACGTAGTAATATTTAATTAATCTAAGATTGCGTCTCTATTGTGGTATCCTGGACCGATCCAGCCCAATATATATATATATATATATAAAAAAAAAACGAAGTTTGCTCGATATTATACATAGTAGCCCAGGCTACAAATTTGGTTGATTATAAGTTAATAAAGTTTTTAATGTAACAAAATTTCTCTTGTCTATTTATTGCGTCTTAAAACGCATCATTGTTACCCCCCCTTCCAATCAGCATATTACTTCGCTGCTGACCTAGTTTTTCCTTTATAGCCTGTGACGACATAAATTCGTGAATTCGACTGCATCGGGGTTAAAAATAGCTGAGTCATGCGCAATACCAAATGCACCCCAAAACATTTCCGAGAGTGGTAGTCGGACTTAACTGACTGCGTAATACCCTGATAAAAGTGTGATTGGAAAATATGTGAAGTATTTAAAATGAAATTTAGCTCTGAAAAGATGAAAGAAAATCCATGAATAATTAGAACAGAATATATTTTGAAATATATTACAAATATATAATAACTTTAACAAAATACAAAAACATGCAATTTAAATTGAGGCCAAGTAACGACATTCGTGGCATCGGGATTCAAAATGGGTTCAGTTTTCGCAATTGATTTGTCTGACGTATATTGCAAGTTTTACGACTTCATATACATATATATATATATATATATATAGTACAAAACCAATATACTCTTTTCCCCATCGGGAAATGCTAAAAGCAACGCAAAAGCAGGTAAGCATAGGAATTTCTGAATCACTTTCGGTGGTGGTTTTTAGTTCAAACTGTTGCTGCTGGCCTTTAAAATAAGTGCGCAGCAGGAAGTTGTGATATGATATCGGTATACACATTACATACGCATATCATTCATGTATTTAAGGTAAGCCCTGCATGTTGGCTTCTTTACTTTAATTTATATATTTAGCTAACTTTTACTTTATATTTGTATTATCTTGAATTTAAAATATTTTTAATAAATTTGTTTTTAATTTTAGTAATATTTAATTAAATTTTAATTTTATTAAAAATTAATTACATTTTCTATGTGGACTGTCTAGTTAACATTAAATAAACAAATAAAAGTAATTCAAATCTTTACGCGCTGTTAACTGACGCGCCATTCTGTTAAGTGAGGAGCACTTCTGTTAATTGCACATATGTCTTGTTGCCGTACCCAGATAATGTCAAAACTGTTAGGGCGTACATTGTTTGCTGGTTGAAAGGAATTAAGAAAAAGTACACAAAATGCTAAAACCTAAAGCGCTTACTCAAGTTTTAAGCCAGGCAAACACCGGCGGTGTCGAGAATACGTTGTAAGTAAACGCTATAGTAAAAATGTATAGGAATAATGTAATCTGTTCTGACATTGTTTTCACATACAGACTGTTAAGTCAGGAGGGCGCTCTGCTAGCGTACTCTGGCTATGGTGATAAGGATGCACGGATAACAGCTGCTATTGCCAGCAATATATGGGCTGCTTACGAGAAACATGGCCGCAATGCATTCCGCGAGGATCGTTTGACCTTTGTCCTAATTGACTGCGAGTGCGGCCATGTGGCCATCACACAGGTGAGATATACTCGTTTTACCTGCATTTAATTTTTACTTACATATATAAATAAACTAATATTCCAGGTGGCCAGTGTGCTGTTGTGTCTCTATGCCAAGGAGCATGTGGGTTTGGGCATGCTGAAACAAAAAACCATGTCGCTGGCAGAGTATTTGGAGAGGCCATTAAAGCAAATCGCTGCATCATAAGCCAAATTCAGCTGGGCGCTACGGTTTCATCTAAATTTAAGTGTAAATTCTGTTTAGTAGCTTATAAACATAAACATGTATATGTATAAAATACGATAATAGCTTTTGGATCGGAAATAAAAAAGAGTCTGGTTTATTTACGCAGAAATTGGTTTACACACAAGAGCAGCTAGATGATTATGTATGTACGTGGAACTTATTGCTAACTATGGATCTTCGATGGCTTAAATTAATATATGCTGCCTTTATTCGAGGGCATACAGCTTCAAGGTGCGATCCATGCTGGTGGAGGCGATATACTGCGCATGTTTACCAAAACGCACTCCTGTGGCAAGTGCCGTGTGATCGTTGAACACCTTCAGGTCCTGCCACTGTTTGCACAAGTAAACCCTGGAAAATAAGAATGAAAAAATGTAATCAATAAGTGCTGGTTGTGCCTGGTAACTGCTTATACATAGTGATATGACCCTAGCAACATAGTAAACAATCACTTCTTAAGAACGCTTCTTAGATTTAACAATGAAAAAATTTAAAAGTAAAATTTATCGTAAATATGAAGGTAAAATTAAATTAAAGACGCATCTGTGGAAGAGTTTTTTAATATATAGTTCATTCTAACAGATTATATACGACCGCAGGACTATTTGGAAACAGACGCACCAAAACCCATCAATCTCTGCATTGATGATTTTAATGCGGTAAAATAACTATTCAAGTATATATTATGAATGAAGCGAGATTTTATATTTCAGAGATAATTCTATTTTGCGAATATACCAATTTGTGAAATACATTTCCTTCCTTTTAAAAATGCAAAATTCATGAGAATAATAATCATCCCCAGTATTTGACTAATCCATTTCCCTGTCTCTGACAGCGCGGTGAAGTTGCTAATCCCCGTGCACCCTGCGTGGTAACCACCATAGATCCAGATTATATTAAGGATGCCAGTCTGCAGCGTCTGGCCAGAAAGTTTCGCATGAAAACGTGTGTAGTTCATAGATTTAGACATATGTTTTCCCAAATTATATATGCTTTATTTGCAGAGATATTTTGTTGCTACGCGATATAACACGCAATAAGTTCATGTGCTACTCCACGCAGGAAATGTTTTTGGATAGAAAACGTGAGGTGGATCGCCAAAATAAGCTCTACCAGGAGGCGCAGGAGTTTCACAAGTTTGCCGATGAATCCCTTAAGAAAATGAAGGCAAACGAGTTCAAGAAAATGCTCGAGGCTCAAGAGAACCTGAAGAAGCTTAAAGAGAACAAGGTGGCCGAGGAGCTCAACCAGGTGAAGCTGCAGCATCAGCGTGTGCTGATGGAGGTGCAGGAAATCTACGGTCGTTTTCAGTATTTGCTCAAGTTGATTAGCTACTTTGACGACACCGTGGAGCAGCAGTCCGAGCAGCTGGACAGCAAGCTGACTATGCCTGAGCATATTGTCAGCATGGAGATCAGCGAACGTCATCCCGCTGGCTTGGAGCAGGTGCAGCAGGTTAAGGAGTACATGGAGCAAGTGATTAGACCATATCTGGATAAGCGCAATCATTTGAATGCCGACATTTGGATCAAGGGCTACGAGCGGAATCGCATGAAGGTGTCCAACTACAACAAACGCTTCACACAGCTGGCGCTGCTCAATCATATTGTGGGCATACTCCATGACAAGGCGGTAGGATTGGATATTAATTATGCAGGAATTGTAAAATGTCATTTGTTTTGCAGGAAAAAACACAAAAGCGCAATGCAAGCGCCGTGGTGTTTCTCAAGGATCCAGAGTTTCTACAACGGCGTGTGGCTGCACTGCAACAACGTGCCCACGGGCTGTTCAATGATTATGAGCAGTCCTACTGCAAGGAGTAAGTCATTAGTTATGGAAAACTCAAGTAATGAATACATTTGTTTCATTTAACTCTTCAGCAAGCTGAGCATCAAGCTAAACAGCATTGTGCCCGTTATCCTAAAACAGCTGCAGAACAAGGTGAAGCCGGAACAGCAGCCGAAGAAGGAACCTCCTAAGACGCCACCGCAAAAGTCCTGCAAACAGTGGCGCACATTGGAGGACATGCGTGCGCCAATTTCCGGCACAAAGAGCGCTAGCTACAAGGATGAAAAGGACACTACGCTGGCCAAAGTGGAGAAAATACAGACTTTTGCTTTGGTGAGCTCTGCTCTAATAATAATATAGATATGCAGAATCGAACGAGTGATTTTTTATGCAGGAACTGCTGGCCAAACTGGACGCCGTACCGCCAGCTGATCTGCGTCGGCTTGAGAAAAGCGTGCGACGACGCATGGCAAAGCAGAAGGAGTTGTCCCGTCGTGCGCTGGTCAAGCAGAATCGTCTGCACAATTGGATGGAGCATTTCAAGAAGCATCACCGACTGCAGCAGGCACTGCGCAACAAGCAAAAGGTTTAAGCTTTAATGCGACGAGATTCAGAATAAGATTGGTATTCTCGACAAATTGTAATTCAATGTACACCCTTATCAAAATATGAAAGCCTATTATAAATTCACATTAATAAATCTGAGTTAAGCTCTGCACTCACCTGACATCCGTGCCGGCAATGGCCAGATAGGTGCCGCTTTGATCGAAGCAAAGATCCTTGACCTCGTAGCCATCGTCCAGTTGTATGGTCTTGAAGTTCTTCAGTTTGCGCAAATCCCATAACTTGACGCAAGCATCGTCCGCTGCGGTGGCCAGATAGTAACCGTTCTCCGAGAACGATATGGCCGAAATGGGACCGGTATGACCGGGGAAATTGGCCACATTGCTCTGCTCCTTAAGATCCCAAATCTTAACTTGCGAGTCAACGGTGCCAGTGCCAAAAATCAAACCATCCGGATGAAACTGAGCCGTTGTCAGACCCACCTCGGCCGTGTCGATGACCTTCGTGAGTAGGCGTCCAGTGCGTATGTCCGAGAAGGCCCAATGCTTGTCCGATGACGTGGACAGCAGGTAGTCGCCAGTGGGATGTAGCGAGAGTCCTGTGACCGGTCCCTCATGGCAGCGCAAGAGCAACTGCGTCTGCGAGGTGGGCACATGCCAGATGCGTATGTTCATGTCTGGTGAGCCGGTGATGACAGTGTCCTCGTTGGGATGATAGATGACCTTGGTGATCTTCTTGGTGTGGCCTTTCAGAATAGCCACCACTTGTTCTGTGTCTTTGTTGAATACAGTTGCATTCTTATCATTGCCACCGGTTAAGATCTTGCTGTGATCGGCGCTGTTGATGTCCAGGGCCAGAATGCCGGGCACCGAAGCCGAATGCAGGCCGGGACGCGATGCCACCGTCAGGAAGTTCTTTACCTGATCGGGTGTGATCAGCTCATCGGGCACAGTGCGTCCACGCTTCTTGCGCTCCTGTGTCAACACTGTGGCCTTGTCCTGCAGCTTCTGTATAACCTCAGCACTCATGCCGGCCTGCTCCATCTGCTGAGCACCACCAGCACCTGCCTCTGCAGCCAGCGCCGGCTCTGTTATCATCGACGGAGCAGTCACAATGCCCGCTTGAGGTTTCAGCGTGGCGAGAGCCTCGCGAGCAGCAGTAAGCTCCTTCTTCAAGCGCGCAATGACGCGACAGGCGGCATCGTGCTGGTACAGCGCATGGGAAAGCTCCTGGCGTGTCGTCTGCAGCTGTTGGCGCTGTGTAAACGAGTGAATCATCAGCGCATCCCACTCATCCTGCATGGTCTTCAACGTTGCTGGTATGCTAGTAGCACTCGGTGGCTTTGGCTTCACCACCGCTGGAGTCTTCACCTCGATGAGCTCCTCCTGGCGCAGCTCCTTGCCGCTGATCGGATCGCATCCGTTTTCCAAGATATATTTCTCAATGACACGCTTTTCAAAAACGGCGCCCGAGCAGGGACTGATGACTGGCGACTCGGGTACCTCGTTTGTTACTAAGAAAACATAAAATTAGTATAAAAATAGACACTTTTAAATTAAAATGCTAAAATATAATATATTTAAAAGTATTATATTATTATCAAATAAAAAGACACTTTTAACTGACTGCCACTTACGTGCACAAACCAAAGCCATCGCGACAAGTATTGTAAACGTTTCCGGCCGATTTAAATAACTTTTTACAACTTTTACACGCGTTTTCCCGGAGAAACAAGCGCAAAAATTGTCGGCAAATGCAGCTTCTATTAAAACTACCATTCACCGCGAATCACAACCATTGTCACTTATCGATATTGTGAAGCGTAAGCTGGCGGAACTACCAGCTATCGATTACTACTTGAAAGAAGGCTAAAATGGCAGCACTGCCATCAGCTGTTGCTGTTATTTAATTTACGCGTGCTGATTGCGATTTCTATATTTTCTATATTTTGTAATTACCAACCTAAATATGCTGCGCTGGCGAACTGGCCAACTGTTATTGAATGCCGCTGGCTTTTCGAGAGTTAGCGTAGTGCGTGGAATGTGCAATCCATTCAAAACAAGGCCAAAATCCGCCGTAGAGTTGCCGGAATCGGAGACGAAGCCGGTGCCGGTAAACAGAAAGCATGGGAATCCCTTTACACATGCAACACTCACACCACTGCCAGAGATACAGACAACAATAAGTGAATCCCAGGAGGAGCGGGAAAAGAGGCTTAAAGTATTACAGCTGGAGGCGGATATAGCTCACCAGGAAGGACGCCGGGTGCCTGACTTGAACTTCTTCCAGGAGCACCACTGGGCGCATGTGTTGACGCTGCCCTCCAAATCGGCCCGCATTAAATACTATGCGTTTCTTTGGCAGATCCAGATGAAAAAGGAGTCGGAGAAGAAGAAGAAAGTATTGCGGGCGGAGGGCACGGAGCGACGGCTTGCTGATCTGCGCAAGGAGCGTGAGGAGAACACACACATCATCTATGGTCTGGCACACACATCGATGTTCCTGCGCATCTACGACACGACCATCAATCATTGGCAAAACAATCGCTTAACGAGAGCCATGCAATTTGCACCCAAAATGGTGCTGGATTGCTCCTATGATGCACATATGAACAATCGGGAATGCTCGTATGCTGCCAAGCAGCTCATGCTCTGCTTTGCGGAGAATCGTGCCCACGACGAACCCTTCGATCTGCATTATTGCAATTCGAACTTGGAGGGAAAATGCATGCAGGGCTTACAGCGTTATATACCCACAATGCTGAATCCGGAGTTTCCCATGAATGTGCACCGACAGTGCTTCACGGAACTGTTTCCCAAACAGCAACTGGTTTACCTGACTCCGCACTGTCGTGATGAATTGCACACATACAATCCAGATGATATTTACATAGTGGGCGCCATGGTGGACACCATGAACAATGAGCCTCTCTCGCTGGCCAAGGCGAAACGTTTGGGTCTGCGCATGGCGCGTCTGCCCCTCGATCGCTATCTGCAGTGGGGCACAGGATCGGGCAAGTCGCTAACACTTAACCAGATGATTACAATTATGCTGGATCTGAAGAAAACCGGCGACTGGAATACGGCACTGCAGCATGTGCCGCGTCGCAAGGTTGTCGATCTGGACACACAGCAGGCGGATGGTCGCCAGGGCCTCTACAAACGCGCCAGTAAGCTCAACGTTCGCATCGATCAACTGCTCAACTATGAAACCGATCGACGGGAGACAACCTCCTTTGGCACGCCCCAGAAACTACGGCAGCGCAAAGACGGGCAGGATTTTAAATTGGACAGCTGGGCAACGCGCAAAAAGCAAACGAATCAAAATAGTTAATGGTTTTTATGCCTAAGTGTCATTTAATAAAGTTGATATAATGTTTAAACTGAATTTGTAAGTATTTAACCAATTTAAACGATTTCAGTTTCAGTTTAGTCTTCCGATTTGTAAGCTCCAGTTCGCCTCTTGTTTGCACCTGTTATTGTGTGTCCTGTTCTTGTTCCATTAGTTCCTGATGCTGTGTGTCCTGTTTATGTTGAGTCTTTATGTTGTTTGTCTTGTTTTTGTTCATGCGATTGTGTGTCCAGAGTTTAATTTAGATTTTCATATATTTGATTGCAATTACTGTTGTTTTTCCTCTTGATCCTGTAACTCCTTGAGCTGCTGTTGGTCTGAATGTTGCTCCTGCTCTGGCAGTTCGTCCACGCATTCATTCTCACTTAATGGCATGTTTTCTTCCTCAGTCTTCTGATATGTAAGTTCTGGGTTATCTTTCTCAAGATCCACCTGATGATCATTAATTTCTTCTAATTGTATAGCCTGTTCATTATTTGACTGCTCATCTGTAATTTCTTCTAAATGTATATTCTTTTCTTCATTCGGCTGATCATTTTGTATATCTTCTAATTGTAAAGCCTTTTCGTCGTTTGACTCATCTGTCATTTCTTTTAGTTCTATAGCATTTTCTACATTTGTTTCATCTGTCATTTCTTCTAATTGTATATCCTTTTCTTCATTTGACTGCTCATCTGTCATTTCTTCCAATTCTAAATCCTTGTCTTCATTTGACTCATCTTTAGTTTCTTCTAATTGTATATCCTTTTCTCCATTTGACTGCTCATCTTTAGTTTCTTCTAATTCTATATCCTTTTCTCCATTTAACTCATATTGAGTTTCTTCTAATTCTATATCCTTTTCTCCATTTGACTCATCTTTACTTTCTTCTAATTCTATATCCTTTTCTCCATTTGACGCATCTTTAGTTTCTTCTAATTCTATATCCTTTTCTCCATTTGACTCATCTTTACTTTCTTCTAATTCTATATCCTTTCCTCCATTTGACGCATCTTTAGTTTCTTCTAATTCTATATCCTTTTCTCCATTTGACTCATCTTTAATTTCTTCTAATTCTATAGCCTTTTCTTCAGTTTCTTCCGATTGTATATATTTGTTTTCAGTCACAGAATCTCCCATTTCATTTACTTCCTGCTCCATTTCTATGATTGGTTCATCTGGAAACTCATCCTCATCCCCAACTCCATCTGGCATCTTTTTATATTTCAGCTGCATATTGCATGTATTGAGTGCCTGATAGTTGATGCAGGGTCGCAGGCCCGCCTTCTTGAATAATTCCTTGGCAGCGGTCTCGAACTTTACCAAGTGCTCCTTACGCTCCACGGTCAGCAGCTTTGTCTCCAGTATAAATAGACCTGGTGAGCGCATAATGCCAAAGACCTCCTTGTTCAAGAAAATGTAATAGTTGTAGCCGACGAAGGCGACGTCGAAAAAGTTGTGCCAGCGTGAAACAGACTTTTGCATCTCCAACATTTCCGTGGGCGAGATGATGTGCACCTGCACATCCGGCACTGGGATCCAGGGCTTGTCGAAGGTGTGATGCTCACTCTCTATTTCGTTGTGGGCGAGCAGCGGCGTCATCAGCAGCTGTGTGGAGCCATAGCGCCGAGAGATGTTCTTGTCGTGCACGTAGGCCGTCTGGGTGAGCAGCTCGTGGAAATACTCCAAGAGATTGCGCTCAGTGACATCCGTGGCGCGATAGTCGTTATCGCCGTGCACCGAGTGATGCATACGCTCCTCGCTGGAGCGCAGTCCAAAGCCGCAGAAGGGACCCGTTTCGATGTCGCCCACATAGCCCTTGTGAAGAAAGGAGCGTCCATTCCGCTTGAGTCCTGCGCAAAGGGTCTTGTTTGCCTTGCAGTTCTCGTACTCGGGAAAGACAAAGGCTATGCCGTTTTCGCGAAAGTAGCGATACTCCTGCGAGCAGATCTGCTGCCCCTCGCG
This sequence comes from Drosophila maculinotata, assembly GCA_035045305.1. Classification (NCBI taxonomy): domain Eukaryota; kingdom Metazoa; phylum Arthropoda; class Insecta; order Diptera; family Drosophilidae; genus Drosophila; species Drosophila maculinotata. The sequence goes on from JAWNPD010000387.1 coordinate 12,491,452, forward strand.
GCTCTTCAAAGTCATGCTCAGATCCCAGTCGAAGGCGCCCACTCGATGATCGTAGCGTGGGCCGAGGAGAACGCGCACACGCTGCTCCCAGAAGCGGTCGATCTCGTACACCTGCGGATGGGGCTGCCAGTAGCTGAAGGATAATTCCATGGTATCGCGTTCCTTGTACTTGAGCCCATCAATGTTGATCATGGGCGCCAGACGCTGCATCTCCTCCTTGTCGCAGATCATGTCGCGAAGGGTGCGCGATTTGGAGGCCACATAGTAATTGGAGCTGGGACGCATCAGTGCGTTGCCATAGATGTCCATAAAGAGATGCGTCTTCAATATCTGACTAAAGGACTCCGGTGGCTCCAGTGCCAGGCCCAGCAGCAGCAAAGTCCTGCCCGTAATTTCCTCACACGCATCCAGCACATAAATATTCAACTTGGGCTTGAATCCGTGCGTATAGCGCTTGGCCAGGGTCTTGATGATATGTCTAGGATCGGCGCCGCCACAGATGAATATGTTGAGTTCAGTTGGCTGCCCATCCAAATCGTCGCCAGGCCCATCTGGTATCTTAAAGGCATTTATATATTCCTGGCATAAATCCAGTGCTGAGCTCAGACCCCAAAACATTTTTACTGTTCACTTTAGCTACGTTGTGCACAAATAACAAACAACTATGATTTATAATGTTTCTGCTGGCTGCTGGCTACTGACTGCTATTTATTTGATTGACAGCAGTTGCCTGGACGACTAGTTCGGTTGGTTATATTCAATATGTATGTATGTATGTATGTTGAGCAGCCTGTTGCCCTGGCAACTCCTTTGCATACACGCTGCGTCTTATATGTATTTGTTTGGCTTGCATTCGTTGTGTGGATTAGAGAACGGAAATTGGTTTTTGATATCAGCTGCCTGCAGTTCAGTGAATGAAAACGGCAATAGCCGGCGGTTATGGCCAGGCCAGCTCCAAGGATACTTACTGGCATAATCGTAATGCATTATTCAGCATTCGCTTTGCCTGCTTTTAGCTGATTGCCACTGAGCGGGGGAGGGAGGCGGGGGGCATGCAATTCCGGCGGGCATTGCACTTTGGCAGCTTAAATAAAAACTCATAACTGAAATGTGCCCTAGCAAAACTACTTATTAGAATGATAAATATTATTTAACCGACAGCTCAGTTTGTCTTTGCTTGACTTGGCCATAAGCATGATGTCAGCTGTTTTCAGCTTTTATTTCCATAAGAAAACTCAGTGGAACCCAAGAGCTTTTAATGCATATTCCGCAAAAATGTTCACAGCAAAGGAAAGAACAGAATTATGCATGTTGTTAAGGGGTTGGGAAACGGGTGTGATAAAAAGCATTTACTGAAGTTGCCACTCCACAAGCGGCAGCTTTGGTCGTCCAAGTGGCTTACTTAATCTTCATTCGCAGTTGGCTTGCATGTAGTCCGGGTAGTTTCTTTTTGGCCAAGTTTTTGCTTGACAAAGCCAGAAACTTCTTAATACATACTTATTGTTGGCCCTGAGTCTTGACAAAAGCGCACAAAACTGCAAACTTTGGCAGCAGGTCGCCTTAATTGTGCGTCGCTTTGCCTGCTGCCTGCTTGCTACACGCTGCGTATGCGTGATGTGACATTCAACCAGCTGCAATTACGCCCTCAACTTTCTGTTTGAGCACCGTGCTCGTTCGTCTAATGCCAAGTCCAATCCAAGCACAAATATCTCAGCCAAATGCTGATGCTGGGATATTTTGCTAGAATTACTTTTTTGTTGTTTTTGTGACCAGATTGCTGGCTGCTGGATATGTAGTTGCTGTTGGTGCTCAATTAGTCAGTGTACACTGTACAGCCAGCTGCCGGCAGAGTCGTGCACTTCATTTGACTGCGGTTCAATAAATACGAGCACAAAGCAAACTGAATGCCGCTCAAGCGGCACGCAATTCATCACGGCATCAGTTTTCAATGAGCTTTTCCCTTGCACACTTTCCGACTCCTGTTGGTCGACCAGCTGTCGCCCAGTGGCATGCGGTTGCCGGCTCAAACAAAAGTAATTAGAGGCCTGTGGCACCAGCGAAATGGCTAAAAGAATGCCAGACAATAGCCGTAAAAAAAGGGTTAGTTAAGCTTTGCGGTTACCACGATTTATAAACGCTGCCAAACCAAATTTGTATAAGGCTAAGGCCAAGGCTTAAACAAAGAAAAATTGCGGTATATAATCCATGTTTTGAATTCCACATTTAAATGCATTCCGCAGAAATTTGCGTTGCCTACTTTTAGGAGTTTTATGAATTTTCCAGAGAATTGCGTTTTTTTATCAAGATAAATTACTTCTCTTAATCATTCTATACAATCATTAAGCTCTGAGCTTGGCCTTTTAAATATATAAAGCGAAACTAATTTTTGTAGAATAAATTCGCAAGTGGAATTTGGAATGTGAGTGAAAATGATTCTGAAGATTTAAGTGTATTTTAAGCAGCTCTGATCTTAGCTTTCCAGTGATTGAATTTGATTTCAAATGTTTAAAGCCTGCCTGCAGTATATATTTTGTTCAGTCTTCATAGCTGCATTCAAGCGTACACTGTTATTTTATACATATGTATTTGTCTCCAAAGGTCATCATAACAATCGAAATCATATGCTCCACATGGGACTTTGTTTCGGCCAAACAAAAGTTTAAATAACAATCGATATGAAGAGTATGATTATCTCTCTGTGTGTATGTTTTTTTCACTTTTCTTTTCATTGTGTGTATTTTTGGTGTGTGTGTGTGTGTATGGGTGTGTATGGGTGTGTGTGTGCAGCAGCTTCCGAAAATGGTGTCGTGTTGCCTCTGCTTGATGTCAATCATACAACGCCGGCAGGCTAACCGACATTTGGGGCTCAGGTTGGCTCAGCTTTTGGCCGGGTTCTATTTGGCAGCCCCCTCCCCACTTTCACTCTCTGCTCGCATTCGCTCGCTTACTGTTATCAACGGCATTCATTGTCAATGTTGTGCGCAAACTTTTCTCATTAGAAAGTGCAAACAAAATGGCTGAGTCTGCGGTTGTGTTGGCCGACTTTGTTAGCTGTTCGACATGCTGGGTGTCATAATGGCCAATAAACTGCTGCTGCCAACAACTACAAAATACGTTATTAAATGCTGTCGATCAAAGTGCTACAAATGAATCGTTGTCACATACGATGTGTATGTAGTAGTATTAGTAGTAGTATCATTAATACATACATAAATTAAACATTAAGCAATTACCTTTTGGCCATTAACAAAAAGTTCTCGTTGACAGCGCTATCATTAATTTCGGTCTGCTGTGGTTTTAGTAAAAGACATGGGTTTGTTGTTTTTGCTGTTTGCCAGTAAAGTTTAGTTTAATTTTGTAATAGACATAGACAGTGTGTTCTATTTAGCACTGGGTTCTCAAAGGATTGAACTGCCAGATTGCGTTTATTTATGCTATAAACCCGAAATTAGTTGCCGCCATTTATGAACTTTAACTACTACGAATTGTTCGGTTGCCGTTCTTTGTTTGGTTTAAATGTTGGCCTACAATAAGTCAATTGATGTTCTACTAACGCTACATATGTTATCGTATTGTATCCGTATTTGGGGCCTTAGGTTATGTTAATAAACAAGTTCACATGTCGCATGCATAGAAATATGTGTAGAAATATCGCTTTAAGTTAATATTTTTTTTTTTTTTTTTGTTTGTGGTTTTTTGTTCTAGGCAAGAACTTCTGATTGTCAGATAGTTATTGAAGTTATCCAAGGTGCGTAAAGAAATGAAAAATATTAGTGCGCTTAGAACAGAGTTTGTTTTTTGTTTTGGTTACGCTTAAGCTAGGTAGTAAACAGTTATACAATTTTTAACGCTTTTCTATGGATATGTGTTAAACAATGAAGTGTCTTTCCATATGATACACACTTAATATATATACAATGCTGAAATCTAAAATCTAAAATCTAAAATCAAATGCATGTTCAATGTGCACAAAATGTATAAGTTTTTGATTTTGTTCGTTTTGTTTTATTTGAGTAAAATGTTGTGTATAAATTTATACTTTTTGCATACTTTTTCAGCATTTGTGGCAATACTTTTGTGACAATTACAAGTTTTTGTTTGATGTCTTTATTTTTGTTTGTTTGTTTGTTTGTTTGTTTGTTAAGCATAGTTACGCTTTTAACCCCTTAAAGTTTTGTGGTTGCATTTGTTTTTCATCGAAAATTGCTTCTACACTCTATATATTAATAACAACATAAAGTACATAGCTCAAGTTATTTATAAGTACGTAAAACACTCTACAACATTAAAATGTCAAAATGGCTCACTTATAACGCTAGGTTCTATATAAAGTCTGAGACGGTGGTTTTTGCTTTTAGACACTACAGACTACAATTTGTAGGGAGGGGGAAGTGTGAAAGCAAAGATTTTTGAGACCTACCTCAAAACGAAAGTTGAGTTTTACTCGAGTATATGCCATGTGTGCGTAGCTTTAATTAAACATAAGCTCATTTCCTTCACTGTCTTAACAAAAAAAAAAAAAGGGGAAGAACTTTAAGAAATATACAGAACAGATCACTTGAGGGGGAGCTGAAGGTGTAGGAGTGGGGAGTGGAAATTGAAGCCAGTCGCTCAATTATTGCTTACCATATAAAACATTGACTTATTAACTAGTGTAATTAACCTTTTTGCTGCCAGAGTGCAATTACTGCTTATCCCTTGTGGTATCCTCCTCCTCCTGTAGCGAAATGATCTGGCAAGCGTGCATGGGATATAGAGATATATATATTAGTTAACTATAGCTGATGATTATGATTTGAAAAATATGGCGTAAAATATTTGATAAAATGGTTTGTTTCTCTATGCTAAAAACAGGCTTTTGATTAATTTTGGATTTTTGATCTACTACATTTGAGCATAACTAACTAATAGAAACTGATTTTTTAAGTAAATAATTAGTTGCAGGTGAGAAAATGTGTATGGAACTGCATACAGTTCCATTTCCAGGCAAATCAAATTGCAGAAGCATTGTGTAAAAAACTAAGCTAAGTATCTCTATAGATCTATAGATGGTTATATATATGTATATGTATATGTGTATGTATATGTTATAGACGCAGCTGCTGCTACTTACTTGAGCCAATCCAAAGCTTGCAATCTATTCCATTTTTGTAGGGGAGGACGTGGCCAACAACTAAGTACAATCTAAGATATATTTGTTTGTGGTTTTTTGTTGTTGTTTGTTTTGCTTATAATTTGTGTAGTTTAGTTCATTATTTATCTGCTTTATGCAGTCTTATTATACTGTTGGTTATATGCATATATATATATATATATTATGTAGAGCTCTCAAGCTCTTCAGCACTTGCAGTGAGGTATGCTTGTATCTTTTTGAAAGGTAATGCGGATTATAATTGTACGAATAACAGAACCCCGTTTATGTATGTTATTTTCGTGAGCCTAAAAGAACTCGTCGAAGTCGTCTAAAAAGTACAAAGTTATCAATTAAGTACGTCATCGAAAATGTTGCACAAGACTGGTATTTTAGTTTTGTATATGTAGTTAGTTATCTGGGAAGTGCTTTAATGAAGTTCCGTTTTCACTGACAATTGGATTAAGTTGTTGAAAGTGCTGGGAATTATTGCAGAGAGAAACTTGCATGCCAACTGAAAAACTACAACGAGCATTTAGTGTCATTCGGTAGATATTTTCAGAGTTACTTTTGTGGTTTCTTAGCTGGAAACGGAAAATGCAAAAGTTTTGTATTTAATCGTAGTTTTTTTTGGCCAAGTGCTAAATTGTAGTTGATAAAATATTTTATTTGATTATTTAACATTGCTGGCGATACTGTGTTGCAATTGTTGTTGTTGTTGTTGTTACTGTTGTTGTTAGTACTGTTGTTGTTGTTGTTGTGGGGCATGCTGCAGTGAGCTGCGGGAACTGGTTTTCAAACTGGTGGTGGTTGCTGGTAGTTGGTTGTTGGTTGTTGGTTGGTGGTGGTACGTGGTTCATGGTTGGCAGTTGACGTTGGTTGGAAACGAAAAAATTGAATTTCATTTCATTTTGGCAGTTTTTGCTATTGCCAAAACACACACACACACACACACACTCACACACACATACACTCACACACACACAGACACACACACACACAAAGAGAGTGGAAAAATAGCCAACATTTTGCGTTGCAATAGCAACAAAAATTTAACAAAACTTGAACAAAATTTCAAATTTATATATTAAGTATATATATATATATATACACATCGAGAGAGTGAGTGAGAGAGATAGAGAACAAGAGGAAAGTAAGAGAACGGGCATAAAACATCTGATTTGAATCAATGATGAGTGTTACTTAAGTAGGTCGATATAAGTAGTAGCATAGCATAGTAACAATTTACATATGATACAAAAAGTTTCCAATTACTTCTTGATTTTTGATTTTTTCTTTATTTTTTGTTGTCTTTCGATTGCTTTGCCAGGTGTAGAGAGGGTTGGAGCAAAACATGCCTAAAGAGTTGAAAACAGAACTGGATAACTGTAATGCAGCAGCTTACCTCGACCAAGTAGGCACAGATTTAGCAGAGTTTCGCAGATTGATTCATTGATATATTGATTTATTGATTCACACGCATGAATTCGCAATTGCAGCAATATTTATTGATGCCTTTAATGCATTTAAATGGCGCGATTAAATTGATTAAACCGTTACCGAGATGTGGCAGCTGCCACACACCATATTCAGTTTCACTCCGGTTGGTGTGCACCGTTTTATCGAGTTAATCGTGCTGAAATTTTATTGATGGCAATTTATGGCACTCATGTGAAATAAATTATAGCATACTTTTGAGCGCACTCTACTTTGCTCATGCTATTTAAAAGGCAAGATGTTTGAGATATTTTGAGCATCGGTTAAAATGAAATACATTTAACTGTACTTACCTTTTATAGATATTTTTTAAATTCAAGCTACTTTGTAAGTATAAAAACTACACATACAATTCGCATACTTTATTCGAAAATTATAACTAACTACGCATTGCAGAAGGAATCGTTTACAAAAATGTGCTTAGAAAACAAAAGTTGTGTAGTGCAGTGTAGAAAATGTAGCCAAAAAGATTTGTGTAGCAGTACGTAGGTTTTGATCTCTATGAGACGGGGGAGGGGGCGCAAGGAGCTGGGGAAGCTGTCATTGTGTCACACAGTCATGGCAACTGGCGGTGGGTGGTTCGATGGGCGTGGCGCGCACTTTTGGCTCGGATTTGCCACGAAACAGCGGCCAGCGACGGCCCAAGAAGCCGAAGGAGCGCCTGCTCTTCGAATTTGGTTTGGGATTGGTGCGCTCTTCCACCATGGTGCCCAGTGTGGCCTGGGTGCTCTGTGGATGCAGCACCAGATCGGTGCGCAGACGCTGCACCTGCCGACTGTCATAGTTCTCCACCACAATAATGGGCGTGGCACGCATGGGATCCGGCAGATTGACGCGGAAATGCGGCTGCAGGGATTGACAGTTCCGCTGGCGTCGATTGCGCCACAGCTGCGGCTTAAAGCCGGGCCAGTGGAATAGTTGGCGTAGCGTAACCGGACGCTCAGCCTGTAGCAGATCACGCACCAGATCAGGTGCCTCCTGGCCCAGTTGGGTGTTGGAATTGCTGGCACTATTATTCTGTGCATTGTCAAGTCTGTCGTTGTTGCTGTTGCTGTTGTTGTTGTTGTTTTTGTGGTGGTGGGGGGGCGTGCTGACATAAAATTTGGTTCTGGTGCGGGAGCCACGCAAGCTACTCGTCTTCCATGCATCGTGCAGGGTTCGGATGCCGGGCAAGCGGGCGAGCATATGGATGTGGTCGTAGGAGGCTGACAACATACCTGCACGCTCATCCTGATACTCATCGTCATCGGATGACTCTAGCCGATCCTCCACCAGCGACGTCTGCCGCGACAGACCCTGATTCATTGTGGCAAGTTACAAGTTGCAAGTTGCACATTGTGTAAGCGAACAGAGACGAAGCCAAAGTAGTCAACATAAAACATAATCAAATGAATATTGAAAGATAGAAAGAAAGTATACAAAATAATGAGTAGGCGTCTACAAAAAGCAAAGTCGTGTCTTCTTTCCGCTGCTCGTGAGACAACACAACCAACACAAGGACTAATATAATATAGGGGCGGTGGGCATGGCTATCAACTTACCGCATTGTGACGTCGCCGCGGCGGCGAACGTTTGTTCCACAACGCCTCCAGTTGATCAAAGTGCTGGGATTGCGCAAGTGCAGCCTGCTCCGGTCCCAGATTGGCCTGTGAGGCGCCCGTTTTGGTTTCAGCTATCTTCGAGATCTCCTCCATGCTGGCCGAGACGCTGAAGCGTCGCTTCAAGCGCTCATCCACCTGGGCCATCATCACCGAGGACGTCAAATGTCCGTATTTCTTCTGCCAGGTGTACGTGTCCAAAGATACCTCCTTCTTGAGCAGCCGCTTCATCTGCCGCTTGGGCCCCTGTGGACGCAAATCTATCGAGTGGGTAAAAGGGAGCACATAAACAGGAGTTACAACAGTGGCCAAGCTTAGGGATCTCACCTTCCACATCCTTGCTGGGACCCGAATAGGTGGGCAACTTGACATACTGCGCCGGCGTATTATGCAAACAGATGACGGGCAGATTGTAACTATCCACCGGCTGGACAAGCACCCGTGACACCTCCAGGCTGATGTCAAAGTGCGTGAAGGGCACATGCATCTGCAGCGAGGTCAGCGCCAATCCACGCTTTGTTTCCCACACAATCAAGGTCTTGTCATCGCTGCCAGAGAGAGCCGTGGAACCTGTAAGCAGCGAGGAGTAACATTTGGGTAATTTATTAATTTGTTTAGTCGGATAGCTGTTATGTGGCCAAGTCATGACCAAAATGGCCTCGGGATTGACAATGCGTTCAGTTTCTGAGGTGTTTAATTCTTATGTCAAAAATTATGCCAAAATGAGAAATAAAATGGCTTGTATTGAATGCATTTGAAATGACCCTTCCAAGACTTCAAACTCCCATAACTTTGTCAAATCTGAACCGATTGTCAATCCCGAGGCCATTTTGATTATTATTTGGCATCTAGTTTATTTCTACATCTCAAGTTTATAAAATTTTGAGAAAATAAAATTTTGAATTTTTTTATCGAAAAAAGCATAAGGGGGGACCCTTACCAATTTTGATTTTTCAAAAAATAGATTCTTGAAATTTTACGTTTAATTGACTGTAGGTACCTTAATTAGTATAAAAAACTATACGAAAAGTGATTTTGAGGTGTTTCATTTTTCTGTCAAAAATCACGCCAAAAGTGACAAAAAAATTGACTTGTAAAGTGCCCAAACAACGAAAAGTTCTTTATAAATGACCTTCCCAGACTTCAAACTGGCACAACTTTGTCAAATCTCAACCGATTGTCATTCCCGAAGCCATTTTGATCATTATTTGGCATCTAGTTTAATTCTACATCTCAAGTTTATGAATTTTTGAAAAAATTAAATTTTGAATTTTTTTGGCAAAAAAAGCATAAGGGGGGACCCTTACAAATTTTGATTTTTCAAAAAATAGATTCTTGAAATTTTACGTTTAATTGACTGTAGGTACCTTAATTAGTATAAAAAACTATACGAAAAGTGATTTTGAGGTGTTTCATTTTTCTGTCAAAAATCACGCCAAAAGTGACAAAAAAATTGACTTGTAAAGTGCCCAAACAACGAAAAGTTCCTTATAAATGACCTTCCCAGACTTCAAACTGACACAACTTTGTCAAATCTCAACCGATTGTCATTCCCGAAGCCATTTTGATCATTATTTGGCATCTAATTTAATTCTACATCTCAAGTTTATGAATTTTTGAAAAAATTAAATTTTGAATTTTTTTGGCAAAAAAAGCATAAGGGGGGACCCTTACAAATTTTGATTTTTCAAAAAATAGATTCTTGAAATTTTACGTTTAATTGACTGTGGGTACCTTAATTAGTATAAAAAACTATACGAAAAGTGATTTTGAGGTGTTTCATTTTTCTGTCAAAAATCACGCCAAAAGTGACAAAAAAATTGACTTGTAAAGTGCCCAAACAACGAAAAGTTCCTTATAAATGACCTTCCCAGACTTCAAACTGACACAACTTTGTCAAATCTCAACCGATTGTCATTCCCGAAGCCATTTTGATCATTATTTGGCATCTAGTTTAATTCTACATCTCAAGTTTATGAATTTTTGAAAAAATTAAATTTTGAATTTTTTTGGCAAAAAAAGCATAAGGGGGGACCCTTACAAATTTTGATTTTTAAAAAAATAGATTCTTGAAATTTTACGTTTAATTGACTGTGGGTACCTTAATTAGTATAAAAAACTATACGAAAAGTGATTTTGAGGTGTTTCATTTTTCTGTCAAAAATCACGCCAAAAGTGACAAAAAAATTGACTTGTAAAGTGCCCAAACAACGAAAAGTTCCTTATAAATGACCTTCCCAGACTTCAAACTGACACAACTTTGTCAAATCTCAACCGATTGTCATTCCCGAAGCCATTTTGATCATTATTTGGCATCTAGTTTAATTCTACATCTCAAGTTTATGAATTTTTGAAAAAATTAAATTTTGAATTTTTTTGGCAAAAAAAGCATAAGGGGGGACCCTTACCAATTTTAATTTTTCAAAAAATAGATTCTTGAAATTTTACGTTTAATTGACTGTGGGTACTTTAATTAGTATAAAAAACTATACGAAAAGTGATTTTGAGGTGTTTCATTTTTCTGTCAAAAATCACGCCAAAAGTGACAAAAAAATTGACTTGTAAAGTGCCCAAACAACGAAAAGTTCCTTATAAATGACCTTCCCAGACTTCAAACTGACACAACTTTGTCAAATCTCAACCGATTGTCATTCCCGAAGCCATTTTGATCATTATTTGGCATCTAGTTTAATTCTACATCTCAAGTTTATGAATTTTTGAAAAAATTAAATTTTGAATTTTTTTGGCAAAAAAAGCATAAGGGGGGACCCTTACCAATTTTAATTTTTCAAAAAATAGATTCTTGAAATTTTACGTTTAATTGACTGTGGGTACTTTAATTAGTATAAAAAACTATACGAAAAGTGATTTTGAGGTGTTTCATTTTTCTGTCAAAAATCACGCCAAAAGTGACAAAAAAATTGACTTGTAAAGTGCCCAAACAACGAAAAGTTCCTTATAAATGACCTTCCCAGACTTCAAACTGACACAACTTTGTCAAATCTCAACCGATTGTCATTCCCGAAGCCATTTTGATCATTATTTGGCATCTAGTTTAATTCTACATCTCAAGTTTATAAATTTTTGAAAAAATTAAATTTTGAATTTTTTTGGCAAAAAAAGCATAAGGGGGGGACCCTTACCAATTTTAATTTTTCAAAAAATAGATTCTTGAAATTTTACGTTTAATTGACTGTGGGTACCTTAATTAGTATAAAAAACTATACGAAAAGTGATTTTGAGGTGTTTCATTTTTCTGTCAAAAATCACGCCAAAAGTGACAAAAAAATTGTCTTGTAAAGTGCCCAAACAACGAAAAGTTCCTTATAAATGACCTTCCCAGACTTCAAACTGACACAACTTTGTCAAATCTCAACCGATTGTCATTCCCGAAGCCATTTTGATCATTATTTGGCATCAAATTTAATTTTACATCTCAAGTTTATGAATTTTTGAAAAAATTAAATTTTGAATTTTTTTGGCAAAAAAAGCATAAGGGGGGACCCTTACAAATTTTGATTTTTAAAAAAATAGATTCTTGAAATTTTACGTTTAATTGACTGTGGGTACCTTAATTAGTATAAAAAACTATACGAAAAGTGATTTTGAGGTGTTTCATTTTTCTGTCAAAAATCACGCCAAAAGTGACAAAAAAATTGACTTGTAAAGTGCCCAAACAACGAAAAGTTCCTTATAAATGACCTTCCCAGACTTCAACCTGACACAACTTTGTCAAATCTCAACCGATTGTCATTCCCGAAGCCATTTTGATCATTATTTGGCATCTAGTTTAATTCTACATCTCAAGTTTATGAATTTTTGAAAAAAATTAAATTTTGAATTTTTTTGGCAAAAAAAGCATAAGGGGGGACCCTTACAAATTTTGATTTTTAAAAAAATAGATTCTTGAAATTTTACGTTTAATTGACTGTGGGTACCTTAATTAGTATAAAAAACTATACGAAAAGTGATTTTGAGGTGTTTCATTTTTCTGTCAAAAATCACGCCAAAAGTGACAAAAAAATTGACTTGTAAAGTGCCCAAACAACGAAAAGTTCCTTATAAATGACCTTCCCAGACTTCAAACTGACACAACTTTGTCAAATCTCAACCGATTGTCATTCCCGAAGCCATTTTGATCATTATTTGGCATCTAGTTTAATTCTACATCTCAAGTTTATGAATTTTTGAAAAAATTAAATTTTGAATTTTTTTGGCAAAAAAAGCATAAGGGGGGACCCTTACCAATTTTAATTTTTCAAAAAATAGATTCTTGAAATTTTACGTTTAATTGACTGTGGGTACTTTAATTAGTATAAAAAACTATACGAAAAGTGATTTTGAGGTGTTTCATTTTTCTGTCAAAAATCACGCCAAAAGTGACAAAAAAATTGACTTGTAAAGTGCCCAAACAACGAAAAGTTCCTTATAAATGACCTTCCCAGACTTCAAACTGACACAACTTTGTCAAATCTCAACCGATTGTCATTCCCGAAGCCATTTTGATCATTATTTGGCATCTAGTTTAATTCTACATCTCAAGTTTATGAATTTTTGAAAAAATTAAATTTTGAATTTTTTTGGCAAAAAAAGCATAAGGGGGGACCCTTACCAATTTTAATTTTTCAAAAAATAGATTCTTGAAATTTTACGTTTAATTGACTGTGGGTACTTTAATTAGTATAAAAAACTATACGAAAAGTGATTTTGAGGTGTTTCATTTTTCTGTCAAAAATCACGCCAAAAGTGACAAAAAAATTGACTTGTAAAGTGCCCAAACAACGAAAAGTTCCTTATAAATGACCTTCCCAGACTTCAAACTGACACAACTTTGTCAAATCTCAACCGATTGTCATTCCCGAAGCCATTTTGATCATTATTTGGCATCTAGTTTAATTCTACATCTCAAGTTTATGAATTTTTGAAAAAATTAAATTTTGAATTTTTTTGGCAAAAAAAGCATAAGGGGGGACCCTTACCAATTTTAATTTTTCAAAAAATAGATTCTTGAAATTTTACGTTTAATTGACTGTGGGTACTTTAATTAGTATAAAAAACTATACGAAAAGTGATTTTGAGGTGTTTCATTTTTCTGTCAAAAATCACGCCAAAAGTGACAAAAAAATGGACTTGTAAAGTGCCCAAACAACGAAAAGTTCCTTATAAATGACCTTCCCAGACTTCAAACTGACACAACTTTGTCAAATCTCAACCGATTGTCATTCCCGAAGCCATTTTGATCATTATTTGGCATCTAGTTTAATTCTACATCTCAAGTTTATAAATTTTTGAAAAAATTAAATTTTGAATTTTTTTGGCAAAAAAAGCATAAGGGGGGACCCTTACCAATTTTAATTTTTCAAAAAATAGATTCTTGAAATTTTACGTTTAATTGACTGTGGGTACCTTAATTAGTATAAAAAACTATACGAAAAGTGATTTTGAGGTGTTTCATTTTTCTGTCAAAAATCACGCCAAAAGTGACAAAAAAATTGACTTGTAAAGTGCCCAAACAACGAAAAGTTCCTTATAAATGACCTTCCCAGACTTCAAACTGACACAACTTTGTCAAATCTCAACCGATTGTCATTCCCGAAGCCATTTTGATCATTATTTGGCATCTAGTTTAATTCTACATCTCAAGTTTATGAATTTTTGAAAAAATTAAATTTTGAATGTTTTTGGCAAAAAAAGCATAAAAGTTCCATATAAATGACCTTCCCAGACTTCAAACGGCCACAACTTTGTCAAATCTGAACCGATTGTGAAGCTTGATGGCATTTTGTTCATAGTTTGTCCTATTTATCAATTTTCAATTTCAAGTTTATGCATTATTGAAAGTTAAATTTTTTCCAATATTTTTGCGAAAAAAGCTAAAATTTTCTTTCTTAAAATTCTTTTTTTAATCGATTTTGGGTATTAAAATTAGTATAAACCAGTTCTTACATTCATAATTTTTTATCTGCATTCATACATAGGAACACATACACACACACATACAAACACACGCTGCTAGCTGCGCACGCCATGCAATTGCTTAGCTTCTTCTTTTTCCATTGGCCTTAAACTATGTTACATTGAATCGTAAATAACTTCTTTGTTTATTGTCCGATCGGAATGATCCTTCCTTATGCCTGTTACATACTTTTGCACAAAACCATTATACCCTTTTTCATATTTTTAATGGGATCATGGTATAAAAAAAGTAAATACCTAAGACGAAGGCAGACAAAAAATTGAATAATGAAATAGAGATAGAAATTAATAACAACTAAACGAAGGCTAACATAAATATAAATGAAAAGATGGGAAATCTCTAATCCGTGGTATGAGGTTTTGTCAAGAGTACATAGAACGGATTTAGTAGTTTTTACAAAGGACACGAAATATTAATAGTGGATTCCTCCACTCAGCTACTCACCATCTGCAGAGACTTTAACGCCAATGACGGCGCCCAAGTGACCGGCTAGTGTGTGGACCTCCTCGCCGGTGAGCAGGTCCCAAATAATCAGATTCATATCCTTTGAGCCCGAGATGACTTGCGTTTTATTGGTCACCGAGACGGCGACACAGGTGACTGCATCGCTGTGACCGACGAGCACCTGGCTCAGTTTGCCGCCCGTCGATTGCCAGACCTTGAGCGACATGTCCCTGGAGCCCGTGATAATATGCATGCTGTCGGCGCTGATCTCGAAGCAGGTGATCTCATCCGAATGGGAGACGGAGTACTTTTCATCCTCCTGCGTTAGGGACCAGATCTTGAGCGTATTGTCGCCATTGGTGGAGATGGCGAAGCGCATGTTGTTTGTGACAGCGATGCTCTTGTAAGGACCCTGTATGGTCTGCAGCACATTGCCGGAGTCGGCCATCCATACGAGCAGCGTGGACTCGCGATCCGTGGAGATGACGCGCAGTGAGTCCATTAACACCACCACCTGCATCACCGGCGCTGCATGTCCCTTGAATGTGTTATTGATCTCGCCCAGCGCCAGGGTCCACACCTGCACCAGACGATCCTCACCGCCGGTGGCGAGAAACTCACCATTTGGCGCAAACTTTAGACAGTTGACCACACAGCTGTGGCCCTCCAGTGTGCTCTGATACTCCGGCGTATTGATGCGCATCATATGCACGCTCCGACCGGAGGCAATGGCCAGCTGCTGTGAGTCCCTCGACAGATCGAAACAGGTGATGGGGGGTAGTGTTGTGGAGGGGGAACGCTGCGCCTGAGTGTGCCGCTTCAGACTGCGCTTGCGACGCGGATGCCGGGAATACGGATTCACATACAGCTCCTCATTGCGAAACGAATAAAATGTTATTTTATTGCCGCCCACTGTGATGAGAAAGTCATCATTCTCCATGGCATAGACGGCCGTAACGGGTCCGGGATTTGGCGGCATCGAACGCACCAATTTGCCCGAGTGCATGTCATAGATAAGCGCACGCGTATCCTCGCAACCGACCACACAGCGCTGGCTGTCCTTGCCAATGGAAATGGTGCGTATCTGCAGATGAATAGGCATCAGGATAACAACTGCTCTTTGCCTGGCATCCGTCTGCTCTCTAATCCCTAAGCTCTCTACTCACCCGCGATTTGTGTCCCTTGAGAGTGTGCAGCTCCTTGCCGGTGGCCAATGTGCGCACGTATAGCGCATTATCCTCGCAGAGCGCCAACAGGAATACCTGCAAATGCACAGAACGCCGCAGAACACACAATGTACATTAACTGCATTTAATTGACATTTTCAACGCCAGTTTAATGCCTTGCCTGCCATTTGATGTCGACAAAAGGACAAAAGGACACCCCTGCTCATGCTCCTACTCTTCATTTTCCACGACACGCACTTTCAGTGTGTCCTGGCTGGCCGTACCCAATCAAATATTAATAAATTGCATTCCCCAGTTGCACAGTGGAAACTTTTGCAGTGCTACACTGGGAAAAATGTATTTGTAAATAGGCAAAACATAGCAATAGAAATCTGTAGACGGCTAGATACTCTATAGTGTTCAAATGGATAGAGTTCATATTTATTGTAGATTCAAAAAATGTAAATTAATCGATAATAATGTTATTATTAGCTCCTACTTTCAAATGATACTGATATATGCTGTTCTTATTATTTAAGAATCATACAAGTATTAAATTGGATATGCAGTATTTTTTATAATATTGATATTTTTTAAAATTTACAAATTTATGACAACATTCTTTATCAGTTTAAAAATAATAGATAGACATTGCACAATCCAAACATACCATTTTCCTTTTGGCATCAGAGTAATAAACCAGTAATAAATTTTAAAAACTATTAAAGAACTAAGTAAAAGTTTTTTAGTTTTTTTCTTGCCGAGTTCAGATATTGATAATTTATGAAAGCTATTTGAGCTGCCCCACTTTTTTATTAAATATTAATACATTTCTCACCGTGTGCTCGGCAAAAGGCTTGGCTCCAGTTTTTCAAGCAAGCCGGGAAATTGAAAAATGCCAACAACAACAGGTCGTCGCAAATGGCAAGGACGCCCCAGCATTGGGGCCATTTGGCTCATTGCAACATTTCAATTTTCAGGGGAAATGCCTGGCCAGACGATACGAAAGAATGTGGACGAGTCGAGTTGCGGCAAGTTGGCAGCTCCTGTGGGGGATGTGGTGGGGTTGGGGGAATTTAGCGTGCCACAGAGCCATCAGGACGTAAGCTAAAGTGTAAGAAAGTTGATTTCCGTTTGCCACTTGCTACACGGCTGTCCACGAGAACCAGGAATGTCTGCCAAGGATAAAGAACTCGTCTCTCAAGTGGCTAGCTAGGCAATAGCGCATACATATATGCAATATCTATACTATACTTTATGTGTGTCTGCCACAAAAATTACATTTCAATTTGAGCCTCAAAAATGTTCGCGAAATTCCGGCTTAGGGGCATCATTTGAGCGAAGGTCCTTACATGCTTGTTATCGGCAGCAATTTGGCAACGCGCTTATAGCCAATTTGTTCAATTTTCGCCACTTTTTGCCTAATGCGTTAAGCCAAATTTGGTTATACTTTTTAGGCTCGTTGTCAGCGCCGATATGCGAGATATGCTAGAAATGCCAGAAATGCTAGAAATGCGAGAAATGAGTTTTCTAATTGCCACAGGCAAAGTGCGGAGAAGTTCAGCGGAATATCATTGTGGGTGTGTGTGTGTGTGTATGTGTGTCTGTTTTGTTTTGTGTTCATGTGACAGGACATGCCTTTGAAATGCTCGCGTCTCTCGTGTCAGTGGCCTGTTATCAGATGCGGCAGACAAGGACCAACAGGCATACGGAAATGGGAAATGGGAAATGGAAAATAGGAGTAGCAGTGCCAGTGGCAGTGGCAGCCAGTCGCAGATTATTAATGTATTTGAGACTAGCACTGAAGTCCTGCGGCAAAGTGTACCTTGTACCTTAGAGTTGATGTGTTGTTATAAGACCCTTGCAGAGGGTATCATGATTTTGTCACGCAATGTGACAATAAAATATGTGTACTCATGGTTAGTCACTATACCCAACTGGACTATAAAACATACATATATTAAAAATATTAATTCTTGTCTAAAAAAAATATTAATTTGAAAATACTTCGACCAAACTAACAGCTATGCTATGTTATTATAATTTCAAAGAATTTGCAACAAGCTATGATCATCATAATAAATAAATCTATATGTGTAAAGTGTGTAATCATCAGCGTGACTAAGTTAGCTTGTTTAATACCCTGTTTTCTAGTTGCTATTGTTGTTTTGCTCAGCTGTGCCTCTGCAATCGACATAAAAGCGACAAAAAGACGACACTCTGCTGTCTACTTTATAGCAATAGATAGAATGGGAGAGGCGGCAACTGCAGGGACTCAGCAGGCACTTGAAACACGCATCAATTGTCACGCAGCTGCTAGCTGACAAGCTCCTAGGAACTAGGAGCCAGGAGCCAGGAGCTTCATAGTTGCCATTGACAAAACGTCTTCGTCTGCTGCCCGTGTTGATATTGTTTTGCGTGCCAAATTGCTGCTAAGTATGCAATACATATTGATAGGGACACACACACACAAATACACATCGATGTTTCTATATAAAAATATATATACAAACACACAGCAGGACTCTAGACCAAGAGCGCCTGGGTAGCTACAGCTTTTTGTCAAGCTGATTGACAACAAAGGATTTGCCTCGTAATGCGGATCTTCTAAGCCAAAATCACTTATTAGAATCAACCCTCCAGCCACAGAGTCCCTACTGTACCCCCCAGCCCCCCAGCCCCGCTTCACTCCACACTCCACCTCTACAACTGTTGGCGTTGTCACATGTTTCAGCTTTATCTGCTGTAGCTTTAAGTATTTTTGTATATTGTATCTGTGTATCTTGTTATATTGTATCTATCAAGCTGCAGCTTTAAAAAAAGAAAATGTGGAAAGCTGCGTTAGACAAAACACCGTCATGAAATTCTTAACCAAGACGCATATTTTTTCGCCATTTTTCTTTTACGAAAAGATTTGCAGCCATTTTGTTATTTCAGCTGTGATGGAATATTTTACGAATTCCGGTAAACGCTTAAAGGCTTGAAGAGTAGCAGCTTAGAAGCTCGAGTTTTCCACGAATTTAATAGGAAAATATGAAATAATTGGGTTTGTTCTCCGTATAGGAGCAATTGCCTAGGCTAAGTGTACTCTTGTACATTTTGAGTAGTTTGCACCCAAAATTAATACTCATATATGTTTTTCTAGGTATATCGATAATTTGTATATTTTCTGTACTTAATCAGGTATGCTGTTTTAAATTTGAATTACTTTCCTTCTTAAAGAGTTGAATAAGGTCAGGGAATATGTAAGCATAAATTCTTGTACATATATGCTTTTATATGGACACCTGTGCATTTTCCCAACAGCTGCCCTCTGCTAGACTCTAGTGGCATAAATATATATATATATATATATTTTACGTATTTCGACCAGATTTATGGCGTCTCTGCATGCCACAGACATCATAAGTGAAAGTAATTTATCAAGCACATAGAGTTGAAATATATGCAAGCCACAACTTAAACCGTACTTACCGAATTCCATGAGATATCAATGCGCAGCACAGGACTCGTCATTTGCATAGTATTCAATAGCGAATAGTTCTCCAGATCCCAGACGCATATCTGCTTGTCATGGCTGCCCGAGATGAGAACATCGCAGGCGCCAGCGACCAGAATGCCACTCACCGGGCCACGATGATAGCTAATGCGATGGAGCTGCAATGAAACGGGGAGCGAGCGACAAATAGATGAGCTCACTGAATGCAATACAGTTTTATGGTTCGATAAAGGTCTATTTAACTAAATTGTCTCAGTGCTGAGGGGAGAGTGCTGCGGGGCAGAGAACGGTGCCTCGCGTGACACATGAGACGCTGTCACTGTCGCTGTCGTGGTTGTAGCTGTGTGCCACATTTTGTATGCATTAAGTTAATTACCGTTTGTCATGCTATGTTGACAATGCGCTACCAGTCCTCCTCTACCAGCCCCTCCCACAAATGGACTGTTTTACCCTGAACCCATTCATAATGGGTAAAAAGGGTATAAGGGATTTGTGCAATTTGTATGTAACAGGTAAAAGGAAGCATCTACGATCCCATAAAGTATATATATTCTGGATATCGATATCTCGTCCCGTTCAGTTAGTTATCGATATTCTTGTATAGCATACAGAAGTAAAAAAGTATTTGACTTTTTGAATACCTTCTCCTCCAATTTTTGGAGGTATGACCTTCCGATTTGGCATACTCACAAATTTAAGTGCCATCCTTTTGTCCCACAAATTTCATTACAATCGGACAATAATCAAAGATTCAATGTAACATGGTATGAGGCCAATGGAAAATGAAAAAGCACAGCAATTGAGTAAAGCGCGCAGCTTGCAGCGAGTGTTTGCATGTGTGTTTCTATGACTTGGGTTCAGGGTATCTCCTAGTTGGGCACTCTCGACTAGAGAACTCTTACTGGTTTTTTGGTAGGTGGTTTGCGAGTGTGTGGCGCTACCGCCGAAAGTCACACAAAAATGCCAAAACTTTGATAAATTACACCAAACTTTTAAATGCCAAAAGCAGCGACGACAACATGAAAGCAATGCCAGCCAGCATGACTCTGACTATGACACGGCGTATACGTAATATTGTAATTAATTTAATAAGCGCCTGTAATTTTATATGTACGACAGCATGTGAGCGTATGTGTGCGTGTATGCATGCGTGTGTGCGTGCTGTCTGTCTGACAAGTCAAGCCAAAGTCAAAATATTAAAAGCTGCACTTGAAGGGCCCAAGTTTCACAGGCGGCCAATTTCGTGTAGTCAGCGAAATGTGCTTTAAAATATGCCAGCGGGGCTGCGAAGGGCACAGGACTTTTCGCCCAGCAAGTGGCGATAAATCTAATTTATATGTGTGTCAACAGGCGGCGCTGACACCCACAAACATTGGACTAACAAACCGGCGATGCCCAAGGACATTCGCAGCCGCACTTTATATGCAAACATTGCATTGTAGTTAATCACAGTTTAATGTGCGTGCCCCTGTGTGTGCTCGTGTGTGTTGGTGTGTTGGTGTGTGTGTGTGCATATGCGGATGTGTGTGACTGAGAAATTTCAACTTAATATGATTTATGGGTACAGCGGCATAGGCAGCAGGTTTTCGGGGTTGAATGTGCGCCGTTGCCACGCCGACTTCACCCGCTTCATTTGTCACACACAAATTCATGTTTAACTAGTAGAAAGGCCGAGCTGATAGACTAGCCGCTACTCTGTACAGATTGCATATTTATTTGCCCTACAGTGGGAGTGTTAGGGAATGTTAAGGTAAGACTATTGTGTTATTTTATTATATTTTGTTTTTTTTTACAATTTATTATATGTAGAACAGAAGCAAGGTACATTTAACCCTTTGACTCGTAATTTTACCAATTATTTGCACCGAAACTGACTAAATCAGAGTGTTGTCATTTATTTTATTAACTAAATAATAAAAAGACTGCTAAGCTTTAGCCGTTAGTATGAAGAAAGTATAAGCTCGCTGCAGCTATTATAATTTATAATATATTCTATAAAAACTGTTAAATATGCAAAACTGCTCATAGTCAAATACCTCTATTTTTAAGTTGTGTGAATATTTTTGTAGCTATGTTAATTTTGAGTACAGTAACTTTAACAGATTTAACTGCAAGAAAATCTATGAAAACATTTATTTCTCGCTCATGATAACTCCTTTCACATATGCAAACATAATTAACCCTTTAGTGAGTATGATATAGGGTACAGCTGTTGGATGCCCACTAGCCACACAAATGCACACACACACATATGAACATGGGCGGAGATTATGACCTCGCTGGTATTCGCCGAGCCAGCCGTAGCTTTAGCTGAGGAATTATGCAAATTAATGCGGCTTGTTTGTTGTGGCTCGTGGAGCGGTCTTGCAATTAGGCAACAGCAAAATGCATTTCACATTTTGTGTACTCGTATTCACGTTTAATGCTTTACACTGTGACCATCGTAATTTGTGTGGCTGAATGAGTGAAATGAGCGAGCATAAAAAAGTGCAGTTGAAAAAGCCAAAGAAGTGCAAAATTGTTAGTTTGGTGTCAATTGATCATCATCATTGGCAGATAGATAAGTTGCTCACCAATTTGCTGGTGGCCAGGTCCGTAATAGCGATTGTTGCATCCTCGCTGCTGCTAATGATCAGCGTGTTGTTGACACCAGCTGCCACGCCTGTCACGGGCCCAGTATGGGCGCTGCAAATTGACGTACAAAATAGTGAGTTACGCCATACGCCATAATAGTGCTGGCAGAGATTCACTGGGGGCTTGGGGCCCGTGGGTGGCTGACAACTTACTTAATGTGCGCTCGTCGCTCGCGCAGTGACACGTGCCAGACCAGAACGCTGGTGTCCTCGGAGCCGGTCAGCAGCAGCTGCGACTGCTGGGGCGCCACCAGCAGGCACGTGACTGCCGCAGTGTGTCCTGCAATTGTGTGGTGGCATGATTAGCTCGCCTAATGGCAGCACATTAAATTGTGACTGTGTGTATACCCCTACCCTTGTATGTGTGCTCCAGAGCGTTGCTCATGATGTGCCACAGCTGCACATCACCCGAATTCGTGGCCAGTATGAGATGCTGCCTCGACGGCGCTAGACAAACGGCACGTATCACCCCAGTGCCCGAGACAGTCATGTTGCGTATCTGGGAGGGCAACGGTGCCGGCAGCCAGCCGGTCAGCGGCACCAGCAGCGGCACTGCATAGCCATCGCACCAGGCGGTCGCCGATCTGACCGTCATGCTGAGCAGCGAGTTGTCGTCGTCGTCGTGCTCGCCTATCGGCCGCAGCCACGAGATTAGCTGTGAGCCCAACTGCATGGGATCCCTGGTTAGAACATCGCTCGACTTGCGTATCGTGTAATAGATGAGCTCAATGTCACGATCCAGAATGCAGCAGCGCACGTGCTCGATTAGGCAGCGCAGATAACTAATGGATACCGTTTGCACCTGTAAGTAGGCAAGCAAAAATATTAAGTATACGCAGAGTATATTAAGTATACGCCACAATTGCCTTCGTTCAATTTAAAATATTAAGGAGTTTAAATAACAAAACTATACAAAATTAAATATATTTAGTTTAATTCAATAAAATTTACGTAATAATTTTGAATATCAATTTGTGATAGGGCTAAGCAGCAAGAAGCTGTCGTTTTAACACAAGGCTGCATGTTGCTTTCTCTTAAGAGGATTATAATATATAACAATTTAATCCTTTGTGCAAACAAAAAACATAAACATCTGTTTATCTTTGAAATGTTAGCAGGAAAAGCACATTTGCAAATGCAATTAGCTTCGTTTCTGGTTTTAAAATATGCTGCAAATTTAGTTTGAAATATTTTAGTTGTCTCAATATTATTTTCACTATTTAATTGACTGCCAAACAACACTAAAAGCCTTTTTCTGACTTGAAACTATGTTCCAAGAAAATGGTCAACTAAAAAAGTTCAAACGTATATACGTGAAAGCAAATAAGAATTGTGCAAGTTGATAAATAATAAGTTTCTATATTTTCCTCAAATTTTATGTTGCAAAGTTGCGACATTTTGAAACGTTGTTGAGCTTCAGCTGGCGCTGGCATGCACAATGTTAATTGAATCAAGCACTTTTATGCATTCGCTTAATTGAAAAGCAGGTCAACTCTATACATAACTAGTTGGTATAGTTGCAGTTGGAGCATTCACAGCCTTACCGCGAGTTGTGCCACTAGTTAGGTTTGCACATCAATGGCCGCTGCAACATTGTAATGAACATCATTTTTCATATTGCTTCAAATTTTACATAAATCTGATAGCTTTTACTTTTTTTTTCGCTCTCTCTTCGCCATTGCATTGTTTACAGCCGTTTAACTGCACGTTTTACATATTTGCATGAATTGCAAATGTTTTGACTTGAAAATGCATGGCTAAATGCATATTTCATCTGTCAAGCGGTGATAAATTGGTTATGAAACTCTGCATTTTTGTTGACTTAATTCGATTTGGCAAACATAAAAGCAGCTTACACAATTCTCCTACTCTCTCCAATTTCGTACTTTTGCGAATGCGAATCGGCGAGATTTACGCTTGAACAACTTTCGTAATGAATGACGACGTTTTAAACAATTAAACGCCAAATGAGTTGGCAGCTGTCCAAGTTGACTTCGCCACGCTTTTGTTTAAGCCATAATGCAACATTCAGAGCTGTGATTTAAATTCGCCAGCAAGCGGACAAGCGGCTGATTACCCCAGTAATTTTGAATCTGACATTTATTTCAAGCAAAAAGAAACAGTTTTTAAACACAAGTGCAATTTAAATAGAGTTTTAAAGCATTTTTAATATTGCTTAAAATTAAAAAACAAAACAGCCAACATTTAAAAATTTATACGTTTTAAAGTTGTAATTTTGCTGATTTAAGAAGTCAATAAAGTAAAGGTTTCTTTCTCAAATAACATCTATATTTAGCAATTATTGTGAAACTGAAAGTTGTGAAAAACGAGTTTTTACTTTTCGTTAGATTGAAACTCAATGCATTGGAAACGTGCTTTACTTTTGTAAGAAAATCCACTGGATGGAAAATAGGAGTCAAAAGTACGCAAAAGTTTAATTTGTATCCTGTCAGCTTGAAAATAATTTTCAAAACGTAACGCATATGTATTTTAGAGAAATTGCACCCCAGGGCGATAAAATGGTTGAGAGCGTGCAAATTGAACGGAAAACATTTGCCCCGGGGAGAGTCAGGTATGCTTATCAAAAATGTCTAACTGTTTTCCCTCTTAGTCTTATTGAAATTTATGACGCATAAATAAAAGATATTTGCTATAAGTGTGCCGTTCAAGTTTTCTATATTGCTGTGCCAGTTGGGAGGTCTTCTCGAATTTGACGGCCTGTTTAAGTTTATTAGACAAGTTCATTGCTCATATTGACGGCATCAACTGATAAACTTTGTTAGCTGTTTGTAGTTTGAGCGCCTTACAATGATGGCAAAGTCATTTTATCTCGTTGATAAACTAATTTCCGCAACGCTGCCTAATTGCAAATGCTCGTTAAAATTGTTGCTTGATAGAGGGAAAAAGAGAGAGAAATGGGAGAGCAGGGTGGGGGGGGGGGGGGTGTATGCTGTCAACTTACCGCCGCGAGCAGGAAATCAAAATTGCAGACCGCGATTTGCTTGAAGCGAGTCGTGTCATCGGAGCGCATGAGATGATGCCAGCTCTCCTCGACGTGCCGCATGCTGTAGGACACATCGGCGGCAATGGGATTGTAGAAGGTGGATGTGTCGTCGTTGTGGTGCGTCGACGATGATTTACGACCCGCTGAAACGTTATCCTTCTCACGTTCCCTGTCCTTGTGCGGCTCACGCTCCCTCAAGCTGATGACGGACTTGGTGTCGCTCCTGGTCGAATCGTTCTCCAGCGTGCTCTCGTCATCGTCCTGCGGAAAGAACAAATTCGCCAGCTCCATGTGCAGGCATCGCTTGCGCTCCGCATCCATATAGCGTCGCTTGGCCACAGCGGCACAGTAGTTGTGGCGCCACTGAATCAGCACCTTGCCAGACATAATCTTGTCATGCAGCAGTAGATGCTTATCTGTGGCAAGTAAAAGGCAATAAAATACAGTCAAACTTCTGAACTCGAACTTTTTGTTCAACTTTAAGTACAATTGCTTTTAATGACAAAAATACTTGCAATATTTTACTAGCTTCTTTTTGCTATATTGTCCATAAAACATAATATTTAATGACAATTCGTAAAAAATTGGGATTGATAAATTTTACTAGATATTAAAAGATTTACTGAAATAAAGTGTACAAAAAAAGTATGCAAATTACTCAGAAAAACAATAATTTACTTATTCCAATCATTGCTCATAGTTTTAAAAATATATTGAAGAGTTTATTTATGTAAATATCTAGTCAAAATAATAATGATTCGAAATCAATCTTAATCGGTTTTGAATTGGGCTCGAATTTAGTTGCAGGATGGATTGTAGTTATTGAATTTTGACTGTTATTCAAAGATTAAATAATGAGCAGCAGGACTCTCACCCATTTGCTTGTGTATCTTTTTGAAGCTGGCAAAGCTAAAGTGTCCGCTTTGCGTGTCAATTTGCGACTCCGGATCATCGGTGGGCATGAGCAGCTCCAGCAGCTCCGTCTCGGTCAGGCCGTACTCGGAGCAAGTGATGTAGGATGCCAAGCTGGCCACCGCCTGCCTGCCGTAGTGCACCTCCAGTTCATCGAACTGATGCTCCACATAGGTCACAAAGCTGACATCCTCAGCGCATTCCATCGGTCGCTGCAGCTTGGTCGCATTCGCCTCCAGACCCAGCACGAACTGATACTCGGCGGACTTGAATCGATCCCGCTGCATGGGTGTAAACTTGAGCTGCTCCACCGGTGTTGTGGTGCTGCAAATGATTTGAACGTTCCAGGGCAGCGAGGTGGGCAGCCAGGAGAGGGCGGCGACCATGTCGCAGTCCAGCGGATTCAGCAGATGCAGATCATCGATGAACAGAAAGAGAACATCATTGTTCATATCCTCGATGCGGCGCAGCAGATTCTGAAACCAGTTGCTGATGTACAGCGGATCGAAGGATGCATCCTTGGGCAAATAGCCCTCGGGTATGTTGAATATTATCGAGATCTGCTGGCAAATCACGCGCAACAGCTCCAAATTGTAGGCCGAACGGGGCGTGGCCTTGGCAAAGCGTATCACACGATGCACTCGAGTCGAGCTAAACCAGCTGGCCGCCTGACCGTACAGGGTGCTAATCAGCGCACTCTTTCCGCTGCCATGTGCCCCGCATATAAAGTACGGTGCATGACGGCTGCCGTTCTTGAAATTGGCCATCAGATTCTGGCGCAGCTGCTGCGGCACCCGCGACTCCAGCAGCACCACACGCTCCGTGTGCTCGCGCATTATCCGCAAATGTGTGGCATGTTCGTGAAAGATTTCCTGCAGAGTGCAAAAATATAGCAGCCATTTAGTAATGGGATTCAAATAGTCAACAGCTGTCCGCACACAGTACACAGTTTAAATTTTATTGTAATATCTCTGGGTATGTATTTCAAAAACTCTAAAAATTAAATAAAATTAAAACCAAAATTGAAATTTTTAAAAACAGTTGAGTGTAGAAATTGTATATATTTTTTAAGCAAGTTAAAATTCTAATTAGTAATTTTTTAACGCAAAACTATTAAATAAACGTTAGTATTTATCAGAAGCCTTGTTGAACGGAGTTCGGTTAATTGAAACCTGGGTGAAACCCTTGTGTAACCCTAAGGATAAGTCTCTCGACTTAGCATTTTAATTTGTTTCTTTTGATATTAATAAATAATGAAAGAAAGAGAGATAGAAACAAAATATATAAGACTGCAAATGTTTAGGCTATGCTTGGATTTTATCGCATACCAAAACGAATTCAAATTGTGAGTTTGTGTATTTTTATCTAAAAAACATTGAATAGTCAACTAGAATTCTTAAAACATAATTTAGTGTACAAATATGTTAGTAAATTCCTTGTGGCCTTATAAGTGAAAATTATTCCAAGAACTTTGTAAAATAAATATCAAAAGGAATTGAGTTGATAATGCAATTGTTTACTGTGTGGCAACGTAAAATATTTTCGCAGCCAAACTAAATGGGATTCAAACAGTCAACAGCAGTCAGCGACTAAATCGCACATTTGACATTCATCATAATACATCAAAAGTCAGCGCCGATTCAGAGTCTTGCTTGCACTTTGACCTTCTGGTTGCTGACTACCAGTTCGAGTCCTAGTTCGACTTGTAGTTTGAGTACTTGTTACACACACACACACACATATACGCAGACACACACACTCAGACAGACACACACAAAGCCAAAGCTGAAGACAGCGCACGTTTCCTGAGCGGGGCATATATTATGCCAGAGTATCATCCGCTACTGTCGGTTTCACAGATGCCTCCCTCTACCTGCCCCAACTGCTCCACAATTTGTATGTGAGTGACTTTCAGTGTGTTTGCTCGTAACTTTGTTTACCTGCGCCACTGACAGAGTGCCACCTGCTGAGCTGAGCTGAGCTGCGTTTCCCGTTGTTGGTGTTGGTGTCGCTGTCGCTGACATCCTCATCCTTGTGGTTCTACTTGTTCTTGTTGTTGTTGTTGTTGTTGGCAGTGGCATGTGTGCCACTAACAAGTAGTCACCCCCACTCATATACACTCACACACACACACACATGTACTCAAGCGCCCTTCATCTTCATGTTTAGCTCTGTCTGCGCTGTCCAGACTCAGCTCATGCATACACTGAACAACTACAACTTGAGTTCTGGTCCAAAAAACAGGTCCTTCGAGTGGCAACCATTGGACTGGAAGTTGTTACTTGCGTTGTGAAGTTGTAAAATATCGTATCTAGCCCTACACTTATTTTCATTTAATTATTTCTATTACAAAACCCTATTAAAGTCCATTTATTAATAATGTCAAATTAAACGATTCAGCTTGTAGCCCAACAAAATTACTATAACGTAGTATTTCACTGAAAATATAAACATTATTGCAGCTTTTAGATTTTACTAGAATTTAACTAAGTATTGTCTGTAATTCTCGCATATTTTAATAAATTTGATATTTTTTTTCATTGCAGTTAAATTTATAGTAAGTAGCAAGTCGTGTTTTCCTCACTGTACACATTTTCAAAAAGTTTATTCAAATTTGTATTCCGTTTAGTACACTTATTTTATACAGCCAGAGAAATTTTCCTTAAATCCAACGAATCTTTTATTCAATTGAATAAATACTAATTGTAATTCTTATCTTAAGCAGCATAAAGTTGAACTAAAGCTTATCGCTAATTAATTCAAATAACATTTGATTTAAAATTCGTATTCTACATTTCTCTCAGTGCACACATGGTCTCGCATAGTTTTATGAAGTGTATTTTCGGTTTCAATAAGCTGCTTTCGCTTTGTAAACCCGATTGGTACGCTGCTCATTGGCCAATGCACTCGTCGTGGCTAAGCCGCTAAGTCAAGAGGGGAGCTGCGGTCAAGTTTGGAGCTGGTTCTGAAACTGGCGCTGGCACATGTTCTGACTGTGAGTGGTGCACAGACAGCCGCAGATGTTGTTGAAGGAGTCTCTTAATTAGCTCGACATTTGCTTGCTTTCAATTGGATCATGTATAGAAAAGTTGCGCATACGCCACATTGCACCAACAGCTGCAGGTGACTGTTGTCGTTGAGTGTCTCTGCTTCTTATGCCTTTTGTGCGTATGTGTGAGTGTGTGTGTGTGTGTGTGAAAGTGTGCGGGCACACTTTTGCATATTTCTAGGTTGCTTGGCGGCTTCAAATGCCACAACATTTTGTCAAAGTGCTAAGCTGCCTGGCGGGGGGGTAACGGGGCGAGCGTGGACTGGTTCTGACTTTAAAGGCACAGGCAAGGCTTTTAAATTTTCAAGTGGCTGGTGAGGAGGTGGTGGTGGTGTTGTGAGTGGTGCGCTCCTGAATGCAGTTTATGTTGCGACGGGCGTCGTTAAGTGCAAACAAGCGCAGTTCGTGTGGTGGGCACATGGGGCGTGGGGCGTGGGGCGTGGGGGCGTGGGGCGTGGTCTGACTGCATTGTATACAAGTGTAAGTGTGTTAATATGTCAGCAGCAGTGTGAATGTGTGCGGGGTAGAGGAGGGTGCGGCAGTCGACGTCCGCTAATGGGACAGCCAAAGCTCGCATTACGCGGCGTCCTTCGGTTTTGCCCAAGTTGAAATGTTAAATGCTTTTAACAAAAGCCAACGAGTGGCAAATGCGAGTCCGCGTGGCCAACAGCACGGCAAGCCCGGAAGACCCAAGCTAGCAGCATCATCATCTATAACATCATCATCATCATTATCATCATTCTGTGGCAAATGGAATGTGGGCAACAGCAGAGTCTTGGCAATTTTGGCCAACTGCTCATAGCTTGCGGCTTTGAAAGCCAACCAAAATTCGCCTTGTTTATGCCAGAAAATGAAAAGATGCCTTGTTATTCGTTTTACTATGGATTTTCTTCATTTTTGTTGTTGTTGGTGGCCATTTGGCAATTCAATTTCACAGGTGTTTCAGCAAATATTGAACAGCGAAATTGATAAACCAACAGCAGAACAAATTATATTTAAGCCACAATAATAGAAAGTCGAAAGATGACTTGCTGTATAGCGAGGTTTTCCTTTTTTATAAAATAATGTAATATACTATAAATTGATTTAACTAAAATCACTTTTAAATCATCGAAATTGACAGCGTAAAATATATTAAAGTAGTAAAGAAAATCTGTACTGCTTAGTAAGAACATTTAAGAATTATCTTTATTTTGCTGACCCAATAAACTATATTCAATTGTAAAGCAAATTAAGTTATTAACCAAATTTTCTAATTTTATTAAGTGAAGTACAGTAACAGACTTGTAAATATATACTTTATATAATATTGCTTGTAGCGCTAGGAACATTAATGAATAAATAAAAATAAATAAAATAAAAACCGATTTCTAGAAATACATTCTGATTTTCTTAGACAATTTCTACTGTACCTGCCAACGACTACTTGTCGATAATTCATACAAACTTAATGCATAATTTACTTGCCGAATATAAACTCTCGCACACATTTAATTAACCTGCCCAAAGCGTTTCAGGACACGTAAACGAAACAAACTGCAAACCTATGGAAAATGTAACAACTGCCCCCAAAAATGTAATGGACCGGCCTAAACAAAAGTTTAAGAGCACTGCCAAATTGAAGATTCTACTCTTATATACTTATATATATATATGTATTTAAATGCCTTCATTTTTTAGGCCGCCCTTGGCTTGTTGGGCCTTGAAAGACCCTGAATTAATTTATGACTGCTTTTTATTTCGGGAATGTTTTGCTTTAAGCGCGGCACAATTAGGAATGCAGGTGAGTGTTGTGCTCCACAGCAACATCCCAACAATTGCTGATTTAATAAG
The DNA here is from genome assembly GCA_035045305.1 of Drosophila maculinotata. Lineage (NCBI taxonomy): Eukaryota > Metazoa > Arthropoda > Insecta > Diptera > Drosophilidae > Drosophila > Drosophila maculinotata. The sequence continues at coordinate 12,522,195 of JAWNPD010000387.1, forward strand.
CGTCCAGGAATAAAAAAAAACAAAAGGGGCTGTCAGAGTACAAATAAATTTAATTTAATGTTGCGAGCGAACGCAGACAAAAAACACTTTGTAGCTGTCTGCAATGTTAATTGCGGCAGCCCACCCAAGAATCGTTCCCCTTGCAGAGAACGGGGGAACCCCGCATCCCGCATCCCGCTACCGATAGCCACTCACCTGCACAGTCTTTTTCCTCCCCTTGATTACATCGGGATCATTTGTAATGTGCGCCTCGATTAGCAGACGCAGCTTGTCGGTGACTTTGTTCTTGAATTTACTTAAATACGCCTCGTGGTCCTCGTTGTCCGGATCGATGGCCTCGCTGCTGGCGCTCCCGGGCACACTGCAGCCATAACAATAGCAATAACAACAACAACAATAACAATAGCAATAACAATTATGTGTCGCCCAATTAAATAAATGAGTCCCTCGTGTCAGCTACTTACACGAGCGTCGTGTGATTATCCGTTGATAGGTTCATGGTCAGCTCATCTTTGATTTTGCGCAGCCGCTCGCTGGCCTCCACATCACGTCCGCTGCTCTGGGCAGCACGCTCCCGGAATACGGCCAGTATCTTCTCGCTGGAGTGTGCTGTGTGTGTTTTTTGTGGTTCTCGATAAGTGCCTAGAATCGGACATGGCTGACTGAGTCCTTTACTCACCCATTGCTCGCTGCACTTCCAGCTCGATTTGTGTGCGTCGAAGCAGCTGCACTCGCCGCATTAAATCCACATCCGATGATGCAACCAAACGCTGCAGCGATTTCTCCAGCGTTTGACGCAACAGACGCGATTCTGCCAGCCACTCATCAGCGGGCAGCAAGCTGTAATTTGACAAGACAGCTAAATGAGTGAGGTGCTGCTGATATATGAGCAGCCATAAAGTTCGAAAACAAACAAAAACAATTAATATTTCTCAGAAATAAGCACTTATTTTGCGAGAGTGGGTGTTATCAAAAAAATGGGGCTTATGCGTTCAAGAAGCCATATCCCACATTATATGTTTATGTGTGAATAAACAAAGGTTTCCTAAATTTTAATTGCATTTATCTTTTGCTATTAGAGTAACAATTTAAACATATTTGTAAGCATATTTAATCTTTGGTGCTCGGCAGCTAACTTTTTTGTCTTACTTTGTCATATTTGAACACTTTTTTTCATGTTTTTATCCTTTGTGCCGAACGTTTTTCATTTTATATTAAGTTAACACTTTTGGATATGATTTCATTACTTACTTATTCATTCTTAGTGCTTTCTCCTTTTTTGATTTATTCTATTAAGTTTGATTTATATAATAAACGAATATCATGAACTTTGGGTTAATAAATGGCAAGAGTATAAAATTGCATTGTTTTTATTATTATTAAAACATGTTTACTTTAAAAAGTCATCAAATGAAAATAACGACTTCTGCACTTGCTATATATCAAGTTGCATGTCACACGTTTGTAATGAAAAGCAATAAGTGCACAAGAACTAAGAATTTCAGTTTGCACAATCATTGCCATCAGCTTGAGACATACAACAAATTAAAAGCCTTGAAAGCACACTGAAGGATAAGTGTAAAAGTTCAAAAGGAATGCCTCAAGTGCGAAATGCGGAACGTTTAGTTGCACATCTGCAAAGCAAGTTAAGGGCAAAAGCAATCACATATTTTAAACATTCCATTAAATAAACAGCGGGGAACTAAGATATGTTATATTCTTTAACATTTATTATTGCCTATATGTGTATGTTCAACTAACAGTTAGTTGACATTGCATAACATTGCAAACCAGTAAGTCAATTAAATAAAATTTTATATGAAATTATAAATATATCTTTTGGAATTATTAACAAGTAATGGTGCTCCAGTCGAGAGGGCCCGAGGGACCTTCCCAGACTTCAAACTGCCACAACTTTGTCAAATCTCAACCGATTGTCATTCCCGAAGCCATTTTGATCATTATTTGGCATCTAGTTTAATTCTACATCTCAAGTTTATGAATTTTTGAAAAAATAAAATTTTGAATTTTTTTGGCGAAAAAAGCATAAGGGGGGACCCTTACAAATTTTGATTTTTCAAAAAATAGATTCTTGAAATTTTACGTTTAATTGACTGTGGGTACCTTAATTAGTATAAAAAACTATACGAAAAGTGATTTTGAGGTGTTTCATTTTTCTGTCAAAAACCACGCCAAAAGTGACAAAAAAATTGTCTTGTAAAGTGCCCAAACAACGAAAAGTTCCTTATAAATGACCTTCCCAGACTTCAAACTGACACAACTTTGTCAAATCTCAACCGATTGTCATTCCCGAAGCCATTTTGATCATTATTTGGCATCTAGTTTAATTCTACATCTCAAGTTTATGAATTTTTGAAAAAATAAAATTTTGAATTTTTTTGGCGAAAAAAGCATAAGGGGGGACCCTTACAAATTTTGATTTTTCAAAAAATAGATTCTTGAAATTTTACGTTTAATTGACTGTGGGTACCTTAATTAGTATAAAAAACTATACGAAAAGTGATTTTGAGGTGTTTCATTTTTCTGTCAAAAACCACGCCAAAAGTGACAAAAAAATTGTCTTGTAAAGTGCCCAAACAACGAAAAGTTCCTTATAAATCACCTTCCCAGACTTCAAACTGACACAACTTTGTCAAATCTCAACCGATTGTCATTCCCGAAGCCATTTTGATCATTATTTGGCATCTAGTTTAATACTACATCTCAAGTTTATGAATTTTTGAAAAAATAAAATTTAGAATTTTTTTGGCAAAAAAAGCATAAGGGGGGAGCCTTACAAATTTTGATTTTTCAAAAAATAGATTCTTGAAATTTTACGTTTAATTGACTGTGGGTACCTTAATTAGTATAAAAAACTATACGAAAAGTGATTTTGAGGTGTTTCATTTTTCTGTCAAAAATCACGCCAAAAGTGACAAAAAAATTGTCTTGTAAAGTGCCCAAACAACGAAAAGTTCCTTATAAATGACCTTCCCAGACTTCAAACTGACACAACTTTGTCAAATCTCAACCGATTGTCATTCCCGAAGCCATTTTGATCATTATTTGGCATCTAGTTTAATTCTACATCTCAAGTTTATGAATTTTTGAAAAAATAAAATTTAGGATTTTTTTGGCAAAAAAAGCATAAGGGGGGACCCTTACAAATTTTGATTTTGCAAAAAATAGATTCTTGAAATTTTACGTTTAATTGACTGTGGGTACCTTAATTAGTATAAAAAACTATACGAAAAGTGATTTTGAGGTGTTTCATTTTTCTGTCAAAAATCACGCCAAAAGTGACAAAAAAATTGTCTTGTAAAGTGCCCAAACAACGAAAAGTTCCTTATAAATGACCTTCCCAGACTTCAAACTGACACAACTTTGTCAAATCTCAACCGATTGTCATTCCCGAAGCCATTTTGATCATTATTTGGCATCTAGTTTAATTCTACATCTCAAGTTTATGAATTTTTGAAAAAATAAAATTTAGGATTTTTTTGCCAAAAAAAGCATAAGGGGGGACCCTTACAAATTTTGTTTTTTCAAAAAATAGATTCTTGAAATTTTACGTTTAATTGACTGTGGGTACCTTAATTAGTATAAAAAACTATACGAAAAGTGATTTTGAGGTGTTTCATTTTTCTGTCAAAAATCACGCCAAAAGTGACAAAAAAATTGTCTTGTAAAGTGCCCAAACAACGAAAAGTTCCTTATAAATGACCTTCCCAGACTTCAAACTGACACAACTTTGTCAAATCTCAACCGATTGTCATTCCCGAAGCCATTTTGATCATTATTTGGCATCTAGTTTAATTCTACATCTCAAGTTTATGAATTTTTGAAAAAATAAAATTTAGGATTTTTTTGGCAAAAAAAGCATAAGGGGGGACCCTTACCAATTTTGATTTTTCAAAAAAAAAAATTTTGAAATTTTACGTTTAATTGATTGTGGGTGTCTCAATTAGTATAAAAAACTGTTCGAAAAGTGATTTTGAGGTGTTTCATTTTTCTGTCAAAAATCACGCCAAAAGTGACAAAAAAATTGACTTGTACAACGAAAAGTTCCTTATAAATGACCTTCCCAGACTTCAAACTGACACAACTTTGTCAAATCTAAACCGATTATTAATCCCGAAGCCATTTTGATCATTATTTGGCATCTAATTTAATTATACATCTCAAGTTTATGAATATGAAAATGAAAAAAATAAAAATTATAATTTTTTTGGCGAAAAAAGCATAATGCCTTCTTATGCCTGTTACATACTTTTGCACAAAACCATTATACCCGTTTTCCTATTTTTAATGGGTTCAGGGTATAAAAATAATGTGTTCAAAATGAAAAGAAAATTAAAATGAATGCCATAGCAACTAAATAAACACCGAAGCATTTTCATACATCATTTAAAATAATCTACACTAATTGTCCAATATTATTTCGACTTGTTTTGACAGATTTTTCATTTCGTATTTAATTATTTTGCTTTCAGTTTTCATTAGTTTTTATTATTCTGCTGATTTATTTCATTTGCATTGTGATTCATTTCATTGGGATATTTTTCAATTCTCTTTTATTTGGCAATGCTTTCATGTTGCCATTAGCCATAAGCATAATTGGCAGCCATCAAGAGCTGGCAATGGCCTTTCCACAACACACCCCGACCACTCGCTTGGCCCTCTTCTTGTTAGCTTATGAGTTGTGTAAATATTTGCGCTCTGTGCAGCTGCAATTGAGTTGGCAAACAACAGCTCGAATATGCACAAGGATAATTGTTTGGCTGTCCAACTCACCGATAGTCCTGTTTGAGCACACGCTGCGCTTGCGGCTCCGCCTTGGCGTACCAGTGTTCCAGGAGCTCCGCATCATTGGTTGTCATCGGCTGCACGGCCAGTAGCGCCGCATATATATCCTCATCGATGTGGGTGGGCAGCGGGGGGCCGCCAATGCCGTCGCCAATTAGCGCCAGAAAGAAGACGCTCTTCGAGTGCGCATGACAGGTGTCAATCTCGTGCAGAAAGTCCTGCAGCATGTAAGGATCTCGTTCGAGCAGCGTAACATCCAAAACGCCAGTGCCAAAGTGCATGTCCACAATTTCCAGCTGTTGCAGGATTAAAACGTAAGTTAAGTGCTTTATTTAAGTGCAATAAAAATCTATAAATTCGTAGTTAAACTTTTAGTGGAAGAAATATGATAAATTCATAAATGAAAGCCAGTAAAAAATGTTTATTCATTGGTTTTTCTTAAGTTTGGAATATTTAATTTATACTCAGACAAGACAGTAAATTTCGCGTTATTCATAATTTTTATTTTCATTTTATTCTTCAATTTTATTCTCTTTCTAGTACTCAAAATGAGCATTATATACTTAGTTTAAGTATTATAAGACAGAAAACGTATTATTAGATATGCATTTGATTATAAAGCATATTTGTTTTAAATTAAATGCTTTAATCAATAACTTTTTACTTATTTTAATTGAATTGATTTGTAAACTTATTTTTGGAAAAATCTTGATATTCTTAGAAAGAATTTGTTTTTTTTTGCATATTTATATTTATTTGAGCTATATTTTTATTGTTTTTTTATCAGTTGACTCACCTCTATCTGACGATCATCGTAAAGAGTCTGCAGCTCGGGACCAACCAGCTCGAGCAGCATGCGTCGCTCCTGGTTGAACTCCTGCTTCAGGCTGGCCACATAGATTTTGATCAGCAGCGGCTTGGGCAGACGCGTCTGATTGCTGGTCACGCCCCGTAGGGCATTAAGTACGCTCTCGTCAACGGGCGCGGCCATTTTGGCCGAATGTTATTGCCAACTGACTGGCCACAAGCGATGTGCGATGTGCGATGTTCTTGCAAGTTGTTGACAACTCTTTTGGCCTTATTTATTGTTTGTGCTGAACGTGTGTGAGTGTGTGTGTGTATGTTGTTTATTTAACTTGGCCAAAATCAAGTGGCAACGTCGCCCTCACAGCAGCAGCACAGGCAGCAGCTTCCAGCTTCCAGCAGCGCAAAGCCTTGGCACATGTTCAACATTAACTCGCGAGTATCTTTCAAGCATGCACGATGTATCTATGGCTCCACATTTGTATCTATATATCTGCGTATCTATATCTGCGTATCTATATCTGTAGCCGCAGCCGTATCTGTAACTGAAACGTTTGACTGTGTGTGTTTGTGCAGACGTGCTTGCCTCAAACCATTTGCAACTGGCACGCGTGGCAGGAAGATGAACAGGAACAGGGTGTTTGCAACGCTTGCCACCAGCTTGACGCCGCCGACAGTTGCGTCCTGTGCATCTCGATCTCGTGCCAAAGTTTATCCTATACGGATTTTATTTTATTTTCGCTCTACTGTCGTTGCTGCAAATACAAATTGAAAAGAGCAAATGTATTTATGGTACATCTAAAGCGGCAAGCCAAAATTTATGTAAAAAACTTTATACTGGTAGCACACGCACACAAAAATACACACAAAAACACACACACACACATATGCATACGCCAAACGAGATGTTGAAAAGTTTTTCAGTGGGAATTGCTATTTTATGATCATCACTGCCAGGAGGACGGGCAAGTGTTAACAGTTGACTGCATTTTTATACCCTGATCCCATTCAAAATGCGCAAATGGGTATCATGCAGTTGTGCAAAAGTATGTAGCAGGCATAAGGAAGCATCTAAGGCCCCATAAAGTATATATATTCATGATCCGTATCAATAGCCGAGTCGATTTAGCCATGTCCGTCTGTACGTCCGTCTGTCCGTCTGTATGAACGCACGTTTCTCAGAGACTACAAAAGCTAGAGACTTCATATTTTAAATATAAGTTCTCACATCTATATGCCATCTTTATGTCCTACAAATTTCATAACGATCGGACAATAAACAAAGATGTTATTTACAATATAACGTATGTTCAGGGTATATCCTAGTCGGGCACTCTCGACTAGAGCACTCTTACTTGTTTGGATTGGAAAATTGTAACAACAACAAGAAACAGCAACGAAACGGTTCAAAGTTACATTTGACAATAATATGTAGCACAGTTTTCCGCAGATTATTATCTATAATTCGCTCAGAAGTAGGTCAGATGAAAAATAATTGAATTAAATAAACTATTCCAGAGCAAACGAGACACAATTTATAGAATTAGATGTGGCTTAGAGAGCTCAAGCATAGAACGTGAAATATATGTATGTTTTACAAAAAAGCTTGAGCAAATATATGTATATAATACAAAAAGTAAGAGTACTCTATCTGAGACTGTCCGACTAGAAGATAACCATAGTTACAAGTATAGATTTTGTTGGGTCGAAGTTTTGGGCGAAAATTTCAATTATTTGTTTAAATGTAGTATATATAAAGAGGCTTAACTATGACCAAAAAGATATTGGTTTTTCAAATCGTTTCAATTTTGACAAAGTCACGTTTATTGCAAATGTTTACCCATATTTTAATTATTACTACTTCAATAATTTGCTCATAACTAATGCCATAATTAATGCCATACATTACTTCAAACTTCGCATCATAAAAACTATTTTATATGAATATTTTATTATAAAACATTTACGTAGTGTAAATATTTAAAAATTAGCTCTTTGAAATGCCCCTTTGAAATAAGCATAATACAATTACAATTTTAAGTCACCAAGGTAAATAACTTTTACCACAAATTATTAAATATTGCCAGCGCTTGCATTTAAAACATATTTTAATATATAATAAAAATGTCCACAATTCAAAGCGCTGCAAAAAAATATTGTTTGCTTAACGCACAGCCAAATAGACGTTAATAATTTGCAAATAAATGTTCTGATTTTCAAAGGGACCAAATAAACGATATCGTTGTAGTTTTATGTGTTTGTAGCTAAACGCGTTGGCTTAAATGTGCGCCCTAATAGAGTGAGAGACAGAAAGTGGGACAGGCGTTGCCATCAGCTTCATTTTCAGCTACAGTTAAAGCTTTAGGCCCTGCCACACATACATACACTTACATACATACATATATAGCTGGACTAATGAAGACTCCGCGCAGTTCTTCGCCTAAACAAAATCGATTGCAATTAATTCCGCTTCAATGAGTTGGCTAAATTGCTCGTTTTAGTGTTGGTAGTAGCACGACAAGGGTCAGGAACAGCAACAGCAGCAACAGCAGCAGCACCAGGAGCTGGCCTAAAGGCTATTACTTGGGCTTGTCCTTTTGTGTGTATATCTTAATCAAAGGTGCGGGTCAAGCGCGTATGTTCGTCCTGCGTCCGGCAGCTGCAATTACTAATGCGGCCTTGCAATGACATCACACTTCACTGAACCGACCCCCAACACCCTCCCCCCATTCCCCCTAATTACAACACTCCTTCAGACAATAAATATTTGATGATTAAACAAATTGTGCCTAATGAGCGCCGGCCTGTAAATCAAAGCCGTTGCTACGAAGCCAAAATTATATATGTAAGTTTCACATTCACTGCCAAAAGTAAAGGGACAAATTATTTTGGCAGTTGAGCTATTGCAGTGACATTTAACAGCCGACAATTACCTGGGCATAATAGAAGCGATCGTTATGCCGATTAACCCCATTAATAGGCAATTTCCTACATTTCGGTAGACTGCCCACACACAAAGTTCCGTTCGTACGAAAAAGACAGGACCAGGGCAAGGACAAGGACAAGGACATTCAAGGCAGCTGCAAATTAATGGCACAAGGCTCAAACATATGCCCCAACAATACATGAACGTTGTTATCTATGTGTGTAGTAGTAGTTATTACAGCTCTTGTTGTTGTTGTTGTGGCACTGCCCCCATGTGCCGTTAACAATGGCCAGTGGTCAGTAGGCGGGAGTCAAATGACTTCCATTAAGGAAAAGCATTGCGAGCACCGCCTTTGCCTCAACGCCTGGCCAACATGCGATACAGTGAGTGAAAATACTTTCGCATTGGCAACTGGCTGTTCAATTTCATTTTTAAATATTTATATTTACCAACTGGCAGCAGTGGCATGCAAAGCAACACGCTGCAGCTGGCAACTGTTTGCAACTCATAGGCTTTGAGTCGACCCAATTGCCAGCTCATAACCGTTTAGCTTTTAGTTTGCGTAGCCTTGCCCCCAATATATGCAACAATTTGTGCTTGCACCTTGGCTATGCTTTAAAACGGAACTGAGGTTAGAATTAACTACTCTTTTATTAAAAGAACAAGTAACGTGTGAAAGTGAGAGAGAGAGAGAGAGTCAGCTTACTAAATTTCCCAAACCAATCCTTTAAAAATCACTTTTCACTAAAAAGAATAGAAGAAGAATAGCAAAGTAAAGGAATTTTTAAAATATTTAAAGAGAAACTTAATGTGATGAAGTGAGGAAAGGAATAGAACGAAAGATATGTACACAGAAGTAGGCTGAGGGAGTTAGAGAGAGATAAAGAGAACAAGACAGGACGATTATTATATAACTAAAACAAAACTATTAATATCACCATTATATTTTACACTCATCAGTAAACAGCATTAAATTATCTAGAGTCTAGACCCTACTAGAACGATGATATTACAAAATACATTTCGTTTTCAATTTGTGACGAAATTAAATCAAATTATTTTTTGTATGCTATAAAATTCAATGTCCTTAGCTCTTATAGTCCCGGCAATAGACGCATACAGACAAATTTCTTCAAACTGCTACTTCAATTTTAAAAAATTGTCTTAAATACTTAACATTTGCATGCATATCTTTTCATTACATTAATTTAATCGCTTTACAAGTTTATGGCTCCAGCATACCCAAAATACAGTTAAATTAGAACGAGCTGATTAAGCGTACATAAAACTAACTTAAACAGTTCAAGCTGTGCCATTAAAGGCAATTGCTCTCTTGTATGACTTTAAAATGTTTCATTAAACGTTTCAGTCTGTATTTGTGTGTGTGTGTGTGTGTGTGGAGCTTTAAGCGTTGCTCTGATTCCTGAAAGTTACACAGTCATAACTTTTGGCCCCCGGGCCGAGTTGCATAATCGGGACGGAAGCGTGTTGGCCACAGGACCAACCGGGTTCTGGTTACGCCAAGTGATTTTGCTCGTTCTTTGTGTGTAACTAAGTAAAGGGCGAAAAGGGAGGCCGTAACCGAAAATAAAATATTGGCTGTGACGCGCCACGCATAAATAAATTAATGGTAATAAGTCAAAGGCCGCAACAGGCTGGCAGCAGCAGAAACAGAAGCAGCAAGGAAAAGGAACAAGCACAAGGATGTTGCACAGACATGGGGCAGGTGGCATGGATGGTGCTGTGTGGCAAGCAGCACTAAGAAGGCAAGGCCCAAATGGCAAACAACAACAAAGTGGAGGTAGAAAGCAAAGTAATGGTCGAAAAAACGCAAATTCAGCAAATAAACAATGTGGCAGCAATTTAGACGCAGCCAACAACAGCAACAACAACGGCAAACATACACGTGCAACGTATGTGCCGGGCACTCGTTTCGATTGCGTGGCATTAATATTAAATGCGTCGCAGCATATGTGTGTGTGCCACATACCAATGCACACACACACACACACACACAGCAGCCGCCGCTTAGCTGCTCATTTTTCTTATAAATATTTAAGCCGTATTTCGACAGCCAAAATTAGAGCAGTTGCTATTTATTTGCACTGGCTGTCTGCAACGGCTTCTCCCCTCTTCCCCTGTTCACTTCCTACACCCCCTTTGCAATAAGTAAGTTTCTAAGGCTTTATGGCCTGCATTTATATGCCAAGTCGCAAAGAAAAGCTTGTGAACTGGCTTTACTGCCTCAAAATTGTCGGACAGTCGCCCGGAAAGTAGGCCAGGAATGTTTTTTTATGTTTTGATTATACCCTGCATCTATTAAAATGCCTGCGAGGAGTAGCATACAGTTTTTTAAATTTATGCAACAGCCATATAGTAAATGAATATATTAATTAGTTTGTATTTTCATTGGTCTGTTCCTTCTTTTGCTCTGTATCACATTCTTCTCCCCTTTTTTTCCTCCTTCTAGAAACTATGCAAAAATATAATATATATATACTTTATATATATACTTTAAGCAGATGAATATTTTTTTCAATATTTATCAACATATTATTTAGAGGCTCTTATAACGATTAATTGAAAAAAGTATTTTGAGGATCAGTGGCAAGTACAAGTTAGACAGAATTATGAGCTTATTAGTCCTGTCTATATACAGGATATGTGTCGACCGAGCACAGCTCATTTAGCGCATTCTAACGTGTTTATTTTTATTATTTTTTGTGTACGAAAATAGCAACAAGCGCCACAAAAGTTTCTGGCACAGCTGAGACGACAACGACTGAAACTGGACCAGAGCAGAGCAAGGAGTCGGTCCCGTTATTGCTGTTGCTGTTGCTGTTGGACCCGAACAGGAGTATGATCTGAGCTACAGTTCCACTTCTCGCACACATTGAAATAAAACTTTATGCCGCACATCAGGCCAGACGTGGCTGCCACCAGGAAGCACCGCATGCTACCCACGTTTACCAAGTTGATAAATACAAAATGAGCTGCGGCCGTCTCTGCTGAAAGTTTTGCTGCTGTCGACCCAAATTGATTTTTTTGCTTGGCTCTTATATTTTGTTGTTGTTGATTTTTGCCCAGTTTTGGCCCTCAGATGATGCGTGAAAATTGAGCAATTTGACGATTTAACTGTTGCTCATCGGCCATTACCGTTTCAGGCTGTAATCAGCCACGTGCCAGGCCAGCCCCCCCCATTTGCATGCGGCAAGTGCAACAATTGTGACTCTGATTTATGGCAGGCGATTGAAAAGCCCCAATGGCCATCGTTGCGTATGCGTGATTTGTGGCTGCATAACCTGCTGCTGATTGACGCAAAATGGAATGCACAATTGTGTGTACTATGAAGCCCATCGATTGCGTATACGCAATGTATGCCCAGTCAAAAGGCACAGCTGGAGTTCGACAGTCCTGGCAGTTATGAAGTTAATTTCATCTGCCCTTAGCAAGGTGATAATCTTTTTGTTGTTTTGTTAGCCAAGCAGCTGCGACTGCTACTTATTATATCTAAAAAGGGACGATGTTGACCCTTGACGGTGTGTCACATACATAGACACTCACACACACACACTCCCACTCCCACACACACATTTATAGGCAGCCTTTTATATATACGGTTTAGCTGCCTGGCATCCGTTTGATTGTGAGCTGACTTTTAATTTGAGGAATGCCTTTGACAAAATATACGTTTCTTACCTGAGGCTGAAGAGGCTGAAGGCTATTGCTTGTAGCGCGGCCCATCTTTACTTATGCACAGCAGGCAACAGCAACTACAACAGCAATAAGCACAACAAAAAATGCAAATAATATGGAAAGCAAGTAGGCACGCGAGAGGTGAGAGAGAAGTAGAAAAATAGACTTAGAGATACCCTTTATAGAGGCTTAGAGTAACCGGAAATTAAACTCGCATACGTGTGTAAATATATGTATGTATGTTACTAATGTTTTTTTGCTTTACTAATAATAATAATAATATGTATTTTAGTTAATATTAAAAATAAAGCACTAGCATTAAGGCATTCTGCAATTATTTTTTAAACTTGTTTGTACATCCCATATATATGTATTATTATGTAATAAAAATATAATTATGGAGGCAAATCGGTTATCGTAACCATCAATATTATATTAATATTATAACTTTAATAACTTCTGTGTTTATTAATCAATCTTTAGATATTTTCAAACTATGTAGATGTCATGTTCAAAGCTACGTATATAAAAAGAATGACATTTTTATTGTAGAATAACCTACATTTCTAGTTATTATTATTGCTATCAACCTACCTGGCACCTCCCACTATAATGCACACTTTATACTATAAAGTTTATAGGGTAGCAGCTGCCTCAGTTTTTTTGTCTGTTACCAACATTTGCACAACTTTATTAAACCATTTTTTTTCTTTTTTAGCGCATTTCGCTGTATTCAAGGTATAAAAAAGTAAAACATTTTCAAGTGTGTCTTTCATTTTGCGCTCGTCGTTGTCTATTCTTTGTTTTTGGGACGCCAAGCGGCTTTTGCTGTTGCTGCTGTTGCTGTTGCTGCTGCTTGCAAAAGTAAATAAACTTGCACAAGCAGCTCACGCAATTCATGCTCGACTACATTCAGGCCAGGACTCGTGACTTGGTCTAAATTCAAGAGGGGTGGGAGGCAGGCATGCAGTCAGCGAGGCCTACAATAAAAATGCCGCATAAATCAAAAAGTGCTGGCGGCCGCCCCCTTAGCGCTTTGTTTGTCTGCAAAGCCTTTCACTCACACACATAATCACACACATAAGCATACACACACACACACACACACACACAGACAAGTTCACACACATATATACATATGTTAACAGGCGTGCGCATTTGTGGTAGCTTGGCAAATTCGATTTCATGGCATTGTCAAGCAAAATGTTCGCCAAATTTCATGTCAATAAATTCAGTGTGGCAATACAAAGTCCCATTTTCAAATTCGAATATTTCCAATACATATTTAACTCTCAAGTTGGCTGATTGTAGATTCAACAACCCCGCTCGGAGCGTCTTCCCAGCAGAGTCAACAATTTTGATTCTATTTGCGCTTTATTAAGGCACCGCCAATTCAGTGATTCAGAGGGACTCAATGGGGTATTGTGAAAGGATTGTCAGCTTTAGGGTATTTAATTATTTAAGGATTTGCCGCGCTTTGTGCCACTTTGTGGATAAGGAGAAGGCTAAAACTATATGATGCTTGAAATTGTGAATTATGTAGAATATGTGAATCTAAGCAAACAATTTGCATCAAATATGCCACTTGTAAATGCAAATCATCAACTTCACTTACGACTTCTATAAATCAGAGTACGGGGAAAATCACAGCCAAAGGACCTTGGGTAGTCATGTCAACCTAAACCCAATGCGTAATTGCAAATATGATAAGCGGCTTTCAAATTAATGATGCGTGCTTCGTGCACAGAGTGCCCACGCAATCAGCAAGCACCAAACGAAGTATTTAACGTATTTAGGCTAGGAAACTTTTTTGCAACGAAAATATTTATAAAGTGATACATTTTTAAGAAAATATAAAAATTGTTCGATAGCTTTAGACACTTTAGACTTACGTATTATTTGCAATATAATTTGAATTTTAATCTAAACAAATTAAATTATTGCAATTAAAGTACATTTTTAAATTAGAAAAGAGACTATAATATTTAATTATACTATATATGTTACCTTAAATTCAAATATTTATTCGATTTGTTGAAAAAACGCCTTAAACTTAATCCACTTTTACTTTATTGCATTACATAATAAGAAACGAGTTACTTCAATAGCGGAATGAAAAGAGTCAAGTCAAGAGTCAAGCTCAATGGGGTTTTGGCAGACTGCCCAGAATAATATATATAATTTAAAAAAGCAATCTTTATACAAGTTTTAAGTACCATCGAACGAGAATATTCATATTATATATGGACAGCGCATGACGAGTTGCAAGAAGTTGCAATTACGCCAGCAAAAGTCGGATGGCCAAATTGTTTACCAAGTCATAAAATTATTTTGTGGCATCAACAACTTTGGCATGCTTTTCCAAGTGCAGGCAAAGTTCAAGTTGCCTCATGTGGCAGCGAGTGAGAAGGGGAGAAGCAAGGGACACAGGCAGGCCCAGCATGTGCATGAAAACATGAGAGGCAGGGAGGGGGGATTTTTGTCAGTAAAGAAATTTGTACTTTTCATTAGGCGAATTAAGCGGCACAAACTTTGCGTGCCCCATTGGAAATGAAATTTCAATTTAAACAGTTTTGTGTAGGAGCTCTAAGAAATGACAAAATCAAAACGAAAGAAAAAACACATGAAACAAACGAGAAATGTGAGGAAGCCCGATAAGTGTTCAACTTGAAGATGGACAATATAAACGAGATGTGAAGAAATGAACAGCATGAAAATGTACTAAAAGAAAACGGATGTTCTGTGTCTATCTTTTGTGCAGTTCAGGATGTTTCGTCCGAAAGCTGTAACAGATACATATGTGTTTGTGTGTGTGCGTGTGTGTGTGGCTGGCGCAGTGCTTTTGCTTGTTCCGCTTAACCAGCTGAATGCTGCAACTGCTGGTGCCCCTCAGTCTCCTTTCACAGTTGCAGCTACATATGTCATCAGGCCAGGGCCACAAAAAAACTGAAAAACTGGGTATCGCTGGCCAGGCAGGTATTGACCACGTCCCGTTTAGGCCCGGTCTGGCTGCACGGCCTTAACTTGCCCGCTGTAAACTTAGTTACGGCAAAATGTGTCATTTTTTACGGCTCGAGCGCTGCGTGTGGCACATTCTCGCACGCCAAGCGCCAACATTCATTAAATGGCTATAAACAAGTGGCGCAGATTGCGCACCAACTTCAACGGCTACAACAACAACAGGAATAGCAACCACCGCCAATAACTAACTACATGTTATGGCCAGCGCCCTACAAACGCGACGCCCAAAAGCATGCAACAGTTTATTTATGAGCGCAGCTAAAAACCTGAAGAAGGCAGCAGCAGAAAAACTTGCTGGAGCGGAAAATGTCCAAAAATATGGGGGCGCTGCTTTTCCAAAAAGCGATAAAAATCGCACAACACGCTATTTTGGCATAGTGCGGAAAATAAACTGTGTTTGTGTTTATCGTTGATTTTACTTTTTAAGTGATGAACAAAGTACATAAGAAATATGTATTTTAGCGAAACTTTAAAGCCAGCAACAGCTGAAAGATAAACAGAATTGAATAACTTAAGACAAAGCGAAGTTTCCTCAATGTCAAATTCAAGTTTACAACAATTTATTAGACCGGTTGGCTGGTTTTACATATGTTTTGGTTTTTCTGGTCTGACAGTTCACAGTACAAATTGTCCCATACTCAACTCAAATTCAACTGTTTTTTCATTTTAATTGCTGTGGGAAAACTGTTAAAAAATAGCATGACGAAAGAACTTTACTGTGACTGAGTAGCACATTCTTGTTACCTAGCAAAGGTACAAAATGGCAAATTATTCAATTTGTTAAATATTTAATAACATTTAAATTGTAAACAACACAAAAAAGGCAGCTGTCGTAACGTAAAAAAAAAACACCAATCAGCTGTTCGCATTTTTAACAAAGATAGACAATTTATACATTTATTTTATTTTTACTGCAAATGGTAATGGTAAGGACTATTAACACAAACTTTTTAATATGCTGTTAAATTAGCTGCATTTTAGTTTTATCAAAAGCTAATCCTGTTATTCCTGCAATCTCAAAATTGCATACTCATTGCACATTCAAGCATTTGAACATTCCAAAGATGCCTTAGAAAAGCTCTAGACTCGTGTCGGGGCAAACAAGTTTTATCAGGTTGCTTTGGAGAAGCAGATATTAAAAGTAATTATAAATTTAATAGGTCATAGCTTATAATTTGTAAATGCGAAAAGTCTTGTTGCAACAGTTTTGATTTAATGTTTTAACAGCTAATAAAAGCGCAAAGTGTAGAAAAGTTGCAGCATAGAAAACTTCTTTTGTGCCCCAGATAAAACTTTGCGTGTGCGTTGTTGTTGTTGTTGGTGTTGGTACTGCTGTAGTTTCTCTTATTGTTGCTGCTATTGTTGTAGTTGTCGTTGCTGTTTGCAGCTGTCTTCGCTGTGCGAGCAGTTGATATTTAATTAAAATTGTGGCACACAGGCGACGTAAACTAATTTCCAAGACATGTGCATAAGAGCAATACAGTTTTTAAATGTGTGTGTGTGTGTGTTAGCATTTTCAATGCCCCCACATTCCGGCGGAGTAGGGCATAAGATGGGGGAAGTACAACGTCATCGTCTTGGCAAATGGAAATAATGAAACGTTGTGCAAATATTTAAAATACATACAAATACCGCACTTATAAGCATTTATTTCATTTCGCTGCTGCCGATAAGAGCAACCACACATAAACACACACATAAATATACATATATATGAAGACAGACAGATATATATGTATATATAGTGATAGAGGGAGATAAAAATGCTGTCTAAAATGAGGGCTAATTTGCAGTTGCCTCACATTAAACAGATGCAAAAATCTGCGGTTGCTGCTGTTCAGACGGGCGTGGCAATTAAAGCGCGTGACGAAACATTTTCAATACCAACCCTCCTACCCCCACCCACCATTCAGCCAACACTCTTAGCCGCTTTGATTTGAACGCTCTGCCATTTTCTGCGGCCATTTTATGCGGCTTATGCGCTGTTTAGACAAGCTGTCAGCATTTGTTAATAATTTTAATTTCATCAACTTTTAGCTGCAGCCCTCCTCCCCCCCCCATATTAATCTTAACCTTTTCTCTCATCTCTCACACAGATTTTATTTTTACGGCTTTAGGATTTTGTTTGCTGTTAGGCTGCTTTTGCTGCTGTCTGCAATAATTCATTTCCAAAAACGTGAAAAATTTTGCAGTTTACACTTGCCGAAGCAAAAAATGTGTGTCAGAGTGTGTGTGTGTGTGTGTGAGTGGGTGGGTGGGTAGTATGCTCTGCATGTGTGTGCGTGACACATTGTTATGAGTTGTGGCAGCGGGTTACGTGCAGCGTCAGCGTCGTCAACGCTGCTGCTGTTGCTTTTGTCTAATGGCGTTGCCTTTTATTAAGTGGTTCGAGTGTTGATTTATAGCACTTTGCAGCACTCTGCTTATGCCGGCTAACCCTCAGTGGCCGCAAGCCAACCACTGAAGGACACTCGCCTGTCTGTGTGTATGTGTGTGTGTGTTCGTTTTGTGTCTACCTTTACATTTTAACTTTATGCGCCCACTTTGCATTTAAAGTGTGTTTGTGCGCGCAGTAAATGCTTTAGAGCGCATTACTCATACGCCATGTGAGCCGCAGACACAACCAGAGCCAAAGCCAGCGACCCAGAGACACAGATACACAGATACCCAGCGAGAGAGAGCCGCAGCGACGCAGAGGGCCAGACGAATAGAGGCCACACTTTACTTAATTGGTGCACCCGAAAACAATTTGATTACTCAGCGAAAAAAAATGTGCGAGAGCGAAAGGGAAAGTGGAGTGAGAGAGGCAGAGACATTGTATACTGCTGGAGCGATTTGAATTAATCGCTTAAGAAGCAAGCTGAAAATGTAAAAAAACTTTTTTATAAAGCTTAAATATGAGCAAGAGCGAAACAATGAAAATTTATTGAAATATAAAAGAAAAATTTCATCACATTATACTACTAAGCGAGAAAGAAAGGCGACCTTGCAGTTGCTAAATATAATGAAACTCTCTTGCTTATACACAAAAGAAAAACAGCAAGCTACCTTTAAAAATCAATTTTCTATTTCAAATCAATATTTCAGTTCCTATGACAGCTATAAGATATAATCGTTCGCTTTTAATGAAATTTACTGAGCGTGCTTAGATAATGCTAAAGCTCATAATTGCTAAGTTTGATCGAGCTATCTTCAAAAACCAAAATAGTCGACCAATCGTTCCTATGGCAGCTATAGCTATAGTAATCCGATTCGGCTACTTCCGACTTTAGTTGCTCACTTTCGTTATCATAAAGTCTCGCATAATGAATGACATTTATTGTGTCTATTCTCAATATAGTATATATTTAATTATAAGAAAGTATTCACAACTTTTTTCATTTATTAATACCAATATGCAGCTTCGACTAAGTAAATTCCGTGACATCTTTGCTTATCTATTGCGGCCTACTTGTGATAAGTTTGCCTCAAGCTCGACATATTTGCGAAACTTATTAAGTTATCATTAGAGCGCATGTGTTTATTTGTTTAGGTCAGCATTCCTCTATTATTGCATAAATAATTCAACGGCGAATACAAAATATCTGTACAGGCCAAAAATAACAGTGCTGGAATTTATTCAATCATCGTTTAATTTAATAATTTTCAATTATTTTTGTCAATAAATCAAAACGATTCAGTTTTCACAGCACAATAATTTTTGCAGGCGCACATTGAATAGAGCTTATTTATAATTTAGGCATAGAATATTTATTTTTGCTGGTATGCATTGTATTTTAATTATACAATAAATCAAAAAAGTGCTGAATGTCTTAGTTTGTTTTCACGATATAAATCAATGTTTATGTGGTTTACACATGCGATTTGTATCTATATATCGCATTGCTTGGGGAAAGCATTATCTAAACTTTTGAGCAAAGAGGTTTCCACTTCAAATGCGAGTATTTCTCAATAGTCATTTCCCCCGACTGTTTATACTGAGTATTGCAAAACATTAAGCAAAAGGCGGATGCAATCAAATTATTACCGCTCTGCGAACTAATAGCACAAACAGTCCAAATTGACTTGTAGACAAAATCAAGGCCAATTTTGAGTTCAAGTATACTGGCAAACATTACCGGAGAAATCCCTGGAAAAACATTAACTGTTGAGGAAGGGCTCAGGAATGACTCAGCTCAGTTGCAGTGAATGCTCATAAAAATTGTATAGTTGCAATAAATATAAAATTTAAGTGTGTGTAAAACAAAGTAGGACAAGAACTGCTCAAAAATGAATGACGATGAGATTGAAAATTGGACAGACGGGCAAAGCAAAAGCAAAAGCAAAAGCAACAAAAGAATAGAAACAATAACAAATTACTCTCGCACTTTGCATTTGTTCAGTTCGCTGCTGCCTATTTTAAAGATGTGCTCGTGCAGCATTGAAAATCGAGCATGCAAATATAAACAAGTATTCAATGTTTACACAGCTCAGAGACAACAGCAGCAGCAGCAGCAGCAGCAGCAGCAAATGTACAGACAAATTACGCATACGCCATGTCGGGCGCGAATGGAATAAGCTGCAAACAATCACTAGTTTCCATGATACCCTATAGATAGCAATTGGTGCGAGAAAAGCAATTAAATAAGCTTAAAACATTATTATTCAAATTCAATTTGACATTCATACATTTGCAATAAGCATTTCATATTTTGTCAGCTTATTTGCTGATGAATAATTAAAAAATGTTTTTTTATATATCATTTTCATAAACTCTGGTATGTGAGCAATTGAATTTTATGATGCGAAATTTAAAATCAATTTAAATAAAAACGGAATGAATGTTGGCTTATATAATCCAAAAAGGCATCTAAGCTCTTGACTCGTACTAAATGAACATACTTTTCAGTAATCGAACTAAAGCACAATGAATATTTGTCAACTGGCTTATTTGCGATATTTATTTGCATGATTTATTTGCGATACATAGCTAAAATGTATAGCTATATATCAAGCTTAGAGCCACATTGAAGTGATATATATAATTATATAATTTAAGTGGTTGCAATATGTCCTAGATATTATGCCATCAAGCCTTTTTTCTCTATAAATGCTTTTTAATCAGAAAATAACCAAAAATTGTCGAAGCCTGTCTGTTATCAAAGGGAGGGGCCTGGGTTGCAGGGAGGGGGGTTTGGCTCGTGTAAGTCCTTAATTAACCGGCGATTAATTATTTGCCAATTTACCCTCATCAACTGCTTGCCAGAGTTCTAATTAGAAGCGTCGCCGCATGTGCCACGCCCACACACTCAGCCTCTCTCTCACACACACACACACACACACACACGTACACATCTGAGAATACCCGCTGTGTCGCTGCTCATATGTAGAGTATCATTGTGGTTCGCTTATTAATGGGGCTGCAAAACTTATTTCATGCCACATAAATGCCAAAACACGCAAGTAGTACTTCGACGTGTATGTACAATATGTATATATATATATATATATATAGGTATATAGGTACATATACATAAGTATATATATCTTTTGTCTTTTGTGCTGAAATTCAGATCCATTGTTTGTGGCACGTTGCTCAAGTTAAAGTTGCCGCAGCAACTTGTAATTAACTGAACAACAAAAAAAAAATCAAAAAAAAGCAACTTGGCCAAAAAGTTTTTCCCCGTGCTAATCTCTGCCTTAGCCAAGTTAGTGAGTGGGTGGAAAATAGCATATAAATGAAATTCAGTTTTTCCAGTTAATCATATGGCAGACGGGCACCTTTTTCAGTTTCGCCAGCTGCGTGTGTCATAAACATTTTGAATGGCTCATTTTTTAGCTGGGCAGCAAAGAAAAAGAGAGAAAGGATTCGGCGTCAGGACATAAAGACAATGGTTACAGGCGTGTAATTTGCATATCCTTATCTTCTACTCCTGCTGCTGGCTGATGGCCATTCAATTAGGCTAATATGGCGCGTGGCTGGCAAAAGAACTAGCAGCATGTGGGCGTGGCAATTATTGCCCAACTAAAACTAATTACAAATAAGCCGCGCGAGCGATAGATTAAAAATAAATATGCTTTCAGCGTGAATGCGTTTATTGATCTTACAAATGCGATGATGCTGGTCAGGATATTTGCGCAAGGACAAATGAGTTGTGTAAACATAGTTAGCAGAGTGTCCCCCATAGCCTTACCCACCAACGAACCCCTGCCAAGCTGAACTTACTGTATTTCCTGTGTTTCCTTTGAGTTTTCTGCTATTTGTTTGGTTTAGTTTTGTTCCGTTTTGTTTTCGGATTTACTGCACGATTATCTCATAATTAAATTGAATTAATTTCACTAGTCCTTTTGCTATAATTGTTGTTGTTATTGTTGTTGCTGCACTCTAATTACATGAGTTGGCACAAAATTGCGATTTTGTATAAACCTGATTTATTTCGGGTAGGGAAGAAAGGAAAATTGGTTAGCATAGAAGAGGAGGAGGATTTCATAAAATGTTTGGCCAAGTGGTCTGCTCTCATTTACATTTTATGCATATTTTAATTGCTCGCAGGCTGAAAATTTGAGCCAGCTTTTCACTGTCTAAAGCAGGCAATGAAGAAGAGGCAAAAGCGGAAGCAGGCAGGACAATGGATTGAACGAGGCAGCCTCAAGCTGGACAGGCCAAGGGATCTTTGTGCTGCTTTGGGGCCCATGTTGATGTTGTTGTTGTTGTTGTGGTCAATGCACTTGGCATCCATTTTGCCTTTTAGTTTCTTGTTGCTTGGCCGTTGGGTTGGGGTTTATTTTTAATTGAAAATTAGAGCGAAACCTGCAGAAGTTTATCCTTGGACTGTTGCCTGCACAATTTACGTATTTGTCGTTCATTTTTTTGGTTTTTGCGTCTCTTTTGTTGTTTATTAAAGTTCAATTGGATAAGTTTTTCAATTAAAACCCTGCACTGTGCACATTGTGCAGTGTTGGCTCACATTTTTGCCCATTTTTAAGGGTTCCACGCGAAAACTTTTTTGCATGACCAATTGGTAGTGATTTGTGGCGGGAGAGGGGTAGCTGTTGAGTGCTTGCAATACCAACAGCTAATTGGTTTTTGGTGCCGATAACACTTGGCCCACACTCAAACTGACACACATATACAAATATGCATATATATGCATATATGTATGTATGTAGACTATATGCATATAAAGACTGAATATTGCCACGCATTATTGACATTTTTATATCAATCTCCATCAACATGGCTTGATTACTGATGCGAATATACGTAGGTGGAGGGCGGAGACAATGATAAATGCAAACAAATTCAGTTGCTGCCATTTCCAAAAAAAAATAAGGAAAATGTAAATGCAATTCTGAAAGCCACCAAGAGAGAATGTAAGCGCAGAAGATAATTATAATAATCATAAAAAAACAGCAGCAGCACACATATAAATTAAGCATATTAAGGAGGCTAATGGGTAACACCTGGTTGCCTGAGGGCAGGATGGAAGGGGGCTGCGATTGCGGGTGGGGGTGGGGGTGGGGGCAGAGGTTGACAGGGCTATCGAAGCGAGAACACAACACAAGCCCAAACATAAACAGATGAAGATGAAACGCACGGACACACACACACACACACAGACACAAACACAAACACACCTACACATGCATGCGAGCTAGAAGAGTGGGTGGTGGAGGGGGATGAGCTTCACTTATTTACACTTCACTCAGTTGGCCAATGGCTGCTTGCTGCTGCTCACTTCGCGCACGTTTCGCATTCAGCTTTATTCCACCTACTTTTTTGTGGTATATGTTAGTGCCAGTGTTTTTTGCCCGCTATACGCACCGAACGCTTTGAACTACACCGAGGAACTGAAATGGCAACGAGATGCAAGCAGCTCGGCAGCGAAACAGAAAAGCTCCAGCGAGCGCTACAAAATGGTAATGAAACAGAGCAAATCAAAGAGAGAGCGGGTATGTGTGTGCCACGTGCCAAAGACGAGCGTGGGGCTAGGGGGGGTGGTACTCTATGTTGCGCTAGGGACACTTGTAGCTCGGTTCGGGCCATGTTGCTGACCAACAAATGTTGCTGCGGCTATTAAAACTGTTGCGCGAGCCACCAACAAAAAAGAAAAACGTTCAACTATTTCCTGTGTGTAAACAAACAGAGTTTTCTTTGGTTTTTCTTTTTGTAAATCTCGCGTATTGTCAAAATATGGAAGAAAGAGGCAATTAATATCTAAACGCAAATGCAACCGTTAACTGTGTGGCTGCCTGTTTTTTAGTGAGTGAGTGGGTCTGACATGTAAACACATTCATGTGGCCATCTGTGTGCTGATAAGATAAACAAAACTCGGCAGAAATCTGGCAGCATTACAACAAACTATATACAGTGGTAGCACGTTAATTAAAGCCGCCAGAGATTAGATTTGTCCATCTGAATTAGAGATCTTGGACTTAAAATTCTTATTTTTTAGAACTTTTATATTTGTTATTATTATTATTATTATTATTGTTATAATATAATGCTCACTTATGGTCTAAAACTATAATCAAACTTTAGGTGTTTTGAGCAGAGCTTAAACTCTATTATTTTACATATTTACATATTAGTTACATATTTTTATAATTATTAATTTTTTTTTTTTTTTTTTGGTTATATATTTTATCTGCTCTTCCTTAAGAATCTTAATATGGTTTTTAAGTTGTGGCTGGTGGGGTCTGCAAGTACGCGAATTGGGTTAGAGTTGGGGAGGGTGGAGGATCTGTATTATATTTCTATATATGTCTATAAAATATAATTTAATAATTCGAACTGCTCTCATATGAGAAGAATCACTTCCTGAACCGAAGCTTTCTCACTTGCATGCGAGCAATCTCTTTGCTGTTGTTGTTGCTGTTGCTTGCGATATATGTCAGTCCCGGGCAGGCAGCAATGCAGCGGCGCCGAAGCAAAAGCGCCAATGAGCGCACAGCGGCCAGGATAAGCGAGGGAGAGAGAGAGAGAGAGAGAGAGAGAGAGAGAGAGCTTTCACACTGTTGCTGGCGGCTCAGTTTGCTCATCGTTTGGAGTTCGTTTCAATTCCATTTTGTCGCGTTTGCATTTGGCGCGCATTTAAAATGCTTGCCATGGGCCACTTTAATAATTTTACGTGCATTAAATTAAGCATCAAATTCTCATTAACTTAATTATTTATTGCCAACAACATGGCATGCATTGATCAGTTGGCCAACATTACCGCCTGCATTCAGTATAACAATGCACAATGGCCAAGTGAAATATAAATGGAGTAAGGTAAGTTATTTTGGAGTCTTTCTTTTGCCTTTTGGCTCTGCTTTTGTGACATTTGCACGACCCAAAACAACCCTTTTAGCCAGCAAACATTTGTTTAGTCCCATCACATACACACACACAGAAACACACAGAGGGAAAGAATACACATGTAAGTCTTGCAAACAAGGATTTAATGCTCTTTTGTGCCATTGTCGCAAATTAGGTAACAAGATTTATGAACTGTAACTGCGGCTTTCGGCATACGTGAGCGGCACACACAGAATGTCGCATTAAAGTGCGGCTTTAAAGCGTAATTGTAACTGTGTGAAATAATTTGAAGCATCGAACTAACGGTAGAGAAAGTTTTCATCAACATTTACATAAAAGCCTTCATTATGACAGCGCAAATAGCGAAAGTTACTCCGTTCAATGCTCCCCCCAGCAAAGTGCCAACGAACTTTTACCAACTAATGCCGCCCAGCTCCCAACAACAAAGAAGCACCACCAGGCCCCCCCCACACACCTGCAGCGCAGGTGTCTTTGTTCGTCTGCAGCAAATTAAGCACGATTAGGTAGCAAATACAACAGAAACAACAACAAGAAGAGTGCTTTAAGAATGGGTTGTGCTTGAGCATTAGCATATCGTATGTCTCTATCTCTCTCTCTCTCTCTGCTGCTCTCTTACAGTGGCTGGCATCAATACGTCGCCCCAGCGCACAATCAATTTCAATAGTTAATAAGCTGCTGGGCACCACGCCGCGACTCTTTTCTTTGTTTTATGCGTCCAACATTGTCAGTAATTGAATCTCCTGTTGCGTGTGCCCAGCGGATTGCTCCTTTTCTAAACGTATGTATGTGTATGTGTGTGTATCTGTGTGTGTGTGTGTGTGTGTGTTTGCTTGCTGCATAAATTAATTGATTTACTAAGTGCTTGCTACGCTACAAAACCCAGAGCAGTTGGCAGCCCTGCGGCCAATTAGCATTTGCCTATTTTCAGCAGTCTGCCAGCACACAGTGCGTATGCGTAATTTACGACCTGAACAACTCTTGAGCTTCTGCACAAGTTTTTATGGCCAAAAGGGTCAATGTTTAATGGGCCACAAACCAAAAAATTTAGATGCACATAAATTCAAACAATTTCAACACATAAATTGTGCCATAAAACCAAACAAGAATACAATATATATATATATAGATATATACATATATATCCTGAAAAGAAACTCAGCTGCTTTTCAGGTGTTTTAAGTCGCCTCATAGAAATTCAATTTGTATGCATTGTCGCTGCTCAGCTTCGATTTATGTGACGCTTTTCCATTTCGCATTAAATCAACTTATTTTGCTGCAAAGGCGCTTTAAAAGGCAACCCCTCAACCCCAACACCCCCCTCCTCAGTGGTCATAATGTGAACAGCGCTCGAAGCTGAAACTTAATCCGCTTGGCCAGTAAATTCCTGCAACAGAAGCAGCAACGGTAGCAGCAGTTGGGTGGAGAGTCCTTGACTGGGGGTCACTGGTTGAGTGACTGCTTGTGCCAAAATTACAGCTAGACAGGACAGCACAAGAGACCACAACATTTTGTTGCATGAATGCAGCTGCAGCACAGGACGACAACTGTTATTAATGTTGAGGTTAAGCATCTGCATTCAGTGACTGTATGCTGTATCTGCTTTCAAATTTAATTAAGTTTAGCTACAGCACTTAATGAAGTGAACTGGTGTACAAGGGATTGTGGTATGCATGAAGGATTTGAGTGTGTATCAAGCAATATTTCAATACAGGTATTTTTTTAAACCCGAAACAACTCTTGAGTTTTGGATACGAATTCAGAACAGGTCTCGTTTTGAATCGTTTTAGTCTTTCATTTAAGTACATATATCTCAAACATTCTTTTACCAAAGCGCTTTCATTTATAAATTGTATATAACATTATGAAAATTATAATACCTACAGAAAACTAACTCCAAGAACAGTTCAAGTGCAGAAGCTCAATCTATTTCCACGAAAAGTCGAGCTATCGAATATTTGCATGACATTTATTTCCCAGAAATCCGCTCCTGTTACCAACATGTTTAGTATGCAATAAGCTTTGTTATTCAAACGTCAGAATGTCGAAACCAGCTAATCTCATCCACGGATTTAAAGAGTTTTCGCTTCACAGCAAATTATAACTTGTTGAGCAGTCCAAAACAGGAGAAAAGAAAAAAGGCTGTCCCAATTGTTGGACCGCCTAATGGCATGCCTCTGTAAACGTATACAAAACAATGTAATCTAATGCCCTTGGGGGTATGGAAACTGGTCGAAAGCATACTCCAGCTATGTCAGCTGCCATGTTGGCTGCCGAGCTCCCAAGTTGCCGAGTTGCCGAGCTCTTTCGAGTTGCCGTGTGCCTGTCAAGCGCTGCGTCCATTTGATGATGCATTGAACAGGCTTTGAGCTGGGGGAGTTTGGGTAGTTTGAGGGGGGGCTAACGTTCGGCTAATCCATCAACAGCAGTCTGGCTGAGTGCCGACAACAGCCTTCGCAAAACAATACCAATAAAATTCCCAGCGCATCTGCCCAGGGGCAGAGAAAGCAGAACCGCAACAACAGCAAACACTCAAATTCCCCCCCAGCTCCATTAGAATACATACTCGCAAAGCCACCAACAAAAAATCCATATTCAGGGCCTGGGATTGTATGGCCATAAAAGCGAATGTAAAACGCATACGCGAAATATGCTTTCTACCAACTCCACCTCCACCTCCACGTCCACGTCCACTTATCTGCTATGCATGCGCATCACCTGCAATCTGAGCTGGGGCCATCCAATGGGGCCTTATGAGCAACAAAATAAAAACAAATTAAAGTGATTCAGTTGAGAGAGGTCGACTGGTAGATACCCTTTAGAAAAGTCTTTTTCCACGTTGATATTCAAGTGTTTAAGCCGAAGGATAATCAGATAGAAGAACTTCCTCTGACTCTGCTGTTGATTCGGATCAAGAATATATTAATGCTTCCTTCTATCTGTTACATGTAGTATGTATACATATTATTTTACCCATTTTAATATAATAACCTGGTTATTATTCTACAAAACTTAAAATCTTAGGCAATAAACTTAAATCTACTTTTCAAATTTGATAGCTCTAGACTTAAAATTGTGTTTTATCGATTATTAAATGAAATATGAACCCTTTGACTGATGTGAACATATACTAGTTGATAGATTCGAAGTTTCAAGACCGTGACTTCATAAGGACATTGCACAAAACCAATATACTCACCATTCCCTAAAAAATCAGTATATAAGAGCCCACACCAATAACAAATTGTATTTGAGCATTTTTGTTTTTTATGCTCGAATAAAGTTCAATAAGATGACATCAAAGTGGAAAATGCTTGCACGATTTGACGCTGGGAGATAACAGTAACGGAAAACGTCAAGTAAATTAAAGTCTGCCTCGCAGGCAGGCCCTCTCCACTTTAACTCTCACTTCCACTTCCACTTTCACTAGAGTTTACAACAGCCTTCAAAAAAGAAATCGAAAACTGAGGCACAAAAATGTTTGCCCGATGCTGTAGCGATGTCAGGAGGTCAGGAGGTCAACAGAACTGGCAGCTGGCATTGATGGACAGCGACAGGGCGACCTTTAACACATGAGAAACCCAAGTCTGTAATCTCTCGGGAACAGGACTATCAGATTGCCAGATTATGCTCTAGATTAAATTACATTCGCCTTAAAAATAAAAATTTACACTTTGATTTGGGTACAGCATAGTATTCGATTAATTTTAGTAGATAACTTAACTTATCCCGGGTAGATGGTGAATAGATAGATATATAGATAGGTCGATAGATAGATATGCATATCTCTGCTTCATTTTGGGTTCAAAGAGTTACCAGAAACCCGTTATGTCTCAAGACTTTTCCACTTTTTGTAATTCCCCCAGAAATAAATAATTGTTGTTGTCTTTATATTTCAAAACATATCATTAAGTTGCTGTAATCTAAACTGTCTCATAAAGACTTATTGCCATACTTAACAGCTCGAATTAAATTCAGTCAATATACTTCTTAAATACTTACGTAAGCCACAGCAAAGAAAATGCTCATAAATTTGTTAAAGCTCCAGCAAATCCGCAAACAAATCTCAAATTACAAATGAACAAATTCTCGTATTGCATTTTGCTTCAAGCTAACTTTCTGCGTAGGTTTTTTGCAAAAACTTATTTAACTTTTGCTTCAAGTTGAATTCAAGCATTGAATAAATGAAATCATTCTTGAAATTATGAATATAAAACCCATTGAACTCAGCCACTTATTGTGCTGAGTGTATTTAGTTGACTGAATCACTGGAAAGGCATTTAAAGAATGCTTCAAATTGTTGTTGTTGTTATTGTTGTTGTTGTTGCTGTTGCTGTTGTTATTAGGGTCCGTTTGATTTGCATGCCAGAGAGTTGCCATTGATTGGCCGTGAGCATTTAGGCCTGTCCTTCATTTGACTTGGCTATTTGGCTCTTCGGTAACTTGGCTATCTGCTCTGTTTCTTCATATCTATATCCAAGTAATGGCATGTCACTTTTAATTTAGCCAACGATTTATATATTCCCAACGCCCAGTCCTGCCCCTCCCCACCTACCACCCTCCCGGGTCAGTTGGTTCTCCCATGTGGCGCCCGCCCCCAGTTCATTTCCAATAAAAACAAAAGCTGCCCTGGCAGCTGCCTGGCAGTGTTGAGGGGTTGGTTGTTGGCCACATTTAAGGCTGGGAGCAGGGTATTATACGGCGACATCTTCATTGTCCTTATCTGATTGTTCTTAAGCACAATTGTCCTCTTCTGATACATTTATTTAACAGTGAAACTTGTTCAGATATTAAAATTGCTTTTGACTGCTTTAAATCTAAATTCTTATTTACTTAAATAAAAAGTTTAGATATGAGTATTGTCTAGATATTCAAATCCCTATTATAAAAGTTTTAATACTTACATTTTAAGTTTCAAGATATTTATTTGTTTTGTTTTATTTTCAGTTATTAAGCAATTTTGAATAAAGAAACCAGAAATTAAACTTTCTGTTGCATATTTTAATCATGAATTCAAAAATTGGAACTATTGATTCCAGATAAGTTTTGCAAAATAGGAATTTTTGAATTTACAATTCGCAAATAAAATATGTAACCGCAGTGTTGTAATTAACGAGGTAGCACTGTACAATAATCTAAGTGTCCTTGGCATTGTTGACGCCCACGCTTTAAAGCCGCCGCTCTGAATGCCAACAATTAGCTGGCAGAACGAACTGGCATTTAATTGTTATTAATCGCCAGATAAACCAACAAAGAGAGAGAGAGTGAGATAGAGAGAACGAGTGAGTGAGAGCGAGTTAGAGCTAGAAATTAAGTAATATTTATGTTTGGCAACGCGATAGTCAGACGGAAATTCCAAGCAATTGACGCGCCGAGGACATCAAATCCCACGCACTCTTTTTTGCTCCTCCTTGTCCTGAACTGTTGTCCTGAACTGTTGTCCTCGGGCACAACCATTAATAAAACTGGATTTTCGCCACTAGAGGCACAGCACAATGCCAGCGGCAGCACTCAGCTGTGCTTCAAGTGCGTATCCGTGTCCATGTTACATGTTCATGTCCCCCCCCATGGCACCCATGTCCTTGTGCCAGCCTTCCACTCCAATTTATCTCATATGCTTTTGGCGGGGCTTTAAGAGCCTTTGTGTCTGTGATTTCAATTAAACGCGCAAAACTAAGTTATGAAGATAAATGCCACTCGTCAAATGGCAATCAATTAGTCAATGCTTTTCAATAGGTCATCCCACCACCTAGACAGTGCTCCCCCCCGTCGACACCTGCCTGCCCGTGTTGCCCTTGGAAATTACTCAATTACGATATTAAATTTAATGCGCAGGACAAGGACACAGACGACTTGCTTTTGATCGCACTAAAAGCTTTAATAACCGTAAATTGCTTTCACAAAATTTTGACAGCACAAGCGACTGTCCCCCCATCTCCCTCTCCCATTATCTATGTCCTCGGCAAGGACTCGACCTCACCTGCATGCCAACGCGGCACTTGTCGCCTGTCTCGACTTCAGACTTCGGTATTTCCATTTAGCTGCGGCGCGTGACCAAATATTTAAGGACACTCTCTCGACGTGCGCAAGGACTGCCAAGCACAAATTCAACTTCAGTTTAAGTGTAGAGTTATCGACCTGCATACCTGCTAAAAAAAAAAAAGCACACAAAAAAAAAGGAAACCAAAAATAAAAGTCTGTGAAAAATCCAATTAAAGTTCACTTTAACGCGTTTTTCGACTGAACCATTAACTAATGCTGAAATCGGCTTAAAAAATGTAATACTTGCACCCGGTGGTAAAAAGGGCGGCCTTGGGGCTAAGCCGCTTACCCGCTTTGTGCCGTGTGAAAAGCGTTGGAAAATCATCAAGCACCATTTTCAATATGCCGCTGCCCAAATTGACAGTAATTGAATTAACACAATAAGCAAATTAAATTCATCAGCGACTGTAACTCATTTAAATGTGAATGAAACTGCTAAATCACTTATTTGCGCCTTAATAAACTAAAATTAAAAAAAGAAAACTTATTTGCGCCAAATTGCACACAAAAGTTTTTCATTTTGTAAGCTAGCCGAAAAGTAAGCTACCAGTAAGCGTTCATGGGCTGCTTATTAATTATTTAAAGCATACTTTTGGGCTTGTGGACCCAAAAAATAAATTCTATCGATTTACTTAAAGCTTTAAGTGACTCATTGTGATCGCCGGCACCACGCAGCTTTCTCTCTGTTCAGTCGCCTTTTGCATTTCAACAGAGCAGGTTGCGTTTTCTTTGTTTGTTTCGGCTTGCAATTAATAAAAATAACAAATAGGTAAAGTCAATTTTGTTGTTGTTTTTTTGTTGTTTGTGTGCATGCAAAGAAATAATTAACATGAACCATTTATTTGTGACACAAACTAACGCCCCGCCCCCAAACTCCATCCACAACAGAATGGCCAGCAAACCAGTTCTCTATTATGCGCCACGCAGTCCGCCCTGCCGTGCCGTCCTCCTCACCGCCGCTGCCCTGGGACTCGAGCTGGATCTACGGTAAGTTTCCAAATGTGAAAAAAGCTTAACGAAGTTTGTATACCCTTTCATGTATTGATAAATATTACAGCAAGGCAGCAAATGTTTTTTTTTAGTATTAAGTGTAAAGTGTAATATTATGTGAGCTTTAAATAAAATGTCAAGCAGTCAAAATTAAATATTAAAATTGAAAAATTAATAAATAATGCTGAAAGCAGAATCTGCAGTTAACTATTGTTAGGCAAATGTAAATTTGTGTTTATGTAAATGTAAAATTACACTGACTAAAAATTTAAATGTTAAATTTATATAAATATATTATAATGTTAGCCAAATGAATTATAATAAAATTCATTTCAACAATGTGATTTCTGTTTGCATTCAACACATAAAGCCGAAACTAAGTTTAATGTTAAGTAAATTTAAATTTGTATTTAAAATGTTTACATATTCCACCAAATGAATGTGAAGCCAGTGAACTTTAAATGAATGTTATGTAAATTTGAATTTTGTTACTAACAACTGCAAACAGTTAGTCAGAAAAACTGGCAAACCGCTATCGCAATTTTTTTACATATTAAAATGTTAATCACTAAAAATTACAAACATTCCGCAGACTAATTAAAGTTAGCATGAAGCAAAAACTGCAGTAGTTGCATGCTAAACGATTGTTAAGTGATTAATTACTTAATTAGATAGATTATAAATATTAATTATATCAAATGTTACATTATAAGCTGTGTAGTTCAGCTGTAAGCAAGTCTGAAAACAAACCAAATGACTTAGTTAAACTACTTTTAGCTACCCTTGAAACCAACGAAAAACCAGTTGCATTTGCATTTAAGTCAACTCTTAGTCTCTCCCTTTCTCACTCTCCCACTCTCTCTCTCTTTCTAGCATTCTGAATCTTAAGGCTGGTGAACACAAGACGCCGGAGTTTCTCAAGCTTAATCCGCAGCACACAATTCCCGTGCTGGATGACAATGGAACCGTGGTCAGTGATTCGCATGTGATCTGCAGCTATCTGGCTGACAAGTATCCCAAGGACGGCGATGCACTGTATCCCAAGGATGCGGCAAAGCGTCGCCTGGTTGATGCACGTCTCTACTACGATTGCGGCCATCTGTTTCCCCGTGCGCGTTTCATTGTGGAGCCGATCATTTACTTTGGCTGCACAGAAATACCCGAGGATCGCATTGCATACATGCAGAAGGCATACGATGGACTGGAGCACTGCCTGGCCAACGCACCTTATCTGGCTGGCGACGAGCTGACCATTGCGGATCTGTGCAGTGTGGCAACGGTTTCAACATCAGCTGCCTTTGCGCCCATCGATGCGGAGCTGTATCCCAAGTTGACACAATGGCTGCAGCGATTGGAGGCGCTGCCCTACTACAAGGCCAACAATGCGGAGGGCCTCGAGATGATTGTTAGCCTGATCAAGGGTCTGCTGGCCGAGCGACAGCAGCAATAGAAACATGGCCTGAATGGCTGCTCAGACCAGCAGACATCAATCAATTTGCCCATAATACAATATGTTTGCTCTACAATGGCGCTGCTTGAGTTTCATTTGGACAGCAAAGAGGAAATGGTGGGTGGGTGGGGAAGCCATAACAGGCGTAAGTTTTGTGAAAAGGAAATATGATAGAAGACAGGAACAGTTATGCGCAGCTGTTGGCAAAACTTTTTATGGGCTTTGCTGCACAGACTGAAATATAAGCCAAACTTTTTAGCCAACTTCAAGTTGCGTTGCTATTGTTGTTGTTGTTGTTGCTGTTGTTGCTGCTTGTTAGTCATTGATTACAAGCTGTAACTGATCGCATTTGTAGTCGTTAAACGTGTTAACATTGTCCTGCAGGCACTTCAATTTTCCTGTCACCAGCAATCAAAAGCGACGCTGTGATGTGATTGATTTTGTCAGCGGGAGCAGCCAAATGTGATAAGCGACCAGCAAACAACAACAACAACTGGGACCCCAACTGGCTTGTGGATTTCGGGCAGGTTAAGTCATTGCTGATAAACTGATAATAATTATCACGTCTTCTTTCGAGAACAAGCAGGTTTTTCGAGCACAATAAAGTGGCAGGTGAAAGACCGGTTGTTATCATTTTTTGATACTACGATGTTTTTCTTTAAATTTAAACTACAATTTTCTGAATCTTTAGTGCTTTTTTATTATCAGTGAAATTAAAACAAAATAAACAAAAAATTTAGCACATATCAATGAATTGTTACATCTGTCAAACATAATTTGAGGCCATTCGGATAAAAACAAAAAGTTGCATGGGGCAGTTATTCGTTATTTTCCCTCACTAAGGTTTGAATTTACTACACTCTGGTTGGTAACCCTACAGTTTAGACTGGGCCATTGTTAACAAGTCAGCCAATCACCAATCACTTAATCAGCACAAACTATTTTATTTATACAACTAAGGTAAGATACCCAAATAATGATTGAGAGTACAACAAGTGTGCAATCTTGTAAAATACTTTTAAAAGTCAATCAAGGGCACTTGGTAGGTAACCCTCCCTCATCCAGACCGGCACTTGATCAAAAAGTGACAGCAACAGTGCTGCCCGAAAGTATGCACTGCATTTGCTGCTAGTCGCTTTCAAACTGTGACCACAAAACTTTTGCACTTTGCAGTTTATTGTGGGTCACGTTGGACACTTTGACAACTCTGCCAGCAAAAAGCAAGCAAGTAACAGTAACAACAACTGGAACAATAATAACAGTAAGTGCTAAAACAAACATGGCGCACTTCGCCTCGCATCGGATACAAAATGACAACAACAATTTAAGCTGTTGCACACATTGACATACACATACACACACACACACACACAAAGTGAGTGCAACAACAGCAACAATTTGACCTACACTGTCCACATTTGTTGCTATTTGCCGACAAATTAACTTGCCACACTCACGGCGAAATACGCAAACACTTTTGACGCATGGCGCAAAAGTTTTTTATGCCACAGCGGAAATTGTGGACCGACGTTCCCGAACCGAAACGAACCGAACCGGTCAGAAGTTTTTGGTCAAGTTTCTGTTTCATTTTTGGTCAGCAAACAGAAAATGCTATTAACTCGCCGGGCAGCGGAGCGCCGCTCGGCTGAACTCGTCCTTTGTGCGGGATTAAAATTTAATACTCTGCACGACGGAAAAAAAATGAAAAGAACAATACTATGCTAGCGTTAAGGCTGTATGAATATGTTGTTACCCTGCGGCTTAATTTGTTGAGAAGAGTGTAGTTTTATTTTCAAAATACAAAAAAGTTTATGATCATTTTAAAATATACTCAGGACAACGATACAGTTTGATTCGGTTTAGTATTGAAAAATAGGTCAACTAGAAAACAAACATTTTTTTCAAATTGGAAAATAAATTAAATTTGCATTCTTAAAATCAAAACCAGAAATCAGCAGAATATCTTATTTGTAACCTGCGCTAAAAAGTAGGCTATAGAAAACGCTGCAATGCTTGTGCATAATAATAAAAGATGTGTGTGTGTGTGTAATATATAACGGCTTAGTGCATACTCAGCTGAGCTAATCTTTAATATATACGAGTATAACATAGGGTATAGCGAGTAAAAAACGTAAACCAAAAATAAGAACTGAAAGAACAACAACGTTGCCTGTGGGTTAAATAAAGTCAACACTGTATGGCGGATGGGCAGGGGGTGGGGGAAGGTGATGGTGATGGGTAGAGGCAGAAAAGGACTTTTACGAGCTGGTTGCTGTAGCTACTCATGATTAATGATGCCGTTGTGGGCTCGCATTTCCGCTTCGTTTAAAGTTGAAATGTCGCTGGCCATCTGCTGTTTCTAAGTAGTTAGTTATTGTTATTTGTTGTTATTGCTGTTGTTGTTTTCTGTTGGGCTTATCATTGTTTGCCCTGTGGTTGCGGTTATTTAACATACAAATTAGCTTTGACAATGCAATATTTCAATTTAATCGAATCGAGCCAAAAACTGCTGAAATTTAAATGGAATATCAAAACTATATGCATAACAATTTGTGTAATAATGGACTCCAAACCAACGGCCCCTGGCAATAAACCATAATGATAAAATGTCAGACAATGGGCATTGAAATTTCAATGGCATAACGAGTTTTGTGATCACATTTCCAATTGGATTTTGATTTGATTCGCTTCGTTGAAAGCTGAATCTGGTTTCCAGACAGGCAGCTCAGCAATTATTTTGGCCTGGCCAAAAGTGGGTGAGGTATGGCTTACTGCAGGCATGATTCAGCTATTGAACTGCTGCACAGAGCTAGCAGGCAGACCTTATGTGGCCACGCCCACGCACTCAACAACCGAACCGCCCACCTTCTTGGTAACTGGGTTTTGAGTTTCGGCCATTAGACGTTAGGATTAGGATTGACACCTCAAAGGGTCAGACATAGCCCAACTGATTTGCAATTCTAGCTGAGATTGTTAAATAATGCAGGCTGCCTTTGAGGCGGGGTCAATCAGTTTGTCCTTAATGCCAATTGATGCCACTTAGTGCAACAGGCGCACTGCTAATCAGAGCACAATGCGTTTAGTTTACTTTGCTCGGGAGAGCGGCAGATGCAAAACCAGACAGACAGCTAGACTGACAGGACAAGGCTCGAGTGATTATGCAGCAGTGGGCAGGGGGCAGGGATGCAGGGAGGCAGGACAAACGGACATCGTTCGCTGTCATCTGGCAGCAGCCTGATAAGCGCAAAACTTTTCGCATTGTGCGAATTCAAATGAGGTCACTTGCATAGCTATCCTGTCAGCCAGTCAGCCAGTCAGACTGCCAGCCCGCTATCCTTCGACCCGTGTCTTGTCGACCTGCACACAGCTAACAAAATATACACACACACACACTCTCTCTCTCGTTTGGCCCCACTTTGCATCATATTCGATGCATGCTGATTGAGTGCCATGCAATTTGAATATTGTCAGAAGCAGCACAAGCAACAGCAACAACAACTACAACAACATTTGCATAATTGCTATGGATGCCAAAATTTGATCCGGAAATGCAAGCAAAACGAAAGTTTTAAATGCGCCATTATGTGATTAAATTTCTTTCTCCATTTTTGTGATTTATTCAATATTCACTCTATTATTAAATTCCATTTTCGAGAATTTCCTATTCTATTTATCAACCAGCTAAGAACTTGTCAGTGACAAGTTAAAGACTACACAATACTCTTTTCACAAAACTGTTGCCAAACAAAATTGACTAAAAGTAGTTTTAACAGAGTTATGGGTCATTTATAAGGAACTTTTCGTTGTTTGGGCACTTTACAAGTCAATTTTTTTGTCACTTTTGGCGTGATTTTTGACAGAAAAATGAAACACCTCAAAATCACTTTTCGAACAGTTTTTTATACTAATTGAGACACCCACAATCAATTAAACGTAAAATTTCAAGATTCTATTTTTTGAAAAATCAAAATTTGTAAGGGTCTCCCCTTATGCTTTTTTCGCCAAAAAAATTCAAAATTTTATTTTTTCAAAAATTCATAATTTTAAGATGTAGAATTAAACTAGATGCCAAATAATGATCAAAATGACCTCGGGATTGAGAATCGGTTCAGATTTGACAAAGTTGTGGCAGTTTGAAGTCTGGGAAGGTCATTTATAAGGAACTTTTCGTTGTACAAGTCAATTTTTTTGTCACTTTTGGCGTGATTTTTGACAGAAAAATGAAACACCTCAAAATCACTTTTCGAACAGTTTTTTATACTAATTGAGACACCCACAATCAATTAAACGTAAAATTTCAAAAATTTTTTTTTTGAAAAATCAAAATTGGTAAGGGTTCCCCCTTATGCTTTTTTCGCCAAAAAAATTCAAAATTTTATTTTTTCAAAAATTCATAATTTTAAGATGTAGAATTAAACTAGATGCCAAATAATGATCAAAATGGCCTCGGGATTGAGAATCGGTTCAGATTTGACAAAGTTGTGGCAGTTTGAAGTCTGGGAAGGTCATTTATAAGGAACTTTTCGTTGTACAAGTCAATTTTTTTGTCACTTTTGGCGTGATTTTTGACAGAAAAATGAAACACCTCAAAATCACTTTTCGAACAGTTTTTTATACTAATTGAGACACCCACAATCAATTAAACGTAAAATTTCAAGATTCTATTTTTTGAAAAATCAAAATTTGTAAGGGTCCCCCCTTATGCTTTTTTCGCCAAAAAAATCCTAAATTTTATTTTTTCAACAATTCATAATTTTAAGATGTAGAATTAAACTAGATGCCAAATAATGATCAAAATGGCCTCGGGATTGAGAATCGGTTCAGATTTGACAAAGTTGTGGCAGTTTGAAGTCTGGGAAGGTCATTTATAAGGAACTTTTCGTTGTACAAGTCAATTTTTTTGTCACTTTTGGCGTGATTTTTGACAGAAAAATGAAACACCTCAAAATCACTTTTCGAACAGTTTTTTATACTAATTGAGACACCCACAATCAATTAAACGTAAAATTTCAAGATTCTATTTTTTGAAAAATCAAAATTTGTAAGGGTCCCCCCTTATGCTTTTTTCGCCAAAAAAATCCTAAATTTTATTTTTTCAAAAATTCATAATTTTAAGATGTAGAATTAAACTAGATGCCAAATAATGATCAAAATGGCCTCGGGATTGAGAATCGGTTCAGATTTGACAAAGTTGTGGCAGTTTGAAGTCTGGGAAGGTCATTTATAAGGAACTTTTCGTTGTACAAGTCAATTTTTTTGTCACTTTTGGCGTGATTTTTGACAGAAAAATGAAACACCTGAAAATCACTTTTCGAACAGTTTTTTATACTAATTGAGACACCCACAATCAATTAAACGTAAAATTTCAAGATTCTATTTTTTGAAAAATCAAAATTTGTAAGGGTCCCCCCTTATGCTTTTTTCGCCAAAAAAATCCTAAATTTTATTTTTTCAAAAATTCATAATTTTAAGATGTAGAATTAAACTAGATGCCAAATACTGATCAAAATGGCCTCGGGATTGAGAATCGGTTCAGATTTGACAAAGTTGTGGCAGTTTGAAGTCTGGGAAGGTCATTTATAAGGAACTTTTCGTTGTACAAGTCAATTTTTTTGTCACTTTTGGCGTGATTTTTGACAGAAAAATGAAACACCTCAAAATCACTTTTCGAACAGTTTTTTATACTAATTGAGACACCCACAATCAATTAAACGTAAAATTTCAAGATTCTATTTTTTGAAAAATCAAAATTTGTAAGGGTCCCCCCTTATGCTTTTTTCGCCAAAAAAATCCTAAATTTTATTTTTTCAAAAATTCATAATTTTAAGATGTAGAATTAAACTAGATGCCAAATACTGATCAAAATGGCCTCGGGATTGAGAATCGGTTCAGATTTGACAAAGTTGTGGCAGTTTGAAGTCTGGGAAGGTCATTTATAAGGAACTTTTCGTTGTACAAGTCAATTTTTTTGTCACTTTTGGCGTGATTTTTGACAGAAAAATGAAACACCTCAAAATCACTTTTCGAACAGTTTTATATACTAATTGAGACACCCACAATCAATTAAACGTAAAATTTCATGGGAAGGTCATTAATAAGGAACTTTTCGTTGTTTGGGGACCCTAACGCTTTTTTCGCTATTAACAGCCGAGTCGATCTAGCCATGTCCATCTGTCTGTCCGTCTGTATGTCTGAACGCGCTGATCACAGAGAATACAAGAGCTAGAGACTTCATATTTAAAATATAAGTACTCAAATTGCCGGGTCAGATCAAGTTTATGTTTTTTTTCGATGTCTCGTCCCGGTTTCGATTCGAGACCAGTGTTTTTTTGGGCACAGTTTGAAATTCATATTAGCTACAAGCTTAATTTTTGTCATTTTAGTTTTCGTTTTGCCGGCTCAATACAAGCTCATCATTTTTATTAATATCTTTGCCCGTTCAAAAGTTATTGATAAATGTAGATTCCAGATTAGTGTTTTTTAGGTATAGCTTAAAAGTTATAAAAGGTAGAGGCACCAAATTTGGTATGTATATTCTCCTACAGCATAAAAAATTTAATAATATTTCACTCTCGAGTAGAGCACTCTTACTTGGTTTTAGGATATTTTTGACAGAAACACGTTTTAAGCTTTATTATATATTATATATAATCCCACAAAATAACTATGGCCAAACAGTCAGTTAATTAAAATCTTCTTATTAATATTCTTATATTATTATAATTTTATTCAAACGCATGTTATTCATTGCTTTAAGGAAAATCTCATTAAAATACGTACAAGAGCTGCTGCTGCTGCTACGTAGGCTTTTTCTCTTATATTCTTCATATGAATATGCATATTCAAGTATGCTGTATGAAGGCCATTGGCATGTGAATATTATGCGCAAATACGCATTATTTTCATAGCTTCGCATGTTTGTTTATTGAGTTCTCACACACACTCACACACCCACACAAACACACGCACAATAATTTCGGAAATTGCGCAAAATGTTCAATAAAACTGCAATATATGGCCATATTCTGTCACACACATACACACACAGGCACAACAAAGTTTTCCAATTAAGGCGCGCAACAAATGAATTATAACCAACAGCCTTATAACTCGGGCCTGAATCAGATACCGAATCCTGTGCCTGCCTTGAGTTTGCCCCGCATCCACTTAGCACCCAAACTCATTCAGCCATGTGCCCATCGTCTGCTCCGCTGATTACAAGCCCCAAAGGCGTTCAGCTCAGCTGTGGCCTAGTCCTAGTCCTAGTCCTAGGCCTCGTCCTGGGCCTCGTCCTAGGCCTTCTTCGTTTTGAGGCAAGCTAAGTAAGCAGCGGCGTTTTCACGCATTCGCCTCAATGCGCTTCGCCTGGCAGCCATTTTAAGCAATTAACTTTGTAGCCGAGGCGCCACAGGGCGGCATCGCATTGATTAGCAGTTTACATTTATGTGGCTGCCAAACACGTTGATTGCTTCATTTGAGCCAGGTTAACACTGCATTCTTGGGCCCAAAATGCAGTTTTGAGACCAGCTAAGCGCCTCAAACTATGCAATAAATCTGACAACCGCATAACTAGGCACGTCCTGTTTATGTGCGCGTGCGTGTGTGTGTGTGTCTGTGCGTGTATGTTAGGCACTATAGGACAAATTGACACATTTTCCAGCACAAAGCAATAGCTCAAAAATAAAGCAACATTGTGTCTTAAGTTTATATATAATATGTGATTAAAAACCAAACAGATCCAATTAAAAATAAATATTATTAAATATATTATTATTATTTACAAGCAATTCCTATTCATCAAAAAATTCGAACAAGAAAAAATTGAAATTCTCTTGTAGTGTAACATCCTGCCTGCACTTTATTCCTGTTTGTGTGGCCTGCCTGCATAAGTCTGCGCTGTTATCTCCTATCTCCCTTTTTCAGCCCCACTCCTCTACCTGTGTTACCCTTTTGCTATTGTTTGCCTAACACGAACGACAGCTGCATTTGCTGCTGTTGATGTCGCCAATGTTGTTGCCGTTGCTGCTGTTGCTGCTGTTGCTGCCGTTGCTGCTGCTTCTGGTTTCGCCACACAAAACACGTTTAATTGGGCGACTTATGCGTTGTCGCTGGGTCCACATGACGTATACGTGTTTTGCATAGGTGTCCGCCGCCAGTGGCTGTCTACGATTTTTGGCAGCTCTTGTAATTGGTTTTGCACAGACAGCCAGCCTGGCTGGCCAACAAGGAAGCCCCCCCCCTCCCCACAACAACAACAGCAACAACAAAAACAACAACAGCTGCGTTAATTAACTGCGTTATGGTGTGAGTGAAATTTTATTCAATGCCTGGCAGAGTATGTATTCTTTAGAAATTTTACGAGCTGAGCAACAAGAACTGGCAGGTGCTCTCAGACCCTTACACCCTTACACCCCTCCACTCCCGCCACTCATCCCCTCGGCTACTGAGTGTGCTTAATAAGTTAACGTCAGCTCTCAAATAAAGTCGTCAAAATAATTTAATTATCTTTTGATTTCATTTCAAAACATTTGTAATGCAAATCAACAGCAACAAAGGTAGCAACAGTACACTCAAAACAAAGAAGTAGATATACGAAATATAAATTAATTAAAAAAATAAATTAATTAATATATAAAAAAAATGAAAATTTCGCCAATAGAGATAGAAAACACTATTTAATTTTAAGCAAAAATATGCAAGATGGCTGCATCTTTCTGGCCTAATCCTCAGCAGCTTTAAGTTCACCTCAGGTGAGCTTAGCAGGCAAGTCGAACAAGGAGGAGCAGGACATTTCATTTCAGTTGGTTTTGCATTTTAAGTGCCCAAAATATGTGTGTGTTTGCTTTGTGGACAAAGGACATATGAGCAGATGCGCAGATGTGCAGGACAAGGGCGCCGCTCAACCGAAGCCAGGACACAGGTTAGGTTCTTTGTTGTAAGGATCTGAATCGCGTGAGTGCGTGTGTGTTTGTGGGTGTGTGTGTGTGTTAGTGAATTTGCGTGTCTGTAAAGTTATTAAAAGCATTCAAAACATTTCGCCCCACAATCGCCAGCTGGCTTGTGGGGCGTATGGGGCGTGTCATTTACATAACTACAACACGAAACGCTGCCTGCGTGTCCTGACATGAATACTCAGCACACCCCATCCACCCAGAAGACCAGCCACATAGGTGTTTGGGGAGTTAACCAAGCATCGTTTTATGACAAGCATACCGTAAATGTTCTACAAAATTACACAACCGCAACAAATTACCAATAAACAGCTGAAGCAGCAAATATGCCAGTTGTTTCATTACTGTTAGTCGTGCGTTGCTTGTTGTTCGCTATTCTTGGCCAACACTGATACGGAAGTATCCCCAAACAGAAGTTAGTCAAGCAAATCATAGCTCATTGTAATAGATGACTGAGCGAAATGTTGAGACAAATGATTATTTTATGCCTGCATAAGGGCTGTTATCTTGAGATTAAAGTTGTCATTAGTATGTGAGCAAAGAAATGTTAAACCCCCAAGCTTAGCTGTTATTTATTGTAAAAGCAATATTAAGGCATCCATTAGTATTTACACAGAAATAAATATTGCCTGCAGGCAACTTTAAGTGTTTTAATAATATAGAGAAGCAAACATTAAAATCGACTTTTTAAGTTCCTCAAACTCATCATTTATTAGTACAGGATTCAATATAAAATTATTTGTAATGCCTAAAATTGTGTTGAAAGGAAATAATTCAGTATAGCCTTTTTTAGAGTGAGAATTTGGAGATCGTATCGCATAAAAATCTGATTTTTAACAGCAGATTAGAATTATTACTTTAGATTCCAGATATTAGCCTCAAAAACTAAATAGCTCTGCCTAAAATAATATTTGTAACATAAAACTAATTTTAATTAAAATTAAGGTATCTGCCAGTCAAAAGGATTTTTAAACGTCGAAAAATAATTCATAAACAGAGTAACAAGTACTCAAATCCTTGTAAAGATTTACACAAGTCAAACGATATTTTTATTTAGCTACGAGATTTTAGAGCTCAGAAATGTGCGCCTTAAACCTATCAAATAAATAAGCACAACTTTGTGATACCCTTGTTAAAATGTTTATGGATACAGGGCGTAAAAATAGCCTGCACACGAGATAAAATAAAATTCCAAACCCGATTTCTGTGTCTGTTATTTCAGCGCGCAAATTAAAACAGCAACGAAATGTCCTTTTTTTGTTGTGTGGCAAACTTTTGCCATTTCAAGGTAGCTACATAAAATTGCATATTTATGGCAACATCAACAGGGGGCTGAGACGAGCCGGATTATTGGTGTCAGCCGGCCTGCCCTTGGGCAGGTGACCCCATCTGGCCCCATCCGCCGTATTTAACAGTTAGCGAGCAGTTTTCATTTGATTTCCATGTGTGGGCAAACAACTTCCATATTTATGTTACAACATAGTTCCAATAGTTGCCCCACAGTTGCACAGAAGCCATCAAAACATGTGCTATGTGCCGCGTCTCTGAAGTGGCAGTGTGGAGCGTGTGTGTGTGTGTGGGTATGTGTGTG
The DNA here is from genome assembly GCA_035045305.1 of Drosophila maculinotata. Lineage (NCBI taxonomy): Eukaryota > Metazoa > Arthropoda > Insecta > Diptera > Drosophilidae > Drosophila > Drosophila maculinotata. The sequence continues at coordinate 12,565,770 of JAWNPD010000387.1, forward strand.
TGTGGGTTGGGGCAACATCATATTGCCACAGCAATGTGTCAGCACAAAAACAACAAGCTTTTACATTGGACAACTTGTTGCCGAGTTCAACTCCTGCTGCTGCAGTTTGTTTTATGCTCCCAACCCCCAAAACCCCCATTTTATGCTGCGCACATGAATGTTATTTCATTTACGTAAGGGTTTTTTTTTGTTGTATGTATATATAACAGATGAATTGGTTTTGCGGTCTTTCAGTCAACTGCACTTGAAAATGCTCGAGTTTGACTTTTTTTTTTATTATTTCAGTGCCTTAGTTGTTTATATTTATTTTAGCATATTTATTTGATTTGAAATCTTTGAGTGCTGTCAAACCCACATAAAAGCAAAACACAAACAAACAAACACACACACACACACACACACAAATTCATTAAGTTGCCCAGTTTAGCAAACTAATTTCGTACATGTTCAAATGCAAATGTCTTTTGTGCGGTTTTGTTGGGTCCCTTAACCGTAGCTTGACTCCAACCACTGCCGATGAGGCAGAACCGCAAAACTGGAGCACAAAGCTGATGCCAAATTAGAGCGCACAAATGTGTCCCAAGTGCGTGCACTGAGAAAAGTAAACGCAAACAAAATTTAAAAATATATTTTTGATTTAAAAGTGTGAAAAGTCGGCAGAGTCCAAAAACTTCTAATAATAAAAACATAATTTCAATTAAATAAACTTCTGTAGTGAAATGACTCACAGATAACTTAAAATAAGATTGCATATTCTGAGATTAAAGAGTACGTTCCTGATAAAAGATTGTAGATCTTAATTTTAGGTTAAAACTAGTAATTTAACATTTCTTGAATAAAAGCACGAAATTATATTTATAAAATCCAATTTTTCTCTCTGTGTACGAGCTGTGAAGTAGCGGGTAAGGAACATGCTTGGTTGTTTCTTGTTTTGTCTGGGCATAAAAAAGCACATTTGTAATTTGTTGGGCAAAAATGAAGTCTGCTTTTTGAGTTTGAGTAGGAAAGGGGCGGTGATGGGGTGGGGGGGGGGGTGCTGGTAGTTGTGCAAGGGGAGGGAACTGGGTGGCCGCCTGCATGTAGCAAGTAGCTTTTAGCGGATTGTAAGCGATGCCCTTGTCCGCTGCCCGTTGCCTGCATAATTTATGCGAAATCGGCGTCGCAAACAACCTGCACGAAGACCACCCAGAAACCAACCCACTACCACCCAAGCCACCCACAAACAGCTGCCAGCGGCGTCAGCACGTAAAATGCTTTATCCGCGTTTCATTGTCACCCAAAAAAGAAAAAAAAAAAATAAGGAAAAAAGAAACGAGAGCAGGCAACAAATTTACAAATTTGGTGCGCAGCTACAAAATATTAACGCTCAGATTTCATACCTGCCACCAAAAGCTGAAGCTGAAGCAGATGAGGTAGCAGGACATCATGTCTGTAGCATCTTCGGGGCAGACGCAAAAAAAAAAAAACTTTGTCTTCAGTCAAATGACTCCACCCCGCTTTGGGTAGCTGTGCTTTGGGGGCTTATGGATAATCACCTTGAAAACAGCCGAGGCAGACTTGAAGAAGAGCAAACGTTGTTTTTATCGCAGTTTTGCTTTTTACTTTGCTGCCTGCGTCATGTGCTGCCTTTTTGTCTACACTTTGGCTCTCAGTGTTTATTTTTGCATAATTTTCTTTTATCCTTAGTCCAATGTATATTTCATTCTCTGCTTACCAGCCACGTTTCGTCCTGGCCAGCACTTACTCCTGGCTGTTGGTGTCGCATTTTGAAATTGTCGTCTCAACAAATTTGTTTACCTGGTTGCGTGTGCGTATACATAATGGTATATTATCAAGTCTTCTAAGGATAACGCAGTTTTACACACACACACACACAGAGAGAGAGCAAGGGAGATAGAGAGATAGTAAGTGAGATTTGAATTTGAGGTCCCATTTGATATCTTGCTCATTATATGAAAGTTGCGTGCATATAAAACAACGAAAACATTTCATTCAAAGTGGGTCCCCAAAAATTCAATGAGCCCATGTTAGCGCCTTAAATGTTTTTGGGCCACAACAAAAATAACGGGAGAAAAACAAATGAAACGGGAAACCGTTTGTACCAAATTGTATTATTGCCATAAAATGAAAAGAAAACGAAAACGAAAAGCGAATCTTTTTCGGTTTTCTTTATTTCTGGTTATTATGTATTTTCGTTTTGCCCACAGGCCGCCTAAATGTTTACTTTACTTTATTTCTTGTAGTCTGTTTGTTGTTCCTGCGTCCAGTGTACAAGGCAAATGAGTTTTTCCAGTTAAGTTAAAAACTAACTGGCTCCTGCTACTGCTACTGCTGCTGCTGCTGCTGCTCCCTTCCTTAATGTGTAAAGAAAATATCAAACGTAATGAGGGTCAAGCAATGTTTGGGCTTTGGTTTTGGTTTTTTTTCTCATTTTCTTTTTTTTTTTTGGCTTTCAAGCAAGCAGACCCTTTTAGTCCTGCTTGGCCAGCTGCGGCTGCTTGTTTGCGTTGCTACTGTAGAGGCGCACAGGCCGGAGGGCTCAAAAAGTGGCCACAAAAGAAAACATGGATTTTATGCACAACACTGCACATTTAACCTTTTTAAGTCAAAGTCTTTTTACGTTAGCAGTTGGCCAACGAGAAGATTTAATTATTTACTTGGCTTTTCCTGGGAGATAACCATTTAAATACAATATTTAACTATTACTTATAGAATATAATATGTTATTAGTTTTGCAACATTAAAACAAAAAGTACTTTACCAATTTATACATGTTTAAAAATGCCGCTCGATTGGTTTGTTTGTTATCGCAATAGTGCGATATGTTCGATTACCTACATAAGCGCAAATCGAGCAACATAAGCGCAAGATGCGCTACGTAACGTAAAGTTAACTTTGAGCAGTTTGTATACACTTGAAGTTGGCTGCACGCAGTTTTTTACTCACATTCCCGTTTGGAATTTTTCTCATTTTCAACTGCGGCCGCACTGAACCCGAAATAACAAACATAAACAATTTCTGGGAATTTATGTCGGTCATATTGTTTTAATTTTCAATATGTTTAAGTACACTCTGCCTTGTGGTGGATTCAGCACACTTACGAACATGACTGACGTTGAAATTACATTTGATCCACCTGTTTACGAGCAGCGCTATTGTGCCGCAATTCAAATACTGGAAGATGCGCGCTGGGTTCACGAAATCAAAAAAGTCACTGAATTTGGGTGCGTATTAACAACTTTGAGTTATTTTTCTAAACATACTCAATAACTTATCATTTATCTATGCAGATGCGCGGAGATGCGCCTATTCCAATTAATGCGACGCATCGAAACCATCGAAAACATTCTGCAGGTCTGTAATGCTTAAACTTAAAACGTAGTTTCCCCTTTTTCGTTACATTTAGGTATATTTAAAAAGCTGGTTATTTTGTTGTTGCATTTTAATAGATATTTTATTTTAATAGATATCACTGCATGCATTAATGTGTATCGGATATAGTTTAGTTATATATATCTGTATAGATGTACATATATCTGCATATGCGGTAAAATTTTATGTAGTTGAGGTTAGGGTATCCCCTCTTGAAATTGAAACAAAACAACGAGGATACGGGTTCTAGACCCAGTATAGTGTATGGTTGTTGTCAATATCTTAGCCAGTGCTTTTTATACCCTGAACCCATTCAAAATGGGAAAAAAGGGTACAATGTTTTTGTGCAAAAGTATGTAACAGGAATGCATCTCGGACCCCATAAAGTATATATATTGTTGATCACTATCAATAGTCGACTCGATACGCACTAAAAAAAAATTTGGTACGTAAAGCATACAGAAGAAAGTTCGAAATCAAAAATATCCTAGTCGGGCACTCTCAACTAAAGCACTCTTTTAGTTGTTTTGATATAAAATAATAAAAAATCATTTGTTATTAATGTTTAATGTGCATGTTTATTCCCTACACATTAAGCAATTAGGCTTGTCATTTTTTTTTCATCTTTACGATTGTAAATAATTGTCCAATAATTGCTCTGGATTTTCCCAAAACTTTCTTTCATACAAGCCAAATCGGCTAAGCCGCTGTAATCATGTGTCAATCGACTTTTATTTATATACAAATATATATAGATTACGTTGTCAATATTAGGAAATAAAGTAGTTGGTTTTTGTTGGGTAATCTTTAAAGACATATAGTTTCTATGTATTTTATTTATTTCCGCAGTTTATATCCTAACTTAGACTTTTATCATGATTTATGCAATAATAACCTTCATCTAGTTATATTAAATACTTGCTTTTTTTTTTTGTTTTTGAGGGGATTTTCTTTTGTGTAATATAATCGAATTGGTGCAACCTAAAGCGAGTACCTTAAAAAAACAATCAGTTAAAATCAAAAATGAAATTAAACAATAATTTGCTATCAAGGCCAATATATAACCTAACACTGCACCTTTATCTGTGCCAACACATCCTTCACATCCTTCACATCCATCACTTCTACATATATTTTCACTGTATGTACTGTAACAATTTCTGCTTAATATTGTAGCTTTAAACTTGATCAGAGTAAAAACGAAATGTGTAAAAGAAAAACAAACATTGGTGGATTTCGCTTCATAAGTGGTGCTTATGATCCAATGCTAAACGCCTTAAGGCATAACCAAAACAATTTGCCTGGCTTTTGATATTTCTTCTCACTTTGCTCTTAGCAATATTTAAATTTCTAAAAAATACTTGAAAACGTAGCATACTCTGTTATCGTTTCTATAATTAGAAGTTTATGCAGTTTTGTCTGCTTCTTTTTTTTTGCCAATTTCCAACACTGCCTGCCATCTCTCCAAATGTTTTGTTTTTTTTTGTAGCTATTATAGTATGATATCTAACTATCGTATCACTTTCGACAATGCTTGGACGAGTTGACGTTACGCCCTTTGCCGTAGCTGTTCTCATCGTCATATTGCCACACGCCGTACACATTTTGCATGTTTGCGGCATAGTTGTTCTCCACATCCTGCTGATGCTGCTCGCCACGTATGTGTGATTCAGTCTTATATAGACAACGACGCGTTCGCCGCTGCTTGGGTTGATCCACCACGGGCCGACGGGACTTTAGCTTGCTGGGATGCTCCACTTCACCGGTGGCAGATGCCATTGGCGCGTTCTCCTTGCGCGTGGCACAGCCACGTTTATTACCCACAACTGCTCTCAGCGGCGTGGCAATTGGACTGTGATTTTGACTGTGACCATTGATGTTACGCGATTTGCCACCTAGCTTTACGGTCTTCTTACGCATGCCTTTACTCTTGGACAACGGTGTCGGCGGTTGCCGTTGCTTGCTGCTGTTGCGCGGCCTTCCCCGACCCCGTCTCACAACCTCCGACTGCGTTGTGCATTCGCTTTCATCGCTCTATTGCCGAAGAGAGTCAAAAGTTAGCTAAATGCGATTCTAATTTCAAGCGATAACAGTATTCGCACTGTATTCTACTCACCTTGTCGTCTTCACTTGCTGTCTCTGCTTTATCTTCTTGTTCTTCCTCCTGCTCCTCCTCTTGCTCTTCCTCCTGCTCTTCCTCTTGCTCTTCCTCTTGCTCTTCCTCTTGCTCTTCCTCCAGCTCATCCTCCTCCTCGTAATCCTCATCATTTTCATTAACTGACCCTGTTGCCTCGTGCGCATTTGCTTCTTCCATCGCCTCTTCGTTGTTGTGTTCCTGCACGCTCAGCCCCTTGTCCCGTCTGCTTTGCTCCACCGCCAATATCGCATAGGTGGGTCGGCCCTCGTAGCGCCTGGGCAGACGTGACTGTAGCGGGCATAAGATTTCCTCACGCTCAAACTCTTTCACGGCACGTTCACGCGCTATTTGATCGGGATCCTGGGAGAGAACCTCCGCCCAGGAGAATATCTTCTTTTTGGTATTCTTCTTGTTGGACTTGGAACGCAGATTTTTAGGCGATACACGATTTGTTAGCAAGTGCTCCTGGAATGGCGTGTTGAGCGCCGCATTGCGCATCACATTGCACGCAATTTTGTTGTTCAGTTCGAATATATCGCACTTGGCGTGGCCATCGATCTCATCCTTGATGGAGACGCGTGTGCGCAAGATTTCATCGCTACTTAACTGCATCTGGCTGCAGTCGTAGCCGAGGCGGCGATATTCACGCTTAAATATATTCCGATAGCGTTCATAATTGGGTCGCTCCTGGTAGGCGAGCAGTCCAATCTGCTGCAGAAATTCGCCCAAGTATTTAGGAACCTGTTTGCCATAGAACTGTCGCAGCATTTCGCACACATCGGTCATGAAGAGCTCCTTGGCGCGATGCACCTTCTCCTGCTGCTGTTGCTGCGCCACATCCTTCCACGGTAGATAACCCTCCGACCAGTACAGCAAATTGTAGCCCAAGCACTCCAAATCACTGCGACGCGAATGTGCACCCAAATGAGCATCGCGTGAGGTGAACTCCAAGGTGCCGTCATGTGCCCTTCGCTGATCCATGATAAACGGCCGATGTGCGCCGCGATCCTGATACTTGGAGGCCAGGCCAAAGTCAATCAGGAATACGTGCTCCTCTTCCACCGGCACAAGCTGGTACTGCGTCACCGTGCGCTTACTCCTCACAGCTTCGTTGCGTCCAGTGTCGTTCAACTCACCTTTTAGCTGCTGCTTCTGTTCCTCACGCCGGATGGCACGGGTGGTTTTTGTTTTGCATGCAGGAGTTCGCGAGTTACGCTTAGAAGCAGCACTGCCTGATGCACGACGTGCCGAAGGTGGCAGAAACTCTTCGTACTCATTGTCCGAGCTGACCGGCGACTCTTCGCTGTTGGCATTGGGTTTCATCGGATAACCATCCTCATTGAAAAACTCCGAGTAGCTGACGCGCTTGGCCGGGCGCAGATAATGTGACTTGACCATCTCCTCGTAAATGGAGTTACCGTTGCGCGTATCATTACGGCGACACGAGCGCATCGGATTCGAGCCGCTAAACTCAATTGGAATGATTCGCGCGCGTCCCTTCCTTTTGTTCACTGGCGTTTGGTACATGTCCAGACTATTGCTATTGTTGCTATTTGTTGTAGCACCATCATCAAAGTCCTCATCCTCATCCTCCGCGTCGTTGTCCTTTTTAATGGCTGTAATGCCTTTTAGCGCAAACTTATCGTTTTTTATGAAATAGTCATCGTCGTTGGTCTCCTGCTCGGAACTGTTGCCGCTGTCTGTCGTCTGCTGTTTCTCTTCGTAGTGCTCCTCAACGTAGCTCTTGCTGCTCCCCTGCACAGCCTGCCGCTTGAGATACGTGCACTTGGATATCATCAGATTCTGCGCCTTAATATCATTGTGACAATAGCCCTTGTCGTGCAGATTCTCCAGCACATTAATGATGTTTATGGCTAGCACCAGCAGCGATTTTTGTGCCACACGCGTTTTCTTAGTCAGCGAATGCAGATCCCGATCAAAGCGCGGCAGCACCAGAAACCGATAGCGTCCATCTCCAAAGTAGTGAGTGCCCGAGGCAATGTAACCCGGAATACCAGAGGGTGGCCCATGGCTAATCCTTGGTGGCAATTTCTCAATGCTCTGGTTACTAGGCTGCTCCTTGCCACTTGTGATTTCTGCAAGACATAATTAAAATAATAAAACAGTTAAGAGATAATATATAAATAATAATTTAAATATTTGTAAATTATTGGACAACTATAATTTGCAAGCGACCACTGTATTCACTGTGTCCACTTACCCTGTGTCCGATTGGTATTGATGAGACAATGGATTTCCACAAAGAGCGGTCCATTCGAGTGTGGTTCTATTTTGACCACATATTTGCCGGTCTCCGAGGAAACCGGACAGAGGGTGTCATCCGAGGCGAGAAATATCTCGCCAAAGTTACCCTTGCCTAAAGAGAATTTTATAAATAAGTTAAGTAAACATGGAAAAAACTGAAAATTTAGTTAGTTGACACCTTACCTATGGGTCGTCCCAGTCGCCATGCCTTCGACTGCACATCCCTCAATATGGTGCCATTGACCACCGAGGGGCGCAGTGTGTAAACAGGACGCGGTGATTCATTTGCATTGGAGTTATTGTGATCGCTGCTGTAACATGCGCTGGCAAATGTGGCCAAGGATAGCAAGGATGCACGTGAATTGACAGGACAATGGGCACGTGGCGTTGGCTGTTGCTGTGCCTGTGGTGTTTGCATTGGCGCTACATTTGCCGACTGGCCGGATGAGGAGGAGTCCTCATCATCGTTTTCGTGCCAATCAGAGTTGTTGTTCTCATTGGAGCCATCACTGAGGCGCTGACGTTTCTCCACCCGGGAGACTTTTACTGCTGCACGCTTGCGTTTCCGTGCGCTGCGATCTGACTTGATTGTGATCTGATGTGCTTTAGTTTCTAATTGCTGGCGTTCCGATGCAATGCGTTTGCCCATTTTGAAACAGGCGGCAGTTGTTTCAACTTCCAGATTCCAAGTAGTCGGTGGACAATTGACAGCAGTTGTCAGTCTCAATTTAACGCAAAGCGCATACAGGAACGTTGAGTTTGAAATGTGTGTTTTGTTTTTGTATGTATTCTGTTTTGTGTCGTTATCACGCTTTCCTTTCGCTTGACATTCGTGCTGGCTGTGGCAAGAAGAAGAAGAGTTAAGCTGATGAGTATATTTTCAGCTATGATTCAGTTATAAATACATGATCATTGAATATGCATATTTATTATGCTGCTGATTAAATTTGATTGTTCTTTTTTTCTTCTCTAATTTTTTGCTTGGCCACCACTAATTCAGGTTTCACGCTCTTTTGTTTTGAATTTCGTTGTTGCGCCGGCACAATGTGAATGGAACGCTGTCGGCTAAAGCGGAATGGCAAAATGATGGGCACGGGGCAGACATACATACATACACGCACAGACACGTACACACATACTAACAAGCGCTTGCACTTGTATTGGTCACAATTATGCACACACAACAAAACAAATAAATTTAACAAATCTCTGATAATTCCCCCGAACAATTAATCACTACCACTAGCATTGCTAAATGTAGATATATTAATGCGAATTTTGCAGTCATAATTCAACGAAAATACACGGAACGGACGGACATAAACGGAGAGATGGTGATGGAGAGAGGAGGGGGAAGTGGCTTGCTGAACACTAGAAGAATATTGATTTAAATGCACCGCCGGCGATTGCACAATTTTAAGTAAATTTATTTGTATGCGCTGCTTGGTTTAAAAATATATTTAATAGCCATTTCGGGTTTTTCTTATTTTAATTGCAGTTTTCCCATTTTTTTGTATGTATTTTTCTTTCACGTATTACAAGTTTTTCTTCTTCTTTTTTTAACGTTTGCCTTTTTTGCCCAGAAAAATGTTCACAGTGCCCTTGCTTTTATGCTTACACAGTCGCATTTGTGAGTCTTTAGCCACACATTTTCACTTGGTTTTGCAATTGAATGTATTTATATTAAATACTCAATTGATTTTCACAACAAATTACATATTTTTCGTGCACTGCTTCGGAACACTCACATACACACGCACTCAAAGTGACAAGCCAATGTTTCGTTTGCCGTCTTGTTTCGCCATTTTGTTTCGTTTCATATTGTGTGTGTGCAGAGCTGCCAGACTGTAAACCTGCACACATGTGTTGTGAAACGGGCTGGCATGAAATTATCAGTTACATTTAAATTTGTATTTAACAGGTTCCACAAGTAACGATTGTTTTCAAATAAAAAATTATTGGGTAGCAGATCAGCTGCAAATAAATGAAATATATTAACATGTTTGGTTTTTTATTTAGTTTAGAAATATGTAATGAACACCAATTTTTGTTTTTATTTGAAATATGAACCGTTACGGTCCCTGGTATTTAATTTTTCAACGTATTCATTTATAGGTGGACATTGATGACACTACCCTAAATATTTGTTTAAATCGTATCGATCCATTGCTGTCTGATTTTATTAGACAACGTAAAGGTCCGTTGCACGTTGAGGTTTTGCTGGGCAGCGTTGCGGATTCAGCTGAAATATTAAGGGATACAGATGTGGTAGTTGCTTTGGAACTGTAAGAAATCTAATTTAAATACTATCAATAATATCTGTGTAATTTTGTGTATTTTTGCAGCATAGAGCACGTCTACGATGACGTTCTGGCTAAAATACCATCAAATGTTTTTGGTTTTATGCAGCCTAAAATTGTGCTATTAAGTACACCAAATTCGGACTATAATGTTCTATTCACACGCTTTAGACCGTTGCTGTCTAACGGTTTCCGGCACCATGATCACAAGTTTGAATGGACAAGAGAAGAGTTCAAAAACTGGTGCTTGGGCATCACTGAAAAGTATCCCAATTATATGTTCTCCTTACTGGGAGTGGGTGAGCCGCCCCCAGGTCACGAATCTGTGGGTTATGTATCGCAAATAGCGTTGTTTGTGAGGAAAGATATGCTGGACATGCCATTGGTGGAGCCACTAAAACTGATGCCTCTCCCAGAGGATGCAGTTCCTTACAAAAGCTTACATGCTGTTGATTTTCCCTTCTACAAGGATACGCGCACGCTGGAGGAGAAGATTTGGATGGAAGTGGAGTTCGAATTGCAGCGCTGCAGTCGAAACGATGATTGCTATGACTATGAGAAGTGTGTCTACAAAATGCCCATAGTTGACCTTTTAAGGATTCTCGAATATAAGGGCGCCACGCGTGAAATGTTGGATCAACTTTTGGTGCAGCACGAAAAACAGGTTGAAAACGATTGCATACTGATCGAGGGAGATGACGATTGCTACAGCAGCCAAAATAGTCAAGATGCAGAGGATCAAATCTCCAATGAATGGATCAAATCCGACACTGACGAAGAAAACTGGGATACATAAATAATAGTAACAGTTCACACATATGTATCAATTCAATTGCTATAGCACAACATAAATCTAACAAGTGAACTGATTGTTTTATCTCTGGGGGGAGGTTGGTGGGTTTTTCCAGCGGCTACTTTTCATCATCCACCCAAATGACCATCAGCCAAGGGCGAAGCATTTGCGAAAACAAGCATCCAACAATTGGCGAATTCTAGCAACATTTTTTGGGGTGGCCGACAAGATGACGAGACGCCCGCATCCGTCTAGCTGGCAGCCTTACGGAAATTGCCATTGTTTGCCCAAAGGGGGTGGCAATCACAGTGTAGCGGCAGACTTGGCGCAAACGCAGCACAACACAATTTGCCAAAGCATTAATGTCCTGTCAGTGTCTCGAGAGAGAGTATGTGTGCTCCGGTTTTGCGGTCGCCGGGGCCAAAGGCAAAGTTAATGGAGTCGGCGTCAGTCAGTTGCAAGTGAATCGTGCACCCGACAGGCAACACAAATTGCCATAGCAGCTGAACTGGCGTGACAACAATATTCATAAACATTCACATTCACATTCATTCACATGCCAGTCAATCCTTAGTAGTAGCATATACTAGATATACTATTACAATATTGTTACTTACTACCTTGAATTGTGTGTCACATGTAAATCGAAATTTAACTCAATTTTTATTACATTAGTTTTCGTCCTCTGGTTTGTGTGCATGTGTGTGTGTGTGTGTGCGGTTATCGCGTGTCCTTAGAGTAAGCAAATAGGTAACGGAGCTGCAGGTTCAGTTCTTCAACGATAGCTTGGTGGTAGCTTGGTGGTAACTTGGCAAGGCAAGGCTTGGCTCAGCGCAGACATGGGCGATGAGGAAGGTGCCAAGGAGGGGGACAAGAAAATCGTACACACCTATCCGCTAGTCAAGGTTGGTTTGAAGAAACTGCGCTTATTTTGAAGTATGCCACAAATGCTCTATTCAAATATACTCTATACTTAAAAACAGCACTCGGACATGAAGGAAGAAATGCGTCTCGAAGTCATCGAATTGAGCGTTAGTGTTTGCGAGAAATACTCTTCAAATTATGAGGTAAGTGTTTCACCCGGAAATATTCACTGGCTGCTGCAAAACTTCTTATTCGCTTATAATTTGTATTTCTATAACTCATTTTTCTCTATATATAAAAGGTAAACTACTTGAATAGGCTTTATTTTCAATTTAATGTTCCATAAGCCAATTTTATGGGATTTTTGAAAGTTCTTTTTTCGCAAATGTTTCGATCGAATGCATTGAATATCACAACTATAATTGCTGAACTATTTTAATTTGTGAAAGTTCTGAATTCCGATTGATCCCTGTAGTCTCCAGCTCAAACTTTTTCTTGCCTAAACTAAAGTACAATTTTTAATTTAATATTTTGATTGCTATCACTTTAAGAAATGATTAATATAATAATTATGTCAATTTAGTGAGTCTGATTAATAAATTTTGGTAGATATATATACAGTATTATATTATATCTTAAATTATTACTACATTTGTATTATATCTTAAACCTTCCACAGCTAGCTGCCAAAATGATCAAGGACAGCATGGACAAAAAGTTTGGCGTCTATTGGCACGTTGTTGTTGGCGAAGGCTTCGGCTTTGAGGTGTCCTATGAGACTGAGAATATACTCTATCTATTCTTTGCCGGCAACTTGGCCGTTGTGCTGTGGAAATGCTCCTAAACGCCAGCTAATCAGCAAGAAACCAACAGACGTACCTAGAAACCACAACCAAAACCAAAAAAAAAAGAGAAAATATGAAATTTTTGTATAACTTATACAACATATATATATGTATATATAAATAGCATATAGTTAATGTTATGTATTAAGTTGCGCCATGTGAAGGAGGAAAAAGGGAGCTCAAGTAAAACGCTGAAATGCAAATGAAGCCAGGAGTCGTGTCCTTTTGCCATGGCAACTGCTCAACTGCCGTTGAGCCCAAAAAATGTTGGAAATGTGAACAAATTATTTGAAGGCTTCATTATTGTTTGTTTTTTTTATTGTATTTGGACACTCACACACAGGCTTATAAAAATTGTTTGTATGCACTTAGAATAAGTTTTTGTAGAAATTGTACAATTGTTGTAAATGAGGCATAGACATCCTCACGATCTAGGCATAAACATCCTCACGATCAGCGCCGGCGCCATCGCCGCCATCCTCGAGATTCGAGAAGAGCAGGAAATGCGATGTGCGATGCAGTTCGTGATAGAATTCCTTCGGATTGGCCAATTGCAGTTCGTATTTCATGTTCGGATCGTGACGCACACCCATGAAATTATAATTCCAGCTACTCTGCCCTGGGACCATAAAGAAGCCAAGGAACTTATTGGATAACAGCATTTGAACGCGCTCATAATGCGACGGCAGATAGCCTTTAGGATTGTTGCCCTTATCGGTGTTCTTGGAGCCCCATTCGAAGCCAGATGGCGTCAGTTTGTAGGCAGTCAGAGAACAGGAGCCGGGCGTAAACGAGCAAGTGATGACAATTGTCTTTTCGCCATCCCAATTGGAGTTCTCCTGCATGATCTTGGCATGCGTGGTAATGTCCTGCGGCGACAGCTGCGGCAGCTCATTCGGTTGCGTGTGTATCCAGCCCAGTGGCTCCATATCCTTGAGATATTGATGCGTAGGCAGTGCATTGGGCAAATTGATCGTCTGATGCGTGCCCCACTGTGGCGGCATCACAATGCAACGGATCTCCTTCACCTGAGGATTATCCGGCGGACTGACGCCGTATAAATAGCCCGCAATCTGGGCGCGCAGATCTGATATGGTGACAAACTTCTTCAGTATATTCTTGGGCAGAATGTAGGTGTAGCCAGTCTCCTTGATGTCATCCGAGCTCACATAAATGTGATTCGTGCGCAAATGCAAATTCGTGGCGGAAATCGCACGAACGCGCCACTCCGTCTTGGAGCTGAAGGTTTGTGTCTCGTAGTTGGACGTTGTTGAGGTGATAATCTCATCGCCGTGTTTGTTCGTGGTGCGCGTTGTTGTTGCCGTCAGTTGATTCTGCTCCTTGGTCTGCTTTTCGATCTCGGCGATTTGTTGACGCTGAGCGGATGGAGCGCTAATCTCCATGCCGAGTATAATGTCCCGGATCTCGGACTGTGTCAGCGAGGCAACATTCACATTGTTCTTTTTGCCGTAGTCGGCCAGAATAAGATCCTTCAGCTGCACCTCCACCTTGATCCATTCCTCGTCCGTTAACGTGGGCCAAATGTGATGAGCCTCCGTTATGGTAGTCTTATCCGGTTTAAGTATAATCTTGGTACGCTCCGTGTTGACATGCAGGGCACGGAGTATTAGAATGAGACGACTGAAGGCTGTGTAGGACGATATTGTCTTTAGCCAGTCATCGTAGAGATTGAACAGCACCATTTGTGGCTCGGTGGCCTTTAGAATAAGATCACCAAACTTCTCCACTTTCAGGCAGGCCTGGAAGGGTAGCTGCAACTCCGAACCCTTGATGACAATATTGGGAAAGTCGAGTAAATGCACCTCAAGTGGATCCAACATGCCCTTGCGTGTGACAATGATCTGTTTAGGCTGTTCTTCAACGGGCAGTGAGCGAATAAGAGCAGCCACCTCCTCAGCCGTCTTCCACTTGGCCAACTGGCCCAAACGCTTCTGGCCCGCCCACACGGAGGTGTGAATAATCTTGAGGAAGAGCTGTCCAGTGCGTGGATTGAATATGAAGATGGCGCCGTTAATCGGTTTCGTTGTCAAATTGCCTTCAAAGGTCTTGTGAATGGTCACACGGTACACATTCGTATCGTCCACAAACCAAATGATTTGATTCGAAAACAGTTCACCATAATTCTGAGAACTCAGATACGGTTCCGTTGGCTCCGAAGAGTACAGCTGCAGTGCCTTGCGTATGCGCTCGCGTAGCACATAAAGCGCTGGATTCGCCTTCATGATCTTGGCCATGGCCTGTTGGATGAGCGTTTTGCAGCCGGGGAACCAATTGCCATAAGCCGAGTGCAGATTGTAGGCCAAATCGATGGCGATTAGCACGCCGGTTGGCGATGGATAAATGGACATGTTATCCGTGGTATAATCCAAAAACTTGGCTCTCGCATAACGTTCCACATCGTGGGAATCGTAATCGCCCCAACGCAGCTGTATATCCAGCCAATACTTTTGTGTCGTCGTATTGTCCATGGTGTCCTTGGTGTCGGCCAGCAGCGATGGACGCGACACGTTCCACTTGTAGGCGGGGAAGAGCAGTATGTCCGCACAGGACGAATTCATTTTGTATGACTTGCGGGGATGTATCGTCTCCTTTTGCACTGTCTCAATCTCCAGGGCGTCCAGTTCCTGATCAAACACCTGACACAAATCCATCACAATGGACTCGTGTATCTTTTGCCACAAATGAGCACGAAAGATTTGAATCAACGAGATTTTCAGCGTGGGAATCTTGCCGTGCATGAAAATACCAGTCAGATCCAATTGCACCTGGAAACCGACGTAAACGTTTGCGCGATTAATGGTTGGTGACCACCAGAGCGTAAAGCGACGATTAGGTATCTGATTGAGACCGGAACGCTGGGCATTTGTCAGCTTCTTGTACTTCATGGACTCCTCAAAGCCGGACGCCTTCTCCCAGAACAAACCCTCCCACGTGGGGAAATATGTGCCCTTAAAGAGTGTATGCTCTAATATGCCCTCAACGCCGCCCAGCGCTTGTATCATATCCGTACGATAGTTGTTCAGATTCCAGAGTTTGCCATCGTGCCGCTGATGCGTCCACCAGAAGGGATTCTGCTTGAGCACCTGATACTGCTTGAACTCTGTGCGTATACGCCAGCCCTTGTCATAGGCCAGCGTGTGCCGATCCTTCTGGAAGAGCGTATTGATGCGGGGTATACCACGGTCCCAGCTGTCCTCCAGATCTTCCAGGGTAAGGCGTCGATTCTGTGCATTTGCTTCCTGACGCTTCAGCGCATACTCGGCCCAAACACGCTGCGAGTCTATAAACTCACTTTCCCAGGGCTGTATATAGCGATACAGATTTGGTATAAGCTGGTCCTCGTCATGCGACATGCCTGAAATACAAGGGAAAATTACTTATTAAATTGAAAAGAGAACATTTGTTGATTGAACTTACCGGAGCGGAAATGCGTAATGCCCACATCGGTTTGTTTGGACCAGCGCAGATCAGATTGTGGAATCAGCACATGACCCATGCTCAACATGCCCAAACCGCCCAGCTCTTTGGGTGTGTAGAACACAACAGGCGGGAAACGCGAAGGCATTTTGGAGTTCAGGCCAATCTTGATACGGGTCTGTATTTTATTTTCACACTTGACCAGCAGATCCAGCAGCTCCTGTGTGTTGACCACAGCCTCACGGAAGTAGGTCATCAGGCCAATGAGCGCAGTGTTCCACTTGTTGACAATCTAAAAAATAGTCAAATATGAAACCACCTGTATATTTTATTATTTAAAATCGAATTTACCTTAGTGAATGTGGTGGAACCGGAGGCCATTAAAATCTGTCGCACACGATTGTGGAAACGTCCCAGCGACTCATCATCCACACGCAGGAAGCACTGAGCCGTGCGCTCCTTGGTGATTTCATTCTGCAAATTCCAGACGCCATCGCGATGTGTGAACTCTTCATTTTGGGTGCGACACTGAAAATAGATACAAAATAAAGAAATTACTATTTGAACTTAGTGAATAGTTTGGATTTAAAGGAACCTTTGGCAATATGCGACACTCGAAGCCGCTCATGTTGAACAGCAGGTTGGGATTGTCCTTGGAATAGACCGAGACGAATGTGCTCTCCCAGCCAATGGTGGTCACCGAGCGAGGCAGACGATTCTTAATATCCCAGAAGACAGCGCGACCACTACAAGCGAAATGAATCATAAGACAAACGAAAGATGGTAACGGCTTGGGATGGTAAACCTACAGATTAACGTCGTGCTTCATCAGACGCATGCGAGCATCGCGTGGCCAGCACTTCTTGTTGTTATATCCCACAATGTTCTCATTGTTGGGATCCGGATGCTCGGTGAGGTAACGTTGGATCAAATCACGCGCTTCTTCAGCCGAAAATCTAAAGAACAAATGAATGCGATCGACATAACGACAGTAAAGACGTATGGGATGCGCTGTTTCTGTGCCGGCGTCCTGGAATGTAAGGAAATCATTCGGCATTTGCGGTGGCCCAGCCATTTCACTGGAACGATGCAGGCCCAGCACCAACAGATCCAACACAAGTCCATAGTACTGTGTTATAAACGAAGAGAACTGCAGGCCGCGTATGATGCCATAACTGTTAGTATGATTCATGTCCTTGTAGTTGATGACCACGTTATTCTTGGCCGTCATGTAATCGGCAATGTTGTGATCGACAATCAGACGCAGCAGACGATTGAGCAAGGTCAAATCAATCTTCTCGTAGAGCTTCTCAAAGCGCGACTCGAGCAGGACATTGCATTCGCCCTCACCCACGTCCCAGACATCCTGCAGATTGTTAATGCCTGCAGAAGTAGAGGTTATTTAGCTGAGGTATACATTTGAAATTCTTATAATTAATAGTTAACACTTGTATCTTTATTTTGCTGCTTAAATGCGACACGTTCGGCGTGAGGTTTGCAACAAGGGGATGGAATCCAAGCTCATCACTTTGCCACAAATCACACGCCCAAAATGCACACGTATTTCACTTCCTTTACTTCATGTTAGTAAAACCCAACGCATTGCTACCTTGACACCACTTGTAGGCCAGTAGCGGCGGTGGTTCCGTATCGCTGGGCTTGATCCATGGCGGAAAGAGACGACGCTTGTCTGCCTCATACCACAGATACTGATCCAAGTACGCATCCGTTATCTTCTCCAGTGGTTCCACCTCATACACGGGTATTAAATGACTATACAAGTCCATGAATTCAATGCCCACCTAGAATATACAAGCAACTAGTAAAAACCTAAGCTTGAATCAACAATTTTAAAATAATCTGACCTCTTTGAAGGCACGCTGTGTCAGCAGATGGCGCTTAATACGAGAGAGTGCCTCGTGCGGATTATCATAAGCCTGTTCAATCAGACCCAGCTCCTCGCGCTGACTTTGATTCAAACGCGACTTGACACTATATGCCTCTTTGAGGCGCTCCAGGGCCAGAATCAGCAGTTTGGTGTCATGCTTGTAGGAGAGCGGTGGAAATGGTATGGGGGCAAAGCGACGCGACTCCAGCCAATGTACTGTTGTAGTATATATGGCAACCGCCTCCTCGGGCGATATATAGGGGCCATCCTTGAGGTAGTTATGCTGCCGCTCCTGCTCTGCCTTCAAATACAGACGCGTCAAACGGCCTAAATTCTTTTTGCATACAGTCTTGTCTACGGTGGCACCACGGCGTATACGCTCGCGATTGTAGTGCGCCGTGTTCGTCCACCAGTCAGCCTTCATTTTGACATAGCGTAGAATCATATTCTCAATGGGTATGGGCAGACCGGGAACCTTCCACGGAATGTTCGCCTTCCAGCAGCGCCACGCCTCCGACAGATGCTGGAGTATGGTGCGCGCCTTGTTCTGCTTAATGCCCTCTGGCATCATGTCCACAATATCGTGCATAACTGAGGCACGCAACTCCAAATCGAAATGTGATTCCACACGCTGCTTTGTCACCGTCTTAGCCACGCCCTTTGAATGACGGCCCTCGAATTGACGCGACAATAGATTGCCCAGCCAGCGTTCGAGCAGCGGTGTAATGCCACGCATAAAGAACAACCAAACACGCCAGCCCGGCGCCCAGAAGCCACAGCCAGGGCCCTTGCCAACAGGTCCCGTGTTGAAGCGATAGTAGATCAAATGCTTCAGATCCTTGCACATGCGTATCTGTCTCATTAGCTTGTACTTGTAGCGATACATGCCCGTCAGCTGGCCAACGTGCGCAAAGATATACTGCAGGCCATCGGCCAGCTGAAAAGCGTCCACATTATTGAGGCGATACTGAACATGCGAGTCGATGATAAGTTTGGTTAAGCGCAGAATCTCACGGCACAAATGGAAAGCTGTAAAACAGAGTAATCAACAAAATGTTTAAGGGATTATTGGTTATATGGTCAGTTACCATTGCCGAAACGTGACTTTTTACGCTCCTTGGTGGTCAGCGTCTTGACCGGCTTCAAGTTGAAATTGTAGTCCAAATGCAGGTAGTTTAGATTTTTACGATGAATAAGCAAATTGAGCATGTTATAGCCCTGGCGACACACTTGCAGTCCGGCCTCAACCCAATCCAAGGTTGTTGTCTGGAAGAATTTGGTCGCCTTGAACGAACGGAACAAATAGCTGAAAAATTGAAGTATATTGAAATAATTACTTACTATATTAAAGACCACATTATTATTAGATAACCTACCGCTTCTTTTGTGGCTTCGGCTTGCGATGCTTCAGAGCATTGAGCACATAGTATTTGAGCAGCTTCTGATAGCTGACGCGCACCTTTACTGGATGTCCTGGCGGGCAATGCTCCTTGTACCAGCACTTGACCAGCGGCACATCGATGGCACGACGTGAACGACCCGAGCGCATATTGAATGGACGCGGTGCCCACAACAGTGCAATTCCATTGGCGGTATTATCCGTATAGAGCGGAGTATCCTGCAGGAAAGGCTGAACATCATCGGGCAGTGAGAAGTCCTCATCATCTTCGGGCATTGGCTCTTGAATTTTAGAATTGGCATTGCGATGTGAAATGGGATTGATAAGTGGATCAAAGTAGAAGGCAGGTAAGTCAGGATCTTCGGTCTTGATATAGACCACGTTGGGCATATGGTACCTAAAGAGATATCAGTAGTGAGATTAAAATGAGTTTGAACTGATAACATTTTATCCATAAACTAAAAGTATACGTTTGTATGCAACTATTAGCAGTCGCGATTTAATCTTTAAAATCGTAACGAACATCCACATTGCAAGTCCCAAAAACTATCGCTAAATTTGTAGTAAGTTGGGTATTTTTAGTTGCTCTAACAGGACATGAAGTATTTTCCAGCAATAAACTTCAATTGGAAATTTTACTGCCTGTAAATCTAGCTACATATACATATATAAATGGAGCGACTTCTTACCAGCTAAGATGCACAAAATGCGGCATATTGTTGTATAGATATGGAAACGCAATGCGATACTCGGTGCGGATGGGTTGTCTTATAATAACCTTGTTAATGTCATTGAACTCGTTCCAATCCTCGTCACTACAAAACAAAATTACCAATTAAAACCACTTATAAACATATATTGTACTATCTTACCCAACATTGTGATCCTTGATGAGCGGCTCAAACTTTGGGCCACCGGGTATAGCCATGTTGAGCGCCTTAGCGGTAAAGAAACTCTTTGGATCAAACAGATAAAAGAAGTTATTGTCGACCAAGTCAGTGAGCAGCTGATTGGCCAAACGATAAAGCGTTGCCAGCTGTGGCAACGATAGATTCCACTTGCGGTATGTGGAGCCATTCACAAAGCTATGGAAGATCAGTTAGTTGATTATTGTATAAGGATATATTTTTATATATCATATCATATTTAGGCTATATTTATACTTACGGCGTATCGACTAAGGGTCTATGATCATAGAACCATTTGTGGACGGCATTATCTTCATCGTTGTCCAGCTCAATTTGTATGGCCTCCAGCGGCTCGACATCTAAAACGTTGTCCGCATAGTCCAACGGCGGCTCCTCATCGTCAAATGGTGGGAAACGCATGCGCTTGAAGTGACGACGATCTCGCTTCTCGCGACGCATCATAATCCACATGGTGCTGTTAAATATACCCTGACATTTAGCTTAAATTAATTAAATGCGCCTTTAAGGAAACTTACCCCCACTGAGCTATGTATACCGGCTCGATGACCCAGGGTATTTCATTGACAAAGGTAATAGCGCCTGTGATGTGATATAGGACCTGCACATCCCTTATCTGCTCCCACGGCATGGGCATATTCTCGAGCAGCTTCAGCACCGCATGCGGCATATATTTTAGTGCGCCCAGATAGACACGCTTGTCATGGCGGTACTTGCGGGAGGTCATATCACCATGATCGCGTATAATCTTGCGTATATGCTCCGGCGGCATGTCCTCTTTCTGTGTGTCAATAAAGCCGAATTTACGTTTCTCGGCAAAGCGCTTCGATTGGAGATGCTGCCACTTGATCGCCTTCTCCTGCAGCTTATCCTCTGTGAGGATGTCCGGTTTAGGTGTAGGAATTTGGCCCAGTTGCGGCTGCGGCACGCCCACTGCCGGCACCGGGATGCCATTGGAGTGACCCGATGGCGGCAAAGGTGCGCCCGGCGGAGGTATTTGCTGTATCTGGTTGGCCATCTGCTGTTGCGCATGCAGTTGAGCCTGCTGTGCATGGGCCGCCGCGTAAGCCTGCTGCTGGGCCATCAGTTGGGCGGCCCAGGGATTTGGCGGTATCATATACGGCGGTATAGACATCGCTCAGTTACATGCGATACTCCCCTAATCGACAAATTAAACATACAAATGTATGTAAAATAAATTTAATTTAATTTTTAAAAATTTTATTAGTATATAGTATGGGGATTAGTTTAATAAATGCAACAATATTTAAACACATTATTATTTTTATTATATATAGTTAAGTATAGAATATTTGATAATATGAACGGATGCAGTTTCTAAATTGTAAATATTTTCCAAAATCCTAGATTTTAAGTAATTCTATGATTAAATATTTATTATTTTGATTGCTAATTTTAAGATATAAGTTATACATACATATATAAAAATATATGATTAAAAACAAGCCTCACACGCGTTTCGTTTACGGTTTGGAGATAGAAGCAGAGGGACAAGCAAAGGGTGAGGCAGAAGAAGAAGAGGCAGACGTAGTCGCCGTCGCCGCGTTTTCGCAATTTTCACCACAGCAGTTTTATCGCAAAGAACCCGCTTCTCACTCAACTTTTACTATTTAAACATCACACACAGCTTATTTGTGCTAAATACATACCTAATGAACAAATTTTAAGCACTTTTTGTTGATTTTTAACAGTTTTCCGGTTTTTCTTGCAAAACGTTTAAGATGCGGCAGACATTTTTTTGAGATGGTCGATACTTTTGCAACACGACATCGATAGGCGATAGGTCGAACGGTCACAATTTTAACAAAAATCGATATTTTAACGGTAAGCAAATGTACTTGGAATTGTTTTCAAATATTATAGAAAATATTAAAAAAAATCCCAAGCACCTTCTAATTGTAATAATGAAATCAATAAGCTGGTCAACAACGCATATGTGTATTTGTTTGCCATAGTCATTATGAACTTTTTATTGACACAGTGCGTCGTATATTTACTCACTGACGAATTGGCGTAATTTTGAGATGTCGAACGGAAAACATGTTTTGATGCTGAACTACATTACTGATTAGTTGTAATTATCTGTGGATTGATTCTGAAACAATAAACTCTGTATGTAAGGTCTGACCGTGAACAAAAACAGTATATATAATTTTCTCACGGTTAACGACTTATCCAGAGAAATGTTTGGCCAATCAATGATCATATGCGAAATCAATCTCCGGCTTTATTTTGCGCACTATAAAAGATCTTGGCCAGGTTGCTCAGAATCACAGTTCACCAACAACAGAGCTTCCCAACAGAACGAAACTCGGCGAAAGGCGTTAATTTGCTAAGAAAAAAATCTATTGCGAGATTTCACAAAGAAAATTAACAATGGCAAAGGTAAAAAATCAACATCCAATCTGCTAAAATTGTTCAATTACTTAACTGTGCTCTAATTCCAGTTGCTGATTGTATTCCTCTGTCTGACGGCTCTAATTTTAATGCTAGCACCAGCAAATGCGGTTCCTGTAGAGGTAATTAGCCAATATATTAAATTTGCATTATTTGAATTAAATTTGAATCCCATTTTTGTTTTGTAAAGAGCTTGGCGCCAAAGGCTGAGGACGATGACCTTTCCACAGCAGATAGCATTGGCGTTGGATACTATGCTCCATCGTATTACAGTCCATATTACGGCGGAGGCGGCTATGGCTATAAGTATGGCGGATATAGTGGATACGGCTATGGTGGCTATGGTGGCTACAGGGGTTACAGTCGCTCCTATCGTCGCCCTATTTATCCAGTTTGGGGCTGAGCATATGACATAAGAGCTGTAGACAGTAGTATAAATATATATATATATATATATATATATATATACAAATGTAGCACTTTTCCTTTAAATATGAATATACTAACAAGCAAATAAATATTAAACTTAGCACCAAGAAAAATCGATGCATTATATTTGTTTTTATTCATATTACTAATTATAGATAAAATCTATTTAAATTGAATTCATGTCAAAATCTATTTTTCAAATTGCATGAAGTTAATGTTCCAAATTTTCCACTATCAATTTGAAAATTCCGAAATGTAGTATTGATAAAGAGGCTTAACCATGACCAAAAATATATTCCCTATGAAAATTGGCTGAGTTTTCAAATTATGTATTACTTCATTCATTTTAATAATACAGAATTTGAATAAAATATTGATATATGTTTTTAAATTGAATATTTAGTTATAAAGTTTGTGGTGGGTTAAAAATTGCTACAAACCAAGTTACCCAATAGTTTTTTTTCCTCATAACAAAATGCATTATGAGTTTTGGCAAATGCTGAAATCAAGTGTAGGGCGCACATTTGACTATAGTATAATATGCCCACTTGCTTCTCCTTTCACTCAACCACTGTGTCATCCCAAAAACGAGTTCAGCCAGCTTTTTGCACATAATAACGTCATAAGTGCTTTTGACCCCACACAATTAACACTGGACTAACCACACACACTCACAAATAAAAAACACAAAAAATATAAGAAAAAAAAGAAATTAACTTTATTATTTAAAAATTGTTGCTCTGTTTGAGCTGTACTCTCAGTGGCTGTACGTTTGGAAAACCGGATTGCGCTTCCGAAGAAGTTGAAATAATAATTAATTTGGCGGCTAGTCGCCGGCATCGTAACATTAAAGTACAAAGGGAAATGTGGCTGAAGAGGCAAAGAGCCGAAAGTAGCAAAGTGTAAGCGTTTGGGTAATTCGGATCTGAACCTGGAGGCCCCCACGATTTACGACACACACAAGCTAAGGCTATTATGTGAAGATCATAAGTACATATGTAAGTTCATCATGTGTAAGAGTTTTTGCCAAAATAAAAACAACAACTTTGTGAATTTCACTATAAATTTAGGTTTCTTTGTTTTTCTTTTATGGTGACATCGAAATTTGGGTTTATACATTAGGTACACTAGAAAAATTAAGTTAGGTTTGATTAAAGTCATTGTTTAAAATGCGACACGCTGACAACTAAAGCTAAAGGACACGCCTCTCTACTGGTGCTTGCGACCATGTCCATGCGCCTTATGCGACTGCTTCCTGTGACGGTTGTTGGATTTCTGGTGCTGCTGATGATGATGACCCTTCGAGGACTTGCCGCTCTTGGCCGCCTTGTGGCGTCTTCCGTTGCGATGCGACTTGGAATGATGTGGCGCCAATGGCACATTGACACGTCCATGCTGCTCCCTAAGCTCCTCGTGCAGCTGGTGCTTGGACGGGTCCGTCAAATGGCCAGCATGCTGACCCACATGCTGGGACTGCCGATGCTTTTGGTGAGGATGACTGTCCTCGACTTGCTGCGATGCCAGCACAACGGCAGCCAGGATTGTGGCAATAATAAACAGCTGAGAAAGACAACAAAATATGTGGAATTTCTAATTGCAGGATTGCAGCTACACAGGGCGTTATCTAGTCGGATAAGATAACAATATCGCCCCCTTTCCAGCCCCTCATCACTTACCGCCTTCAACATGATATCTTCTCTTTATTTCAGCTTGGCCTTACAATTTCGTTGTGTAAACGCAGGCGTTCAAATGTCGACTGCTTTCGGAAACTCTTCCGCTGCTGTTTATAACGTTATCTTTTATATGACCAGTGCCGCAATGAGCAACTCCAGCCCCTATGATATAGATACACACTCACACTCACACACACAAACCCAGCGAGTTCATTATATACATACTCGCGCGTCAGTGTGTTGTTTTTTTTTTTATCGCCCATAAAGCCCGAAATACAGAGTATACACATGTTTATGTATTTTCTAATAAGCTGACTGTAACAGATGTGTACGATTGATGCACAGACCGAGTGTCTAGAATCTAGATGTTGGAGTTGAACTCTTCTTGGTAGCAATGGCCATTCCGTAACTGAGAAAACTAGAAATTACGTGACTTTGGGCCGAAGTCTGCATACGTCAATCTCAGATAATATTGATAGGTAAATTTCACAATCAGTTTATAGTTTGCAAATATAAATTCCATTTTTAAATGAATCCAACGTCAAGAGCTGGTTGGCTCTCTTTACTCAGATATTGTATATTCAAGGTGTCTACTTATCTATCAACTTATATGATCCAAGTCAGTAATCAGTTACTTATCTTTCATAAAACGCATTTGTATTAATTCGATAGAACTATATACAGAGGTTTTCTTAAAAGTACTGTGGCACTCATGGAAAATATTATTTGATCATTAATTTTATTGCATATATGTATGTAGTTGAAAATGATACAAAATGAATGAAAATAAAAGGTTTAGCTCTTGATTTGCTTGCTGGTGTGTTCTTTTAATCTATTGAATTGAAAGTTATTTATTTATTAGTTGAATATATATGTATGTCTCTATATATGTATGTGTTTGCTTGCTAAACGTATTAGTTTAATATATATAAATATGTATGTTTTGCTTTCGAATGCTTCTTTCCTTCACATAAGTATACAAAAATTGAATATATATATATATAAAATATTTGCTTATATAAAATACATATGTGGGATTTACGAAAATATTGGGTTAAGAAAATTATTATATAAAGAACAAAATTGATTTGGAAAACAAAAATTAAGATAATTGAAAATATATAGAACATAAATAATATGAAATGTAATAATTCACAAATAAACTTAAGACTATTACATTTTTTTTTTTTACCTTTTCGTGGTTTTAGTGTTTTTTTTTTACGTTTTTATATTTTTTTATTGTGGTTATATTGTGTGTTATAATATATACGACAAGTTGAAGCTTGCTCTTAACGTGGCTAACGCAATGTTGTTATTTCAATTGGGTATTGATAGAAAAAAATACAAAAGAAAAAGATCGCGTTGACAAAGTTTGAAACGATTTGTTTAGAATTATACATTTGAATTTGCATTGAACACATCGGGGTCAATATGTCAGTTTATGAGGTTATTTTTGATGGTATACTACTCTGCTAGTTTTTTATAATTATGACGGCAAACACTAGATTGATTATTGTAGATAAATTTGAATAATTATTTTTTTGCGATTAATTGTATACTAAAAAATCGTTTGACGCAAAACTATTGTCAACACGTTGTCCCAATTTCTACTCCTCGATGGTGTATAGGAAGTAGTAGTTCTCATTATCATTCATAGCAGCTGGTGGTGCCTTCGGCGACTTCCTCGATAACGGTTCGAAGCCCATGAATAGGAAAGCCTCAATTAAACGAGGGCATTCCGGCTGATCCTTACGCATTACCATGACAATGCCGTCTACCTCTAACTTATCCTCGGCAAACTCCAGAAGAGAGATGAAGGTCTCCTTGGAGCCGCCCGGGGGCAAATCAGTGGGAAAGGCGACATATAAAATGTTATTGTTCGGGTTCAAAATCGTAATCCAATTAGTAGACTGGTCTTCAGTGACGTGCAATTTGATGGAAATATGCACCGGTTGGTCATGCTGCAAGATCTGGCGCAACACCTCCTGGCAATCGTCCTCCGAACACAACGAATGAATGTCGTGCGACTCCGAGTCAGAGCATTCCGACGACGAAGATGAGGATGACGATGCCCGAGAGCTGGCCTCGAACAAGCTGCCACCAGCCGAGTCGACCGAAGACTTGCGGCTGTAGCCTGTAGAGTCAATGAACAAAAAATGAATTGCTGTGCACAAAAAGTAAATAGATTTTCAGTTAAGTTTGTTTACCCGTTAAGAGCGATGCCCTATCGTGATCTGTTCTGTGGTGGACAGGGACATCAGGACCACCACAGAGGCCCTACGCCGAGAGAGATGCGGTAGGATTCAGTCGACATGTTCGTGGCGCAAGACGAAGTCGAGATGGTCCGGAGCTTGCCATCAGCACATCCTGCAACTCCGCTATCATTAAAATCTCTTCTAACGAAGGTACCGCTAAACATTGGGTCGCTGTGAAATAAACAAAATAAGTGCACAAAGCATCGTTATTAAATATCAATTCCAAAATACCATGATATGGCCTGTCGATTTTGTAGTATTTGAGTTCCCGTTAAAATTTACCAATTCATTTTTAAATTCAAGTCAATTAGTGGCAAACCAGCTTTACGTCGCAATAGCTTATTGGAAACTGAAAGACAGTCTAGCTCAATGTGAATAACTCTTATCGTTTAGACCAAATCAATTAAAGTACATTTTTTTTTTTATAACTTAGACGTGTTCTTGTATGTTTATAAAGATAAGATGTCCGTTATCTTCCATAAAATCGATAAGCGCGGCGATAAGCCGATAGCGATAACGATAACAGCTGTAGCGCAACCATGCCGCTAAAATACAACCCTGCACGCACGCAGACTTTTTCACCACAGCATGGCGGCGCAGGCAGCTGTCACACACACACACATGTATACTCACTTGTGAACGTTTGCGCAAAGAAAAAACAGCGTCGGAAAAATACGCGAATATAGTTAATTAAATACTTGATATAAATATAAAAATAGACCTTAAAGATGTCGATCGGTGTACCCATTAAGGTTCTACACGAGGCCGAGGGCCACATAATCACTTGCGAGACAATTACCGGTGAAGTTTATCGCGGCAAATTGATCGAAGCGGAGGACAACATGAATTGTCAAATGACACAAATAACGGTTACGTACCGTGACGGACGCACCGCTAATCTGGAGAATGTCTATATACGCGGATCCAAGATACGTTTTCTCATACTGCCCGACATGTTAAAGAATGCGCCGATGTTTAAAAAGCAGACCGGCAAAGGGCTTGGTGGGACAGCGGGGCGCGGCAAAGCGGCGATACTTCGTGCACAGGGTGAGTCAGGCAAAAATTACTCTATGATTTTTTTTACTAAGCGCATCTGTTTTTTTTTCGGTTGCAGCGCGTGGACGGGGCAGAGGAACTGGTCCACCTGGTGGTGGTCGCGGCGGTGGTGGACCACCAGGAGCACCCGGCGGAGGCGGACGCGGCGCTTGGCAAGGCGGCCCGACAGGCGGACGTGGACGCGGCGGCTTGTAAAACTTGCAACACGGCAGCACATTCTACCATATAATAATTTAAGGGCAAATTAATCTTAGCGGGCGGGTCGCAAAGTCGTATTATTGTCAAGGAAAACAGTACGAAGAAATAGAAACTTGAATTTCAAAAATGTGACTTATTATTGCCTAAAGGAAGAAGAACCAGCACCAATTATTTGTACGACAACTAAACATATATGTATACATGTATATATATATATAACGTCGCTTTTCGAATATTATACAAAGAGAGCAATTCCATGACAGTATTACAATCTGTATTACTTGACTGTCGACGGATAGCTCTCTTCATTTCGCTATTCGTAAATTGAGGAAACTTTTCAAACGAAGCTTTTTAAGGACAATAGACAATTTTGATTTGGACAAAGTACAAATTTTGGGATTAGTTTGGGCAACGTCGAATATCATACAAAGAGAGCAATTCCATGACAGTATTACAAATTTTACTGGACTGTCGACGGACAGCTCTCTTTATTCACTTATTCGCTTTTTATTCTTCTCTTTTGTACAGTTTCAACGGTTAATCAACATTTAGTGGGAGGACAGCACACAAAACATATACCCAAAAAGAATACAGTATAAAGCTACTTTTTGCCGGACCGGCACCGAACAGAGAAAACTACATGCGAAAATTTGTATATTGATGCCAATTAAACAACAAACTGCGCACTTGGCAAAGCGTTTCAAATTGAGCGAGCGACAAAAGGCATATTTAGCAGGGAGAGCAGTGTTGCCAAGACAGCTTTTTTACCGTCAAATCTAGCTATTTTTATGTGTGGTTGCAGAAACAATTTAAATACGGGGATTCGAGTATTACCAAAAGCTTATTACGATGAGATAGGATAGGAACTTCTTGATTTGAAAATATATGATAAATAAATATGTATGTTATTTAAAACAACGAAAATTAAATTTAGATTCAGTTCTTTTTTTTAGCTTTTTTTTGCTCATAAAGAGTTGGATATGGTTTGAAATTAATTAGTGCAATTCCGCTGAGGCCATTCACAATAAATCGATGGCACGTGCATTTAAAGGGCTTTCAATTGGACGCTGAATCGTAAAGAGAAAATGCAATATGTTAACGGTAAACCAATCACCTACCCAAGCTGATCCTCTAAATTAGCGGGGTTTGGCTGCTGCTGTTGTTGCTGCATGCTAATCAGAGCCATCACTCAGATATTACAGGTATTCCACGTATATATGAATGTATATATATATATGTATTTATCACAGTTACGTCGTGTTATGCCTTGTGTTAATTACGTTATCACAGTTTTGTTTACGCTTTGAACAACGTTCTAGAAATTTTACATCGAAAAGGCTTTCGAAAGGTATTTTCCTCTCTCTCACTCTTTTCTGTTTGCTTTTTACAACAGTAAATAAGAAGTCTGTATTTGCGTTTGGTGTTTTTCCGTTTGCCGAAGCGGAGCGTTGAGCGCCTGTCTGCCAACTGACGGCATCCCGATGGCGGTGGCATCATTTATTTCAAAAAAAGATTTAGTTGCTCCCCCCACACCCACACACAAGCACACATACATAAGTGCACATGCACATGTGTGTGCGCGTGTGTATTATAGACACAATAGATATACTACCGTGTAGATGGGGTTATGCGGCCGAATCAAATCGAATCGAAACAAACAAACAGGTACAGTTTAGCTGTGTCTTTGGGCATGTTTTTCAGAAATCTGGTTTCGAAGGTTAAACATTGCCCCACAATTTATCCCATTTTTAGGCCCAATTGTCTTGGGGTGACAAATAAGCAAAAACAAACAAGTGGCAGAAAAAAAGCTTAACAAAAATAACTAATTACATTTGCATTGCTCTGATGCCGCTTTGTGTCCACTTCGAGTATACGCAAACATTTGTACTTACAAATAAATACATATTTACATATATACATACATATATAGAAAAATAGAGATAGGAATGTTTTTTAGCTTTTCTTTTGCCTTTTGCGGTTTACTTTGTTTACTAGACACATTGCGCACAGCGCCAGAAATAATATTTATAAATAAGTAAATGTGTTTTTGTCATGTTAAAAACTAATTAATATTAAATGTGCCCAAGCACGTGCGCTACTTAAAAAAAACAACAATAATTTTAGTGGCTATAAATAGCGAAAAACAAAACAAAAGCGATAACGATACACACGCCAATCGATGTCTGGCTACGTGACGTGCTGTCTGTGGTGGCCATTTAAAATGTCTATGTATGTATGTGCGCGTTTAATACAACAGCTCATGCACATACATATGTATGTACATATGCATATGTTAGTGCATATGTATGTATTTTAAAGGCGATTTCTATGGTAATACAGTTAATGTATGTATGTAAGTATGTGAGTCAGCGCACGTTTTGCAGCACGCATCGAAAAGCGACCGCATTTTATGTAAATGGAAATAATAATTGAAATATTCAGCAGCAGCATCACGTGTTACTGAGAAAGACATAATACAATTTATCTGCTTTGTACCTTGGGCTTTGTTTCCATGCCGGTGGTAAAGCCAAAAACAACGCTGTTATCGTTTTTAGCCTACAATTAAGATAACATTGAAAAACATATAAAGATTGTACGTAAATGGGTCGCTTGGGTAAACAGATCAAATAGTTGGCAACTGCCGCATAAAGCTGTCTGTAAACATTTAGACTGAATTCCAGCTAAAATAAAGCAAACATGTCCCGCAACAAGAACCACTAAAACACATATGCAAACACACAACTTGAGAGATTTAAAACAAAACGACTCATAAAATAAACACTTATCATTTTCTATACCCCCCTTCCTAAGACTTTATTATTCTAGCAATAACAAGAGCAGGGAGCGATAAGATCGGTTGACAGTCTTATGATGTTGATTTTGATGATAAGATATCAACGTATAAAAAAAAAAAGTGTCAAGTGGCAGGCACTAAAGCAATTATGCAGCCTCTTTAATTGTGAGACCTTCTTATTCAGCAGTTCCGTTTATTTATTTTTATTGGAAGCTCTCTCTCTCTCTTCATTTGTCGATTGACCCAATATTGAGATGTTCTGGCTAGTCTTGCCTCACACACATAGACATAAATACATACATGCATGTATGCTTGCCACACAGCTGAGTTGAATGGCGAGTGGAAATTTCCATTGTTTGTAAATACATGAAGTACCCCTTTGTTTGTGTGTGT
Organism: Drosophila maculinotata; assembly: GCA_035045305.1. Taxonomy (NCBI): domain Eukaryota; kingdom Metazoa; phylum Arthropoda; class Insecta; order Diptera; family Drosophilidae; genus Drosophila; species Drosophila maculinotata. Next base: position 12,597,213 of record JAWNPD010000387.1, read on the forward strand.
GTGCCAGTTGTGTTGTTTGTGACGTAATAAAAATGCACAGTGACTGAAAACCGAGACAATGTTTACCTTGAGGCCTGCAGTCAAAAACCGGATATGTTAAATGTAATATTTTAAGTACTATATTTTCCATAATATTATTAAGATATCTATTAATATTCAATACCAATCAATTTTTAATGTTTTTTCTTTTGTTAAACAATTGTATGTAAAACTGTGTATAAATAAATTAAGCTGTGACATGGTTTTTAAATTTATAGAATATTGACAAAAAATAAATAAACTCATATTTGGCAAATTAAAATATTAAATTAACAAACTGCATTTGTATTAATTTGATATATTTTTTAGATCAGTTATTAAAGCTGTTAAATGTTTTTGTTAGGTGTTGGTTGAAATAAACTCTGAGTCACTGCATAAATGACGCAGCAAGCAAACCGGTTGCAGTTCCAATTGGAATGCTCTTATAAGACAGGAGACCAGCCATACAAAGTCATAAGGGTCGTAGCAAATTTTGTTATTTATTTTGGCAAAAAGATAACAAAGCAGAATGCAAACAATGCTGACGGAGCTCTGTTTTGTTTTGTCGGATACATACACTCAGATAAGGACAGCCAATAAAAGTCAACCATGCTTAAAACGTAATAACTGTAATTGCTATCAAAAAGCTCCGTTTGTTTAGCACACAGCCGCCTAGAAAGTTCCAAGCGACGGCGCATCCAACAACAACAAAAATACAGCTGCATTGCATGACAAGTGTCAAGCAGTTTACTGCATAAATAACAGTACTTGTGAAAAGTCATAGCATCGAGCAAATTAAAAGCGAACGACTTTTAAAGTAAACAACGAATACATAAACACAGTTCAAGCTCGCTCACACACACATATATATGTATATATTAAATTTGAGAAGGTATTAAAACGGTTAATTTCTGTTAGCGTTGCCAGAATGTTCTGTCAACAGCAAATTTGTTGTTTTTCGCACAATTAAGCAATCAGGCTTTAATTGATACGCGCATGAATCGCCAATAAATATTTATCAGTATTCCTTTTTCTCATATTTTCCTCTCCACTTCAGGGCTGCCACATACATATAAGGTGAACAAGATGGCTGCTACGAAGAGAAAAAACAAAATAAAATACGCAAAATAAAGAGAACAAAATTTCATTTCAAAAAACGCACATAAATATATATACATATATTATACATATTCTTTTTGAAATCAATCATTTACTTTACCTACGAACCGCTTTTTTTGCACTTTATCTCATTTCTTTGTTTGGTTATGTGTACTATCGCACACACACACATGCAAGTACATGTGTTTGTACGCATGTATGTATGTATGCATGTGTTTTCATATACCTACGTATATATACAGTTACACGACCAACACCGATGCGATATTAGTAAACAGATTACACTAAAAACTATTGCACTATAATAAACTTTCTATGTATTTATTGGCAGCCAATAAACTACATAATTAACATATGTATGCCACCAATTGGATTGGGACCGATTAATTACGGTACTTATGCACTATTTTCCATTTATATTTTTCTTCACTACAAAATCGATATTTGCACTCTTTCTTTTGTATGGCTTATTGGAACCATTACTTACAGTTTATTATTCATGTTTGATGGCATTTTTAAACTTAATGGTTGCAACTTAACGCACAAAGAAACAAAAATTTGTTGAATAAAAATTCTGGCTCAGGCTAAACGAGAAGCGTTTGCGAAATTTGCACTTGCGATCTGATTGGGTTGACTGCTGAATTGTATATGTAACAAACGGATGCCGAAGCAATAGACGAAACCTACCATTTACTTTTTCATCGATTATTTTCAGTGACAAGTATTAGGTAGGGTAGTGCAATCGATGAATTGCCAATTGCTTTCACTCGCTAATATCGTAACAACTGATATGCAATTATTTCATCGATCAAAGTAGTTTTTTGATTTAATGTTGAAATCAACTTTACTACTGACTTTATGCATTCTCAACATGATTGATTAGCTATTTGCACCATCATTTAATATTACCAGTGGAAACGTTTTTTTTTAATCGGTAGTACCCTACGACATTGTAGTCGATAACGATTGTACACTTAGTGCAGCATTGCCCGTCAAATTTTGTGCGTTTCGGTTCAGCAAAAAGCAAACTTAATCTGTGAAATACGCCTAGATCCGCAATCCTTTTAACTAAATAATCATGAGTGGCTTTCCAGGAACGTTCGCGTTCGACGAATATGGTCGGCCTTTCATCATTTTGCGCGATCAGGAGCAGCAAAAGCGCATCACAGGCACAGATGCCATCAAGGTAAATGATATTTGTGATTTAAATGGTTTTTTAAAAGAGATATGCATATCCTGAGGCTGTACATGTATGGTTTCCAGCTAGCTGAGCCTTTTTTGGGTAAAATTAAGATGCATGGCTTTGAAAACAGTGACTAATCATTTGTAGAATGTTCCAGATGTTTTTTGCTGCCGGCTCTTTTAGTATTTGTAATATACTTTGTGAATGCATATTGCTTTAATAACAGATTACCAATATTTATTAATTTAGACTGTTAGGTAAGATAATAAATATGTTTAATTAATTTTATAACAAAGTAAATGCAAGTATTTGCTGTTCCATTTCTGACGTCACTTTTGCATTTTGAGGTTAAAACACCGCACAGATGTTCCCTTTCAGCCGGCTGAGTCACGCGCATAAACGAAACGAAGAAAAAGAACACGAGTGCTCAAGTCGATAGTGTCTGACTAGGAAATACCCTGAGCCCAGCATTTACATTTAGTTAAGGGAACTTATCTGCTTTTAATATTATTGTTATTATTACTTTATATATATAATTATAACATATTATTAATTTATATAAATATATATTTTTTTGTTTTGATTTTAGACGCACATTATGGCGGCGCGTCAGATTGCCTCAACGCTGAAGACATCGCTGGGACCGAAGGGTCTGGACAAGATTATGGTCAGTTCCGATGGCGATGTGACGGTGACTAATGATGGCGCCACCATTATGAAGCTAATGGAGGTGGAGCATGAGATTGCCAAGCTGATGGTGCAACTGTCGCAGTCGCAGGACGACGAGATTGGTGATGGCACCACCGGAGTGGTTGTTCTGGCTGGCTCCCTGTTAGAACAGGCGGAGAATTTGATCGACCGTGGTATTCATCCCATTCGCATTGCCGATGGCTTTGAACTGGCTGCTCAGTGCGCAATCAAGCAGCTTGATTCAATTGCTCAACCGTTTCCCGTCGATCCCAAGAACAAGGAGCCGCTCGTGCAGATTGCCATGACAACGCTGGGCAGCAAGATTGTGAATAAATGCCATCGTCAGATGGCTGAGATGGCCGTCGATGCGGTGCTCAATGTTGCCGACATTGAGAAGAAGGATGTCAACTTTGAGCTGATCAAAATTGAGACTAAGGTTGGCGGACGCATGGAAGATTCGATGCTGGTCAAGGGCGTTATTGTGGACAAGACATTGAGTCACTCGCAAATGCCCAAGGAGCTGAAGAATGTCAAGCTGGCTATACTCACCTGCCCCTTTGAGCCGCCAAAGCCAAAGACCAAGCATAAGCTGGATGTCACCTCTGCGGAGGATTACAGAGCACTGCGCGAATACGAGCAGGAGAAGTTCACCCAGATGGTCAAGCAGGTGAAGGATGCGGGCGCCACTCTCGCCATCTGCCAGTGGGGCTTCGATGATGAGGCCAATCATTTGCTGCTCCAGCAGAATTTGCCCGCTGTGCGCTGGGTGGGTGGACCCGAGATTGAGCTCATTGCTATTGCCACTGGCGGTCGCATTGTGCCTCGCTTTGAGGAGCTGACACCCGAGAAACTGGGCAGCGCTGGCCTGGTGCGTGAGATGGGTAAGTCAACTGAATTACTTTGCGTCCGGATCCGGTCTTTATGTCTGATTTGCTTTTGCAGCCTTTGGCACATCCAAGGACAAAATGCTGGTGATCGAGGAGTGCAAGAACTCCAAGGCAGTCACAATCTTTTTGCGCGGCGGCAATGCTATGATCATTGCCGAGGCCAAGCGCTCCATACACGATGCCATCTGTGTGGTGCGCTCCCTGGTGAAGGATTCGCGTATTGTTTATGGTGGTGGCGCAGCCGAGATCAGCTGCTCTTTGGCTGTGGCCAAGGAGGCCGATCAGCTGTCCACACTGGAACAGTATGCATTCCGCGCCTTTGCTGTCGCCCTGGAGAGCATTCCCCTTGCCCTGGCTGAGAACAGCGGTCTGCATCCAATTGAAACACTGTCGGAGCTCAAGGCCTGCCAGGTGTCGGAGAATAAGCCCAGTCTGGGCGTCGATTGCATGCTGACGGGCGATTCGGACATGAAGACTCACAATGTTGTCGAGTCCCTGCACTCGAAGAAGCAGCAGATCCTCTTGTCCACCCAGCTGGTCAAGATGATACTCAAGATCGATGATGTGCGCTCCAAGAACCTTGGCATGTAAATCCATGTCATCCACACACACACACACAAACACACATATGGCATTCAGAACACTCACACTCACATACATAATTCTTCGCTACTTGCTATGCACACGCTCCTTCATACATATACATATACATTTATATATATCTGTATATCTCTGTATTAATTGTTTACTTTTATTAATCAACACAAATTCTTTGGAAAAGAAACAAAATCAAAAACAACTAAGCGGAACGGATGCGTTCAAATAAAATACAATTTACTAAATACACTATGTTGCTAAATTAAAATGACAATTTGTCGCCAATTAGCTATTATAATTTGCTCCTATGCAGGTGACTCAAAATTAAAAGTCAACATATAACAAATTTTAAGTATTTGGCTTTCTTATACCCTTGCAGAAGATATTCTAATTGTATCGTGAAATAAAGAAAGGGAAGCATCTCCCCCATCTCACCCTATAATGTATTTATGTTATTAATCAGTATCCATGCATACATATACACTATCTATGTTGACCAAGCTGTCATGGAAACTATCAGGTTAAGAAGGATGCATTCTTGTAAGTAAACGTTTTTTGTTTTAAAAGATCATACAGTATCTGTAGAAAAAATCGGTGGTTATTGAATGAGAAACTATTTTTTGAAGAGAATTTAAATGTTTTTTTAAGTGTTTCTTCAAAACATAGTTTTGCATAATTAATAATATCAATAATTTTATATATTCAATGAAGTTGAAAGTCATTTTAATTTGAAAATGTAAGTTAATAGCAATTTAGTAATTACACCAACAAATTTAACAAATATTTGAAAACAGAACTTAAAAAAAGGTAAAATTTATACATTTGTATAATTTCTGAATGAACAAATGATATTGCATAGAGATATATCTTTAAAGTTTAAACCCTGCTTTAAAACTAAACTTTCTTGCCATTAACGGTCGCCAGCTGCTTTTTATTCAGTTGATCGAAGAAGAGTAAGCCCGCCGCACGCTCCACCGTCTCAGGCGGCACTTGGAAGACCTGCAGCGGGGTATCGTTGCTGATGACCTTGTTGGGCATCACATAGGCCTCCATGTGGAGCTTCTGATCCGGCGCCTCGCCCACAATCACCTTGTAGAAGTGGGTGGGAACAGCGACCGTATTGGCGCCAATGACCTCGTATTTGATATAGGTCTTGCCATCGTCCTCCTTGTGTGGCAGATAGAGTGGACCCGTGCAGACGTAGACATTGGCGTAGCTGCGCGTCAATTTACGCACATGGGTCTCCAGATTGTTCCAAGCATCCCTATTGAATCCCTGGCCCACCTGTGGTGCCATATTGGACAGTAGAAAGGTGTCGTCGCAGTGCTTCTGATGCAGTCGATGGTTGCCCGCCGCTGCCATATGACCGCGATCAAAGCCCGATCTTCGGTAATCTGTGTTCTGGGCACGGAAATAAGGATGTATGCTCTCATCCGGCCGGAAATCGCTTTTGGCCCGATCCACATCCGCATTCTTGGCCACGGATTCGGCGGTGAGGTGCTCAAACACCCAGTGGGGCACACGGTTCCTTCTGTCGTAGGATAACACATAATCCGAATGGGAACGAATGTTATCCAATCCGGGAAATCCATATTTCATTATCTGTCCAATGCGTGACGGCGTCGCCGTACGGTTCACCTCATTGGCAGGTATCAGCGCTGCAGCGGACACAGTTCCAAATACGGGTAATTTCGGTAAATCCTGGTCAAATCCATTTTGACGTCTTTCCGTATAGGAACCCAAATAATAGGCACTCAGTGCTGTGGCGCCGATTGCCAGGATGTTTGTCACTCTTAAACGACTCATTTTTGATTGATAAAACTTAATAATAATAAGAACTCGGCGTGCGGCTATTGCACAATTGTTATCACATTGTCAGCTGTTTGAAGGACAGTCTGACCGTCAGCGGTAAACTTAAAAATACATAAAAAAATACTAAATTCGATAGCGCTGCGTGTTTAGTATAATTTATCGATTAATTGAGAGAGCTGACTAAAGGCTAAATGATATAAGTGGTTGCGAAAGGATATAGTTGCTGACAATAGCTGACCGATATACATATGCAGTATGAGAGAGATATTAACGTTAAAAAACGTAAATTTGAATTCGAATTAAACCATTTTTAATATTTACTGGCATGCAAAAATAATAACTAAATAAAAAACAAATATTGAATAGAATAACTAATTTTTATTAATACACGTACATATGTAGTAAAAATTTATTTATGTATGTACATATCAAATACGTACATCTCGAACTTAAATACATAAGCACAAGATTTACTGTCAGCACGAAACTGTGATTAAAATTAAAAAGCTTGGATAATTTTTTGTAAAAATTAATAAGTTAATTGGGTTTTTTATTTGATTATGACGGAAAATTGTATCCAATCTCATTGAAAAAATCACAACGTCACATTTGCAAACGGTGAGAACGCTTTTTTCGTCATTGTTACCGAGTACATGGTTAGAACTAAGTGTGTGGGGTAAGGGTAAGGGCAAGAGCGGAGGCGGGGGGCGGTTGGTTGGTGTGCCTTACTTAACTATTGGAAAATCTGTAAATGGGAACTACTAAGTACTTAAAACGCTGTCGCGTGCTGCTAGCACGTCTCCTTGTTGCAATCAACGAAATTACTAAACTCCGTCGCATTTGGCGGCCCCTCACTATACAGATACGTGACCGGCCAGAGCCGAGCAGCCGCAAAATCACTGAGACTCTGCAGTCCGCCGGGTCGAGGTGGATGCTGGGTGTATTCACTGCTCGCCGCCGTCGCCGGCTGCTGTGGTAGATGTGCTGGATGTGGCTGATGCTTCTGCTTTTGCTTGCTGCTGGACAGGCCCAGGCTCGAGTGCGTTGCCTTTGTGCTGTTCCCACCGCCGGGATAATAGCGATCGCTGCACTTGCGCCACTGATCAGGCTCGTCGCCCACAAAGCACCTGGTTAAAATAGAAAAGTCGATTCAAATTAATACAAGTATCAGTTTACGAACGCCTTTAAAGTCGATAAAAGCTTTAACTAGTTGAGAATTGTAATTTCATTGCAAATGGCAAAGGTTTTATCAAATTAGCAAATTGGTCATCCTTAGTCGAATTGATATATTAATAGTGATAGTTTTGAAATTAATTTGGAATTAAAATCGATAAATAAAATCCTCTATACTATTAACTTTTAATTTATTTAATAGTCATTTTTAATAAAGCCTTTAGTTAAAAAGCCCTGGTTTTTCATGATATTGAATTAAAGAATATTTTCATTTTAATAGACAATAAGAAAAGGTTTTAATTTAATTTTTGAAATATTTTTTTTTGCTTTAATTATATCATACGGATTCTATCTTAGTTATATTAACTTATAAATTACTTTTAAATATTTTTTAAATTTTAACAAATCCTTAAATCCGAATTTGTTTTTAGTTGAATTTTAAGTTTAAATAGCTGTTCAGTCAAACTTAAGTAATCTTAATTTTGGCATTCATTTAATAATTTACTAAAGGTATTTAATTGTAACTTGAAAGTACTCACCAGGGATAGTCGAAGCCGCGACTGTAGCCACAGGGATGATCCGTTTTGCAGCAGTAATCCCAGGATCCAATCTCAGAGCCATCCGTTTCGCAGGAATAGAAGCTCGTTACGAGATTCTTCTCGCAGGGACTGCTGCGACGACAGGGTTTGCCGGATACGGTATAATGTCGCCAGGCAACGTCGCCTTTTGCAAATGAAAAGTTAGTTAAGGAACAAGCACAAAGCGTAATCCGTTAAACATGCGCTAGTTAGTACATTAACAGAGGGGGAGGGGGGGGGGATTCGTCTTTGCTCAGGGTTATTTCGAGGTGTGGGGGGAGGCTACTGTACATGCTAGTTGTCTATAAGTTCTATATGTACATACATTCTCCGCCGTTTACAAACTAATTATACACATAATATACTAATGCTACGTTTTGGGTTATAGACAGTTGAATTTTGGGTATCCGCTGGTTATTTACACAATGATGGACGTGCAACAGGTTAAGATTGTCAGTTTACCAGGTTCCCGGAATATGTCCATGCGTCGATCATTATTTACACGTGATCCGCCAATTGTATTGACCTTATCGCGACAGGTCCAATCGAAAGGATTCCAGGCGAACAGCCAATAATCGCGCTCCTTGGAGTGCTTGTAGTGCACATCCAGCTTGAGCTCCGTCTGATCCAGATCCGACATTTCACAGCTGCCATGGGAACTGAAAAACATATATTTAGTGAGCTCCAGTTTATTAAATATTTATTTATTAATTTAATATCGACTAGAGACAGAAGTATAAAAATTGGTAGTACAATTATCTCAAAATAATATCAATAAACAAACACTTTTTATTTTTGATAATTCAAATTTAAAGTTAAAGTTTCTAGGGGTATTTAAAATGTACGTTGGTTTCACATTTGTTGCAAAGATTGGGAAAACCCCAACAACAAAAACCCAATAAAAAAAAAACAAGTAAAAGTGCTCTAGTCGAGAGTGCCCAACTAGGATCCAACCCTGATCCAAGGTCTTACATTCGTCCATAATTATTTATTATACAGGGAAACACACACACTCATGCAAACACACGCATTGCTTCTTCTTCCATTGGCCTCAAACTATGTTGCATTGAATCGTAAATAACTTCTTTGTTGATTGCCCTATCGTAATGAAATTTGTAAGACATAAAGATGGCACGTAAATGTGACACTATGAATAATCCGATTCTCAAATCTTTAAAGCTACGTATTTCTGGGTCATCGTGGGGAGGTATCTAAGAAGTGAAATATTTTTTACTTTTGTATGCTATAGGAGAATATAAATACCAAATTTGATGACTCTATTATGACTTTACCTAAAATACCTTCCCAGACTTCAAACTGACACAACTTTGTCAAATCTGAACCGATTGTCAAGCTTGAGGCCATTTTGTTCATGGTTTGTCCTATATATCAATTCTACATTTCAAATTTATTCATTATTGAAAGTTAAATTTTTTCAAATATTTTTGCAAAAAAAGCATAAGGGGGGACCCTTACAAAAATTGATTTTTCAAAAAATAGATTCTTGATATTCTTTTAATTATCGATTGTGGGTGTCAAATATAGTATAAAAAACTATAAGAAAAAAGATTCTGAGATGTTTCATTTTTCTGTCAAAAATCATGCCAAAATGACAAAAAAAATTGACTTGTAAACGCAAAAAGTCCATATAAATGCCCTTCCTAGACTTTGAACTCCCATAACTTGGTCAAAACTGAACCGATTGTCAAGTTTGAGGCCATTTTGTTCATGGTTTGTCCTATATATCAATTCTACATTTCAAATATATTCATTATTGAAAGTTAAATTTTTTCAAATATTTTTGCGAAAAAAGCATAAGGGGGGACCCTTACAAAAATTGATTTTTCAAAAAATAGATTCTTGAAATTCTTTTAATTATCGATTGTGGGTGTCAAATATAGTATAAAAAACTATAAGAAAAAAGATTCTGAGGTGTTTCATTTTTTTGTCAAAAATCATGCCAAAATGACAAAAAAAATTGACTTGTAAACGCAAAAAGTCCATATAAATGCCCTTCCTAGACTTTGAACTCCCATAACTTGGTCAAAACTGAACCGATTGTCAAGTTTGAGGCCATTTTGTTCATGGTTTGTCCTATATATCAATTCTACATTTCAAATATATTCATTATTGAAAGTTAAATTTTTTCAAATATTTTTGCGAAAAAAGCATAAGGGGGGACCCTTACAAAAATTGATTTTTCAAAAAATAGATTCTTGAAATTCTTTTAATTATCGATTGTGGGTGTCAAATATAGTATAAAAAACTATAAGAAAAAAGATTCTGAGGTGTTTCATTTTTTTGTCAAAAATCATGCCAAAATGACAAAAAAAATTGACTTGTAAACGCAAAAAGTCCATATAAATGCCCTTCCTAGACTTTGAACTCCCATAACTTGGTCAAAACTGAACCGATTGTCAAGCTTGAGGCCATTTTGTTCATGGTTTGTTATATATATTAATTCTACATTTCAAATTTATTCATTATTGAAAGTTAATTTTTTTCAAATATTTTTGCGAAAAAAGTATAAGGGGGGACCCTTACAAAAATTGATTTTTCAAAAAATAGATTCTTGAAATTCTTTTAATTATCGATTGTGGGTGTCAAATATAGTATAAAAAACTATAAGAAAAAAGATTCTGAGGTGTTTCATTTTTCTGTCAAAAATCATGCCAAAATGACAAAAAAAATTGACTTGTAAACGCAAAAAGTCCATATAAATGCCCTTCCTAGACTTTGAACTCCCATAACTTGGTCAAAACTGAACCGATTGTCAAGCTTGAGGCCATTTTGTTCATGGTTTGTTATATATATTAATTCTACATTTCAAATTTATTCATTATTGAAAGTTAAATTTTTTCAAATATTTTTGCGAAAAAAGTATAAGGGGGGACCCTTACAAAAATTGATTTTTCAAAAAATAGATTCTTGAAATTCTTTTAATTATCGATTGTGGGTGTCAAATATAGTATAAAAAACTATAAGAAAAAAGATTCTGAGATGTTTAATTTTTCTGTCAAAAATCATGCCAAAATGACAAAAAAAATTGACTTGTAAACGCAAAAAGTCCATATAAATGCCCTTCCTAGACTTTGAACTCCCATAACTTGGTCAAAACTGAACCGATTGTCAAGTTTGAGGCCATTTTGTTCATGGTTTGTCCTATATATCAATTCTACATTTCAAATATATTCATTATTGAAAGTTAAATTTTTTCAAATATTTTTGCGAAAAAAGCATAAGGGGGGACCCTTACAAAAATTGATTTTTCAAAAAATAGATTCTTGATATTCTTTTAATTATCGATTGTGGGTGTCAAATATAGTATAAACTAGTCGAGAGTGCCCGACTAGGATATACCCTGATCTAAGGTCTTACATTCATTGAAGTTATTTATCTGCATTCATACATAGAAACACACACACATATACAAACACAAGCTGGCTACGCGTGTCATACATTTGCATTAATTCTTCTTCCTTTGGCTTTAAACTATGGTACATTGAATCGTTAATAACTTCTTTGTTTATTGTCTGATCAAAATGAAATTTGTAGGACACAAAGCACAGGCGACTATGCAAAATCCGAAGGGGAATATACATACCAAATTTGGTGCCTCTACATCTTATACCTTTCAAGCTATACCTAAAAAATACTGGTCTGGAATCTTAATTTTCCGATAACTTTTGAACGGAAGTCTCTGAGATCAGCGCGTTCATACAGACGGACAGACAGACGGACACTTCTATATCGACTGGGCTATTGATAGTGATAAAGTATATATATACTTTATGGGGTCGGTGATGCTTTCTTATGCCTGTTACATACTTTTGCACAAAACCATTATACCATTTTTCCCATTTTTAATGGGCTCAGGGTATACAAATAATTGGAAGGTTTATTTATTAGAATATTTATTTATTGAATGAAACTAAATAAGTAAAATTAAATAATAAAGTTAAAAGAGAGGAGAAGAGTAGAGAGTGTTGAAAACAAGCAAAAAGAGGAGAAAACGAAAAGAACAGATAAAATCCGTTATTGCCAGGACTTACCCGTAGCTGAAGGAAAAACATTTAAATTGAGTCGTTTCCCTGAAATGTATGCACTCCTTTTTGCAGGCCATTTCGGAGGGCACCGTTATGACCTTCTTTATAGCAGGCGGTAGGAGTCGAGCCGGCGATCCATAGCCCAAATAACACACTATATAAAAGCATAATCAAATCTCTGATATATATTATGATCTGCAATACCCACGCTTCTTGTGCTTCTCATCCACAATGGGCTGTATTTCACAGCCATGTCCGTAGCTGGCGCGCTCGAAGATGTCAAAGGCGGCATCCAAGATGAGATGACGCTCCTTGTCCATGTCCCTAACGGGCCAATCACTCAGCTGGCAGTTGTCTATGACGCCCGCATGACGCTGCTGCCCATAGCGAAATGCAAAGGCGCGACAGGTGAACTTCGTGGAACGGATGCACTCCATCTCGCACTCGCCCACTGTGCGCACGGTGAGCGAGTCCCGTACGATGGACTTGAAGAAGCGTGTGGCATCGATGGCCCGGAAGAAGCACTCTGGAAAAGTTCACCAAAGAAAAAGTTCGAAAAAAAAAATCAAATTCAAACATAAGTAAGAAAAAAATGATTTTTCAAAAATGCTAAAACTTTAAATTCGTAATTTAAATAGAGGCCAAGTAATGACTAAAATGGCCTTGGGATTGAAAATCCGTTCAGTTTTGACAAAGTTATGGGAGTTTGAAGTCTTAGAATTTCTAGGGACTAGTAAACTTGACAGTCGTAATCGTTGTCATTATTTTTGGCTCAAAATTCAAAAAAATATCTGAAAACAATTATATTTTAATGCCTCATAGTATTCCACGTAACTCCGGAATTAGTACCATAACTTAATTTAAATTTAAAAACTATGCAAAAAAGATTGTTTTCATAATAATTAGAAATTAGCTTTAAGTTAGAAACTTACGTGCATTGCGCGGATCGGAAAGTGCTGTGCTGTGATGATCCCCATCGCTGCGTCTCGGAGGCGATGGCGACGGTTGCCTGCACACATCCATGTCATCCGCCATGGAGTAGATGTCGTAGTCGCGATCCGGCTCAATATCCACGTAGTAGTCGAGCATATTGACGGGCCTGTCGCACAGCATGCAGTTGTCGCGACCCGCCTGGTTATAGCGATAGCTGAAGGTGTGGCAGATGAAACTGGGTCGCTGATCGGAGCACAAGCGTTCGCATTCCGTGAGAGTGGGCACGTTGAAGGCATGCTTTACGGCTGTCTTGTGCAGCCGGAAACCTTCGCTAGTCTTGGCGGAGCATTCTGAAATGGGAAAGAGTAGTAGAGGAATGGGGTCAAATTAGGTTTACTCGTTGGCTTACCATCTGGACCTGGTCTTCTGGTCCACTGTTGCCGGTAGTCGTTGCGCTGACGCGGATATTCTTTGTCGTAATTGGAGCCGGGATAGCGCAGCACCGCATTCGATTCACGTGGTGGCTCTCTATGGCTGGAGCCTAGCTCAAAGTAGTTGAAATCATGCTGATCCTTGCGGCGCTGTGATTCACCCCCTCCCCAGTAGGAGCTGTGCTTGTTGCCGGTGCTGCTGCCCCCGTAGCTTCCTCCATAATTGCCATAGTTCTCCTCGGCGCCAATTAAATACGGCACAAACTTGTTGGGCTTCTTGTAGGGAATGCTACTCGCACCGGGTCCATCCCGATCGAGGTAGTTGTGCGCCGGACCCGTAGCCGGAGGAGCAGGTCTACTTGGCTCAAGTGGACGATAGGGCGTGTAATCATGCCCTGGGCGATAGGATGGTCTGTACTTATCGATGCGATCCGTTTCGGGGCGTGGTGGCCTATAGACGGAGCTGTCATAGCCGGAGCTGCTGGGCAGCGTTTCCCAGCGATCGGGTCTGTAGCGTGACGGCGCCTCGGGACGACCGAAATCATGACGATCTATATAATCGGGTCTGGAATGATCGCCAAAGCTGCTGGGCGGCGTGTGGCCAAAGTAACCAGAGCTGGAACCATGCGAGGAGAACTCATACGAGGACGAAGCGGAGGAGCTGGAGGAATGTGAGCTGTGGTAATCCGACGAAATGGGTCGATGCTCATAGGAACTGCTCGCTGGACCCGAGGGACCTCGATAATGATCCACAGCGGTGCTGCTGTGTGGTGACGGCGGCGGTGGTGGTGGTCTATAATGATCACGATCGCGATCACGATCTCCCCGATCCCCGCCATAGCCGCTACTGCTGGGTCCGGGTCCACTGCTGCCAGGCTTAAAGTAGATGGGATTGCTGCTCAGCGGTCCCTTGGAGCAGTCCTGGCAGGCATTGCGTCGACAGCTGCTGGGCGCATTGCGATCCCTTTCATAGTAATCATAATCCGGATGCCTCAACAGATTCGAATCCCGTCGGTTTGCGCTCGAATAGATCTCCATTTGGGACAAAGGCATCTCAATTAGCTCGCAGTCGCCCTGACCGTGTCCGGACGGATCCAGCCGGTAGTTGAAGCCCTCGCACATGAAACGCTTCTCGTGGCCGCACTCTCGCATGCAATCCTCCGCTCGCTCACAGGATATGGAGCGACGCACCCATTGTGACGATATACGCTTACCCGCCAGCACACGCCGGAAGCAGGCTGCAAATGCACAACAACAACAACGACATCAACAATTAGAAGTTATTTTCGGTGTGCCGAAAATTAAAGATCCTGGCAGATCTTCATCCTAGCAGCGTTTGCCGCATATCTCAATTTTGGGCAGATTGAAAGATTTGACAGCTATATAATATACATATATTGTATTGCTTGGTGGTTGGTAAGATTTTGCCCACATATGAGTAGCATAAAACCACTTTTAATTGGTGAATTTCACCAAGATATCATAGTTGGAAAACATTTTTTCATTTAATCAGTCAGTTTTCAACTTATTATTCCTTCATGAGCTATTTGATAAAACAATAAAGTCCGAAGCTGAAACATTTTTAAGTTGTATGTTATAAGAAAAAAAAGGTTTTTCATACAAGAACTTAACTTTCACGAGATTTTTACTATCAGAGTACTATATTACACAGCAGACTGACGATCAAAAGGTTTTTAAATTACACACAATGTGTAAATTTGGTCAAGCTTTGTTTAAAAACAAAAATGATGTTCCTACAAATCTTAAAATTTTGATCGATATTTTTCATGAGAGTTATAAAGTTAGCCGGACTTTGACTTTACAGGAAAAATACAAAAATACGAAATATAAGGATAACTTCTGAATTGTATAGACAGAGCAACGGATTTGATTTTATCAACTCGGCTTATGATGCTGATCATGAATATATATAAATATATATCTTGTAAGGGTATTAAAGAGTAGAAGATGCTGCAGCAAATGTAAAAATCTGGTAGAAGATGCAGCTGAGAGTGAAGCAATCGCTGCCTCCTCTTTTTAACTCTGGCCAAAAAAGAAAAAAAGAAGAAGAAAAAACATGGTCATAAGCAGAAAGTCAGTGAAGCGTTTGAAACGCGCGGCCAGAACTCCAAGATCGGGGGCTTCATGTTGCTTCATGTTTAGTTGTTTTTTTTTTGTTTTCCGTCACATCCGCTGCTGCTGTAAATTATGTTCGAGTCATGTTTTGCGACGCCAGCGGACACTTGGGGCCGCCCCCGCTACCCTCCCCCACCCACCACAACGTACAGGGCCTTTGTGCAGATAATCTCTGGAAAATTGCCGCTTGCCAATTGGTGGGGCTGGTAGCGGGTAGCGGGTCGGAGGAGTACTTCTGTGTAGTTCTTTTATTTTTGGTACGAAAATTATGCAAATTACTTTTAATACGCACGAGAAGCGGCTTTTTTGGCCAGTGCATTGACCGAGTTGGGTGGCACCCCAATCTGCCACTTACCTTTGGCATCCTCCACAATGATAATTGTGCTGCTTATGTCGCTGCTGCTGTGGCGCGTAGGACTCACAAATTTGGCGCTGCTGCCACCCAAGAACAGCAGCGGCAGCAAATAAAACACTTTTTGCAACCGCATCGAAACGCGCTCAGCGAAGCACTAAAAGCTTACAAATATTTGCAAAATTTGTATATAATCGAGAGCTGGCTTTTAATTTTATTTTTATTTTTTTGTTTGTTATAGTCTGTTTTGTATTTTGTGTGATGCTCAGTGATTACGTAAGCGCACGGCGTTTTTGTTGTCACGACGAATTTGAATGTCAATTGCGCGAAATGAAAACTCAGAACGCAGGCACACACACATGCGCACACACACTCGCAACAGGATATGTAAACACGACTACTTATTTCCGGCGACTGCGACGCGCAGCGATGGCGATTCTAATGGCGAATGAGCAGCTGCTGTGGTCAAGCTTGCGGTTTTATACGGTATTAGAAAAACTCGCGCGCGTTTTTCCACAGCCAGCGTGGAAAAAGCTTCTTTTTTTTGTTGTGCTGTAGCGGCAAGGGCGAGAGCTTTTTTCGTCTGCTGTTTTGTTCTCTTGCGGTGACTACTATTATGATGCCAACGGGGCGTCGGCGGCTTGGAGTCTATGGAGCCTTGAATCACGTTTTTAATGAGTATTTTGGGCAGATTGCTTATCTTTGATTCAGATGAAAATACGGGGGCACTTGGCTAGTTAGTACCTTTGGGCTGTGAGTTGCGCTGATCAGCCAAGCGTTAATTGACGTCACTCAAGGATGCCGCCAAAGAGCAAATTAATTGAAATGGTATAAGAGCTGGGAGTTGAATTAAATATGAGCTCTAAGAAATATGTAACTCAAAATATAAATTGCCTTTGCTAAAATCATAGCTTTAATATATGTAAATTTAACCTACTTGAAGAAACTAAATTGAAGGTTTAGTTCGTTGCCTAAGTCTTTTGATTTTACTGACAGCTCCTTCTTCTAAAGTTACTAAACTTAGTATATATATACTCCGAACATATGCAAAAACCGTATATATACTTTGTATGAATTGAATTGAATTTGTTGTAATTGTTGTTGTAATATTGTTGTTTGCAAGCGAAGTTTGTTGCTTAAGTCTTTTGATTTTGTGGCTGCTTCAGCTTCTTAACTTACTAAGTTTATTATTTATACTTGATATGCATTAGGAAAACTATTATAAATTAGTTTTTGCATGCCATTAATTATTCTTCATTTTAAAACATATTTCGAGCAGAAAGTTAATTTCAAGTCCAGTTCGTTGCCTAAGTCTTTTACTTCGCTGCAGCTACTCAGCACTAAATAGCCCCTAGCGTACTTGTAACACACATAATTCATATTTAATATCAAGTTCGTTGCCCAAGTCTTGGCAATTACATCGATCATCCGAACTCAGAAACTCAGCAACTCTGCAACTCCCCCTTCAAAGCCATTCTCAAATGCAGTGTGCAAAAAGCCAGACAAGTTGAGCGCATTTCCGTTTCTTAATCAATGTCACTGCTGTCATTTCAATGGTTGGCTTTTTGTACAGATTTGCATACAATGCCGCCTTTCGGGGCGCTTGTTCAAGTGCAGTTGCTCTTGCACAATTCCAGCAAAGTACCAAAAAAAGAAAAATTGTTAGTTAGCTAGCAAATATTTGCGTGCTACACTTCCGCTTCTAAGACCCAAAACACAATAATAAAAAAAAACACGTAATCGTATTACTCGTGTGCCTATCTTCAGCATTAGCTTTAGAGATCTGTCCCACGCCTAATAAAGTCAACTAACAAACGCGCACGCAGACAAACAATTTAATTACGCCAGGCAATTGGTACGTTGTCAGATCGTAACTGGCATTTGAACTTGGGTTATGTCACCTCATGATACTATGCTGAAAGTTCATGTACGTAGTGCTCGTCACACTCGAGAAACTCCAAAAGGAAGTCGAGTCGAAAATCAAAATATAAATGACTCTTTGATGAGTTGGCAGCGCCGGCCAATTTTAGAATACTCATAAATCTCGTGCACTTGACAAGCCACACAAAATAAATAAACATATCTTAACTACGGCTGACATCATATGTGGAAAAGAAGTTTAGGTACTTTGCTTTCAAAATTATTCAGCTTAGTTGTTAGATTATATTCTTGAGTTTTTTTTTATAAATATTGTATAGTTTTTATCTTTTACATTTTAAAGCTTTACTCTAGCAATAAAACTATAATATAATAAATTTTGTTATTCAAAAAACCCTCTATAACGTTCCTGTCGATAGCTTAAGTTCTTAAGCTTAATAAAAATATGATTATATCTATAAATTAAATTAAAAACCTGCCTATTCAGAATTTTTTGGTTTTTTGCAAGTTTTGATTTATAACTCTAACGTAACTGAGCTTGATAAAAATCGTGTAATAATAATTTATTTATGTAAGCCTCGAATTATAAATGTGGCTTAAGCCTTTAAACTTCCTTAAAGTTTTTGTTGATATTTTATTTCATTATTTTAAAACAGAATCCAATCTCATATATAACCAACTTTGATTGGCTTGGTTTTAGAGCTCGAAATCTAATCATTTAGGCTAGAATATAATATTGTATTCAGTCTTTTTTTTTTTAATTTTTAAGCCCCACTTCAAAGCTTAAAACTCATCGATAACCCACTTTGTTGACATTTGTTGCCATTTTTCATAAACTTTACGCGACATTTTTCGCATTCAGCATGCGAGTTGCTGTCATTTGTTTTGTTGTCCACACCGTGAGCTTTTCGATTATTTGTTTAGTATTGAAATGTTTTTGGTCACATGCAATGTTTTGGGACTGTCCGCTGTCCGCTGTCCACAGTCCACCCACTGGACAGAGAGATTGCGCTTTATGCCCGACTAATGGGTTTTTAGTTTTGTTACGCAAATAAAAGCGAACCAAAATGTGGGTCAACTGCCCCCTCCTCCGCCGACTCCTCCCCGCTGCGCCCGTTCGTAATGAGTTTTAATTGTGCGCAATGTTAATTCTAGGTTTTTAGTTGTTACGATCTAAACCCAAAAAGCAAACCGCTTCCAAACCCGCCACTGCCTGTTAGCTGGGCGCGAATCCAAATTAGTTGGGATCATGTTAGGGTTATTAAAGTGAAGATTAGCTCACTTACCATTCATCTCATCCATGGGATAACGATCGCGATCTCTGTCACCAGGCATGGGCATTGGCGGTTCTGAAAAAAAGTAATGTAGATAGATTAAATAAAGCGCATTTATACTAGAGACTTGAAATAAATGATTAATTTCATTAAACTTCATATTCGGAATTCCGAAGCAATTAAATGTTATCGGTACATATATTAAAATAGTATATATAATATAATATAGTCTATTAAATATATATATATATAATGAACTGACTTATTAGTGAGCTAGGAAACTGAAAAATAACAGGTGTGTAAAATTTGTGTTTTTAGTTTTTAGTTTTTTCAACCGCTCCGATTCATATTCGTTTAAATTAAAATTAATAATTTTAATATAATTAATTACCTAAATTTATTTGTTTTTTGTAATCACTTGTGCAAAATTATGGATTGAGTTTATCTGTTATGGACTTTAAATTGTTCATACTTCTGATCTACCTGATCTACTAATTAAAATTTGTACAACATTTTTTAGAAAATTCACCTACACAAAAAATGTATAAGAAAACTGATAGCTAAGATGTAAAGATTTCTTACGGGCATAGCCTGCCAATAACTGCTAGAAGTAGGCTACATAATATGCAAAAGTTTGGATTATTTGAACGCTTACTGCCGTGCATGTAATCCTCGGGATTGAAGTAGGTGGATATGGTCTTGTCATCGTCGTAGCCATTGTAACCATCTGGTCGCATGGCGCTGTCATTGCGACGCACATACTCATCCCTAGGGGGCAGCTGTGGTTGGGGCTGTGGCGGTCTCTCGTAGACAGGTGGGCGTGCCGAGGAGCCAGGTCCTGGACCATAGTCGCCATCATGAGCTACATGCGCCGGTGGATCCGGTCGATTGGTATAGTCTGGTCGTGGTTCCCGATGTCCATCATAAGTGGGCGTTGGCCGCGGACCATAAGAATTGGGTGTGGAGCTGTCGTAGGGATGCGCGGGCGAAGGACGCGGATAATCGGGTCGATCGCTGCTGTAATCCGGTCTGGGCGCATAGCTGGGCCGCTCGCCGGAAGCGGGACGTAAAGTGGTGGGCGCATAACGCTCCGGCGTGCCATAGCTATAGCCATTGCCATAGCCCAGGCCAAAGATGGGGCGTGGCGGACCATGAGGCGTGGGACGCACGCCGTCATCATCCAGTGGACCATAGGAGGGTCTGTAGCGTTCATCCACCTCTGGTACATTGGCGGCATAGCCGCCTGGTATGTAGACCTCCTCATTGGGCGCCGGATAGTTGTGCTCGTAGAGCGTGGGATACTTGTAAAGTGGGTAAATCTCATGGGAGAAGTACAGACGATCACCGATGCCGGGTGGGGGCAGCGATGGGCCCGAGGATGCCAGAGGTGGTGGTGGTGCTTGTGGTTGATTGGTATGCGGCGTGGGATTCACCACCAGCACGGGTGTGTTGCCCACATCCAGCGGTCGATTGGGCAGATTCACTGGCGTTACGCCCGTGCTGATGGGACTTGGAGCACCAATCGAATTGTCGCTCAAATCGAAACAGTTCGTTTTGCGCGTATACAAATCAAAGTCGGGATCGAAAATAACACCACCCGGCCGACCACCGCTGTTGCCGTTGCCGTTGCCGTTGCCATACTGCTCCGATGACAACTGACAAGTGCCGTTTCCGCGTCGATGCACACTGCAACAGTAAAGTACAGGTAAGGTAAGGTAAGTTAGGTATTTCGGTTGGGTAATCGCTAGAGCAATCGAAATCGCAATCACAATCGCAATCTCAATCTCAATGGCCAACTCAATTGCAAATCGTACTCACCCAAATGAGATGGCCTGACACTTTTCGCCCGCCTGCAGGCACTTCTCCTTGCACATCTTCAGCGAGTTGGTGTCTTCGGTGCGGAAGGTCTTCTCAAATGGCAGCATTGCCTCCAAAGCGATGCGCTCGAAGCAGTCTGCAAAAATCCAAAGAAATCAATTGAAAACAACTTATTAAATTGCCCAAACTGCAATTGGCCAAAAAGTTCACTAGACTCTTGTGCAATACAAATTGTAGTCTATTCCAAATCTAACTTCAATTTCCATTTGCTGATGATGTCATCATGGACACCACTTGCACTTTCAAGGCCATTTTTGGAGTGGGCTGCTCCACTGTACGGTAGGTTAGTTTTATTGACTCCACAATTGTCTCCACTGTTGCGCTTTGTTCTTTATTCAAATTAGATTTTTATTTGGCTTGCGTGCCGCGTGGACGCAGTTGACTGCCATTAACCCATGTGTGGCCCATAGAACTCCGGCAAATATTGTACTTGTTACTCTACCAGACCCCATGAATAATTCAAAAAGGTCAACCACAACTAACAAAAAACTATGTGGCTCCCTGTGGTGCGCCGGTTATATGGTTATGTCTGTGATGCATGATGGATTGGCCCTCAGCTTAATGATCTCGGTATTAATTCTGTCTATAGATTATTAAATATGTGTGGGGTTATATAATTTTATTAATTATTAACATATAAGGATTTAAGTAAACTACTTTCTAGTCTGGGCACCTTTTTAATACTATTAACAATATTAATTATTTTTAGAAAATTAAAATAAATCAGTCTAACAAATATAGTAAATATACAGTAAATATACGTATACGTATTATAGTTATAAAATGTCGTCATTAGTCAGAACTGTAATTAGTTATTTTTGGCACATTATACACATCATAAACTCACCTATAATCGGATTACTAATTAATTAGGCGTTTGATGCCAAGAGCTTGTTTTGTTACACCCCTTTTTGATTGCTTTGCAAACTTAGTTTGTTAAGATAAAGTGATACATTTATCAAAGAGTATCTTTAAAGATTCCCAAAGATTTGAGGCAACTGAGTAACGAGGATCCGGGTTCAAATCCCCAGCTAGTTTATGAAAGTTTGTTTTGTCTTAGCTCAGTGCAATATAAAAAATTACTTTAATAATTTATAGCTATACCAACTATATACAATTTAATATTATTAATAATTTCCAAATATTAAAAAAACACTCAGTTATATTATTATGCTTTAACCTATCTTTATTATATTTTTATCGATCATGATAATACAGAATAAACTAAGCTAGTTGGAATTGATATCTCGACTAGGTAGGATTTCATAGAAAAATTAGCACTCTGTTGGAGTGTTTGGAGACACGACAAGACATGAACAGAAAAAGAAATATATTTATTTTTTGACTACCTCTATATTTTGATAATATAATGTGTTTTCTTGTTATATTATATACTCAGGCGTGTTTAGCTATACTAACCAAGACTATCTAGCCCAGAATACTTTAATATTTAATGGCCTAAAATACAAGTTTATTTCGCTTTTAATATAATAGAACCAGTTTGCATATTTAAAAAAAAAACATAACTGTACTCCGATTTTTATAAGTATTACTCATTATAACCGTTTATTACTCATGCATATGATTATAATAATATAAATTCTACAAACACATAATTATGATTATGTGGTAATAGAGTTGTTTATTTCATCGTCTTCCCTGACTGCAACCGCTTACCATTTCGTGCCGAGACCAGCTGATTATCCACAGTGAGTGCTGCTGTGTGATCCCAGAGCAACTGCAGCATCCAGAGCAGCACAAAGTGCCGCCTGAGCTGAGCTTTAAGCATCTTTATTTCTTTTTAATTGACAATTTTCACTTGATAACGATATAAATAATTTCCCTTTTTTTGTTTTGCACCGATATAGCTTCTGTTACTTGTTCACTTCCTTTGGCATTATTGAGACCGGGGAGAGTGTGAACTGTTTGGATCGACGGGAGATTGGGAACTGAAAGACAGCGCTTAGCGCGAGACGCGTAGAAACCTTCTGTTTCTGTTGCTGCTTCTCTTTCGTTGGCCGTTGCTTTGGCTCTTTCTTTCTCCTTTCTTTTGTTATGTTCGCGTGCCAGTGGGCATCATTTCTTTGAGCATAATGTTTCTGCTTCAGTTTGTGGCTGCTTTCGCGGTTACGTTTCGCTACTTTTCACATTCTTTTCACCGTTAATTATATTGCCAAAATATGCAGATCGTTAAAGATGAGAGATGTGGGATCGCAGATTTATGGGTTCGCCCCAAAGCGAAGGCACAGCTACAAAATTCGTTTAGTTGGAAATGAAGATCGACAATTCTGCGATTGTGTGCAAGAGCGTGCATGTCATTAACCTGGCTGGAAGCTAGGTCTTTTTCGGCTTCCTTGATGACGCCATAAGTTTTGTCGCCTATTCTGGAGCCTATGACCTTTAGGCCAAAAGTTATTTGGCCACTTGGTAATTAACATTTTTGAATGACAAAGTGTTCAGCAATGCGTAAATACAATTGCCATCATTGCCGTCGCACTTGGTCAAATGTAAAACCAAAAACAAAACATTCAAAATTATCAACAAAAATGAAAACAACTCAAAGCCGCACATTGGCTAAATATTTTTAATTATTGCTTGGGGAGAATGAAAAAAAAACCGGCAATTAATTTGTTATGACAGCTTGAGAAAAAAGCATATACCAAAAATATGAATGAATAATTGAACGCAAAATCTGTTCAGAATAATTCTGAAAAATATGTATAGAACCTATATAGAGATGTATGAGTAGAAATGTCTTCACTCAAGTGTTAAGTATCTGGCTTCTGGGGCAACAAACATCTTAACGCCTTTCCGCTAGCTAGCGGCCGAAATGAGCTGAGAACTGTAGCAGGGCTAACGGTAAAATTTGATTACCAAACTTCCGTTGCGCTTTGACATTTTTGGCGAATCTGCGTTTTTGCGGCTAATGACAAGAAAGCTCTCTCTCACACACACACACACAGACATACAACTAAAACACACACCCACAATTGCAAGCAATTTCTAAATGCAGCGCAATTTTCAATTTACTTGGCTTGAAGTTGGCTTGTTTCTCTTGTTTTTTTTTTGCATTTATTTGAATTCTTTATTTTCTTTTCTTTCTTTTTAATTTATTTATTTTGTTGCTCGCCGCTTTCGTTTCTCGTTGGGTTTTTTTTTTGTTACGCTGCGCCTCGAACTCAAAGCACCGATCCGCACTCGCTAAACAATTGAAACTGAATAAAAATTCTGATTTAGTTGTATTCGAAACTCATCGGATGAGCAGAAAGCAGCGCAGCGCAGCCAGCAGAGGCAGCAGCCGCAGCAGCAGCAACAACATCAAATAAAAGCATCGCACTCTTTTGTTGTCGCTTAGCTGTTGTTGCTGTTGTTGTTGTTGTTGTTGCTGGCGTTTACGGCGTTTAGATTTGAACTCAGTTAGAGGGGCGACAGCAACGCTTGAGGGGGCTACACTGCTGCTGGAGGCACTGAAGTTTGGCGCTAGAGCTGATCATTATGATCATTAGCTTTACCACGCTGCGCCCACTTGAGACGGCGACTTGGGGGAACTGGCTTCGAGCTGGCAACTTGGGGCTCGGGGTGTCGAGCAACCTGGCGCTTGCCTTGACGGCAACATCGAAGTAGTCGTCGTCGTCGTCGTTGTCGTCTTTTGCCTGCCGCCATTTCCTCTAATAGCTGGCAATGACTCATGTAAAATTGTTCGAAATTGTAACAAGAAATTTTGCTGCATGTTGCAAGCCGCATCTTCTATGCACTTTAAACAAATACAGCTGATATACCAGATACAACATACGACTTGCAGTACATTAAACATGACTGATTGAGAGTTAAATTTAATAATTATTAATATTTTAAAGTTGAAACATATTATTAAGTTCACATATATTTTAGAATTAATTATTTCATATAGGCTTAACTTAAGATAAAAACATAACTTTCTTGACATATTTATTTATAAAGACATTTCACGTTTGTTTCCCCTCTTTAATTTTGAAGCTTTATATATTATTTTTCTCAGTTATCTAATATCTATAGATTAAATTTTGTTGATTGTGATAAATTTGTTTATAGTCTGCCTTAATCATATCATATAGCTGTAATACCCCAACTGAAAAGTGTATGAAGAGGCGTGATTATTTGTATGCGCAATTAGAGGCAAGTGTTTTGGCTGCAAACCGACACTCGTAGCTGTAGAATTAGTAGAGCAGTTGAATTAGAACCAACTTCAGAACAAGAACTTGGGAGTCAGAGCAACAGCCAGAGAATGGCATAATAATTTCTTCGACTAAGTTTACGCTTTGTTAGACCAACTAAAAGAGCTCAAATCCAATTGTATAGGCCTAACTGCTGGCCAATGCAGCTTCAAAATTCGGCAGATGGAAACAACGCACAGTTATTCAGCGAGCACCTGAAGCGTTAATTGGTGCAAGTTTTCACTGCAGCTACTATCAAAAATGTTGATTTTTAGACTCTCCGTGTGTGTGTGTATGTGTGTGTGTGCTTGTATTTTTTTGGGGGGGTCTTATAATTGGCGACACCTTTAAGTGCCGACCTTGTCATGCTCGCTGAAGTCGTCTAATTCAGGCCGGGGCTGTTCTTCATCAGCGCTTCGGCAACGACTTCAAATTCAACTTCAACTTCGACGTCTGCGTCGCTGCGGCGGCAACGTCAAGCGAGCGTGTCCAGCTGCAGGAGAAGCTGCCCAGATTCGCTAGAAAAAAGAAAAAAAATATTGTAGTAAGCTGAGCTCATGCTAAGCTAATTTGCATAGCCAAACAGGAATTCTTCAGAATCCCACTTTAATGCTAGGTGCAGCCTTTTGAAGGCTGCTCAGATCGCGCCCCAAATTGCTGCGAAAATATAACATATCAAAGTTAAAATCGAAATAACAAAATATACACTTAAATTCAAAAAACAAATAAATATATATAGAACAAAAATAAATAAAAATTTGATGTGAATTTTGTCAAGGAAACTTGCCAATACAAATTTTTGGCATGGTTTTTTATTGAGCAGCTGAAAAAATGGCATAAATATTTGATAATAAATTAATCTAGAGGACAGGCATAAATAAATGGCCTTGGGATTAAAACTATGTTCATTTTGTGCAAAGTTATGGTTTGAAGTCTTGTCCATTTTTTGCGCCAAGCCAATTTTTTTTATAATTTAGGCATGAGTTTTAACGAAAAAATAAAGCGCTACAAAATTAATTTTTTATAGTTATATTTTTAATTACATTATATAAAAAATACAAAATAAAGCATAAAGCTTCGATTTGGAATTAAAGTAGAGGGCAAATAATGATCGGATTGGAAATCGGTAGAGTTTTGACAAAGTTATAAAATTTCGAAGTCTTAGAGGGTAATTGAAAGGGAGTTTAAAGAGTGTTTCTTAGAGTGTACCTGTTCTGAAAATATTGTTTTGTTGTACACTATCATTTGAAATTGTCATGGGAAAGATTGCACAATGTGTATTTGGAATTGTTTGGGGGGGTGCTCTGCTCCACATTGCCTCCAAAAATTTGCGTGTCAGTGCGGCCAAACTGTCCAGCGTAATCTGCTATCAAAAATCGCATCAGAAATCGCTCAAAATTCAGCGGGCGCTCAGCGAATCGCGCACGCGCCGCGACTGACAAGTGCGGAAAAGCAACAACAACAACAACAGCAACAACAGCAACAGCAGCAGCAACAACAACCATAACAATATTGGACTTGGCAGCACGTTCCGCAGCGTGAAAAATTTCAATACACAGCGCGTGTCTAAAACAGATATTGGAAGCAGATAATGCATTCGGATCGGGCCCAAGGAGCATATAACAGCAAAAAGCAATTGAATATTGAAAATGTATTGAAAGCGAATTGAATATTGAAAACGCAGCTCTCACATCATCCAGCGATTGGGTAAACGGCATAAATTTGTCAGAGGTGATTGACAGTTGTGGGTGAGCAGGAAACGACCAACGCTGACACCTTCCACCAACTTTAAATTACATAAACAGTTTTGCCGTATTTCTTGAGCGGTCACTTTGAGGTAGCAACATTGTAGATCTGATTAGATCTGTAGTTCGGTAAATAAAAGGGTGTGTTCTTGAAGCTATAATGACTAAGATTGTAGCCAGCTGAGTTCTGTTAGCTGACATTTTATTAGGGCATTCCGGCTAGCAGGTTTTGTAGCACAACATCTACTATAACTTATCTCGAATCTCAAAAATTATCGGCTCTTGGTTCGAACCAATATCTCAAATATAAGTCTTGTCGCATTTTAAATTTGTAAAAGAAATAATTATATTTTTTTTTAAAATTTTTTTAAGCAGGACTAAAATACACTTGTTTTATAACAACACAGTTGCTTGCTTTTGTCACCAGGACTGGTCGAATTGCAAATAATTAAATTATTATTTTGACAAAGTTTTATTTCACTAAATTAGTTTCTTTTATATAAAACTTACAACATGTGCTTAATTTTTTTGTTGGATTTAAGTAAATAAATAAAAATAAAGCAGCAACAATTAAAATGCCATTGCATTATTAGACTTGATTAAAATACAAGTAAAGAGCGGATTATCTTCGTATCAAGTTTGGATAAGCTTATTATATGTATATTTTATTGCACCTAACCAATCCTAGCCATAGGCCAAAATACTCAAGCGCCTAAATTCTAGACTACACAGTACATTGTTATAGATCTGATAGATCTGGCTGATGGAAATGAAATCAATTTATTCATTCCTTCACAATGGCCACTTAATTACCGAAACGAATTATTAATGCCTTAGAATTGGCTACAGTTTATGTGGCAATTTGGCTATTTGGCTGATTGGCAAATGAGAACTGGTTATTTGTGTATTATTATTTGTGCCATTAGCCTGCCAAGAAATTCTGCATGCTTATCATAAACGATTCGCGTTCGATTTGCAATTTATGTGCAATCATGTTAACTTAATAGTTTGCCCGTCATATGCATATCGCTATCTCTGTACATTAAATTGAAATGACGTACTTGATCATTTTGTTTGTATTTTGAGCTGGCATTAATGCAGAAAACTAAGCAGTCATGTGTGGATTTGGAGTGCAATTTTGATAGTGGCATGACATCAACTGGAAATTGGCAAAACACAGCTGTTGTTGCATGCCCCACATTTTCGCAGAAATTGAAAAACTCACCGAACAGGAAGTATTTGCATTTGCGCAATTTGGGATTCGCGCACTGAAAATGAAAGTAATAATCTGAGAGTAGCCACAACCCACAGGCAAACATATTATTGTTGGAGTCGCTGCTCCCGTTGTGGGGCACGCATAGCTAGCCACTGTGAAATATTTATCACATAAAATACCTATTATGCAATTTGCCAAGTCAAACGGTGCAATTTTATTTGCCCGCTGCCGGCAGCAGTAAAATTCATATGAAACTAGCTGATTACTTGCAGCAAGGGGCAGGTTGGGTGGAGGGACCCCCAACCATAACCTGCAGGCTTAAGCCTAAGCACAGTGGCCTACATATACATACATAGAGAGACTCGCATAGAGAGGCAGCCAGCTTAACAGTGCATTAACAGTAACAGCAACGGTTGCTTCTGTGTGTTATGTCAATGGGTCGACCCACAAATCGATCATCAAATGCTTGTAAAATCAACATCGTGTGCTGCATTGCATGATTAGTTTATAAGGTATCCAAGGGTTCAGAGCTGTTAAGTAATTGCCCAAAGTGGAAATAAAAATAATGCGTTTTATTGCAAATTTACGTTGTTTATGTTAAGCACATGATCGTACGTGATTGTGATCAAATATATTTTGACCCATTTACAGCATTTAATTGACAGCAACAATTGTCGCAGCGGCAACAGCAACAGCTGCTGTTATGTACACATAACAGTCAAGGTCGCCTGTAAAGATGTTTCTTTAGGGCTAGGGATAAGATTGACAATTTGTTGTAGCCCTTTCTACTGTCGTCGTCGTCGTTGCTGTTGCTGCTGTTGTTGTTGCTGCTGCCGCTGTGACGTTCACTTTTATTGCAGAAGGCCGCTCTGCAATATGTTCAATCGCAATATGTTTTATGTGCTAGTTGATCATTCACTTGGAATGATTTACGCTGTGGACACTAGACGGGCCGATTATGACATTAATATAATGACGTTAATATAATAATTTGTATTGTATTACACAAAGTCCAAAGACACACACAAACACACACACACACATGCACAATTTTGCACTAAAACTTGCCCAGTCAAAGTTCGATTGTCTATGTCAGTTGGAGACAACAACGGCAACATTTTAATGTGACTTCATTTTGCAGCAAACAACTGATGCGTGGTTGTTGTATGTGGTAGCTGCCCCAACTGCTGCCGCCAACAACAACACAGCTCTTGGTTAACCAACTTGTAAAACAGTTAACAGTGCGCTGTTGTTGCTGTTGCTGCTGTGGTTGCTGCTGTTGTTGCTGCTGCGCATGCGTCACGTTCGTCTTTTACATTGCTGCTGCTGTTGGCTTTTGGTGCCTGCCATCGGGTATAAAACGGATGAGCCGTTGTCCATTGGTTATCAGTCATTGGCAGACATTGGCAGTGCAGCGGCCTTTATCAGCAACAAAAAAACAAAAGTCGATTTTCAAACGCGTACGCAAAAAACCAAATAAATAAAAACATAAACATGATCGCTCTGAAAGTTTTCGTAAGTGCCGCTAGTAAAAGGAATAAATATATATGTATATACAATTGTATATGTACAAGGACTCGCGTGTTGTGTGCAAAAGTATTTGTTTTGGCTAATTGTGCAGCGCAAAAGTGGCAGTCAAACAGGCCAAGTCTTATATAACAACTAATCAAAGTCTTACATAACTGAAGTGTTCAGGTTTAAATGCTAAATTCGACTAACAAATCTTAAATACGGCATTACATTTGAGATTTCATAATCTAAGCAAAATATTCGCATGCTTAAATTACAGCTCTTTCATTGAGATTGTAATAGATTGTAATAATGCGTAATATTGATTTTGTTTTGTAATCATCCTACTGACCTTAGTTGAAGAAAGTTCAATAAATCAATCATTTTTGGCGTTGCCCTTGGAATTATCTACAAAACCAGCAATTTAAACTATTTACTCTGATTTAAATATTGCTTTGGCCCCAATTAAAACTATCGAAATTGTTAACCATTTAAGGTTTTATTTTTTTTAATGTGTGCAGCACTTAAAATTTAAGTTTAACTATATTGATTTGGGTTGGTCATGGAAGGCAATAGTGGTTTAAAATTAATTGGATAGGGTTTCATCAGCAAAAGGGACTATCTGATGACAATTTTAAGTTAATACAGATTGAATTAATAACAACTTAATAGTAAACATGAGTTTTATAAGATGAGAATGCTGTGAATACCCTGTAAACTAACCTGTAAATAAGTTTAAGGCACACTAACACTGGTTTCTACTATTTTGGTATGGAGTTGTCTATAAGATGTATTTCAAAAACTTGATTATAAAGTTAATTGTACTTTTGATTTGATTTTGATTGATTTGAATGATGTTCTTCAGTATTAATTGTAATTGTTGCAATTAATATTACATTTTAATTAAATATTGTAGTTAGATAACTTTGATAACATTCTATAAAATAATATTTTGTATCTATAAATTAAATATAATTGCAGTAATTAATATTACATTTAAATTAAATATTGTAGTTAGATAACTATGATAACATTCTAAAAATTAATATTTTGTATCTATAATTTGAAAATATTCATTAAATTGGTAGACTATATTTAGAAAAGTCATGCACTAACATATTGCTGTATATCCATATTTAAACTCAATATTTAAATTATATATTCCGATTCAAAGTTGTTCACTCTTTTAAGTGTCACATCTCTCATTTCACATTTAAACTATAATTTATTTTGTTATTTTTATCAGTATTTAATTTTTAATTCAAATTTCGGCTTATAGATTTTCCAAGTATTTATTTTTCAATCGATTTCAGGTCTTTGTGGCACTCTTCGCTGTGGCATACTGCGCGCCCAGACCCGGCTTCTTTGGCAAACAGTGAGTAAACGACATGTTGTACAGTATATATTAATAAACCCAAGCCTAGCCCCGACATTTAAAACGTTTCCCGTGTTGTGCAACTACATAACTTTATTTGATGGCTGCTTTTTTGTATGGCTTTTTAAACGCCGGCAATCAAAGCGTATAAATTATGGATTCAATTACGCTCGCAATGAAGCAATCAGTATAAATAGAGCTAGTTACACTTGGGCCCTAGTTGTTTTCAATTGGTTAACCCGATGGATGTTGAATGTGGGATGTGGGATGTTGTTGTTGTTGCTGTGTCTATCGATGCCACAGTTCAATTGGCAGCCAGTGAACCACCGCTGACAAAAGACAACGCTTAGGAATTTCACAGGCGCTTGGCATTTGTTGCATTATAATGCGCACATAATTGCAACGGTTAATTACAAATTCCGTGCCGTCTCGGACTCCGATTCGCACTTGGTCTCGGCCTCCTCGTGCCAAGTGGCAATGCGACAAAACGCAGCCGGAGTTCAAGCAACTTGCCAAGCTACAGAAAGGAGGAGTGGGGAGTGTGGGGGGGGGGGGGGCTGACACAGCTGAACAAGTCAAGCTGACTGCCAGCTATTTAACTGATTAGCTAATCATATTGAATGCCAATTATTGTCTGGCTGCACCCTGCTCCTTCCCCCCGCACCAACGCAATCATATCATTAGCATTAAACATTAACATTAACATTTCACTTTCATTTGCTTTCACTGATTAAACTTCTGATTCTTTCGCCGCCAGTGAACATCACACAATTCATGTGCCCTACAAGGTGCACACCGTGCATCATCATCATGTCCAGAAGATTGCTGTGCCAGTGGTGAAGCATGTGCCCGTCTACAAGGAGGTGCATGTGCCTGTCTACAAGGAGGTACCAGTGCATCATGTCCACCACGAGGAGATTGTGCCGTTGCATGTGCATGATGATCATCACGACTATCATCATGACTTCCACAAGGGCTGGTCCTCCTCGCTGTCGCACGGCTGGTAAGCCGCCCCCTCACCCGCCCAATTACCTCCGTCAGCTACAAGTCGTTATTGTTTTTGTAAATACTGTACAATGTTTAAGTTTAAACTGTTTGTAAATAAAAGTGAGATTTTCGAGTGTAGCTTTCATTATACTTATCATTATACATACATACATATATGTACTTTTGAATATATATATATATGTATATGTATATAGTAGTTTTAATTTGCAGTTGCACTTGACCTTGGCCACTGCTGGCCGCTTGATGAGGCCGCCGTTTTGCAAGAACGACTTTCACAAAAGCAGCTCGGGGTCAACCAGCAGCAGCCAGCAGCAGCCAGCAGCCAGCCAGGTGATCGGTGATCACCTGTAAGTCCACTCCTTGTCCATGCGCGGAACTGGAACTGCTTGCAAGCTGCTGCGGCTGCCGCGGCTGTAAGTTGATAGCTTCATGGGGCGTGGCACATTCTCGGGGCACAACAAGGTTTTGGTCAACTTTTCACACAAGTATTTCGTTTATTTTAATTGTCATTGCGATTCGAATTGAGCTATTGAATCTCACAATTTGGATATATCACAACAACAACACCAACTAGTGGGCGTGGCACGTTTCCGCCACACGACTACTTTTGGTCAACTTTTTAAACAAGTATTTACGACATTCTTATTGCTCGAATTAATGCTATGTACTGGAGACCTATTACTCTTCCTATTAGCAGCACTTGTCAGAACCAAGCCATAAATCAAGTTGCCATTCAGTTTTTTATGTTGTGAGTGAGCGGGGAATTGATCTCGGAGTCAATAAAATTGAGGAAACTTTACAAAACCTGAGCGCACTTAGCTTGGCAAACAAAAAGATTATAGAAAAATTTCATAAACAGTTTTTGCCTTGTAATATATACTTTTAAGTTTCATAATGTGTCATATTTTTATACCCTGATCCCATTAAAAATGGGAAAAAAGGGTATAATGGTTTTGTGCATCTCCGACCCCATAAAGTATATATATTATTGATCGCTATCAATAGTCGAGTCGATCTAGCCATGTCCGTCTGGCTGTCCGTCTGTCCGTCTGTATGAACGCGCTGTTCTCGGAGACTACAAAAGCTAGAGACTTCATATTTGAAATATTGGCTACTGCCGGGTCAATACAAGTTCAACAAGTTCGATATCTCAACCCGTTCAAAAGTTATCGATAAATTTCGATTCCAGACCAGTTTTTTTAAGGCATAACTTGAAAGTCATAAAAGCTAGAAACTTTATATTTATGTTCAAGTTACTGTATTGCCGGTTCGACACAAACTCATCATTTTTTGTTCGATATCTCAATCCTTTCAAAAGTTATCGATAAATTAATATTCCAGAACAGTGTTTTTAAGGTATAGCTTAGAAGTTATAAGAGGTAGAGTCACCAAATTTGGTACATTTATTCTCCTATAGCACACAAAGGTAAAATACATTTCACTTTTTAGATACCCCTCTCCAATCTCACAGAAATTGAATTTTAAAGGTATGACCTTCGGATTTTACAAAGTTGCACATTTACAATATCATTTTGATCAGACAATAAACAAAGAAGTTATTAACGATTCAATGTACCATAGTTTAAAGCCAAAGGAAGAAGAATTAATGCAAATGTATGACGCGCGTAGCCAGCTTGTGTTTGTATATGTGTGTGTGTTTCTATGTATGAATGCAGATAAATAACTTCAATGAATGTAAGACCTTGGATCAGGGTATATCCTAGTCGGGCACTCTTGACTAGTTTATACTATATTTGACACCCACAATCGATAATTAAAAGAATTTCAAGAATCTATTTTTTGAAAAATCAATTTTTGTAAGGGGCCCCCCTTATGCTTTTTTCGCAAAAATATTTGAAAAAATTTAACTTTCAATAATGAATAAATTTGAAATGTAGAATTTATATATAGGACAAACCATGAACAAAATGGCCTCAAACTTGACAATCGGTTCAGTTTTGACCAAGTTATGGGAGTTCAAAGTCTAGGAAGGGCATTTATATGGACTTTTTGCGTTTACAAGTCAATTTTTTTTGTCATTTTGGCATGATTTTTGACAGAAAAATGAAACACCTCAGAATCTTTTTTCTTATAGTTTTTTATACTATATTTGACACCCACAATCGATTAATAAAACAATTTCAAGAATCTATTTTTTGAAAAATCAATTTTTGTAAGGGTCCCCCCTTATGCTTTTTTCGCAAAAATATTTGAAAAAATTTAACTTTCAATAATGAATAAATTTGAAATGTAGAATTGATATATAGGACAAACCATGAACAAAATGGCCTCAAACTTGACAATCGGTTCAGTTTTGACCAAGTTATGGGAGTTCAAAGTCTAGGAAGGGCATTTATATGGACTTTTTGCGTTTACAAGTCAATTTTTTTTGTCATTTTGGCATGATTTTTGACAGAAAAATGAAACACCTCAGAATCTTTTTTCTTATAGTTTTTTATACTATATTTGACACCCACAATCGATTAATACAAGAATTTCGAAAATCTATTTTTTGAAAAATCAATTTGTGTAAGGGTCCCCCCTTATGCTTTTTTCGCAAAAATATTTGAAAAAATTTAACTTTCAATAATGAATAAATTTGAAATGTAGAATTGATATATAGGACAAACCATGAACAAAATGGCCTCAAACTTGACAATCGGTTCAGTTTTGACCAAGTTATGGGAGTTCAAAGTCTAGGAAGGGCATTTATATGGACTTTTTGCGTTTACAAGTCAATTTTTTTTGTCATTTTGGCATGATTTTTGACAGAAAAATGAAACACCTCAGAATCTTTTTTCTTATAGTTTTTTATACTATATTTGACACCCACAATCGATTAATACAAGAATTTCGAAAATCTATTTTTTGAAAAATCAATTTGTGTAAGGGTCCCCCCTTATGCTTTTTTCGCAAAAATATTTGAAAAAATTTAACTTTCAATAATGAATAAATTTGAAATGTAGAATTGATATATAGGACAAACCATGAACAAAATGGCCTCAAACTTGACAATCGGTTCAGTTTTGACCAAGTTATGGGAGTTCAAAGTCTAGGAAGGGCATTTATATGGACTTTTTGCGTTTACAAGTCAATTTTTTTGTCATTTTGGCATGATTTTTGACAGAAAAATGAAACACCTCAGAATCTTTTTTCTTATAGTTTTTTATACTATATTTGACACCCACAATCGATTAATACAAGAATTTCGAAAATCTATTTTTTGAAAAATCAATTTGTGTAAGGGTCCCCCCTTATGCTTTTTTCGCAAAAATATTTGAAAAAATTTAACTTTCAATAATGAATAAATTTGAAATGTAGAATTGATATATAGGACAAACCATGAATAAAATGGCCTCAAACTTGACAATCGGTTCAGTTTTGACCAAGTTATGGGAGTTCAAAGTCTAGGAAGGGCATTTATATGGACTTTTTGCGTTTACAAGTCAATTTTTTTTGTCATTTTGGCATGATTTTTGACAGAAAAATGAAACACCTCAGAATCTTTTTTCTTATAGTTTTTTATACTATATTTGACACCCACAATCGATTAATACAAGAATTTCGAAAATCTATTTTTTGAAAAATCAATTTGTGTAAGGGTCCCCCCTTATGCTTTTTTCGCAAAAATATTTGAAAAAATTTAACTTTCAATAATGAATAAATTTGAAATGTAGAATTGATATATAGGACAAACCATGAATAAAATGGCCTCAAACTTGACAATCGGTTCAGTTTTGACCAAGTTATGGGAGTTCAAAGTCTAGGAAGGGCATTTATATGGACTTTTTGCGTTTACAAGTCAATTTTTTTTGTCATTTTGGCATGATTTTTGACAGAAAAATGAAACACCTCAGAATCTTTTTTCTTATTGTTTTTTATACTATATTTGACACCCACAATCGATTAATAAAAGAATTTCAAGAATCTATTTTTTGAAAAATCAATTTTTGTAAGGTTCCCCCCTTATGCTTTTTTCGCAAAAATATTTGAAAAAATTTAACTTTCAATAATGAATAAATTTGAAATGTAGAATTGATATATAGGACAAGTCATGAACAAAATGGCCTCAAGCTTGACAATCGGTTCAGTTTTGACCAAGTTATGGGAGTTCAAAATCTAGGAAGGGCATTTATATGGATTTTTTGCGTTTACAAGTCAATTTTTTTTGTCATTTTGGCATGATTTTTGACAGAAAAATGAAACACCTCAGAATCTTTTTTCTTATAGTTTTTTATACTATATTTGACACCCACAATCGATTAATAAAAGAATTTCAAAAATCTATTTTTTGAAAAATCAATTTTTGTAAGGGTCCCCCCTTATGCTTTTTTCGCAAAAATATTTGAAAAAATTTAACTTTCAATAATGAATATATTTGAAATATAGAATTAATATATATGACAAACCATTAACAAAATGGCCTCAAGCTTTACAATCGGTTCAGTTTTGACCAAGTTATGGGAGTTCAAAGTCTAGGAAGGGCATTTATATGGACTTTTTGCGTTTACAAGTCAATTTTTTTTGCCATTTTGGCATGATTTTTGACAGAAAAATGAAACACCTCAGAATCTTTTTTCTTATAGTTTTTTATACTATATTTGACACCCACAATCGATTAATAAAAGAATTTCAATAATCTATTTTTTGAAAAACCAGTTTTTGTAAGGGTCCCCCCTTATGCTTTTTTCGCAAAAATATTTGAAAAAATTTAACTTTCAATAATGAATAAATTTGAAATGTAGAATTAATATATATAACAAACCATGAACAAAATGGCCTCAAGCTTGACAATCGGTGTAGTTTTGACCAAGTTATGGGAGTTCAAAGTCTAGGAAGGGCATTTATATAGACTTTTTGCGTTTACAAGTCAATTTTTTTGCTAAAAAAAAACTGAAATATATTTTTAAATATGTGCTAAACAGTTATACAATTTAGAAAAATTTTCAAATTTTTAAATTTAGTACACAATAATAAGCAGATTTTAGTACACATTAAAATGTATATGTTTAGCTAAAAATTCACCTAAGTTCAGCTTACAAAATATCCGTCTTGAAAAATAATTTATTTTTCGGGCATAAAAAAAGTTTCGAATAATTTCTATTCCATTTTTTATGTTATTTATACTAATGCTTAAATCTTGTTAATATTATTTAACATATTTAAAAATGTGCTGAAATTCAGAACCTATAAGTAGTGATATATTTCACATAAAATTGAAAAGACTTCAAATTATAGGACCAACATGTTTTGTTTATTTAACGCCAACAACATAATTTCAATAGTTGAGAACTTGTAGCGTGTAAAGGAAGCTAAAGGAAAGATGCGTATAATGAGTGTAGACAGTGGGCAGTGTTTGGAGTGTAGAGTGTAGACAGTGGACAGTGGACAGTGGACAGTGTAGAGTGGACAGTGCGGAGTGTAGAGTGCTTACTGGCAGAAGGGGAAGTTGGGGCACTGGTGCGGGGAAACACCAGCGGGATAGAGACGCTCCGTCCAGCCGGGCAATGGTGGCGCTGCAGCTGGAGCAGCTGCATGTCCAGCGTTCACATCACAATAGGGATAGTTGGGGCAGGTTTGAGGATTGACGCCAGCTGGATACTTGTCACCGCCGGCAGCAGGTGCGGGCGCTGCATTCCACGCAGGCTGTGGCTGCCACTGCTGCTGTGGTTGCTGCCACTGCGGTTGCGGCTGCTGCCACTGTGGCTGTGGCTGCCACTGGGGCTGAGGCTGCTGCCACTGGGGCTGCGGTTGCTGCCACTGCGAGCGGGGATTGTGCAGGCGTTCATTATCACAGATGGGAAAGTTGGGACAGTCCTGCGGATTGACGCCAGCTGGATATTGAGCTGCTGGCGGATGCTGTGGCTTGGCCAGCGCCAGGGCCAGACAGGAGGCGAGGAGCTGCAGGAGGAGCAGAGCGTTCAGAGCGTCAGCTTAAGAACTTAATCCGAGCACCTCACTCTACTTACCAGCTTGAAGAACATATTGTTGGCAGTAGTTGTTGCTGTTGTTGTTGTTGTTGATTATGGTAATCCTTGTGGCCAAATTGGACTATAAAGTCGTGTTCGAACTTAAACTTCCAATTGGATTCCTGGTCAGCGCTGCACTGTGGGACCAACACGGCCGCCACTTGGCTTATATAGCCGAGCACAGTCTCTCGTCGTTGACCGCGGCTAGAACCGAGTCTACATATCAGCTCAGTTCAGCACAGCACAGCTCGGCTCGGTTTCACTTTCATTGGCTGGGGCTGGCAGCAGCAGATTTGGTGCGGCAGCAGCAACTGCATTTGTTGTTGTTGTTGCTGCTGCTGTTGTTGTTGTTGTTGTTGCTGTAGTTGACTGATCTCGCGCATATTTTGCTTGATTGGCCCAACAGATTATTATTAGAGTCTTTGTTGTGCGCGAGCGCGAACAAATAAATCGAACGGCCATAACAGACACATATGCATACAAGTACTTACACACACACATACTAACATCTGATATGTACATATGTATATGCATACATATGTACATATATACATAGACTTGTATCAAGTTACAGGCATGCCGTCATTAGCAATAGCAATGAACTAAGCCCCCAACTTGTGAGCCCCGCAATCGAATTCTGGCCAAAAAAAAAAAACAAAAATAGTTTTGGCTCTTGACGTTGGCGTTGGCGTTTTCCATTTTGGCCAGGCTCTCAACCCTTGCCGCCTGTCATGGAATCTGTTCGTGAATCACTTTATTTGTGCCGCAGGTTTCCTTGTCGTGCCGCAAGCTAAGCAAACACCATTGCTATCCAAAATCCAACATCCAACGTAAACGCCAACGCCAACACAATGCTGCTCTTGTCCACATCACACAGATTACGCCCGGAAGGCAGCGCCGGTTCAAGTCACATGCAAACGGGTTTCGGTGCAGCGAACTTGCACTAGATTCAATGCACTGCATCTGCGAGAGTTGATCTCAGATTCAGTTCTGGGCTAGGGTTGGCACGACAGCCAATTCAATTTGCTTTCAATTCGCAAATATTTCAGATATTTCTACTTTAGATAATCTAATTCTATAATATGTAAGTTAACTATTTCTGCCTGATATCTGATGATGCAATCCATTAAAAGTTTAACTAAGTTATCGATATAGTCAAATTATGAACATTAGTTGAATGTTTGCCAAATTTGAGAAATTCACCAATAAGTGAGTGGCTTTCAAAGATTTAAAATTCAATTATTAAAATATTGAGCTTGATTAAAAAAGTCCTAAAAGAAAACATATAAGTAAATAAGTTCAACTGATTGAGTGATGCTTAAATCTTATAAAGCATATTTTATAATCAAAAGAGCTTTTCTATGACTTGAAAAACCATGGATATTGAAAATACAAAGTTATCTTTATTTCTATAAAACTTTCATTCATTTTAAAATATTAGTTAAACAAGTAGTAGTTGTTTCTGGCAAACTGTACTTAATTTTAGTTTTTTGCATTTATGTTTAGATGTGGTTTGCTTGATTAAATAACATTTTAAAACTGGAACTATATTTTCTTTATTTTTTTTAAACAGTTAAGAACTGCCTTTAATTGACATTTTGAAAATATTAAAAGTGCTAACTATTTTTTTTTTTTAATTTTTATAAACATATTTAAGAACACAAATTTTGTAATCAAATTTCAAATTTAAAGATTTTGACTAAATACAACTAAAGAAATAAACATAAATGGTAATGTCACATTTTTGCATCCCTAGCTCTAGCAGGTTTTGGCCAGCTTATGCAAATGTTGTTGCATATTGTCGCCTTAATAACGCGTTTTTGTTTTTTTTTTTTTTTAGAAACATACGCATGCGTTTGACCAATGCCAGTGAGAACAACGCACGCACCCGACTTCCTGGCTAAGAGGCCTACGTCAGAGATCAGATTGGGAAATTCAATTAATAGGCGAAAAATGCGCTGTCACACAAATTATGAGCTAATCAGGCAGCAGGCGGACTCGGGGCCACAGAGGCACACACACACACACACAGACAGCCATGTGTGTGCAGCAGATTGTTGAATGTGGACGGGCGGTGACGGTGGCCAATTGTTGGCAACGGTGTAACAGATTTAGTTTAATTCTTATAATTTGTGCTTGCAACTGCCGCCGCCAGCCATTGGCGAGGAATGTGCGCGGGCGCGGCTGCTCCACTTGTAGGTGGCTATGCTGGTATTGGTGTTGGGTGTTGAATGCGTTGAATGTAACGAACGTGGCGTGCGGGCGCGCTGCAAGCCGTTCTCGTTAGCCTTGATCAATGGCCCGGAAAAATAAAAGCCAGCGAAATTGAAATTGTTGACCGCTCGCATAATCCAAGTCCCCATGTCTGTGTCTGTGTGTCTGTGGCTATAGATATTGGTTTGTTCTCGCGCTTGTTAGTTGCTGCTGCTGCTGCTGATATCTTAACTGTCGTGCTTGCCTTTTTTGTCGCACTGTCGCGTTTTAAGTTATTATGCCATTAGCTGTCGCCTTCTTTTTTTTCGTCTAGTTTTTTTTAATTATCAATTTCCTTCTGCGCTGACGGACACGGCACTTAACGGGGCGTGTGCTAAGGTGTGCCGTGAAAAGAAAGCGAATTTGCATACAAATTTGCATATTTGCAAGCGGGTTTTCAATTTACAAATTTGTATTTCAAGACATGTTCAACAATTATTCAGAAATTCTTGGTTCTTTTACTTGTAGATTTAAACTAGTGAGTTAAGGTTTTAGTGACTAAATTGAACAAAGATTCTAAAATGAATTTGCTTACCAAACAATGTGTGATATTTAATAATAAATGTAAATATGTTGCTTTATTTAATGCTAACGCTTTGCGAAGCCTAAAACCTGTTCATGGCGCACTCTCGAGAACTGAATAAATCTAAACCCAAACTATTCTTTCGCTTCAGTCTCGCTGGCAGCAGCTGCAGCTGCAGTAGCAGTAGCAGTTTCAGTTTCAGTCTCCTCCACTTTCGTTGCAGTCGTTGGTGTAGTTATAATAGCTGTAGTTGTGCCATCAGCGTCAGCGTCAGCACCACCATCACCATCAGCATCGGTATCAGTCGTTGGCAAGTCATCCTCCAGCACGCGACGCGCTAAATGGTTCTTATCTGTAACAAAATATAGCCAGAATTGTTCTAGAAAGAGTACAAAGCCATAATCTAGCTGTTTATTCACCAAATTCATCATCCTCATCGTCCGATGAATCACTGTCGGAGCTGTCATTACGCAGCGATGCCGATTGTGGCGAGTCAGGCTGCGCAGCCAGTAGTGAGAGGCGTGGCGCCACTGGTCGCTCTTTGCGTGCCTGATTCAAAACACTACAAAATGCGCATATAAATGTGGTGTACTCATATTCCTCCAAGGGTAACATGCCTAAAAATGCCGAATTGTTAATTAATAGTTCATATACATTTAAATGCAGCTATTTTACCATTATGCCGGTGGCACTCCTTGCATATCATGCCAAAGCGATTCTGTGGACTGTCGCCCACAATGAAATCCACAATGCGATCCAAGGCGCTACGCGCGTTGTCATCGACAACGGGAAAGGGCGTGCGCCTGCGCAGCTCCTGCCCAGCGCGCAGTTGCGGCGATGATGACGTCACTTGAACTTGCGGCGTTATGACGCTGCTATTCAGATTGTTATTCATGTTGCGGTAGACGCTCGTATAGGGTGTTAACATATGCTGCTGCGATGAGACTGAACCGGCCGTTTGCGGTGTGCGCTGCAGCGATGTGACTGTGACGCGATTTTGTGGTGTGCTGCTCGGGACTAAGCGATTTGTGGCACCCAGCATGCGATTCTGTTGCTTATCGCCAAAGCGGTCAAGAAGTTTCACTGCCACCTGTCAATTTATAAAAATTATGTTGTGCTTTTTAATTAAAATGTTTGCTCGAAAATTAAATTGCTCCGCTTTCAGAGTGTGATTCTTATCAGCAAATAATTATCATTTCTTGGAAAATTACGAATTTAATTTCTAAAAATGTTTAAAAACATTTCGAACATATTTCTCAAACTAGTCATTAGAATATTACCTTGTAGGTCTCTTTGTCCATGACCTGCTCTAATATCTTGGTCTTCTTCTGCTTCAGCTGTGTTAGCTTATCGCCATTTTTGTTGAGCTTGCGCTGAAAATACCACGTAAACATTTGACGCAAGAAGACAATACTGCAAATACAATAACAAAAACAAAAGGGAATAAAGCAATTGTAAAATGTTTAACTAATGAGATCATCAATGCGATCGCTTGTGGATTACTCACAGCAATGGGAAGAGGAGAAGCGGTACTAAATACATGATGCGTTTCTGCATTGTTGGCGGGAAATAGAAGAAGTACCATAAAGCAAAGCCAACAATATAAGCGCCAATTGTGAAGCCAACAAAGTTGGTGACAAAACGTCTTTTACGCTCCTGCGTATTGATCACATATTTCTCTAATTCGTGTATCTGCAATTGCAGCCCCTCCAGCACAGCAGTTGTAGATTTTTCCTTCTATAATTAGAAATTCGTACGTATGTTAATTTTTTTGCATGTATAGATATGTATAATATATATGTGTGTATATATATGCAAAGCTCTTTGGTCTTTGAAGATAAACACAAATTTTAACTTACGCGAAATTTGGATAGAACAAACCCCATTTTAATAACACTCACGAAATCACGCCTACTTATATTTAAAAAAATGTAAATATTAACTATTTTCGTGCCGTGACCCTGCCGCTAGCTGGGATTGTTGACGTTGTATCGATTAATCGATGAGACTTTGAATTTTCGTGCAGCTATTGTATCAATATATCGATGAGGCTTTAAATTTCGTGCAATACTTATGCATTTATTATATCGATAATTATGTAATTTAAAAGCTATATTTTATTCAAATAAGAATGATTTAAAAACAAGTGGCTGAAAAGTAGGCAGTTGTATAAAATTTTAAATTGTTTTGGCTAACTGTTTTTTCAAATTGCCGCACAAAATAATTTGTCGATAAGCTTTGCAGCCCTGCATGCAGCACAACAGCTGAGTTTTCAGTTGCGCATTTTACAAAAATAAATATCATAAAATACGAGATAAGTTTTAAGCCAACGTCCAGTTTGCATTTATACAATTTAAAACGCGCATTCAGCTACTTTCACTGGCAGACTGTAAACAAAGAAAACTCACGTTGTTGTTGCTGCTTGCCTGTGTGTTCGTGTGTGTGTGGGAGTAAAAGAAAGAAAAGACAAATTAAAGCACCAGCTGCAGCTAAAAATTAAACAAAACAAATCTATTAACATGGCTAAGGTGATTTCGCAAGCGACCTTTGACGATGTTGTGCAGGAAAATGTGTTGGACTTTTCAATGAGTCCCTCCGAGGCCAAGGAGGAGACTATCAAACAATTTGAAGCGCAGGTGCGTAAATTGAATTTGCATGCGTCATTTATTAAGATAGTCTTACAATACGGAATGTGGGCGTCTAGTCTTTTAGCTAAGAAGCTACCTAATCCTAGCCCATAATAAATTACTA
This sequence comes from Drosophila maculinotata, assembly GCA_035045305.1. Taxonomy (NCBI): domain Eukaryota; kingdom Metazoa; phylum Arthropoda; class Insecta; order Diptera; family Drosophilidae; genus Drosophila; species Drosophila maculinotata. The sequence continues at coordinate 12,640,740 of JAWNPD010000387.1, forward strand.
TCAAAATTCAAAATTTACCACAACATAAATGACCTAAGTTAGACATTATTATGTATATCTTTAATAATAATGATTTATAACCGTTAGGGCATTAACCTGGTTAACATTATCAAAGACTTGGCCATTAATAAGGAGACGGGCAAGCCGATTATCAATGAAACAGTGGACAACATCAAAACGCACATTAGCCAAAAGGACGAGGATACGCAGAAGTTATTGGAGTACCTTGACGTCCTGGACAGCGAGTGCCAAAAGTCGCTGGCACATCGTGTGCTGGCCGGCAAGAATGGTGCACACGATGTGTTGGTCACTCTGCTGGAGCAGACACTGGCTGCTGAGGAGCTAAACATAGCGCTGCTCAGCAAAACCCTGCATGCTGTCAATAGTTTAACCCACAAGCAGCCCGATCTCTTTGATGCCGAGGCACTGGCCATTGTGCTCAAGCTGCTGGTGCTCAAGGACCAGCTGGACATTATCTGCCTGGCGCTGCAGTGGCTGCAAAAAGCGTGCGTCATGCATGAAACGAATCGTCAAAATATTCTAAGCACCAATGTCTTGAAGCTAATGAAGCCACTATTAATTAAAGACAGTCCACGGCTGGTAAGTGAGCTGACCTGCGTTTTGAGGTATCTCATTCTGGATGATGACATACGCGTGGAATTTGGCTGTGCTCATGAGCATGCACGCCAGATAGCTAGCGAAGTGCTGCCAACTCTGGTGGAACTGATGCCCGAGTATGAGGATGTCAATGTCCTGGCGGATCTGTTGCTCACCATTGGCACGCTAGCCGTGCGCCAGGAGCTGTGCACGCTCATTGACGATGCGGGTGGTCTGAAGCAAATCTTTGTTATAATGAGCAAGAATCTGCAAGAGGAGCGTCTGAATCGTGAAGCCTTGAAATTATTACGCGCTCTGGCCGGCCATGATGCGGTCAAGGCGCACATTGTGCAGCAGGGTGTGGCGCCTATAATTAAAGAGCTGCTCGATACGCATCAGTCCAATGAGAGCATTGTGTCCGCCGCCTTAGCCTGCATAACAACGCTCACGTTGCGCGTCCAGGAGAACAGCACCGCCTTCTTTGAAACGGGCATTGCTGAGGTGATGGTTGAGGCGCTGCGCACGCACCCCAAACACACAAATGTGCAGCGGAACGGGGCCTGGGCCATACGTAATATGGTGTCGCGTTCGCGTAATCAGTGCGAGACTTGGTTGTCCTTTGGTGTTGAGGATTTGCTTAATGCGGCGATGGTGGAGCATCCAACGGTGGCGCAGGACATCAAGGCGGCGCTGCGAGATCTGGGCTGCACTGTGCAGCTGCGCGAGGAGTGGACCGGCACGGCGGAAAAGAAAATTGCTGCATAATAATTACATATATATTTCTACTTTTATATTCAATACTAACTTATTTCCATATGAAATTTATGCAACAGCACAATAATTGGAGCTTACACAAACATCGACCTATAAATTTATGCTAACAAATTTAATATGAAACTGAGGCAGTCTTGGCTTATTCACTCTTCGGCTGGATAACAACGGTTTTTGCATTTTGACTATTTAGTCAGCTTTATGTTGCGCAGCGTGCCCGCTTTGAGTCGCAGATTTACGGTCTTGGCTAGCGGCTGGCTTGTCGTTGGTCTGACTGCTGTTGCTTCCTCCTCCTCCTCCATCGTAAATGGATCAATCTTCTCGGAACCGCCCATGCCGTTGTAAGCAAAGTTGGAGCCCATTGTAGCTGAAACACCCGAGCCGGAAGCGCCCAGCTGCAGACGTGGCTTCTTGAAAATTGAATACTGCAAGAGAAGATTATCCAGTAAGCTTAATGCATATAAGTAATAATACCCTGTAATACCTTTTCACTGAGATCGCTGGCGGTTTTGCGTATCACGCCAGTTGTCATGCTAATACCGGGTCCGCTTTTAATGGGCGATATTTTGGTTATGCTCCACTCTGGCGGCTTCAGCAGATGAGCCAAGCCCACGCTGCTGGATTTGATGTTGAGGTACGGTGAAGTGGACTCTTCAATGCGTTTTATGTTTTGTTTCTGCAAATGTGCAATTTAATATGGTTTAAAAATTTAAATATTGTTATAGTTCACGTAGCCATTTTAAACACTTGCGGAGGTATGTATATTGTGTCAGGAAGAAGGCAGTAAAGTATATATATTCCTGACTAATCGTACATCTGCAAGGGAATTCAATATTCGGCACCAAGAAGATGACTTGTATTAGATCAATTACCATTGTGGGTGAGATTGTGTTGCGACGTTCCTCGCGCTTCAGGGCAACCAAGTTGTTGTTTAGGCCGAATGAGCTGCTGGATGCCTCCAAGTCGATTGGCGTATTTTGCAGTTTTTTTATCTGAACAAAGTTGATAGTTGAGTGTTTGTTGCATGGAACTCAGTCTACAGCTTACCTTCTCATTGGCGCGATAAAGATCGCTCTCTAGATGCGATATTTGCTCCTCCAATTTGCTGTTAAGAAAATAACAGTTATCATTTAGTGTTTTATTTTATAATTTTAGAGCCTGCTCACCGCTTTGAGTCCAGCTCAATGCGCAGGTCATTCTGCACCAGTTTGAGCACATTGCGTAACTCCGTCTTTTTGGTCTCACATTGCCGGAGTTCGCGCTTCAGTGTCGATACCCAGTTGGCTAGCACATGCGGATTGGTCTCGTTCTTGAGCAGGCGATCGGCATCCGCAGCGCCAGCTGACATAATGGTATAAACACCCTCCATTGTGTGTATTTTCTGCTTAAGCGATTTGTTCTCTTTGCGCAGCTCGTCAACCGCCTGGACATTCGTTTTCAGCATGTTGACTTGCTCCACATAGCTGCTAACAATAAAGTCTTTCTTTTGCATCTTCTGCTCCAGGCCAGCAATGGTTTTGCTGCAAGAAAATGCAGTTGGGATCGTTATTTGTTTAGTTAGTTATTTATTTGATTAGTGACATGAAATCCGGTTAGTTGGATTGCTGATGATCTCTTTTGAAGATCATAGCCAAAATACGACTGGGAACAAAGTATTATCCGGAAATGAAAGCTCCAATTCCTGTCGATGATTAAACCAATCATATTCAGATTTATGTATTATGCTATATGTATAAACTTGAACGTTATATTGTTTTCAGCCTCCCAGTGGACGCGGCACCTTGTCTGGCGCAGATATTTGCGAGTATATATGCCGGACAGACAGACGGACACTGAACAATATACTCTTTGTACCTTAGGTATTAGAGCATAGAAAGAAGACATACATACAGGGACTTCTTTTGCGTATCCTTTAGATCCTTAACTTGTTGTTCGGCCTTATTGCACTCCTGCTCCTTCATTTTCATGGCCAGATTCGCATTATCCAGTTGCTCCTGGAGGGATCCCACATCGATGCGACTCACATCCAGATTGGCCAGATTAAAGTAGACGCGACAAATGTTGCGCGTTGTGCACTTATTCCGACATTGTGGACATGTTTTGGATCTACAATTTTAAATTACATTCAATTTAAATTTAATTATATTTATACTAAATTATTTACCGTTCTAGCCATTGCATGAGGCAATTGTGATGAAACATGTGGCCACAGGTGGTAACGTAAACATCATCGGACTGTGTAAACAGCTCCGCGCATATAACACAGTTTAAATTCAACATGCTTTAGAAACTATAACTAACAAAATTAAAAGCCACAAAACTGTGCCAGATTTTCGCGCGGCTTTATCAAAAAACAGCTGTTTGGCGCAGCCAACTTCAAGTGTGCTGAAAATGCGTACAGCCAGCTGTTAAAGAGCTCAAAAGTGCGCGCCAAATTCAAGTGAGCTAATAAATGCGTAAGGAGCTCAAATGTGCGCACAACCAACTTCATTCTAATCTGCCCTATGAATTGCGCTAAAATTGGGTTCGTGTCCTGGCCAGCATTCGTTACGAAAATTCAAAAATTTTCATATTATTTGCATGAAAGTTAAATTTTTATTCATCGTATACAAAGAAATGCATAGAACATGTTATACAAACTTAAGCTTAACGTTAATAATATTTTGATATTTTATGTAATAGTAATTTAAATATAATATATATAATAACTAAATGTTCAAGATGACATGTATTATTATATCTAATACCATTGTGAGTGAGATTGTGTTACGTCGTCCCTTGCGCTTCAGGGCAACCAAGTTGTTTCTTGGGCCGGGAGAGCTGCTGGATGCCTCCAGATCAATTGGCTTACTTTGCAGTTTTTTTATCTGAATATTGTTGATAGTTAAGTGATTGTTGCACAGCACTCAGTTCACAGCTTACCTTATCATTGGAGCGATAAAGATCGCTCTCCAGATGCGATATTTGCTCCTCCAATTTGCTGTTAAGAAAATAGCAGTTATCATTTTCTGTTTTATTTTATATTTCAGAGCCTGCTCACCGCTTCGAGTCTAGCTCAATGGCCAGATCATTCTGCCCCAGTTTGAGCACACTGAGTAACTTCGTATTTTTGGTCTCGCATTCCCGGAGTTCGCGCTTCAGCTGTAATACCAAGTTGGTCTCGATCTTGAGGAGACGATTGGCATCCACGGCGCCCGCTGACATTATGGTATAAGCCCCTTCCATTGTTTGTATTTTCTGTTTAAGCCATTTGTTTTCCTTGCGCAGCTCATCGACAGCTTCGACATTCGTTTTCAGCACATTGACCTTCTTTACATAGCTGCTAACAATAAGATCTTTTTTCTGCAGCTTCTTCTCCAGGAAAGCAATGGATTTGCTGCAAGAAAATGCAGTTGTGATTGTAATTTATTTATTTAGAGTTAGTGACGACAATTTGGTTAGTTGGATTACTGATAATCTACTTTAAGTATACGATAATGAATTAGAATAACATAATAATAGAAAGAAGACATACATACAGGGACTTCTTTTGGGTATCCTTTAAATAATTAACTTGCTGTTCAGCCTTGTTGCACTCCTGCTCCTTAATTTGCATGGCCAGATTCACATTATCCAGTTGCTCCTGGAGGGATCCCACATCGATGCGACTCACATCCAGATTGGCCAGATTAAAGTAGACGCGACAAATGTTGCGCGTTGTGCACTTATTCCGGCAGTGTGGACACGTTTTGGATCTATAATTTAAAATTATATTTAATTTAAATTTAATTATATTTATATTAAACTATTTACCGTTCAAGCCATTTTGTGAGGCAATTGTGATGATACATGTGGCCACAGGTGGTAACGTAAACATCATCGGACTGTGTAAACAGCTCCGTGCATATAACACAGTTTAAATTTAACATGCTTTAGAAACTATAACTAACAAAATGAAAAGTCACAACACTGTGCCAGATTTTCACGCGGCTTTATCAAAAAACAGCTACAAAAGTGCTCAAGAGTGCACGCAGCCAACTTCAAGTGAGCTCAAAATTGCGTAATGAGCTCAAGTGTGTGCGAGTTACCACCTGTAGAGGGCTGGTGTAACAATCGTGGAGAGTTGTAGCTTGGAGATGCAGATTAATTGGAGCTGTTGGAGAATCTGTGATTTCTTGAATATTTAAGTTGAATAAATCGGACTGATCTGCTTGAGTGTTCAATCTGTAGTCATTCTCGTTTACTTCACATGGTACGTTGGGACTTAACTTAGAAGAGTAGCGGGGTTGAATTGGTGCTCTGTTTGACAACTCAATAGTTCCTGGGTGAGCGAGGGGGTTTATCTGCGTGAGTGGAGAGGGGGGGGAGGATCAAGTTGGTAGCTCGCGCAGCCAACTTCATTGCATTGTCTGCCCTATAAATTGCGCTAAAATTGGTTCGTTACGAAAATTCGAAAACAATTTGCAAATTATTTGCATGAAAGTTCAATTTTTATTATAATTTGCAGCCAATGAAATATACAGTAATTTTAGTTTAGCATTTTTTGCAAACTTAAGTGTTTTTTTTTTGTTTTTTTAATTTACAGTTTAAAGTTTGATATCTTTGTTTTGTATACCAAGCAATAATTCTTTCTAAATGCGCGCCAATTTGTTTCTAATTAAAATCATAAAACTAAAATAATTTAAATTATAAGATTTTAATTTATGCAATTTTTAATAAGTGTATGTGTTTTGAATTATAGCTTGATATAGAACAATTAATTTCGTTTTTATTCTGCATTGCTATTGATAGTTTTTGGGTATGTTGATATCTAGTTAGACATAGATCTGTAAATTCTTAAAATGCTATTTTCATGGTTTCTTCTTTAAGATTGCAAAGATTTTCTTGATTTTTTAGCTTTTTAAATAGTTTGTTCATTTATTAAGTAGGGTAGTAAAACATTTGATTTCAATTATGATATTGTTTTTCACTTACTTAATTCGAGCATTAACTAACATATGTTTAAGTATGTTATGTGTTTGATTTTTTCTTGAAGTTTTTTGTTTTTCTTTTTTGCTAATTACGTTTTACCCATTTTTCCCGAAAGTAGTTTGCTTTTCAATAATACATTTGGTTGTTGTTCTTGGTTTTTACATTAATGTTAGACAATTAGTTTGCACCCTTAAGCAATTATTTGTTAATTAAATATGCGTCGTATTCAAAGAAATCCATTTAACATTTTTTACCAACTTTAGCTTAACGTTAATAATACAACAGTTTTTATTTTTGTTGTTATTTTGTGTAATAGTAATTTAACTAGAATTTGATTTAACAATAGGTTTAAATTGCATTTAAACATTTATATATTTAATTTAATATTTATGTTAATTTTAGTTATACTATAAGTATTATCCTAATAGCCATTTAATAGTCAACAAATGTATAAGGTTTTACTTAATTTCTAGCTGATTTTATACACATGTCTATCAATTATCTAGATGGGCTCTATATCGTAGTATTTTCAGTATGTGCTTGGCTTCAGTTATAACGATTCCAAATGCCATTTCCTAAACATAACCCAAGCTTTAATATCTATCGCATATAGTATAATACCTATACATACTTATTATCTAAATGGATAGTTTAAATTTACACATTCAAATTAAAAACACACACAAAGTTTTTGAAAGTCGCTAAATATTATATTCATGCTTAATTTGCTAATATGTATAACTAATTATTACACTTGGTATTTTGATTACATAGTTCGTTCTGATTTATCCTTTTTTTTCCCTATTAACAAAAAAACAGTTTCCACTTGGCATTTATCAATTAAATTACATACTTAATGCTGCATGGTGTGCAGCTCTATTTATTCGCATAATTAATATTATTTTAAGCACATTTTTAGCTTAACATATTTACAACTTATATTAGTATTTTTTAATATATAGTATATGTATTTATAATGATCCTTTCTGCTGTCTGCCTAGCTCTTAAAGTGCTAAAATCATTTTTTGTATACATGAGGGAAGTAAATTCTTCCTATATGGTGTTGTTCTTCTTGTTGTTGTTGGTGGTTTTTATTTTTATTTGTTTTATTACCGAAGAGGGAAGATCGTCCTTAGCAGAAGCGTCTGTAAATAGTAATTTTGTTTGCATAAAATCTCATTAGTTAAAAGTTTTATTCAAACTTATGCGGAAACAGAAAATTTCAAATTAATGTTACTTAATTTAACTTTTATGCTGCCCCAAAAATTAATGAATAGCGCACAGTTGTAACTGCTGCCACACGCAGATGGACCAAGACGGCAACTGTAGCTCTTAGCTGAAATGCAAATTGGTAACTATTCAAGGCTAGGGCCAAAAAGTTGCCCGCTTTGTGTAGATAAGCCTTCATTCGCGTCATTCCGGCTCAGCATTTTGCGGCATAATTCGAATGGCCCTCAGGGCCATTAGACGGTATCCGTTAGCCGTTGCATTTGGCCAAGTGATTTTAAACGGTTTCTCGCATGCAGATGACAGCAGCGATAAAGCCCAGCTGATAAAACTTTCGCTTTGGGGCCGGAGACCAACCCCCCCGCAGTAAACTTTTGCCTGCGCTTTTCATGGCTTACAAATTGTTTCAAGTTGCCAGGCAAACGAAAGGCTGGCAACAAAGCGTTGCCAATTCGAATCTGCGTATGTGTGTGTGTGTGTGTGTATGGGTGTATATGGGTTTGCGAGTGTGTGTGTGTGTGAAGGGGTTGTGCCAACGGCTGTTTCCCATGGCCATCGTCTCGTGTGTTTTGTGAAATTGGGCGCCCAAAGCGTTGACGACGACGTTGACAACCAAATTCGAAACACTTTGAACAGTACAACTGCAACAGCAGCAGCAACAATAACAGTAGCAGCAACAATAACAGTAGCAACATCAGCTTCAACCGCTCAAACAAATGCTTAAGCAATATCAATTTCCGAACCGAGCATTGCAAATTGAAACTTGTGAGCGCGAAATTGAAAAATATAGGTAAAAGAAAAACAAAAGGGAGAGGAAGAAAAGCGAGCAAAAGGAAAATTGCAACTCCAGGAATTGTAATAATGCACACAATAACATTTACAATTGCATAATAAGCTTATTACCTTCGCCTCTTCGCATGCACTATCTAGAGTTTCCCACTGCGATAATGCACCGGCCGGTGACCGCCAAAGAGTATGCGCTTGAAGGCCTGTCGAAACTCGGGACTGAATATCGTATAGATTACCTGGAATTGAAGAAGACATACATTAATTGTATTATTTAAAATGTATTTTAATATAATAATAATATAATAGTACAAAACAGTCATTAAACAAATATGTCATTATCTCTGTTATCGAATCAGCCGATTTTTTGATTAGTATAATTTTGTGTGGGAATCTCCACTTAACTCTTTATAGGCTTAAGATAACGAGTCTGCAATTAATTCTGCTTCTATTTTGTAACAACCCTCATCGATAATCGGACTATCTGCGGTTTAAATGAATCGAGCTTGCATCTAGTTACATTGATAGTCGATAGCTAGTAGGTATCGATTCTTGAAGAATACTGGTTATAGGAACTGACAATATAGGCAAGTAAATCGTGTTTAAATAACGCGCTTACAGCTTTGATTTAGGGTGCGTATTGCTTTAGGCACTGCCTATATAGGCAAGTATATCGAGATAAAATATCGGGCTGGCAGCTTTCATATCGGGTGCCCTGTTATCGATACACATCCAATTGACACTTGGCCCGAGCGGAAGTTTGTCTGAATTACATTCTCTTTTCAATTTTCTTCACTGTCAGAGCGTAAGTACATAAACTGCGAAATATTATTTGTTTTATAATAAAACATAATTTACAGATTAGCATCAATCTCAACATGGAAGAAGAAGAAATGCCATCAAACAGCGACGGCTCCGGCGGCGGATCGCCAAGGAAGCGCTTTTCCGTAGGGAAATTCAATTGCGTTGCTCTCTGGGCCTGGGATATTGTGGTTGACAACTGTGCCATTTGCCGCAATCATATCATGGATCCGTGCATCGAGTGTCAGGCCAGACAGTCATCGGTCGATGGCGGCGACTGCACCGTGGCCTGGGGCTCCTGCAATCATGCATTCCATTTCCACTGCATTTCGCACTGGCTGAATACACGCCCCGTTTGCCCCCTGGACAATCGCGTGTGGAACTTTGAGAAATACGGCGTCTAGACATTTGAACTCTAATTTTAAATGTACCAATCCATGCAAATATTATATAAATATATATAGGTCCCATATATTACACGCATATTTTATTAAGTGGAAATTCTTGTTTGGTTAGTTTCATTTTTTGTAGGGTGTAAGTTTTGTATTTTTCTATTTATGTTGTTACCTGCTAAATCGTTCTTTAATCTTGCAGAGGGAACTATAATTTTGTCACCAATGAAGGAGACATATTCAGCCATATAAAGAATTTATATACATATATAATCATTATCATATATATGTATATGTCTGTCCGTCTATTTGTTTCTATGCAAATTAGTCACTCAGTTTTAAAGATATCCTGATTATTAACATTTTTGCTGCAGATATCAGTTTTGCATAGAAACTATATACCAAAGATTGAGTTCTTGTATGAAAAACTTTTGTATTCAAAAACATATCTAGACCAAACTCATAACTCCTGCTGCTATATTATATAGCTCCCAAAGGAACAATCGCACAACTTTTTTGTTTTCCAATATACTGAAACCAAATTCACCAGTTTGAGAGAGTTATTAAGTACCTTACATACATACAATGAACATCCGACTACTATACTATATAGCTGTATGTGAGCAAACGGACCAAAATCTAACTTTTGTACTAATAACTTTTTTTTATTCAAAATATAAATCAAAATTACCAAAGAATCGATTTAAAATAAAATTTAAGAAATTATTTGTCGAAGATAGTTTCACTTTATATTAGTTAATTATGCAATAGCTTTATTGTTATTGAAAGTTACCGGATTCAGGGTGGAATTGAAGTAGCCCAGCCAGAGGAAGAGGGAGGCGACGCTATCGCTTATCTGACAGGCGGCACAGAGGGGCATCGTCAGTGCCATCACAAAGAAGGGTAGCCAGCAGACGACAAAGGCGCCAGTGATGATGGCCAATGTCTTGGCTGCCTTGCGCTCCCGTTTCGCCTCCAGCGTCTCCTTGCGCTTGTTCACCTTCTGCATGGGATTCGAAATGCTCGACAGCTGCTGCTGCTGTTGCTGCTGTTGTGGCGGGTGCGACGTTGTTGCATGCTGCTGTTGCAGCTGCTGTTGCTTGGTGCGCGGCTCTGGCGTTACCGCACCGGAGGCATTGGACGAGCTGCACAACGGATGCGCCAGGTTGCAGCTAGTCAATGTGCTGGTCTTGGCTGTCATCGGCCCAACAGCGGCGGCAGCAGCAGCCAGCGGCGGAATGGCAGGCGATGTTGGTGTTTGCGGAGAGAGCGCTGATATCGATGTAATTGTTGTGGCATTCGATGTACTGGCGCCACCACCGCCACCACTGCCGCATATCGCTGTTTTTTGTAGCTCCTGCATTTGCTCCAGCTGCTGCTGCAGCTGTGGATCCTCAAGCACTTCCACAGCGCCGCCCCCAGCACCATTGCCATTAGCCTTGGCCAGCGACGTTGTTGCCGCTGCCGCTGCTGTTGCTCCTGCTGCTGCTGCTGATGTTGATGTTGTGGTTGCGGTTCCCAGCGTCTCCTCTAGCTCCTGCTGCAATGGCTGCTCCTCCTCGCTAAGCGCCTCCCCAGCTGTCGCCTCAGCTGTGGCTCCGGGTTTTTGCTGCTTGGCAATGCTGGCGTGCTGCTGATTGGCCAAAGCCACCAAATGCGAGACGGTAGCGATTTGGCTGCCCGATGTGCTGGGTGCCTGTAAGTAATCACAGCAAAGTAGACAGTTAGACAGCAGCTCCACACTTCAAGCAAGGCTACACGGGTTTTAGCCGCAGCGGTTCGCACCCGGAATTTCAACTAACTATAAGCTGTGTTCATTCAAAGTGGTAGAAAGTTGTGGCAGAGGTATATATACTCCAACTCAGACTATATAGAGTATATGTGTGTACGGAAGAATCTCCCACATATATATATATACATACATATATATTTATTTTTGATCCGTATTATCAATAAAGCCTTGTCTATATCAACACATCGATCTCAGAGACTACAATTGCTAAAAAGACCATATTTTGAATAAAAGTTCTCGTTTATCAAGTTAAATGCCTTTAATCGATAAAAGTTCTCGTATATCAAGCTAAATTCAATTAATCGATAGCCCCGTTTCTGTGAAATCGATAGAAATCAAAGTCCGATTGCCAACAAATGCAGACATACATACATACATCGAAGTGACTAGCACATTAGTTTATAGGAAGCATTAAAATAAAAAAATTAAATAATATTGCTCAGCTGCTGAAATGTTATCAAGATCGGTTTGGATATGCAGAAGCTTTTAAAGCAGACATAAATGTATTAAAATTGACCAAAGCATTAGGGCCGCTGGCAAAAGCATTTTGTGAATGTATGTGTGCACACACACATATGTATGTATGCGTGGTCTATTTTACCAACTGTTATCCCAAGCAACAGCAGAACAGAGAGAAGAAGATTCCGAACAGAAAGCACGCGTTCAAAAATAAAACGGTCGCAGATTTTTGAAAATAAAAAATTAAATAAAACTCTGACAACTTAAATAATAGTAAGTGTATAAATCTTCAAAGAAAAAGATCACTTCACCAAACAATTATTCCATGTGTGTAAATTTTTAAGAATATCAATACAATTTGTCACACATGCATACACGCAATTCTGTGCACACACACATACATGGATATGCGAGCATGAAGCTAAACTGCGAGTATGCTCATATACAGTTATAACGGAGACAGCCACGTCTCTTGTGTGTATGTATGTGTGTGTGCACTGCCTCTAACTGGAAAAGAATTATTAAGGAAATTGACTTTCTGTATGTGTAAAGTAGCTCACAACGTATTCCGTGCAGATTAATTTTCCATTAGTAGGTAATTTAAAAATGTTAAATATATCTAAAATGTATCTTTAACTGCTGACTAGTGCCATCATTTATAAGATTTGAATACAAAGTTTAATACAATATGAAAAACAAAACAAGTAGGAGATACCCTGCACCCAGTTCTTACATTCATAATTCTTTATCTGCATTCATACATGGAAACACACACACACACGCATGCAAACACACGCTGCGCGCGTCATGCAATAGCTTGGTTTCTTCTTCTTCCATTGGCTCCAAACTATGTTGCATTGAATCGTAAACAACTTCTTTGTTTATTGTCCGATCGTAATGAAATTTGTAGGACATAAAGATGGCATATAAATCAGGTTATTAAATTTAATATACAATTTAAAAAGACTACAGTCTTTAAACTATTTAATTTAGACACAAATTGAAATGCAGCTTTTTAGAGTAGTCATTTATAAAGCGACTTCATGGCTTCAAAAATAATATTAAATACTTTTCTTTTCTAGACGCCATTCAAAAGAACAAAAACGGTTTAAAATAATTACAATTCAACAACTCGTTGGCTAAGATGTCCGAAACGGTAACTAAAAGGGCCAGGAAAAGTGGTAAGCCCACAAAAAGAGCTGCCACAGTAGCAGATGCAGATGCCGCAACTGCAGCGGAGATTTTGCTGGAGCTCAGCCAGAGAACAAAGCCAAACAACGAGAAAAAAATGAACCTTAAGGGGAAAAGGGAACAGCAGCAGCTGCTGGATGAAGAGTCCGAGGACGACGCTGAGAGTGAGGATAGTGAGGAGGACGACGAGAAGGACGACGAGGAGGACGATGAGGAGGACGACGAGGAGGACGACGATGTGCCAAGCAGCAATGAGGCAAGCGAGGAGTCCGAGGAGCTCGAGGAGCTGCCTGGCTTCAGTCTTGCCACACTCGGACGTCCACCCAAAACCAAACCCAAGCCCAAGACCCGAAAACAGCTGACATCGAAACGCGGCGCCGGCGGCAGTTCCGGCTCAAGGAAGGAGCGGAAGAAGTTCAAGAGAGTCATCTCACGCCAAATGCTTTCCCAAGCTGGCAAGGCTCTGCGGGAGCAGCAACAGCAGCTGACGACCCAGCTGCAATCGGCTCATGACCAGTTCGGCGGCGACAAGAGCTCGGATATCGCCGATGTTGCCGCTGCAGAGATTGCGAACGCACAATCGATTGGACTGCGTCTGCACAATATGCTGAAGCTGCCCAAGGCGCACAAGTGGGCCATTGCCGAGTGGTTCTACTCGTACATAGACAAGCCGATCTTCGATGGCACAAACGAGTTCCAGAATCAGGTCAACCAGCTGGCGCCGCGTCTCGGCACCCGCCAATTGCCTCGGCACGCTTGGGTGTACATTAGGCGACTCATGGGTCGGCCCAGGCGCTGTTCGCCCGCGTTCTTTCTAGAGGAGCGACGCGAACTGGAGCGCAAGCGTCAGATGATACGTACGCTGCAGTCACGTAGGCCCGGCAACCTAAAGGACACACGGCTGGTGTCCGACATGCCCGATAAGATACCGATGCCGCTGCCGCTGGGCACCAAGGTGACGGCACGTTTGCATAAGCCGCAGGATGGCGTCTTTGTGGGCACAGTGGCCGCCTACAATTCAATGAATTCCATGTATCGTATCACCTTTGAGCGACACGGCTTGGGCACCCAAGACGTACCGGACTATCAGATTGTGTCGGATAACTTTCACGAGATGCTGCCGCTGCAGAGTTTCAGCTATGACTTTCGGCCAAGTCTAAAGAGCGTCTATCAGGCAAACCGACTGATGGGCTATACCACCAATCTGGGCTACACCACCAATCTGGCCAGCAGGTGCACTCCACTCGACAACAAAAACACCAAGCTCTCAGCGGTACGGCATCTGGCCAAAAATGATGCAGAGGCGCGCGAGATAAACAAGAGTGATCCGCTGCTGGGACAGGCTTCCAGTCGTGAGAGTCCCATGGTAGCCTATCCCAATAAGCTGCTCGAGCATCTGGTGCGGCTGCAGAGTTGTATGTCTCGGAAGGAGTTGCAAATCGACCGACTGAGCGAAATGAATGCAAGGGCCGAGCTGGCCATGGGTGAGCAGCTCCGACCGCATGGTCGACGGCAGCTGGACGAAGATTTTCAACGTCGCTATGCCTCCACCATAATATCGATTGAGCGCAACAATGTCACTTTCATGTATCAGCTGAACAAGGTGCAAGAGCTGTCGATCAGCCTGACCGCAAATCCAAATGTCCAGGCCATGATGACGCCGACGCTGTTGCGCGAGCAGTGTCGCGCCAAGGCCAGCGCGAAGGTTGATGAGATGAGCAAGGGTCTGATCAAAAGTGATCGCATGAAGGCTTTGCTCAAGATTCTGACCACCGTGCTGGTTGCCACACAGAGTCTGGACAGTGAATGGGAGCCGGAGGCGGCGAATATCGTGCTGGAGGGTTGCATGGAGGAGGTGCGCAGCAATCTCGTCTGCAAGGCCAACACCAAAACCTTCGAGACGTGTGTCCAGATGCCCTTGACAAATATTGCCCTCGATATCAATCGGAATGTTAAGGAGCGCAACTCCGCCAGGTCAGCAAAGTCATCCGAATCGGAAGTAGAAGGTGATGAATGAGTCCGATGTAACCAGTAAACTGGATGACAAAAAAGCAGATGCCGATGATTCAGATGCTGACAAACTGGATAATTCTATTGATCTAAAAGGTTTTTTCTAACTATTTGGAAAACGGCTATTTTTTATTTAACGACCAATTATAAAATTAGAGTAAAGTAAAACTCTTTGTCTAAATGTAAGTGACGATACGCAAAAGATCAAAAGGAGGAAATTTGTACCGTTTAAATGCCGGCTAACAGGGATAAAGCCATTTACATAAATATTAATTTTATGACAATTTTATCTATATCATGATTATCAAAACGAAGTTATTTAAAAGTTTATTTTCCAGTGAAGAAGAATCACATTAATTAAATATTCATTTTTAGAAGATAATCAACTTTAAATTCAACAAAGCGAAGACGTTTTTATGGTTTTAAATTTAAACTTAATTAATATGTCTACATGTATTTACATATTATAAAGTAATACATAATCAAATAATTGTATACCAATTATATGTATGTGAAAAACTAGGAACGTTAGAGCTTCCAGAAGAATAGGTTGGTCCAAAAATTATAATACTTTTAATAATAATAATAAAATGGGACACCTAGGAATTTAAAATTTATTTTTTCAGAACATTTTTTGCATGATTATTTGCTTGAATACAAGCATATTACAAATGTTGTTTTAATCTGTTATTTTGCATTTAAAAATTATATAAAAATATAATAAAAATATTTTCCAAATATTAAAATACTTTGTGAATTAGAATCATCTCAGAAACGATTATGTCCTAGTATACGAGGCACCACTGTAATCTGCTTCTAGTAAAATAACAGCCAACAAAAGTATCTTTAACAGTTGGAGATTTATTTTGGAAGATAATCAGTAAAGCATGAAAACAAATTTCGAATAAAAATTAGAAAATTAGCATTTCAAATCTGTGCTGCACACACACACACACACACACACGCAAATCACAATTCGAATTGCATTCATAAATTTATTTAGCGATGCCCCCTCGTCAATTTTCATGGGCTTTTTATGCCACACTGTTGTGGTTATAAATTTACCAAATAAATAAAATCGCTGGGCAAATATTTATTTTCGTTAAGCTCGTTGCGCATTTGTGCGGTAGTGGAACCGCCACACTTGTGGGTGGTGCTGGCCACGCCCATGCCATTACAAAAGCGCCGCCCTGCTATCAGGCAGGCAGGCAGGCAGAAATTCGGCAGTCAGTCAGTCGGCGATTTGGCGGCACTTGGTCAAAAAGGGCTACAATTTGTCGACTTTGAGCAGGCTGTTAACGGCATGTCCTAGGCACTAAAATTCATATAATCACCTGTAATTTGAGACAGCAGTGTCCATGTCCTGGCCACATTATGTGCACAAGCGTAAAGTGCTAAAATCAACTTTTATGTGTTATAAATTTTGTCTACGGCCGTACGAACAGGACGTTAGAATAGCACAGATGGCGCTCAGCCGGCTAGAGATGTGCACAGCAGGTGAAAATAGTGACACGAAATTTATCGGTTCCAGTTACCAACTTTCTTAAAATTCGCCAATACCAATTTTTAGCAAAAGAACGTTATTCGATATATATGCTAGTATAAATTAAGTAAAAACTTTAGTTTTATTATCAATTTTTGATAAAAAAGGAGTTTTGAATATGTGTTGTAAAGATTGCTCAAAAACTTACTGTCAGCATCGCACATAATTCCAAGAAATGCGCTTCAAGTTCTTTATTTATACCTGCTTTTTTAATTTCTTGGTCATATTTCATTGTCTGTTTGGGCCCTTGATAACGGCGAATTCGCTGTGCGGAATGTTGATACGAAAGAAACGCTAAACGGATTAAAATTCTCTACTTGTTCTTGGTAATAAAAAGTAGCTTGAAAGCGAAACTTGCCTCTTTATGTTGCTGCAGATACGCAGAGGTATCTCGTCTCTAAGTTCGATTTGGGAATCTTTTTTTTTCGGCCTTCAGACAATTAATGGCCCACATGGATAGGGCGCCAGGGGCGATGCCAAATGAATTTTATGACTTTGATTCCATAATATATTGCTGGGTTGTTATAAGCATGTAATTGATGCGGTTCCTTTTGGGGCACATAGTACAAGGCACCAGCAACAACAACAGGAAGACATTCAAATTTGGCGCAAAATAAAAAATGCATTTTCAATTTGTGAACATTTGCCAACAATGGCAAGGACAGGTCAGGAGCGGCCAGAACCGGCCAGGACAGGCGAGGAAAAGCACTGGACAAGACAGTAAAGAACGTATTTGCTACATATAAAATTCAATGGCCATTGGCAAATTGTACAACTTCACAAAGAGCCGTGAATCATATGTAACCTAAGCTGTTGCCATTGTCATTGCCATTGTGTCGTTTGCAGAGTACAAACAAATGTTGTAGCAGTGTTCAATTTCGTTTGGTTGGGTTTCATTTCGTTTCGTTTCGATTTTAATGTTGGACACGGCCACAGCCACAGAGCACGTAAAGCAAATCAAAGCAACTGCAAAACGAACTGCAATTGCAGATGCGGAACGCTATTTCATTTACAGTCCGCAACAATGCGAATAATGATTGCGCGTTCTCTTGGCTTCCTTAATGGCCAATACGGCAGGGCAATGGGCAACGGGCAACAGGCAACAGGCAGCACAGTTCAGGGCGTGGTTATAATAACTTTTGCACTGACTGACTGCCAAGAGTTGAAAGCAACTCGGATAATAGGCAATGCAGCAAACTTAAAGATTACGCATACGCCACATCGTCAAGTGAAAGTTCTTTTGGGCTGAAACTTGTAATTTAAAATGTTTTTTGGGGTTGAGGAGCAACTGTGAGCAAGAACACGTACCCACAACCAGCAACCAGAAACCAGAAACCAAAACCAAAAAACAACACAACAAACTAACATATGGAGTGAGCTTTAACAAAGTGTAACACATTGGTATACATATACATACACTCACACACACACACACTTGCACACCTAATATTTTATTTATGTGCATGTGCACGCACTTTGTGCCTTCTAAACACTCCCCATCCCCCTCTCCCTCACCCCGCCGCAGCGCACTTTGACTTATTTGCTACTCTCTCGGTATGCATTTAAGTGAAATGTATATTTGTTTCAATTTATTTTCAGGCTCCACTTGCGCCTGCACTGACTTATTGTTTTTTGTTGCGAAATTTGCTTTGCTTGTGCGTTCAGTTAGTGTATTTTTAATAGCATTGCACTGAGCTTATCAGCATTGTCATGGGGCTTAAAAAGTTTAACTTCTATTTTGTTTTTACAAAAAGAAGGAACCAACTATTAATTTTTAAGTATAAGTAGAAGCTAATATAGCTTAAAACCAACTAGGTTTGAAAAGCACTTTCAAAAATATTTATACATAGCTTGCATAAAGTGATGTTATATCACTATTTATTAATAATAAGTAATGTGAAATCACTTGAAATATTGCAACGCGCTAGAATGCTTCATAATAGTGCATCTGATTTAAACAATATTTTACTACGTTTTGAAAGCATAGGAAAAATATTACGTGTTTGCAAATTGCAAACCTAAACGATTGATTAAATTTGAATAATACGTTATTCAAACTTTTATTGCTACATACTGCTAAAACAATCCAACATTGAAGTCTCTCTTTACGCTGGTTTTATTTCAGTAAAAACAAATTTTCAATTACTTTTGCAATTTTGATTTGTATTTGGCTTTAGATTTGTGGTCAATAAAGTGCACTCTCAGTTGTATGAAAACTTAATTTACTGTTTATAAATGGCTGTTCTATCGTCCGGCATTTAAACTGCTCTGCAAATTGCTTTACTCTCTACTCTTTTAGCTCGATTTTTTGTTGTTGTTTTTTTGTGGCTATTTTATTTGCTTTGGCTCATGCGTCGGCCCCTTTCTGATATTAAACAAAACTACTATGATAAATTTATATATTTGCTTTTGGGATATGCGTGCATGTGTGTGTGTGTCAGTGATTGTGTGTGTGTGTGTTTATTTATTTGGCTGTCCACTTATTTGGCGCACACAGAAACTTGGCCCAAGTAAATATTTAATCTATGTTGGCCAGCTAAAGGCAAATACGATACGCAGTTGGTTCGCTTAGTTATTATGGGCCAAGCGAATGGAAACGAAAGCTGTTAGCCATAAGCCATCAACATATTTTCTTCAATTACTCAAGCGTATTGAGTGCCTTGTTAGGCCACGTTTTCAGCTCCTGTTGCTGTTCAATTGTTGCTGTTGCTGTTGTTGTTGTTGCTGTTCAGCTTTGTTTTCATTTGGCTGGATCTGCAGATGCTTTGCATGGCGAAGGAGCTGGCGATGGCGTATCCTTGTCACAGAGCTTATATTTGACTTTGCTATTACTTAACCTGTACGAATCGGTGCGACCTTTGGCCACTCGACTTTTAGCCACCTTGTGGCCAATGCCAACAAAACGTTCAAGCAATTTATTTAGCCTGGCTCTTTTATGGTTTCGTTTCGTTTTTGTTCCGATTTTCGTGCCTTTGCTTTAATGCGTTATTATTGAATGCGTGCATGTGTTTGTGTGTGTGTTCCAGCTTTTTTTTTAACCATAAAAATCGGAAATTGAAGTACGTTAAATGCGGCTAAATACAAATTTTGGCCGTCAATAAACAAAAAGCTTTGCCTGCGTTTTATCGCTCCACATTTCTGTCGAGTGGGTAATTTGCAGGATTTGCTGCGAGTTGAGTTGACCCAAAACGCCTACCTAGACGTCGGCTTATATGCTTATAAACACATATATGCAGCTGCAATAAAATCAAATGCGGTTGTCTTTTAATTTTTGCCGTTTTGTTGACACACACGGACACGCGGCGTATACGTAATCCGCATAAAAAATCGATTTATGCGTGCATAAATCAGATGTTTGGACTACTTGATGTTTAGCTAACGACATGTGCAAGTTTCTATTTGGATTTAACAAGGATTACGCGCGCACGTCGCAGCAGGAGGCAGGAGGCAGGACATGGACTGAACTGGACAAGGACTTTATTTTTTTTTTGGCAGGCTGCGTGCTTGCGTGCACTCAGGAAGTAAACTCAGATCGTTGGGCACATGTCAGGCGTTATGAAATTTGCTTTGAATGTGCACAGAGAGCCAAAGCACAACTCACACCCAAACTCAATTCCAAAATCCAAATCCCTTGCTGCTGGCTGCTGGCACTTACCTCAATGCCGGCGCGACTCTTGCTGTCCACGTTCGAGCTACTGAACTCGGTGTCCTCCACTGTGTTCACCGTATTTGTGGAGTTGCCCTCCACCAGACACAAAGCCGTGCTGCCCGCTGCACCACCAACAGCACCACCGCCACTCTTGTTTTTGGCCGTTGAAAATCTGCCAAGACGTAGCCGTAGACGATTAAGTTTTGTATCCGTTGACGCCGTCGCAACGGTCTGAAAGTAAAAAGCAAGAAGGGTTGATTTTAGTTCAGCTGCATCGATTTTGAATATACGAAATTAAATTCATAGTTTTTGGCACAGCATTAAAATGAATAACAAAAGATGCGAATTTACATTTTGTTGCCGTTGTTGTTGTTGCTGTTGTTGTTGCGCCTTACGCTTCAATAAACCGCAATTTGTACGCATATCAGAGTTTGAGCTGAGCCCAAGTTGATCCCGTGTTGGTCTTGTTGCCTTTACCATATGCATATGTAAGTGGATACGTTCGTAAATAAATTGTGTGTATTTGTTACAGTCACGCCACAGTTCCACTTCTATATAAGCTGCCCCACACTTTACTCCCCCCCCCCCCCCCACCACCCATACGAAAAAAGGGCAGCCTCAACTAACTACAGTGCCTGCTCAAAATAAATTTCACGCTTGACTGCTTCAAGCGCTTGACCTCTTTGATTTTTTTCTTCTTATGGCTGCATCCTTTTCTCTTCTTTCACATTTTTTTCATCTCATTTTTTTTGTAGTAGTTGTTGTCGTCGCCTTCAATCCCCACCAAATTAAAGTAATTGAGTAGTCAAACCTTTTGCCTCATCGTCAACGTTCTCGTCAGCGCCATGTTGACCCTTCACCAAGTCGATATTGCTTTAAATAAATAAAATTATGCTGATTTTGCGTTCGTGTGCGGAAATTTGACAAAAAAAAAAAAAAAAACGTCTCAGCAAGAAGAAGATGTAAAAGGCATAGGGTTTTGAAGTGTGCCTGGTCATGCCCTTTGCTACCCCCCTCCCCATTCAAAGCATTCCCAAATGGCGTGAATATTTGCGCAAATAGTATTAAATGGATTTGCAGCTACGCATGTGACCTTCATTTTGTGGGCAGGACAACAGAAGTGTAATTGCTTCGTCGCATGCATAGCCCCAAATTGGTGCGTTTCAAGTGCCCCTTAATGGGATCTGATGGAAAGGGGGCGGGACAGTGTTGAAGGGTCAGGTCAGCTTATTAAATATTAAAAGCTTGATGCTTAATTAGACACCGTTACAGGCGCACCTCAAGCCACCTGGGAGCTGACGCCTATTAAATTCAAGTCTGCTTTATAGTTATTTGATAATCAAAATTTAAGTTAACCAACAACTTAAGTTTTTGTGGTTTTATAATTAGAGTTTTATGGTCAGAAATGAAAACTCAACAATTCTGCTGGCTACTGTAAGACATATTGTAAATTTCATACTAATATATAGTTGGATGATTTTGAAAATCATAATAATATAAATATGTATTCGCCCTTTCCTTAGGTAATCTTTATTATATACTTAAAAAGGTAAATTGAAAAATCCACAAAAATAAACTATCTCTGATGTAAAGAAAATTCGAATCACTGATTTACACTTAACTGTTAGCTAAAAGCAACTTTTTGTAAATATTATTGGGCAATAAAGCAAACCATTATTATAAACATTAAATATATTTTTTTATTGTATCTATATTTTGTTTTATCATATATGAAGCAAAGGGATTTGAAAATAGTGCTTTTTGCTTAATAATTATAATTTTGTAATCAATAACTTTAATTTATATTTGTAAGAAATTATTTTATATTAAAAACTAATAGGAAAGCTTAATTCATAATCAATTCACATAAGATATCCTGTAAGAAGTTATCCCATATAAAAGTACTTTGCTTTGATCAAATATTTGTAGTTCAAAATCCAAACTTTATTATAATTTCTTGTACATTATTCCGCCCAAAGCATTAAAGCAATCTACATTTTGGGGCTGACTTGAAACCAAAAATCCTTTTACTTTTCGCTCTTCCGTTTATAACTTTCCGCAGCTATTGGCAAAAACCTTTACCGAAAATAAATATTTGTAATAATCGCATTTGTTAGCAACACGCTAATTGAATTTGCATCCTTGCGCAAGTTTTCCATGTTTCAGATTGCGTATACGCGGCGTTGTGCTGGCGCTGCTGCTGCCATGCGGGTAATCAATGCGTAATTGAATCGCTGATAACTTCAAAGACACATACGCATTTCTGGCACATTGTTTGCCAGTTGACGTGCCATAAAATTGGCGTGCAAAACAATTGGCAAAAAGTTGCTCGTGTGAGCGCTAAGCCATAAATTCCCAGGATTCCCCTTTGGCATTTTGCTTAGATCGAAAACTAAACTACATGGCACATTAACGTTATTTAAATACTAAAGTAAACACACACTCTGACGAGCCCACAAGCACAGCCATAGATAAGAAGAGATAAGCGCGTACTGTTCGTATTCCCAGTGTAGTAAAGTGTAGCATACTTTTCAGCAGCGTCGACGATAAGTAAACCCAGCTCAAATGTGTATTTTATGTAGATGTGCCTGCCTGTCAGCTATATATATATATATATATATTTATATATATAGCCTTATATATATGTGTGCACATTTATTTAAGCGTTTGCATAAACGATACTTGGTCGAAGTCATTTTGCCACTTTAGCTAATTTATGTAAATTGTTTTCTTATTTAATTGTTTTTCTTGCGAGACATGTGTTGAGCTTACATATCACTGTGTGTGTCTTTGTCTTCGGAGTGTGTGTGTGTGTGTGTGCTGTGTGTGTGAGTGTGTGTGTATCCAATGATTTCCTTACATGCGATTTATGTTGCCCTGACTGTGTAGCTCAAGTGCCTGACGAAAATTTTAGTCATGTATTACACACAGCAACACAAAATACATATTTTTTGGCGTCGCTCAAAATGTGTATTGAATTCATAACTGGGTTTAATATTAGCATTGTTTTAGGATTATCAATCAGAGTGTAAGCTATTGCTTAAATACGTAAAACTGCATGTTAATTTTGTAAACATGTGATTTTAAATAAATATAAATAAATAAATAAAATATGGGAAATGCATCAAATGTTTAATATACCACATACAAATTTTTGTTGTTGTTTAATCCCTTATTTACAGAAATATATTATCTCTGGTAGGAAATATGTATTTTTTTGGCTATGCTTATATTTGCATAAAATAATTACAAGTTTTTTGGTTACCAGAATGTGTATTGAATTTGTAGTTTAATTATTATTTGAGTTTGCCTTTAATGCATACTTTCAAAGTATTAAATAATTGAGAAACATAGATTTTGTAGCACAGTGTTAATGTTGCTGCTCTCGATAAAGAAAAAGAAAAACGAAGAAAAGAGCACAGCTTGAAGACGTGTGTCGCATATGGACGACTTTGGCCAAAATATGTTCGGTCGGTATCTCAGTCAGCGTCGCAGCCTGCTAATGTTGGTCCTGGCTGTTTGTCATATGGCCATGGTCATAATGTCAATATCTAGAGCAATCAATTTGAGCTGCTGTCGCTGCTGTCACTTTGGCTGCTCTTCGTATTGTGTTTGTTGTTCTTGTTGTTGCCTGTTGTTGTTTGCAAATGTAATTGTGATTATGTTCGAGTGGTCAAGGCGGGCAGCAACGATAACAACAGTAACAACAACACCAACAACACCGACAACACTCAGTGCTCTTGAGCGCAAAGCATCTGGGCGTTGTTGTCAGCGTCACTTGGCCAAAAGACACACAGTCCAAAGACCGATTGCTTTTTGTGTTTAATGTTACATTATTATTAATGTTTGCTGTTGTTATTATTGTTGCGTTTGTTGACATCGTTGTTGCTGTGGCAAGTCGTGTGGCATTAGGCCCATAGCTAAATGACAGATAATACCTGTGCGCTCAATTTGCTTAATTGCCTTTTGCTATCGTGTGTTATGTTAATTGCAAAATCAATGCGTACAAATAAACAGTGGAGTTCATTTATACTTTTTGTGACATAAAACAATGACTTATATCAGAAAAGGAAGTTAAATGCTGTTAGAAATTGTTAAGCTTATATTGTTCTTGACTCAAAATGTATAATGAACTGAAGGTTATCAAAAAAGGATACAGCTAATTATGATTATATTGTAAGAGTCAAAATAAATGTATAACTTAAAATCTTGTAGTTATTTATGTAATTCTGATAAGTCCCATAAGAAATACAAAACAATTTATATACAATACATTTACCCCATCGTACATGTAACAGTGTCCGCGTGTGTTTGGCTACTTTCTCTGATCTATGCAAAATGCATTTCAATTAAAATTACAAACATTAATGTTGAATTATGTGCTAAGCCCGTGTCGATATGCCAGCAAATTCAACTTTTTGTATTTTATTAGTTTATGCAATTTAAATCATTTGCAGGCCAAATTGTTTCGCAATCTGCCAGTTGCCAGTAGAGCTAAGTATTGGCCATAAACATGCTAAATGCAAATGCAATTAACTAAAATTTATGTGCTGCCAGGGAAACAAATATTTCGCTATTTGTCTACACATTGTTGCTGTTGTTGTTGTTGTTGCTGTATCCAAATATCCAAAACTTTGCTACAACAAATCTTTATTAAATACAAAAAAAAAGAGCAGAGAAAATTTTAGCAAGCGCGCAGCAGGCGAGCTGTGGAATGTTTTTTGTAGCTGTTGTTGTTGCTGATGTTGTTGGTGTGTTGTATGTAAGTCTAAACCCTCGTCAAGTTGCAGGAAAGCAATTTTCAATTTGAAAGCATTTAGTTGAATAAAAAAGGAATAACAAGAGAATAATTCGTTAGCATTGGCAAATCGTTGGCCAAATGCTCTGCTTAATGCTCAAACTTCAAGTCTTAGCCAGGATTAGTTGGATGTAGTTAAAAAATACGAACTGAAATCAATAAATGCTTCAATGATTAGTTACTTAATGAAGATTAATGGTATATAGTTGAAAATTGTTTTACATCTCCAATAAATACTCAATAAAAAATAAAATAAAATCACTGTCAAAGGATAATTTAAAGCTTATTCAAGCGAAAAACTGATTGCAGCTGCAACATTTCTGTAATTATTTGCTTGCTTTAACACTCACTAGAGCTGGCTAATAAATTGTAGCTCAATTAAAGCTGCTCAGCAGCAGTCACTCCTAAAAATATATATAATTTGAAGCACACAAATTAATTTAAAGTTGTAAAACAAAGTTTAATTGCTTCTGAACTAACTGCAATTTTAACCTATGTTTATATCGATATCTGCTATTAGTATTCCTATAGTTAATAGTTAATATACATTAATCATTATCGAAAAAGCATTTATCCTTAGCTGCAATTTTACCCTAAGTTTCCATCGCTCTGGCTTTATTATTCCTATAGTTAATATACATTAATCATTATTGAAAAAGCATTTGTCCCACTCAGTGATATTTAATATATATATATGTTGGTTAGTTTTGGCTCAGTTAATTTTAATAGCAAATTGGCTCACTTAGTCAGCTAGCCTCAGGTAAGGGCATCGAAATGCCTGCGCTGAGTGGGGTAAATATATTTTAAAATCAACAAGCAGGCCAGGCCAGTGAGTGGCACTAAATGGATGCGTGTAGCTGCCCCTATGTGTGTATGTGTGTGTGGTATTGGTCTGAGCCTGCTGACATGTAACTAACACACACACACACACACACTCACACATACATACATGCATACACAAGAAGCAACATGGGCCGGACATGGCTGGGACATGTGTACGCTGGCAAATAGTGGACAACTTGTCTTGTTTGCGCATTGAATTTGTGATTCCAATGACTTTTTGTCAGCTTCGCACTGCCCCATGCGACTATGTGCGTGTGTGTGTGTGTGAGTTGAGTGTATGTGTGTGGATGTAAGTGTATGTGTAGGTAAGTGGTTGCAAACATTTCTACGTCAAATGGTCATTTTCAATTTAGTCAAAGCATTAAGCTCGAGCTAAGTAGCTGGCTCTGAGCATATGCCAGTTATAGACAAAAAAAAATACAGCGAAATAAAAACATAGGGCATCCAACAAAGGCTACACGAAATGTAGATGCTCTTTCTGAATCAAAGGCTTGCAGAAGCAAACTACATTGTGAAGTCTGCAGTACAAAGTTTGCTGTAAAATGTTATGTTGAGTGTATGTTAAATTGTGTCAGCCTACTAGTACTGTTCAAGTAATGTTAACAGTGTAAGAGTCGCTAAATATGTTAAGTTGTACAAATTGAATGATTAAGTTTAGGTTATCTCTGATAGAGTATTTTTGTATAATGGCCACCTACACGTAAAGGCATACAAAAACGAAATTGCAATTCAGCAAACCCCACAGAATTTGTCAGATACACACACACACACACATACATAGAGCAGCAGAAACAAAAATTACCTTGGGTTTTTGGGCTACCACTTTTCGTTTAACTTTTTACCGGACCTCTAAGTGAGCTTCCTTTTAAAGCCAGCTCTAGAGAGGAGATGAGCAATTTCTAAATGCATTTTTAAACACACTTCAATGAAGTTGAAGCTGCCTAATTACATTTGGCCCCAAAGGCTGAAATTGCGCTCCGTTGGCCAAATCGTGGGCGTCTTGCATATGTTAAGAGCATATTCCGTATAAGGTAGCTGAAGGCTTGGGCTTTGGGGCAGGGCATTCAGCACTGAACTCTCGACACTCTCCGCAGGCTGTGGGCTAACCTTTAGCTTAGGTCTTGGGCTTGGGTCGATTTTGTGGCTGCCTTCGCGGTTAACTTCATTAGAGTGCATAATTGCAAGGTTTGCTGGTTACATGGGAAATCGTGCTGCCGCTTTGTGTGTGTATGTGTGGCTGTACAGGGTGACTCGCACAGCAGCTAGCACAACAAAAGCAGAGATAGACAAGCAGGTAAACACCCTGTTTTGCTGAATATGTTACACTTGTAGTTGGAGTTTACAAATTGCCAGCGGATAATATTCTACAAAAATGTTATTTATTTCAACGAAAATTATGTTGTTTATCAAAATAAGTTTAGTTTTGAGAACTTTTGAAAGTTTGACAAGCCAACATTTTTGTAAATTTTGCACCAGCCCTGGTAACTTTAGAGTTAAGCATGAAATATAAATGTTATATTTAAATTTAAATTATTACTCTAACAAATACCAGATCTTAGCTAAAAGAATAAGTAATATATTAATTATAACAATAGGATAAAGCTACTTGTCGTTGGAGTCTAATTTCAGTTACAACCTCTTGTATATGAAATACATATAAATGCAAATCTAGATGATTACCTGATTATTGTTGGCCTTCACATCGACGGGTCGCGGTCGTCGGCGATGTATGCGTTTCCGTGCCGTTTGATAGATTTTCCAGTATAGTGCCAAGATGACCAGCAGTGGCACATAGAAAGTGCAACAGGTGGCAAACACCTACAGAGAACAAAATGGGTTACAAACAAAATCTCTACTCAATAGACTGCTGTCTCACCTGATAGGAGACATCCTGCGAGACCATGCACTTCTGCTGCTCAATGCGCTGCAGATAGTCAGGATCTTTCCAGCCAAACTGCGGTGCCAAGGACACAATCACCGCCGCCGTCCACACGCAGAAGATCATCATGAAGACGCGATTGCTGGTGCGCGAGTGAATATAATCGATGTTGGTCACCGCCCAATATCTATATAAATATAAATATAAAAGCAAGCACAGCAAATTTTTATTAACAATTGGGCTACACTTGAGACATGGCGGAGTATTTTGTATTTACTTTATTTGCTACGCGCACAAAATGTAAATGAAATGCTGCATAAATCTAGGCGCAAATAGGCAGACACACACACACACACGGGAGCAGCGTTAAAGTAAAGAAACGTGTTCGATATTCGAATTCCGGTGAACAGTTTTTCATAGAATTTTGTTACCATTTTTTTCTGTGTGTTTGAGTTTTTTGTGGGGTTTTGTGTGCCAAAACATGTTTTATGTATGTACGCTAACCAGTGTGTGTGATTGTGTGTGTGTGTTTGTGTGTGGCAGCCAAGCGAGGCATTTTTTAAATTTCCATTTCAATAGAATAGCTGAGAGCATTTGAACTTTGTAATGCTGTTTGTCACAGAAAAGTAATAGAAAGAGACTAGCTTTACTTATTTGATTTGAGCGACTTTTAAAAAAGTAAACTTGTTTATAATTGGATTTGATTAATAATATAATCTCTTAAGCATGCCCTTAAAATTTAGCAAATTTCATTGCTTATTTGAGTACAAGTGGAAATTCCCATTTTTAAAGCCAATTCTTGAATATATTTGAAAATAACGTTTATAATAATGGTGATGGCAGCTATCTACTTAGTGGAAGCTGTATCAATAGTTTTGTTTTTTTTTGATATATTGATATATATAATTTTGTAATGTTTTGTTGGTCTATGATGAGGTTATTTCTGTGATAGAGTATATAAACGTTGATACTTTCAAAGTAAACTTTATTTTTTAGTTGCCCACTTGATCTGAGTAGAGCAACATGTCTAAACGAGTTTTTAAACGATACATGTATGGTAACTGGCACACACACACACACATACTCACAAGCAGACACACACCTAAATAGATTGACATAGAGAGAGACAGAGAGCAGCCTTTAACTGCGTTGGGTACTTGGAGCTTGTTGCTGCTGGCCGAGCTTTAAGAATGCCAACTATTCAACTGTGTGGCATAGATAATCGCGTCCGGAGGCGGCAACTAGACCATGTTACTCGTGTTGCTGAATGCTGAGGCAGCCATTAAGCAGCTTTTAGTTGAAGTTGTCAGTGTTGTCAGTTCAAAGGTTTTTAACCACAACAACCTGCGGCGTGTGCTTCCGTGTGTGTGTGGTTATCTGTCTCTCAGCGTGGTTGCTTGTGTGCGTGTGTTGTCTGTGGCTGACTGCCAAATTAATGCTGGCAAACCGCACATTCAAAATTTGACAGCAAACGGTTCACAGTTTCTTTTACTATATTGCTGACCACAGAAGCGAAAAACAACAGACTCTTCCCGTCTGTTGTTTATGTATTAATTAATCACAATTTGCATAAACAAATATTATGCCGTGCTGGGCCGCAGCGCAAACAAATGTGTATGTAAGTTTAACTCAACAATTAATTGAGTTGACAAAGCACTCGAGACGTGCTGCTGATATATAGCATCTATATCTATTTATACATATCTATATATCTGTATTCTGCTGTTGCTGTTCTGCCATGTGCAAACTTTGTTAAGTGCCTCGGGTGCCATAGACCATAATCTAATTTGTGTCCAATGGGGCACTTACACGCTAATGACAACTGCATAAATATAAATATAATTATCTATATGTTGTGCATTTGTTAAAACCTAATTTAATGACACTCAGTTAAAGCCTATCAGCAAACAGGCACTTCATCAGCACTGTTAGCTAAATGCAATAAAGTTCTGCACGTACAAAAAGCATTGTTTTTGAAAATCGGTTAAGTTTTGACAAAGTGTCGACATGCGATTTTGTAGGCTATTTAATTTTATTATTGATAGTATTGATTGAGTGCAAAATTTCGACGCGTGCCTATATTTCCATATTGAATTTGAACATTATTATGACCGAAAAATCTAGTTGCTGTATTTTATTGTAGTTTTGATAGAGATGTCTAAACATGCTCAAAAATACACTGCTTTTAAAAATCGGTTGAGTTTTGACAAGATTATAGAAGATGATAGTTTTTAAAAATTTCAAATTGAATTTTTAATCATTTTTGACTATTGAGTAGAATTTTAATAAAAATTTAATTTCTAGACTAAAAGAAAGACTGGAAAACTAAAAAAGCAAACCCAAAGAATAAATTAAAGCCAAGAAGTTTAGTCTTTTGTTATTCCCATGTGTTGTTTGGCGGCAAACAGCTAATAGCTAAATAGCAGGCTCAATGTCAAACGTCTTACACGTGTTCTCTGCTGCAGTCAGTATGTCAACTTATTTATGAGAAATGATGGTGTATAGAGCAGCCAATGTTAAGCATACGCCACCGCCACCGCCACCGCCTCGTATGCTTCATCGATAATAAATAATAATGAATGATGTTGATAGTTGATGACTTTTGTCTGGACAGCTGCCACCTGCTGTCTCTGTCTGGGTCAACTCAGCAGCAGCGTCGTCTTAGGGGGCGCACCAGACTCCAAAAATGGCTGTCAAGCCTCTCAGCTTGACTGCTGCTATTCATTAGCATAATATAATCGACTTCAAGTTGGCAATTTTGATTGACTGCTTAAAATTAATGGAATTTCCTGACTTTCCTGTCAATTCTTTTTTGCTTTTTTTCTCTCCCAGCTACCAGTTTTATTAAAATTTTTTGTTGGGTGCATGGTGTTTGTGAAGTTTGATGTGGCCCGCATACGAAATGAAAAAGGCATGCAAATTAATAGCGAAACCTAATAAAGTGCCTGTCATGCAATGTGCTAGCAATATAATATCACTCATACGACGCGTTGTCGCGTTGTTGAGTGAGCAAAAGAAAAAGTATCATAATTTGTTATGGCATATTTTCTATATATACACACACAGAGTATTCTGTGCATAGGCCGGCAATTCGATTCAATTCAATTGAAGTCAATCAATTTATCAAGTATGGCGAACAGTGAACACCCAACTTGAACCATGTGATGAATTATAACAATTTATTGTGCGCCAAACAATTTAAATGCGATTTTTTCCATTATGCTCCCCAACTTTTCTATTTGTGTATGTTTGTGTGTGTGTGTGTGTGTGTGATAAATGTGCGGCACTCGAGTGTAACACTTTTTAATGCATTTAAAAATTGCGCGCCTAGCACACAAAAAAGCCATTACTCTTGATCTCACTTGATTACAAACGCATGTACCCCAATTCCAGCTAACACGAACTTTACAATTTCGCCTAATTTCGTATGCAGCTGCTATATATAAGTATATATATTTTTTATGTACATAAATCTAGGAGCAATATTTTCTATTATGATTTGTCACTCTTTAGCACTCGCTGTTTGCTTCATAAATTCCAATGACTTGGTGAAATTGCGTTGAAAGTGATTTTAAGATTGACAGCAATTATGTATTTTGCACAAAGAAAAACATTGTATAAAATTTAATGGAAATGGCTGCAAAGGCAATTTCACATTTAAAGCTGTTGATAATTAATTGAATTTGTATGTTGTCGAGTATCGGTCAATACTAACTGGATTTTGTTTGTTACTGAAAGCCTGTCAACAAGTATACAGCATTTTATGCCTATTTATACACTTGCGGGGGCAATTTAATTTTGTCAGATAGTGTGCAATGGTAAAGTTTATTTAAAAAGCGTATTTATTTCTCGGTGCCACAAAGATGTTTTTTTATTATGATATTTTAAGCTAATCGATTGCGTTACGCGCTTATTGAAATCCGCTCAGCGGGGTTATGCATATTGTTTTAATTCGCCATTTAAGGTCATAAATAAAGGTAGAAAAAAGGCTTTCTACCTGCGGCTGCTGACTGCCATTTTTTTAGTTTACAATAATATTTCGTCTAATACAACAAAAAGGCAGAAAACAAAAAAAAAATTCATATAAAAAAGTAAAAAAAGGGCAGTAGAACAAAAGATAAAAATAGAAAACAAAACTAGGCATACAAAAATGCATTCCACACTAGTAATATAACAATAGAGGGATGCTGCAACAACAACAACAACAACAACAATAATAGCAACGACGACGACAACAGCAATGACAACAACAACAACAAGCTTTTAGTGCACATGTAACTGTGAGGGGCGTGGCACCGGCTGAGCCTGTTTTTTTTATTTTTTTTGTATTATGGCTTTGTTTTGTTTTGTGCGCCCTGCGGCAGCTGCGGCATGATTAAATTTTTGCAAATTACTTGGGCTCCCTCTACGCTCATCTGCGTGTTGAGTTTGCTGGCTTGACAACAACAACAGTCATAACTACTAAATGTTCCAGCATAACAATAGAAACAATAAAACTGTATTTGCTCATAGTTGAAGAATCGCTGAGCCGCAAAACAATTGGCCTCTGCCCAAATCGTCGCCAGCGCAAAACACGAAAATATAAATGCTATGAATTGCAAACTGCGACTTTTTGTTTTTTTTTTGTTGCCTGAATTGTTGAAATATTATGTAATTTAAAAGTTACAAGTTGCACAACAAGAAAATAAAAACAAAATTCAATGAACAGTTTGCTTGAGTTTCCAAAGAGTTTTGGTGGCACTGTAATGTATATTAAATTTATATATATCAATTTATAATGATATTAAAAATAACATTTCGATTTCAAGCCCTTCAGCTCTGTTCCCAGGTGGTCTATAAAAGCATAAACAGGATATATATGTTCTTATGAGCTGGATTTTTTTGAGTCAGTATTGTTCTATTAAAACTATCGAAATTTAATAGGTTTTCAGCTAATCAGCAAATTAATGTGATGTCATATGGCTGTAACCAAGCGTGTGGGCTTTAAATAATTTTTCCACATCATTTTACTTAAACGCCTATTAATGGTCATTGATTTTATTAGCATTCTCATTATTTATATTCCGTTTATATTCATACACATTTTAATTATGATAATGTCAAATGGTTCAACACGTTGTATGATTGATATTTAATTTCATTTTATATGCGCCTCGTTTAATTTATTGCCATTATTATTATTATTTCGATTATTATTATTGCTGCATATTTATGGGTAGGCTCATTATAATAATGCAAACAGTCGCCGACTGTCGGACTGAAATCAATTAGCATAATAAATGCGTTTAAATAGTTTTTCACTTTATTATGGTCGAGAGAGAATGTCGCATTAGCAGAGCCCTATCTTATAAGCACTGGCTACATTTTAATGTTGCCACATTTTATTTGTTATGTGCTTGTCCACTTGCAGCCGCAGTGCGTCAGTTATGCTGACATGCACGGCTCTTGCCTTACAGCGAAATTCAATTTAAAACGTGCTTACGTGGCTGCGCACTGCTCCTGTAGCTACCTCCAACCCCGCACCCGCACCCACACAGGATGCCACGTCTCTGTCGCCCTTGAGCTTACCCAGCTGTCCAACAGAACGGCCATTACAGCTGCCAAGTTGCCTGCCTGCCAGCCTGCCAGCCTGCCTGCCTGTTGTCCTGAGGCCCAGGATTCGCATAGACAGCCGTAGAGACAGCTCTTAGCACTCAACTTGGCTCACACACTTTGCCAGTGTTTGCCAATAATTTAAGTTGTTTCGCAAAAACTTGTTCTTGTCTCTCTCTCTCTCTATCTTTAAGACACAACAATTATATTTCTTCATATTTCTATACTTTCTTTAATCTTAATTAAGTTTTAATTTTGCTTTTTGTTATAGCCACATTTGCATTTTATTTTCCGCAAAATGTTATGATTTGAAATTGTGTTGCATAGTTTTTACATGCCTTAGCCATTTGTAAGCGGGTATATTAGCTTTGTAAATCAGTTTCGTTGGGGAGCATTAAAACTACATGTAGTAATATAGAAATAGCTAATTTCGAATAACTCCATTGAGCGATATATTATTGCTATATTTTATATCTGTAAAAAATTCATATATAAATTTTTGCTTTAGTTTTAATGTAAATTACTTAATAATCTTTTCGATGAGAAATGAATGTTCGAGAATGTTTTAGTATTTTAAATAATAATTTATTGCGTGTGTATTCTTCTATTTGAGCACAACTGCTAAGCCTCCAGGACATCACGTAGTTGATCAGTTAAAAGTGAAAACTTTAATAGTTGTTGTTTTGTCCCTCATGTGGCAAAGTTTTCTACTTGGCGCACAGCTGGCACAGGATGCGTCTTCTCTTGATTACACGCCCTGCGCATATGTGCTTGGTGCGTGAGCCCTGTGTGCCGTGTCCTGTGTGTCCTGTATGCCCTCTGCTTGCAACTATAAGGGCGCAGCAATTGTTATTTATGGCACAAGAGCAAGAAACTTATGTAAATTGCAAGGCGGAGCAGCAGGACACAAACAAAGTATGAGCAGAACCACACCCATAAACAGTTCCAGTCTCATTTCCAGTCCCTGCCCCAGTCATAGTCCCAGTCCAAGTCACAGCATCAGCGAATGCAGCCAAGTGCGTTGATTGCTGTCTGGCAGCCCTGCTATTTTGGGTCCTGCGCTGCGTATCCTGCGCTTAATGCGTGCGCAAATCTTTTGTAAATCTTTTAGTGCATTTTGCATTTATCTCTACAAGAACAAAAATATTAAACAATTTGCATAATTGCACATTGTGCCGACCAGTTACCAGGGAGTCACGGCTTAATTATATTTAATATGCTTAAACGGTATACTGGTTTTATAATTGCGCAGCCAATTGGCGTGTCCTTTAGGCTTTAGCTAATTGCATGTTACAGGACTATCTCAAATATACAACTCAGTCAGCTAATTAACTGGCTCAGAGATATTTCTATGCCAGTGGCAAAACTGAGAGCATTATTTTTTCTGTTATTCTGTGCCAGTGCAAAATGTTGCCGCTAATGTCCAAGTATCTAATGAAAGTTGCGAAAATTTTGTGAAAATGCTCAAATGTGCAAAAAATATTCAACAACAATGGATTTCTGGGCTTCAGTTTGGCTTGTTGGCTGCTTTCTGGTCGCCTGCTGTTTTGGCTATTTGTTTTTCTGTGTTTATTTCGACCATTCTCACTCGTTCTGTCTCCCTCTCTATGTCTCTTTCTCTCTCCAGCGTGCTCTAGTTGTGGTTTGTGGCCAAGTTTCCTTTCCGGTTGCAAAAGTTTTGGTCCAAACCAAAAACCGACCATTAATCACACGGCGCGCGCAAACTCAGCTAAACGCAAAACTAAATACAAGCAAACCTCGAAATGCTCACACACACACACAGTTACGTAAATAGGGTTAGTATGCCCTTAAATATAATACACATATGTATGTATATGTATAATAACTTATGGCTTAATATAACCGCAAACTTTTCAATCGCAAGTGGATAAATAATATTCAATTGTGCTTTTTGGTATTTTTGGCATTTTTCTACTCTGTTTTCTCAATGACAAAAGGGTATATTATTTTGTGATTTTAATAATAAAAATAGTTATTATTTATTTATATATTCACAAGCAGTTCCTATGCGCTGTAATATTTTAGATTTTTATTTGTATTATACATATTCAAACTACTGCAAATCACAGTGTATCTCACAAAATTGTACAGCTAAAGTTAATGTGGATACTTCTGATAAGCACCTTGAAAGCTGACATCAACAAGGTCATTTCCCACACTTGAGATGTAATTACATTGGAAAAAATGAATCTTGCAGTCGTCTGTTTCATTATTCTTTTTGCCTCTTTTGCCTCTTCATGAAATTTTTGGTTAACCTTTTAATTTGAGCCTAAATTTTTTTATTTGACTGCCATTTGTCTTTGGTCACGCCTCCTAAAAGCCGTTGCCATCGCCGTCGCCTTCGACTCTCTCTCCATCTCCGACTTCTTTTCCCACTGAGTCTGTCTCTCATTTGATTTATTTGAATTTCAATTTACTTTCTCGCACTGATTAATCATTTAGCATGCAGCAGGCAGCCCGTGCGCCATTATTTTGATTTATGCGACTTTTACAAATTCGAAATTTAAATTACTTACAGACACACACACATACAGTGACAGAGGCATAGATTTTTGGGGTTAGCCGCCTGTGACAGTTATAGAATTGTAATTCATCTTAAATGTGGTTTCACTTCTTCAGACTGCCATTTTAAAATGAAATGTTTGAAATGTTTGGCGTTGCGGTTAGCAAGTTTCGGTCTTCTAATTGCTTTTTCCGCTGCTTGACATTTCAGTTAGAAAACTGCTCGGGTAGCCCCCAAATATAGGCAACACTTTTCAAGTGTACTTTGTACTTAGCCAATCTCTTCTTTCTCTCTCTCTCTATTTCTATCTCTCTTTGTATGTTTTAGCCTGGCTTGCAATTTAATTGAGTTGTGAATACCAACACACTCACTGTCCTGTCAATAAATCCAAGATTCAGCTCAGCCGACGGCACATAATTAAGTTTATAGCTCAAATCACAAATATCTACTCTGTGTTGTAGCTGCTTGCAAATATTGATTGAGGCATTTTGTAATGTTGTCAGGCAAATACATAAATCATTTGAATTATGTCAAGCCTTGCCAATCGAGATTGAATATGGCCTTAAGTAAGCACACACGCACACATACATAGATAAAAGCACTTGTAGCCATTTTCACATGCACACAAAATATTTACCATTTATTTTATGAACTTGACTTGAAGGCGGCTTTTAAATGTAACAAACACCTCATTGCAAATGTCGTAACTACTATTAATCTCTGTATGTGTTTGCTTGTCAGTGTGAGTGTGAGTGTGAGCGTGAGAGTGTGTGTGTTTAGGCATTAGCAGATAACATAAATGTCTTAGTAACATATACGGTTTTATTGCTAGGCTTCAATGTTTGCCTTCGGGAGACGCCTACCCTTCGCTTGCCCTTTGTCTCATTAACCATTTGAGAGGCAAACTGTTAGTAAATGTCTATGTATTGATGTGCTGGTGTGTGTGTGTGTATGTGTGTGACACATTCAAACACATAAATCAGAGCATTTCGGTTTGTGAAATCAAATGTGCAAAGTAAATGAAGCGTAATTCGAATACTGACTGCCTTTCTGCCTGTCTGCCTCACTGCCTCACTGCCTGTCTGTGTCTCTGATTGTGGCACAAAAACTAATTATACTGTTAAATGCGTTTGTTTAACTAGCAATTTAATTAGGGCTATGCTTTTGTTTAGACCCATTTGTACTATTCATACATATATATATATATATATTTACATATAATCTTGCCTCTTGGCGCTGCTGTTTGGTGTTGTTGTGTGCCCCAAAAACATGTGCAATTAAAAATACTCTACACACAACTTTGCACTGACCATATGCAGTTAAATTGCACATGAACGTTGTTGTGGTAATGGCCTGACCGCAGCTGTTGTGCAAAGTATGGGTTTAGGGGGGGATCAATCGTTACGGTAGTGGAGTCTAAGCGGCATTCGCTAAAATGACCAGCGACAGCGTGAATATTATGTAAAATACAAGTAGATTGTTCATTTGCGAAAACTATGCTATCGAACAGTGCCTGCAAGCGGTTAGTGTACCATGGCTATCAGACAAGTATTTATAAATAAAACATTTATTTTTGAGCTTGTCTGACTTATTTTTAGAACTTTCTTTGATAGGTATTTTTCAAACCGCAACATACTACATAAATATTTATGAGAATTCACAAAACGAGGGATATTCTTGTAATTGGAATGTATGATATAAATGTATTCAATTTGAAGTAGGCATGATTTATGGTGGGAGATTTTAGAGCTTTCGCAACTGAGGCCATCAGTTTTAAAATTATTCTGTTTTATTTTTAGCAGTTTCTTTCAATTTATTTTTTGTATAGTTATAAATAGTATTGAATAAAATTTGTTATTTTAAGATATGCATTAAGCAGCTTTTATTTTGTACATATTTGCTATATACAAGCTGTGCACAAACTTTTTGCACTGGCTGTAGTTGCACTAAGTACAGCAACTCTTGTGTGACAACAGCAATTAAAATTACACATGGTGCTGTACAATACATATGGGGACAGTTTGTGGTCATCGTGGTAGTTGTTGTTGCTGTTGTTGCTAGTTGCTGCTGTTGTTGTGAAGCTAGCAGAAAAGCCAAACAAGGACAACGACATCGACAATGGCGACGAATATTAACATGTGATTAAGTTGTAAGTGCTAAATTGTAAAATATTTATGAAAACCAAAAGAAAAAAGAAAACTGCGTTAGCTTAATTGAAATTTAATTGAATATGCCATATGCCATATGCAAGAGCAACAGCAATAAACTGTTGGTCTACCTGGGTGTGCTTGTGAGTGTGTGTGTGTGTGCGTGAGTTGCTTGTCAGCTGGCACTGTGCTACAAACAAGGAAAAGGGTTTTAAGCAGTGCTAAAAGTCACATGGTGTATGCAAAAACTTTGCATTTAAATGATTGTTTGACCGGGCAGAAGGTTTGCCCCCTTGTGGCATTTGTCATTTGCCCGCACTAATAATGACGTCAGCAACATGCTGCAGAGCATGAAATTTATGCACAACTCCACAACTGTCA
This sequence comes from Drosophila maculinotata, assembly GCA_035045305.1. Lineage (NCBI taxonomy): Eukaryota > Metazoa > Arthropoda > Insecta > Diptera > Drosophilidae > Drosophila > Drosophila maculinotata. Next base: position 12,679,072 of record JAWNPD010000387.1, read on the forward strand.
CGATGCGGATGCGGGTGTATGTACTACGTACAATACATACACAAGTATTGTGTGTATGTGTGTGTGGGTGCATGTATTTTTGGCATTGACACCGCCATCGACAGCAACAGCAACATCAACAGCAGCAACAACTACAACAGCAACAGCAGCAGCCGCAATGGCAGCAACCAGCGAGCGGCATAAAGATTAATGACCAGTCGCCATTTATGTATACCCTTGTAGAGGGTGCTATGATTTTGTCACAAAATGTGCAACATCTGACCCATAAGGTAAGTATATTTAATATATTTAATGTTTCACATCAGCAGCCGAATCGATATAAGGATGCCACTTTGGTGAAATTTGGTCTATATCCGTCATATAGCTGACATAGGAACGATCGAAATATGAGTTCTTGTGTGAAAGATACTCAAACCCAACTTACTAGTTACGAGTATTATTATGCTAAAAATAATCAGTATTGAAAACTTTATCATATATCTGCCATAGTTTCAAAATTCCGTTCTCGTATGAAAAACTTTTTGAGCTCCAAAACATCTCAACGTAACTCACCACTTACTGGTTTAAGGTTAGCAAAAACTAAAATACTCCACAATATACTTTAGGGTCTAGGGTATGTAATTGTCGGCGTGCCGCTGCTAGCAATTCCGCCTTGATTGTTGTTGTCCACCATTTTTGCTTGGCTGGTTGGGAACGGTATCGTGTCATAGGCTTTTATTGTGCTTGCCGTATTTCGGGCTTTTGCTGTGTTCTGGACACGGGCTTTTGTTGTTGTTGTTGTTGTTGTTGCCCTCGGTTGCTGCTTCTTGTCTCGTAGTTTCGTAAATATTGTTGGCACTTTGTCTTAATTGCTTAAAAATTACTGACATGGAAAATGAACTTGGCAACGTTGAACGATGCTGCCGTGGCAGGAGCAAGGAGTAAGCACTCAGCTCCTTGCAACTTGGCTGTCGTCGCCTGTTGGCTGCTTACTTGTCAACGAGTCGACTCCTCGTAACGACAAATACTTGCAAATATTATTATTGTAGTCGAATTTCCAGCAACTATTTATCATGCGGGTGGCACCAGGAGCACCAGGAGCACCAAGAGCAGCAAGAGAGAGAGAAAACGGCCCGGGGGCAAGGACCGTTTGACAAACTTAATTTATTAATGTACCGACTTCCAAGGCTCGAGGAGAACTGTGGATCTGGCAACGACAATGACAACCAGCAAATGGGCCTCTTGCTTAAAAGCACATTAATTTTCATTCCGTTTGCTGATAAGTAAAAGCTGGCTTTGAATTCTATTTTAAATATCAAGTGACAACTAGCAAATACTCGTAAAGTGTATGACGCCTGCGGGGGACAAGGAATTTGCCGTAATTGTTTCATGCTGCCAACCAAAATGGAGCAGCATCTTTTAGGCTTTCCGAACTGTCTCACACACACACACACACACACACACACAGATACACACAATGAGTTGCCATTCAGGCAGAATCGGATCTGTCATGCAGCTCATTTGCATACTTTTGAGTGGCCCATCATAATGTGAAATAAGGCGCCACTCATTTTGGCGTCCAGCTGACAGACAAATACCCAAATACTGAGCTGGCCATTTTAGCTGAATGCTACTGATTGATATGCATGCGAAATCTAAGCATCACTTGGCTTTATTTATTGACAGGCAATTTGGGCCAGCCAGCAGCATTTCAATTTGGCCAATTGACAGCCAAATCAGCATTGGCCAACATGATAAGAGCTCGAACATCGGGCAATGTTGGTAAATAAATGCCTCTACCTGTAAGAGCTGTGGATAAGATGTGAACAGATCTTAAAGCAACTACCTTCAAAAAGTTTAATGGTCTATTTCGCTCGATTGAATACAAATAGAAAAACGTTGGAAATGGTTGCGATTTCACTTTTTTGAAGCCGATATTTAAACCGTGTTGATAGTAAAACCTAATCGTCCGAATCAGTTGTTTTACAACGAATTTACCAAGGAAAGGAACGGGGAAAATTGCAAAAATAAGATAAAAGTTCAGCAACGCAAGTTTTTATTTCTTTTTTATTTCCACATCAAGGTTGGATATCATCGAAGCTAAAAAATATTACAGTCAAAAAATATATATAAGTCATATAATTAAACTTAAGTCAGTTGAATGAAATGCATGAATAAACAATTTGGTTTATTTTATATTACTAGACATAGGCAATGAAGAAATTGTACCTTGTTTGGGAACTCGGGCTTTATAAATTATAAGAATTGGTAAACAGTTCTATGCTCCAAATCGGAAAGCTTCTTCAGGCTATAATAATTTAAATTTAAATAGTATTGCTCAGTAATCATATGATTTGTTGCCTCAGAGATTGTTTGTATATTAATATCCCCGAAAATAGCATATCGTTCTGATTTGAATTTGCCCAAGCGACAGATGCTCGGCCCGCAGCCAATACATAATTTCACAGCCAAATGCATCCATTAGTGCAAAACTAATAACATTTTCCATGGTTTGCTTTTAATGAGCTGCATTTAAAACACGGAACGAAAATGCGTATACGCCTCGTTAGCAGCTTGTGTGCCATAAGCATCATGAAAATGCATGGTCTACGTGTGTGTGTGTGCATGTGTGTGTGTGTGCGTGTGTGTGTACACAGCATCTAACTAAAAAATATATTATGTACTATTTGCATTATTTATAGTTAGGCTGTGGTGCGGTTGGGCTTTGTTTTTCTGGCTGGCTGCACTAATTGAAACCACCGAATAATTGGCACCACATTGACCCGCAGCTTAGCCAATTATTGTGGGCGTATTGGCCAGTTGGCGTCGTTCAATAAAATGAAATTAGCCAGTCAAGTGCAGAACACGACGCTGTAGCAATTTCCAATTACATTGCGCATACGACACATTGTACGGCGATTGGAACTGCAACTTTGGCGCAGGCCTCGGCTGCTAATTTGGGGTGCGCTAAGTGTTCATTAAATACACAAAATGCCGCTGCTGCCCCGGCTGCTGCTGCTGCAGCCCTAGAGGCACATTGCATTCATTTGCACATAACGTATACGCGACGTGGAAGCCATTGAAAACTGCGCCAATATTGCAGCTATTATTGTGCGCCACGTGCAATGTGCAACAAAGTGTGCAAGAGCAGCATCCAAGCTTATTTGTATACTCTGACAAAGAAAGGGAATCGAGTATATTGGTTTTTTTAACTGTCATTTTTATCTGGATGATAATTATTAGAATATACACTAGAAACCTAAATATTCCACAATTTGAAAGCAAATCACAAAATTACGAAAATATGTCAGCTAGAGTCACAAAGTTTTGAAGGTGTTTCAAAATTTCTTTCAAATTAGACAGGCATCAGAGAATTTTGCAGTCGGTAGCATCCGACTGCAATGTTCCTATTTGTTTGTTTTTTTTTTTTTTACTAGGTTGCATGGTCGTCAAGCGCCGCTGAAATTAGCTGACATTGAGGCATCGCCTTGGGTACTTCTCCTAATGAATGTGTTCCCCTCCTTAAATCCAAATCCCAACGCCAAAACCCAACCCAAAGTTCGATGGAAATGCGATTGCGAATGGCATTCGACTTGCTTTTCATGGCCTGCAAATGAAATTCATTTCGTTTACCGTTTGGTTGGGTGTTGCTCTCAATGCGATTGATTGATTGAAATGTTTGCTGCAAATTGATTGATGATATGCAGCCAGGCATGCTACATGCCCCATACGCTTCAAAAAGTAAGAATTTATTTTAAATTGATACAGCCATAACATGGCTGGAGGCAAGCCGAGTAAACACAGCCCAAGGATTTGTCAACCCTAAATGGCTAAGCATATTAAAGGCACACACGCACCCACATTATGAACTGGGCGAAAGTTGGCTGTGATGTCACATTTGGAATGGGTCCTTCATCCTATTGGGCATATCGACTGTGAAGCAATGCTGGCTGACATTTGTAAATGGTTTTGCATTCAAATCGCATTTAAAATTATGTCAATAATATTGCAGAGTTGTGAGTCCCAAATGATATTTTATTTTGTTTATTATTTGTGAATTTATAACAAATTTTAAAAACAGGCTTTTGGATTTTGTATGTATAACATACTGAATTTTTGCAGAATTAATAATGAAATATTAGAAAGGTTTTCCAATATTTCCTTTTCTGAATTTTAATTATTATATACAAAATATTTATATATCATTGAAATAACTACCATTAAATGTTAAGGAAATGAGCACATTTAAATTTTGAAGAGCTATGCGATTCTCTATTAATCAATACGCTAGCTTTACGCCGGATTTTAAATATTAATTCGTAAAATGTCAAAGAAATTTGCTGTTCACCCTTTTCTATTTTTATAAAGTCTATAAATATTTGTCTAGGGCATCTCAATGTCTCCGGCGCATTTCTCAAGTGTTTCCACGTATTCTTTTTTGCTATGTGTCTTAATGTGCGTTTCGTTTTGTTGCCAAGTGGATTTGTAAAGAGATTTGACATGCTAAAAACTTGATTGATTGATTCGCTTAACTGACACACACATACACACACATACATGCACATAATCGCCCATATATATTGACAGCAACCGGCCTTGGCCCCAACCCCCGGCTCAAATGGTATGCTGGCTTGTTTTACACGCCGCTTACAAGAGAACTTTGGTGCTCATTTATCAAATGTGATGATTTCTTTCGTTTTATATTTTTAGCTACCCCCCCGCCATAGACGGTCACACCCTCAAAAAGTAATTACTTACCGATCGACAGCGATGGCAACCAGATGCAGAATGGAGGCAGTGCAGCAGAGTACATCGCACGAGGTCCAAATATCGCAGAGCTCCGGTCCAAGAATCCAGCCTTGGCTGATCTGTGCGCGGCAAAGTAGAGATAAGAGAAAAGGACATAAAGTTACGCACGGGGTCTCAGAGTGCCAGTGAAATAAACAATAAAAGTTGATGGCTTATTAAAATTGATGTCACGCTTGGGATGAGTTGAGCAGCCTGCTCATAATGGCATCTAATAACTGCGCAAACAAGGATTGCACTGACTTTAAATGGCCAACCCCCTGCTGGCTCGGACAACAAGTTCAGATATTTGCCAGACTTCGGCAATGTTTTTTCAGCTGGCTATGAAGGCTGCTGTAGATCCTTATCAACGCTTTAATTTTGAACGCACTTAATAGCTGATGCTTGAGCTTTGAAAAGGGTTCCTGAATAACTAATTTTTGGTGCTGCAAAACTGGTGGCCACCGTCAATATTGATACTATCTATAATCTCAAATTTTAAGGCTGGGATCAAATAGGAACCGGTTCCGATTCCGTTTGAAATTATCGGACATGAAATTAATACTTCCCTTTTCTAAAGCTTGAACGCTTGTTAAATAATATTAAGGTATTTTCGTATTTTTCGTGTGTGATTAAAATCAAAAATTATTTCAAAATTAGTTTCTGTCATACACAATTTAATTATGCTGCTAAGACTTGCCAAATATAATATTCTTTCTCAGACTTTAAAGCTAACTGACTTCACTTCACTTCACTTACTTCATTATCCATCAACATAAGGGACCAATTTGATTTAGACCATCTTGTACGTGTACTCACCTCATAGACAGCGCCCAGTGGCATCACCAGGCAGGCCACAAATAGATCAGCGACGGCAAGGGAGGCAACTAGATAGTTGGCCACATTCTGCAGATTGCGCTCCAGTATAATGGCAGCTATCACAAAGACGTTGCCTGCAATTGTAAGGAGTTGAACGAATCCTTTAGAGAGAGAGAAATGGCAATGACAGCTGCACGAATTGTTGCCGCTACCGCTGCCGCTGCTGATGCGGCTGCTCAGCGGCCTAATTGCGAAAATTGACTTGAGCGCAAAAGTTTTCAATTCAATTAAGTGCGCTGGCAAGTCGAATTTGAGCGCAGCTGCAAAGGGAAACCAATGCGAAAACGAAAGCGAAAACGTGAACGTAAATGAAAATGAAAATGAAAACGAAACGCAAGATAAAGTTTTGAAAATTGCCAAAGTTGTGTGCCGCAGAGCCGTGTGGCCAAATGAAATGGGAATCTTATTAAACTTGGCTGCTGTTCCGAGCTGCGCTGCTCCAGCTGCCTGCATTATAGCATTTGCAGCACCCACCACTGACACCGAATATCACTGCACAAATGCCCCCAGCCCCTAGCCGGCAACCGCTAGCCTCCAGCCTGCAGCCTCCAGTCTCTAGCCGCCCGCCTGGCCTTTTACACTTGCCGCATTGTGTTGCACTTGAGCACAGCCGCAGACAAAGTTCACATAAAAGCAAAAATAAACGACACGAGCTAATCGCGCTGTCGTAAACTTTTGTAAAAGCCAGCCGACAACGTCTGCCGCCTCACGAAGTGGGCGTGAAATTGACAGCAGACTGGGCAGTATTCGCAGGCGCCACCTTTGATGTCTGTTAGTTCTTTCATTTTTTTTTTCTTGTTGTCCCCCGGCTGTCACAACTACTTGTGGCACACTTGAAGGTGCAGAAAAGAAAAGTGCGCTGCTAAAAGTTGGTACCCAGCGCACAAGACATGCAATTTGCGGCATTGAATTTACCCCAGTTGCCAAGACACACTGCCCGCAGCGTCACACACACACACACGCACACACACACACACACACGTACACAAACACCAGGTACCTGTCATAGGCGGCGACAAAGGAATACACATGCAATTAGACACTTCAGTGTCAAAGTGAAGGCAAAGTGACGAGCTGCCTGTCCCTTAGCTGTTTGCATTGCAGCTCAGCTCAGCTCAACTCAGTTGTTGTTGTTGCTCTTGTTGTTGCTGTTGCTGTTGCAGCTCGTCGAGGATGGTGCAAAAAGTTGTCATGAAAATCCCAAGCAATACAATAAAAACAAAAATTGCCAGCTGTGCAAATGTACTATGTATATGTTGAAAACTTTTTACCAGAATTTTGTGTACTCATGAAAATAGTTTCGTCGAATCTACATTTAATGATTCCACTGAATTAGCTTCAATATGCGCTTCGTACATATTTACAAATATTTTTCCTGATATAATAAATACATCATTTAATGCTTTATGAAAAATAAACTAAATAAACTCATAGATTAATGAATTGCAAACATATGCTTTGAAATATTTATAATTTTAATGACAAAATGTTAATTTTGGTTTCGCATAAAAATAAACATTTAAAAATGTCACGAGAAACGTTATTTATATTTAATGAAAACTATTTAAATGTCGATATTGAAAGTTTCCATGAAACTCGAATTTTTGGTAAAGCTAAAATTTGCGCAGCTAAAGTTCTGTTCGTGAAATTCGTTTTTTATACTTCTGTATTATACATTCAAACGTTTTTATAAAATTTGTATATGAAATTGAAAACCTTACAAGTTAAATATTAAAATGCTTACTTTAATATAATCAAAATACCATATAATAGCTATTTTAAAATTGTAAAAGAAGCACAACAAATATCAAAAATTGCCAGCTAATTTCTAGTGTTTACAGCAATTCAGAGCACAACCTTGATGTGTTCTTAGTAATTTGTAGAGCTGCCCTCTTCTAAGCACAAACGAGCCTTGTTTTCAATTAGGGGCAGCTGTTGTTAAAGCTGGTAACAAATAGAGCAGCCAATGGGCAGCATTTTGCCTAGTTTCTCAATTCTCGATTCTCATTTCCCGCCTCACTCTCACTCTCTCGCGCTGGCGAAATTAGCATTAAAACTCATTAGCATTTCCTTTTATATGCTAAATGCTAAATGTTGCCACTCAAAACAGCATTCAAGGCAAATGCAACCACTGAGAAGTTCAAAAGTGAAGAAAACTCAAATGGAATCAAAATGAAAATGAGAATGAAAAGGCGCAGGCTGTTAACGGTGAGCATAAAACGAGGGCGCAAAACAAAACTACGAAAATAAACACAAATTAGAAGCAAATCAAAATGAATACGAAATGAATGCAATACCAAATACAAAAACAACAACAACACACGCATGTGAATGGCGCACAGAAAATGGCGCTTAAAATACCGTAGCATATTATTTTGGGCACTGCTTTTTGGTGGGGTTTTGTGATTTTATGTTTTAGCTCTTGACTTTTGCGTCCTGTTTAAGTGAAATGAAATGAAATGAAATCTACTTAAATTAATGAAATCAATTCCAACTGCTGTTTGTTTTTGTTTTTCTCTTTTTATGCTGTACACTTAAATGTTTTGCGTTTTACAATCTGGCTGTAAAAGTTTCAATGGTAATTTTTGTGAGAGCGGCAAAAAAGAAGAGCTGATTGCTGTTGTTGTTGTTGTGGTTTGAAACTGTGATTGATTGATTGATTGTCTGTCAATTTTAATGCGGCGTGTCTCGCTGCTGTTGCCTAGATGAATGCTGTGATGCTGGCGGATCTGGTCCTGTGTTTGCCTTTGGATTTATGGCTAAATGCGTGTAATGAATGTTGCCCAACAACAATGGCGGCAACATTGAGCCGCCTTATTAATAACGAGCAGTGGAAGTGCTGCTGCTGCTGCTACTGCTACTTTTCCTGGTTTTCCTGCCTGAGCTATAATAACAACAATAATAAATAATATAAAACAGTCTCGCAGCATCATAAATATCTGTTACGCGTATTTTATTATCTGCAACTGAACCGAACTGCTGAACGGGCGCAAAATCTTCAGCATGGCCATGAAACACTCGATGCCCGTCAATCCGCCCAGCCACTGGCCTCCAACCCCCCTCCCCACCACCCTTCAGATGTCTGCTGCCTGCTGCCTGCTGCTGTCATTTGGTTTGCCTTATTGAATTGTTTGCCATATTCCCCAATGAAATGGCGCGTCGGATTTGCTGGCACGCGCGTGCCTGAGACTGGCGTCCATGGTATTTATTGCCCGGGCCCCAAAAAGCAGCGCGCAAATAATTATGTCTATGTTTAGGCTTTGGCTTTGGCTTTGGCATTCGACTGGCACGACAACTTGGTTAAGCCCCCGCCTAATGAGCTTTCCATGTTTCCAAGTTGACGACTTACCAATTATTGTGACGAGTATCATCAGGCCCAGTAGCACCGATGTGACCGCCATGCGCAGCAGCTGCGTGAAATCATCCTCGGCCACTTTGCTGGCGGTGACGTTGATCGCTCCGCTCGCATTTAGCAGTTGACCGCTGCCATTCACCAAATCACCGAAAATGCTTAAAGCCGTATCATTGCCGTCCAACAGCAGTGTATCGTTGAGCAGCATTGCGCCCAATCCCACAGCAACATTCGTATAGTTATTGTCCGAGCCGGAGATGGCTCCAGCTACACGGCTGCCATCCACATCGATCAGCTCGATTGCACCTGTGGCCAAAGCTCGATGCGCTGCCTTTGCGGTTATACGCGCTGCTGCCGCAGCAACCGAGGCACTTGCCGCAGCCGCTGCCAGAGCTGCTGTGGCCAACGAGCTGGGCGAGTGGTTGCTGCTGTTGCTGTTGTTGCCCGCATTGCTGCTGTCCAAGGAGCCAACGCCCGCATTTATAAAGTCGCTATCGCCGCCATCATTGTAGTAATGATTGTTGTTGTTATCGTCGCTGGCAATGTCCTCATCCTGCTCCTGCTCATGCTCCTCCTCAGCGTCATCGTCGTCATTTTCTGGCCGCGGCTCGGCTATAAGATAGGCCTTATCATTCATACTATTGGCTATGTAAATGTAGTCCAGCGCATCTGCAAAATGAATCGTTAAAAAAATATATGATAATAGCAATAGAATAAATAGAAGGTAATATTTAAAAGTCTTGCAAATAATGTCAATGATATTTCTATTAAATAATATTTTAAAGTATATTACGAAATTGTTTTAAATAGTCATCAGACTTATTTTGAATGATTGCTAAAATATGATTTCTTACATTTAGTATGGGATTATTGAGGAAATTGCATTACAAAAAAATCCGAAATTTAATTTTTTTTAAAAATCATAAACTTGAAATGTAGAATTAAACTAGATGGCAAATATTGATCAAAATGGCCTCGGGATTGACAATCGGTTCAGATTTGACAAAGTTGTGGCAGTTTGAAATCTTAGAAGGCTATTTATAGGACCCTTTGGGCACTTTACAAGACAATTTTTTTGTCACTTTTGGCGTGATTTTTGACAGAAAAATGAAACACCACAAAATCACTTTTCGAATGGTTTTTTATACTAATTGAGACACCCACAATCAATTGAACGTCAAATTTCAAGATTCTATTTTTTGAAAAATCGATATTTGTAAGGGTCCCCCCTTATGCTTTTTTCGCAAAAAAAATCCAAAATTTAATTTTTTCAAAAATTCATTAACTTGAGATGTAGAATTCAAGTAGATGCCAAATATTGATCAAAATGGCCTTGGGATTGACAATCGGCTCAGATTTGACAAAGTTGTGGCAGTTTGAAATCTTAGAAGGCCATTTATAGGACCCTTTGGCCACTTTACAAGACAATTTTTTTGTCACTTTTGGCGTGATTTTTGACAGAAAAATGAAACACCACAAAATCACTTTTCGAATAGTTTTTTATACTAATTGAGACACCCACAATAAATTGAACGTAAAATTTCAAGATTCTATTTTTTGAAAAATCGAAATTTGTAAGGGTCCCCCCTTATGCTTTTTTCGCAAAAAAAATCCAAAATTTAATTTTTTCAAAAATTCATTAGCTTGAAATGTAGAATTAAAGTAGATGCCAAATATTGATCAAAATGGCCTTGGGATTGACAATCGGTTCAGATTTGACAAAGTTGTGGCAGTTTGAAGTCTGGGAAGGCCATTTATAGGACCCTTTGGGCACTTTACAAGACAGTTTTTTTGTCACTTTTGGCGTGATTTTTGACAGAAAAATGAAACACCACAAAATCACTTTTCGAATAGTTTTTTATACTAATTGAGACACCCACAATCAATTGAACGTAAAATTTCAAGATTCTATTTTTTGAAAAATCGATATTTGTAAGGGTCCCCCCTTATGCTTTTTTCGCAAAAAAAATCCAAAATTTAATTTTTTCAAAAATTCATTAACTTGAGATGTAGAATTAAAGTAGATGCCAAATATTGATCAAAATGGCCTTGGGATTGACAATCGGTTCAGATTTGACAAAGTTGTGGCAGTTTGAAATCTTAGAAGGCCATTTATAGGACCCTTTGGGCACTTTACAAGACAATTTTTTTGTCACTTTTGGCGTGATTTTTGACAGAAAAATGAAACACCACAAAATCACTTTTCAAATGCTTTTTTATACTAATTGAGACACCCACAATAAATTGAACGTAAAATTTCAAGATTCTATTTTTTGAAAAATCGAAATTTGTAAGGGTCCCCCTTATGCTTTTTTCGCAAAAAAAATCCAAAATTTAATTTTTTCAAAAATTCATTAACTTGAGATGTAGAATTAAAGTAGATGCCAAATATTGATCAAAATGGCCTTGGGATTGACAATCGGTTCAGATTTGACAAAGTTGTGGCAGTTTGAAATCTTAGAAGGCCATTTATAGGACCCTTTGGGCACTTTACAATACAATTTTTTTGTCACTTTTGGCGTGATTTTTGACAGAAAAATGAAACACCACAAAATCACTTTTCGAATAGTTTTTTATACTAATTGAGACACCCACAATCAATTGAACGTCAAATTTCAAGATTCTATTTTTTGAAAAATCGAAATTTGTAAGGGTCCCCCCTTATGCTTTTTTCGCAAAAAAAATCCAAAATTTAATTTTTTCAAAAATTCATTAACTTGAGATGTGGAATTCAAGTAGATGCCAAATATTGATCAAAATGGCCTTGGGATTGACAATCGGTTCAGATTTGACAAAGTTGTGGCAGTTTGAAATCTTAGAAGGCCATTTATAGGACCCTTTGGGCACTTTACAAGACAATTTTTTTGTCACTTTTGGCGTGATTTTTGACAGAAAAATTAAACACCACAAAATCACTTTTCGAATAGTTTTTTATACTAATTGAGACACCCACAATCAATTGAACGTAAAATTTCAAGATTCTATTTTTTGAAAAATCGAAATTTGTAAGGGTCCCCCCTTATGCTTTTTTCGCAAAAAAATCCAAAATTTAATTTTTTCAAAAATTCATTAACTTGAGATGTAGAATTAAAGTAGATGCCAAATATTGATCAAAATGGCCTTGGGATTGACAATCGGTTCAGATTTGACAAAGTTGTGGCAGTTTGAAATCTTAGAAGGCCATTTATAGGACCCTTTGGGCACTTTACAATACAATTTTTTTGTCACTTTTGGCGTGATTTTTGACAGAAAAATGAAACACCACAAAATCACTTTTCGAATAGTTTTTTATACTAATTGAGACACCCACAATCAATTGAACGTAAAATTTCAAGATTTTTTTTTTTGAAAAATCTAAATTTGTAAGGGTCCCCCCTTATGCTTTTTTCGCAAAAAAAATCCAAAATTTAATTTTTTCAAAAATTCATTAACTTGAGATGTATAATTAAAGTAGATGCCAAATATTGATCAAAATGGCCTTGGGATTGACAATCGGTTCAGATTTGACAAAGTTGTGGCAGTTTGAAGTCTGGGAAGGCCATTTATAGGACCCTTTGGGCACTTTACAAGACAATTTTTTTGTCACTTTTGGCGTGATTTTTGACAGAAAAATGAAACACCACAAAATCACTTTTCGAATGGTTTTTCATACTAATTGAGACACCCACAATAAATTGAACGTAAAATTTCAAGATTCTATTTTTTGAAAAATCTAAATTTGTAAGGGTCCCCCCTTATGCTTTTTTCGCAAAAAAAATCCAAAATTTAATTTTTTCAAAAATTCATTAACTTGAGATGTAGAATTAAAGTAGATGCCAAATATTGATCAAAATGGCCTTGGGATTGACAATCGGTTCAGATTTGACAAAGTTGTGGCAGTTTGAAATCTTAGAAGGCCATTTATAGGACCCTTTGGGCACTTTACAAGACAATTTTTTTGTCACTTTTGGCGTGATTTTTGACAGAAAAATGGAACACCACAAAATCACTTTTCGAATAGTTTTTTATACTAATTGAGACACCCACAATCAATTGAACGTAAAATTTCAAGATTTTTTTTTTTGAAAAATCGAAATTTGTAAGGGTCCCCCCTTATGCTTTTTTCGCAAAAAAAATCCAAAATTTAATTTTTTCAAAAATTCATTAACTTGAGATGTAGAATTAAAGTAGATGCCAAATATTGATCAAAATGGCCTTGGGATTGACAATCGGTTCAGATTTGACAAAGTTGTGGCAGTTTGAAATCTTAGAAGGCCATTTATAGGACCCTTTGGGCACTTTACAAGACAATTTTTTTGTCACTTTTGGCGTGATTTTTGACAGAAAAATGAAACACCACAAAATCATTTTTCGAATAGTTTTTTATACTAATTGAGACACCCACAATCAATTGAACGTAAAATTTCAAGATTCTATTTTTTGAAAAATCGAAATTTGTAAGGGTCCCCCCTTATGCTTTTTTCGCAAAAAAAATCCAAAATTTAATTTTTTCAAAAATTCATTAACTTGAGATGTAGAATTAAAGTAGATGCCAAATATTGATCAAAATGGCCTTGGGATTGACAATCGGTTCAGATTTGACAAAGTTGTGGCAGTTTGAAGTCTGGGAAGGCCATTTATAGGACCCTTTGGGCACTTTACAAGACAATTTTTTTGTCACTTTTGGCGTGATTTTTGACAGAAAAATGAAACACCACAAAATCACTTTTCGAATAGTTTTTTATACTAATTGAGACACCCACAATCAATTGAACGTAAAATTTCAAGATTTTTTTTTTTGAAAAATCGAAATTTGTAAGGGTCCCCCCTTATGTTTTTTTTGCCAAAAAAATGCGCAATTTAATTTTTTCAATAATTCATAAACTTGAATGCCTGTCCGTCTGTCTGTCAGAGAGTACAAGAGCTAGAGACTTCATATTTAAAATATAGATTCTTGTATTGCCGGATCAGATCAAGTTTATGTTTTGTTTTTCGATGTCTCTCCCTTTCAAACCTTTTGAAATATAAAAATTTCGATTCCAGACCAGAAATTTTTTTTGGTATAACTCGAAAGTTATAAAAGCATTTAAGCTATTAATAAATTAATCTGCAGTTAACTTTATAAAATAAAGAGTTCAGTTTATTATATTAATATTTCTGTCATATAATATTGCAAAATAATGTAATTGTTATTTGAATTTAATACTGAGTTAATTTTGTAAGTGGAAATATGAAGTGCAGTTTGCTATTAAAAACCATTTTTTTAGCCGTTATGAATATTTGTTTGAGTGAGTAAATTTGGGTAAACTTTTTGTGCTACCTACCATTAAAGTTGGTCTCGCGCGCCATTTTGTTGTTGGTGCTGTTCGTGTTTTAGTTTTTGGGTAGAGTGGGGGTGAGTTTAGTGTAGTTCGCTTAATTGCAGCCGCAGCGGAAATGAGGCGAGTGAGCGTAGACGGAAACGGAAGCGCGACTATGCGACTATGCAATGGCAATGGCGATGGCCGGACAGAGTCGAGATGGAGCTACTCAGGCGTTGTCGCTGGCATCGTAACATGGTGACACACACGCACACACTCACACACACACACACACACACACACACACACACACACAAACAGACTGGCAGACAGGATGTATTCTCTTAACGAGCTTTTGAGTGTTTACAAAAAGCGTCGCTTACAGTTTAGGCTTTCAGCTTTCACTTTCTTGGTATTCTTTGAACTTGCTATTGTTGTTACTGTTGTTGTTGTTGGCAGTGTTGCTTTTGTGCTGATTGTTGTTGCTGCCAACTTGCCGGCTGCCTGTTGTTGTTTCTTTGTTGCTTTTTTGTACTCCTTTTAAGCTCTTCCGTTTGTTCTCATGTGTTTTGTCTCGTTTATGTGCTATTTTCATATCCTCAAAGTGAATTTCACTTCCGCTAGCAACATGGCTCCTGTCCGCCGTTGTTGTTGTTATTGTTGTTGCTGTTGTCGCTTTTGTATCTTCATGTTGTTGTTGTGGTTATTGTTTTGGGAGTGTTGGGGCCAAATGCCCCGCATTAGAACACATTCATTTGCGCAGCTGCAATGAAAATTCAATTAGAACATAAATTTGTTAGCAACTGAAATTCACATATTTGGTAATATTTTGCAAATTTGATGCAGGAAAATAATTTCCTGTACCGCCCAACTCAAAAGACTACAAAATTATTGCATATATCAATTTCCTGCACATTGTGCATAAAGTTGAAATGAATTCAAATTTGGCGCCAACCTCACGGCCCTCCGTTTTCTACTTGTGCCTCTGTTTGCAGTCGCTTGTTAAATAATTTAACGCAATTTTTGCAATTACACACAATCACTTTGCACGATAAATAAAAATGTAAGACTGGCACGCAAGATGTTTTCATTTCTTTATTGAGGCTGCCCTTCCTTCACCCCCACTCTACCTCACCCCCACTGTGCCACACATCCCAATGAATGCGTGTTTGTGTATGTGTGTGTGTGTGTGCGGCCGGAAGTTTGCGTGCGTGCGACAGGCGCCATCGCTAGCGGCAGCTCTGCAGCAACGAAATAAATTTAAAACGCATAAAAAAAATATAGCAGGAAAAAAAGAGGGAAAATAAAATAGAAGCCAACGTTGCGCAGCGTAGTAAAATGTCATCGCTTGCTTTATGTGTGTGTGTAACTGTAACTGTTACTGTAACTATCGTATATAATACTTATATGGTATATGTATATATATATATAGTATACATTGCGGCGCCATAAACGCCTCGCGAGAATGTTGCATGCGTAATGCCGAGTACCGTCTATCGCATAGTTTATAGCTCGTATAAGCGGGAATAGACTGTGGCAAGAAAAGCGCTTTGTTTGTTTTCTCACTCTTTCTCTCACTCTGCCTCTCTTTTCTCTCTCTCTCTCTCTCTTTGGCAAACCGTGTGCTGACGTGGACTTTATAAAACCCATAGATTCTGTAGCCCCTAAAGATTTATTTGATCTGCATTGATGCATGCTTTCACCTTGAAAAGCTAACTAGGGCAATTAGTAAATGGTACATATTTGAATACATATTTAGCAGCTTCGTAATTATTTATTTCAAAATGTATTATAGAGGATTAGGTTTGTATAAGAAAGAGTGGGAGAAAAAACGGGCCTTCGTGAGAAGTTATATTATTATATATAGAGAAAGAGACTGAGAGAGAGAGAGGGAGAGAGAGAGAGAAAAAAAAGAGAGACAGAGGGAGAAAAAGAGAAAGAGAGAGAGAAAGC
Organism: Drosophila maculinotata; assembly: GCA_035045305.1. Lineage (NCBI taxonomy): Eukaryota > Metazoa > Arthropoda > Insecta > Diptera > Drosophilidae > Drosophila > Drosophila maculinotata. Next base: position 12,695,299 of record JAWNPD010000387.1, read on the forward strand.
TAGATAGTGAAGTGAGGAGAGTGATTAAGAGTTAATGTGAGAGGGAGAAAGAGAGAGAAGAGATGAGGAGACTGTAAAAAAGAGAGAGACTAGAAGACAGTGAGAACTTAGCGAGAGAGCATGACTTAGACTAAGGCAGGAAGAGATTGAGAGTGATTAAAACTAAAATAAGAAGAGTGAGATAAAGAGCTATTTGATGTTATAAATTTCCTTTTGCGACTTTTATTAAAAATAATTCAAAAGTCAAATACATTATATTTAACTCAACAGGCCTTAATTGAATTCATGAGAATCACATAGAAGGGCGAGGCTTAAAAGATAGTTTATTCTTTAATTTTCATTTATTTATTTTATTTCGAATAATTTGGTTTTACGCATGTTATAAGAGAAAGACTGACGGACACAAAATTTCAAAATTTCAGATTTTTAATTTCCTAAAAACAAAGCCAGCACCCAATTAAGATAATATTCTTTTTATTATATACTTAAATATTATAGTAACTAGTTGTAATAATAATAAGCCCTTTCGTAAGGCTCTTAAATAAATCCCTTGATGTTTTTGCTATAAGGTACATTTTTTGCGCAAAGCATTGTGCACTTTCCGCTTAGTTAGCAAGCAACTTTTGTGCACTTGGCAATTGGATAACGTCGCCGAAATGTATGCAATGCTAATTACACAGCTCAAATGCTAAGTACGGGAAAAACAACAACTATCAAAGCAGAAACAAGTACTGAAACAGATGCAGATGAAGATTTGCAGATTCAGTTTGCGTGGAGCTCATTAAAAGTTGGTATTAGCTGCTTGCTGACATGCATACAACAAGTGAGTTGTCTCTTTCTATCTTCTCCTCTGCCCACCTGCCCCTTCCACCACCAACCACCATTTTCCTGCTCACTTTTTTAATGCATTCACATGCAAGCAAGCTTGAGTTGATTGGGAATCGTACTCGCTTAACAAAACAAGCGCTGTGTGTGAGGAAACGTAGCATACTTTTTAGAGCTTACGGATTTTGATTCGCTTGAGGACGTGCAGATAAACACTGTATTCATTTGCAGCTGTTGCAAATATGCTGCAATAATTTTGCCTGTTTAAATATTTATAGGAAATTGCATTGATGTTAAACTCAAGCTGAGCGCTCTAACCTTCAAATGACAGCGAAAACAACAACAAAAACAATAATAACTGCTACTTAAATAGCACAGGCAACACTATAAATTCTTTACGTGTATGTGCATGTGTGCGAGTGAGTGTGAGGCATTGTAACTAACATTTTCAAGTTCAAAGTCGATCTAATGCGGAAGTTTATGTCAGCCATGAGCGTTCAAGGCAGCTCCATGTGTGTTGCGGCTGCAAATGGGTGGCATGGAACGCAGGGAGAATGGGCTGGGAGGACGTTAGGTTTTCTGTGGGTTGGCTTGAGGGTGGGGCGGGTTGGGCAGTTGCTACGTGCGCCGCGCGCTTTTGAAGTGCATTTGAGTGTGAAGACGACACATGTCGTTTAAATGCACACCTCTCTACGTGTCAGTCCCTATGTGTGAAATAGTATTTGTATGTGTATTTCTGTTGATATGTGTGTGTATGTGTGTGTGGCTATGCAGCAGTTTGTCAGCAGCCGCCGACGAGTGCACTTGTTGCGGTTGGCTAGTAAGTACATACATAGTTCATAGCCACAGGCACACAGCTTCCTCTGCATATATTAGGCATGTGCACAGCCATAGCTATGCTTGTTTGTGTCTGTGAGTGTGTGTATCTTTTTATAGCTATAGCTTATCGCATACTTATGCTGCTTGGCCTTTAAGGTACGCACAAAAGGCACATTTATCACCATTTGCTTAATGCAATCAAAACATTGCCTATATCCCTGCCTCAAAGATGTTTGTCTTTCTTTAAATATTTATTTATTATTATTAGTGTATTGTTATGCAAATTATTATTCTTCCCAGTCGCTTAACAATTTTCGGTTTAAAATTTTTTTAATGTTTTTAACTTTTTTTTTCGAGGTCATATTTATTTGTTATTTAGCTTAATTGATAATAATAATAAAAAGCTGAGAAATGGTCTAAATTAAGTTCTATATTAATATCCTGAATATATTATATTTTAGTATTCGAAATATGCTAATTATATTTTTGAAATTTTCTTTGGATATATATATTAAAGTTCTCCATTGTCATGATGATATTTAGACCATCTCTTACTAAGATATTTGTATTTTTGCATTAATTAAAAAACTATTGTTTTATTTTTACTAATTTTTCCGTACACTTTCCTAATAAGTCATTCATTGATTGCAGAAATGTAATGCAAACCATTTTAATACCAACACATCATAATAGTATTTCAAAGAGTTGCTTGAGCAACCCTCGCATACAGGCTTTGTTCTTAAATATATGTACTGTTTGGCCTATAAAAGTGCACTTTCAAACGCTTTGCCAAGCGATGCTTTTTGTTTGCAATTTCAATGGCAGCTCTTTGCTCGAAGTAGAAACCCTAACTAAACTAAACTGAAATAAAATAAATTGCATGCATTTTTCATTTGACGCTCGATTTCATTCACAGGCGCTTAGGCAGCCACGAATACAGACAAATACATACATACACACACACACACACACACACACACATACACAATTGCACACATACATATACGTTTATAAATGGGCAAAGGCAAACATGACCAGACATTTATCAGTTGTTCACATGCATTCAAAGATACTAATGTACATATTAGTTCAGCCCTGTAAGTGGCTGCCGCTGCATAGAGCCCTCCCTCCCCCTGCCATCGTCTCTATTTCACTCATTCAAACACTGTTTGTGCATCGACAATGTGTGTATGTGTGTGTGTGTGCGTATGTCTGATAGCTGGGTTCCTCTTTGCGCCATTTCCGCTTCATTTCATGCGCCATTTTTCTCTATCTTTGCACTCGAGCGTTTGCGCCTTGTTGCCATGTCCTGGAAAGGCCCTTCATTGGATTGACTATTTCTATTTCTAGTTGTTGTTCTTCTTCTTCTGCGTGTTGTTGTTATTCCTGGTTGCGGTTGCAGCTGTTCTGTGTACAGCATCAGCTTGCTAGTTGTGGGCATTGTTTTTCGCCAGCTTGCAATTCCTTTTGCCAATCAGTCTACTGCAAATAATTTATAACTTTTGCGCCTGTGCCGGCAACTAGCCAACTTTCATGCCATTTCTCAGCTCTTGGCCAGTAAATATTACGCATACGCAGGGAGGCACATGTTGTAAAAATGCTCTGCGCATTGTACTGCATTTGTAATTATTTTAGTTTCGTTGAGTTTTCATACCATTTATTGCTTATTAATATTCGATTGACTGCGGTTTTTGTTCAATTATTCAATAGTAATGCAATCTACAATTTTGACCACAGCAACAAATTATTACATTGTAAACAAGTGCCGGACTCAAACTCTGCTTAAATGACTCTCCATCCATCCGTTCATATGTCCGATTGTCTGACTGTCTGCTTTTCTGTCCATTTATTGCCATGTTGAACAATGCAAATACATAACAAAATGTGCAAAAAATATATATATGTATATATATAGTTTTGCAAATATTTAAATGCCAGCTTATTTTGCAATTCAAACGCGGTTCACAAATAAATACGAAAAAAGGAATGCAAAATATGCAAAAGCTGTATAAATTTTGTTGTTGTTGCTGTTGCATGTGGCAAGTGTAAAAATTAAATGGTTGAAATGCTATAAGTCCCAAATAAAATAACAAATTTTAGCAAAAACTGAGAATTAGTTGAAATTAGTAATATTCCTGCAAATAGTTTTATTCCATTAAAATGTTACGAATAGAAAAGGTAAAACATTCAAAGGCTATGAAGAATTGTTTTTTTATATTTAACGAGAAATCATTTAAATCTAAATGTAAAAAAATATTTTTGTGAATTCTGTTGCATTTAACTTTTTTGTGTGGATTAAAATAATATGCATAAGTGCAAACAATTTTTTTTAGGCAAATCTCTAACAAGCGATTTAAATTCTTTAATGGTGGTATTAAGCGAAATTATTCGCAAAAATATAGATAACGGAGATATTCCACGTAAATGTAAAAAGAATAATAAATTTAAGTACAAATTTCCAAAAAAGAATAAGTAATTTCAGTGACCTACATTACATTGATTCTAGTAAACTTTTTCGTTAAATTATAAAATGACAAGTACGTAAACACTTTAATTTATTCGCAGAAAATTCAATTAAACCTCCTTACAATTCTTAACAATCTACATATGCATGTATGTGTGAATGTGTGTAAAGAAAATTGTTTCCTTTTAATTACATTTCAGAATTTCGCTTGCTCGGCAGCACTAGAGCATATACAAACAGAGGCTGTAAATACAAGTATGTACTCGACTGGTTCCTTTTATATACATATAGATATATACTTGCATAATACACATATATATGTATGTATGTATGTATGTATGTATGTATGTATGTATGTGCTTTCTTGAATGTCATGCCACATGATAATAAATTTCCGCATGCAATATCCTGCATTTAAATAACACTTCCTGTGTGCCCGTCTAGGCCAAGGCATCCGTCGGCCATACGTCAGCGAGACACTGAAATGAATTTATTTTCCAACAGCTACATCTCCACCCCAACCCACCCCTCTCCACACTCTCTTAGCCAACTTTCGCGCTGCAGCTACTCTGCTGTGTGTCTGTTCTGGTCGTTGATGTTTCCCTTCTCATCCCGGCCCTGCTCCGTCGGTCAGTTTATTGCGCGTCGAATGTCTGACGAACGCACTTTGCTTCATTACTTTGGACAGCCCAATCCCCGCTGTGTCCTGGCCCTAACCTATTGCCTGCTCTGCAAGCATTTGGCACTTCATCGCAGAGTGCGCCCGAAAGGCGGCTATGTTAGCTTTTTGTTTGCTTTTGCAGACCGCACGCATAAGCAAAGATGTTGTGACCAGAGCGGGGATTGCGGTGTATTTGGCGAGAAGGGGGGGTTGGCGGCTGATAGGGGTTGGCTTGGTCATCTTTACCACACAATAAAAATTTATGAGCCGTGTGCGTGTGCGCAGCCTTTTTTGCCTCAAAGTCGCACAACATTTGCGAGGCGCGCATAAATTTTATATGCCACAACTTGACATGCTTTTTGCACAGCCAACCCCATCCCCCCCCTTACCCCATTTCCCCTGGCATCTGTTTGTTGTCATTTGCCGACGTGTCTCAGTCGCTGACTGTCTCTTGCTACAGCTATAGCTGTAGATAGCTGCAGGTAATGCAGCGCCGTAAATTTTTAGTAGTTGCTGCTGTTGTTGCTGTTGCTGTTGTTGCTGATGTTGCTGATGTTGCTGCTGTTGCTGCTGTGTCTCTCATGCATTATGCATGAGCAGAGGGGAGGCGGGCCACTTTTGCAGCGCTCAATCAATTAGTCACAGGCCAAATGAGAGTGTTGATACCCTCCATCTTCCCAACCCTGCAGGTGCCCACAAATGAAAGCGCTTTTAAAGCTGAACACGACTAAATGCATAAACAGTGCCTGCTGACTATATGTGTACACTGTGCACGCTGTATAACTGGAATGAAAAGATGATTTCATGCTCTTGCGCACAATTTAGTTACAATGCGAGTCAGCCGGAAGATTTTGTCTGTCTGTCTGTCTGTTTGTCTGGGCCATGTGTGCGACGTGATTTCTTTCTCATGCAAATAAACGTGAGCTTCAAGCACGTGGAGACAGCTCAGTAGTCGGCAGCAGTGGGGTGGAAGGGCGGCTGTCGCAGGCAGTAGATGGGACACAGGAGGCAGGAGGCAGGAGACAGGAGGTAGGAGCCAGAACAAGCTGCCGGCAGGCAGTCGATCGATGTGAATGAAATTTTTGAGGCTGCCTTTGAAAATTGCCAAGCAACCTGCATTTGGCGTTTAGCCTGTTAAATGCGCCAAGACGAGAAAATAGGACGTGTGGGCTAAAATGTTATGTAATGACGTCACTAAAATTAAATCGGCAAATGTAAGTCTCTGAGTAGGTATGAGATGTGTTTTGTATATTAAATATGCAAATATTTTATATTATTTAATAAAAATTATAGTAAATTGAATCTAAATGTATTTATATTTAATTTATCCGTAATGGATATAGAACTAATTAATTTACAATTTCATATAAAGGAATAATTGAAAACAAATATTTATAAAGGATTTTTTTTAGTCAGTCAAGTAAAAACCTTGTTGCCTTAAAAATCTGTGATAAATTTAGATGGCTGTTTCCCTTATTAAGGTGTCATTTTATTTATTGTTGGAGGGTATTGAATTCATTTTTTAATTTGATTTGAAAGTATGAAGTTAAATATGCTGTTTTTTTTTTTTATTTAAAAGCTTTTAAATTTTTGTAAAAATTATGTGTTTGCTAAAAAAGCAATACTATTACAAATTCTGTAAGTTGTTTAAAATTCGTTTAATACGTTGCCCTGCAAGAAGAACCCAAGTAATGGGTTATTCAGCAGCAGCTCAAGATTTTACGCTCTTCGGAGCTGACCGCTTGTCCAGTTCCACAACTTGATGGACTTTTTGCACTCGTGATGGAGCTACAAATCTAGCTGAAAGCGTTTGTGTGGCTGTCGCTTTGATTAAAAATTTATTAATATTTAACTTTGTGCACGCATTGACAAGAGCAACAACGCAACATCAGTAGCAGCAGCAGCAGCAGCAACATCAGCAACAATGTCCAACAACTAGCAGCTACTTTGCATAATTGCAAAAATAATCGGGTCGAAAAGCGTCGCCGGGGCTTAAATGAAGTTGTTAATATTAATGAGGAAATTTTTCAGTATGACGCAAACGCAGGCAGCCGTCGCAATGTTTGGTTTTAATATTGTTATTAATCAGCTTTTAATGTATTTAATTAAGTTTTGCTCTCCGCCAAATATGTTGAAAATTTAATCAACAAGCTGTCCTCCGCCCATCTCAGCTCGATTGGCCAACAAATAATCATTATGGCGCATAGCAAACCAACAGATTAAGCAGCCCCGCGTTGTCCCCCCTAAGGGCTTGTTACTGGCTCGCCGAGTGAATATTATTACCATGGCATCAAACTTTTATGGACAGTTAAAGGCATAAACACAAAACAACAAGTTGAAGTACTAGAGTCGAGAATGCCTGACTAAAAGATACCCTGCATCAGCTCCACACACGTACAATTTAGCATTTCATTAAAAAATGAATTCTGTTGTCCGATTTACATACAATTATTAGAGCATAAAGATGACATTTAAATGTGTTTATAACTAATATTTTTGGGGATTAAGGTTGTTATCCAGCAGTGAGATTTTTTCTGGATCTGTACAAGCTATAAAGCTAAATAAATGGGGTTCAGAAACTAGCATTTGATCAGGCTAAGTTATCGATTACTAGTTGTAGTTCTTTTTTTTTAGTGTTATCGATTACATTAGATGCGTCCGTCATCGTCACTATGCTCTTATTGACAATTTTGAATGGGTAGAGGGTATAAAAAGTTTTGCAGCAACCATAAAGTTGTCTAAAGAAAAAGGAACTTTTTACTTTTTGAATTTTCAATTTTCTATTGAAGATTTGTATATGCGCAAATTGTGGAGCGAATGGGGGAAAGTAGTGGAAAGTGGGCGAGAGTGGGGGGTTGCGGTACTTGGTTGACACTAACATATTAGGGTGCTGTTCGCGCAGCTGTAGCAGCAGCAACCACTTAGGAGCTGTCCAGTGTTCGATCATGTCGAGCACTTGTCATCCCGAGTGTCCGCTCATTTGTCTGTCTGCCTCTGCAAATTTGCACTTTTTCAACGCAAACTGGCACCCGCTACCCCGTCCCCATTCTCCTTTCCACCCACCTGGGGAACGCATTCAATTTTTCATCTTTATATGTCTGTCTGCCTGTCGCTTTGGAAATGGCCGTCGGGCAGCGGCTTAAATGGCTGCCTTCATATGCCTCTGCAAGCTGAGCAAGTTTTCACACAGCCTCCACATCCGGTTGGCGTTTATCTGTTGATTTGTGTTTGGCTTCGCTGCCTTCGAAGCCTGTGCCGTGTCCTTGTACTCTGCTGTCGGTCGTTCTTCTCTGCTTTTTGCTCAAGTGTTTACAAGTGATTTGCTGTGTTGCTTGTTATGCTTTTGAGCACTGCCATTTTTTTCGGCTCCTTTGTATTTTTTATTTTTTTTTTGCTAAAAAGTTTCAGCGACAGGAAAACCCAAATGACTCGAGTGAATTGCGCTTCCGGCTGTTTTGCAGCTTGTTAGCTTTGAACGTACCAATTGTAATCTGTCTCAGTCCGAGGTGCCGAAATGCCCAGAGCTAAAATTTTGGCTACTCATTTGCATGCGATGTCAATTGAAATTTCAACAAACGGAATCTGTTTAATGCTCGTTCAAGCAATTGACAATAATCTATAGGAACGTTCTACAGTTTAAATGGCACCCCCTCCCCCCCCCCTCCGAACACTAAATTGCACCTATTTAGATGTTTGGTCTGGGCAATTCGCCCAGCTGTCGAGTCAATGCCAAACGAGCAGTTTTTGTCTAAAAATCGATGAGCAGACATCGACGCTGATGCTGGCAAACAATAAAGTCCCCCCACTCCGGCTGAAGCATCAGCTAGCAGCTTCCAGATCGCAGATAACTGGTCCCAATCTGTGTCGCTCCGTGTCGCCCCGTGTCTGCTTTTCTATTTTATTTTCGCTTTATTTACTTAATGTGCGCACTCGAGTTGACGACACTGGCAGCCATCGCTGGCGCCTGACGCTCGTAAAACCCAAAAACTTGCAGCCAGCAAAATTAGTTGCTGCAATTCCCCCTCCCCCTCTCGCTCTCTCTCTGTCTCCCCCAGTCTCATCGCGGCTTGCGCCAAATTTTTAGCCTAGTCGCCCAGTCAACCATGTTGGCTGACAAGTTTTACTACAGCAACGTTTTGCGGTCGCTTGCTATTAAATGAAATTGACTTGCGCTTTGGCCTTGCAATTGTCACTGCTCCTGCCCTGTCTAGCTAAAGGATTTTTGGGGGCATATCAAATTAAAGCAAAATATTTTTGAAATGAGTAGTTGAAGTCTGCAAGTATATTTAAATTTGCGGATTGTTTAATGAAAAGTTAGATTTTACATTTAAAAAACTATTGAAACGATTTGTAATGCATATTTGCTTTAATATTTAACTACGATAAAATACGTTGAATTATATAAAATGCTTGCCTTTTTAGATTCTAACATTATTATAAAATTCAACTACTACAGTTTCAGATTTCTTCAGTTTCTACTCCTATTTTTTAAGCCACCATGATTTAATTGGCGACTGTTTTTCTTTCTTAATTGTAATATTATTAAAAGTATCTATACATGCTGCAAAAATTTCGATAAGTTCAGCTTAAAAAAAAATTAATAGGTTAACAGCATATGTGTTAGGCTAGTTAAATATATATATTTGAATAAGTAGACACATTTTTTTTAAAATATAATATTTCAGATATTTTTATATTGGCCTTTCTTCTGTCATAGCTGCTTAAAGGGTAGTCGGTTAGTCATGCACCTTTAACTGTGAATTTATATTTGTTTGTTACTTGCCTTGGTTACTGACGCTCTTAGCAGCACTTAAAGTTTATGAACAACAGCGCTGCGATTGTCGTTTTATAGCCATTGCTTTATCCTGGAGCCTTGGAAGTTTTAAGAGTGGCCATTTGTGAGTTTGGAATGGCATATGAAATGCAGTCGGCATATGCAAATCAATCGCCTGTTGTGAATGCCACACCTGCATCCACAATTCACTATCTGTGCCGCGCGCTATCAAGTTCAAGGGAATCACACACATAGGCAAAGGACTCGCATAACCAGCTAAGAGCGTGCATATGTGAATGGAAAAACATTCAATGGCATACTAAGTGCCCCTGTGCGTGGGTTGTTTCAACAGCTCTCGGCAATGTATGCGATAAAATGTAATTTATTTTGTTATAAACAACCCTCGCCTATATTGTATGCAGCGCATATACAAACAGTCGAGTGAAGCCATAACAAATGAAAAGCAAACTTGTGGCTTGACATTGATGAATGCACGATGAGATTTATGCTACGTTCCATGGTGTGATATATTCTATATAAGCATGTATAGTTATATATATATATATATATATATATATATATATACTGCCACTCATTCGACCTCACACACACCCACACACAGAGACACGCCCAAAGGGCTCACTGTCTGGCTGAAATAAATGTTAAGTATACGCATAATAGGCGCCACACTACACTTGTGTCTGCCTGCTGCGCTGTTTGCCTGGGCTTTTGCCTGGCTTTCGCCTGTGTATGTGTGAGTGTGTGTGTATGTGTTTTGCTCATTTACGCACTTTAAGTCGCTGGCTTAACACACGTGTTTGCCGTGCAGTGTTGTTTACCTGCCGTCAGCGCCATCGGGGGGGAAAATGGCAAGCAAAACAAAAGTAGAGCAGACAAAACACTCATACGCCGCATTGTCCCCAGCAGGCTCATCGTTTTTATCTCTCTCTTTCGCTCGCTACACTTGCCTTAAAGGGGCATCATCGGCTAGTTAGCATGATTGCGGGCAATAACTAGGGATATTGTATACACATATGTGAATTTAGCAGCTAATTAAATGTAGCTGCCATTTATTGGATACAAGTTAAGCTGTATGCTGAGCAGTCTTAAATAGGCGTTATATCTTTTTATAGGTTAACTAGTTGCACATGTAGATTTTCCGTGGCTAACAGTATTCAAAAATTCCGTTATTCGTTAGTTGCCAGAATTGTTACTATCTTGAGTTAAATATATATTTTTATAGAGGTTTCTCAGCTTTCATTTTAAAGCTTTAAATATAGAGCAGACTCCACTATGTAATATTGGGAAAACGGTTCAAAAAAATGATTAATTTCAGGCAACCGTCATCTAGTTTTCACATTTTCAATAATGTTATGATTTGATTTAGGTCATACAAATCATTTTTTGCAGCTGCTTGAAGCAGAAACTTTTATAGAATTGTCTCCTTTCTAAAGTGTATCTCAGTTTTCGACTAGTTTCATATGTTTGCCTCGTTCCTAGCGCCGTTTTGTGCGCTTCACACATACACGCACACATTGGGGTTAAAGTCGCATTCAGTTTTTAATTGTTTGTCTATTTGCCACGACGGGACCATGCGGACGGCGGTGTTGACGTTTGTCTTCTTGGCTTACTGCGTGCTTTTAGCCATTTGACAAACATTTGCATTGCTGACAATTAGTGAGCCAGTGGCCAACGCTTGGCTAGCCACTGTTTGTTGTTTCTGCTATCCAACTGTTGCACTCGAGCACTTGACGCGTCAGTTTTAATCATATTATTTTGCCAAGTCGCATTTGAAGTGCTTTTATGCTGTCAAATTGTCAAATGTCAAGTGTCAGGTCCTTGGTCTCCTGACCTTGATCTTGGGCAGTCTCATTGTTTATGTGATAGTCCTGAATGCAGATGACAAAAGTTATTCTCTGTAAGTGAGTCAAACAGTTAGTCAATATTAATTTATTTCTTGTGGCAAGTTAAAAGGGAGCTGCAGCAGTTAGTTACCTGGCAAAGCAATTAACGCTGTCGGCATAATTATATGCATTACCTGAGCACATGGGATAGCAAGTGCAATGAAAAAATTAATTAAAATGCAATTAAAGTGGGAGCTGCATTCCTCACCCTCTCCACTTCCCCTACTCCTCCCCCACAGCCACCCACCTGCACTTCAGCTTGTTTCTTTTAATGGTTTATTTTATGAAATGGCAGCCTTAAGTGCTAGTTGGTATAAAAAACGAGCGAAATTACGCGCCAACTGCTACTTGACGTTGCGTATACGTAGCGTGTGCACAAAGCCAACCACATGCCATACTACTTGTTGTATTTGCTGAGTGTGCGTGTGTGTGTAACTTTTTAACGTAAATTGCAACATTTATTTGCATTTAGTGCGCTATCCCTCTCTCACTCTCATTTGGCCAAAGTGCACTTTGTTTAATTGATTATGCTTGGCCAGAGCACACTGCAAATGGTCAGTAGAGAAAAGGGATGCTTGAAGTTCTGTAATTGCAGCTGCTAAATTCTATATGCGCATATGTACTTAATAAGGCACAGTCAACAAATGAAGCTGATGAGCTGAAGAGATACACACTGAAAAGGGTTGATAAGTCACACAGCAGGCAGCATTGACTTTATGATACACTAAAAAAAATACATTTTTGAAACTTCTGCCAACCGGATATCATTTAAAACGTTTGGGAGGTGAGAATTTAAACATCGTTTTTTTATGTATTAAAATATATATACAATTGATTAGCTATTATTATACAAAAATGTACGTGATAGATTAAATTTATCTTTATTTTTGTTTTATTTTATTTTTTATATTTATTCTAAATACAAGATAAACTTCTATTTATGTCACTGGTCACAATGGCTTTCATAAAATCTTGTATGTTCCCCTATATATTTGAAAATTGTTTGCGTTTTAAGTTATTTTGTCAATTTGTATTTAAAAATGTTTGTATTACTTTGGGGTTTTGAAAACGTACGTGATACTTGTTTGATTTTCTCAGTGTAAATATACAGTTACAGTTGAGCAAAGACACTCGAATTTGTATCCTACAAGGCAGCTGCATGTGTGTGTGTTTGTGGTGCTTGTATTGTGTTGAAATATATGTGTGAGTGTGTGTGTTTGTATGTGTTGACTGCCTTTGGCATTGTGTTGCCTTTTGTGCTATTATTAAAATGCGGCTGCTTTATTTTCTTGTGCCTCTTTTATTTTTATACTTATGCAAACATGTCTTATGTCTTCATATATTTATAAGTGTGTTTGTTAATACATACATATACATTCATACATTTGTTTGCATGTTCTTTTTCTTTTTTTAGCCATCACTCTAGGGAAATTTTCGGCATGCTGCGTTTCATTATGAGTTGCGTTTTTTTGTTGTTATGGATTATGTGACCATTGGGAGCGACTTCTTGTTTATTTGCCTCCTTCTTCTGCTTTTTATGTTGTGCATTTCTTTTGGCGTTAACTTTAAAGTGTGGCCTCAAGTCAAAGGAGACAACCAAAATGTATAAATATAATTAAAAACATTTTTGCCTTTGTCGGAATGCGGCAAATATTTAAACACTTCGCAACTCCACAAAAGATGCGGGGCGACATTTAAGCATTTCAACATTTTGGAATGTCTTTTGCCCCTTATGACATGCAGGTGTGCGCGCGCATTTGTGTGTGTTAATGTGTGTGTGTGCGTGTGTGTTGTTTTTGTTTTGTCAGTCCCCATGGGCCATAAAACGCAATAATAAGGCACATGAAGCATATTTTACACATGTCTTTGTCGCATTTATCACAATCAGCCAACGGGCTGCCGACTGCTGCGGCATGCCACGCCCCATTTACCCATACCCGCCCCATTTTTCTACCTACGAAATACTTGAGCAAACACGTCGCATTCGGGCAACTTTTATTGCATTTTTTTGTGCGCGAACATTTTTTGCCAATTGTTTGCAAAAGTGCTTGCCACGCAGCCGTCGCTCCCTTGCTGCTTGCCACTGCCACGTCTGCTCTCTCCTAATGTGGCAAAGTTTTTAATAACTTTGCCTTTTTCATGCACAGGTGAATAATAAACATGTTGACAGTCATAATGTGCTCACAGGCTTGGAGCTGGAGCTGCTTTTCTCAGGCAACATGTGTTGACACGTGGATTGCCTCAAGGTGTGGTATGTGATGTGTGGTGAGGGTCATGTCAATAATCAAGTGTCAGCTGGTGCATAACTAAAGGTAATTATTGACATTATTGACTTTATGATCGGAATGCTAACCAAGGACATGTGAGGATAATTGACACGGTAAGCGATTACCTGCTGCTCATTTGTGTTTAGTGCTTTGTTGATTGAGGGATCTTAGAGATAATAGTTGAAGACCAGTTTAATTTAGTATTAAAGCATTCTACATTTTACTAATTTATTTTCCATCGTAAAATGTAATCGAATATTTATAATATTATAAATACCAGCTCTATTTAGTATTTAAGCTCTCTACATTTTACTTATTTATTTTGCTACGTAAAGTGTTATTAAATATTTAGTATAATACAAAAGTTGTGCTGTTACTAAAAGTAACATTTTTCAAATTTTGTGTTTGACATTCCACCATTTAAAACTATTCAAATCATTTAATATGAGAGTTTGATTCACAAGCTTTTGCAGGCATGCAATAATTAATGCTGCAATAAATGCTATGATAAAATGAATGTACCGAATAATCTTTCCAATTGGCTGTTCAATGCTTTTAAGTAATGTACATTTTTTTTTCGTTATTCATCTACATTTAAATGTTTGATTAAATGCTTTTTAAAGTTATCTCTGCGTAATTTCAATTTTGTAACGCAAAATGTTTGCTTGAATTAAACTGGTATCATTAAATGTTTAAACAATAAGCCACAAACACAATTTTCAATGCAACCACTCGACCTTCTATTGTTGTTGTTGCAGCGAGAACGAGAGAAAAAGCGAATTGAATGAATGCGTTGCTTGCGCCGCATTGCTCATACGCAACGTGTAACAACCTTGCAATTTCAAAGTGCCAGCAGCCCACTAAAACGGAATTGCAGCGCTCATTGGTAGCCTGGAAATGGGAAATCTGTGCGCTGTTTGTGTGCGTGTGAATGCGAATGGTGTGTGCGTGTGTGTGTGTGTGTGTGTGTGTGTGTGTGTGTGTGTGTGTGTGCTGCTGTAGCTGCCTTTGTGCGCGATGGCGACCCTGGCCTCAGATTGATTAGTTGTGCTTCAGTTGAATGTGCCCTGCACCCCGTGCGTGTGTTTTGTGAATGCGCGTGTCTGTGTGTGTGTGTGCTATCTGTGAGTGTGTGAACAAAAAAATGTAGGTATAAACGGTATAGCGAAAAGCACTTTGAACGCGTAAAGCAATTAACACGCAATTACCATTTCCACTTTCGCCATGTCACTGTGTGTTGACATTTCACACGATTCATTCGCCAAGTTCTGCTCTGTGTGTGTGTGTGTTTGTGTAGGTGTAATTGGCAATGTGTCTGCGTGTGAACACATTGCGGCTAAAAGAAACGCGCCCAGGCTGGACAGTGTGAATGTAGCGATATATCAAACCGAGCAGATAACAAATGACAGCACAGGCAACAGCAACATAAAATAGAAACTAGAGAGAGAGAGAGAGAGAGAGATAGAAAGACAGTGACATCTGTGCTGTCTCTTACTATAACACTGTTGCACGGTTTGGAGGCGTTTTTTTTATGGGCGGGCCATCAAATGTCGCTTTGATTGTTTTTCTTGTCGCATGTTGTTTGTTGACATTGAGCGTAGTGTGGCGTGGCCCAAGCGAAATCACTCAAATTGTCACTTGCTTAATAATTAACATTAATGCGTGCCAGCAGCAGCAGCAGAAGCAGTATCAACAGCAGCAACAACAACAATATGACTAAAGCCAGCAGCAACATGGCAAACATTAAACAAGTAAGAGTGGTCGAGTCGCAAGAGATACCCTCTACTCATGTATTCGTATGTTATGCACTGAGAAAAAAAATGTATTCTTTCGAATTGTTTTCTGCTTCTTTGAAAAATAAATTATTAAAAATTATTATTAAATAATATCTGCGTTTGGAGTTTGAAAATATGGCATTGATATGTGGCATAAGCCAATGTCATGCTTATAAAATTTTGGGTAGAATTTCATTTGTATACCTTGTGGGACTAAAGATGTCTTCTCTTGCCTGTGCCATACATTTGCATAACTTTATGATAACATTGTTATCCCATTGAAATGACAACAGGGTATAACAAAAGGCAAGACGCATTTGACACTTGGCAGCTGCTGTGCGTGTGTGTGCGTGTGTGAGAGAGTATGTGGTAAGCATCATTATCAACATGTTTGCTCTTTAATTAATTTGTTTACTTGCCAGCCCAAATCGACGCATAATTAACTCAAATGTGCTACGCAGCGCAATTAAAACCAAGCGAACTTTGCCAAACTTTTGCCTCCGGCCAACAACTGCTGCTGGTGCTGCAGCAATAGCAATATCAGTGGCAGAAGCTGTCGTTGTCGCTGTTGTGGCTGTTAAAGCAACAACAGCAGCAGTTGCCTGCCTGCTTGACACTGACATTGAATTCAAAAGTTTACCTGGCAAGTGTCGTCCCCGATGCCAGCAATGGCAGTCCAGCCACTTGTTTAGTGCAATAAATTCAGATTTGGTTTCGCTTTCGCCTTTTGTTGCTTCCGTTTGGCTGCGTTTATCAGCCGTACTTCTGGCAGGCCATAAAAACCATAAAGTTTTATCCATAAAATAAGCAAAAGTTGTGCGACAACACATAAAGCACCAATAAAAAAAGACAGTAATAATAATTTTTGGGAAAAATATGCTGCTGTATAAATTATCGTTAGTTTATTCCTTTTATGTTCCTAAGGCTTATAATGAAGAAATCAACATGCTTGAATATTAATGATAGTTTTGTACTCTACTTTGCATTTTATGAAGGTAGGTGTTTCTTAATTATAACTTTAAGGATTGTTTAGATCCTTAGATTGTAGGCTTATCTTGGTCATAATGGTTTGGTTATCTAAAACATGCAAAGATACCAAGTTTCATTTATATAGCTGCAAGGATTACTTAGTTCTGATAGATCATACATTTTGTTTAGACCGTTAAGTGCAAGGGACAGCCATTAAACCGTTTTGTAGCGTTAGATGTTCTTAATTTTGTTGCATGTGAATGTGTACAGATACCCATACATAGACATAAATAAACTTAAAAGACACACATACAAATGTCGCATGATGTCTAAGGGTAGGCTGCAATTTACGAGGGCTGCTTTCGTAAAACAAACACGTTTTCATTAAAAAGTCTGCGTTTGATGGCACAGTACAGATGTGGGCGTGGCAAATAGCGGCCAGGCTCAAGGCCATCAAGCGCGCTTAAGACATTTGCCAAATTAACCAAAAGCTAAAAAAAGTAGAGGTAAAAGTAAAAGTAAAATAAAAAAAGTTCAAAAAAAACCAACCACACACACACACTTTTTGCATTTTTGATATGCCGGCAACGTGTGCACTTTGCTTGTCCCATTTTGTCTTGGTGATGAACTGTGATATCTTTTGTAGTTACGAGGTGTACTTTTAGATTTATTGGCTGTGGTTGTGATTGAAGAGTTAATGAAAATATGATTAGATATGGACTTATGATGTATGATAAGATAGCTTTGATCACAGACAACTGATAAATGGATCAAAGTAATTCTTGTCTCCGATTAAATTATACTTTTTTAGTGAATATGTTGTTAGGCTCCTATTTAAAATCAGCGCAAGGATTGGGTAACAGTTAAAAAAGTTATTCAGGAAAGTATTCAACCAATATTTCGTACGACTATTTGTTTTGTTTAAATTCAGCTGGAGTTGCAGCATTTTGTTTTTAAAATATTAGTATTTTTATATCCCCATCTCTACGTAAAATACACATCTCGTAAGTTTGTCAGCTACATGACGACGCGGAGCTTTAACGCTAAAAATTGATGATGAAAAATGCAGGGCACACAAAGAGACGCCATGACCTGCATGTAGTGCAGGACACGCTTTTCTCTCAGACCGCCCCATCCCTAGCACTCCACCTCCTTCTGCTACCCCATGCACCGTCATCATGAACGGCGTACGACAGGTAACGACAAGTTGCACTAGTTACCGTTATTGCTATGCAGCGGCGTATAAGTGTGTGTGTGTAAGTTTGTGTATGTGTGTGTGGGGCGCAATTGATACAAGCAATTACCCTCGGCTACAATTAGACGATTTGTAATGCTGGTACATGTTTTTGGCCATTGTAATTGTGCAATTTAGCAAATCAATTACATATAATTACATCTATACCCCAGCACACACACACACGGACACACACACATTTATTCCCGTCGAATCGCAGAATGCGTGAATCGAGGCCAACCTGGACTTAAAGTCGCTCACGTGCGCCCAAAAGTATGTAACGGATTTTAAATTATGCATGAGACGAAACAGATGCGGAAACATACGAAAATCGAAATGGAAATTGCGGCTACGTTGGCTGGCCAACTTCTAAATCGCAGCAGATCCGACGGATTCCCGTTTTATTTTGTTCTTTTTCTTCTATACTCTCGCTGTGAGTATTTGAATTTTGTCACGAAATGCGTAATTTATTGTTTTGGTTTATATGTTCTGTATACTCTACTCGGTATGTCGGTCAGTTTGTAATTTTTACAAATATATGAAAATATTGAACATAATTCTGTTGTTTGTCTCAAAATAAATGTGCGAAAAATATTTTTGTTAATAAAGTAAATAACGTTCGATTTGTTTGCATTAAAAACTTAATGTTGCATCTGCAAGTGCATTTAATATTCGTTATCCTAAACATAGTTGTTCTATCTTGTGTAATATTTTTTATTTTCCAAAAACTTGAGCACGAAAGAAACGAATTTATTTTGTTATTTGCCGCTTGGCCGCTGTTGTTGCTGCTGCTGCTGTTGCCATGTGGCATATTAACTTTGCCATGCAGTTGGGCATTAGTAAAATATTGTTGTTTAAAGTGCATTATAAACTGGGGGTCAATATATTATAAAAATGGCCTCGGGATTGGAGTTTGGTAAAGTTATTTGTACCGACTATTCAACTGCAAACTTCGTATTTTATCGCACCTCAAATGCATAAATAAATGTGAAATTATAACTTTTAGTGTTGGAAAAGTTTCGGGCTGAGAGGAAATTGATTTACTAACGAATTTTCAATTCAGAAAATTGTGTAACAAACAAGTCTGCTAGGGAATGTAATCTTCGGCATGGTCGACACTTTGCCTTCGCCGGTCTTACTTGCGCGTGGTGCGTGTCTGTGTGTTGAGTGTGCGGCTTTACTGTAATATAACACAAAATTAGAAAATTGAATATGTCAGTCGTTGTGGTGGGTTCTTATCCTGTTGACTTGAAGGCAAGTCAAGGTAAGGCTGAATGCGACATTAAGAATGGGCGTTGCGAATTGGAAAATTTAATTTGCAATGGCCGAGAACTTTTCAAGCCACAAACAAAAACAAAGGCAAAAAAATAAGGAAACTGAGAGGAAAATCAACAGACAAATCTGCACAAAATAAGGTCACATTGTCGTCTCGGTCTGCGTATTTCTTGAGCATCTTTTTTTTTTTTGTATTTTTCGTTTTCGTGTTTTCCGTTTGCTTTCTCGACTTTGGCTTAAATTCTCATCTTCGTTTAAGTCTCTGTGTTGTCGCCATCTGCTTTTGTTCTGGCATTTGCTGGCATTCGCTTCAAATGTTCGTTCTCATTTGGCCAATTTTTTCATGGCTGCCGTTTTTTGTTGGTGTTGCTCTTGTTATTTTTGTTGTTGCGCTAAACCAAATTTCAATTATTTTGTTTGTTGCCATTTTCATTACGTTTCGCTTTCATAGTCGCCTGTCAGCGTGTAACAAAGCGCAAAGCGAAAACTTGAAAAAAAAAATAAAAAGGAAAAAAATGGAAAAAAAATAAGAGATGTGGAAAATGGAAAATTGCTTATAATACACAAAACCCAACACAGTCACACAATGTGGGACGGCCATTGTCCGCAGCCCAGAACCGTAACATGGGGAACCCTTGCGTTACGCCCCTGCCCCAGTCCCTGCCCTTGCCGTCCCGCCCGGCGCCTAGCTGCTGCTACACATTTTGTGGCTTTGTTTCGCGCTGTTTTGTGGCTGCGACTCTTTAAACGACATTAAACTGTTCTAGTGGCATAATGAACTACCAGCAACAGCAACAGAAGCAGCAGCAGCAGCTACGCCATCGATGCGTGCAGCCGGTGCTTTGATGTGTGCCTCCTGCCAGCCTGCTGCCAGGACCTGCTGCCTGCCGATCCTTGTGCCGCATGCTGTCAAATGCAGCGGCCTGGGTTCGGGCTGCCTTTTGTGTACATTTCACTGGCATTTTTTCTGTGCTTGCCTGCTCGTGTTTTCGTTTTCATTTAATTTTTTGGCCCCCCCTGCCCCTCGTTCGTCTCACATGACAACGTTGACGATGTCGTCACATACGTATGGTCCTTCCCCGCTCACCCCAAGGGCCTTATCGTACGGTGCTTTAAATTCCGAGCACTCTTTGTGAGCAAAAGCAACTGGCAATGTTTTGCGCCGAATTGTTTTGAAATTGAAACTTGATTATGTTCTAACAGCTATGACACAGTGCCGCTCTTAACTCTGTTAACAGACTGGGCCAAATGGCACGCTGTCCTATCAATGCAAGCCCTCTTTCTCAACTCCTATCCCTAGCCGAATTGACAACGTCCACTGGTCAGCATTTTGAGGGGGAGGCGTGTCCGTTTCATTTTATCGCTCGACTGCATTGTAAATATTTTTCTTAGCCGCGCTTTGCCAGCTGCCGGCACAAATGCCAGGCGAAAATATAAATAAGGCCAACGCTTTGATAAACTAAGCTACACAACAGGCGTGTGTGCGTGCCTCTGTGTGCGTGAATGTGTGTGTGTGCGTGTCTGTGTGCATTGGTGATGAGATTATAGACAAAACGTGATAGCCATGGAAATCCCCAGTGTCATATGTTAAAGGGAATTGCAACCGACACTAAATAACATTTATGAGGTCGCATTCAGCTTTAAAATAATAAAGACAAGGCAGCTCAATATCTCAATTGTGGAGCTTGCAATCTTAATAGACTAAAAATGAGAATGTCGAAAGCAAAAGCAATTTATTACATGTACAAAAGCTGTAGTTTTATATTATATTTGTAATATTTACGAGATTTGCACAACTAATATCTATGTGGTTGGATGAAGCCTTAAAATTAGGTCAAGCTATTTGAATATTGCAATAGAATAGACTGCAATAACTAAAAATATTTATCTCAAATGACTAGAATAGATAGGTGTGAATGTAAAATATACTTAACATGGTGCAGACAGTATTTGAGAAATAGCATATTTAAATGAATGTCTACGACCTTTCATGTCGATATTATGTGGCTTTAATATATATTTTTTATTATTATTATTATTAACATATAAAGGATTTGTTAATTCTAGAAATATGTAAATTTATAATAAATGAGAACTTAAGCTACTATTTCAATGTCCTAGCTTAATTTAGTCTTTTACTTTGACTGAATATAAACAAAGATCATATCGAATAGCAATTTTAATATGATGTAAACATTTACATAATTATTAAAATGACATTAACATAATTTTCGAGTAAGCATAACTTTCATTGGTTTTCTACAAAAAACTAATTATAAGTTTCTGGTAGGGTTTCAACTCTGTATATTATTTTAGTGACTATCGCCTGCTTCTCATTCACTCATCGCCAGCGCCAAGTGCCACGGCTGAAGGGAGATAGCATCAATGAGGCTGTCTTGTTCACACTGCTAAGCTACACCCTTCGCTTGCTTGCGTAGCGTTTGCTGCTCTGACAGCTGCTTTTCAAATGCAAATAATATCACAGTTGGTTTTTATTTCGTTGCCTGCTGCCTATTTTTGCTTTTCTTTTCGTTTCGTTTTGTGTTTTGTTTTTATCATTTTGTTTTATTTTTAACATTTTGCTGCATTCGAATGAAGTCCACGGCGCCGCCGACGTTTATGCACGAAATGTGTTTTTAATGAAGCCTTTTAACCAGTCGGCCTGGCCTGCCTAATAAAGACTATGGTGCGGCCATTCGCAGTCCTTTAGCCAGGATGGGACCAGGACGCGTCACGTCAGCCGCCCGTCACTCGTCGCATTTATTTTATGGTTTTATGTCGTTTGCCCTGCCTTCCTTCTTTATTTTCTTTTTCTGAATTTTTCTCCCTTTTCAATAAATTGCAAATGGGCATTTGTCCCTGCTGAAAAGCG
Organism: Drosophila maculinotata; assembly: GCA_035045305.1. Taxonomy (NCBI): domain Eukaryota; kingdom Metazoa; phylum Arthropoda; class Insecta; order Diptera; family Drosophilidae; genus Drosophila; species Drosophila maculinotata. The sequence goes on from JAWNPD010000387.1 coordinate 12,717,138, forward strand.
GGATAGGAGCTGGGATTGCGCCAAGTCGAAATCTTTAGCTCGCTGTGGGGGCGCCCAAGTTTATGCAAAGTAGCTTTTAATATGTTTACGACTAAACATTTTCGGCTGCTGGCTGGTGGCAGGTTAATGGTCTGTTCTGTTCGCTCTCTCTCACTTTTATTACACAATTTTTAATAATTTCTTTAAAGGAAATATTAAATTTTACTGCTGCAGCCGCAGTTTCGGCTCGGTGCTCGAGCATTCGTTTTCGAAAATGCCGCGCAAAATTTTATTGTAATTTATTTGCTCAGCTGCCTGCTGCTAAATTTAAGTGGCTCAAATTTAAATGAAATGTTAATGGACCCAAGCAGACAGGACTGTCAGCATTGGCCTCGCAGCTTGTTTAATTAATTCTTGTGCAACATTTTTTGGGTAATTTTGTAGATGTTGAAAGTTGCAGTCTTAAATTTAAAATTAAAATGCGGCTGCTTTTACCTTTTTAACTTTGCTTAAATTATTTAAGATTTAAGCTGCTTAAAAGTTTCGAGCCTCGTGAGATCTTCAATTTAGTGAGTCTCTCTTGCTATTCGCGGATAAAGATAGGCGAATAAAGAGAGAGGGAAAGAGACAGAGCTTGTGCAAATTCAACTGAAGCTGCAAATTTTACGTTTCTGGTAAAAAAGACTTTGTTTCTATATCAAGTAAAACATATTTGAAATTTGCCTAGCACTTTTCTACACATTAAACACAACATTTTAATAACATTTATTAATCTATCTATAAAGCATCTTACTGGAACTGAATTAAACTTTCGTGTTTGTCACAACTATTTATACATAATTTATCACTTTAGGCATGTTAAAGGCCTAAGCTTTTAAATAATTATTAATGCCGGTCACACATCTGTTTTATAACAAGTTAAAGTGCATAAAATAAAATTATAAAGTTGGACAACTTTAATTCATACATTTTTCGCTATGTGACGTATACGTAATATTGCGTATACGCAATGTTGTGTGTTAATTGTGTGAATTTTTGAATAATTTCCCAACACGCAGGTTGACTGCAATGGTTTAACGAGCGACGCTGCACACATAAAACGCAGCTGACATTGGGGCGAGGTTCTGGCCATAAACCGCAGGCCCTAGGCGTGCGCCCAAATGTAGGCAATAAAAATGTTTAAACCCTAAATTATGCTCGCACAAGCAGCACCCAAGAGAGAGAGAGAGAGAGAGAGAGAGCGTCGTGCATTATGCTGAGCTCGAGCAAATGACACGGTGTGGAAAGTTTTTTTTATAACATTGTTTGCAAGCATAATATGCGAGAGAAAGTTGCACGTTTCGGGTGCCAAAATGCGTGACAGGAGACGCTACTTGATGATGAATGGGTAGCACCTCCGGCACCACCGACGGCAAACTCCGTCAACTCCGGCGTGTGTAAGCATCGTTGACTTTTGGGTCTGGGTTCCGGTTTGAGCTGTGTCTCTGGGTCCATAGCTGGTCGATCTGAGCTGCTTGGTGGCATAAGTTTTATGACGCTCACTACTTTCAGCTCTGGCAGCAGCGTGTGTTAATCTTATTTCGCTCCATACAATTTTGTGTAGGCTTGTGCGTAAATAAAAGTAACAAATGTCGCCAGCTGCGTGCGAAATATACACTGAGAATACAAAATATTCAAAACGGCTTGAAACGTGCTACCTTTTCACACATTTTCAGCCAATACATTTATTTTAGTTCCAAAAATGTTTAGTTTTTAAATACAACAATTTGATTGTAAATTTAATAGAACTTTTCTATTATTTCTACACTTATAAACCTTAAAACTATTTTGTTGAGATGTTTGTTTAGATTTAAATACTTTTTGTCTTACTTTCTAGGTTGAAAATAGGCACTTTCCTATTATTTTAATTGCTTAATTTTTTATTCTGTGTGTCAGTATTTTTGTTTAAAAACAATTGTAAATTTGTTTGGTAAAAATTGTTCGCTGTGTAGAGGGCTACTGATTGAGAGAAGGGGGAAGTGGGTTCTGAGGGGCAGTTGCCGATTTAGCGCCAAAGGCGCATATTTTGTCTACTAAAAGCATGCTAGGGATTTTCGTATTACAATAAAAAGTTGGCACTTTGTCTATGCATAAGTCAGCCTCCAAAATCATGTATGTGCATGCGAGAGTGTGTGTGTCTGTTAAAGATGTTGCCACATACAAGAGGCTGGTTTGTTGCCAAGTTTTGGTGCGTGGATTGAATGCAAAATTCGAAAGTTAAATATTGCACGCTTGGCTGCCAAATGAAAGAGAAGAAGTCAACTTGTATGTGGTTGGGAAGGGGAGCAGCATATTAAATTTAATTAAAGTGACAGCCAAAGCAAATACGATTACATCACAGCATAAGGATGTAACTGTAACTGTGTAACTCTAACTGCTTCAGCAACTTTGTCTCTCGAGTTTGACTTTGACTTTTAGACAAAATGCCAAAACTGATTTGGCAAAACAGCGCGCCAGCTGGCAGCACTGGCAGATAAATCTGAACAATCTCGCGTAGAACACGATTACTGGCATGTCAGGTGGCTGACTGCCTCTCTTGTGACTGACTTTTGCCCCGGGAGCTGAGCAACATATCTTTGCATATTTGATGGCGCATAATGGCGCAAAAAATTGTTTACATGCATAAAAAATGTTTTGCATTTACATAATTTTCGACTTTTCAAGTCGCATTCGGCTCTTGTGCGCTTTTAACGCTGCCTTTGCACTTTTCAACGCCGCCGCCCCTGCCCCCGTCCCGTACCACCGATTAATTCGTTTTAGAGTTTGTTTTGTTTCTTGTTACCTGCTTCTAGCTAAAAAATACAAAATATTGTAACAATATTTTTGCATACTTTTGGGTAACTCAATTTTACCAATTTTTCAATTCTACATATTTTTTCTTTTTGTTCTAGGCCACTTCATCTATTTGGCTGGCCAATTAGAAATTCATTGCCTGTTTCTGTTTGACCCAGCAAATTGGTTTTTAGTTACAAGTTTCTAGGAAATTGAGCTTTTGGGAAATTCTTGACTGACATTTGACTTAATTATGTCAAAGGCTTCAAAAGCAATTTTAATATATTTTGCTCGAACTCTAGAGGTATTTATAATTTTAAGAATTCCGCTTTGAAGATGAATTTTATTTTAGTTTGGGATATGATATAATTATAAGCTATCAATCTTACATTAAAAAGCTACTATTTTATTTTGCATTGCTCTGTTGCCTAAAATTGTTCCAAAATATTTTTTTGCACTTCTTTTGGAATTCTTTACACTTGTATTATTTGTTTTTAATATTTTATGTTCCTATATTCTATTCCTATTTACTAGAGTTTTGTTCTACTCACATTTCGTTGACTGCTGCGCTCCTGCTTTATTAACTGGCGCACTGGACATGCCACAGAACACAAGTATCTTTAAGATTCGGATTTCTTATGATTTGTTGCACGTTGTTTTTGTATTAACTTTGAGCAGAAATTGCCGGCAATATGTAGAGCACGGTGCATTCATCATTTGCTGCACTGAAAGAGCCGTTTAAAGTTTGCCCCAAACAAAGCACACACACATACATACACGCACACTAACACTAAACAGACACACACACATACACACAGAGGAAGAAAAATTGTTAAGTGAAATGTTGTAAGGGGCACACGTGAAAGAGTCTCGATGAAAGCGAAAGAACGTCCAGTTGCGCGCGGTGCCATCGACAAACTGATGATAAACGAAAAGTGTTTATCAGCAGCAAGCGTCGCCAGAGCACCCAAAAACTCGCTGCCTCGGCGGGCGTCGCAGCAGCAGCAGCAGCAACAGCAGCCGCACCAGCAACACTGACTACGTCACAGCGCGTACGTGCAGCAGCGGCAGCAGCAGCAGCGACGTCGTCGTCGTTGATGCCTCGTTTCCACGAAGACATTTTGTTCGTTGGCGCTGCCTGCGTTGCCTGCGTTGCCAGCGCCTCAGTTTCTCACTCGTTCTCTTGTTGTAGAGATTCGCTCTTAGTTCGAAATATAAGAGTGCCCAAAGCGCTGTTATCAGTTGCTTATCAACTGCTCTCTTTGTTGGGATAGGACCTGCTGGCTGCTGTTCAGTGCTTTAGCCAAATATTATTGTAGTACTTGAGTACCTGCATCTGTATCTGTATCTTGATCTGCATCTGCATCTGCATCTGCATCCTTATCTGTATCTGTATTTTCTGACCACTTTCAACAAACGGTCAACAACTTTGGCGATAAGCTATCGCCAACAAGGAATGAAAGACAACATTTCAAATACTTTTCGCTTCTTACTCGCCCGCGGCAACAAATGCACACAAAGTCCTGAACAGAAGACCAGTGCAGCGAATGTGCCAGCTTAAACCCAACAACAAGCCAAACTACCGAGATGCTGATACTATAAGCCTTAACAGAAGTACTCGACTAAAAAATGCCCTACTAAGTAAGGATTTAATTGAGTTAATGTAAAACAAAAATTGACGAAACTTAAAAAAAGCAAATATTTAAGATTATTATGATTTTAGTCTGTTTCCTGTAATGTTATAAAATAAAGAAAAATTTTAGCCAAAAATCATGGTGGCTGAACACTAGGATGGACGTGAGTTTGTATAAAATCTATAAAATAATATTTAAAATAAAGTGACTACAGATAGAATACAGGACACGACATTATCGACATGTAATAAACATGTAGTTACTCAAGTGTATAATATGCTCGTCAACCATTAATGTAGGGTATAAATAGTGGCATTGCAATGCGAGGCGATGCGAGAGCTGAAAGCACAACCGCAATATATGCAAATGTCTGTATCCTGCTATGTATTCTTGGTATTTTTCAAACAAAATGGAACAATGGCAGCTCTGATGTTGGCCATGATGACGACAATAACAACAAAAATAACAACAGGAACTAAAAATGACAGTGCCAACGCCAAACGCCAACTAAAGCCAAATGTGTTAACAATAAACTTAAGAAAAGCATTGCACAATAACATTTTGTGACCACACTCGAAGGAAGCAACTTAAAGACAACAACAATAATAATAAAAGTCCAAACAAAAATAGAACGGAAATCGTTTCAATTTCCTTTTCTTTATACAGAAGTATTTGAAAATTCTATTCTTTAATATAAAACATCAAATAAATGACTGGTTGCTAAAGTGTACACATATACAACGAACAAATTGTATATGCCATGTTTAGATGTTCAAGTCAATCAATATTAAATATGCATTATTTATAGATATCGTTAAAGTTTTGATGTGAGCGTACAAATATTCACTACATTATACTTCAAATTGTTTTTTTTTTGGCAACGCTTTTCGCTCTTGTTATATTGAACATTAGCTATGCATTCTCTGCTGTTCCTCTATTTTTGGAACTCACTGTCTAATTGAGTTCATAGCCAGAAACGTTTTTTCTTACCGATGTCCTTTTCTCGTTCTTTTAATGAGCAATAACAAATTCATAATTATGCACTTGCAACGCCTCAACTTTCATCACTTCTTTCCCACTCTGTCTCTGTCTCTCTCCATCTTTCTTTTTCGCTGTCTGTCGTTTTGCGGACAAGCTGCTTGTAATTGGCACAATTACAAAATGCAATCGTCTTATGAATCAGCAAAGTAAACAAAATTTACAAATCAAATTTCCGAGTAGTTTTTTGTTCACAAATTGAAGGCAAAGAAAAGCAAATAAAATATGGAATGAAAATTTGCAAAGTTTTAAGTTAAGATGTCGACTAGTTTTAGAATATTTAATATTTAATTTCCGATATAATTGTGTAAATTTCAAAGCTAAAAATAAAATTAATGCTATTTTTTTTTGCTAGAAATAAGATTTTCCTACTTTTTATTTTGTATTCACTAATGGACATAGACTTGACATTATGAAATGATTAAATTTGGTAACAGATTAAAGTGCAGCTCACTTAGCTGTCGGCTACCCCTTTTTGTCTGATAATCACCTGTCTCAAGCCCTTAAAACTGGGGCGCACAGAAATGTAATTTGTTGTAATTTGCCGCAGCGATAGCGGCGACCACAACGACGACGACGACGGCGGCGAGAAGAGCAGCTCCTTTAAGTATGAAAGACAAATTAAAATGCACTTAGCGCGCTGCTAAAAGTTATAAGCCAAGTTCGGCAATGCACCAGCAGCTGGCCCTAAACTGATGTGCGGTTGGCCAAAACTGCTGTAGGGGTCAGAAGCTCACTCACGCAAGGCAAGGTTAAACTCATTTTCTTTCCAGCATAATTTCTGGTTAGACATCTTTAGTGTATGGCCAGCTATACTTTTATATATTTATTAATTTAATGTCAAAAATCACTTCTGTCAAAAATTATTCTAAAAATAATAAAAAAATTGGCTTGTAAACTGCCCAAGCAACGAAAAGTTCCTTATAAATGACCTTCCCAGACTTCAAACTGCCACAACTTTGTCAAATCTGAACCGATTGTCAATCCCGAGGCCATTTTGATCTTTATTTGGCATCTAGTTTAATTCTACATTTCAAGTTTATGATATTTTGAAAAAATGAAATTTCGGATTTTTTTGGCGAAAAAAGCATAAGGGGGGACCCTTACCAATTTCGATTTTTCAAAAAATAGAATCTTGAAATTTTACGTTTAATTGATTGTGGGTGTCTCAATAAGTATAAATAACTATACGAAAAGTGATTTTGTGGTAGTTCATTTTTCTGTCAAAAATCACGCCAAAAGTGACAAAAAAATTGTCTTGTAAACTGCCCAAGCAACGAAAAGTTCCTTATAAATGACCTTCCCAGACTTCAAACTGCCACAACTTTGTCAAATCTGAACCGATTGTCAATCCCGAGGCCATTTTGATCTTTATTTGGCATCTAGTTTAATTCTACATTTCAAGTTTATGATATTTTGAAAAAATTAAATTTCGCATTTTTTTGGCGAAAAAAGCATAAGGGGGGACCCTTACCAATTTCGATTTTTCAAAAAATAGAATCTTGAAATTTTACGTTTAATTGATTGTGGGTGTCTCAATAAGTATAAATAACTATACGAAAAGTGATTTTGTGGTAGTTCATTTTTCTGTCAAAAATCACGCCAAAAGTGACTAAAAAATTGTCTTGTAAACTGCCCAAGCAACGAAAAGTTCCTTATAAATGACCTTCCCAGACTTCAAACTGCCACAACTTTGTCAAATCTGAACCGATTGTCAATCCCGAGGCCATTTTGATCTTTATTTGGCATCTAGTTTAATTCTACATTTCAAGTTTATGATATTTTGAAAAAATGAAATTTCGGATTTTTTTTGCGAAAAAAGCATAAGGGCCGACCCCACCAAATTTTGATTTTTCAAAATATAGAATCTTGAAATTTTACGTTAAATTTATTGTGGGTGTCTGTACTAGTATAAACAGGTAAGAGTGGTCTAATCGAGAGTGCCCGACTAATAGATACCCTGAACCCAGTTCTTACATTCATTATTCTTTATCTGAATTCATACATAGATACAATGCCTTGCTAAATAACTTTTTCGTTTATTGTCCGATCGAAATGAAATTTGTGGGATATAAATATATACATATGTGATACTCTGTAAAATCCGAAGGTCATACCTCTTAACATACGTATTTTCGATTCCTGAGAGATTGGGGGAAGGTATCCAAAAAGTGATTATTTTTTTCTTCTGTATGCTATAGGAGAATATACATACCACATTTGGTGACTCTTAACAGTTTTGAAGTTTTACTCTTTGTTTTACTATAGAGTTTAAGTCTAAGAGCAGCTTAGAAAGATTTAAACGAGTTGAAAGCCTTTGAGTATATGACCTCAAGTTTACTTAAAATGAAAAGCTCGACTTTTTGCACTATTACAACTTTGCGTATTGATTTAAGTACCTCTAAGAATATACTTTTTCTTTTTTGCTTTAAATTTCCAGTTAATTATTTAAGCGTTATGCCAGCAGCTGGCAAAAGGTGAATCCATTTACACTGGCTACAACTATAAAATGATATTTTCATTGAACTGTGGGGGAAAGCGGTTGCACTAAGCGGGTATTTAGTTTCATTGCATTATGTGTGGATCCACTTGCTGCTAATCGGTCTTATAGTCAATGTGGCTTATCTGCTGCCATGCCGACGAGTTGAGCGCAGATAAAACTGAAACTGTAATGAAGCTAGTTAAATGATAAAGTGCCACGTGGCAACACGGCCACCTGTCGTGTAATTGACCAGGGAGACAGAGAGCTAGATAGAGAGATAAAGAAAGTGACAGAGAGAATAAAAGCTCATTAAATCTGATAAAGCTGTCGACTGGCAAAAGTCAAATGGGGTGGCTCTCAAGTGCTAAATACTCATTGTGCAAATATAAATAATAATCAGATCTAATGAACAATACTCATAAACAAGCAACCTTCGGTCGGTCGGTCCACTGGAATCTGTTTATCTCAACTCAACTACGAAAACAAGTAGGGCAAGTAGGGATTCTCCCTGCCACGGAGAGACAGCTGAAGGCTACAACGTTCACTGAAAGTCTTTAGTTTAGTTAGCACATGCAAATTATGAGCTGGGTATTCAGTAGTACTCTGATAAGCTGATATACCATACAAATTTAAATAGTCATTAAAGTATAGAAATCATCTCATAAATTGTAATCAAAATTTAATCAGTTTGTGACAGACATAAAATTAAACGTGAAATTAAATAGGTATAAAAAGTATCTCTGATATAAATAATAAAATTAATATGATGTGTTTTATAATGAATGTGAAAAAAAAACAATATTTTAAATATGCCATGTTAACTCTGCTTATGAATCAGTATGAGTAAGTGCAGACATCTTATTTGCTATGTAAATCATAGCAAATAATAATTGAAATTTTATTTGTTCAAGCGAACGTTTTAATATGTTGACACTTCTAATAATGTGATATAGATAATGAAAAAACGTTGAAAATAATATGTTCATATTAATAAAGTTTTAAAATGTTACACTTTGAATCTAGTTACATACTAGGAGATACCCTTTACCCAGCGGAAGCATTCATACACTGATACACATTACTAAAACGAATCAATATCAAAAATACTTACCGACTAGGAGATACCCTTTACCCAGTCCAAAAATTCACTGACACATATTATTAAATAGAATCAATATCACAATTAAATGACTTCATGAAAATCGCTTTGAAGGGCGATGTGCAGTTAATAATGAAAGTGGAAGTATCAATATTAGATATACTACAAATCAGATATATGAGACAGAGAGAGAGAGAGAGAGTAAGTGCAAGTTAGATAGAGACTGAAAGCGAGAGGACATAGAAAGATATGCATAAATTATTTAAAAATGTTTCATAAAACATTTCTAACTTTACTCCTGCCAACCCAAACCTGATTTACAGCAGTTGCATATCTCACTGAGTAGTTTATCACAGTGTATCAATCTGAAATGTGCTCCTTGAGGCTGATGTGAAGCTGCTCAGCTGACATTTGTATTGCTGAGCAGTGTTCTAATATTTACTTGTTTGTGAAGTTCAAAGGTCAGCTTGAATATGTGCACTGGAATTTGTCAATGCAGTTTTGTGCTGTAGCATTTGCCATTTGCATTACTCGTGCGTATGTTAATTGCATTAGCTGGCAGCAGCAGAGGTTAGGGGAAGGAAGGGGAGGGAGAAACGTAACGGGAAACGTTGGCACCCGCAGCCAGGACATAGGACTGGCAGCCACAACAGCTTTCAATTTATCTTTTACAATGTGATTTATATGCTAACAGGCGGTCAATTTGTTGTTGCTGTTTTGCAGTTGTAGTTGTTGCCTCATGCAGTTGTTTCAAGTTGCAAGCGAAGGCATTTTTGTTGTTGTCGCCTCGCTCTCTCTCCCTGCTCCCTGTATATACCCTGTTCCCATTAAAAATAGGTACAAGTGGTATCATGAACTTGTGCAATTGTATGTAACAGCCAGTGAGAGACATCCCCAAGAACATATATTATATATTATATATATATTCTTAATCTGATACATCAAAGTTCGACAGACAGCTAAAACTTGATTTTTTTATTTGTCGAAAAACTCACTGAGATCAAATCATATCAATAAGTACTGTCTTGTGACTGCCGTTTCTTGACCATGTCTCGGAGAGTATAAGAGCTAGAATGATTATCGGACTATACACAGAAGGTTTTAAACAGAGCACAGGGTATCTTCTAGTTCACTATTGACTAGATCCCTCTTACTTGTTGTTTTTGTTGTTGTTTGTCATGCATGCCCTGTTGGTATTTGTTTTCCATGTGTGTGTGCATGCAAATGACTTGGCAACTGACAGCCGCAGCGCCAGCAAACTGCTGACCAAGTGTGTGTGCGTATGAGTGTGTGTGTGTGTGTGTGCGTAATTCTTGCCATTGTTGTTGCATTGTGTATCTTGCCCAACCAAAAATTTGCACATAAAGTATCTCTGACAGCAAAGTTTTCACTTGTAAAAGTTGCACGCAACACGATGCATTCCTCTAGCCCACTTGCAACTCCCCCTTAACTCCCCTTAACCCCCTACTCCTCTTCATTCCTTTGGCAGCCCTTTTGCTCCATCATTCCTCAGTCGCATGCGGTTTTTGTAGCAACGCGTTGCAAATAAATTTGTCTTGGCCAACAAGCAGCAACAACAATTCCAATCTGAGCAACTGGCATGACTCAATTAAAAGCCACAACACTCGAACGGGGCGTAGCATGCACCATAAATTTGTAGCATGCAACAACGCCTCTGTTGTTGACAATTTTAAATGGACCTGTGCCGCATTTAAGCCGCTTTGATCTGCCCCACTCGATGCTGCTACTGCTGCAGCTGCTATTATTGTTATTGTTATTGCTGCCGTTGCTTTTGCTACTCGCTGTTAATTTGCTATTGATTTCAAAGTGTCAGCTTTGCAATGCTTTTGATTTTTCGTTGCCCAGCTGCCAACTAAAATAATCAACGCTCGCATATTGTTTTTTGTTTATTTTCATCTGTCATCTGTCATCTGTCGCAAGCGCTCTTGTGTGGCCTGCAATTAAAGTTGATGCGCCAAAAATTTGAATAATTTTGATGCCTGATGACGCATACGTCACGTATGACAACCATTAAAGCAAGGAAAAAACCACAAAGAAGGCCAGTCACTTATTATTTTAAAAATGTCACGCTGAAAATCTCTTGCGTATACAAAAAGGTGTTTTCAATGCAACCTTTAATAATGCATTTTCTTATTTAAATCAATACTTATTGTTTGGTCGAGTTATCTTAAAAAAAAAAATTTGTTTACCTATCGTTCCTATGGCAGCTATATGCAATAGTAGTCCGATCCGGCTGGTTCCGACATATTATCTGCGTGCAGCTTAAAAAATGAAAATTATAATTTATATGGGAAAAAAGTGGTCAAGTAATGACCAAAATGGCCTCGGGATTTTGAGAATCCTTTCAGTTTTGACAAAGTTATGGGAGTTTGACTAGTTATTTTTCACTTTCCAAAATCCAGACTTTTTAATTTTACAAATTATCAATTGACCTTACCAAGTTTACTCAACTATGCAGTAAATATTCCTTTAGTTAATTTTTAAACATTTGACTTGCCAGACAACGATGTTTGAGTTCACATCTTTGAATTGCCATAACTTGCTCTTTATTAAACCATTTTGAAGATGCTTTGCAGTTAAATTCAAAAACTTTGGGTATTTTGCAAATTAGCTTTAATGGACTTTGGGAAAATGTGGCGTTGCTCAGTGACTTCTCAATGCTTTCTATACTAGTTGAGTGGCTGCTGACTCAACAGTTCAATTGAATTTGATGCTGCCCGCCGTCATGGTTTTTTACTATGAAATCTAGATAACAACTTTTCGGCAACAACTTGTGGCAAACATAATTACAAGCTGCCAAATGACAGCCATAACAGTTACAGTAGCAGCAGCAGCAGCTAGCAATAGCAACAGCAACTTAAGCAAATGGCAATAGAAGCCTTGGCAACGCTTTGTCTGATGGCCTGCTTATAGCTGTTCACCCCTCAAACCCCTCCCCACCAAACCACTTTGCCCCCATTCCGCTGGTCTATCATAATGAAGCTATAAATTTGAAAGCAGCCAACAAAAAGATTAACAAAAGCCGTCAATTCGTTTGTCTGACTTTCATTTTGTTTATGGTCGCAGCGAGCACAAAATATGTTTGTTGTCATCCACTCAAAAGCGAATTTAATCAAATTATTTATAAGGAATTTACACAATTTTCAAGCATCCCATTTGGTTTTGTTGCTTAGCCCATTGAATGGCTCTCTCTATGCATTATCAGCTAATACTTATGGCTGCCATTGAAATCATAACCCAAGTATTTTCTCTAGCTAATGCACTTGTTATACTCCACCCTCATTTTTGCTGAAAAGTGAGCACTCCTCTTAAAGCGGCATTGAAAGTTCACTCACACCCCAGTGGGAAACGCAGTAGTTCCCGTTTCAGCAATGTGGCTTGTTGGTTGTCAGCTGCATTTATTATTTACAAGTGTATATAAATATTGGATGTTATAATTACACTTCAGGTCAAAATATTAAGTATACGTTGTTTTTAGTGTCGTTATTGGTCGTCTGCGAGGCTTGCAAACCAAATATCAAACGAGCTCGGTAAAAAATGTATCAGTCTTGAAACAATCCTTCCCTCGATGTGCAATTTAAGTTTCGACCCATCCTTAAAAAGTTTTCTTTTCTTTTCATATTATATTATCGAAATATTTGTGTTAAATTTTCACATTTTCACCGAAATTGTGATTATATAGACACAATGAAAACACAAATTAAACCGCTTGACCATTTTCAATACAATTCTAAATGTATGAATATCATGGCAAGTTATGGTAGTGTACTTATTATACTTACCACAAGTGTACAAACCAATATATTTATATACATATAAATACATATATATATATATGAATGGAATGGCCAATATGCGTATATGGCCAACAGTTGGTTTAGTTTAAGGGGCTGTCGCGAGTGCATGGAAGTGGGGTGGTGTTGTAGTAGGGGGAAAGGGGTTAGGGGATTGCGGATTGAAATGGGTTGCCACGCAAACTTGCACATACATTCACATTTACACTCCAGTTAACACCCCAGGGACAATGGTAGAACAGCTACGCAATTTACGAATGCTGCGTTGCACTTTTCTGCTTTTGAGGCACACTAATACACACGCCAATAAATATACACAGAAATACATACACATACGCACGTTTGCCTGTTATATAAGCTTATATATAATGGTTTACCCCAGTGTATTTGTATGCACTTATGTACATTGAATGTACACTTAAGGCAACACACATCAACTAAAACATACACACATGTACACACACACACACACACATAAGCAGACACGCTGACATGCATTTGTAAAGCAAATTTGTATTTATGCTGTAGCTAAAGCACCCATGACATTTGCTTGGCATTTGCTTTAGCTTTGGCTTTGGCTTCGGTTTGTCTTTCAATGCTCTTCAGACTTTCAGCACATTATGTGCTCCATTTAATGTTCATGTATTGCACACACACAAACACACACATACGCACAGCTAACACATACTAATGTGTGCCCGAACGTCAAGTGGCAATTTACATTAGTTTTATTGTATAAGAAATTAGCTGCTCTTAGCATTTAGCAGCCAACAGCAGGCACAACTTTTGCCTCAGGCACACGCAAACGCTCATGTGTGTGTGTGTGTGTGTGTGTGTGGGGGGGGGGGGGGATATTGAATTTGCCATACACAGAATATATCAATTTTCGCCACTTGCGCACAGCAATCGATTTTTATTAGGAATTCTGAAGGTAAAATCAACTTGAGGGCGCCTGAATTACAGACTGCAATTTGGATAGTTGTATAATCAATATCAATTCAATCGAATGTCATGAATGTCAAGTATAAATTTACAATGTTTAATGAATAATTTAATAGTTTATGGTCTATTGGAAACTTTTGAAATGCAAGGACATCGAAAAGAACGTTAAAGTACAACGATGGATAATTTAACTTGTAATTAAAGAAATAGTTTTCATTTAACTTTTTACTTGCTGGCTGGCGTGGTAAAGTTCAATGTTATTACATATTTATTAATGCAAGGTACAAACAGCAAAAGGTTATAAAAGTGCGCTGGTTGCTTGCACAGCAATCTTAAGAATATCCCAGAACTATAATCAGCAGACTCTTGCAATGTAAACCATACACCTATAATAAAAACGCAATTACATGTTTATTTGAAACATTTATTATTTTCTTTCTTTTTTAGTTAACGATTCTTAAACAGAATTCTCAGCTATCTTTTTTTTTGTAAATGTTCGGTGTAAGACTTGGAACCCAAAAAACAAACTCTAAACAATTTGAGAACACTGTTAAGCAACAATGAATACAGCAACAGAAATGAAACCTACCTAAAATTTTCCTATGGTTATTAAACATGCCAAAATCGTAGCTAACTATCCTAAGAATTCCCCCAAACTACACTAAACTCGATTCTATGCCCTAATCTTGTATTGTTATTGTGATTATAGCTGATTAGATAATATGACACTCGTTGACCAGGACGACATCATCGTCAAGGATTTCCCCATTGTTGCTGGCATGATGCTCATGGTGTATGGGACAGCTCACAACAAGTTCATCCTCCTTGCGATTGTTCATTAGCTCAGCTGCTTCCTTAAGTTCTTCCTTTTTGAGTTCTGCCTTCAGTGCTGGCAGCAACATATCGTCCTTATCTTTATCCTTGTCGTTCATCTCGCTATCGCGCTCACGATCATGCTCACAGTTCTCGTGATTGTTGCGCAGCGCATTATCAACGGCACTATCGATAAACTGATAGAGCGGCACATCCATGCGATTGCGTTGCATCTGTGGTGGTGTCTGCATTGGTGAGTCCATCATATCTACGTTTAGGTTGGGCTGCAGCATCTGCTGCAGCAGGAACAGAAAGGGCGACAAAGCCAGTGATGCCTTGTGCTTGTGATGATGCTTCGGTTTGGCCATTCCATGAATATGTCCATTCGGCATGTTATCCGCATTGAGGAGCATCACGCCGCCCATATCGCCCGGTCCAGGTCCATAGTTCATTTCATGCTGCAGGCTCTCGATTACAACATTGGGAGCGAGCAGCTCAAATTCCTTGAGCTCCTGCTTGCCATCGGGAGACACTAGCTTGTTGAAGTACACGTATGGTGGCACGGCATTCGAACCACCAGAATTGTGGTGGCGTCCATGGTGTGGTTTTGGCATCAACATCGGCTCTTCGAAAATCGAATTGCGACGCTTCGAATGATGCATGCGAGCAGCCAAGTCATTCAACAGGGAATCCTCATCAAGCAGCTCCTGTTTTTTCTCGGCATCAGCGACTGCTGCAGCTGTGGCTGCTGCTGCCTTTGTGGCTGCCACTGCTGCTGCGACAGCTTCAGGCGCATTTGTGGCTGTGGCTGTGGCAACAGCAGCAGCTTTAGCTGTGTCCATAATCTTCACTTGTGGCTTAGTGGCGCCAACAATAGCCGATGTATTTAAGGCATTGGCCAAAGGAGTCTTACTGATTATATCCTTCAAGTTGTCCGTGGCATTGGCCAGCTTATCAGCGCGCTTGATGCGCAAAGTGTTTCCAGGCTGTAGCAGCAACAGGCAGCCAACTAAGCGATTAAAGGTATTTTTATATTAAACAAGTCGGAACATTGCCGTCGCAACCGACAGCGTAATACTCAATTACCCTAGTGGGTGTGGCATATATATATATAAATTTTATTTTCATATACTTACAGCAGATCACGAGCAAAAAGTTAACCAATAGCTTGTTCATGGCTGTAGCTTGTCGGGAATTTGCAGACGTTGAAGGCTTGAATGAAATTAAAATATGGCTGCAAGAGTAAAAGAAAACAAATATAAAATTAATTTAAGAAAATTCTTTAGTTTCTGCTCACGAAAAAAAAACCAAGAAAATAAACTATTACAGAACTAAACTTTATTTTATAGTTAAAAAACTTTTCCAGAAATTGATTTGCAATTTTTTTTTTTTACAATTTATTGTTCGTTTGAATATTTAATATACAAACTGTATTTTTTGTTTTTTCTAACTTACTTTTGTGATGTGCACTCTACGAGGTTTTTACGTAGAATGATTTGTTTTAGTTTGTTGCTCGTTAGCTTCACTTTGAACGAGAGCTTTAGATGAGATCCAAAGCCTGCTCTGGCAAACTACTCGGTAGAGTATATCAAATGATTTTTTTATGGAAATCCTTTTCAAGTTTTTTTCGCCACGTTAAAGTTTCCACTTGTAATATAGCATATGGCTGGCTGGCAATATAGAAAACACAATAGCCAAGCACGCAGGCACACACGCACAAGCACAAGCACACGCACACAGTCACACACACACGCACAGGGTAAAACTCACACTCACACATGTGGCGACCTTTTCAAGTGCTGCGAATGGCAGCAGATACAAATACAACAGCAACAATGCCACAAAACTTTATATTTTGATTTTGTTTTATTTTTTATTTGGAGCGCGCCGCAAAACAAAGCCAAAAAAATACAAAAATCAGGCAAAAAAAAAATGCTCTGAAAAGTTTAGCTTATAAATTTCCAATCAATTTTTGTGCAAAAATCAAACAACAAAACGCACAAGTGGCCCACTCATATATTCATAAGCGCACACTCGCCCTCTCTCTGCGTATGTGTGTGTGTGTGTGTGTGTGTGTGTGTGTATACACTATATCTATAGCTATTACTTGATTAATAAATATTAGCAGCAAAAATTGGAAAATTCTCAGCGATGCGCAAAAGTGCAAACACACAAAACGAAATGCGATACATTTGCCAAATGGCTGAAGCTTTTACCAACAACACATGCACACATTCTCACACACACACACACACACACATACACAGGTAGTACTTGTCTGCATAACTTATATGGCTGCCACACACATTGCCACATCCGTTGGCAACTAATTTTTTTTTTTAGCGCCGCCTTCAGCGTCTGGCATTAATAATGTAAAGTGCGTGCCTCCAATGTAAATTTTCAACGCTTGCGCTTTCATAAACTTGCGACATTCTCTCATATTGGCGCACAACAAACACAAAAACTTTTGCGCTGCAGGTGAGGCACAGGTGAGGCGTCAGTGCGGAGTGGACGGAGCTAAGGTGAGTGACACGCCGTTTGGAGGCGGAAGCACTTTGCTTATCAGCTTAAATGTAAATGCCAAGCGATTGGCACGGCACGTCAAGCTCTCAAGCTCTCAACTCGCAACTCCAACTTGCCACTGTCATTGGAATTGGAATTGAGGCACCTGTTCCTCCAGCTGCTTGCCACACAGCTGCTGCCATTGCTGCTGCACTGGGATTTGCACATTGTATGCCCGCTGGCTCTTCACTTACTCTTCGCTGCTTAAATGAGACTGCCAACAGTTGTTGCTGTTGGAGTGTATTTAATATAAGTCGATTCGGTTGCTGGATTTGCGTACGACAAGCGGTTTAAATATTTAATACGCTCCCCATTCCACTCCGTATGTGGGCCGCGGCAGGTGCATAAGTCAGGTCGGGTCTGCAACCGCTTAATAACTAAGCCAAATGTAATGCGAGGGCGGTTCGACAGATTTTATGAATACAAAAATGTTGCAAGAGAAATGAAGCTCTTCTTGAATTCTTCAAGCCTGAGAAGAGAAGAAAAATAAAAAGACGATGGGATACATAAATAAACAGAGCTGCTGTCTATAATAAATGTAAATCTTTGTAAATTAGTTTTTCATGCCATTAACTGAAAAAGAAAGTCATATAAAATATTTTCCTTTGTAGAAACATGTCTAGTACAATGTTCTGCACATCTCTTGAATAGTTTATCGAACAACCCAAAAAAGAGCATTTTATTAGCTGAAAATACATCAAAGGGGCGTCAGTCCTTAAGCCAACGGTTCGAACTGGTTGTCGCTATTTATTAGCGCGACCCATGTCTTGAGTGGTAAGTAGACATGTGCAGGTGGGTCCAGTGGCGTCTTGAGAGGATTGCGAAAGTAGACATGGCAAGTAGTAGTAGTAGAACGAGTTGGACATTAATTGGACGAAGTGTCTGTCAGGCAATGCATGATTTGTGGTAGCCAGACAGGATTTGCGGAGCAGGATTTTGTGACCCTTTGATCTTATATGGATGGCAGGTGGAGTTGCTTACAGCAAACATTTAATAAGCCCTTAAGTATGTTTCTCTTGCAAATACTCACACACACATACAGGTAGAGAGAAAGAGAGAGAGAGAGAGACAGCGATTACTTCGCGCCTTTCTGAGAACTCTCATTAGTTGGTTCGTTAATATTCCAATTGTTGACACACAAACTTTTTGGCTTTGGCGACTTAACTGTATAAAGCAATTTAATTAATATCGTCCTTTCGCCCCCTGTGGCCGTGGTGCCTGGTGTCCTTCGTCCTTTACGTGTGCAGCGTGCCGTAAACTTAATTAAATGTGCAAGTAACGCACTGAGCGCAAAATACACCAGCAATAAGCACGGTTTGAAGTTCGAGTATTCTCACTGACATGTGACAAGGACCACAAAACAACAACACATAATAGACAATAGACAGGAGACAGGAGACGAGGGACAAGTGGTTAAAATTTGATGAACCATGTTTTTATTACTGGAAAATATATTGCAAAGAAAAAAAAGGAAAAAATAATATGATTGCAAGCGCTTAGACAAAAGCAGATGGCGCTGAGAGAACTCGCTATAAAACCTGCCATTTGCGGTTCAGCGATTGCTATGGTTCTGTTTTTTTCTCTTCCTTTTATGTTTATGGATAGTTGTGAAGTTTACAACCAGAAACTGAAGGTTGCATATTCAGCTTATGCAAATATTATGAACACACTGCGAGGTTGCTCATCAAAATGCGAGCTGAGTAACAGTCAAATTGCCATGCATAAACATTGCATATGATATGCCACTGCAGCTATGGAGTGTTTTACAGTTTTGAGTGAGTACTATGAGTATTTGACTTGAGTACTTTGAGTATTTCATTCGAGTCAAATGTGTAGTGCTATGAGTTTTTTTCTCGACTAAATAGAGTTAATGGTATCACTGGAGTGCTTCAAAGTTTCCAGTGAGTATTTTTTCACTCAAGTCAAATGAGTACCAGGAGCGAAATCATGCATTTATTTACGCCAAAGGTTTCTTGGGGAGCTGTAGCTGACCAGATTATGTGACCGTGTTTCATTTGATTGGCGACCACGCCCACAACACTTTGGCTTAAATCAATTTCAGTTGGCCGCCTCCACCTGCCATTGATTTATGGCCACGTACGGCAAAACTTTACCGAATTATATTTCAATTTCGGCGGAAACAGGCGACGTCGACTTGCCGATGGGGGCGTGGCCGTCGCTGCTACAGAAAAGACGTTAAAAACTTTTTGACAATTGACTTAAAAAGTTTTCAAGCCTGCCAAAAATTGAGTGCTTTTGTATACAAATAGGTTGAAATCAGAATGAAAGTGGGGCACACATATAGCGCGGCAAGGGGGTGGGGCAGCCGGTTCTGATGTGTAGCAGTTCCTCATTTATTATAAGAGTGGCGTTGCCAAGGGCCGTCACAATCGTGAAATGATTCTGCCTTTAGCACGCGGCGGAAGTAAACACATAAAACGGAAATGAAAATTCAATTATTTCGTTGCGATTTGTTCAACGTTTTTTTTTTCGTTTATTTGTTTTACTTATTGGCGAATTTGCTGCAAAAAAGTTTCGTAAATTAAGTTAACCAACGCTTTTTGGCCCACTGGCTTTGGAAATTTCTGCCGCCCCATGCGACTGCATTGAATATGCATACATCATGTCGCTTTAACCAAATTGCATTTCAGCTGCAA
This sequence comes from Drosophila maculinotata, assembly GCA_035045305.1. NCBI lineage: Eukaryota > Metazoa > Arthropoda > Insecta > Diptera > Drosophilidae > Drosophila > Drosophila maculinotata. Next base: position 12,736,970 of record JAWNPD010000387.1, read on the forward strand.
CTTTTTTGTTGTCCTTTATGTTGGCCAAAAACTCTACATTTTTTGACATCTGTCCCGGTAGCAGGCGCAGTAACGGTTCGAATAACAGTTGCAAACCGATTTTATATACAATTTTTCACAGTCTCTTTACGAGCAATTACCTGAGCGCGGTCGTATACATTTAGAGAACTTTTACGGCCCATTCGCAGTCCGTTTGGTATTCAGTTGTGGCTCACAAGTTTAAGCTGATTAGCTTATTTGGCTTAAATGGCAGTCATGGGAGACAAGCTTGCACACCATTCTGGCCAGGATCAATGCTGCTGCTGATATCGATAGAAGCTTTGTCCGGATACGGGATGCATCGAATTTAACCTGACAGTTAACCTTAACGTATTCCGTTTTTTCAGGCTATAATTTGCCTAAAAGTTGAGAAAATCATATAATATAATATTAATATAACCATTAGCATATAATGGACTATATTTTAGGCCATTTTATTTGTAAGTGTCAAAAGTCTTATTTTTGGAGCGATTGTGGAAAATAAAAATTGTGTTTTTGGGCGAAATACCTCAAATTTTTGTCAATTTACAATTTTTAGTGTGTGGGAATTAGTGTTCCGTGTAAATCGATGGCTGTCAGAAAGTTGTGCTGAAAAGTAGCAAATGCAATGTCAGCTGACATTTCTTCACATGCAGGCATTCACATCCACATCCACAGCCACATCTCATCCATATCCACATGCCAGACGTTGTCTTTGTGCCATTCTGACGTCTGTCATTTACAACTGCCAGGCGGTAGTAAAAAGTAACAGAAAGCGTTGTGAATTTGAGAGGGAGGGTAAAGTGCCTGAAGGGGAGGGGAGGAGTCCAAATGCCAAGGTGCATGCGATGACCTTTCGCACTGCGTCGCTTGTCACTTTGCTCTGCCACGCACAATGCAGTTGTTGCAGCTGCATTTGAAGTTGCACTTGCTGTTGGCACGTTGCGTATACGCCACGTGACACATGCCAAACGTGTGAAAACGTAAATTTTGTTTAACGCACAGGTGATAAATAAATGTCTAGCTAAATGTACTTAGCAATGTGTGAGCACCTTTAAGTTTAAAGCGATACAGAATAAAGCATTCACTTTTAAATCGATTTAAATGTTGATAATTAGGTTCACAAATGTTGAAGTTTTAGTTATGTTAAGATACAATAAAATATTTTAAAGATTATTTAAGTATTACATAGAGGACATACCGCATTTTATTTGCAAAAGATATGGAGGAATCTAAGGAAAACAGATAAAAGAACTTATTATAATTAGAGAAGATGGTACGGAAGGCTTCTTGTTGAGCAGTATTTGTGAAGCATACTGGCAGATTCAGAGGAGTTCAATGCCTAGTTGGACATCCAACCAGGTTTGTTTTATTGCAAAAGCATTGTGCAAATTGAAGCCACATTCATAATAGCCTACAATTCGTTATTTAATAATCGTTGTCAAAAATTACTCAACTATAAAATGCTTTGTTGGACAGGACAGGCTAGACAGGACAGGACAGGACAGGACAAGACAAGAGAGGACAAGACAGCACAGCTGGGGCAGCACTTGAGTTATATTAATTTATGGCATGTATAACGTTTTAGTTAAATTTATTAGATTTTAATACGATTTTATAAAGTGGTCAAGTTGCTGGCTGGCCAAACTGCAGTCAAATGCAGAACAGAGCCAGGACATAAACTAAAATGTCAGTTCGTCTGGCAGCCTGGCATTGTCTCAGCAGGACAACTGACGAGCTGGCAAACCGCAGCGATGCCTCCAGCTTCGACTTTTGTGCTGCTGCTGCTGCTGCTGCCTGTGGCAAGTTGGCTGCTGTTCCCTTTTTTTTTGCGTTGTTGTTTGTCCATTTGTATGCCGTTATACAAGTATAAAAACGTGGCGTCTCTCTGGGGCATGTGTGCGTTGACAGCAACCGAAATTGCCACAATTTGCGGCTGTGTACAATTTGGCCACGCATCAATCTGTGCGCATGTTAACCAAAAAACCATTACAAGCAGGCCCAGACAATGTCACAGAGAGCTATAGTTAGATAGAGACAGCTATACGGAGAGAGAGTGAGACAGAGATGGCTAGAAAAACGGACGACACGTGCTACTGAGCATTTCCGGTTCCGGTTCCGGTTGCGCTTTTGTGTGCTAGCAGATGCCATGTGGCAAGTGGCTACTTTTGCATTTTGCATTAGGCAAGTTGCTGTTACACGCGGCGTATACGCAATAGTTTCGAACGAATCAGCCCGAACCCTTAAACTTTTAGTGCGGGGAGGCAACATTTAAGCAGGGGCAGAGCGGGAGAGAGAGAGAGAGAGAGAGGCGCACAAATGTTAGGATTGTTAGTGAGTTTGGTATTTGGCTGCCTTTGCCTGACTTGAAACTTAATTAACATTTGATTGACAAAGGTCACACACACACACAGACACACACACATACGATGTGATTGTCTAACTGTGTGTGTGTGTTTGTGAATTGTTGTCTGCATGCAAATGAAAATTTTCAATGCCAGCGGCGTGTCTTCTACCCTTGATTATTTAAGCGTGTGTGCGTGTGTGACTGTGTGTGTGTGCGAGTGCGTGTTCCAAATTTTAATTAGTATTATAAATTATTGCCAACGGTGTTGTAATTAAATGTGTGTGAGTTCAGTTAATTCGCACACACACACACATGACAATTAAATTTGGCCAGCCAGACAACTGAAAAGTGGGTGTGTCGCCGCCCAAATCGATGGCTGCTTGTATCCCTCGTATCCCCGGCTGCATCCCATTCGCTTGCTCTATGCAAATATTTCGTTTAAATTTGCATAAAAATCACAAATTTAGTGGAATTGCCATTGATTTGATTGGGCCAATTGAATTGGGCACTGCTTGATAGGCAGCAGGCAGCAGGCACACAGGCAGGCAGACTTTGCTCAGCTGTTGCTAAGCTGCTTAGCAACAGTAGCACTTCATCTCCCTTCCCCCCATTCCTCCCACCAACCCGCAGCACACCATCAAAGCATCCGCTTCAACTTTTGTCACATGTGCGCTGAAAATTGCATTTTCTTATCACTTTTGCTGGCCATGCAAATGGCAAATGCCAAATGGCAGTGCAAAGTGTGAAAGATAGCAGCAAGAAAGGGCGAACGAAAGAGAGGGAGACAGACTGCGAGAGAGAGAGAGAGAGAGAGAGAGAGAGAGAGAGATGAAGTGCGCTCACAAAAGGCTAGAAGTGATTTGAATTTAGTGCATTGAGCACTCGGCTTAGATGAAATAACCTTTGCAACTTGGCAGCCAACTTAGCCAGTTGCAACAACATTGACACAAGATATCAGTGTTAAGAAGTAGCTAGCATTGAAATTGAAGCCCAATTTCAATCATCATTTGACGCACTTTATCATATGTATTAAAAATTTATTGATATACGCCAAAAGAGCTATAAAATACTTCAACTCAAGAAAGAGAACGGAAAAGCGAAAAAAAGGAATATAAGTAAAGCCGAACTGTAAACCTAAAACCCAAAATGAAGGAGGGCAAAAAGAAATGGCAAAAAGGGAAGGCAGCGGCAGCCATGGAGAAAATTCAATAAATTGCTTGGCTCGACATAAAATAATGCTGCATTATAGACTTGCCCGCCTCAGGCAGCAAAAAACCGCCAAATGTTGCCCTGGGGAGCGCGTTACGATGCCAAGACAAGGACAGCAACAATCAAGCAGCAGCAGCAGCACAACCAACAACAAAATAAGAGACAGACGACAGATACTACGTGCGACATACGCCAAGTACCACCCATATGCCCACCCCGCTCACGGCCAGCCTGCCCGCCCGCCCAAACTTTGGCAGCGATTTTCCTTCTGTTTTTCTTCTATTTTTTTTTGGTTTTTGTGGTAATTCAAATTGTCGCTGGGCAGACGAAACAATGACAATCGAAATGGCAATGAAACAGCCAATGCTTGTGGTTGGATTGGAGGGTTTCGGAGGTGGGGCTGGGGAGTGAGGACGCGCGGGCCGAGCATCGATTTCTATTTATGTTTTATGGGACGTAAAATGATTGGGCCACAACGGAAGGCAACAATCGACACGAGCCAAAAGACTACGATGCTGCAGAGCGCCATTGAAATGCGTATCGAAGTGCCAAAAAAAAAAGGCTAACGCACAATGATGGACCCGGCCATTCCCTGTCTGCGATTTAGTTGGGGATGGTCTAGCGTGATGAGGCTTGTAAATAATAAAGTTGTTATTTTTACTGACCTGAGGTTGACATAACTGCAGAACATTTATACATTTTGTACCACCTCTGTATAGTCATATATTAAAGATATATATTTCTGATAATATTAAAAACGAAAAGGTATTATTACTTGGTTTCTCATTGCATATTAACTATAGCTTTTGTACGTAGGCTTTTAACCATTTTTCGACAACCGAGAAATCACGAGCTTTACATCGTTTTTAGTTAAGTTTTTTTTTAAATTTTTACGTCAATATGTTACAAATTAAACAAGAAGTGCTGGCTTACATATTGAAAGGAAGTTTCATTCCGACAGGATAACAAATAGTATCTTTAGAGTTCAAACTTTATTAAAATATCGTATATACCCCATTTAATCAATCAACTCGTTACAGGGTATGCCGCAGCGAGGCACGCATCTAAAGACGCCAGATAAAGGCGTGCAATGGGCGGAACCAACGCGGCCGATATCAGCAAAACGTTTCTGACGTTCATGTTGAGGCACGCGAATCGGCTGTGTAAATTACAGCTTCCGCTTCCCCACCCACTCTTACTCTTACCATACCTTTCTCTCTCTCTCTCTCTCTGTCTCTCGCCCTCTTTGGGCTTCTTCTTCTTTTGTTTTTTTTTTTGTATTTATGCGTTTGTGCTTTGGCTGCCTTTTGTTACTGTTCGCATATCTTGAAAAGTTGGCCTGTGCTGTTGTCACGCCGGCTATCATCTTAAGTTGATGTGGTGTTAAGTATTGCTGTTGCTGTTGCTGTTGTTGTTGTTATTGCACTTGAAATGATGAACTTACAGCTGCTGTGCGTGTGCGTGTGTGTGTGTGTGTACGTGTGTGCTGGTAATGGCCAGCTTGAAGTGGTAAACGAGCACTTTAAGTTTCTTTTGTTCGCGTTGCCTAGCCAACAAGTCGCAAAGCTTAAAGTTTTTAGTTTTTACCAAGAAATATGACAAAGAAAAACGAGTATATCTTAATTCGATTTCGTTTGTGGCCTTAAGGTAAAAGTCAATTAAAGCTACCTTTCGCCCAGCTCTTACGGAACAGCTAAATGGCATGTCCTGCGTTTCTCACAAACTTTTTGAGATCCATCTAATGGCTTTTGCTAGCTGAACTGTATTCAATATATTTATTTGTCTGCTTGTCAATTATTAAGATTCTCGAAATTTTCTAGAGCATTCCGCACTTAAATGGCAACGAATTCATCGATCAAACTGTGACGCATACTGAGTAACCATTAATGACTAAATAATTGATCGAAAAGCAATCGGGAATAAAGAGGAATTAGCTGATTGTCAAAAATGTAAGAGAGGGTCCCAATATGCGCAGCATTTCAATTTGCTTGCCCAAAATGACGCTAAGCGGCTTATGTGCCCGTGCTACCCATGTGAGACAGTCCCTGTCCCCCTCCCCACCACACTCCATTTTGTCTGCGTGTGCGTGTGTGTGTGTGTGTGTGTGCAGCTAAGTGAATAAAAATTTTTTTGCACAATTCATTAAACGCAAATTATGCCCCAGAGATGGTCGCGGAGAAGGAGTGCGCTTTGGCATTGCCATTGGCTTTGCCCTTTTGTGTGTTATTTGTTTGCCACGCACACGCGAGGCATACAAATTCAACACACACACACACATATACACGTACAAGCGCGTAAAAGGATTCACGCAAACAAGCACACACACACACACACACACAAGTGCGCCAGACGCTGGCTGGCACTTTGGTGTCTGGTCAAAAAGACAATGAACCCTGCAGAAAAAAGTGGCTAACAACAACAGCGAGCGCAAAATAAAAACGTATTTGCCTTGTACAAGTGAAAAAAGGTAATAAAGCGCACTCACTAGACCCATTTTGACCGCAGCTGCTGAGCACGTGGTTGCCAAAGAAGAAGATAAAATAGCTGTTGCCTCAATATAGTATACCCTAACCCTTAATCAAAATATAAGCAAGAAACAAAAATTAAAGAAACAGAAACAGTCAATTGTAGCATACGGTATATTGCAATCCAATATTTAACAGTACAACCATAATCAGTATTCCACTCTTGTATTAGTCAATAATTCAGAAAAAATTACCTCAAAAATATTTATAGCATACTTTTTGGAGCAAAGTTGAATTAAAAATGGCCATTTCGGACGTACATTTTTTTAAAAAAATGTTCATACATATAAATATAGAAGCATCAAAATATATCCCTTTGGTTAAGAATAGAGTACGTTTAAATAATTATTAAATATAATTATATAACTTTAAAATACTGAAGCGTACTTTAATTACACTTAAATGCAAAACAAGCAGCATTAAATATCTAAATAAACCTCTATAGCATGGCATATAATAATTCAGAGTAGTGTATATTCTAGTCGAGAACTACCTAATACAGCCTCTTGATATACGTATTGCTGTTGGGGCCGTGCTTGTGCCTAACAAAGTTCCTGGTCATGAAAGCACACGCAGGAAATGGCCAGGCTACAGATAAATAAAACTTGACAGCAATTTATTGTCACACTTAGCGCAAGTAGGCAAGTCAGGGAGGGGGGGCTGCGGCAAAGGCTGCCCATTGTTATGTAAATGATGTGTAAGTTGCTAACACAAACGAAAACAAGTTTTCGGTCACATTGCGTATACGCAACGTTGCAATTGCCGCTCAATTTGAATTGACGTCACGTGGCCAAATGCAGGCAAGTGTTGATTTGGAGCCAGAGCAGGTGCCCAGCGCTGCTGTCATTGCTGCGGCCGATAAAGAGCCATGGCAAGGACACGGACAGGGACACGGCCAACAAGGGTGACGGAGGAGTGAAAAGGACGCTGAGTTTATGCCGCTTTGTTTCGCAGCGCGTTCCGTTTGCATTATTGAACCACTTGAGGGCGTCACTGAGCGCATTGTTTTTCAATCGTTTCAGTGTAGAGACCATGCAATATTTATAAGCTGATTGCTGGCAGCCATAACCAGCACCCACATCCCAAACCAGCAGCAGCATCGGCAGCAATACGCACAATTACAGTCTTGCAATGGCGTCAGCAATCAGAACTGTGTGAGTGAGAAAAGGATGGAAATGAGAGTCAAACAGAGAGGCAGAGAGACAGAGAGAAAGAGAGAGATAGAACAATGCGTTTCCCCTTGGCTCACAATGTGTGACAATCAATGACAGTTCTGTCGCTTTGCTTCCTGTCATTCGACTCCATTGCCCACCGCCTCCACTCTTCTCTCCTCTTCTCTCATCTCCTGTGCTAGTCTCGCATTTCCCTTCAGGGACATTGCTGCGCTGCGGCATCATTTGTTGCTTTTTGACGTTTGGCGTGCATTTAGAAAATTGGTATGGGAAAACTATTTTTCAACAGGTAAAATGGGCCTCCCCTTCGCTCTGTCCACTCGTCGTTTTTCGCTGGACTACGCGTAGTGCTTGGCAAACACTCGTAACTCAAATTTTGCCTTTGTTTGCCAATTGTTGAGTGTTTTATTTTTTGTTTTGTTTTCTTTTTCTTTTTATTTTATTTTTATTTTTTTTTAATAGCTGGAAAATCAATGGCCTTAGAGAGTACGTGAAGTATTAAAGCTTAGCATGAAATTGAAATTCCATGGCGAAAAGGGAAAAGTTTTTCATTTTAGTCGTGGGGTTATCGGTTTTTATTTGAAACAAGCAAAACGGGGCCACAATAAATTTTGCAGCGCATACTTCAAATGTCAAATGCGGCAGCGATAAAAATTTCTTTATTGTGCCGAAACACACACATACACACCCGCGCACACACACACACACACACACATGGGAGAAGAACAAGAACCGCAAGGGCAACAACAAAAACTTTGACCGCTTCTCATTGCATTCCCTTGTTTGCCTTTGGCTTTGACAGTTTTTGCAATTTATATTTATTTTGCTAACTGCAGATATCGCAAAATACACACAAAACACACCCTCCCCGCAAACCCTGCACTCGCCCCGCACTGACCACTAACCACTGGACTTGTGCATAAATTAAGATAATCGCGCGCCCGCTGCTTGGCATGTTAGCCTGTCTTGGCCAAGTTGCTGTTGCTGTTGCTGTTGCTGTTGCCGTAGGCCTATTAACTGTCAGCTGCCTGCCGTTTAATGTATGGCCATATCAAAGTCAGCTGACAACAGGCAACAGACAACAGGCTATTGCTATTGCTCCTCATGGCTTGAATTTAACAGCATTAACAATGGTCGAGTTGTCGTTAATTGAAAACTCGCACTTGTCAACAGCATTGATTAGTGCTAGTGGTTCGTGGCTTATAGGGCAATCATTAATGTTGACAATCAGCCCAAATGGCCAGCGAACATTGGCCACAGCTCATCAGCAGCAGCTGGCCATATTTTGAGTGGATAGTCAATGGGTTGAAGTTGAAGTTTAATGGATACGCCATCGTATTGAAGCTGTCATTTCAGCTAATCACAATCGAAGGGGCCAGTAGTCGTTAAAGTTCAGTTAAAGCTACAGTGATGTTTAAGGCCATTTAAGGCAGCTTTAAGCACCAGAAAGCAAACATTATGCGGTTGACCAAAAACGAGGCGCTTATTGAGCCAACTGCTAACCACTAAGCATGGCTCACAAGCCATGTAAATTATTTGCATAAGTACTCGACGCTGCCCGGGTCACGAATCGCTCCAGTTGAGCTCATTGTTGGGCTGCGGCACGTGCTGCTCATATTTAAGCACACACACATTGTGATCATTGCCCGGCCATTAGCTGGAACCGGAGCCAGTCAGTCGACCAGTCGTCCAGCCGTCCAGCCGTCCAGTCGTCCATTGGGGCCTCCTTATTATTTTAATGGTCATTTTACTGTGTCGATTTCGAGTTGTTCTTGCGTTGTGTCATCTCATCCTTATTCCCATCCTCATCCTTGAGCTGTTCATAGACAGGCTATGATTTTAATACCAGTTTAATACCATTTTTATGCTACGCTTCAGCCAAATAAATACGTGCTCGAATGCTGCCCCAAAATACCTTTATTTTGTATCAATGATTTGACATATTCCCATGCAGCAACTTCAAATGACGTCGTCTCATTGCCCAATATTAAAAGAAACTTTTGTTTACCAAACCCAATTTTATCTTAAGCAATGTTTTAATATTTCGCCAAGTCTTAGTGTCACAGTTATATTAAACCAAAAGTTGTATATAAACACAGACGGAGAGGTAGTGAGAAAGCAAAAGAGAATGAGAGAGAGTAATTGAGAGACTGAAATAATGCAACCCGTATACAATTTAATAACATCCAAATAAATGTAATTTCTGATAATTATAGAGAGCGATAGAGCAATTAATGTGCACACCAGTTTTAGATTGTTAAGTAAATAATAACACACATATTGTGATCCAAAAATAATTTCATGACTATATTATCTTACCCTGCGATAGAACATCAAATATGCGATCATATCTTTCTATCTTTCTCATTTATGATTAAAAGCTCTCTTTTATATAAGTCACTAGACTATTAAAAATGTTTATAACAAATATTTCGATGCGTTTGTAATTGTTGTTAATAGAACTGGTTAAATAACATTCGTTGTGGACATTGTTTAAAAGATAATCGTTGTCTTGAATTCTATTAATACAGATAAGAAATTAAAGAAAATAAATTGTTGTTCATTTACAATTGTTTTTATGGTCTTCCGTAGCACAAAATAATAAAAGAAAATTATTGAAAAAAATAAAATTCTTTTACAAATCTCGAAATTTTCAAAACTTCTTAGGGTATAATTTAGATTTTGGGATATTTCGCTTGGGTCACTTTTGGTATTGTCAACTTTTCAACTCCGAGGAATAATATGACTTTTTTTTGCTAATTTTTCTTACACTTTGTCGCGAGTTTTGCTGTGTATTACAAAAGTTATTCAGCTGGTTTGTTTGCAAATGAGCGCATTAAAAGAATGCTGCTCACAAATTAAATTTTGGACTTGAGTAATTTATGCAATTCGCTTGTCACATTCGTACCAAATTTAATTTGATAACATAAATTCAACATTGGCTGTTGCTGCTTGGCCTTTAGCTTCAGCTTTGGCTTTAGCTTTGCCAAATGCAAATTGGAGCAGCAACAAATTGGACAAACTTTAGGGAAACTTCTGCGCGTCAAGTGGCAGGCGGGCCCATGGAAACAGACAGTTTTTAATTAAAATTATCACATAAGGGAAATGCGTTGCGTTGCGTTGAGTTGAGTTGATGATGATGCTGCCACAAGGCAACTTGCTGCTTGCCACTTGCCAGTTGCCAGATGCCTCTCTAATTAGCAGCCGCTGACTCTCCGGTTGCGCCCCTTAACTTTGCCTAATAGTCGCTTAATTATTGTGCGTATTTGTATGCTTTACATGTATGTGTGTTTTCTCAAATCAATTGCTTCGAATGCAGTTTCATAACTTTGCTTTCAGGATTTTAACAATTTGTTGCAGTCGAGTTAATGCTACCCGCGTTCTTGTTACATTTCGTTGCATTTGGCACTTTTGGGGCAAACATTTTCAAATTAGCTTTTGCTTCAAACTTTTGTGCCCTCTTTTGTTTACGATTCTGTATGTGTGTGTGTGTGTATGTCTGCTTTACTACTTTGGCCGCTTGTCAGCTTATGCGATTCAACTTGGCGCAGGCGTTTGTAATACTATTTTATTTTCTGTAAATTAACTGCCTAACTTGATACCTCGGCTAACATACAAATGCGCTAAATAAACAAAAATAAATAATCATTGTTTGCTACGATGTAGTTTGTATATTCTGCGGATTGCATGCCTTATACGAAGGTGGCTGCCTGGCCAGAAGGACTTTAGTAACGGGGTCTTCAGCTCCAAGGGTCAACTCCACATAGTTTATGTATATAATGTTCAGCAAGGCAGCCACAACAGCTGTAATGAAAGGATAGATAGATAATAAGCCTGAAGATAGGAGTTCTGGTGCTGTTTGGAACTCACCTGCGATTGACCAAGCCAACAGGACCCAATGGAAATAGCCACCATTTGTCAAGTGCATCAGGCCAGCATAGAGCAAAGAGATGAAGCAGAATGATGTTATGCCCATCCAGAAAAGAATAAACTTATCCTCATGCTTTGGATGAGCCCTCAGCACTCCGAAGAGCAGCGCCAAAGTTGCAGTGAACTGCAGCACACGCATTAGCTCCAGATGGCTTTGATACCCTAACAAGAAACCATCGAACTGTGAATAAAATTGTGCAGATTTACAGTTGTAATCAGTCGTAATAAGGACTCACAATAATAGGGCAGAGCATTTGTAAGCAATGCCAGTCCAAAAACCAAAAGTCCAATGGCAACTTGCTTAGTTCGAGTGTTTATTTGCTTATATTGCGTGATTAACCACATTTCGACACAACGATTCAAATGTAACTAAACAGTGAACTAAATAAGGTGACTCAATTTCTCTATCGGCCTGTTCCGCTCTCCTCTCTCTTGCCTCTCTCTCTCTCTCTCTCTCTCTCTCTCACTATTTTTGCCTTATCTCTTTATCGCTAATGCTATCAACTTTTGAAATTGGCAACTTTATTGAATAAATCGATTAATATATTGCACAAAGATTATCTCTCAGTTCTGTATTGAGACCGTTAAATTGTTAGAGCTGGCATATGAGGGCGGCTCGTCCTTAGTCTCCACGGTTACATTGTTCTCATTCGCCAGAGGAGGTGAGTTAGGTCCTGAGTTGCTATTTCTCAACTCCACAAACTCTTGATATACGTTGTACATCATGAAGGCTAAAAGAGCTGCAATGCATGGATTAAAAGTGTTTACCGCAGTGCAACAAGTACAAAAGCCTTACATCTTATCAGCTTAATCTAGCCATTAACGACTTACCTGTAGCTGCCAAAGGTAGCAAAAAGACAACCAACATCAGCAGACCTTCAAAAAAGTTATTGAAAGCACCGAAGACGTCATCAGTCAGAAAATTAATATTAAAATAGCAGAGGACAAAAAACAAGATCGACGTTATGGCCAGCCAGAAGAACAGAAATTTATCCTTATGCTGCGTATCCTTCTTGAATATGCCAAAGAGCACGGCAACAGTTGCCATCAGCTGCAGCGCACGCACAAATGCCAGAAAGTCTTGCACTATATAACAAGATATTGTCAAGATTGAAATCGGAGTTATATTTATATTAGTAGCTGATTACAATTATTATCCATGGCAAATGTGGCCAGTGCCAGGCCCATGGCAATCGGGCCACTTGCGATTAGTTTATTTCGCTTGGTTAACAACATTTCTACTCGACGATTTGAAGTCAACTGAAAGTATGATAACCAAGCAGCTCATACTTATATTATTATTACACTTATAAGGCATCACTCTCCCTCTCTCGTTCTCTCTTTTACGAAATTAGTTGCAGCTTATTTAATTGCAATTGGCAAACTTTATTGAATATACCGATTAATATACTTATAAGATAAGTCATCAATTCTGTATTGAGACTGACAAGTTATCTGAAGTTGGATGAACATATGCTAGCGGCTGTTCCTCTGTCTCACAGACAGCATTGATTTCCTGCGTCACGGGTACTGTGGTTACCGTATCGTTTTGCGTTAGTTCCGCATACTCTACGTATACGTAATACCACAGATAACCCACGACAGCTGTAATACAATTATTGGCTGTATTATTTGCACTAATGGCTGCAGTAATTATGCGACTTACCTGTTGCTGCACACTTCATTACCATATACAGCAGCCACAAAAAGAAGTGATAATTTATCATGTAATTTGTGAAATATTCCACACAAAAATAGCACAGTGTGGCAAAGAAGAATGCCGTTATGAGCAGCCAGAAGAGCAGGATCTTATCCTTATGCTGATTATCTTTCTTGAGTATGCCAAAGAGCAGAGCCACAGTTGCCATCAGCTGCAATCCACAAACCACGCCGAAGAGAATCTGCACTATATATATAAGCGTAAGCAATAAAATATAAATTGGATTTATATATATCTCAGTTAATAGTGATTACAAGAAGAAGAGGTGTCTATTGCAAGGGTGCCCAGAGAAAGGCCCAGTGCGATTAGACCAACTGCAATTAGTTTATTTTGCTTGCTGAACAACATTTTGCCTCGACGATTCAGAAACAACTAAATTTTTCACAATTACCCAACGAGTTTAATATTTATCAGTCTCTCTCTCTCTCTCTCTCTCTCTTTCTCTCAATGGTTGCTCCTATGCGCTCTGTGCATTACGCAAAAGAATTAAGCGATAACTTTGGTTTGTTGCTTCTCTGGAATCGTACATAATTTAGTACAAACTTCGATTGCCATTAAAATGATTGATTGTATGTGTTAAATGTTTATAATCGTATCTATCAATAGCAATAGCTTAAAGAAAATAACGTTTTTGTTACAGAAGATTATTTACACTTAAAACTAAATGTGAGAATATTAAGCAAGATTATAGAATTTATATTATAGGCTTTTCTGACTTTAACCTATTAATTGTCAATTTCAAGTTTATGTAGCCTAACAAAAGGTTCTTTAACATTTACTGTATTTGTTTTCAAGTTTGTTTTTCCTTGAAACTAAATGTACTTCATAATACTTATTGTTCTGCAGCGTTAGCTGTGTTAATACTTCAGCTAATAGTTTTGCGCTTAAGGAACAATATGCTGGGGGCATATTAAGTTTTTGGCAACTCATTTGACCACAAAGTCAAAAGTTGCAATTCATAAGAAATCCAATTGGTCACACACACTATGGCTTTTTTGTTGACGCCAAAGCTATGAAAAGTTCATAAAGCAAAATGAATGCATAACTAAATCAAGCTCACCCTCATACACTCACTCATACACAGACACGCACACACACACACACACAGATAGATACTGACACACACATATAGTGAGGGCACATTGTGCATTCATGTTCATTTGATAGCTGAACTTTTGCTATTTGTGCATAGAAAACTTTTGTTTTTTGGGGTTTTAGTGGCAATTATTTTTACATTTAGTGAGCTAAGTTCTTAAATTGGCTGCCTGCTACATAAACAGGTGCAGGATGGGTTTTTGGCGAATATCCTGAAAAGCGAAAGTTCTCAAGTTTTCAAGCAGGCAGCATGCGAAAGTTGTTCATAACTTTTCAACGAATTGAGTTTTTAATTAAAATTTGTTTCCCTCTAACACACACAGCTAAGTGCACTTGTGTATGTGTGTGTGTGTGTATGTGTATGTGTATGGCTCGCATAAGTCATTACACGAATTTTGGCAGCATCCGTGACGTCACTGGCATGCGTAATTTATGAATATTTGTAATTAACAGGCATGCGAAAATCATAATAAATTTCATCTAATTGCATTTTTATGTTGCCAAAGTTTTCTTCTCGGGTGTTGGTTAGGGCGTTAGGGATGAAAATCCTATAAATAAACGCAACGCTGCTAGACAGTTGGGGCGCAGTTCATTTAATAATTGTGATGGGCGTGGCTTAATGGTATGCAGTACATTCCAAACAGCAGCCGCAAACAGCTTTGATCAGGACTTGAAGCCCTACAAAAGGTTGAAGGAGTGACAGAAAACCAGAAGGAATATTTAAGTAAATATGAAGAAAGACGGACTGTTTTTGCATCTAAAAATTATATTACATTACAGGATATAAGGTAGTCGAGCCCACCTAAGTTGTACGTTCTTATCTGTTTATTTTCATTTATTTTTTTCCATGGTGTACCTCGATAGTATATTAATTTGCTAGTTTATTAGGCGTGATGGTAAAAATTGAGCAAAACTTTTGCCATTAGCGAAAATCTTTTCACAATTTTCAGTAAACCATGAATCAAAGGTGCGCGGCGGCAAGTCAAAAAAGAAAAAAGAAAGTCGGTTAAAAGCAGCAGCACATTGGGGAGCCAGAGAGTAGCTTTCTGTCTGTCTGACAAATGAGCTGGTGCAGCAGCAAAAGAAAGGGCAGCTTTTTTTCTGGTAGGTGAGGGAAGTGCGATGCTAGAATGTACTTACATATTACTATATACATCAGCTGACATTCAAATGTGTGAGGGAAAGGCCCATGAAATGCTGTTCATTTATTTCATTTAAATGCGCATTTAAATCTATTTAAAAGTCCACATGAGCCGGGCACAAAGCCAAAGAGACGGAACAGCTCCTTTTGCTGCTGCAAAATAAAGGGCAAATAAAAGGCAAGGCAGAGCAAGGCACAAACTGTATTCTATTCAGTTAGGTTAGGTTCGCCTCAGCTTTGTTTGCGAGTTCAAGCTCTCAGCATGATTTAACGATAATGAAGGTATTTACGACTTTAGCCTTAGAGTCTGGCAAAAGCAAAACTCATCATAATGCCGGCAGCAGCAGCAGTAGCGGCAGCAAACGATTACACATACTACACACCACACACACACACACACACACACACACACACACACACACACACACACACACACACACACACACACACACACAGAAAGAGAGCACACCTGAAGCGGGCATACAGTTGTTTTGTTGGTACGCATGTCCTGGCACTTGTAAGATGTTTTGCAAAACTTTTTTTTGTTGTCGCAGTTGATAAGGACAATGACAATGACAACTACTCGAAACGACATCACCCTAAAGCGCCCTTCTCCCTCTCTACGCCTCTACACTCCCCTCGCCAATTGCTGCCACACAATAGCTAAAAGTTGTACACCTTTCCATAATCTACTTGAGCTGAAACACGTAATCCGGAAAAGGGAATGCCATCACACATTGTGAGCTAATAAAATTTAATTTGCTATAAAATGTCTTTACACATACACATACATATATATATATATATACTCGCATACTTATACTTGGATCTTCTATATGCCATCAAGCAGCGTCAACATAATTACAATGACTGAAATGAAATGAAAATTTTATTTGCCAATTTATGGCGCCGACGAAAAGTGAAACCATTTTTTTAGTGCCTTTTAATATTAAGCAGCTGCATTGAATTCAAATTATCCAAAAGCCAAGGAAAATATGAAAATTTGAACGATAAAAATGATTTTATGCTAAAACCAAAGCAAACAAATTGTGTCAAAACTCAAAAATGCCCTGTAAAAATATGTAATACTATATTTAGCAAAAGTGATTGCTACTCAACTTATATAAAACAAAATAAGGCATATAAATTTCAAACTTTTGATTCAGCATATAGAGGATGAAAAGTCAATCAATTTTTTGTCAGCTTACATTAACTATACATATATCTGTTTAGATTTTGGTTCGGGTTAGAAGATTAATTTTATCTCTGTTTTCAAAAGTAATTCAAATTCAATAGAATCTCTTGACAAATTGAACTTCTTGGCAACTAACAAGTACTTTTCAGATAACTTTACTTATTGAAAAGAAAATCTTCTTATATTTTACATCTTGTCAACTGAATATGAACTTTGAAACGAAGAAGTTTGCAGGAAACGTTCACAATTTAGTTTCATTTTCAGTTTGAGATCTATAAAGAACAGCAGCTACATATTATCACATTTCTATGCACCAGAACAGGAACAGTCCTACAGCCTGCCCCTCCCCCTCCTACGTCTATAAGACGCTGACTCAAACTGCAGACTGTAGACTGTCCGTGGCACTGAATAATATACAAATTTGATGATGCTGCCGTCTGCTTTCAGCATAAATCCACTTGCCGAGGCGCAGATTATGTTGTCAGCCAAGTCATGACAGCCGTGGAGAGAGATTTTGTGGTTGCTGCTCCTGTTGGCTACTGCTGCTAGTTAGCGAGAACAAAGGCGCCGCGAACTTAACCTTGCTTGCCAGGCTCACCGAAATCGAGTTGGCTGCCTTAAGCGTTGCACGTGCCACGCATTCTCATTCGCATTCAACCGGTGACAATAGTTGACGCCGCCGCGTCGTGTTGCGAAAACTTCTCGAAATTATGCTCGACCGCTTGCCTCATGCGGCACTTGTGAGCGCAGTTAATTGCAGAGCGCACCATTTGCTGCCACCCACAGCCACCGCCCGCTTGTTATCGATGTGCTAATGAAACTGGCCTTGGTCCTGACAATAGCTCGAAGTGGGGTTTTGTTTGGCAGCTGGCAAGCAACCAAAAATGCTTTTGGGTCTTCGACTACCTGTGCCACATGCACTTGCAGCTGATTACAGTTGCAATTGCTTTGTGGTTGCATTCACCGTAATAATTGCAAAAGACAATGCCGCCGGCAATATTACGACTATCTGTGGCATCGACTCGAGGCTGATGCGCACATCCGGCGTATACGCAATGTTTCCCATGTGACTGCTGTGGCTTTGACTTCGTTTTAGCCTTTGTAGTTGTGCACTCAGAAAAATTACCAAGAATTACAAAAACTGACAAGTTTTTGGCGCCAAAGGCAGCTCATTATATTTTTTAGTACGTGAGTTTCTAACACGCACAGTTTCGTCTATCTAAAAACCGTTCTTATTATTTCAAAATTAAAATTTAGAAAATACTTTTCAACAGATATAAATTAAATTTTAAAATTGTTTTAAAAAAACAGTCGTTTCTATCTAAAGAAATTGATTTCTCAAATTTTTCAATTATTTTTTCCAAAGTGTAGTTACAGTTGCCTTTGAACATTTTCAATTATAATTATTAACAGCTAGCGCATGCTTTTTGCTCTTGGTATTCTTTGGGGGAGTGGTGGTTCTTAACTCACCTGAGCAATGCACTTGATGCTTGCGCAATTTCCTGGCTGTGCATTGTCCTTGCGCGTTTGCCTGTCGTTGATGCTGTTGCTGTTGTTGTAGTTTTATAGTTGTAGTTGTTTTAAGTGGTTTTTTTTCAGACAGAGTCCGGGCACTTGTAGTTGGTATTTTTTTTTTTTGTCTTTAGTTTTTTGTTGCTGCCTGCTTTCCGTTGTGCCATTTTGCCCAAAGGCAACTTTTAACATTTAATGATGCTGCTTTGTATTTTAATACGCTTTGCTTGCTTGGCAGGTACCCAACTCCCCATTTCCATTTCCACATCCACGCCCACTGCCAGCACGTGCCATAAGCAGCGCTTTGTAAAACTTTTAAGTAGACATGCAACGTGGCCAACATTGGCAGCCCGACCCACCAACCCAGCAACCCGCTAGCCCACCAACCCAGCAACACACTTGATTTTGTTGTTACCTTTTGCGCTTTAAGTTGTCTACTCAGTTCCAATTTTTTGCGCTGCCTGCTCAGCCTGCCAAGGTGTTTGCAGCAATTTGTGTCACCCGGCTCAGATTCGGAATCCAGTTCTCCTTTTCCTCTTTTTTTTTCTGCTGTCCTTCTAGTCGTGTCCTTGACAAAGCTGCTGCTGGTGTTGCCACAGCGTGCGGTGCACAGATTGTGCCAATTTAACCTGTTGCCTGCGCGTCGAAGCCCACTTTCTTATACTCGACTCTTGGCTCATTTCTCTGTGCTTCTTGCTCATTTCCAGCGAAGACTCTTGCATCGATTTCACTGCTTGAAAAAGTGTTATTTTGTTTTCCTAAAATTTACACTGCCTACGGCCGAGTCGAAGTTTGAATCAAAGTCGGAAATGAATTGCAGTCGAGTCATGTGCGATGCGCAATTTTTAATGCAATTCCAATTTAAGTTCGTTACAATTTCTATGCAATTGCAACTCTCAACTCAAATCGCATTCGCAATGCCAAAACTTTGCGCCACTTCCCAAAATCACGAAGTAATTGCAATTCGTTGAATTTGTGAACAATTTACAAAATTAAGTTGCCCAAAAGTTGCAAACACGGTATATAGGTATATATGGATATAGGGATATAGAGAGCGAGAGAGGGACCGAGAGAGAGAGGGAGAGAGAGAGAGAGTGAGTGAGAGGGGGGACGAGTGTTGCCACTGGCAGTTCTCAGACCGCAGAACTTACGACAGGTCGCTCAATGCGTTTCTAGTCAGCGCCCACAGAATACAAACTTATCAGCGCTTTGTTCACAATTCACAGTTGGCAAATTGAAGGCAAAAGTTTCACCGAGTGGATCTCAGATCATGACTGAAAACTGGTCAAAACTGATTGGCGCTTGGGTCAATCTGCTAGAGACTGAACTATTTCTGCTTCAACTTCTTCATCGTCTTCTACTTTCATTTTGCACAGGGCAAATGCAAATGTCGCTGCATGGGACACATGCTCGTAGTCATTACAAATTAATTTCACACGTGACTAAGTCGACATGGCAGCAGAAGTAGCAGAAGCAGCAGCAGGAGCAGGAGCAGTAGCTCCTTTGCCAGTTGAGCTGAGAGCAGAGACGTCAACATCAGGTTGGGGCTACAGGCAACGGGCAGCAAACTGACATAATGTCAGTCATATGACATTCAATTACGAAAAGTTGTTGCATGTTGATGAGCAAATGTGCCGTAACGTAAATGTGCTGCTGCAATGCAACACCCCATCTCCGCTGCCCCCTATCCTACTGCAGCCCAGGGCGCTGCATGCTGATTGCTGATCCCCAAGGCAGCGCAATCGATGATGTTGATGTTGCAGCCTGAAACTGTTGCATAATCTAGGGAACAATACTGCATCAGTATGTGTGAGTGTGTGTATGTGATTGTGTGTGTGTGCAAAGGATGGATAACCCTATGGTTAATTGCATTTTCCTTTAAAAAATTAGCGCCGAGAGCTAACTATTTATCGATACACATATTTATATATATATAATATAATATAATAGCCGAGTCGATATAGTAATGTCCATCTGTCTGTTTGTCTGATCTCAGAGACTACAAAAGCTAGAGAAATTCAAATATAAGTTCTCGAAGTGCCGGAACAATACAAGTTTATCATTTTTTTTCCATATCTCAACATGTTCAAAAGTTATCGGAAAATTAAGATTCCAGACCAGTATTTTTTAGGTATAGCTTAAAAGGTATAAGAGGTAGAGGCACCAAATTTGGTATGTATATTCTCCTATAGATAAATAATTATGAATGAATTTTAGACCTTGGATCAGGGTATATCCTAGTCGGGCACTCCCGACTAGAGCACTCTTAATTGTTTTTAAATTTTTTTGCGCACAGACACAGACAAAAAAGAATGGTCGAAAATAGAGAAAATGTATATACATATATTCTGTATACAGAATTCTTCATTGCATGATAATTTCAGCAAGATTTAACGCCATTATCAGAGCTATGTACGTCTGCTCAGCATTTTGAAATTAGTCTCTCAGCAAGCGTGTTGGCAAAATGTTGTTAAGTGCACGAAACTCGCAAATCTCGATTGGTCTCGCGGTCATGGCCCTGTCGCTGGCAACATTTGCGATACCATTTCAATGTAGGTCGACAATGAAATATGAGTTAAATTGAAATATATAAGATCTCTGTGATATTCTATATTGCATTGGCAGTCTACAGATATCCGGTCTATTTTGATGTTGTACGCATAGTCCAATCAGCGGCGACTGGAGTGCTGCTCTTTGGCATCCTGAAGGCCCATCCGCAGCATAAGGCCAAGTTAATGCTCCTCTGGCTTTTGGCCACACCTCTTCTAATTTTTGCACTGATTTTTCATGGCTTCATCGAATGGAGAGTGTGGAGACTCTGGAATTCCCTGTTAATAATCGCAATTTCGTGGCCAGCTGCTGGTGAGTAGAAAATCGATTAAACGGTAAAACCCATCTAAAAACACACTTGATAAACTCCAGCTGCTGTTTCGTACATGTTCATCATCATGTACAATCACTATGTGGAGCTAACACAGGGAACAGCTCCTCAATCTAATGAGCCTGAGCAGACCCAGGAACCATACTCGAAACCAAATAATCAAATAACTGTACTTATTACGCATCCGAAAATTGCAGCAAATGTTTAATAATTTTGTTAGCATTTATGAACAAATAAAACGTTGTCTATATTCGCTCGCCAATTTGTAAATGTTTATTTATTTCCTTATCTATCGGCATATAGAAAATGTGTACTCAGAAAAAAGGAAAACAGACAGAGCGTTAGAGTGAGACCGATATCGAGAGGGAGAGAGAAGATAAAGAATATATTTATAGTATGTGCGAGTGTTTATGAGTCAAAGACCACGAAGATAGCAGACAGACATATGTATTGGAGGGCTTTCCACTGAGAAAAATTGGTATTCCTTTTACTTATTTTTATTTCAATCGTATCCATTGTTGTCTGAAAAATGTATTGCATTTATTATTCATTAAATGTTATTAATATGTCTTTGGAATTTGTATCCAAATTTGTTATTTGTATCTATTTGTGTATAGTATAAAGTATTTAATTTGTGTCAGGGTGTTTTCTGGTCGAAAACATTCCTACTTGCTTTGTTGCTATTTATTCTTGAATGACTACATTTTATGTCCATGTTTGTGTACTGATAAGTATTGATAACATAACCAAAAATATTCACTGTAGCCATGCAAGAAAAACAAGTTTTGAATTGGGATACTTTAAAGTTAAATATAGGGTATGTGTACGTCTATCACTCCTCACTAGAGCATTTGTATTTGTTTATTCTCGCGTTTTTAGCACCTCACCAAAAAAACAATGTGATATGTGAATTTAGTTGTTCCGAAGCCGTTGGGGTAAAATGTTCCTAAGCAAGCGAAATACACAAATTGTTATCGGATTTGCAGTCTTGGGTATAGCCCTGGCTACGACTGCATTGAGCAATCGCAGTAAGCATACAGTAAATTATATATCAAAGATATTTTCAACAATATTGAGTATTCTTTGTAGGTCAGTCGGTTGGCTTGGCAATTGTGCGAGCTTCACAGTTGACGGCAACTGGTGTTCTACTCTTTGGGGCTCTGCGGGCGCATCCACAGCATACGGCTAGATTTCTGCTCTTCTGGCTGAGCATTACGACAGTCTTTATTACCGCATTACTCTATGTGGGACTGGACTATTATATCAAATATGGCATATGGTATTCGGAAGGGTACCTTAGAGTTTTCTTACCTTGGGCAGCTGCTGGTGAGTCACGAGAATACTTTTGAATTCGCAGTATTATATACAGTGATGTGATGATTTGCAGGTGGCATTGCCTTCATGATGAATATTATATATAAAGACTATGTTGAGCTGACCATACAAAGAGTTACTGATGTCAAGCAACCGCCCTCCTATGACTCCAGCTTTCAAAGCTTGATGGTCTCATTGTGATCCTAGTCGAATATTCATTTATAGACCAAAAAAAGTTTAAAACTTGATTAGTTTATTAATTTTTAATCATATTTATCATTAACTTATGTCAAATAAAAAACATTTTTTCTATGGTGCACTGGTGCCAGTTAAAACTTACCGCCAGTTCGTAAGATAGAGAAGCACAGGTGCAGAAGCAGCTGTCCAGGACTGCTGACACAGGCAGGACATTGGACGTACCTGTCTGTTGGGTATATCTGCAGCTATCACAATCAGCAAAGGACTGGGCTGCTGCACAGCACTCCTGCTGTTAGCCATTACAATGACAGCTGGGTATGCGTGTGTGTGGTTTTTTTGAGGCAATTTAATTGTTGCATGCAGTCAGTACTCTGCTGTTGCTGTTGCTTTTCAGCCAAAGGATGTTCGTTAGAGGGAGCTGGACACCTGCTTAGCTGGCACTGGCACTTTACACACATTCTTTGGAATGACACAAATTGACACGAACTCATCGTCCAGTTGTGCAGTCTTTGGCTTTTGGCAATTTACGGTTAGCTTCTTCTGAAAGAGTGGCCAAAAGAAATGAAAATTGGGAATGGCCAAGAATATATATGTATGTATATATATATACGCCCGGTTTAAATCAGCAGTTGGATCAGCGGCAACAATGAAAACAACGCGATTCGTTTTTATTAAAAATTTCAGATTTTCTTGTTTGGTATTTTCTTTTTCATTTGCAAAGCGAAAATAGGAAAATGGCAAAAATGTGGCAAACATGAAATATGAGCAATAAATGACGGTCGAGGCATGCGTCCATCGAAATTCTTGAGATGAGAACCAGACTCATCTATTGGTCACTACTTGCAATAAAGCTGCCCGCATTCTACACCATCCGCCAAACCCCAAACCCACCAACCCGCCAACCCACCACCCCACCAGCCGTAGCTGAGCTCCCTGAGGCGTAACGTTGACGTTGGAAAAATTAAAATTACACAGCGAAACTTGCAGTGTACAAATAAGTATTTGAGAAGGCATCGAAGGGAAACCGAAGGAAGCGAACAAGCAAAAACAAACTGAGCAAACCGGAAACGGCGTCCATTGGCGCTGGCGGCCACAATTATTATTTTTATCCCAAGTTGAAGCTCAGTTCGGAATTAAGTCAACAAGCAGCAGTTTAGATTATTTCATTCTTCAACATTGACTGAAAAAACTCTCTCTAAGAATTTCAGCAATTTGTCGATTCAAATTAACATTTTTCCATCGAAATTGCAATCAGTAAATTATTTAGTGAATTTCATAACATTTCATCAGATAAATCCGAATGATTCACTTAAAGTGAACATATTAAGTACATTTCCAACATAAATGAAATGCTACAGATAACAAAGCGTTTCCCATTAAATTTGACAATGATAATGATATACAACAAAAAAAAACATAACAAAACTTGAACTTGATGAAACTAGATTGAAATGTTGTGTGTGGCCAAAGATAACAAATGTTAAAGGTTCAACTAGCTATGCTGATAGCTTGACAATCATATCTCCGGCGTGTCGCATACCCGATTAGCAGTCGCATATGCCCTCAGTTAAAGTGTACATAGCGCTATGGCTAGCAATAAAAATGAGCGCCTAAAGTGCTGAGCTATGAAATTAATATGCCAAAGCAATTTTGATTTATTTTTTGGCCGCGGGCAAAGCGGTGCCGAATTCAGTGGCCAAACGACTGCCTGATACAGGAGGCATCAGCTGCAAGGCGCAGTTGTCGAGAGTACTCAACAAGGTTAAACTCTGCATATACCCTGTAAAGAATGAGATACTTGCAGATGGACTCTTAAAGTTTATATCTGGCAATTCACATCGATGCATATACACAGAAGACAGAAAAAGCTATTGACTTTTATATATACTTTTTCAAATCGGCCTAACTATATGATGTTTACTTTTTAATGCTTATTTCAACCAGTAATTCCTAAAAGCTATTATGCCATAGTTACATAAAATCTGACAGCTTCTTTAGTGCGTTACATATTTCGTTACAAATGTATAATACCCTCTGCAAGGGTATAACAAAAATTGTTGTCGAGTGAACTCCAAGCTCAAAGCACCGCATAGCTTTCACATAGTGCGCCCAATTAGCCCACAATGGACGCCGACGCCGACATGGATGTGAGTGTGTGATAAGGATGAGGATGTGAGCTGGGCGCATTGCGTGGCAACAGAAATGGTAACGGCAACAGCAATGGTAACGGCAATGGCAATGGCAATGGTAACGGCAACGGCAACGTCATTGCCAACAGGTGCCACACAGTTGAGGCGGCAGCCAGGCGGCAGTTACTCGGGGGCAGCACTTAAAACTTCAAGCGTTTCGAGTGTAATTGTGCGGTTGCAGTTAACGAGTCGCTTGTTAAAGTCCGGCGCTGCACCAAAAAAATGCCGAGAAGAAGAAGAAGCAAAACAATTGCATGACGTTTGCATGTGTGTGAATGTAATAAATGCAGAAAAAGAATTATGAATGTAAGATCTGGTTTCAGGGCATATCCTAGTCGGGCAGTTTCAGTTTAAATCAACGCTTATCAAATTTAAGGTGATACAATTAGCTTCTCTTAAATGCATATATGATATGTAGCAGGCAGCAGCAAGGGGCAGCTGCAGGCTGTTTACTTAGCCCCAAACTGAAGCCTATAAATGCCAAATTGGCCACACTAATTGACACCTGTGACGCCCACAGAATTTTGAAGAGGGGGGTCGTGGGTGCAGACTGGTCAGCAACAGCAACATCAGCAGCAGCAGCAGCAGAAGGCCTAAACAAACGAAAACGAAACGAAATAATGCAAATACTGCGGTTTATGCCGAGTGGCTTTCGGGTTTTGGGCACCTCAATCAAGCGTAGGAAAACTGTGAAAAAATGCCTTCAAAGCGGTGTCAGAAATTAAAAATAAACAAATTTGTATGCACAACAACAACAAGACGAAGAGCAAGGTAAAACAAAGCACAGAAGCAAGAAACAAGGCAACGAAGGACGAAAAGAAGCTGCTCATTTTAGAAGGGATTTTATTTTTGTGGGGAAGGAGTTTAGGTATTAGTTGAACTGGACATTAAGTATACGCAAGCACATATGTTAAATACACAAGAGTTTGAGTTAACTTAACTGCTTTCTCTTTTTCTCATATTCTCCTCCCCTTCTAGCTGACAGTTCGCTGAGAATCTGCCTTGCGTCCAAAACTTGCCATTTTCGTAATTAATATTTACCTCTCATTGTTTCATTTATATTCCCTGCCAACTTTTGTGATTTTTTTTTTATTTCCAGTTTTTTGCTTTTTGTTCTTTATTTGTGTTATTTTTTGTTGTTTTCCTTCTAGCTGCGCGCAGACTTACAAATTACGCACTAATTAAGCGGCTTCTGCTGCGGCCTCAACCATTTTTCAAAGTCGCTCGTTCGTTCACTTGAGGCACTGAAACCTGAAGGACACTGGCTCAGTCTGGGCATTTGGGTCAGCTCAGCCTTGGCTTGTGCTGATCAGGGCGAAGCATGGAACTTGCCAAGCGCCACATTAGGCGACAAAAGTTAATGTGCATAATTAATTTGCTTTTGCACTTTACCGAGGCTTCAATTTGTTTATTTTTTTTTTCTGCGCTCCTTTTTATACCCTTGCGAGGGTAATATAATTTTGTTACGATATCTGTAATGTACTGAAGCAGACATCTGGGTTCATCTATTCTGGAGCACCAACAGGCGATGTAGCCAAATCCTGCTGGCCGTCTGTATGATATTTATTTTGATACACTGTATTTTACTACTGGTAGAACGTTTGTGAGAATATATCTGCTGTGGGAACTATCGGTTGAAAGATTTCTTGCCAGCTATTTTGTACTTACGAGTAGTATTTCGATCCCAACATTAAAAGAAGAAATAATCACCATTGTATCATTAAAATAAAAGAGCAAATGTTCAAATCAAAAGTGGACTCTTGATTTTAAGGGTATATACTTGTCGGCTGTTCTTTCTTCTTTTGTTTTGATTGTTGTTGTGTTTCGGTCCGAGCATAAATCAAATTGAAGTGAGCTGTCAACGGTATTCAAATACGTACATCTACCAGCTCTCGGTCAAAACTGATGGATATAGAGGCAGAGAGGGGGCTGCGCTGGCAATTAAGCTGCCAAGTTGCCAAGTGGCGCACGTGAGTCACAAAAGCCGCAGCTGTTGGCAGCCAGCTTCAAATTCATCATACGCACTGTGTAACATTTTTAATTGGCTGTGAAATTAAATTTCAACCCACGCACACCTGCCAACACCTAAGAAATAAAAGCATACACAGAGAGAGGGGGATGGTTGTGAAAACGGGAGCTGCTGCAGCTTGGCTTAGGTTTTTTATGCAATAGGCAGCAAATTCAATTGGCATAACATCGTGCGCAATAAACAACTTCATTTGCCAAATTTACTACCAGATAATTGAATAGCTTCCAGCAGAGACATAGACAAAAAAAAATGTACAGAATGTAGACACCCCTCCAGGAGGCATAAATAGGGCTTTGCACCGGGAGCAGTCTCCACATGCTCGAAGCTCGTATAACATGCAAATGCCAAATTCAATAAACTCAATGCCAGGCAACAAATAGACCAAATTATTGCAAACCTACAAACAAATAAACGTGCAAGATGGCCGTGCCACGACTAAGCCGACTCAACTGAGCCACTTAGGGCACAAAAAATGCCAATGCCAAAGCCATTCCCATTGCTATTCCCATTGCCATTGCCATTGCCATTGCCACTGGCTGTGGCTGTGGCTGAGGCAATACCAAGTAAATTGAACGACAAAAGTGCGTGCAATTGGCAGGCATATTGCCAGCCTGAGTCCTGAAGCTCCCACTCAGCGATAGATATTGTGGCCATAAGTCGAGGGGGTCGTATGCGTGATGTGAGCCCATTTGCCTAGCAAGCAGCCAAGACGGGAGGCAAAGACAGCAATCTGAAAGATACACACGTACGTGAAACTGTATCTAAAAAGTTGCAAAACAACTTGTAGAATAAGCCATCGCATTGATATCTTTTTGGTAAAGCCAAATGTGATGAAATTTGGTAGACAACCAATAATGAATATATTAATTATTTAGAATATGATGTTTGTAAGTTTATACCTAATATTCACAATTGTATCTACTTTACAGGGAGCGACTTAACTTCATGTTAATTAAATGCATACAAGAGTAGAAGAGAACTGAATGCAGAGCTGATGTTGAAGATAGTTGTGCAAATGTTTATTTATTGAAAAAGATAGAGATACAATTTAATTAATGTGGAATTTGGAATGCAGGCTGGCTCCTTAATGAAACCAAAGATCAAATTGGTTAGAGAAAAAAAAAGATTTCTGCCAGACAAGTGAAACTTAAATTTGTAGGGCAGAGTTTTATTTGTTTGTATATACATTTTGTTTCGTTTCTTTTGTTATACTACAGTCATTGCTCTTGGGGGTATGTTGCCTATTAATAAATATCCCGGCTGGGAATTACCACTTACAGTCAGCTGACCAAAACTTCAGGCTCTTTGGGCCGAATTGCGTCGTATTTATCAGCTGCCATGACGATGTCGAGCAAATGGCCAAGCTTGGCGCTGCTTAAGCGCCGTCGAGGGATTCAAAAATGGGAAAACAGCTCGCAGGAGCAGAAAGGACGCGCCCGAAAATATTGTGTTTGGTAAATGTGGGAGATTTTGATTTTGTCGCTGTACAAGTTAGTATCCACACAGGATATTGAGGGGGACCCAGGACAGTGTGCAAGAGGCAGGGTGTCCTTTTAGTTGCATATGGCCAGTGTGCATTCGGATGGCTTTAAGCTCTTTGCTTGTTTTGGCTGCGGTTGTTGTAGCTGTCATCGTTGCTGCAGCTCATAAATAATTCAAATAATTTACACGCTAACTTAAATGCTTGCCTGGCACTGAGCGTGTGTGTGTGTGTGTGTGTGTGCGTGTGTGTTTGTTGGTTGGGCATGCCACATTATGTGGTTCATTGGTTTGTGCCACACGCCGCACTTCCATGCAACCACCCGAAAGCATAGCAATCAACTAGGATCGTGGGTGCTGCTGCTTTTACAGTTAACTAAAGTGAACTCAACTTAACTTTTTACTGCACACCACTCTCTCACACACACACACACACGCACAGACACACTGCCGACTGTTGTTGGTTGCTGTGGTTTTGCATTTTCATATCGTGCTTAAATATTTTACAACGATTTTGAGCTGTCGCCTCTCCTTGTTGTTTTTGTTGCTGCTGTTTATAAAAACGGAAAGCTGCGGCATTTTATGATATCATACTCCATGGAGAACTGGCGTCCACTTCCATGCTAAACTCAATACATATGTGAGCAGGCAGCAAAGCGTTCTCGCTAAGTTATCATATTGCAATCTGAGAGCGATTGAGTTGAGCAAAAGTTACAAATTCAATTTCAGTATTTGAATATGTCATCTATATATGGATTAGATGACTTACACCAAGCCAGTGGGTAAAGAATGTACTGAAGCTACTATATACATACAACTTTCACCTTATAGCATAATCAGCAGTATTATTCATACAATAGACATATTAATAAATTATTATTAGGTTATCATTTCGAAATATCTAATATCTAATCTCGTATACTAGTAATAATTAACAATCACAACATTTAAGCTTTGTGTGTGTAAAGTATTTGTAGATACAAAAAAGTGTACGAAAACTGTGCACCCAAGAGCTTAAATTCCATGGCTGCTTTATGATATAGGGATCAGATCTGAAAGACTCCAATATATGTACTGCCTGCAGCAAAAAGGCGGATAAAGCCAAATGTTCATCAAGATAGCTTTACAACTAAGAGACTAAATTGTATATGGCAATATTGACACGACTATTAATACTGATCAAGAGTCTACACACTTTATGGGTTCCAAATTCTCAATGTGTACACACTTTACGATGAAATTCAAATACCCTCCACAGGCAATACAAAGTAATTCATATAATCGTGCATACTCGTGCATTCTGAATTAAAAGTTCTTGGTTCATTTCAATCAGATTCCAATCCAAAGTTCAGCAACGACATTTTTGCTTACTCTTAATTGCTTAACAATGCTTTTCACTATTGAGTGTTCGACCGAAAAATACCATGTAAAAATAACGCTTCATTTATAAAATTGTAGTTTTGAGTTGCACGCATGTCAAATAAAGTATACGGTTACCTGTGGAATTACTGATTGACTGTTCAGACCGATAGACGGTATGTACATAAGTAATTATGTTATTATCTCGTCACGAGTAGGGTATACAAGTATGCCATTGAAGAACTGTTTGCTCATGCAAGTTTGTATCCAATCCCATTCCCAATGCTCTCATTATAAAGTAAATAGTGAATTCATTTATTTCAGCACATACCGAACACGTCATTCCCTTACATTAGACATAAAAGCTAATCTGGATTCTTTTGCAAATATATGCGGTTATTAATTCATTTCATTCGGAATAAGTTTTTATTTATAATACGGGTTTTGTTCTCAAAATGTACAGTAATATCACAGTAACTTTAAACAAATACATTTTATTCAAATTTGTGTAGATTATATATTTCAGCTCTAATCAAAACAATTGAATTTAAATACTATTGGAGTTGTTTGGCAAGTGTATTTACACTTCGCCATAAGTCACACAATTTTCAATATTTTTATTTATTTTATTTTTTCCGCGAAATTGATTATGTTCCACATTTGAATCTCTCGCTCTCCGGTTGCTGCTCAGCAAAACGTTCGCCAGTCTACGCCAAACCCCCGTTCTGGGCGAGTGGTCGTGAACTTGATTAAATAGTGGGCCCTCAATATGGTAAGCGCTCAGAAATTTGGACTTGGCGTTGCCGCCATAAACCTAATATACACATGTTTTGCGCTTGAAAGTGCGTGTAAAAGATTTTATGCGGGCTATTTAAACGGTGAGATACTGAAATGGAATTGTTTATAATATTAGCATGTATACGTAAATTTACATGAACTATGTGTATACATATACATATATGTGTATTCCTTTATTTCAGATGTGACGTTTGCTGTATGGTTTGCATTTTATGGTTTAAATTTACTTCTCAATACGTTGCTTTTTGGGCGTCTGCTCAAGTACGATCTTGTGGCCATTAAAGTATGGTTCCCCTTTACGGTTGTTTTGTTTCTACTAAGGGTATTTTTCCATGACGATAGCTCAAATGGGTATATTCATATATTTACAAACGGTAAGTAATTGTACAATCAGTTTAACAATTTTTAAAATCTATTTTTCGAACAGTTTACATATTCTTGTCATTTATTATAATGGCAGTAGTTTTCGTACAAATCAAAGCTAATAAATCGTATGATATGCATAAAGCAACTCTGCAAACTGTTGTCTACCAGAGACAAACAAATAAAACGGTAAACAAGCCCAAGCCAGCACAAACCTATAGATCCCCAGCACCTAAATCCGTAAAAAAAGCGATGCCCGCTAAGAATTTTAGATCGTTTGCACCTATATCAGGTGGCTACAATTATAATCGGTATTATGCGCAACGGCAGCAAGATAAAGATTTTGCTGAATTCCTTAATAGCGGTTGTCAGAATGATCTTTCTCTGAGCGCAGATACACTATTGAAGATGTATATACCTAGTGCACCTGAAATAAGCCCCGATGCCGAAATAAGCACCGATATCGAAGTCAACTGTTGTGACAGCAACAATGATAATGATAACTGCTGCGATGATGGGGCTGTCGGTGGAAGCGATTGTGATGATGGCGGTGGCGGGGATTGCGGTGGAGCTAACGACGATTGTGGCGGAGGTAACGACGATGATGGCGGAGGTGGTTACGATTGTGGCGGAGGCGATTACGATTGTGGTGGAGGCGACTACGATTGTGGCGGAGGAGGTGGAGGCGACGAATAGCGTAAAGCCCAAGTGGAACTCTTACAATAATCGATTACTTCCTTAAACTCATGAGTGTTGACTTATAAACAAATAATCAAGCCTTTATGATTGTTATGAATAAGTAACTGAATAATGTGATTTATATAGTCATCAGTTGACTATAAGTTACCCTAAGAAACTCAAAAACAAAAACAATATGCTATAATAGAAGTTAAATGATTTAATGTATATATTTCGAGTAATATTTTGTAATTTGTATTATATTTACATATATCAATAAACAAATTATTAGATTTTATTTTTTAGTTGCTGTGAAATTACAGTTAACTTATGCTAGTTAATTGCAGTATTTCTCTATTCATTATTATTCGATTTTTGGCATTTTAGTACTTATTTTATAGTATTCAATGAAAAAGTCGACTT
Organism: Drosophila maculinotata; assembly: GCA_035045305.1. Lineage (NCBI taxonomy): Eukaryota > Metazoa > Arthropoda > Insecta > Diptera > Drosophilidae > Drosophila > Drosophila maculinotata. Next base: position 12,768,545 of record JAWNPD010000387.1, read on the forward strand.
TTTTAGAACATTTGCTCGTCGATGTGCTACTGTTTTTTTTTTCAACTAAAATAGTTGTTTGCAATGAGTGAATGGGTTCCACAGCACGTGCTCGCCGCATTTGGCGCTCTCTTTGCTCTTTCGCTCTCACGCTCACGTGCGCTCTCCCTCTCGCGTGGCTGACCAAACAATACGGTCGCCAGTCTACGCTGAACCCTCGTTCTGGGCGAGCGGTCTCGGGTTCGGCATCGCGTTTGTTTATGCCGTAAGAGCGAACCGATACGCCACTAACACTCACACTTACACACACAAACTGAAACGCTCACACGCTCCCAAAATGGGCAAATTTTTGGACTTGGGCCTTGGGATTTCCATAATCAATGTATACTACTCGCTATCATATTTTCTAATGTGGTGCGTGGCACATCAGCATAGCTATGAGAATGGTAAGATATCCAGTTTTACATTGCCACTGAATCATTATAATAGCCAGCTGTTTGTGTTCTATTCTGTTGCGTGTTTTCATAGACATCGAGTCATTTGTTTGGCTGACCGCTTACACATGCAACGTATTTCTCAACGTCTTTCTCTTCTTGGGCCTGCGAAAGAGAGATCGTCTGGCCGTCATAATATGGTTCTCTTTAACGTTGCTCTGGTTCGTGCCCAAGCTGTATGAGCACTCAAGGGGTTGTCGACTGGACGAGCGCGGGTCAACGTACCAAGTGGTCAACCTAATAATGGAAAGTACGTATACTTAACACGCAGCCATACATATACATATATATATGAAATACTTACAACTAATCTATAATCTATACTACTACTCCCACAGGCTATGTGATTATATCGTTTTTTGTCATGGGTCTGGTTTATGTATATCTGCCTAGACAGGGGCAAAAAACTGCGCTTAAGCAATATACGACAAATGCAGATCCCCAAGACATTCAAATGCTGGACCTGAGTGCAAAAGTGGTGAACACTGAGGAGGAGGAGCAGCAGAAGTGTCTGCCCGGCAGCAGCAGCAACTCTGCTTCTATGGATCAACAGGTGCGCAGCTTTGAGTTCCATCGGTCTGGTGCTGAACAGGACGACTGCAGCGAGGATTAGCATAATGTACAAAATTTTGATACAACTCTTAACATTCCTGCACAATTTCCGGCGCAATATCGTGGTGTATTTTTTATAAATGTTGTCACAAATTTCACAATCGTTCCAAAATATGATTGGTTTACAAACATATATTTCTACTGACTATACACAAGCTTTCATATGTAATTAATTTGTTAAGTTTTTTAGGGTACATATTAAAATGTCAGACAATAAAAGATCTGCGACTCGTAGTATCAAGTTTTCGTTGCACAATTTCGAAAAATGATTTCACTCAGCTCGTTTTCCTATTTAACGTATAGCCCAATAATTTATGGGAATTTCAGTTAGCCGTCACCTTAACTGGACAATGGGAAAACGGGCCGTCGAAGTTGGACAGGAAAACGAAATGAAACAAAAACAAACAAACGGCCAAATGAAGAGGAACTTAACTAACTTTTGGTAGCAGCTTTTTGGCCCCCAACTCCTGCCGCATTGTTGTTGTTTATTGGCTGGGAGTGTGACGCAAAAGCAAAGGGATTACGATCAAAGCGTTCGATTGAGTGTGTCAATAAATTCCTGCCAGTCGCCCGAGTGCAGCACATTTGTCCGGCCATCAGCGATAAATAGTTGCCACCAGACCCCCCCCCCCCTCCCATCCCTCTCTTCTTCCCTACCTAAGCACCCTACTGTCACATAGCATCTCTAGAGCTTTTGGGCAAAAAGTTTCCGTGTGAATTTAGTGCGGCTCATTAAGCTGACCGGCCACGCTGCACGTCCTGCCTTCGGCCCAGAACAACGTCACTCATGTGTGTAGTTCCCTCCCTGTGTGCGTGTATGTGTGCGTGTGTGCGTGTATGTGGCAATGGCTTTTAGTTCAAACTTCATTATGTGGCAATGATTGGGAGGAAATTGTTTGCGCCATTGTCATTCGCAATGTCATTGCCAGCGAGGAGCAAACATTTTTCCATTTATCAATCTTTTCTTTTCTTTTCTTTGCGTTTTATTTATATTTTTGTTAGGCTTTAAATGAGCGCGCTCATTAAGAAAATTAATGCTGGGGATTCATTAAAAGTGTCAGAGTGCGCACATTAAAATATCATATAAAACGCACCAAGAGCTGCTTGGCCGGCTCTTTGGGCTGTGACTTTGTTTCTCCGTTTTATTAACAAACAAACATTAAAGACGCATTAAATGTTGGCTCAGCTTTCCATGACACTGCTCATAAAAATTATTACATAGAAGCACACACACACACACATACTCAACCACTGAAATATACATTTATAGTGTATGTTGTCTCGTGGCATCTCGTAAAACTAAACAGCAATTCATCAGTAAATTCCTTTTTCAACTGGTCGATAACATTTTGTTGCTGTTCCACACATATGCGCCTGTTTAGTTGTTCAGTTGTTCAGTTTTTGTTGTTGGCCACACAATAACTGCAAATAATTTAGTGCGCTGCCTGAAAATATGCTACAATTTTATGCGCTCATAAAATGCCAAAAATTGTTTTTATTATGTGTAATTATTATGTTATGCATGTATGTGTGTGTGTGTGTGTGCATGTCTGTGTGCGGCAAGTTTATTGCCATTGGCATATATAAAACTGAAAATGAGCTGATGATGCTCGTCAAATTTCATTTTATTCTATGTATGTACCCCTTACCGGACACCCTCCTCGCACACGTTTAAATTTGAACTGATTGTCGGTTGTCAGTTTTTTCAGCTTATCTGTCGCCCATTTATAAGGGCAAATTATTAAGCTTTTTGCTTAACTTTCAGCCATTCGAAACAATGGCACAAAGTCAACAAACTTTTGCTGCGATTGGCCTTGCAACTGCAGCAACAGCAGCACTAAAATGCAGCACGTTTGCTGCAATGCACTATGGGAAAAATCCCAAATTTTATAGCATAAATTAATAGCACAAAGTAAAAAAAAATATTCTATTTTTCAATATTTGCATCCAATAGAAAGTTTGTAAGCTTCGTAAAGAGTTGACAAATTAATTTTTAATCAAACTAATATTTATTGTTTACAAAATCGTACTAGATAATTTCGAATGACATTGATCTGTGAAAGCAGTATATCGTCTCATGCAATATTGAGTATGAAATTTAATCAAAAATGTATATTCAACAAATATTTGCTCTCTTAAGTATATTAAAAAGTCAATTGTAGTCAGAAAAAGTTCATAGTTTATCTACAGTGCTGTGGGACAAAGAGGGGCGCAGGGGTCGACTTAATGTCACGCACTTGCAATGGCAAAGCTTTCTCGTTCTTATTGCTAACCAGCACGCACACCTACATACACACACACACACACACACACGCAGACAGACAGACACGCACGCACACACTCACAAAGGGAATGAGATAGTTTTGAACTGCAGCGCATTACGTGCTGCGAGGGGTTATGTCAGCTGTGAGTGTTGCAGCGATTGCATTACAGCTTTAACTTTCCGGCTCATTAGGATGATGTGCACACTTATTAAATGCGTAGGTTAAAACAGCCATTGGCACATTGCGCACTCAAAATGGCTCGATGCAGAGTGCACACATTTGTAAGAGCGACCATATTTAATTAAAATTCTGTTTAATGTGCCATAGCTGCTTTACACTGACTACAAATTTTCTTTGAGTTATGTTTACTTTATAAATAGTTTTAGCTAATGAGCTTTAGCTTCTGCAATTATATTTAAGCTAATTTACAATTGTAGATATTTACATGAACTTAAAACTAAGAACAGTTGTGATAGAAAGTTGAAGCACAAACCTCTTTATTCTCAGTAAACTATTCAGTGGGGGATCTCTCTGATCATTATGGCTCTTTTACCAACTTAACATAAAAAACTAACAGAAATAACTGCAAGAAAATATCAAATTGTTTTCAAGCGTTACAGAGTTATAGAGTTTTTATTGCGATATCCTCTAGACTCTAGACGAAGTAACAGCCACATAGCTAATACTATGCACTCTATGTACAAAGCAGTTCATTTATTGCCTGATTTTCATTATCTTTGCGAAGATATAAACTTAAATCGGCGCCACGCGTCGTATGCGTAATGCTTAAGTTGTTGCCCCCTTTTTGTTGTTGGGGTGCGCTTAGTTTATAGTATAGCGAACAATTGGAACAATCAAAGTTTTATGGTTGTGCAAATATTGAATAAGGAAATGTTCAAGTGACAGCCGCCTCAAGTGTCAGAAAGGGGCGTGACCTCACATAAGCCACAAAGGCACCGACCGTACAACTTAAAAGACAATCACAAAAGGCCGCACACACAAAAAGAATGAAAAGCATCTAAAAGTGAAGAGTGAGTGGGGGTGGGGATGGGGGTGGGGGTGTGTTTGGTCTGCTGGTGACCAGCAAACGAATGGACGGCGTAATAATTGCAGACGCCGGGACGCGTCCAAAATGTCACGTACTGGCAATAAACCGCTGCTAATTTACGATGCGCCTGGAACTGAGGCCAATAACAAAGCTCGGACCGACGAAAATCAAATGGCAAACGAAGCGCTGCTGCCGTCTAAGCAGCCACTTGGCCAACTTGGACCGTTGATGCGTGCACTGAGAAAACTTTTTAACATCGTTTATTTATCAAATAAGATTCAAATTTATGAGTGGTTGTGTCAAAAACGAACATCTTCGAATGTTAATAAAAATATATATAGACATACACTTATATGTTTTCATAATAATACATCTCTTTTTGAATGTGTATGGTTTTTGTAAACCTATTTAATACCTGTTTGGTTTTCTCAGTGTGATAATGTTGCAGAGCGCAGTTAGAGTTAAGAGTGGGGAGTGGGGATTTGTGAGTTGGGCGTTGGGCGTTGTGTGTTGGAGCTGACCAGTTGGGTGCTTGGGCGCTGTGGCACGTTACGGCGGCTGCATAGAAATGGCCTTCAAAACGAACGCAAATATCGCAAATGCCAATAACGGCGCATAGTAGACTTGGCTTAATGCGCATTAGATGAAGGACGCTCAGGAAATGGGCCAAAGGAATACTAACAACAACAAGAGACACGCAAAAGAGTCGGCAATGGGGGTCGGTTGCGTGGGCGTGGGCGTGGCACTGTGCCCAGTTCTGGCCAACTCACATTGCATTAGTCATATTAAAAACTGCTTAAATGCAATGCGCAGAGGCCCCTCGAAAAATGTACCATTGTTGAAAGTAGTTGCAACATGCAAATTGGAGTGGGGCACTGCAGGCGGGATAGCTGGCTAAAAAGTTTGTTTGGCTTTGTAGCTTCATTGAGGCACAAATGGGAGCCGAACAGTTGCTGCCATAAGCCGCTTGATTATGCGAATTACGGCCAGCACTTCAATGATTTAATTGCCGCACAGCGTATCCAAAAGCGCAACAACTTTTTTGTTGCAACAGCCCTCAACAGGCAGCCGCGCCGCTTAAGCGTTTCGAGTTCGAAAAGTGTCTCTCTTAAATTGCCGTGTAGACTTTTGCGTATAAGAGAGCGTTACATTGTGACAGAACGCAGGCGCCGAGAAAGTCGACAGGAAATCAGCTGGTGCTGCTGCCGCTTTTGATATTTGGCCAGAAACGGCCACATTGAGGCAGTTTGTCAATAGTTATGCTTGGGTATAGGTTAAAGACGCATGTGCCGCCAGACAGCAACAGGACATTAAAGTGCCCCAAACACAAGACTGAAATCATTTCAATGATACTCATCATGTAAATGTTAATGTTAATTAATAAGCCCGACGCGTAACAAAAGTGCTCAGACCGAAACTAAATCAAAATTAAAATAAACTCAAAATCAAACTAAAAATTTAAGACAAAGTCAGCGTAAAAGTTTGAAGCTGAACAGTTGGAACAGTGAAACGTGAAAAGCCCGCATAATTAGGGCAAAAAACACAGCAAAATAAAACACAAAAATACAAAAAAAATGTAAAAAAAAAAATACTACGAAATCAGCGGCTAGCACGCACACGCACACAAAGGCAAATACAAACACAAACAAAAACACACAGACACACACACTCACACCGCAATCTACAGCATACAGCTTACAGTTGCAGAGATTGTGGCTGAGGTTTTTTCTCGCTCTGTCTGTCGGTCTGTCGGTCGGTCGTTCGCTGTTGTTGTTGTGGCTGTTGTTGTCGTGGTTGTTGTTGTGACACTCGGAATAAATATTTATGTTGACGAATTTACCTGCGGCGCTGCAGCGTCGCTAATGAAGCGCGCAAAATGAATGTGAAAGGACATAATTATGCTTATGTGTGAGTATAATGAATATACATTTTTATATATATATATATATACATATATTTAACGTAAAGCCAAGGTTAGCGCCAAGCATCCCATACTCCTTAAGCCATAAATCCTCAGGGAGACAGACAGAGCAAGAGACAGAGAAAGGTAAAGAGAGGGAGCAAATGAGAAGAAGAATTTGGCCAGGAAAATAACTAAGCACGGAATTTGGAGAATTACTGCTGCACTCGCAAATCGTCGGAGAAAATAAGTAAATATTTTATATTTATTTTCCGTTAGCTAGCGAGCAAATTGTTAACTATTGACAGCCTTGCCTTGCAGCATGGCAGTAACGGCATTTCGATTGTCTTATTGCCGGTTGGCAGTGCATTATTGTTTGTCATTGTTGCTGCTGTTGTTGTAGCTGATGCTGTTGCTGTGGCTGTGCATTCAACTAATGGAAAACTGCATTGCAGTAGGTCAAATAGCTGGGCCAAGTTTTATGGCAGCGTCCGCTTCACTTGATTAGTTCAATTAGCAACTCTGGCCCAGCAACAGCAGCAACAGCAGCAGCAATACCGGAACGAGATCGGAGTGGAGTTCCAAATGCTGTCGTCGGCATCGTTGTCTATGGCGTCGTGCAATTAGTGGACACTGCATTGCAAACTTTAACGGGGCCATGTTGAAAAGTTCGCCAGCCCGCTGGAGTGCAGATTGTTGTCAGCCATATTCGATTGTCAGCAGCAGAAAGTTTCCTGCCATAATATCAATCGATTTCAATTTCAGATCAATGTCTGCGTCAATCACTATATACGTCATATATGATGTTGAGGGAAAGTGAGTCAGTCCATTCAAAAGCCATTTGGCAGCATTAAATATTCATTTATTCAATCCCCATTTATACATATGTACTGTATCTATGTATCTATGTATGTATGTAGGATAGGAGTAAATCTTTTTATTTCGAGTTCTTTGCCGATTGTCTATCCTTTTAGCGTTTAAATATAATATACATATTTAATTAAAACATTTTGCTAAATAAAAAACAACTGCTAATTGGCACATTGTAGCAGGACACACTGGACACAGTCAGAGGATTCAAAAGTTGCCTGCAACTGGACACAGAAAATAGAATTAAAATTGTGTGCAGCACATTTTCAAATGTCCACACAAGTCAGAGACTCAAAAAGAGATGGCGAAAGCGGTAAGGGGAGGGGGGGGACAGAGGGGGCATGTACAGAGGCTAGCAAAAGATTATGCTGACACAAGGACAACTAGGAGCTGGGAGGCTGCGGGTTCTGGTAGCATAAAAGGCGCTGCCAGTTTCAGGCATTCAACACAAAACTTTTTGTATATTTATTAGACTATGAATTAATTCAAGTGTGAGTGAGTGTGTGAGTAAATGTATGTGTGTATGTATGTGTGTGTGGCGTGAAAGGATTCCGTATGTCTGGCTGTGGCTGGCTAGCTAACTGGCTGCTCCTCGCGCAGTTTTCGGACCATGCCCCACAGCGAATTTGGTTGCAAACGTCAGCAAAAATGTTTCTCATTTTTTTTTTGTTGCTCGTCCTTTACATGCTGCTGCGGCTGACAGGCGCTTTAATCCCGCTAGCTCCTGTTTCCTACTTGCTGTTCATGTACCTTTCGCTCAGAGGTCTTTTTTTTCTGTACAGCCTGCAACCTTGCCATAGAAGCAAGAAGCAAGAGCAACAACAACACGATGCCTGGCAAAAAACATCAGCAAACCACTCGCAATTCATAATTAAAATAATTCGTAAAATGCAAGCCAAGTAGCAACCGAATAAAAAGAAGAAATATCGAGACAAAAAAAAATAGTTAACCCTGCGCATCTAAGAAGCATTTAGTGCATTTATTAATAGCAGGACGGACAAAGCAAGGCAATGCATATGTGAATTGGGGGCATGCTTGGGGGTCGGAGGCGATTACCTTGACTATGAAAATATTTCTCACACATGAGCTGCTTGGGCGCATCGCCCTGCTGCCACTGCTGCCAGTGCTGCCGCTGTTGCCGTTGTTGCAACGACAGCTCGCTGGTCTCCGATTCCCTTGCCGCTTAGCTGCATTAACATTTTAGCCTGTCTATGCACACCCAAAAGACTCATGCATAAGGCAGCGGTCCTAACCTCATTGGCAGCTATATGAAAGAAAATCTGCTGCGAGGATGGTTTCATAGAAATCGATAAAAAAGTTGCGAAAGTTAAATAAAAAGTGGTTCATAACTTGTAGCACCATATACATAAAAGAAGAAAGAATATACCAAAGAAAAACAACTTTAATCACAACTCAGATCAGTCTTTTGTCCAAAGGTTTCCTTAGTACATTTTTCGGTTGACTCATATTTTAATTTTAAAATATTATTTTGAATCGAGCAAAATTTCAAACTCAAAATAATATGCTCCATTTCTAGTCAAAATTTGGCTACTAAATCAAAACAAATATATATTTATATCTAACTACAAGTGTATCTGTATCTGTTTCAAATGTTATTTGAAATTTAAAGAGATCGTTTAATTATTCAACATTACATTATGCCAAGTATTAAAAAAACGAGGTTTGCTTAATCAATTAACTGATTATGCAGCCCTCGCCGTCAGCTGAGGCGGTTTACTCAGTCTGTGTGTATCTTTCGCTGTCTGAAACCGCGCACATTCTAAAAATGTGAGCTTCACACACACACACACACATAGACACACATACGAGAAGCAGTGATGAGTGGATGTGTTTGCTTAGTGTTTGTTAGATTGCTGCTTGGGTGGCTGCTCGCAATGCACCTTGACACAGACAAAGGTCACCTAATGTGTTGCATTTTCAAGCACACAAAAGGGCAAGTGGCGCCCGCACCCACTGAAATTGAGCGAGATAGAGAGAGAGAGAGAGAGAGAAAGAGAGACACTCTGTGTATATTAAACGACTATACTAATGTAAAGGTCTGCACACCTGGCTTTATTGTTTCAAGCATACACTGAAAAGTAACATGACACGCTTTCCAGGTTTAGTTTGAACTGCGAAACGGCGGTGCTCTTAGCTCCGAGCGAAACTCCTGGGGCTGCTCATAGGGCAGGCGCCTATTCGCATCCAAGCGGAATCGAGTCTGGCTTGCCACAGGCAACAGCATTTGCAGCAGACACAACAGCAGCAGAAGCAGAAACTGTTTTACTCCCAGCAACATTTCGAAATAAACTGAGGCGCTGATTGTGTGGAATTGGCGATAATCAATACAGGCAGAGATAAAGATGCGATGGGGGTCAGTAGGCAAAAGAGAGTCGGGGCGGTGTTGCGCATTGACGCAGTTAATAAATGTGCTACTTACACTGCACAACAAACTTAATATCAATTAATTGAAACAGATTTCAAAAAGCATCTCCGACCCCAGTAAGTATATATATTATTGATCACAATCAACAGCCGAGTCGATCTAGCCATTTCCGTCTCTCTGTCCGTCTGACTGACTGTATGAACGCGCGTTTCTCAGAGACTAAAGACTTCAAGTTTGTAAAGAAGTTCTCGTATTGTCGGGTCAATACAAGTTCATTTTATTTTGTCGATATCTCGTCCCAGACCAGTGCCTTACAAAATCCTTACCAATTTCGATTTTTCAAAAAATAGAATCTTGAAATTTGACATTTAATTGATTGTGGGTATCTCAATAAGTATAAAAAACTATACGAAAAATGTTTTTGTGGTAGTTCATTTTTCTGTCAAAAATCACGCCAAAAGTGACAAAAAAATTGACTTGTAAAGTGCCCAAACAACGAAAAGTTCCTTATAAATGACCTTCCCAGACTTCAAACTGCCACAACTTTGTCAAATCTGAACCGATTGTCAATCCCGAGGCCATTTTGATCATAATTTGGCATCTAGCTTAATTATACATTTCAAATTTATGATATTTTGAAAAAATGAAATTTTGGATTTTTTTGGCGAAAAAAGCATAAGGGGGGACCCTTACCAATTTCGATTTTTAAAAAAATAGAATCTTGAAATTTTACCTTTTATTGATTGTGGGTGTCTCAATTAGTATAAAAAACTATACGAAAAATGTTTTTGTGGTAATTCATTTTTCTGTCAAAAATCACGCCAAAAGTGACAAAAAAATGGACTTGTAAAGTGCCCAAACAACGAAAAGTTCCATATAAATGACCTTCCCAGACTTCAAACTGCCACAACTTTGTCAAATCTGAACCGATTGTCAATCCCGAGGCCATTTTGATCATAATTTGGCATCTAGTTTAATTCTACATTTCAAATTTATGATTTTTTGAAAAAATGAAATTTTGGATTTTTTTGGCGAAAAAAGCATAAGGGGGGACCCTTACCAATTTCGATTTTTAAAAAAATAAAATCTTGAAATTTTACCTTTTGTTGATTGTGGGTGTCTCAATTAGTATAAAAAACTATACGAAAAATGTTTTTGTGGTAATTCATTTTTCTGTCAAAAATCACGCCAAAAGTGACAAAAAAATGGACTTGTAAAGTGCCCAAACAACGAAAAGTTCCATATAAATGACCTTCCCAGACTTCAAACTGCCACAACTTTGTCAAATCTGAACCGATTGTCAATCCCGAGGCCATTTTGATCATAATTTGGCATCTAGTTTAATTCTACATTTCAAATTTATGATTTTTTGAAAAAATGAAATTTTGGATTTTTTTGGCGAAAAAAGCATAAGGGGGGACCCTTACCAATTTCGATTATTCAAAAAATAGAATCTTGAAATTTTACCTTTTATTGATTGTGGGTGTCTCAATAAGTATAAAAAACTATACGAAAAATGTTTTTGTGGTAGTTCATTTTTCTGTCAAAAATCACGCCAAAAGTGACAAAAAAATGGACTTGTAAAGTGCCCAAACAACGAAAAGTTCCATATAAATGACCTTCCCAGACTTCAAACTGCCACAACTTTGTCAAATCTGAACCGATTGTCAATCCCGAGGCCATTTTGATCATAATTTGGCATCTAGTTTAATTCTACATTTCAAATTTATGATTTTTTGAAAAAATGAAATTTTGGATTTTTTTGGCGAAAAAAGCATAAGGGGGGACCCTTACCAATTTCGATTTTTAAAAAAATAGAATCTTGAAATTTTACCTTTTATTGATTGTGGGTGTCTCAATTAGTATAAAAAACTATACGAAAAATGTTTTTGTGGTAGTTCATTTTTCTGTCAAAAATCACGCCAAAAGTGACAAAAAAATGGACTTGTAAAGTGCCCAAACAACGAAAAGTTCCATATAAATGACCTTCCCAGACTTCAAACTGCCACAACTTTGTCAAATCTGAACCGATTGTCAATCCCGAGGCCATTTTGATCATAATTTGGCATCTAGTTTAATTCTACATTTCAAATTTATGATTTTTTAAAAAAATGAAATTTTGGATTTTTTTGGCGAAAAAAGCATAAGGGGGACCCTTACCAATTTCGATTTTTAAAAAAATAGAATCTTGAAATTTTACCTTTTATTGATTGTGGGTGTCTCAATTAGTATAAAAATCTATACGAAAAATGTTTTTGTGGTAATTCATTTTTCTGTCAAAAACCACGCCAAAAGTGACAAAAAAATGGACTTGTAAAGTGCCCAAACAACGAAAAGTTCCATATAAATGACCTTCCCAGACTTCAAACTGCCACAACTTTGTCAAATCTGAACCGATTGTCAATCCCGAGGCCATTTTGAACATAATTTGGCATCTAGTTTAATTCTACATTTCAAATTTATGATTTTTTGAAAAAATGAAATTTTGGATTTTTTTGGCGAAAAAAGCATAAGGGGGGGACCCTTACCAATTTCGATTTTTAAAAAAATAGAATCTTGAAATTTTACCTTTTATTGATTGTGGGTGTCTCAATTAGTATAAAAAACTATACGAAAAATGTTTTTGTGGTAGTTCATTTTTCTGTCAAAAATCACGCCAAAAGTGACAAAAAAAATGGATTTGTAAAGTGCCCAAACAACGAAAAGTTCCATATAAATGACCTTCCCAGACTTCAAACTGCCACAACTTTGTCAAATCTGAACCGATTGTCAATCCCGAGGCCATTTTGATCATAATTTGGCATCTAGTTTAATTCTACATTTCAAATTTATGATTTTTTGAAAAAATGAAATTTTGGATTTTTTTGGCGAAAAAAGCATAAGGGGGGACCCTTACCAATTTAGATTTTTAAAAAAATAGAATCTTGAAATTTTACCTTTTATTGATTGTGGGTGTCTCAATTAGTATAAAAAACTATACGAAAAATGTTTTTGTGGTAATTCATTTTTCTGTCAAAAATCACGCCAAAAGTGACAAAAAAATGGACTTGTAAAGTGCCCAAACAACGAAAAGTTCCATATAAATGACCTTCCCAGACTTCAAATTGCCACAACTTTGTCAAATCTGAACCGATTGTCAATCCCGAGGCCATTTTGATCATAATTTGGCATCTAGTTTAATTCTACATTTAAAATTTATGATTTTTTGAAAAAATGAAATTTTGGATTTTTTTGGCGAAAAAAGCATAAGGGGGGACCCTTACCAATTTCGATTTTTAAAAAAATAGAATCTTGAAATTTTACCTTTTATTGATTGTGGGTGTCTCAATTAGTATAAAAAACTATACGAAAAATGTTTTTGTGGTAGTTCATTTTTCTGTCAAAAATCACGCCAAAAGTGACAAAAAAATGGACTTGTAAAGTGCCCAAACAACGAAAAGTTCCATATAAATGACCTTCCCAGACTTCAAACTGCCACAACTTTGTCAAATCTGAACCGATTGTCAATCCCGAGGCCATTTTGATCATAATTTGGCATCTAGTTTAATTCTACATTTCAAATTTATGATTTTTTGAAAAAATGAAATTTTGGATTTTTTTGGCGAAAAAAGCATAAGGGGGGACCCTTACCAATTTCGATTATTCAAAAAATAGAATCTTGAAATTTTACCTTTTATTGATTGTGGGTGTCTCAATAAGTATAAAAAACTATACGAAAAATGTTTTTGTGGTAGTTCATTTTTCTGTCAAAAATCACGCCAAAAGTGACAAAAAAATGGACTTGTAAAGTGCCCAAACAACGAAAAGTTCCATATAAATGACCTTCCCAGACTTCAAACTGCGACAACTTTGTCAAATCTGAACCGATTGTCAATCCCGAGGCCATTTTGATCATAATTTGGCATCTAGTTTAATTCTACATTTCAAATTTATGATTTTTTGAAAAAATGAAATTTTGGATTTTTTTGGCGAAAAAAGCATAAGGGGGGACCCTTACCAATTTCGATTTTTAAAAAAATAGAATCTTGAAATTTTACCTTTTATTGATTGTGGGTGTCTCAATTAGTATAAAAAACTATACGAAAAATGTTTTTGTGGTAGTTCATTTTTCTGTCAAAAATCACGCCAAAAGTGACAAAAAAATGGACTTGTAAAGTGCCCAAACAACGAAAAGTTCCATATAAATGACCTTCCCAGACTTCAAACTGCCACAACTTTGTCAAATCTGAACCGATTGTCAATCCCGAGGCCATTTTGATCATAATTTGGCATCTAGTTTAATTCTACATTTCAAATTTATGACTTTTTGAAAGAATGAAATTTCGGATATTTTTGGCGAAAAAAGCATAAGGGGGGACCCTTACCAATTTCGATTTTTCAAAATTTAGAATCTTGAAATTTTACGTTTAATTGATTGTGGGTGTCTCAATTAGTATAAAAAACTATACGAAAAGTGGTGTTTCATTTTTCTTTGAATTGAAAACATTCAACCCATCTCACAAGTTCATCCAATTTGGTATGAGCTGTACTTTAAGTTTAGTTTTAAATTATAGATTAAAAAGGTTACAGTTTAGGAGCGACTGTGCTTTCAAAAATAAATCGTATTAGGTGCACTTTAAATTTATTTGGCAAATTTTGTTGTAGCTACTTTTTGTCACGTTATGTTTATGCTGTGTGAGGCAAATCAAATAATTTATTTGGTCGCTTTTTGTTTTGGGTGTTGTTTTTCACCATGCTTTTTGAGCTTTGCTTTTTTGCCATTCAACTGACAGTCTGTCTCACTCCCGCTATTTCAGTTTACGTGTTAAGTGCTTGGCAAGCACGATTAAGGAGCTTTATCACCCGCAACAACGGCAGCAACACGAACGACAAGCACACCAGCAGCAGCAGCAGCAGAAGCAGAAGCAGCAGCAACAAAAACTGAAACAAAATCAACAGCAACAGCTGCGACGCCAGCAACATCAGCAGAAGCAGCAGCAGCAACAAAGGCGCTTACGGTGAGCCTTGTCGCAGCAGCAACAACATCAATAGCAACAGCAGCAGCAACAACAACAACTGTTTTAAGCACTCGCACATACATTTACACGCCCACTGGCAAAAAGTGGGCGTTAAGTAACAAGCAGCAACAGCAGCACCGAAAAAAAAGAAGAAGAAACAAGTCCGTATACATTATGTTGGGCGCAATGACAACGCCAGCTACACTGCTCGAGTTTGGGGCTATTGGTGATGTTCCAAGCATTTTGGAAATAGAACTGCCAGCAATATTGTTCAACGAGAGTCTCTTCATTGAACTGAATGGCAGCCTGACGCAGCTAGATGGCAGCAGTCAGAGCAGCTGGAACATCAGCAGCAGCAACATCAGCATCAGCAGCAACAACAGCAGCAACATTGGCAGCAACAAAACCATACACAACAGCAGCACCAGCAGCAGCAATGCAAGCAGCAACATTACCCAACTGGAGGAGGAGCAACGTGCCGCCAATGAGCGGGCAGCAGCTGAGTTTTGGCTGCTGGTCAAAATGATAGCGATGGCTGTAGTGCTGGGCCTAATGATACTCGTCACCATTATAGGCAAGTACTTACCAACAAATAAAAATAATAACAATAACAAATAACAAACTCTATCAAAATAACATTCAAGTCTTAAAGCAGCAGCTGTGATTTGCAGGAATGGGGGAGGGAGGGCTAGAGGGCGTGGCGTGCTGCCAGATTTCGGGGCGTTAAAGTATTCTCAAATTTTTGCCGCCGGGGAATTCGGTGGAAAAAGTTCCATATCGCCACCGAAGTGAACTGTAAATGAAGTGAAATTTATGATGCAGAAGATTTTTATTGCTCTCCTTGAAAATTTTATTGATTTTTGGCTTACAAAGATGATTTGCTGCCTGCTGCCAGCAGCTGGAATTGGAGTTGCTGCAGAAGTTTGGCTGGAGAGGGTAGGGTGGGACATCTCGACATCTCTTGCCTAGAGCGCGTTAAAAAGCTTTGTGTTAAACGCCGCACTTAGGCAGAGTTGAGCGTTGGTTGGCACAGAGCGAAAGGTTCGCCTGGGAGACCAAGGCAGTAAGGACAGACGACAACCTCCAAAAACGAAAACCAACAGCGACAACGGCATACAAAGTTTTAAAATGTTTTACGTTTTTTTTCTCTTGTTTTTGTTTTTTATTTTTTGTACACCCTAGCCGAGGATATTATAATTTTGACACTTAATACGTAGCGTCTTGGAAGTTCTATTTTTGACCTCATAAAGTTTATATATCCTTGATCAGAATTAACTGTAGAATATAGCCGCCATGGGTACTCTCGATCGAGAGATGAGCTTTTTTGTTTTCTAAGATCTCTTAAACAAACTCATCAATTAAGAGTGATATAAAGATTAATAAATGTTGACTAAAAACATATTGGACCTCTGTGTCATACATATAGCTGACAAAGGAGCAATCCGTTAGTGCCTAAAATTAATAATATAAAATGTGAGAGGGTATGTAATCTGTAGGTTTTCGGTCTTTCTTTTTTGGTAGGTTTTTTTTTTGTTTTACCAACATCGACACGTGAAAAGCTATTAAAAGCGCGCCAAGGCGTTAAATGGAAATTACGCAAACACGCGCTTACATATACATTGAGATAGAGGCACATCTGCGGCACACGCGGCGTATGCGCAACGTCCTGGGCAAAGGCACAGGCAAAGGCAAAGGCAATGGCAATGGCAAAGGCAAGGGCATTGGCAACGTCACGGCATATGCAAATGCATTTGTGGCACGAGCCAAGCGACGACAAAACGTTTTGATAACCTGCTGACAAGCAGGGGGCTGGTGCTTCCAGCACTGAGTACAACAACAAGACTGACAAGACAGCATAGATAGAAAGCCCAGACAGACAATTGGCAGGCAGTGGGGAGGGCGAGGGCCGCCGTGGCAATTACAATTTGCCAAGTTGCATCATTTGCATCACACAGAGATTGACAGAGCCTCCAAAGCGCCTCCATACCCCATCCCTCTGCTCCAAATCTTCAGCATGCTGCATGTGTATGCTGTGCAACTGAATCTCTCAGCATCTCTCTGGGCATGTGCCACAAAATGCTCGATTGCCTGCAATTAGAGGCTTGAAGTGCATGGACAGCTCTCTGGCAGGGTTGGTCCTTGTTTGGGATTTGCCGATGCTTGATTTCAGCATAGTTAAGCAGTTGCATCCAATTCCAGTGACTACTGGATGGCATTTTAATAATGTTTAACTGAACCGGCACTGCAATCAAAGATGCAACTCAATAGTTTTATGTATTTCCAAGAAGTTAATTGTTTGAATATCTGAGAATTGACTTGAGATATAGATGGATGCACTTTGACTGAACAGCTGCTAAACAAATTTCTGCAGAAATTGCTAAGGTACAATTTTTGGAGAAATTTAATCGGCTTAGCTGAATTTAAATTAGCTTTTGGATCTGGTTATATAACTGTGCAGCAATGTTAATTTCATTAGCATTTTAATAATACAGTTCTACCATTTAAATGAAAATTTTTAAGCTTGGATTTGGCTTTTGAGTGATTATACGCTGGAAATATGTTCAAAATGTCAGAACATATTAAGCTTCAGCAGCGTGGCGTCAATATTTACTGAGCTATGAGATATTGCCAGCTAAATAAACAACTTTGATCGTAAGCTAGCTAAACACTGTATAAGGTCACTGAATATAAACTTATTTGTTAAATTGCTTGAGTATTTTAAGCGTGTACTTACTAATTATTTAATATATTACTATAATTTGTATATTTGTCGCTTTCTTTCTGGGTTCAGGCAACGTATTTGTGATTGCTGCCATTATACTGGAGCGAAACTTGCAAAATGTTGCTAATTATTTGGTCGCATCTCTGGCAGTTGCTGATTTATTTGTTGCCTGTCTCGTCATGCCGCTTGGCGCCGTCTACGAGGTAAGTTGTTGTTGTACTCCTTCATGTTGTTGATGTAGATTGTTGTTGTAGCTGTTGTGCAGCTGCTGTGCAACTGCTGCTGCAGCACAAACTTCATTACCCTAATGGAAACTGGGAAAGAAAAGCGTGCAAATGAAATTACCAGCAAAGAGTTGACTTTGCCTTGCAGCCAACAGAGCGAGTTGGAGTGTGTGCCTGTGTGTGTGAAAGTGTGCGTGTGTGTGGGTGTGGGTGTTGCTGTTGTCTGTCTGCGTGTGTGTGTCATGTTCTTGTTGCTGTTGTTGTTGTGTGTATGCATAATGAGCCATTGCGCGCTGTTAATTGTTTAAATTGCGTCATCTTGCTGGCACTGAGGCAATGACATAATTTAATTGCATTCACCCGCCGGCAAAAACACTCAAATCCATGTCCTTGCTTGCTATCATGCTATCATATATCACACAATGCACACATAGATAAGCAATGGCTGGATCCTGGGACCGGAGCTCTGCGACATTTGGACATCCTGCGATGTGCTCTGTTGCACCGCATCCATACTGCATCTGGTGGCCATAGCGGCGGACAGGTGAGTGAAATGATAGATGAGCTGGAGGAGCTGGCCCTCAGACCGTGAGTCAATTTGTTATCACAGATACTGGACTGTTACGAACATTGATTACAACAATTTGCGAACACCGCGACGCGTTTTCATTATGATATTCTGCGTGTGGTTTGCCGCTTTGATAGTATCGCTGGCGCCGCAGTTTGGCTGGAAGGATCCGGACTACATGAAGCGGATTGAGGAGGAGAATTGCATGGTTTCGCAGGATGTGGCCTATCAGGTAGCCTAAAATATTACTCATGCGGTTGTCGTTAGTCCTTTAATCCTTGTCTACTGTAGATATTCGCCACATGTTGCACGTTCTATGTGCCGCTGCTAGTCATTTTGTTTCTGTACTGGAAAATCTATCTAATTGCAAGGAAGCGCATTCAGCGGCGCACACAGAAGCCCTTCAATGTGACACTGACGGAAACCGAGGTGAGCTATCTATAATGCCGAGCAGCAGGTGGAAAAGGACATGGCAGACATTCCGGTCACAATTAATGTGATAAATTTCTGGTAGTTGCGACTTGACAAATGTTATGTAATATAACGCATACGCAGCGAGTGCCGTCAATTGAAATTTGAACCAGGCATAATGAGCGTGTCATTAACCGGAACAATAATGCGAATCCTTTGCTACCCATTAGGGTGGACCCATGTGAGCACTTGAAGAAGCCAGTAAAGCTCGCTGCCAACGATTTATGCCACATTGTATGTGCGTGTATATGTGTGTGGGCGTGGCAAAAATGTGATTTGCGGGAACAAAGCGCAAATTCTACTTGTATAGTGCTAATGTATGGCTAAAAAGAAAATGTGCCTCGGGGGAGCAACTAGAAATGCTTACAGCAGACAGCTTTTAAATCAAATACGAAATAAGTGCAAACTGGGTAAAATACACAGTCAAAAATTCAAGTCTGAATTAATTACATGTAATATTTCATTTATAACCTTCTACTAATTTAATTCAGTACATACCATAATATTTAGGCAGCTGTTACCAAGAAGCCAACACAAGTTAAAAGATTATTTTTGGTTTACGCATAATAATTTTGTTTTTAATAGAGAGATGAGTTGGGAGATGAGTCCTGGTATCTGATAACGGTATACTTTAATGGCCTTATTGAATGGGAATACAAATCATTCTCAATTCTTAATTTGTATATTTTGTATATTTGTATATCAAGATCACAATATGTTGACTAAATTTCTGGGGTTTAATTTGATTAGGTTCAGGTTTTGTTATATATATTTGCCGAACAGTTATTAAATGTAAAAGAGAGGAGAGGACAGATATTTGTGCTAGCTTCTGACAGCTTTTAACTGTTAAAATTAATAATAATTCAATTTGGCAGTGCGATTCGACGGCTCGTGATTTGCAAAAGGTGCGCGGCAAGCGGCGCCTGGCGAAGCGAGAGCAGGCGGTAGATCGGGAGCGGGAGCCAGAGGAAACGGAGAATGGATCGAAACAGCTGCAGAGACGCACACGAAAACGCATGAAGATTTGCTTTGGCCGCAATACGAATACGGCCGGCATTTGTGCTGGCTCCGAGGGTGCAGTGGCGCGTTCAATGGCCGCCATTGCCGTTGATTTTGCGAGCTTGGCGATTACGCGCGAGGAGACGGAGTTCAGCACTAGCAACTACGACAACAAAAGCCACGCGGGCACCGAGCTAACCACCATATCCAGCGATGCGGATGATGTAAGTACTCAAGTCAGTAGTCAGTAGCTCAGCTGAGCCACCTGCTCAACAAAATGGCGCTAATTGTTTGTGTTTGCTTTTGTGTGCACTTTGCATTTTCTTGTTTCTTTCTCTCTCTCTCTCTCTCTCTCTCTGGTTATCTCTGTATCTCCCTGCAGTACCGCACAAGCAATGCTAACGAAATCATAACGCTCTCACAGCAGGTGGCCAGTGCCGCACAGCAGCATATCATAGCATCCCATTTGAATGCCATTACGCCGCTGGCGCAGTCTATCGCCATGGGTGGTGTTGGTGCTGGTGCTGGCGGTGTAGGCGACATGCAGGCAACAGGAGCTGCAGGCGTCGCCACCAGTCCCATGGCAGGCAAGGGTGTGCTGGCCAGCATTGCCAATCCACACCAGAAGCTGGCCAAGCGACGGCAGCTGCTGGAGGCGAAACGGGAGCGGAAGGCGGCGCAAACATTGGCCATCATCACCGGCGCCTTTGTCATCTGCTGGCTGCCCTTCTTTGTTATGGCGCTCACTATGAGCCTGTGCAAGGACTGCGAAATTCATCCAGCAGTTGCATCCCTATTCCTCTGGCTCGGCTACTTTAACTCCACACTGAATCCGGTACGTAAACGGTTGCAATGCGAAAGAGACAAAGATTTGTCCAGCTACTAACCATTGGCAATACGTCACTGAAAGGCGATTGCTGAGGGTGAGGTCGTCCTCTCAGTGAGTTTATCAAATGAGCCAAATTCTGATTGAATGATTGATCGTCTATGGCTTACAATTTGATTCAGGCATAGCTCACACTCAAAATATTCTGAAGTTTGGGCTCTTTCGCTCTTCAAGAGCAAAACCCATCCTTCAACTTTTTAAAACTAACCCAGATTTTAATTTTTAGATTTTTAAGATTCTTAGATTTTGAAGAAACAACAAAAAAAAGCTATCATCAAAAAATAATTGCTTAATTAAGCCAGTTTTTCAAGCATAAGCTTTTTAGAATTTTAACTGATTTGTATTCAATTAATTACTTATCAAAATCTATCTTAAATTAATAGTTGATTAGGTCGAATAACTAATAATTATATATCAATTAACTTATTCTATTTCAAGAATTGATTCTATATTCCTTAACTATTAATTAGCTGGAATATAACTTTACTAATTACCCCAACATGAACCTTTCGTCAACAAAGACACATTCAGACAGAAAATTCGTAAAATTCTTATGTCTTTCTCTTTTCCTTACTTCCTCTTCATCTACTTGAACAGGTCATCTATACCATCTTCAATCCAGAGTTCCGGCGCGCCTTCAAGCGTATTTTATTTGGCCGAAAACATGCGGCACGTGCCCGCAGTGCGAAAATTTGATTTCAACTGAAAACCAACGAGGACCAGTATCTGTAACGCCCATCAAAAGGTGAACGCGAAAGTAACTAAGCTACCTAATGGCAAAAGCACAAACAGCAAAAACAAACATAGACTCTCAAAGATTTCAACTCAGACACTAACTGATAAAATGGTATGTAAATATGTAGTTACATATGATAAGAATAATGTATATGGAAATGGAAATGAAAATGGAAACGGAATTGACATTGGCATTGCATTAGATTAAAGATTAGTAAGCTAAGCATAGACTAGAGATTAGGAGTAGTGCGTTTAACGATGTTTTAGCAGTGACAATCCTAAGTACATGTACTCTCGTAAGTAATTCCTAGCCTACCTTAACGAAAAACACACACGTGCCCCAATAGCAACCGAAAACCAAGAAACCTAAGAACAACAATTTTTATATGCAATATAGGAGTGTTAAATATAAGAATACACACACACATACACACACACAAACATAAATGTATTTGTATACGCTGCGTAGTTCATATATATGGATGTGTAATTTATAACGTTTCTAAAGTCTTCCCTGTGTCTTAAAGAATTTAGAGCAAGTTTGATATATGTATATATATTTTAAGTTAAGCTGGCTTGAATTGGAAGATTGGCAATTTCCATATATAGAATAATATGTAAGACAACCTGCCCACATCTTCCATTATTGAAAAGGCTGGGTCCAAAACATTGTGTTAGTTTCATGTGTTGCGTAACTTTAGCATAAGCCGAAAACAACTTTGGCTTGCGTTCAATTAATTAGCTTCAAAACATAAATCAATATATAGTAAAATTATTCGCTTCTCAACTGAATTTGTAACGAATTTACAAACACACTAAAAATAATTGCTGATCCCATAAATTCCATAGCCAATTAGAATACTTCTAAGACAAGAGCGAAAAACTAAAAAAAGAGAATTAATGAAAATATATATATTGTGTGCTGTAAGTGTATAATCAAACTATGTATGTAAATGTGCAGCATGACTAACCAGCATTCGTTTATACACTCATTTATTCAGATATGAGTATGAGACAAACTGAGCATGCAAATAGCTGAAAGTCAAACTTTTGTTTATTATTCTTCGCATTGCATTAGCCCCACAAAATGGGTGTGGAATGCAGCCAGCAGCTACCAAAAAGATAAAAAAAAGCCACAGAGTGCTGAACTGGACACGCATACAACATTTACACACAAAAATCACATATAGTATATAGTATAAAGTGCATATTTTAATTTTTGTTCATGTTGCAAATGGACTTACAGCTTGCCGAAACTAACTTTGCAACAACAAACGATGTTTAGAGTTGGCAGCAGCTGTTGCAGCTGCAGCAGCAGCTTATACGAATACGCTTCGATATGCATACTACATACTAATATCATAGACGCAAAGCTACTCCTAAGTATTCGTTGGTTAGCATTGCCTATGTATGTGTGTGCTACATTGTGTATTTATATGTATATTGTATACTCGTCTGTGTTTTATTGCAATTTCTCGATGTGTACTTGATGTCAAAGTTATTAAAATTGTGTTTTATCTAACCGAACGATGTTTTATTCAAATTCACACACACACACACACATAGACGAACACACAGTTACCGCAACCACTGTTGTTGTCGGGCAGTTTCAATGTTTGCACTCAACTCAAAATTGACAAACTTTTCAGCATACGCCGACCGCAGGCACGTAAGCAAATGCCAGCACATTGAAATGCCAAAGTTCAAGTGCACATGTCAAGTGTCGGATCTGAGATTCGGAGTCCGATTCGGATACGCCGTCCACAGGGGCCAGGCAACGGTGTGTGTGTGGCGACTGTGTGTCATGGAGATGGATTACGCATTGGCATTATCAACACCGGAACAGGCAAAAGCCGACAAATGGCCCAGAAATGGCAGTGCTTTCACTGACAAACAACCAGCAGCAGGCAGCTGGCAGGCAGGCAGCAGGGAGGCAGCCAGGATAAAACAACAGTAAAAAATCGATACATCATGCAATGCTCGCATTACCACTCTGCCAGTTAAGTTCGAGTACTCGAACACTTCTATTCGTGCTCTATTCTAGTGCTTGTTTTGCTATTGCTAACATTGCTTCATTGTTGCAGTTGCAGTTGCAGGTGCAGCTGAGCCTTATCAGGTGGCAGCAGTAGCCGCCAACACGCAACAAAAAAAGAGAGGCAGCTTGCTGCTTGCTGCTTGACAAACTTGAGTCATTCATAAATATTTGCCAATACTTTTAATTTCCTGCCGCCTCAAGGACAAGTCCATAATCAGAACCTGCGGCTATTGACACACCAATACAATAACAGCAATATTAAAGTAAATAATCAACATCTAAATACCCTATTAAAAGCCGATACAAGAACCGTTAAGGTTTAATGTTAGCTGGCATTAAGCGAAAATAACTGTTTGATAAAAAAACAGTTGTAAAATAGATTAATATACATGAAGTAAAATACAAATAAATATTTTACAAAGTTTGGGTAATTAAAATGTGATTCATTGAGGTAGTATTGTAATTTTGTCTTCCCCAGCAAATTGGTAACATATTGATTATTTTACTAAATCATGCCACGATAAATAGTTCATGTGTATTACATGTGTATAACTACTCAACTTTTTTAATCCCTGTTAATCTTTTACGACCTTCAGTTCATAGGTAAATTTGGTCGACACCATAATGGCAACTGAATAAATTTATTATTTAATAAAAGAAATTTGTATCATAATTCCTGTTTTCTAGATACCAAAAAAAAAAACAAAATTTATAACCACACTTTTTAATATGCCCCGAGTTAACTGGCATACGTATATTTAATTCATGATGCAGAAAAGTGTGTGAAAAATCAATCAATAACGCTGCGTACAACCTGACAATAGTTACACATGTAGATTTCGTCCAATCCAATAAGCCTCGTCAAAAGCCGCAGGCCGCAGGGCACAAAATCCATAAAACCCAATGCTTCAAATATGCAACATCATGTGTGTGTGTGTGTGTGTGTGTGTGTGTGCTTCGGTGTGCGTGTGTGAGTGTTTGTTGCATGTGTAAATAAACTCGTGTGTGTGTGTGTGTGTGTGCGTGCCTTTATTAGCTACTACACATTATTAATATCCTAGCTCTCTTTCAAGCTCTTGATAGCGGTACAATAATAGCCGCTGGGTAATGTCAATAAAATGCGTTTTATTAAAAAATTTCTTAGCCCGAAAATTCCATAAATCGAATAAATATCGTTTTGCACTCAAGTGCCACTCGCTGTAAAGTACTGGAGTGTGCAAAAACGATAGAAGCAAGGATGGCGCGGGACGGATTGGGGGCAAAGTTAATAGGCCACATGAGTGCGGCACGCTGTTTGCTCGGGCACCATTTTAAAGTCTGCTCAAGTTATATAAAAACTTTGCAAGCAATTCGAAAGGTATTAAAAGTATTATACAGAAACGGCTGATTATAAACACGAGCTGTGCGAACTTGGCTTGCCGAAAAACTTCGAGTGTGGCTGCTATCAGATACTTTTAGCAGGCATACTTAAAGATACTTCACTACGTTGGCGTGTGCCTCTCTGCAAATAACACTTGAAGACTGCCGACTCCCGACTGCCTCGACTCTAAGTACATAAGTACAAACATAGTTGTGTGTATGTGTGTGTGTGTTAAACAAAGTTGTAATTGAATTGCAGTGAACGTGCGCAAATTGCTTGAAGTGATTAAGAGCTTATGGAGCTGTATTAGTTCAAGGACTAAAACGACTTAGAACTAGCAATTAAAGCACACGTCCTGCCCTGCCCTGCCCTGTCCTGATCGACCACGTAAATAGAAGAAGTTACATTTATAGCTTTGATTGCATTGATATCGCCTCAGCGCAGATAAAGAAAATGATACCGCAGCTGCGGGCGGCGCACATAAGTATGCTATGGTTTTTTATAATTGTGTTTGTGTGTGCGTTTTGTGTTAACTGCAGTTCTTGGCTTGTGCAGCGCCCGCTAAATGTGCCCCTAAGCAGCCATAACAGTAACAACAACTAACAAACAAGCTGTGTTCATTAAAACGCTGCAGGTAAAACAGCTCGTAAAACGCGCAAAATGTAAAAAATAAATTTACGACCAAGCTGTGTGGGTGTGTGTGTGCGTGCGGCAACAAACTCATTTTAAAGTTGTTGACACCGCATAGGTAGCGCAGCACTTGTCACTTGGCTGCCCCACCACCACTACCATCACCGACACCACCACAGCAGCTGAACACAAGGCACCACCCGACAAGTTGCACCAGCTAAAGTCTTTGCAAATTGCGGTCAAGTGCACTTTTCAATGCCTTTGAAAATAGCGCCACATTGTGGTGGTACTCCGCTACGCTGAAAGGCAACCACCTGACAGCTATCAGGATAGCAGCACAGTAGCGTTGCAGGACGCAGGAGCTTCCACTTAAGTGACATCAAAAGATAGAAATCAAATAGTGCAGTCGCACAAAGTGCAGTTTCAAAACACGCGTTAATTAAGAAAAATTATAGAGCTGCATTTTTACTTTCTTCAAAAATAAACAACTACCTTTGGACTGCTGATTGCTTATTGCATACCCTTGCAGACAGAAGTTATGTTATCTATCTACATTTAACTATAAAAAGCTTGCGAATATTATAAAACACAGCATATATATTTTGACTGCCTGTTCCTATATCAAGAATATATCCCTGGTTATATTTTTATTAATGCGTTACATAGTTCGTTACAATGTGTATATAGCTTCTAAAAGTTTCAATCGATGCTATAACTAGTATAATAATAATAGTGAAAACTAAATAGGTAACGTATCATGTATTCCTACCTGCTGGGATTCTAATCGAATACCGGAATGCGTCAAATCTTATCTTCATCTCCTGGAATCCTTCGGAGTTCAGCTGCACGTGCGTGTTTTTTAAGTCCGCCTGTCCATGTGCAGCACTGGTGCTCCTTGTGCTGCTCGTGGCATGCTGACAACTTGAGTAAAATGGCAAAAAGGACACGTACGTAATGAACACCAACACGTACGCAGCAGCGACAACGTTTGGGGCTTAAAGTTTCAGCTGGCCAACTTGCACATGCTTCAAGCCCTTGGCTAAGCAGCAGCAGCAGCAAAACGAGTAAGTAAGTTGTAGTCGAATGAAAACGACTGCGCAATACTCTGTATCTTATATAAATCTCCTTTCTGATTATATTAAATAAATATATTTTCTTAATTATAAATATTATATAGTGGAATTATTATAATAGTATATTTAAAATACAATATTTATTAATATTTATATATAATAAAATTCTGCTTTTTAATACTTTTATGGTACATAACCAATATATTTTCTTTCAATGAAGAACAGGGTATAAAATACGGAAACTTGGTGCAAACTTTGCAGTAGTTTTTTGTACCACAGTAGTTGTTGCTGCCAATCGAGCGACTGCTGCTGCTGCTGCTCCTTGAAGGGCGTCCAGGCGCATTGGTGTTGGCCAAGTAGGATGTGCAGCCGGCGTGACGCTGGCGCTCAACGCATAGCGGAAGTTGTTGTCGACTGTTGCATTTTTGGGGCAGTACCAGCTACTTGCTGCTTGTTGTTGTTGCTGCTGTTGTTTGATGTTGTTGTGCTTGTTGTTGTTACTACTGCTGCTACAAGTGCAGCCTGCTTAATTCTTATGAAACATGCATGTATGTGTGTTTTTGTGTGCGTGTGTGTGTGTGTGTATGTGTGTGTGTGTGGTGCAGTTATTGCGCTTGTTGGTTTTACATATTTACTTGACAAACACTTGCGTAAACGCGGCTTTTGCTATCGCTGGCTGCCAGTTGCAACATGGCCCAAAAAGTTATCGCCTAGTTGCGGCCTTGGCTAAGTTCAGCCACTGACTTTGTGACTTCCGTGCCCAGCCAGCAACTGCTGCTCCACTCTTCACCCCTCCCCTAAGTAGCGATAAATGAACATAAAATTGAAATTGAATGTAGCACAGCCGCATTCT
The DNA here is from genome assembly GCA_035045305.1 of Drosophila maculinotata. Taxonomy (NCBI): domain Eukaryota; kingdom Metazoa; phylum Arthropoda; class Insecta; order Diptera; family Drosophilidae; genus Drosophila; species Drosophila maculinotata. Next base: position 12,795,651 of record JAWNPD010000387.1, read on the forward strand.
GCACTATGCGAGACAGGAGAGGAAGTGTGTGTGGGGTGTCTTGCAATACAATACTTGCCACAACGCATTTAGGTGCTGCTGGCAGGCAGCAGCTGACAAACGGCGCAGATTGCAAGGACTTGACGATCTGAAATTTGAATCCAAATTGCGCAAAGGTTTCACGTTTTCGGTCACAGGTTACACAGTTTATAAAATAACAAAAAGTAAAATAGTAACTGCTGTGTAAATTAATTAATAGTCTGTGATTCTTTTTGAATGTTTTAAAAAGCTTTGTAAGATTACCTTTGAGTTTTATCACATTTTAATTCAGATAGTTAAATGTGAAGTACAAATGTACAAAAATGTAAATGTAAAAGTAATTGATTTGCTGGTAAAGCTCTGTTTGCAGTTTGTCAGCTGTTAAATGTCGATTTTAATTAAGTTAAGGGTAAAAAAAAAGCAAAACAAAATACAAATTTATTAGAAACCCAAATGAAATGGCAAACAAAATATGAAATCACAGCTAGATTATAATCATGGCCAAGCCCAACAGATGTTCACTTGGCTTCGCTTAAATGTTTGTCCTTTTGTATAATGTTTCCTCTTCCTAATTGCGTTTAGTTTCATTTTTCAAGCGTGTTTTTATCTGTCGTTGACTTTTTAGATTTGAGATACAGTTGCATGTTCTGGCAACATTTGAGCCATCTCCCCAAAAAATTTCCACGCCCTGCCAAGCAAAAACGCTTTTGGCATTGCCTTTTACTTTGGCCTTTCGCTTACCTGTCTCCCAGTTTTGTTTCCCTGTGTTTGCGTGTTTGTTACACTTCTTCTTTTTGTTCGCAATTCGTTTCGCTTCGCTTTTGCTGTCCTCAAAACTTTGCACGCGCTGTTTGAATGTCTGTGTGTGCTGTTTACCTTTGAAAGTGAAAACACGGCAACGAGCCATCCCTTCCTCTACGCTTTCTCTTCTCGCTTAATGCTCTCGCATCTGTCTACGTCACGGACAGCGCTCTTATACGCGCTATTCGGGCTCTTATACGATACATGACGTATACGCAGTGTGCTCTGTCGAGTTGCCAATTACTATTGCATTTGCCGGTTACCATACGCACACACATACTTGCACATTTTACTCAATTTTACACACACACACACGCACGCACATACACGTGCCGTTTTTACTCATGAGGCATGCATTTTTTTTGTGTTTGCTGGACTGTAACAAGTATACTTTATTATAAACTCATTTCCTATTAGCACTGACCACCACAGCCTCAGCTGTGGAAGCATTATAACTGTCGTCACTAATTTACAATCCAAAGCAAGCTGAAACAAAACAAGTAAGAGTGCTCTAGTCGAGGATTGAAAGTTAAAGTACACTATTCGTAAAAATTGTAAGTGTACATTTTCTGGGACTCAAAATTGGTTCAATATATTTGTGAGGAATGGGAAAACCCCGAAATAATGTTAAATATTATTAATATGACATTATTTTCTCTGCTGTCAAAAAAGTTGGTATTATTAAAATGTTGCCGATAAATAAAAGTAGACAGGCAATGACATAGACTATCGTTCTTCAACAGCACTGCTTCTTCTAATGAGCCATGAATGTTTCTCTCCCGCCTTCCCGCCCATTGCTCCGTGGTGTTATGTCATAGCTTCCGGCCAGCCTGGCCACTAGTCGTGGGCGCTAATTAGCTGCTATCATATTTCTGTGCGACTGCAGCAAAACCAAAACCTGTTGAGGCCAGCGAGAGGGCAAACCGGGTGGTTGGCCAAGGCTGCACTCGTTTATTGGAATTTATGGCCGCTGCTTGAGCTGCTGGCTGGCTGGCTAGCTGGCTAGCTGGCTCCTGGCAGGGAGCGACATGCAATCGAAATGAGCGCACGCCAACTGCGCTGGCATTTCCGTAGAAAATGCCGGACGTGGTGGTTCAGTTGCTGGGCCTGTTGACCGTTACAGTTGCGTGCCGTTTAGCCGAAAGCTGTCATTTTATTGTTAGCCAAATACAAATCAGAGTGTGCTAATTACAGTCAACAGCAGTAGCAACCATTCGGAGCAGTAGGAGCAGGCAGCGGCAGTGCCAAATAGCTGGGCGTGGCACATAGCTATAGGCACAAGGCACACAGTTGACACCACGGCCCACAAAATGGGGCGTGTCGCTTTTGCTTGCCGCTTAATTCCTTTTGAATGCAGTGCAGAGTGTGAAATTAAAATTCAGCGCATGCTAAATGCTTTGACACTTGTCCGGGATAGTTAACACCCAGTCCCCAGTCTTCACCCCCTGCCCCTCCACCCAGCTTCAGCCACTTCTCCCCTGTCTCTATCTTTAGATTGCACTGTATCTCTATCTTTGTATCTGTTTGGCAGCCTGTTTGTCCATTTCGGTCATTTGTTAATTTTTGGCACGTTTCAACTTGGCGGCGTTCTCTGCCTCAATGTACCATTTATCTCTTCATTTTTGCCACCACGTTTTAGCATGTGCCAAACTGTTGTTTCAGACAAGCCGAGCAAGACAATGTGATAGGCGACTATAGTATAGCGTAAGATACGATGTGAGTTATGGTCAAAAGTGGCTAAATTGTGGCCAACACTCAAAAGGAAAATATATATTGTAGAATTGCCAGAAATGAAACGCTACAATTGGGTGCCAATTTATTTGATAAATGCCTTAGAAGAGAATTTAGATGAATGATTCGCATAATAATTTCCATGAAATGTTATGCAAAGTGTGTTTAATTGCAGTACAAGTTGAGTATACCGCAGTGCTTCAAACTGGCGAGTACTTGTCATCAATTAAACAACAGCAGCAGCAGGCAATACAATTTTTACAAGCCCACTTACAACGCTCTCATCACAGCAATTACACATGCAAAGCAGCAGAGAAACCGAGAGTGTGACACAGCGAAAGAGATAGAGAGAGAGAGAGAGAGACCGAGAGAGAGAAAGAGAGACAGTTACAAAACTGTCGAAAAGGACCAAAGTGTGGACTGAAATTGTGGCAAACTGTCCATCCTTCCGTCCTGTTGTCCTTTCCTTCTGTCGTCCTGCTACCCTGGTCCAATATATCAAATGTCAGTTGAGCTTTGGCAGCATTTGAAATGTCCACGTGGCCCGGTCGTATCCAGACGCTGCTGCTCACGGATGCATGCGGTCCCGCCAGGACACATAAATTGTATCTGCAAGCGGTCCGAGCCTGGGCCGTGTGATTGTGATGAATGCGAGCAACAGCATATATGGAGTGAAAGAGCCACAGAGAGAGTGTGTGTGTGTGTGTGTGTGTGTGAGTGAAAGAGTGCGCAATAGTATGTGTGGCAAACAAATAGACGCAAAATCCCAAATTAATTTGCAGCGGCTGACCAATCGGCCAGGTCAGCAGCACAGTACCGTATAGCTCAAGCCGTAACAGTTCAGACAGGATGGCGCATACAGAGAGGTAGAGGGCTTGAGTCCGAGACGAACCCATGAGCAAGCAAGTGTTGGCAATGTGTTGCCAAGTGTTGGATTTCTTGCACAATCAGCAGGCCTAACTAATGGCACTGCATATATCAGTTCGTGTACACAGGCCCGGGCTGAAATACCTTCATTATGCACGTAAACGTAAACGTAAACCGTAAACCGTAAAAAAAAGGCGAAGAAATTGTAACGAAATCATTTTATGTTTTTATGCCAAAGCATTTAATATCAATTTTCAGCTTAAACATGCAACAGACGCCGCCGCCGACGTAACATGAACCGGAAAGGCCTCTGCGCTTTGGACGGTGCTTGCCCTGTGGTTTTGTGGGTGATGGGTGGCGAGTGGTGGTTGATGGGTGGTTTCGTGCCTGATGCTTGCGTGGCATATTTCGAATTAGAGTCGCTTGCGGATTACATAAGCAGGCGGATGGGGAGGCGGAGGCGCAGAGGTGGAGCTGGGCCTGAAGTCAACCGAGCAAGCCTCAAGTGTTGGCGTGTTCGGACTAATCGCTGGCTTTATAGCTACGTATACGTAACGTATTCAGTTACATTTACAGTTAATGCGGCTAAGAGTGTTGCGGCCCTTGCCGCTTGTGCTAAATATTCGCATTTCGTGTGGCTAATCGGCGCTGCTGCTCCTGGAGAAAACAATGTCTGCTCCAATTGTTGCGGGCGATTTGCATTTTAAGTTTTTTGTATAAGATTTAAATATGCTGGCACGCCCATGCTGCCCTGCATGCCACATGCCACCATACCATCATGCCACCATGCACCGATAATAGCTCACTTTGCATACAAATTGCACAGAGAGAGAGAGAGAGAGAGAGTGAGCCAAAAATAAATGCAAAAACTGTGCCACGCCTCGTGTCAAAGTTGGCAATAAATCTGTTATAGATGCCACCTTCAGCGACAACTATGAGCGTCCTTTCAATAAACTCGCACGTGTGCCACAAGCCAGCAGCAGGCAACACCAGGCAACACCAGGCAACCACAGGGCCCACATTGGGTAGCACCTTAACGTAAATTCATTTTACAAGGCAATAAATAACGGCGCCTGGCCACGCCCATGCCTACGCCCAGACCATGATTAACATGCGGCCGCAGCTCGAAAGGATTGTCTACGGTTAAAGCGCTTTTAACTCAAACAAGAAAGAACGGCCATCTTCGACGATCCGCTGAATAAATACCCTGGCAGGTTATTAGTTAAACAGAAGGGAAACTGTTGAAAATAAATGTTGGATGTTGATTATATTTTTGGCAAGCCAAGAGTTTCTGAAACAAGAACTCATTGTCTATGGGAGCAATATGATATGGTGGTCAGTACATATGGACTACATCATATATAAAATTAATAATGCCGAATTCACCAGTTTTAATGGGAATAGGGTATCAAAACGAAGGTAAAGGAGTTGACTTTTCCTCCACGTAAACATTTATGCGAGCCTTCTTCACATTGATTTTATTAAGCAAGGCGTCGACTGTGCACTCAAGAAGAGCGCGCCACAAAAGGGAATTTCAATTTAACACCCAGAGATCAGGATGGCCTATGATAAACTGTGGGCTTCAGGACTTCGTTGGCAGGGCAGGGCTGGCCAGGGCAGGGCAGTATCGATACAAAGAGTTATGAACACGACTTGACCTCAATAGCCATTTAAATATAAATCAAATGCTCGAAATAAAGCCCATGGCCCAAGACAGGACATTGTTGGCATGTTGTGTAAACCAAAGGCGACTCCTGGCCAAGGTCAATGCGTTGAGATTTGTGCGGCAATTTCGTTTGTTTTGCCTTCCTGTTGCTTGAATCCTTAACCCATCACCCTTCCCTTCCCTTCCGTTCCCTTCCCTTCCCTTTGTTGTGTTGTCTGCCCATATCGAACTGTCTGTCTGATTTTATTAACATAAGCGTTAGCGGAGATTAGATGAATCGACGGACGCACTGGACGGTAGCACCAAGCAAAACAAATACGTATCCAAATGCCGTATTCGAAAACCAAATACGAATAAATAGCAAATGCGATTTCTTTGTTTTTGTGCAGAGGCCACCGAGCAGTCGCTCGTGTGATAAATGGGTTTCACGTGGCGTATGATAAATGTTAATTCGCCATCAAAGCCAAGCTGCTGCTGATGCTGTGCTGCTGCTGCCAAAGTGACTCAGTTAAACATCTTCGACAGCATTAACGCTGAATTCATGATTTCTTATATATACACGCATGTATATAGTATATGTATATGTATGCGCACGCACATGTGCCAACCCGTGTATATATATACTTAGAAGCTTATTGCATTCACATTGCACAGCCGTCAAAAACAATCAATGTAATTGCTTAATGCAGGCCAAACTAACATTTGCCAGGCTTGCTTAATTGCAATTCTGAACACAATGCTCCTTTACCAATTCATTTAGCTAGAGATGAACTCGTGAGCAGTTACAGCAACTCAGCAAAACATTGCTTCGATAAATTAAACTGAATAGAAATTGTTAAATATTCGCTTTCAGTTAAGAGCTGATGCTCCAGTTTTGAAATTAGTTGTACAGTTGTTGTAGAATTAGTAGTAGTGAAAGCGTAGTAGTAGTATTAGTATCAGCAGTAGTATGAAAGTAATACTAGTATAAGAAGTAGTAGTAGTAATAGTAGTATCAGTTGTAGTAGCATCAGTAAAAGAATAGTACCAGTAGTAGTATTAGTTTAACTAAAATAATAGTAGTAGTGGGAGTAGTATTAGTTGTTGTAATAGTAGTAGTAGTGGCAATAGTAGTAGTACGTAAAAGTGGGACACACTGATATATTACGACTTGCAGTTTTAATTTATATTTATTTAATAACTTAAACTCTTTTCGAAGTAACCCCAACAAAACTTGTCTTTATATCTAATTGCACATAAATTATATTTTTTATTTCATTATAAATAATATTGGCTGAGAATCTCGCATCACATAAATCAGCTTTTTCATTTCATTAAACCCCCTTTCCCATTAGTTGCCTCACGATCACGTAACGTTCACATCGCTGGTTCGATAAGCACACACTCGTACAAACAATATGTCAAAATCCATTTAATGCTCGAAACTGTAAGCAGCTTTTAGTTAGAAGTTTAATTTTCCCTTTCTTTGATTTAAGCAAACTAAATAGCACTTCACAGTGCGCCTGTCCCTCGCTCCCTTCCGCTCCTCCTCCTGCACCCTCTGCTGCTGCTGCGAGACCTGGAGACCCAGCAGCAAGAAACGTGGGGCGGAATGCACCCATACACACACACACACACTTACACACACACACTCTTACACTTACAGACACACAGAGGCATACACAAAGAGATGGAGGCAACTGTTGGCTTTTTATCTATAGCAGAGGTATTTACACAGGTTTCATTGAGTTACCGTTAAGTTTGGGGTTTCTCGATTCTCGGTTACCGTTATTCGCTTCTCGTTACTCGCTAGTCCCGTTGTTCGCTTTGTAGCTCAGAAGCCATTTCTTGCACGAGCTGCTGCCTGTTTTGGCAGCTGCTCGAGATTTGATTTAGAATGCTCCTTTTTGGCATGAAAAAGCGTTGATTGGAAGCACTAACCAAAAACTAACCCCCCGCACACCCCTTTCAACCCTCACACTGCAATAGCAAAAGAAGCTTAAAATTGAATTGCCATTAAAGTGATGCCAAAAATCAACTTGCATGTGACTACAGCCCAGCAGCTCCCTACCCAACAGTGCACGCAAGTCACTCAGTCACTCAGTCAGTCAGTCAGTTAGTCACTCAGTCAGTCAGTCTGTCTGTTGTCAGCCCCCTGAAGGATGGCTGGCAAATTGCACAGCTGTGGCCACGACTTGAGCTGACCGTTTTATTTATTAAAATATTTATTTAAATGCATGCAGATGCTGTCGCAAATGTTTTCATGACGCTGCCAGCAATGAAAACAAAAGCGGACAAATGGAAATAATAAAACTGAAAAGTTGTTATTGTTTTTGTTTTTGTTGTTCTGCATATAAAAATGTCAGACACGTTGCAAAAACTAAAACAAAATACAAACAACAGCAGGCAAATGGCAAGGCTAAGTCCAAATGAACACAAAAACAGCAACTGATGTGACACGCCCACTCACACAAAAACACACACACGGGATAGGAAGACAAACACACACACACACACTCACATACGCATGTATGGTCATAAAAAGTCACTCAAGTGGTATTAAACGTACCGCCAAGTGCACCGGTCGAGCGTCCAGCAAGGCGCAACGAAACGGAAACTTGAACCGAATGGAACTCTATAGAGACGGCACCTACACACACACACACACACATACACACAGGCACGCACACAAAAGGTTAAGATTCTGCCTACACTTGTGGCTGGCTGACCGCCTGAACTGCCTGACTGAATGGCTGGGTATTGGCACATTCACATTCACATTCACATTCGCATTCGAATTCGCAATCGCAATCGGCATTCGAGTATTAGGTCGCATTTCAACATTCTAACTAACTGACTGACTGGGCAGCAGCAACAATAATAGAAAATAACAAAAATAAAAAAATAAATGAAAATAAGTAAACAGAATTCAGAGCTCTTTACGGAAGTTGCCCACGGTATAATACCCTCTCGCATGCATCTAAAAACTAATCAAATGACTTCTTTTAAAAATATCTTTTAGATTCAATAGTTTATGTAACACAACAATGTTCTTATCTCTAAACTATGAACTATTTTGGCTTCATGGTCGACAAATAACTTTCATTATTCGCTTCTCTATAAAATGTTTTACTAATCTATGCTCAGATTATGTCCTGATATTTTTCAGGACAGTTTCAATATATTCAAATCCTGTCTGCTTGAAAATTAAATATTACAATTTAATAAGCATATGTAGTTAATATATGTAAAGTATATAAAATATATATGTATAAAGTAAGGGATAATAATTGAAATTAGTTAATTTATTATTTGTATAACATTATTTCTTTCAAACTGTTCCACGCAGCGTGACCAAATCATAATACCCCTTCGGAAAGGGTACACAAAAGTAAAAAAAAAATCTTGGTCTTTTTGATCGGTTTGGAATTGACTTTTTCTTTTTGCGTTTGCGCGTAATTTTTGATTGGAACTGAGTGGCTTTACCTTTTCTTAATTTTTTTGTTGGTTTTTCCTCAATGTGTGAGTGTGTGTGTATGAGCATCTGACCTCAGGCTTGTTTATTTGGAGTATGCAGCTGTCAAAGGCATTAAGAATTTTTTACACTTAACTGCCAAAAAAATTAGCAAAATATGCCGAAAAGGTGGCCAGCTGTTGCTTCTGACCCTGGTCAACAATCAGAACAGACGCGATTTTCAGGCTGGCAAAATTTTATTGTGCACGGGATGGAAGAGTGAAGAAAAAAAATTAAACTGGTCGCTGCAGCAGCATAAAAATAATAAGCGAAAAGGGTTCTCATTTCGGGGCAAACGCAGCTGGGCCAAAAGGCTTGGAAGAATTAAAACCAGGCCGAAAGCGAAAACGAAACCGAAACCAAAATGAAAATGGAAACCGAAACCGAAAATTAAAGCTTAAGCTGCGCAACAATTGAAGGCAGCAACAAATTGGGGCCGAGGCAGACAAAAGTATTCATCTAATTTGGAGGCTGTTGAAAACACTGATTGTGGCACTCTCAGTTATGATTACCTGTGCCGCAAAGCTAAAGTTGAATTTTGAAAACAAAAAGTCTAAGCTTTTTGCCTTTATGCAACTTTTGCTTAAAGTGCGCTTGGAAAATTCACTTTGTGGCAGCGATTGCAGCAGGATGTGCCGCGAGAGCTGCTAGGGGCATGCAACATAAACTTTTAGCAGCTCATAAAACGCTCAGAAACAAGCGCACAAAAATCGAACGCACATCAAAATTGCACCAGGGGGTCAAAGCAACGAATCGTTAAGGAGTGCGTGTGGGAGCAGGGTATTGTGTTTGAGTTTGGGGTACAGTTTGGGGCAGGGACTATGCCACTCAGATGTGGCACGGATTGATTTCGTGAGTTTATTGAAAGCGCAAACAAGCAAGGCCAATGTTGCAGCTGTGAGACGGTGAAAATCGTTGCCCTAAACTATATACTCAAACATATATATATATTTATATGTGTGTGTGTGTGTGTGTGTATGTGTGTAGAGCGTTTTGTGCAAACAAATGAAAATCGAAACGCAAAAGCGATGAAAATCAAAAGTTACGGTACTTTGACGGCGGCTGTAAAAGATTAAACTTGCCAGTGGTTAGATGTGGCACCTTCTCCCCATCTCCCGTCCTCCCTGTCCCCCTCGCAATCAATCCCTGTCCAAATAGGGGCAGAAGGGGACATTTCTGGCAGTTTAAGTTTTTGTAGCATACATTTGAGCGCACAAGGTTTTATAATTTTTTATCACTTTGCAATTTGGCGAGGCAAATTGCGAGGCCATAAAACAACGAAGAGCAGCAGCAGCGTTTGTTGTTATTGTTGATGCGAAACGTGTTCCAATTAAGCGCAACGCAACGTTCCACACGCCCCCTTCCACCCTGTGGAACACGCCCCCACGTCGAGCAGTAGTTAATTTAAATGAAATTCGCAACGTTGCACGTGATACATGCAAATATGGCAAATAAAAATTACAAGTCATAAAAAAATCGAATCGTGCGAGTTTTTACTTGTTGTTGACGCTGTTTCTGCTGCTACTGCTGCTTTGGAGTCGCTGCCAAAAAAAAAACTGTAATTTATGTGCAGCTACGCAACTTGTAGCTGCTTTCATTTCTCAACTGCCACACCCCCAATTCGCATGTGCAGCCCATAAAAAATAGAAGCCAACACGAGAAAAACAGCCAGCAGCACTTTGGCAAATTGTACGCTTTAATTTTGCACAACTTTTTACCACAGAGCGCTGTGTCGCGACATGTCGTTATAATGTGTAAACTTGAATTAAAATGTTGCATTTCATGTGATTTGAATTGTAGCCCCCACACAACCAAGCCTCGCTCCCCCCATCCGCCATTCTTGTTGTACTAATTGAAAGGCGTTGCTGCTGCGTGACATGCAAAATGCTAGCATTTGATTCAATTAGATAAGCAAATGCATACGCTTTGCGGCAGCGGGAAGGGGGCGCGGCAGTCATTTGAGTCCTGTAATTTGTAGGCTTTAACTTGCGCCAATCAAAGGTTAATTGCGACTGCTGCAAATCAACGAATTTTATTATGTCGATGCGTTGAGCAGCATGCGATGGTGGGCGTATGGTCTCTAAAGGATGAGGGTGGAGGGGGGGATTCGTGGCAAGCCATAAAGTTGTACGGCAAGCGCAGCACTCAGCAGTCAGCAGTCAACACTGGAACACCCACACTCATTCATTCACACCCTCACATGCATTTTAATCACATAAAACTCACTTACACTGGCAACATTTTGAGCTCTTTGTATGTGCATGTGTATGTTTATGTGTGCTTGTGTGTTTATGTGTGTGTGTGGGTAAGGGAATATTTGTAGTTTTGTTCTATGCTGAAAGAGGGTATTATAACTTGGAACTAAAGTTCGTAATGTAGGGCTTTTGCGAGTAATCGCAGCTCGTCTCTTTCAGCCAGTCCCTAAGTCACTTCTTACTCCTAGATCACATAATATCGGAGTGTGATATGCCTATAACATTTTTAAATGTTATTAATATATGTTTTAAGTTAAAATGGCATTTGCTGGCATTCGTCATTCTAAAAAGCCAATAAAACAAGACTTTGACGATTTGGAATCTATTGATAATACTTTTTTTATATATATGTAATATTAGTCTGAAATAAATATTTACCTAATTTATTTTTTTTTATATCACTTTCGTGTAGTATTTTGTTTAAAAAAATAATCATTAAAATTTGTTGAACTATTTTTGAATTTGTTTGATGAACAGGTTTGTAAAATACAAACTTTGTGCAAATTAAACCTTGTGAGTGTATTACGGTTTCGTGCTGTTTATAAAACTGATTATTGAAGCATTTTAGTTATTTGTTGTGGCGCTGAGTAGTGCTACATGGCGTATGCGCAACATTTGCTGGCAAACAAATTTATGCGATTACACATAAATCTGCAGCTGCTTGTTGGTTGTTTGTTGTTGGCTGTTAGTGCTGTTGGTGCTGTTGTTGTTATGCACATACTCACTCGTGTGCTAAACCATATAGTTTATGTGGAAGGGACCAAAAACTTTCATTTTGCAAACATAAAACATCTTAATTTAATAAAGTGCCGGCAGGCAGCAAATTTGCTTTGTGATCAAATTTGTTGGCCAGCAACGCAGATAAATCTCAATTAGGCCCGAACAGAGAGATTGCAGTGAATTCATTACGTGGTCTAAATGATTGAGCCAAATGCTTTTTCACTCCAACTCTAACGAGTTTTCGCTTTAATATTTTTTATTCAATATATTCCTTCTTTTTTTTGTACTTCGTACTAACAAGTTTTTCGATTTTTTTTTAGTTTGAGTTTGCTACTTAAATGATTGACAAATTTCTAGGCCTAGAAATGTGGACATTAAATTTTGGCACTCAATTTGAAATAAAAGTCTTAAGGAAACCAAAAATCAAAATGTTTCAAAATGAAAAGTTTGAATCATCAAAAAAGTAATCCAAGTAATGCACTGGGTTTCGCTTTGGCGGCCTGGCGAATGTGGGCGTTGAAGCGGGCGTGGCTTAGAACACCTGTACGCGATGATTTTCGCGATCGCATACCAAAATATTGCCATTGGACATGATGGCCACGCCCTCGAGTCCTTTGAACTCCGAGTCACCGGAGCCCCAAGAGCCGAAGGTCTTCAGAAAACTGCCATCCGGATTAAAGATCTGTATGCGATTATTGCCCGAATCGGCCACAAATATATAGCCTTGATCATCCACTGCCACGCCCCTGTAAAACAGTTAAAACATATGCCCATTGAATTCAATTCAGTTTCGAAATTGTAATTTGATTACTTACCGCGGAAACTTGAATTGACCATCGTCGGAGCCCTCGCCGCCCACAGTGGACAGCACCTTGCCATTTACATCGAATATCTGTGAAAGGCAAAATGTGCATATGTGTGTTAGTGTGTGAGTGTGAGAGTGTGTACAATCTGTAGCATATTTTAATTAAAAAATGCTCAGGTGGCCAGACAGCCGTGAACCTGAAACGGCAGCTTACCTGAATTCTGTGGTTATTCGAATCGGAAACAATAACACGATTCGTATTCGATACGGCTATATAATGCGGATGCTCAAGTTGGCCCTCGCCACGGCCGCAGGAACCGAATTTACCAACGAAGGAACCATCGGATTGGAAAACCTGACCAGTTGCGAAGCCAAAACGAAACACGAGACGAGACGAGACGAGACGAAGCGTATTCATAAGTTTTTTAATTGAAGTGGACGAGCAAGAAAAAAATGCAAAAAATGCAAATGAAATGAAGGAAATGGTAAAGTTAAAGGTAAAAGCTGCCACAGACAGTCCAGCCCAGTCCAGTCCAGAGCCAGAGCCAGAGTCCTAGAGTCCTAGAGCTACTGAGTTCATCAGTGTATACGAATATATTGCAGTTAAGCGCATGAAAATTGCAGTGCCTGTTTGGTGGGCGTGGCTGAAGCAGAGGTGGAGGCGGAGGCTGTGACAAATTGGGCAAGACTCTGAGCACGGGACTCCAGCTCCGACTCTGTGGATCTGGCTGAGGCTTGGGTATGTGACCCTGGCCAATTTTACTGCTGCTGCTGCTGCTGCTACTGCTTCTTCTGATGATTATAAATATTTGCATGCAAATGGAGAAGCAGATGTTACCTGCACTCTGTGGTTCTCCTTATCGCAAACGTAAATGAAGCCGAGTGCATCGGTTGTAACGCCCCAAGGATAATTGAATTTGCCATCTGCGATGCCCTGCGAACCGAAGGCGCGCAGGAAGCGTCCTTGTGGATCAAGCACTTGTATGCGATGATTATATCTGCAACATAGTAGACATTTGAAAGGCAGCTCGTATTAACCCACAACGACAACATGACGGCGACACAATTTCCCTCAAAGTGGGTTTGACAGGGGCTTAAGTTTTTTTTTATAAATATGTCCATTAATATTTACTTAAAACCTATACTTAAAACTCAGCTGCATTTAATTTGCCTAAAACTATAAATGTATATAGACATTTATGAAACGGTCAAATAAAAAGAATATTTAAAGATAATTGTCAATTGTTAGTTTTGAATACCCAGTAACTTTGGATTATGTGAGGTATATTAAAGGTATCCATGGGTATTAACCAGACAGAAATAGCAAGTTTATATATATAAATTTCTTGCAATGGCTAAAAAAACATAGCCTATTTGCAAAAGCCTTACTTTGAACAGAGCTATGACAGTGGAATATTTGAACATATGCCTGCATACGACTTTGTTGAGTATCATTTTGACCAACAATTTGGTATAGCCGGTTACAGGGTATACTTGAGACAAGAATGTGTTTCTACACAACTGGCTTGCTTTAATTGAGTTTGTATGTGCTGGGAACCGTTCGTCAAAATGTGAAACCCTTGGCACTGTCATTAATTACAAAATGGCCGTAGCGAACTCATTACCACGCCGGAACTTTAACAGTGGGCCTAGGCATAGGCTCTGGGGCGTGGTCGTGTGACGCGTTTGGCATTTGGTGCTGGGGCGGCTGTTCTGTTGTTGTTTCTTGTGCTGCTCTGATGTTCTGCTGTTTAGCTGTTTAGCTGGGCTTAGACTAAGCCGCTTAACGTGCAAAATCAAAGTTGAAACACACAATGAGGCTGGCCGAGCACAACGATGGTGCTTAACGAGATTTCAGCTCAGACAATGACAGCCCGGATGAAGCAGGAAGATTGCCACCAATGCACATACGTTCATTTACAAAATACCAACGAAAAAAAGAAGAAGAAGAAGAAGAAAGGTTAGTGAGCATGAGGCTTAAACTGGGAGGTGGCCGCAACGCACATGTTTCTCATTAACGCGGCTATTATGCGCTTAGCCGTGCCAATTACCCGACTCGGGAGCAGGTCCTGCAGCACATAAAGCTAAGCCCAAGAATTAATCATGGACTATTGTTTTGACTTAATTAAAATGCAGCTGAGCAACGAGCTCGAACAATTGGGGGACTCTATGAGGATGGACTTGGATTTGGCTAAGATAAACTCACCTATCGGCTATGATGTATTGACCAATGCGATTGACCGCAACGCCGGCGAGGCAATCGAATTCGCCCTCGCCGTTGCCGTATTCGCCGAACTCCTTGACGAATATGCCATTGGAGTCGAAGACCTGGACGCGATGATTGCTGGAGTCGGCGACGACGATGCTATTGTCCGGGCCGACGGCTAGGCCGCGCGGCCACGTAAAGGATCCGGGCTCGCTCCCCCGGCCCCCCAACTGGAACAGCTGCTGGCGCTTGCGCAGGTACACCTGTTTAGGGATAGTACCTGCCACTCCGGTTATACCGGCTGCTGCTGCTGCTGCTGCTACCGTAGGGGACGTAGGGGAGCCTTGCCCGTTTTTTGACCCGTCATCATCGGACGAGGCCAGCTCATTGGCCTGACGCAACGGCAGGCCCAGGCTCAAGCGCCTGGACACTTCGCTGGCCGTGCTCCGGCTGCCAGCAGTGCCGTGCGCATGCGACGACGCCCCCGTCGAACCGGAGGCGTGGCTGTCACGTGCGCTGCCAACGCTGCTGCTGCTGGGCGTATCCTTCGAGCTCTTGTTGCCATACTTGTTCTTCAGATAACGCGCCCATGAGCTGAGCGCCTCCCCATCCTTATTATCCGCCGAGCTGCCCAAAGCACTCCGCGAAGATGCCGTACTCCGATCCGCTATGGGAGAATTATCGCGAGACTTCAGCGCATGCGAGGAGCGACTGCGCGACAGATCGCTGCTGCCATAGCCGCTGTACCTGCAAGATATGGTAACAGGATTAACTAAAGGTTGTCCCCAGACGAGAGCAGAACGCAGCGTTTCGCAAATGCGAAGAGATTAGCTTTGTGAATCAGTTAGAGATTAATTGTGAAACCAATCTTCAAACTGTTTACACAATAACCAATAACAATTCTCAAATATACGAAACTCAACGAGCAACCCTCGTTTGCTGACTTGGACATCTTGATGTTTTTCAGGCTGGTGTCTAATGAATGTCTGCAGAGTTGTGCTCTTTTTTTTTTTTGTATGTATGAGGCGCGCTACGGAACTGAAATGGAACTGCATGATGAGTATGCATGAGAGACTGCATGAGATTTGTACAGAGTGGGTAACTGTTGTTGAGACAGACAGCAAAAAAGAATGGCGGTTTCCGGTTATTTATCGGTTAATTGAACGCGCTAAAAAAATATTGCGTTTCTTTTTGTTTTGCTGACAAAAAAATGTAAAAAAAATCAAAAATGTAAAGTAAAAAGTAAAAAGAACTCATAACGAAATCAAAAAAATGTATATAATTAAAAACTTGAATTAGTGTGTGTGTGTGTGTGTAGAGTGCAACATAAACGAGAACGAAACGTGGAAAGAACGTGGGACTAGCACGCACAGAAACTCATAAAAGAAAATAAAACTAAAATAAAATAAATTACGGAAACAAATATTCATTATAAATAATAAGAAACGCTCTCGACTATTTAGGGTGGCAAGGGCGCGAGGGGTAGCACACGCACAATGAAAGCGCCCAGACACGTCTGTATATATAATAATCAATCATATATATATATGTGTATATATGCCATATGTACAACCGATAGCGTCCTATGTACAACTGAGTTTTGTGGTGTCGGGATTCGTTTTGGTTTTGTTTTGGTAGTTGGATTTTCTTTTGGTTGGTTACTCTGCGCACCTTGAGGCCAAGTAAGCGGATGGCGAAACTGTTGTCGGTGACACGGGCTCATCCAGATCTTCGTCCTCGTTGCCAAACTGATGCGTGGAGCGGCTGCGCGCCAGTCGGGTGCGCCGCTCCTTCATCGCCAGATAGCGGGAGCGCCCGGTGCCGTAGCGGCTGTCCGAATCGTCGCCGGTGCCGTTGGCGTCCTCATCGAAGGAGGCGGTGGGCGTGGATAGCGAGGGTTGCGTTACAATTGCGCTGCTCTTGCTCTTGTTTAGAAAGCGGCTTGTGTAGCTAGAAAAATGTTTTTTTTTTTTTGATTTTGGTTTTTTATGCTGTTTTTTTTATGCTTTATTTTAGTTCTGCGTTTTGTTGTTGCTTTTATTGTATTTGCAGTTTACGGTTGTTGTTGGTGTTGTTGTTGTTTCTGTATTTGTATTTGTTGCCTTTGCCAGTGTGTACTGTGTATTGTGTTCTGTGTGCCTCGCACCTGGCTCAAAACTTTGTAAGTCCCTCCGCGCTTTTGGGAAATCCGCGACCGCTTAATGAACTAACTTTTAACTAGCTTAAATCTATGTAACAAGTTCCTGTTCGAGTTCGAGCTCGCTTCTAGGTTCGTCAGCAGCAATGGGAACCCTCAGTTCGCTGAGTTGCCTTTGCTCATTTATTAGGCAACCAAATTCAATTAAAATACAAAACTAAAAAAAAAAACAACAATGCGCTCGCAAAAGTTTCTAATTAAATTCACATTTCACATTATCGCAGAGTTAAACAAAAAGTAGTCGAAAGTTGAGTACAAGAAATTATGGCGCCAATTGGCACAGCTTTGGATAGGATCAGGATCAGGATATAGTTAGGTATAGGTACAGGAATAGGGGTTTAAGGCAAGGCAGAGGCAAAGCAACAGAAATAAACAGCAACTATAGCAAACTACAAGGAAAGCAACAACAAAGCACACACTTTTGGTATTTATTACCATGCTACTCAAAAAAATACTGAAAGGAAACACAAAAAGCTCATTAATCCAGTATTGTACTTAAAATACAGGGCTAGAGGGCAAAAGCTGTAGTCTGCGGTCCTTTGCGCCTATGCAACAGCAGATGCGGACAGCTTTCCCTCTCTCTCTCTCTCTCTCTCAGAAACTTGTCCTGTTGACAGGACGCACAAAAGTAGGCAATGCTTTTTTTGCAGGCATCCCTTACATTCAATATACCATTGCAGTGCATGCAAACAATAGGGCAAACGAATGGTACCAATAATACGTATGAAATGAATGCACCAGCGATCCGTGCGGCATGTTTGAGTACGTTAATTGCTTGCACTTGTTTACAAGCTAACAAAAAATACAATACAAATGCAGATGCAGCAATAATTGGCATGAAAGTAGCATGAAAAGGCACCAGAAAAAATGTAAGTTGTTCATATATTTATATAAATATATTTTTATGTGCGTCGCAATGGTAAAAAACTGAATATCTGACTGACTGACATAATATTTAAACAAGAACTGGGACACTTGCTGGCCTCAAGTTTTAATTACATTACCCAAAATTTGCAACCCTCCAAAGTCTGACCAAATTATATAAAATTCGATAATATTGTCAGTAAAATAAATTACAGAATGTCCATACACAATGACAACGACAGCATCTCGTCTTGTGCGGGGCGCATTGAACCCTTTTTTTTTGTGGCCCCAAATACGAAAGGTCATTGAAAAGTGCTGTGAATTGAATTGAAACTGCTTGCCAGCCACTGAGTGGCTCTTTCACAACCACCAGCAACAGCATCGTCAGCAGCAGCATGTGCGTCAACTTATTTCAAGTTCTAGTCGCCTCTGTCCCACTTTAACCCATTGACGTCAGCTCAACTATGTGCCACTGTTTGGCTGACTGTATTTAGAGAACACTCTCCTGGCATCGAAATATAAATCTAAAAGGGGCTGTAGAGGAGCTGCTGCTGCTTAAATTCTGACAAAGATCTGTAATACTTCAATTCTGTTAAAGTATTATTTAAGTTGCCTTAGGAGGAATACCCGTTTAAGATATGACTTTTACAACTGAAAAGCTAATTGTGGAGTTAACAAAAATATGGAGCAATCGATTATAATTGAAGTTAATAATTTATACTGGCACATTATACTGTAGCTATTTCTTAAATTTCCTAAACAGACCCAGCAACATATTATTTATATAGACAAAAGTTTCTAGTTTCAAATAAAAATACATCCTTGGGTTAAGCTGTGAGCCTTTGAGGCTATTAGAACTTGTCTTTGTTTGACTTTTGATGACAAGACAAAGGCGAAAACTAAGTAAGAAGCCAACTTGTGCAAATTTGTCTGAGGCGTGTTTTTTAGTTTGTTAACTGCAAAATGCTTTTAATGAATGGCTAACTGAGAAATGATATAATGGCTGACTGTAGAGTTGAATAAAAAATTCATTTTATGAACGTTTGTAGTTGTACATTTAATGGTTGCACAACAAAAACACAAAGAAACATGACTAAAGTGGGCGGTGGAGGAGTTTCAGGTATCACTGCATCTAGGATATTATTTAGTTTGACGCGAAACATCCGCAAGTCACTTTCGGTAGCGGGCCCGGTAGGGTCTACTTATGTACGGTATGCTAAATGGCAGTGCGCTGCAAAGACGAACACAGATACAGAATACAAATACAGCAAATTGTGTGAGAGATACATAAACGAATAGAGAGTGGGGGAGGGGAAGGTTGTTGAGGGGTGGGGGTTTTGGCTACGCGCATGTTTTACCTAGAGCTGGCTGTGGTTCAGGCTGTGGCTGAGGCGGAGGCGCTGCTGGCGACATTTATGCAAAGGTTATGAACTTGACAATTAGACGCCACACGATGCGTATGAGCAATAAAATGGCCACTGTGATGCTAATGCCAATGTCACGCAGTTGTACAAAGCTGCAGCAGAGAGAAATCACATACATATATGTATAAACAAACACACACGCATACATATACAAAATGACAATAACGATAACAATAACAACAACAATGCAGCTGCAACGGCATATTGAACACGGAATGAATAGAAATCAATTAGCTTTATTATGCATATCAATTTAATCACAATTTTTTAACCATTACACTTCTGAATAGTTGCGTGCGTGTGAGTGTGAGTTTGATAGTGTGTGTGTTTGTGTTTGTGTTTATATGTTGCTGCGACTAATTATAAATTATAATTCATCGCACACAACTTTGTTATTATATGCAAGCTGTAATTTTATTAATGCCAGCGAATAAACACAACGGGAAAGAAAAATATTGAATAGAATTTCAATCTTCAGGTTGACGAATAATAAATACCCTTGCAGATTGTTACACAAAAACATAATATTATTCAAGAGAAAATATGTAAATTCAAAAAATTATAATATGATGCATTAAAAATGCATTTCAGGCCGATTATCCTTTTTGTTTAAAGTTAAAAAACAATATCTAAAATAGTAAGGAAATGCATTTTTCAAATCAATATAAGTTTGGCAGAAACAAAAAATCGGACAAATAATATTTCAAATTTTATATAATATTTAAATACTCAAAAACTTTAGCGAAAAACGCTTTAAAATGAACTACCCTCTGCAAGGGCATATCTAAAAAAAACACATGACATATAATTTATTCTGCATGCGCACATGTCATTGTTAATTTTGTATGTGTGTGCATGTGTATGTATGTGTATGTACGTGTGCGTTTCTATTATGCATTGCACGAGTATTAATTGAAAGCGAAATCAATAGCTAAAGTTACTTATTAAGTGCAGTCATGACCCATGCAAAAATTAGTAAAAAGTAGACATTAAATCATTATAGGCTTAAAGGTTGCTTGGCAATTCGGATGGAAATACCTGCTGCTGCCGGTGCCGGTCGTGCTGCCGCTGCCATAGCGATCCTCGTTCTCTGAGGCATGGTGGGGTGCGGGCACGGCGCGGGTACGCGTTGAGCTGCTGCTGCTGCCGCCGTAGCCGCTGCTGCTGGAGTTGGGAGTGGCATAGCTGCTGCGAGTTGTGGCAGCGGTGTCATCCCTTGAGGCGCGACGCGCCTCCAACCGATCCCGATAGGAACTGCTGCCCGTCGAGGCGGCTGCCGTTGTGGAGCTGGATGCACTGCTGGGCGTCGATTTTGCAGCGCTACCGCTGCTCGTTGCGCTCGTCTTGGGCTTGCTCTCCGGCTCCGACTCGGACTCCGACTCCGAGCTGGTCTCCTCCTCGCTGCTCGAGCTCGACTCTGCTTTCTTCTTGTCCGCGGCGCCATTGCTGCTGCTCGGATTGCTGTGCTGCGGCAGAAAGCGGCTCACAAAGGGCTTCTTCTCCGGCGTTGCTGTCGCTGTCGCTGCTGCCGTCGATTCTCTCGTTGTGGAGTAACGTGCTGTGCTGCTGCTGCTGCTGGGCGCTGCTTGGGCGGCTGCTGCTGCTGCTGCTGCTGTTGCTGCCGGTGAGCTGGCTGAGCTTTCGGTCGAGGCGCTGCTGTCGCTGCTGCCGGAGCGCTGTGTCTTCTTTACAGCTGCCACCTGAGCGGACACTGCTGGCTTGGACTGTTGGGTAGGAGTGGGAGTTGCATCAGAGTCTGTGGCGCTGTCAGCCTGTTAGTTGTTTGTTGTTTGTTGTTGTTTGTTTGTTGTTTGGGTTGCAAGCGAGCAAACGAAACGAAATGCAAGTTGAGAGAAATATATCGATATGCATGTGGATGAATGGACATGTGCAAGTGACAACAACGATGCAGTGGTTGCTAGTTGACGGTGCTGGGGGTGGGAGGGAGCGACGGACGGAAACTAGGCAAATGTCAAACTCAGGCACACAACAAATTTGACGTACAACACACAAGCGTTTGGCATAGTTTATTTTCCTTTTAGCGCTTTGCGAGGGCAGCTCGAAACAATTGCGAAATATCGTGTATCAGGATAATTGAAAATGCCATAAATAGCTTCAGCTTTTCAACAACAAATAAAAATGTATGCTTTGTGCTTAGCGATATTTCCGCAATCTATCGATCGACCTTTTTTTTTTTGTGTGTGCACATTCAAAAATGACAAAAATACATTTTGATAACAAAACAAGACAAATATGCAGCGGGTGTGCACATGTCATACATTCACACACATACACACACGCACACAGATCGGAAAATGAATATGTTGGTAAACTGACGGAAGCAGCAACGCTGACAGGCATGATTGAAATGCTCCCATTGAACTCGCCACGAGCTGGTAGCAATATAATGCTGGCTGCGCAGTTTAGAGCGTGGAAAAACGTATACACACATACATATATATATATACAACGGACATCAGAAATTTGCGACAATGAAAACCAAACAAAATACAAAATAATAAAAGAAAACAAAATTGATAGCAAGAGATATGTGATTTGGTTGTTCGCTTTGGCTCTTAGCGGTTTGGCGGTTTCTTTAGCTGTGTCTGTTGCCGGCCAAAATCGAATAGAGATATTTAGTAAGGTTTAAGCAAATTAACATCACTACCACATCGTTTGTCCACTTGCAAAAAAACAAGAGAGAGAAATAGAAATAGAAATAGAGTGAAGTATAGAAACGCAAAATAAACGTAACAAAAAAATTACTCAAGTTCTTCATTTGTTTTTTAGTTGTTTCACATAAAAAATGGTGTTTTATTTGTAACTTTTTTTGCAGTCTCTAACTAAGCATTAAACGACAAGGTAATAGATGTTAAATTACTATGAAATCAATTTGTACAATTCATAATTTCTGATGTCCCTGCCTTGGGTCAAAACTTTCCCTAACAAACGTATATTTTTAGACTTCTTGAATTGAATCGCTTGAAATTGGATTTTTTGTGCGAGTGTATTCAGTTTTCGGCATTGCCGAATTGTATGTTGTTGTTGCTTAAGCGAACATTAGTCGATTAGGTGTTGATTGTTGAAAAGGTTGGACCCAAAACAGCATTAAAATGAAAGGCGCTCACAAGACAGAAACGTGAAATAAATCAAATAAATAAAATGAAACTTAGCTTAACACATAAAAAACAAAACATTTCATTTGGGCATTTGTTAGCGTTTCAAAAGGTCATAGGTCAAAAGGTAAATAAGTAAACAGGTAACAGGTAAATCGTTAAAGGTTAACAGTAAGTAAATTTGGTGTTGTTGCTTTTGTTCATATACAAAAATATAACAGACTTACGGAGCGGGGGAAAGTGTGAACACTGAACACAAATAAAGAAGACTTTTTTTTTTGTGGACAAACAAAACATTTGGCAAACATGGCGTATACATAATATTATAGAATTGAATACTGTGCAGGGCCAGCCCACTTAAACAAAGGTGACAAAGTGGCAGCCAACTGACTGAGCCGAATAACTGCCCCCTAATGATCAGCCTGCCCACCATCATCCGTTTCATACTCCTCCTCCTCATCTTCCTCCGCTGGCTCTGCAGTAGCTGCCTCGCACTCGCTCTCATCTTCGGTTAGCTCCTCTTCTGTTTCTTCCTCTTCCTCTTCCTCTTCAGCGACAGCTTCAACTTCTTCTTCATCTGATGTTGCTGGTTCTTTATGTCTGTCGCTGATTAGCTCTAGGTTGCTCTCATTCTCTGGCGCCTTGTCCCCCAGCTCATTCTCTGGCGGCACAACATTTATCACCGGCGTTGCCTGTGGCTCCCCTTCTCCTTCCCCCACACCCTCAACCTCACCCTCGCTCTGCTCACTCTCACTGGCGGTCACCTCTTCGTACTCATATTCGGAGGAGGAGTCGCTGTCGATGCCCACTTGATCCTCAGCTTGTGGCTGCAGCTCCTCCTCCTGCTCCTGCTCGCTCCCGCTGCCCGCTTCGGTCTCAGTGTCGCTGCTGCCACTGCTGTCACTGGCCTCGCCTGCTTCTTCTTCATTTGTCTCATTCACACTTACCTCGGCTCGCGCTGTCGCCGTCGCTGTACGCACTGAAGATGCTGCCGCCGTTTGATTGCTGCTGCTGCCGTCGCTCTCCTCGCTGGCCCCTAGGCCGCCACGTTTCAGGGCCGAGACACGGTCTGCGCCGGGACGCTGCTCGCTGCTCGAGTCGCCGCTGGCTGCCGTTGAGGTGGCTGCACCACTAGCAGCTGCACCACTTTTGCGCTTCTGACGCGCCAGCTCATCCTCGTCGGCGGCTGCTGCGCTCTGCTGGCTCTTCTGCTGCTGGCGCTGCATGGCTGCCTTTTGCGTTTGGATAGCCGCCTGGACGGCGGCCTGAGCCGCAACGGCTGCATCTGATTTCTTCTCCTTCTTCTCCTTGCCAATGTCCGCCAGGCGCTGGACGACGCGTGAACAGTCGCTAAGTCGTATGATGCCGCTCAGCTGTCCGCGCGAGACATCCTCGCTGTCCAGGACGCGATCCTTGCGCTTGTCAATCTCCTGCTGGCGCTGCTGCTGCTGCTGCTCACTGTCCGAGTCCTCGTTCTGATGGGAGCGCACAAAGCGCGAACGGAATCGCGAAGATTTGCCGGTCCGACTCGCCGGCTCGTTCTCGTAGTCGTTTTCGTAATCATACTCGGAGCGTCCATAACGATTATCGCTATAGCGATCGCTGTTGTTGGTCGCGATGCGCTGCGGGCGTTCCCCGAACTTGCGACCGCCGAGGACGGGTTCATCGTTGTAGCCGCTGCGCTCCTCCTGCTGGCGGAACTGGGTGGCGAGACGATGATCGCTCTTGGAACGCATCAGGCCGGGTTGCAGGGCACTGGGTGGCGCCAGGTGGGAGCTGCTCATTGAGCCGCCGGGTGTCGAGTGGGGTGCAATGTTCAGATCACCGAATGTGGCCAGATTCATGACCAGCTGATTGGGATCGATGGAGACGAGGAAGCGCACGCGGCGACTGTAATCGTTGTTCTCGTATTCGAAGTGGCGCAGGAACTCGACGGTCTTCAGGAAGATCTCCTTGGTGTCCATCAGTTCGCAGTCATCCCACTCGACGGTCTCGTTCATGTACTTGTCCACAATGTCGCAGTTGCTGCCGATGTTCGTTATCTCCAAATCCAGATTCTCTTTGAGCGTTGTCAGATTGCGCAGCTCCACGGCCAGATAGCGATCAATTTCACCCTTCAATCCGTCCGATCTGTCCTTAATGGCCTTCGTAATGCGTCGATAGATCTCATCGATCTCCTCCGTCACGCTGATCGCGTTCGTTTGCAGGCTCGTCGTGTTCTTCTCAATGATAGCCAGCGAGTCCTGCAATCGATGCAAACTGCGGCGAATCTGTAAAAGCGAAACCAGTTAGCTCGGGAAAAAACGCTGGATGGCTGCCAGTGATCTCAGCTTACCTGTGAGTTGAAGCGGGTGATCTCGCGCCGCAGGATGTCCATGTGAGCGCTCTTGCAGTCCTCGCAGATCTTCTTCTCGCAGTGCGCACAGTGGGATAGATAGGCTTTTTCGGAGCAAACGCCGCAGCGCTCCATGATTTGACCTGCGAGTGAAGGAACAGTTGAAATGAAACACATTCAGGATACTACAAGATTTCAATGCCAATTGAAAGTGAGCCACAAGTAAAGGCGAACAGTTGGAATGAAACGAGCGTTTGACAATTTGTATTGCCAAACATGAAGCAAATAGTGACTAAGCAGAGAAATTATTTTATATTTCTATATGCATCAAATACTTTAACAATTATTTTTAGATATATAAATATGTACTGCTAATTGTAAGTGTATGTGACAGTGCGTTATGCAGAATAAAATAAAATGTCATGCTCTGCTTTTCAAAACATTTCATATATTGTATTTACAAAGCTGTCAGCTACAACACAAGTGAGTGGAATTGAAGAAAAATATTAAAATTCCAATTCCAAAACGTTTCGCAAGGTTACGTAGCTGTCAGCTATGTCAAACTGAGTATAAATAAATGCAAGTGTTTTACTATTGCAATACCAGTCGTTTCACGGCACGTACGATCATATCGCATTCCTTTTCAACTAACCAGTTGTCGAAAAAAGAGCACATAGCCATGTTAAGCATCCACTGAGTTGTCGTACTTCCAGTTGTAAAACTCGGCAATCAAATGCCAAGTAGGAGCAGCAGCAACAGCTCTGCTGACAGGCTGGCAAACCCATCAATTTGCACTGTTGGCAGCAACAAGGCGACTGACTGAGTTTGTATCAGGACTGCGATTGCACTTAAAAGCGCATAACATGCCAAATGTTGCAATAGCGAGGGTGCGCCGTAAGAATGCAGTTGCTGCTGGGGTCTAATGCGATTTCAAGAGTGTCGCCAAATGCTAGAAATCAACTGCTGCACCTAAGCGCTGTTCTATGTGTTCCAGATGTTTATGTGTCGTTGGCAGGCACATCCTGCCCGTTGTGTCTTGGCTCTGTAAAATGCAAATAACGAGCTGTCCCACTATATCCCTCTTCCCCCCTCCCATCTTTACCCACTCACTCACTCAGCAAGCAGGCAACAATGCAAACATTTCACAGTGTCCCAGTCCCAGTCCCAGTCACAGTCGCAGGCGAGGAAAGTAAACTTTTCTGCATCAATTGCTGGCAGCATGCCCCACACCCACACGAACAGCGCCCCCTCCCCCATCCATTTCCAGTCGCATTGGCATTGCCTGATGAACTCGCCTCTACTTCCAATCTCTGCGGCCTCACCCACTCCGCTGGTCATGACAATAACCCAACACACACACACACACAAAGAAGTGGGGTCTCTTTTTCCCTCTCTCAGTTAGAAAATGCTGCTTGCTCTGCGCCAATAGTTGGCTGTATTTTCTTGTGTAATCATATGGAAAAGTGAATTTGCAAATACTACATGCGATTGCGAGTCCTTGTATCATGGCATCCAGTTATCCATAACAGCGCGGCTTGAAAGGATTTGCCCCGAAATCTGCTCAAGCGCTCAAGCAGGAGCAACTTTTGCTCTTTGTCTCACACACACACGCACACACACACACACACACAGAGAGACACACATTTGCATAGCAATTGTCAAAAATTGTGGAAAATTGTCAAAAATACTCGAAGCTTTGTCTGCTTATTAACTGCCTGATGCTGATTGCAGGCAATACGAATAATGCTCATGGTACTCAAAGTACTCAAAGCACTTTCTTTCCAACACTTATTTGCATTTGCTGATGAGTGTCGTTGTCGCTTGTCGTTTGTCGTTGTCGGTTGTCGTTTGCAATTTGCTGCGACTATCAAGTTTCAAGTTATTTGCATAGTCATGGCTACAACCTGATCCAACAATATGGCCACAATGCAAATTATTTAAAAAAAAAATATTCAAAAAACAAACACACCCAAAAAATTGCACGAAATCAATTTGCCTTTGCTTAGTTTTAATTGCTGGCAGCAAAATGTGGCAAGGGGCTGTGTGTGTGTGTGCGCGAGGGGGGAGGGGTAAAACACACAAAGCGCCTGATTTTTAATTGGAAACCAAATATTATGGCCATGGCATTTGCTTTTTATTCGCTTTGTGCTCCGCTCTTTTTTGTTGTGATATTGAAGGAATTTAATTAAAGTTAGACGCAGCACAAATTTATTAATACATTTTTTATAGTTTGCTTTGGCAACTGATCAAAAGCGACAAATCCCTTTTACACCATATATTACAAAATATTTGTTGCACTATTTTGGATAAAATCAGCGGAAACAATTTCAAAAGAGCAAATGTAAAATTGCAATTTTCATTTGCACAATGCACAATAATTTTCATTTGTGATAGATGGACACATATACACTTTACAGTTATGCGGTTCAGTAACAGAAATTCCAGTAAAACGCTTTGTTCATTTTGTCAATGATAAAACATATTTATCTTGGCATTGATAACCGTGATTTGGGTGCTTTTGGGGAATGTTGCCAACTTACCTGAGGTGGGATCCGGCAGCTCGCCAGTGATTTCGATGTGCAGCTCCAGAAAACGCTGCAGCGTGACATTCGTGGGAAAGGCCTGGACACCATTGTAGGGTATGCGATGTTCGGCACGGCACTCGGGGCATTTGACCTGTAAGTGCAATCAGACGTAAGTAAATGCAATTACAAGTCTATCAAGCGATGCACACACAGACAATAAAGTAACCCTCGACAGCGAATAATAAATACAAATCGTGATAAATCAATTTATGTCATACACTTTAAAAACCTTTGCAGTTAATACAACTTTTCAATGCACAGGCATCTTGAGTGATTTTGGCTTTCATCTCTGTCTCCTTTTTTATGGCCAGGCTCAAAAGTGTTGGCAATCGTATAGGGCTTGGCCTGCATCAGACAGTTATTGTTAGTTGTTTAACCAGTTTTTGGCAATACGCCTATTTGGCCAGCAGTGTTTGGCATACAATGGGCATGCTTACCAATTATTTGCGTGGCGCTGGCTCAAAGCCAAAACAAATTTATAAATACACGCACATTCACACACACACACACACATTCAGTAGGCGTCTATAAGTAGCGCAGTAGACACATATTCATTATATATATATATATATATATATATATATAGATAAGTATGCCTGCTTTATATGTAAATTTTATAATTTTTCAACATCAGCCAACGCGAAAAAAAATAACAACAAAAATCGAGGCAAATGCGCCGCAAGCAACAAGAGAAAATTTATAAAGCAAAAAAAAAAAAAAAATTACGTTGAAGAAAAACAAAAAAAAAGCGCAACTCATTTCCACAATGTTGAGTTGCCTTTGGACACCAAAAATGCTGTTTTCATTTCCCTCGATGCGATTTTCGGGGCTTTTGCCGAGCGATTTATTAAGCAGCTTTTGGCATGTGACGTAGTCGCTGAATAAATACGCCGCATTTAACAAAGTTTCCTCATACACATACCCACACACACACACAGACACACACACACACACTTGGCTAATGCATTTTGCTGTGATTATGATTTATGGGCTTTTGTGTACATGTGACAAATAATCTTACCTGACGCCGCACATAGTCGACCAATCCCTCCATGCAGGGTTCCATGCAGAAGGAGTGCTGGCATGGCAGCAGCTTTGGTATGCGATACCTGTCCAGGCACACGCAGCACGTCAACAACTGTTCGAATTGCTCCATGGCTCACTGTAAGATAGAACGGGGGGAGAAACGCAATCAGACATCATTAGACTTGATTTGATTAGATAGCAGCCGGAGCAGCAGCAGGAACAGCAGCAGAGACAAAGTCCTGTCAATTTGATATTCATATCATTATAAATTCGCGCATACCTCCTGCCGCTAAGCTTATCATAAGAAGGCCCCAAATCGGATTGCAACATTACGAGTCCTCACATTTGAATAAACACGGCGAGCAGGAGCAGCAGCTGGAGCAGGAGACGGAGGAGAAGTAGTCGCCCAAAAATAAAGAGCAGGCACACAACCTACAACCTACAATCTACTAAATTGACCATTTCTGCTGGCATTGTCGTAAATCGCGAGCTTCAGCTGGCTCTCAGTGGCGCCCTTGGCTTCATTTGGCCTTGGCAAATATTCTAAGCCACAAATCTGCTTATGGCTGGGCTTCATTAAAAGCGGTTTATTTAAAAGAACTCAATACGGCTCTCACATAACAAAAAAACCAAAATAAGTCGAGAAAATGTAAATAGCTGGCATTTTCACAGCCAGCTGAAAATGGAGCTTTGGAAATGGGCCAGATTTAGTCATGTACTGCAATTTAATTACCAATAACTCAGCTTAATTATGAGCACTCTCGAGTGCTGGCTGAATGAGTGCTCGTGAGTACACTCACAGTGTCATAAGATGTGGCCACATTATTGTCGATACCTGGCCATAAATATTTGCTAGAATATTTGATTTGATTTTGTACAACATGTGAACAGCATGAAAACTATTTATAGTCAGTCTGAGGAACTTTAAAAGCTTAGCTGAATTAAGATTACATTATCAAATATAGTATGCAATATATTAAACATAATTCTAAGCTCTAATGCTTGTGTAGCATTTGTGATATGTTATTATGAAACATGGAATGACTAGACGATACCTAGTCTCCCAAGTTAAAAACACTCCAACTTGTACATAAGTATAGAAAAATAGGTTCATAAATAATATATGTGCACTTATAATATAAGCTTAACATTTCGTGTTAATCAGATGAAGATATTTCTGTTTCAATATTTCCTATTTTTACTTGTTATCTTTTGCAGTCAAACCAGAACATGTATTTGTAAATAATGGCAAAAGCATCCTTTGACTACACTAGGGAGCAAATGTGAGTTAAACTTCAATAATAACAAAATGAAATTTGGCATTAGAATGTCAAGCTGCAGTTGATTCTATAGAAAATGACAAAGGATGTAGCCGTGGGTTGAAAGTAATTTCTAGCAGTCTTCCGCGCTATCGTTGAGTTTCTCATTTCTGGCCAAAAATAAGCGGAAAATGCTCAGCTTTTAATAATAAAAATGACACAGATTTCCCACGAAGCCCAAAAATATTTCGCTGTATGCGATACTATATAAATAAATGCAATTTCGTGCAGCAGTCTCGTATATTGCGTATTCGCCACGTCAGCACAGAATCAGGCGAGGCGTGGCTGTGTACTCCCCTTGCCACGCCTCCTCTTGCACGGAGAGTGGGCGAGGGACAGGGGCTGTACGGGCACTTCCTGCACCAATAAATAAACATCGAGGTGCACCACAAATTGTTGTGCGCCTGTTGGCAATTATTGTGCGGAATATTTAAAGCGTTTGCCTTAATGCGGCCAAAAGTTCACATTGTATGTCATCCGAGCATCCACCCCACCAGACCCCGCCCCCCGCCCTTCTAGCCACTCACCACGCCCATTAGGCGTTTTTCAGTTGCTCAAAAGCTCATGCGAATGGCGTGCAATTAACTGGAAAATACGCTTAAAATCAAATTGAATAGAAATTTGGTCGCCCGCTCAAATTGTGCGTGCTATGAACGAGTGCAGAAGCTTGCGGAGCTGGCTGCCTAGGGGGGGCTGGCAGAAGGGGGGTGCCGTGACAAGGGAGCGTGGCAGTGGAGCCACATGTGTGCGGCGAAACTAATTTTCCAATTGCATCTCTGAATTGGCGCTAAAAAGGATTAAATTGAAAGGCATGCGCTGGCATAATAGAAACTGCCTCACAATCTCCCCGTTCCCCCCTTTTGCCGCGCAGAGCACACGTTCTTAGTTAAATTTGGATGGTAGCAAAAGCTCTGGGGCTGTTCCAAGCACACTCAATGCACAATTTCAATGGCCATTGAAAGCAGCAACTTTGTGCGCAGCAGCGTAAAGGATCGAGGGGGGGGGGTACGAATTTAAGAGTGTGTTTTTTATTCTTAAGCGCTATGGCCAGTGCTTTAGTTTAGCAATTTCATAAACAAATGCATTAAAAACAGATACACACATCCAGAAATCGCAGCTCAATGAAAACTCAATTACTCGAGAGTTTTGAATACAGTTTAATTGAAAGATTTTGAGACAAGTGTAGAAATAATAATAGTTTTATATTTACTGAAGTACGTACCAGATAAACATAAATATATATATATTTCTTATGGTCAACAGATGGAAAAACATAAATAAATAGAATCTCCCTTTTTAGAAGTAAACGATTTGTAAGCACAATTCATAAGTGTTAGGGCTTTAAATTGACTTAAATTAATAAAGAATAAATGTAAATCGCTTTTTGGTCCATAGCCAATGAATTGTAGCGCTCAGCTGGTTACTGATCCAACAACAATATTTATTATTTACTTTGCCAGCCTTCTTTGCGAAACTTTTTTGTTTATTCGCACGCCAAGATTGATGGCGACAGTTGCTCAATGTTTTGTTTTTCTTTAACTACATATACTTATGTATATACTTATACTAAATGCGTATATAGAAAAAGCATTAACCTTGGTACTTAAAATTAGCCAATTATGTGACAAGCGGCTAGCGGTTAGAGGCTGGCATGGCTAGCGGAAACGGAAACGGAAATGCGTACATGTTGAGTTCATTACAAATGAGTTCAAAGAATTGCACACAGCTTTTGACCCTGGACGAGTGCCAGCTTCAGATGTAGCTACTTTGATGCGTTTGCGAATTAACAATTTAGCAATACGTCAATTCCGAAATGGGTCAAAACTTTTCGTCAGCTGTCGCAAGTGACAAAAATCGACGGATAGTTGATAGATCTGAAGCGATTGCCTGTCACAAAAAGCAAACAACAACTAAAGCAACTAAACCACGCGCATAAAGATTGAAAACAAATACAAATACAAATACGAAACTGAAACTGAAATGCAGCAACAAATTTGGGTCACACATTTGGCAGGGCCAGCGAAATGCAAAACCGCAGTCCCAAAAACCAAAGAAAAAACTCACCAATAGATAACGGAAAATGTTTGACGTAGTCGCTGCTGCTGTTGTTGCCGCTACTGTTGCTGCTGTGTCGAGGCGGCACTGAGAGGCAATCATAAAATGCAATTGGTTTGAAACTTGACTACCAGATACAAAAAATTGGCAACGAGTCTAGCGCACAAAACGTTAACGGTTACAGCACATTCGTGAATTTAATTCAATTTTCAATTTTGTGCGAGGCAGCAATTTTGTAATATCGTTTAAACTAAAAGTTAAAGATATTCAATAATATCTTAGAGATATTTTCTCAAACACACTTTAATTTCCTTTCTTATTACAATAAATGTATCAGTAATTATTTTAAATTTTTATTCGAATTTTTGATATTCTATTATTTTTAATTTGTATTTTAATTAAAGCGCTGCCAGCTTTTTTGCAACGCGCCTCGTAGAATTCGATTGGAAATGTAAGAACCGACTGAAGGCAAGTGAAAATTGCCAAGCACATGAAGCAACGGCATAAAGGCGAAAATCGAGAAAGAAAAAAAAACAACAGCACTGTATAATATTTTAAATATATACAAATCAACGCGGTGTCTGTATGTGTGCGTGTGTATCTATATATATGCACAACGAGAGAAGCGACGTTGAGATACAAACAAACAAATGCGCGATCGAAATACGAACGCAAAAAGATATTCTTGGCATCAGGGTACATATGTATATGTGTGTGTTAGTTTTGTATCTATGCATATGCATTGTATCTACACAGCTATCGCTATGCGCAGCAGCAGCTCATTAATGAGTTACATTTGTTGCACGTGTGTGAATTCAAATGAAGTTTTCACATTGTTTGTTTTGACTTCAGACCACAAGAAAGCGCTGCTAATTGCTGCCCAGAGCAACAAAGTAATTTGCTTAACACACACAAAGACGCACACCAAAAGAGAACTAGAGAGGAAAGAGAGAGAGAGAGAGAGAGAAAGACCTTCCGTTGACGTCACCAAATGACTGACTATTAATAAAGCTGCCGGCATTTTCCGTTAGCATCTAAAGTATCTAAGTGTGTGTGCGTCTTTTGGGCCGCTGTAAAATAAACGCCTAAAAATAAACTCCATTGAAAACTGGAACGCACATTGGGCTATTTGAATTACGCCCTAGTTGTAACATCTTTTAGATACTATATACTTTAGCTACAATTTGATATGCTGCTCGTCCCAAAATTGACATCGTCGAAAGTGGCCCAATTGCGGTCAGTGCCGCTGCAATTTTCCCTGAAATTTCGCAAAATGATTTCACTTATTAAGCCAGACAAACAAAGGCGCATAGCTGACACGCCTGGGGTCCATTAGCTGCTGCCTGCCATGTGACGCATTTCAGCTGCTTCTCGAACAAAGCCAAAGGAGATATACAGCTGCAGCTAGAAGAAGGCATTCAAGAAGGCAGCATTCGCGGCTCAAGGTCGTATCCATGTGTGAGACCCTTGGAGCATGCGACAGACGCTAAAAATAAGTAATGCGTTTGCCCGGAATTTAGCGAAAGAGTGCAGACCCCTAAAAATATAGCTGCAAATACTGCGGCTATAAATAAAAGCCAGACACAAGATGCGGCACCCGAAACTTCGCAGACTGCAGCGGAGAAGGAGAGAGTGCGAGTGTGAGTGCGTGTGAGAGTGCGAGTGAGAGCAAAGAGCGAGTTGAGTTGAGTTTCAAGCAATGCCAAACTCAAGTGAAAGGATAAACTTTACATTTTGCATGAAAGAAACTTTAAGCAAACTGAACAAGTTGAATATAATTGCCATATAATGGCAACGAACTAATTGTTAAAGTTAGTTATGCCCCAGATATTGCCTTTAAATTATTAAACAGAGGCCATAATCGTTTCCTCGTAGTATTTATAATGAATTAATTATTTCTACTTGTATGTTATTATGAAAAACTGTTAATTACTTTTGATTTGTTCTACAATCAAAACAAATAAACAACAAAAAACCTTTAGTCTCAAGTTTTTCCCAATTGAAATGCTAGTATATTATACAAGCATTTTATTAGAAATGAATTTTCAATTACATTTTAGGCCTTTTTTAAATATATGTATAATAAATACGCGAGGACTTACAGCTTCTTTATGGGTTACTTTCGCTCTGCTTTGACTTCCTGTTCCTGTTGTGTATCCGAGGCGCCCCTTGGGGCCCTGTTGCGTTGCTGTTAACTGTGATGGCTGCAAATGTAAAGAGAGATACGCATTAAACCCAATGTTGCGTGCCAAATTGTATGATTAATCAATTAATCACTTGAGTTTTGGCTGCCAATCAAGTAGTTACGTTTGCTGGCAATCAGACAAGGTAACAAGCAGGTCAAGCCCAATCAATTTCCCACAGCCTGCACACTCAAGGTTTCTATAGCTGATCAATTTTCGCATTTACAATGGTGCATATTGCATTCATACATATGCCACAAGGCATATAGCATATGGTCAGGTCGTCAGGTGGTGCTCCGTATTGTTTACCTGCTCATTATCATTATGAGCAGCAGCCACACGATGGTATTTAATTACATTGCGACAAAAGAACCGCAACAAAACAATGTTGCAACGCTGAGACTGAGCCCATGCTGCATATTAACAATGCTTTAAGTATTCAGTGCCACATGCTGCAAGGCTCGTGATAGCGATATGCGTATTTCGGCTTGATTGCACAATGTCGAGCTTAATTAACGAGCTGCAGTGTTTCAATGTTGCACTTCACGGAGACATTAACAATATTGCATGCATTGTTTGCTTTCTTTTGGATTTTAAATAAAGCAGAACGTGTGATTTTCGTAGAAATTATTGGAGTAGACAGCAATATCTGGAGATTAATTGTAGATATGCCTAACAAATTTCTCAGTTAGTTGAAGATAATCGTACTAAGGAAGAAAGTTCATCTTGTTTCAACTTAATGTATTTAAAAGTGCAGTATTTAATTTTGATAAAATTAATTTGATAAGATTGAAAGTATAAATAGTATTTCATTTCAAGAATGAATCTAAGGTATCTGATCAAAGTTTAGGTACATGTAAATTTCGTATTTATCTAAAAATGTGATAATTCGGCTTTGCTTTTGTTTTCTAATTACGCTGTGTGCGACCTTGAACTTAAATAACAATACGCATACGCCGTGTGGCGCAAGGGAACTGCGGCACATAGCACATAGCACACATAGGTCGAATGTGAAATCTGTTGCATACTTTTGGGCGGGCGCTTAACGAACCAACAATGCAAAAAGTGCTTTCCATAAATAGCGGCGGGGTGCCGCCTAAATGGCATTTAATCGCTGAATTTATTTTGCAGTTCGCACAAACAATGAACAATGAAATTGCAAATAAAAATCAAATGTGTAAAGGCAAACAAAATACGCAACATAAACAATCAGGTGTGAGCAAAAAAAAAGCACGCTAAAAGGCAAATATATACATATAAAGACCTATAAAAAATGAGCGAGGAAAGAGACAAAAGAATTTTTGGTGCGCGAAATTGTCAAGAAAAGCAAAGTGCAAAAGTAAAACTAATAAACGAGCCCAAAAACATTGAGCGAAAGGCAAACATAAAATAGAATTATAAAAAAAGCTCCTAGCAAGACAAAAAAAAAAAGAACGAAAACACATTAAATTGAGTAAAAATGTCGCTGATTGAATAGAACTAAAAATAAAACGCGGCAAAGGCGGCGTTTGAGCAATCTACCTAGCTAAAAACAAGCTCAAAAATGAAATACAAATTAAAATAAAAATATACAACTTTTTTATATGTATAAATAATGTTTAAATGTGTTAATAAAACGAAATAAAAAGCAACAATGACAACAACGAAAGCGTTGAAGATGAAAATAATTTTGACAGCTCTTTACGATGTGGGCGACCAATGAGGCGAGCGGTGAGTAGGGGGGGGGTTTGGGGGTTGGCTGTGGGCTGCTGCGGGTTGCTGTCAACGGCATTCTGCTGTCCGCCCAGCCAGGTGACATTTTCAATTTTTCAGCTTGTAGCAATTTTCGCTTTATTTCAATATGTATATGTATATTTTTACATAATCAGCGCGCATTCAACGCAACATTTTGCAGCGTTTCAATTGCTTTAAGTAGTCCCAGAAGTATTAAATCGCTGCTTTTAATGCACTCACTTGTTGGCCGCACTGCAATTTGATAATTTGAATTTTGATAGCTTTTGCACACTTATTCGCATGCCTCGGCGGCACGTTGCGTACTCCAGTAATTTGCACTCAACTACTATCTGAAACTATGTATAACTAACTTATGACCCGATTTAGCTTAAGTTTTCACACAAACACGTCCTGCGTCGATTTGCACGCACTACGCGCTGCTCGGGCAGGTGTAAGATCTACAGGCACTATATATATACTTTATATATATATATATATATATTTCTTATGTATATGTATAGTTGTGCTATATATCGAAAATGGGTACGGCGACACGTCCACTCGCGAGCGTGCTACAAATGAAAATGAATTTCGGCTCGTTGGCTCTCACTATATCGCCAGCGGCAATATCTTTGATGATCAGCCGTTCTGAGGTGAATTTTATAAAAATAACGTGCAAAACAACAACAACAACAACAACAGCAGCAAGAAGAACAACAAATTGATAGAAAGAATTTCGTTGCCTGTCCACTTTCTCACTTACACACACACACACACACATAGACAGAAGATTTGCCTCGCTCGATGAACCTCTGTGTGGAAATCGCTTAATGCTCATTCTATAGTCGATATAAACTTTTTACAATGGACATTATACGTTTTTAATTGTCGCGATTGCAGCCAAGGCTGCCATATGTAAAATATCTGTTCTTTTCATTTTTGCTAAGTATATAGAGTATATATCTTCACTTATTTCGCAGTTGCTTTTCCCAGCCCACATGTATTTGCCATGTCCAGCGACCCACGCATTTAGCCCAAAAATGCATGAATCATTTTCTTATTGTGTTATCTTTCTGTGTATACATAAATGAGTGCCTATATTTATTGATATAGCAGCATCGACAAGTTTATACAAGCGGGTTAAATTTATATCCACAAATTATCTAAATTTTCAATTTACAAACTCATTTAGCTTGAGCAAATTTCAGATATGCAGACAGCATATGAAAGGAGCTTAAGAAAAGTATATGTGATTGCAGCAATAATACCCTGTTAATTCTTAGCTATATCCTAGATATAGGGAAAAGATACTAAAGAATCGACTAAAATGAGTTGTGCCTGAAAAAAGTCGGTTTTTATTTTGTTTCTTTAAAAGTTTTTATAATTTGTTGCATTCATATATTCTTTTAATTGACAGCTAAATAGAAACAGCACTAATTGTCAGCAGATTGCTATTTGTGGAAAAAGATGACAGAAATTTTAAATTAATGTCTTAGGCGAGCTTACTGAAATTACCTGCCTAGCTCCCACTCTCTACAAAATTCACGAAAAATCACAAAATACTTTTGACAACATTTTACATCAAGCTAACATACTTATAAGTACTGTTTGTATACTTTACAGCCTTCGTAGAGTCAAAGGTATACAGCACTCTATGCAAATCCTTGTGAAATTATCTGTGTACCTCCCATTTGCGCAGTTTATAACCTCCTCATGCTCAGCTAAGTAGAGCCCATATACTACATCATATGCAGAGAGACTTAAGTACTGCAGCTGCAAGAGGTACACACATATATTGTGCTGCATATGGAAAGCTAGTTGTGCTGTTGCTGTACTCTTCCATAAACACACATCATAACATATCCATAAACTCACAGAGGACTTTTCCCCAGCGATGCAAGAGGAGCTGCTGTTGTTGCTGCTGTTGTTGCTGTTGTTGCTATTGTTGCTGTTGTTGCTGTTGCTGCTGCAAGTGTAGAGCGGAACGTGAAATGCCAATAACACTGCTTTTTATGTATGTGTGTGAGTGCTTGTGTGTTTGTGTGTGTGGTGTGTGCATGTGTATGTAAGTGTCTGGCAATGGCCTCTGTGTGGTTGGACTTCATTTGCGTTGCTATTAGACTGCTTGTCTTTTGTTTAACGCTGCCAGCAACAACAACAACAGCAGCGACAACAACAGCAACAACAACAGCGCCTGTGGCCAGCTGACAGGCTATTGTCAATCTGCGTTGATGAATTTATGTTGTGATTTCTGCACCAGCCAAACACACACAAAAGCCGCAGAGGTGCAGTCATGTTCTTGTTGTTATTGTTGTTATTGTTGTTGTAGTTGTCGAAATTTATGACAGTTCTGGTAGCTTTTCATGCTCATCAGCAAGATGTCAGCGCGTCGCAAATGATGTCCGCCTTTTGCGCCAAGGCGCACTCGTCTGTCATGATGGACTAGGTCATCCTTATACACACACATCCGCACCCCTCCTTCCCTCCTGGTGTGCCCCTCGATATTTGTTTGCTTGTTAAATGCGCATTTCAGAGCATTCGCATTGGCTGCTTTGTCTTTTGGCCTCAAGTGGCGGCGTTGCATTGCAATTGTCTCAATGGAAATGCGGCTTGCAACATGTGAGAGTTTCTCACACGATTTAGTTGCTAGTTGCTTGTTGGTAGATGGTATTTTATAGCCAGGCTAATTGCGGCATCAATTTGTTGCATATTTGAAGTGGAATCGTTAGGCTGAAGCATGATTAATTACGATTGATGGATGGCCAATTGGCCGACGCGGCTGGCATAACGAGTGCCACAAACAGGCATTATTAATGGACAGCTATCGGTACGCACACATCCATCCACCCACACACACACACACACACACACATACACAGATAACTTGGCTAATTGCTGAAGAGGCTTCAGCTACGGGAGATCCTTGTTGCGGCAATAGCACAGTTAACTGTTAGACTCGAGTGGCAATAATAATGAATTAGCAAACAATTTCAAGCATTTGACGTTGCCGGCACAGTAATTAACGAGAGTTGCTTTAAAAATAATTAGCATTATAGTAGCTTCGTTTAATATACAACATTTTGATTTGTACTCAGTAAAATTGATCACAAAACAATATTTTGCATATGCACTTTTTTTTGCTTATTTTTATATTCAATTAAAATTAAATTGCTTTTTGGCTATCTAGAGAAAAACTTTCAAATCCAAAAGTAAATACCCATATTAAGTATCTAGAGAAAAACTCTATTTAAATTGTGATACACCATTTTGTGCATAGCGCATGCTAAAATTCTCAAATACATTTATAATAATAATTATTTATTAGTAACAGCCTTGATGTGATTATGATACCCTTTAAGAAATTTATTGAGCAACCCTCTCACTTGGCTTAGGCTAAAACTATTTCAGTCAGACAAATGGCGTTAGGCACATAATAACCAATTTCTCTAAATACGGCCATAATTATGAACGTCTAAACCTAAACACATACATATATATGTATGTGTGTGATTGAGTGTGTGTGCGTGTATGTGTGTGCTTGAGTGTGTTTGCTGCCCTGCTTCATTTGCGCGTGCTTGTTTTCGCGCTGCCTGATGTCCCTTGCCTGAGTCGGGCTTAGGGTTTGTGGATGGGGGGTAGGGGGTGGTTTAGGGGGTGTTTGGGGGCTGGCTAGGATTTGTCGTAATTAGGCATGCATAAGCATATGCTGTCGTCTGCGCTCAAGGCAGCCTGCTGAACCTTAGACAGAGCCAGAGCTCTTGTGCTGGCCTGGGCAAACACAGACACAAATGCAAACACTGAAAAAGTAAGAGTGCGCTAGTCGACAGTGCACGACTTGGGGATACCACGTACCCATCGCAAACTAACATTCGTAGTTATGCAAGTTTGCGTGCAAATAGTAGATAAACAAAATATTAGTTTTTAGCTCAAATAGCCTCTGGGACGGATGGACTCGGCTGTAGATGCTGATGAAGAATATATATATACATATATCTCATTCTGCATGTTGCAAACATTGGGATGACTTCCATGGCGCACTTGTTAGCCATTTGTTGGGCACAGGGTATAACAAGCAGCAAACAGCCTAAAACGCGCTACACAACACCCTCCCCGTATATAATTAATTGTGCTTGTTGCTGTGCCTTCTTCTTCCTCTTGTTCGATAGGCACTCGCACGCTTTTTGGCAACCAAACTTAGCTCAACTCTATGCTTGTGTTGACGAGGGGATGAGGGGATGAGCGGGTGTGGTGTAGGAAGCGCCTGCTCCTTGACTGCCATAATTGATTGCTTTGCACGTCACAAGCCACATGAGCAGCCGACAGGATACAGCAGCAGCCTGCCAAAACGAGGT
The DNA here is from genome assembly GCA_035045305.1 of Drosophila maculinotata. Taxonomy (NCBI): domain Eukaryota; kingdom Metazoa; phylum Arthropoda; class Insecta; order Diptera; family Drosophilidae; genus Drosophila; species Drosophila maculinotata. Next base: position 12,835,382 of record JAWNPD010000387.1, read on the forward strand.
CTGCGTTTGCTCATCGTTTGTTAGATATTTTTAAGCGAACATTTCTTTAATTAGTTTGTAGGCAGTAGTCCAAACAAGCAGCAAGGCAGCAAGCAGCTCAAACAATTAATTGGCTTCAGGCAGCCAGCAGCCGCAAAACTAAAAGGATCAGCCGCAGGCGCAGCCTCTAAAGCACATTGACCGCAAATAATATTGCACAAATGTTGCCAGAGCCACAACACACACATACATACACACTCAAGCACACACACACACACGCATGCATTGTGTGTGGCATTTACAAAATGTATTTTCTTAAATTAACATTTGCAGGCGCCATTAAGACGAAACCCACTCGCCTGGCCGCAGAATGCGACTTGGCGCTGCCTTTTTTGTTTAATGGCCAACAACATGCGTAAATACTCTATATATATATATATGTGTGTGTGTGTGTGTGTGTGTGTGTACCAGCGTATGTTTGCTTTTGAGGCATTTCATTTGTGGCCACAGCTCGAGGCAAGGACATTTTTGCCGGCCGCAGTGTCAACAGTAGCTGCAGGTTTTTCTGCTGCTTCTTAAATTATGGAGCAACTTTTGTGCTGTTTGCCTAAGCAAACTACAAAATATTGCGGCCAGCCTTTGGGCTGCAGCCTTGGTGCCAGCAAATTAGCAAGCCCCTAAAAATTACGTATACGCACCATTAGGTGTTGTCGTTGTGGCACCTGCTCATAACCCGTTCTCAGAGCCTGGGTTATAAAACAAACGTCAAATGTGCTGTAATGGTGGACATTAACATTTAACCTTCAGGCACAAATTACCAAATTTTTGTCGCCCCCAAGTGACACACACGCACACGCACACACAGCGAGGAAACTTTGTTTGCCACAAGGCCTTGCAGCGTATTTGTTGCCAAAAAGTTCATCTGCGAAGAAGCAGGCAAAAGCAAACCTATAAAATGCCAGCGTGAATCAGCAGCTGTGTAACATGTGTACGAGTATGCGGCAGGACTTCGATGAGGTAGCAGGTCCTCCAGCTCGCTTGTGATGATGATGATGATGATGATGACGCTGCTGATAAGAGTCTGGCGGCAACGTCTCATGACGTTGCTGGCGGCTGACGACGCCTACTGATAAATATGTAGCATGATTTTTAACAGCAATCGCAAAAAAATTGCATGTGTAGATTTATGACACACACACTTATTATACCCGAAAAGTCGTCGCTGCCGGCTGCCGGCAGCTGAAAGCCAAAATCCCCCCCTGCAGGCCAAATGAAAAGAAAGCAAGTAAGAAGGCATGACGCTGAAATGGAAATTGATTTTGAATATGGATGGCTTACACAGTTTATGATTGAATTTCCAATTTTAATGACAGTTCAATATAATGAATAAGATTTCAATTTCACTTATAAATTTAATTTATTCATTTAATTTCTATTTAATATTTAAAGTAAAGCATTTTGTTTCTTTTGCTTATGTCCGCATTATGGAACTATTGTTAATTAAAATATTAATTTTATATGGATATCCATACAAATGCCCTTCCTAGACTTCAAACTCTCATAACTTGGTCAAAAATAACCCGATTGTCAAGCTTGAGGCCATTTTGTTCATGGTTTGTCCTATTTAGCAATTCTACGGTTAAAGTTTATGCATTATTAAAAGTTAATTTTTTTCAAATATTTTTCAAAAAAAGCATAAGGGGGGACCCTTACCAAAATTGATTTTTCAAAAAATAGATTCATGAAATTGTTTTTTCAATCGATTGTGAGTGTCAAAATTAGTATAAAAAACTTTGAAAAAAGTGATTCTGAGGCATTTCATTTTTCTGTAAAAAATCATGCTAAAATGACAAAAAAAACTGTCTTGTAAACGCCCTAAGTCCATACAAATGCCCTTCCTAGACTTCAAACTCTCATAACTTGGTCAAAAATAACCCGATTGTCAAGCTTGAGGCCATTTTGTTCATGGTTTGTCCTATTTAGCAATTCTACGTTTCAAGTTTATGCATTATTGAAAGTTCATTTTTTTCAAATATTTTTGCAAAAAAAGCATAAGGGGGGACCCTTACCAAAATTGATTTTTCAAAAAATAGATTCATGAAATTGTTTTTTCAATCGATTGTGAGTGTCAAAATTAGTATAAAAAACTTTGAAAAAAGTGATTCTGAGGCATTTCATTTTTCTGTAAAAAATCATGCTAAAATGACAAAAAAAACTGTCTTGTAAACGCCCTAAGTCCATACAAATGCCCTTCCTAGACTTCAAACTCTCATAACTTGGTCAAAAATAACCCGATTGTCAAGCTTGAGGCCATTTTGTTCATGGTTTGTCCTATTTAGCAATTCTACGTTTCAAGTTTATGCATTATTGAAAGTTCATTTTTTTCAAATATTTTTGCAAAAAAAGCATAAGGGGGGACCCTTACCAAAATTGATTTTTCAAAAAATAGATTCATGAAATTGTTTTTTCAATCGATTGTGAGTGTCAAAATTAGTATAAAAAACTTTGAAAAAAGTGATTCTGAGGTATTTCATTTTTCTGTAAAAAATCATGCTAAAATGACAAAAAAAATTGACTTGTAAACGCCCTAAGTCCATACAAATGCCCTTCCTAGACTTCAAACTCTCATAACTTGGTCAAAAATAACCCGATTGTCAAGCTTGAGGCCATTTTGTTCATGGTTTGTCCTATTTAGCAATTCTACGTTTCAAGTTTATGCATTATTGAAAGTTCATTTTTTTCAAATATTTTTGCAAAAAAAGCATAAGGGGGGACCCTTACAAAAATTGATTTTTCAAAAAATAGATTCATGAAATTGTTTTTTCAATCGATTGTGAGTGTCAAAATTAGTACAAAAAACTTTGAAAAAAGTGATTCTGAGGTATTTCATTTTTCTGTAAAAAATCATGCTAAAATGACAAAAAAAATTGACTTGTAAACGCGCTAAGTCCATACAAATGCCCTTCCTAGACTTCAAACTCTCATAACTTGGTCAAAAATAACCCGATTGTCAAGCTTGAGGCCATTTTGTTCATGGTTTGTGCTATATATAACTTCGACAGTTCAAGTTTATGCATTATTAAAAAATAATTTTTTTCAAAAATTGTTGTTGCTTGACAATTGGTTCAGTTTTGACCAAGCTATGAGTGTTTGAAGTCTTGGAGGGAATTTATAATATTTATAGGGTTTTGGGCACTGTTCAAGCCAATTTGTTTGTATTTTTCGAAAATATAAGCTCGAAAAATATATATAGTCTTACTTGTTTTCGTCTTATGCTGTTATTTATTTCATCAATTCTCTTTTCACTTAACAACTTGATATTAAAATTTGAATATAAAATCAATTGTCTACCATCGAACAGCTTTTGCAAAGCGCAACTATAAAAGTTGAGCAATGAAAATTGTTCAACTGCGCTTTTCACCTTTCACTTTTAGAGTGCGTGCGATGCTCTATAAATTTTCATTGCTTAAGTTTTATTTATTTTGCTGCTTCTCAATTTCGATTTGCGATAACATTGGACACAAAGATTGACCGGCTTAGACCCCGCTCTACCCCCCGTTTGTCACCCTCCAGCAGCTGCCTTAGGCACATCATCATTTCACTTGGCACTTGTAACGACCGCAAGTTTTTAAGTGCTTGCTGCTGCTGCTGCTCCGGCGTGCAACGTACTCATGTCCGATGTCCTTGTTGTTGCAACAGCAACGCCTTGTGCCGATCATCCTTGGCGGGTGCACGCATTTTATGGCCATGGCAAATACTTTTGCGAGTTCAGCTGAATTTACAGCTGCCCCCCCCCCCCGCACATTGCCTCTTCGCCTGATACAGAATGTTTTTCTTTTTTATTATTTGGCATTTGAAAGTTGTTCTTCAGCTGTAGCTTTGGGGTTGGTGAATGCCAATTGGGGATGTGAATGGGGACGGTGAAATTGTATTTGGGCGCCGTTGTGCAGTGCGTAAATTGAGTCATTGCTGCGTCTCCGTTAAGTTTTGATTGAGCATTTAAAGGATGCCGCGATTGGGTTTCGCACGCTGTGCAATTGAAGACGTGGCTGCCACAACGTATCCATGGCAATTTCCTCGATGTTGCCAGGCGTTGGGCGTCTCTAGCTGCTTGTAAGCAGCTTATTTTTGTGTAGATAGAATAAGAGTAAGAAAGTTTAGGAGAGGAAAGGAGACGAGAGGCGAGAAGAGAAGAACCTCAACAATTTCAACATCCGGCTTCCGCTGCAATGTAATGGAAGCCGAGCGACGAACGTGCCACGCTGTGCGGCAACATTACAGTTGGCAAATGGCAACAAGACGCAATCCAACTGCAGGCAAGTGTCGCTAACGGAAATCTAAGCAGAAATGAAAGTGACACATGGCCATGGAGTGGTGAGTGGAGGACTCAGCAGGATATCGACTGCTGCTCAGCCGCTGCTGCTGCTGCTGCTGACGCGACAAACCGCGTTTAGAATTCAGGTGGAAAAATGCCATGGCATAAATCAAATCAGGCAACGACAACAGCAACGGCAACAGCAACAGCAACGTTGCCATAGGCACCACATCAGCCTTCATTAGTGTTAAACGGCTACCAGAATGTGGTTACACAGCTCCAGCACCACCCACCCACTCACCCACTCACCGGCACCACTCCAATACATGCTACATAATTGCCAAACCGTGCCGCATATCATTGTGGCTTTTGATTAATTGCCCGCTGCGGCAAATGTGGCAATTATTTTAATATATTTTTTTTTTTTTCTTACCACTCGCGCAATAATTTAAGATAAGCCAAAAACGCTGCCACATTTAACATTTATGCGCCATTACTCTCACACTTTCTCTCTCCTGTACGCCCTGACCAGTGCATATCATACATAAAATTCTATGTCTCTTAGATATGCTCATAGTTCGTATACTATAACCACTCTACCATATATCATGCCTAATTTTCATAAAACGCCCATAAAGGCGCTGATTATTGCATTAGTTTGGCGCCAATTGTGCGCCTCCTGATTTATGCAAGTGCGCTAAAGGCCGACAAGTGAAACGGTGCGTATGCTCAATATCTGGCTCGTTTAATTCCGGCCGCCGCCGCCGTCTCGTTGGTCGCTGTAATTTGCAACTCAAACTTAAATCACAAATCTCGCCAACTTTTCTGACTTGGAAATCACATTGCCAAACCGACATCCACTCACAACACTCCCATACCACACACACACACCCGCTTCTCCCTCTCTACAATCGTCTCAAGCTCACTTGCAGCTGCTGCAACTACTGTAAATGCAACGGAAACTTCTTAAGAAGAAAAAAGAGATGCCTTCTTTACTGCTCAAATGCAAAATACCCTGTAATATCGTAATTCTTTAGTTATTATTGTATATTACTAATTTCATGACAGCTTGATATATATACACAGAGAGAAAAACAAGCTAGATCGCAGTTCATGTGTAAATAAAATATACTTACAATTTTGAGCGCGAATCAGTCTAGAAAAATATTCAAGTATAATTTGTTATTGTAAGTTTCGGAATAAAATCTAAAAAGTCTTTAAATAAGTATACAAATTCTTAAATCAAGTCAGTTCAGATGCCTTGAAAAGATCATAAGAAGCTTTCCTACTTTCGCTCAATTTTCCCTGAAGCTTAACTACCAAATTTTGCTGTTGGGTGGGTTACAGGGTATTTTTGAAAAACTTTGAAGCGTTTCGCTTTTATTTCTTGACTACCAAACTTGGTGCGCTGGGCGTGTCTGTCAATTGGACGACTGGACGAGTCGGCAAGTCAAATAGAAAGTTTTCGTCAACATTACGCAAATTAGTTTGCCAGCCGAGCAGCAAATGCAGGCGTGGCCCTAATGACATTTACCCCAGGGCTAAGTTTCAGCCAGAGCCCTCGGATGTGGACGAACTGCACGACTGGCAGTCATGTGACTTTGATTTGGATAGCTGAAAGCCAAAGAGAACAACTAAAATGCCAGTTAAACGAGTGCAAACGGTTAGTTAGGTTTTACTTACGTGCTGCTCAAGTCCACTTTCAGCATTCATCATTCATCATTCAGTATTCAGCGATCTTTGTTCTTTTGGGGCTCATCACATTGATGCCGCCTGCACACCTGGAAAATCATAAAATCAAATATGCATTGAATTACATTGTGTACCCGGGTACAATTATATTATCCCTTTTTGTCTTTTGCATAAAACTTAACTCAATTTGCTGCCCATAAATTCGCTACCACAGGCGACCCATGCCGGGGGGGGGAGGGGCGCCTCCTTTACCCACTCTACAACCAAAGCGGCCGCATTTTTCATTCGACACATTTTGTTGCTGCTGTTGTTGTTGTTGTTGTTTTGTTGTTGTTGTTCAATTTAACTTTGGCTCTCGCTTATGCGCAAAAGTGCGTGTAATTCAATTTTTCACTGTGGGTGCGCTTGGGCCAGGATTGTGGAAAGGAGCGCGGTGGGTGGCAGCAGGCGGGTACCTTTTCGAGGGGGGTTGGGCAGAGACAGAGGTATTAAGACAAAGGACTACAGCAAATATGCGTCAAAGGCATATTTGGCACGCAATTTCGATGGCATGTCCTTATTGATGAGCGATCCCTTTTTCAGTTATCCGTTAACCGTTAACGGTTATCAATATTTGATGGCGGCGAAACCTTTTAAAAAACTTGCCCTTCTTTTGTTCCACTTTTGTTGTTCAACATTAAATTCGTTAAGCTCCCTTTATTTGTTATAGATGTGCATACTAATACACAAGAGGCATGCCAATTACATTTCTTGTAGTTGTGTGTGTGTAAGAGAGAGAGTGTGTGTGTGATTTCTTGTGTGTGGGGTACAAGTGTTTCTAGCATGAGTCCTAAGGCTGTTGGTAGCGATTGCGTTGACGCGCATAAAAGCTGGGGTTCCTCCTTGGAGCTTCCAGCAAAAATCTGAGTCGGGCGTCCCGTCGCGATACAGAGGCGCTGCCCCTCGGCGCAGCCGCCGGAGTAATGCTGCCAACCGAGCTGCGACGAGGCGGATGATTGCCGCGTTCCATAATGCTGCGCTCAATGGCCAAACCGAGGCCAAGGTCTTCGGCCATCACGCCGGCAGCTGCGGTAGCCTCGCCAGCTGATGCCACAGTTGCTGGTGTAGTAAGCGCCACCGGCTGCGCAGCCAGAGTCTGGGGCGGATAGATCGGCGGCGGATTCGCCGTCTGGGCCAGTGGGCGTGCTGCGGCTTGGCGCTCGTTGCGCTCCACGATCAGGCGACGCAGCTCGAGCAACATCTCATTGGAGCTCTCCAAACTAAGGGATTCCGCACTTGGGCCCTCCGCTGTCACCTGCTCAGGGTTCTCGTCGATATCCTCATCGTCTAAATCCATAAAAGCCGGCCCGCTGATGTTCTCATCCACATCCACGCGCAGCGAGAACTCCACAAAGCTGTACAACTCCGAGCCGGCCTTCGGATCCTCGGCGCGATACTTCACATTGCAGTCGTAGCTGATGAGATCGGAGTAAGGCGAGCGAGCATAGTTGATTAGCTCGTACATAAAGTGATTAGTCTTGGAGCCCAGATAGGGTGCCAGCGAGATGTTAAACTCCACGCTCTTCAAATTGACAACGATCAGCAGCTCCATCAGTGCATCAAAGAGATTCACCAAGTCCACTTGGCTGTTGCACAGCAGCACGGACAGATCCCGATTGGCAAACTTCAGCACACGGTGCAGCTCAAACGAATCGCGTCTATGTAAATAATAATAATAATAATATATACTTAATAAATATGTACATATGTATGTATGTATATATCACCTGTATGTCAGAGGTGTCCAGTCACGAAAGCTGTGCGCCTTGCGATCAGGCAAAGAGTACAGGTCGTTGGTATAAACATAGATGCGCCAATAAGTCATATAGCGTGATACCATTTTGATCCAAATTTGGAGCTTATAACTGCTAACTGTAATTTACTTACAAACTTGACAAAGTCACCTGTGAATTGATGTATAGGTATTTAAAAATTGCAATTTATAACTGGCGACTATTTACATTCAAACTTCGAATGTAAATTGATATATGTTTTTATATGTATATACAGTTTATCTCGTGTTTCAATTCTATAGAATCTATAACGTCTTGAATGTTTGCTTGCATGTGTATGTGTGTATATATATAGGCTTTTGCACACACACACACACACACACAACTGTATGCAAACCGCATTGCTGCGAAAATGAAGGGATATTGTTTTAATGACAATAAAAGTCAAAAGGTCAGTTATTTCTAAGTCTACATTTTCACATACCGATTTGAAGGAGTCTCGTGATGCTGATCCCGACCTATCCCGTCTTAGTCCAATGACTTGCTTCTATAGTTGACAGCGATATGACACTTTGAAAGTGTGAGGCAATCTGGTAACGTTCAACTGGAAATGTGCAGGTTACACAATATCATATCGATATCGATACCGATAACGTTTATCGGTTACAGTTGAGCTTCTCTACTTTGAACCAAACGAATGAGACTTATTGCGACTTTGAGCTATTTAAGACCAAAGAGTATATATATTTATGTTTTATCTCTCCAAAATGGATAGGATTATGAACAACTTCTTCTTTTAATTCAAAAAGCTAATCAAACTCCCCAAATTGGTATAAACTCAAGTTTAAACGATACTCAGCCATTCTGTATACAATCAATCGAAATGTTCAGTTTTCAAGTCATCGTGTGGAAAAAACGTACCAAATTTATGTTTGAGTTATAGAGAAATTCGATATAGGGAGACATAGAGAGTAAATTGTATAGATTTTTTTGCTTAAACGCTTTTTTCGGTAATTTCGACTTAGAAAAGTTAAAAAATTGTACTCCTTCAGGTATTGAGAATCGCGTAGAAGAGTAACATTCAATATACTAGAAAAAAATAACAATATGGTTTATAATTGCAACATATAGACAATATTGACTATACCCGATCAATAATATATAGTCAAACAACCAGTTGTCAAAAAAAATCCCAATTGTGAAATAAAAATTGTACTATTATTCCATATATTATAATAGTAACGCAAAGTACACGAAAAGTTCGTTGAAGAACATCTTCACTGGTTTCCAAAAAATATTAATATTTTCCAATATTAGGCATAGTGGAATTACCGACTTTTAACAATTCAAAATAAATATATACTTGGAATTGTACCGTAAAAATAAGCAGACAGTATGATTTTTATTATCTACGTGAATAGAGATTAGATGTATTTTGCAATTTATATCACCGAGTAAGACTCATTCACAAATATATAGTCGATAACTGTTAAATCAAACGATCGATTCTCATATTTGAATTTTTTTTACATTTATTGCATTTCTGGATAACTATGTAAATAACTGGCTACAACGTTTATGCAAAAAAAAAATAACCTTTGGATATGCTCCGCACTCAGCACACTTATGAGTTTTGCTTAAACGGTGTTATATGCAGTTATAGTTCATAAACTAGTCTTAAATCGACTGCGGTATACATATATCTTTATGTATATGCATAATTATTATATATATTTATAATATTATATGATAACTTAGCCAAGTATAAACATTTACAAATGAATTCATTTTTGGGGAAATATTTGCGCATGCAGGCTTATCAGTTGTTTTTTCTCCATGGTGTTAATGTGCGTGTGTCGTGGGGTGTGGGGCAAGGCGGGTGGGCTGAGGGGGTTGGGTGGGGTTGGGTTTAATGCTCATGTTTTACAATTGATGTGTATACTAGGTATTAGATATATGTATATTTACAACTTAAAAGCTGAGTCGTAACCTGAAGTACAATAAGTTTCGGGGTACGCTGTTGGCGATTTTTGTAGGTAACATTAAAAGCTAAATTTAAATGGGTTTTTAGTATAGTCAACAAGATGATTGGGGCTCTCAATATTGAAGTTAAAACGATGTTATACGAGTAGTAAAAACAGCTAGTAAAAAAATTATAAAAAAACCAGTTCAGGCTTAAGAAATCGGCAAGGCGTGTTAGTAGGAATCCTCCATTGCATCCTAATCCGAGTCGCTGGCCTCAGAGTCAGGAGCTGGAGAATCTTCAGCATCGTCTGAGACATCATTGTCTACTTCCACATTCGCATCCTCATCCTCATCGTTGTCGTGCTCGTGCTCGTCGTCGTCGTGATTGTCGTCGTCGGAATCATCGGCACCATCGGGTTCATGGGACTCATCTTGGTCCACTTGAAGCTCATTTGACTGGCTGTCCTCATCGTTGGCATCGACAGACTCTTCATGGGCGTCGCTAGTTGCATCCCTGACAACATCAATCACATAATCAGCATTGCTGCCATCCGAGAAAATGGGCACTTGGACATCCTCATCCTCTGCAACTTCTGCATCCTGCGAGCTGTCGCTGTCCAAACAGCTAATCGGATCATTACCGTCGGAGTCGGAGCTACTGTTTAATAATCTCTCCGCCCGGGCTAATGTAACATTAGACATCTCAATCAACGAGTTGGCTATATCCTGCATCATGGACAGCCGCCCTCTTAGCGACATAGAGGCATCAGGGCCTGTGAGGTTTATGCTCAGAGGGGAGCAACAGGACATGCTTGGGGATAGGGTGCTAGTGTTGCTGGAACTGGACAGATTGCTGGTGCTGTTGCTGCCGCTGCGAGTGCCACGACGCCGCTTGACAGCGCTGCCTTCCTCTTCCTTTGGCACCTGCTCGGCTGCTTGTGGTGACATCTTACGCTTGGGCCGCTTTTTTTCCGAGCTGCTCAAATTGCCTTGAAGCGTGGCACGCAATGTGCTAAGCATTACATTCTCTGTGCTGTCATCATCGCTGCTGCTGTTGTTGCTGCTGCTGCTCTTTATGTCATTGTTGTTGTTGCCTGGAATCAGGATAAGCTCTGCTTAGAATATATGTATATGTTTGTATATGGTTACTACTCTTACGCACCAGTTGCCTCGCTGTCGTCGCTGCTGTCGCCGGCGGCGACACTTTTGCTGCTTTTGACAACGCTGTTGCTGTTGCTGCTGGCACTGATGCTGGCCAAGCGCAGGTCCTGCGGCTCAACCTCCGGCTCGGACCACTGTATTTTGCGAAGCTTGAGGGGCTTAACAAGGGGGGGACGTTTGCGCGTCTTGGGCTTGCGTGCCTTTGGCCGCCCTTTTCTGCGCTTTGTCGCCACGCTGGATTCCTCGCTGCTGCTGTCGTCGCTGGTGGAGCTACTGCTGCTGCTACTGGGAGCCACAGGCAGGCAGCGATGCTGAGCGCGTGTCACCTTCCGTTTGGAAGCAGAGCTGCGTGTGCGCATCATATCCTGACGACGCGCCTCCTCCAGCACCGTCTTCCAGCGCTTGCCCGAGGTGGAGCAGACACCGGTGCTGGTGCTGGGTCCCATAAACATATCACTGGACTGCAAACCGTCTGCGTCGGCGGCATCGTCATCGATTGCCGGATTCGTGCTGGCCACGTCATCGGCAGGCGCTTTGAGCTTTGCGCTGGGCTTCTGCTCATCCACAAAGACCACATCCGAGTCACTGTTGGAGTCCAGGCTGACCAGCTCCGGCGTGCGCAAATGCGGCGGCTTACGCTCTAGGACAAAGACGCACTCGTCGTCACTGCTGTTGCTGCACTCGCTGCTGTGGAGCTCAATGTGGGCGCTAATGGGCAGAGTGGCGCCCGCCTGACGTCGCCCGGCCTGATTTCCGTTATCATTGATGGCGGCCACTTCGGCATTGGCGGCGGCATCGCCGTCATCAATCTCAATGACTTCGTCCGCAGAGCGACGCATGCTCAGGTTGATGGCCACCGTTTGGGAGCCCACATTCGATGTGGTGGTGCGTCGTATTGAGATGCCAGGCAGCTCGCTGCCATCGGTGGCCATGGTGACGCTGAAGGAATGTGTTGAGCTCGGATTGGTCACAATCACGCTCGTCGACGGGCGCGACATGCGGGGCCAATCGTCCGGTGATTCCACATTGACCGTCGAATCGCTAGAGTTCCCGTTCCCATTTCCGTTTCCATTACCGTTGCCATTGCCATGTGGATTGCCATCCATTGGCGCCGATCCGCCGCCCTCATTGTTGGATACCAGATCGAGCAGATCGACTTCCACCTCCTCGGCCACGCGTGCCGAATACTGTACAACACGATCGTAGCCAATCATATCGTAGGGCGAGCGGGCAAAATTGAACAGCTCGTGGATGAAGTGATTGGTCCGCTCGCCCAGAAAAGGAGTGAGGCGTCGCCGAAATGTGCGGGTCGGTATATTGATCAGCGGCAGAATGTCGTGCATCAGTTGCATAACCTCGCTCACATTCAGAGTTGAGTTTCGCAGCAGGCAAACAATATCCCGATTTATCCACGGCATCAGCCGATGCATCTGTGCGGGATTATCCCTGGAAAGAGAAAGCAAATGACGGATGTTAGTTATTCATTTTTGACATTTTTAATGCATGTCTGTAGCACTAGTTTTGACAATATTTCTTGTCCTTAAAATGTTTTGAATATACAATATATAATTTTTACTGACCACCTGAATCTAATATTCCTAACTTAAATAACATTCCTCTATAGAACTCACTCAATTTAAAATACATACAGAATTACAATCAACAATTTTGAATTTTTTCATATAAAAATAGAATTGTAGAAATTAACGACGCTTTGAATCTTAAATTGATAACATTTACTTTCCATAATCTTTACTTATAATCACATTTGAGTATTTTATATTGTAAACCCCCATTTGTGCTATGAAATTCGTTCAAATTGAAATACATAAAATATTAATATTATTTTCTTATATATATGGAATGTCAGAAATTGCCCACAACAATATAATCAAGGATAAGACGCCTTGAATTTATTTTTATCATTGTAATTTTGAATACATTTCATAACAGATCTATCATAAAGTATTTTGAAAGCAAATTAGTTAAGAGATTTAAGGCTCACCTGTAGAAGCGTGCGCTCCACTCGCGAAAGTGTCCGGTGAGGCTGTCGCTAACGGGTAAAGCGTACAATTTGCGATCGTAGACGTAGCGACGCCAGAGCTGACTGAGGGAGCCGGAGCCGCCGGCGTCCTGGTCGTGGCGATAGAAATTCAAGAGCTCCATGCGATACGGCTCGAAGCGATTGATGGGAGCATGAATGCGAGATGGATGAGTATGAAGCCCATCCTGTGAATCATCTGAGCCAATTGCATCGATGTAACGCTGCCGAATGTTGACAATGTGAAAGCTGACTGCCGAACGCTCCGGCGTGCTGGACTGCACCGGATACCGATCATAGTCCTGCAAGGTGCGCACATTGTGTATGATGGTCCTGAACGGCTGCTTGCACAGCGGGCATTCCGGTTTGATCTGTATATGAGAATATGAGAGATTAGTAATGTAGAGTAGTGGGTTTCCAATCTCAATCATACCTTGCTCCATTCGCACAAGCACTTGAAGCAGAACTGATGCATACAGGAATCTGTGAAGCATTTGCGCCTGCAGCGGGACAAGCAAATGGCACAGTTTGGTGGCGGCGAGGAGCGTGCCGTGGGTGTATTCTGTCCAGTACCGGAGGAGGTGCCTCCACCATTATCCTGCTGCTGTGGTTGCTGTTCCTCCGGCTCCTCCTGCTGTGGTTGCACCACCTCGTCACTTTCGCTGTCGCTCTCCGTGAGATCTGCAAACTGGATGGCAGCAGCTGGCAGTGGACCCACTGCTGTGGGCTCCACTATGACGGAGGCAGCCACATCCTCCAAAAAGGAAGCCGCCTCCTCAATCAACGACTCGGCCATTTTATAGTGGCCAGCAAATTAAAAAATTCTCTTGGAACTTGAATTAAAATCCGATTTCGAGCTGGGAATAGTTATGAAATTCGGAATCACAATCGGAAACCGAGATTCGCTGCGGGTTTCGTCTTACCGTTTCACCCGTTATGGGATTCGGAATCGCAAATGCACACTCACTGGCTCTTTTTGTTGTCGCTCTCTCGCTCTCTCAGTTATCATCTGGTTTTGTTTCTATGTTAACAAATACTAAGCATGCGTCTTTTTTTGCATGGCGTTTATTATGTTAATATGCAACGTTTGGATTTGCAGAAACTTTGCATTAGCTGGCCAGTTTTATGGCCAGCAATTTATTACTTGTGTTACGTTTCTTTTTCACAAAATGAATACTATTTTAGCTTCTGTAGTTGACTGAAAATAAATTTGCTGTATTCGCCCTGCAATGATTTCGTTTGATTATGGCTGACTGACTGGGCAGCACACTTCCAACTATCGATAGCACGCACATATCAAACGGAACGTTATTAATATGTTGTCGTACAAAAATATGCTACAATGCCAATAATTATACCAAAAATAAGTATATGTTATGCAAGGGGTTGTTTTTATTTAACAAAATTTAATACGGCAGCAATATATGTTTATTTAGTTTTGCTTATCGCGTGAGCAGCGTACTGCGCTCAACGATTACACAGATATCGATAGTTGGCTGCTTGCAGCCATGTCCATCGTTTTGCCAAAATGTACTAAAAAAAGAATAACGCGTTAAAATTGTTTGCATTTGGTGGCGTCGATTTTTAGTTTTGTCGCGTTTTAAGTGCATTTTCCAGTAATAAAAAGCCATTTTCAAGTTGCCAGCAATGGACAGACGCAAAAAGCGCACCTCCTCCGAGCAATATCAAATGTACATTGAACTAATGGAATCCGACCCAATTTTTGCCACCGGACGAGTTCCCCGGGATTATGATCTAAATTATTTGACCAGAAAATGGAAAGAGTTATCGGACCGATTAAACAAATGCGGATCGGGACCAACACTCACAGCCGAAGAGTGGCGCAAGGTGAGTTGAACTTAAGTTAAGTGAGTAGAGAGGTGTGTATGTGAGTTTACTATTAGTGGGTGGCAAGTTTGTGGGTGGCGGGGGTAGTGGGGTTATGTTAGAATTATTGGCGGGCAAATGTATTGTTGTTGTTGTTTGTTGTGGCTGCTGGCAGAAATTGAACGAATCAACAGCCAAGGAGTAGCATAAGGTGAGTTTACCAATAGTGGTGGGTAGGTGAGTTTAGTTGGTGGAGTGGGCGGCTGGGGAGGTTATGTGTGAATCTTTTGGCGGCAATTAATTTTTGTTGTCCGAAGATTGACAAGATTGGAAGAGAGGCGCACGGTCAGTTTGGGTAGGTGAGTTTAGCAATAGGGGTGAGGTTATTTGTGAATCTTTTGTCTGGCCAATTCATTATTGTTGTTGTTTACTTTAATTGCTGGCAGAGATTGAACGATTGGAAGAACACAACACGTTGCAAGTACAGACGCAGCCTGATGTCCAGCGAGAAGGATATATCCATGTCCTCGTTGGAGACGCGAGCCCTCAATCTATTTGGCAAGGTGCCTGGCACGGGGGAGACACTAATGAATCTGAAGTCGGAGAAGGATGACCAGGAGGATGATATGGAGGATCTGGGACAGCGCACATCAGCCTCGTTCCAGAAGGAACTGCAGGCAGCCGTGGAGGAGGCCATCAATGATGAGGTGGACGAGGATGAGATGGTCGAGGAGCATGTGGATCAGGAGGATCTCACCGATGAGAATATGCATGAACCGGGCGGTGGTATTGATGGGCCCAATGTAGGCGGCACAACGGCGGTGAATACCAGCGGGGGTGGCTATCGAACAATTGTTGTGGACAATTCCTCATATGTGGAGGACGAACAGGATCAGGCAGAGCCGCCCGTGGAGCCGGTCAAGTTTGTCTGTACGCCGAATATACATGCGACTGGCTCCAGCGGCGGCACCAAGCTAATCAACGGGGAGCTGCCCGTCAAGCGATTACGGCGAGATCAGGTCATCTACGAAGGTGAGTAGTGTCTGGCAACCCGTCCCACCTAGCCCATTGCTAATATATCCCTCTGCCCATTGCAGTTAAGAATGCGCCGCGCTCGTATGCGACCCTTCAGACGGGCGGATCGCTGCCGACGCTGCACAACACAAAGATGCATCATGAGGCACAAAGCACATCGTTGAGCGCCGCGCTGAACGGCTTAGATGCGCAGGAGATTGCGCATCAGCTGAAGCGTTTGGCGGACATCAACTACGAATCGCTGCAGTTTGAGATCGCGCGCTTCAAGTTTAACAATCCCGGTTTTCACTATGAAGCGCCGCCCTTATAGTCAGCGCCCCCAAGGAGCAGCCGCACACAACATCAACAACAACAACAACAGCAGCAGCAGCAGCAGCGGGAGCAGCCACAGCAGCAGGATCGGTCGGCCGAACCGAAGAAGAAGTAATAGTAATAGTTTTTATTGACACAAACAAAAGAAAAAAAAAAAGAAAAAAATAGAAACGGCAACGGAAACGATCTGTCAGTTCGAATTGTACATTTTCGAGAGCTGCAGTTTATCAATTGATATGCACGTTCTGTATTGGCCAAATCGAACGCCAGTTATCATAACATATAAAGTAGCAAGTTTAGTTTAAAATTGATGTAGTTCATATTATTGCAAATCATTTCTATAGACAGTTTCAAAATACGATTAACATAAACAAATACACACACACACGCATATTTATATATATATATGTATATATATATATATATATTTGTATTGTATTGCTTAAAGGTATTTTGTCGACACATCGAATCCTAGCTCGATGACGAGATCGATCTCTATAATCATCATCATCCTTGTGGTTCGATTTATCGCATTTTTACCTTTACTCTATAAGTGGAATCCATGTCGAATTGGACATAATTTTTAACAAGTTGTATGTAAATGTAAAGAATAAAGTTTACCAATGATAAATACGCAACGCCACCTCCACTGCCAATATAGGCTCCATCCAGCTCCATTGTGCTCTGCTCCACCTTTCGCTTGTTTTCGCATTCTTGTTTATGTATGAGCTTGGTTTGTTGTTGTTCTTGTTGTTGTTGTTTAATGCCAACTATGCCAACACTGAAAATCCATTAATCATCGACGGCGACAGCATTGGCGTTGGCGTTGGCGTTACTGCATTTTGGCGTTGGGTCACTTCACAAATGCATTTTTCGCCTGACCGCGAACTAGTGGGCGCACTTTATAACTGTCGGTCGGTGCCCTAGCGGGCGGGTGGGTCTCTTTGGGATCTTCATTCAAACCACATGCGATGCGCCAAAATCATTTTAACTGTTATGCTGTGTGGCTGATGCAACAAGTGCCGATGAGTGTGCGGACACTCGGACAGATAGCAGCAACAGCAAAAGGAAAACGAGCCTGGCACGCCGCCGCTTAAGAAAATGACTTTGGGGATGGCGGCGACTGCGCCAATAGATCATTTGGACGCCGTGCGCTGCGAATCATAAATTACAATTGCCGCCAGTGCCAGTCTGGAGTCTCAAGTCCCAAGTCTGCGGTCTGGAGTCTATAGTCTCGATGCCTCGTCGTCAACGCACGCCAGATCCGTTAGTTGACCATTTTGTTTGGTGTTTGGGGTTCGACTGCAAAGATAACTGCACAACACGTCGTATGCTTAATCTGCTCTGTTCTTTTATGTTTCTGTTTCGGTTTCAGCTTGTGGCCCACTGCGCGCATTGTGGGTGCCGCCTGCGCTTTGATGAAAGGCCTGCAAGCAAAGCTGATTAACGGGCTCACACACACACACACACACACACACACACATACACTGATAGATGATTGTAGATGGCATATAGTCTGGGATGTCAGATGTCTTCTTCTCACATGGCCCCAGCTGAGCATGCCAAGTCCATTAAATAGTTCGTGTTGCACTCGTTCCGCCACCAACATCCAGACTGCGGCTGTGACTCGGACTGGAACTGGGACTGGGTCTGGGTCTGGGTCTGGCCTGTTGCATGGATCAGGGCACACATGACAGCGTGCAAAATCTGACCCTTAGGCGGGTGTTATAACAAAAAAAAAAGCAACAAGGAGAAAAATAGTTAAAGAACTGAGCTGGCACAAAATATATTCTACAATATGTGATGCACTCAAAGTAAGCTATCGATGCGCTTCTTACAGTCGTCCAGAGCATATGGGTGCTGGTAGCAAGGAAAGGAAGAGCTTAGAAAATAAAATGGAAATTAGTTATTAATATGATACTATATACATTTTAAAATAATTATATATGTATTGGTATCTGTAACTCAATATAAAAACTTCATGCCAATTCATTTTTATTGAAAGAGCTCCTTTTTTTTACCGATTTACCCGATTTTAAATTATTTATTTTGTTAACTCCACTCTGCCTCTGATTCTCTACTTTTCTCTTTCGCTCCGTCTCATATTATATTATTTTATCATCTTACTTTTTATATTTCACCAATAGAAAATATATTTGCTTTTTTAATTGTTGTACTTATTTTTAATTTATAGGTCTACAAGCTTTTATGCTCCTTAAATTACTATTTACACCTCCCGACCTATCAATAGGACCGAATAACGCCACTGACTTAATAAGTGGTTCAGCAGTGCTTCAAATGATAATGTTTGAGTTTACTATACTATATGGTGAGAAATTGTTATTTGATATAATTAGATAGCATTTAAGTCCATAATCTGCTTCCGAATGTGTTTCTTACTTAATACCAAAAATGTATACAATTTTTAAAAATATTTTGAAACTAATAAAAATGCTGGAAACACGATATTATCTTCAAATTAATATATCATTTGCTGAGCTGTATTTATTCTACTCGAAGCAACCTAAGGTAAAGATTTAAAGTTTCCAATTATGTATTTTCCATATGCATATAGAGCCAGGATAATATCAAGTTTCGTATCTAGATATAGGCTATTTGTAGAGTATTGCGATAGGGTCAGTTGGCAATGGCAATATGTATTATAGTTGTCAGCAAGAAGCATCGCTGGCGGCCCAATTGAAATCTCCATATGTATGTATATATACGTATATATATATATATATATATATATATATGTATAAGATGTATGCTTAAATTAATGTTGTATTAAACGCGTTGAGACTTTGGCGATTCATCTTCATTCGTTGCCATTGCCATTGGCTATTGGCTAGCCAGAGAACCCAGACATGGAGACAGCGAACTGGGCACATGTGCTGCGTATGAATCTCAGCTCAGAACTCAGAGCTCAGAGCTCTGAGCTGAGCTCTCAGTTACAGGCCAAGCTATAAGCATGTTAAGGTCCCTTGGCCTGGGCCAACAACATTCTGCTTGGTTATGTTGTGTTCCATTCTGGGCGCAAGAGTGCAAAGCGTTTTTATGCTAGCGATTATTACGCTTGATCCTAAAGCACCAAAGGGTCAATTGATGTTTGTGATGTTGCTGAATGTTGCTCTTTGCCGACAACAGCAACAACAGCAACAGCCACCACAAATAGGCAACAACATTTGCTGGCGTTGTTGCCCGCAATTTGCTTTGGAATTTTAAGCAGCGCGACGGTCGCATCGCCATTTACCATTTTACATTTTTACAATTTTACCAGCGTCGACATCGGCATCGACATCATCGTCATCGTCATCGTCATCCTCATCGTCATCCTCATAGAGACGAATATCATTTTGCACATTTTGCTTTCGCCATGTATTCTACTTATTCGCCTTTTGCCGTTTGCCTTTTGCCCAAAATTGCATTTCTTTTTGGCCGCTTGCAGCAATGAAGCGTCAGCACTCAACGCCTTTCTGTTTTTTGTAGTTTTCTACTCTTTTTTCTATGTTCAGTGCTCAGACAGTTGATATATCACTGCTGATATTCTTTCAACTACATTGCTTATCATCGGTTTTTGTTACTGTTGCTTTGGGGCTTGCTGTCAAAAATGTGCAAGTTGTTCTCATGCTCGTTTAATATAGAAATTATTTAAAGTTTCGGTTGCTGTTGTTGTGGTTCTTGTTGTTGTAGTTTTCGGGCCAATTGATGCTGGGAAAATGGCAAAGTCGTGAACGCTTTGTTACCGGCTGCGTCAAGCATTTCATCTTGCGACTCTTACGACCATTTAATGACCTACATTCTGAGCATGCAAATTAAAAAAAAACAACCAAAAAAAAAAACAAGTAGAATTGAAGAAACTAGCAAACTGTGTAGTTTACTTTCAACTCGCGCATCTCTCATCTTTCATCTTTCATCTTGAAGTTTAAAGTTTTTGCTCAATTGCATAATTCTATAATTCTATAATTCTATAATGCTGCTAGATTATTTGTTCTCTTTTATATTTGATGATATGATATGAGAGAGCAGCTTTTGTTGCCGACTACACTATATAATTATATTAGCATGATCTATGTCATTAAGCATGTATATACTTATGTGTGTGTGTGTGTGTGTGTGTGTCTATGTTGTGCATGGATAGCGCAATTAGTGCAACAGCAACAGAGCAACAGCAATGGAGCAAGAGCGGTAGTAAAAACAACTATCGACTGATGCGGCTAACAATATGGCCAGCGGGCGTTTATGACCATGAGAGCGGAGGCAAACGACAGGTCATTATTGACGCCACTGGACATAGTACATGGCTCCAGTTGCCGCTGCTGCTGCTGCTGCTGCCATCATCAGTGGCCATTGTTGCCGACATCGCATGCAAATTGTGCGGTGCGCTAAACATGCAAAAATCGCCTAACAGACAGCTAAAAGTACTAAATATTGAGCGCTGAAATGGTGCTGGCTGTTTGCCAGTCCCATCATTCGACAGAGCGCCAACTCCCTGAATCCTCTGCTCCTGCTCCTCCTCCTCTATCTCCGCACCAGTCCCGCTGGCAGGCAGTCATAAACACGCACTAATTGCAGCCATGATTTGTTACACACTGCATTAATGGCGTTCGCAGGACAGCAACAGCAACAGCAGCAGCAGCGGCAGCAGCAGCAACATCAACTGCAGCAGCAGCAGCAGCAACGGTCATTCAAACAGCAACTAAAATCAAAGCCTAATTGCCTATAAATGGCAGTTTTGCAGCAGCAGCAGCAGCAGCAACAACGACAACGACAAGGACAACAGCAACAGCAACAACAAACAGCACAAAATGTGGCGACATCAAACGTAAAGCTTTCAGCGTAGCGCCAACATCAAGAATAGTAACAGCAACAGCAACAGCTAGCAACATGTTGGCGACACAGCAGCAACAGCAACAGCAACAGCAACAACAACAACATAAGCGCCTGCAACGACTTGCCAAGCGTTATTTATGCCTTTTGATTTATAAACAAAATTTAGCATCAATGCATTAAAATCGCTGCAGTTGTTGCTCGGGTTGCTGCTGCTGCTGCTGCTAGCTATGCAATTAGGCGCGAGATGGATGTGTGGCAGGTACAGTGGGGTGGTCCTGTGTGTCGCCGGCATGTCCGACGCATAATCGAACGATCGTTCGATATACAAATCATTTGCTTGATCTCTCACTTGAAGCAACAGCAGCAACAGCAGCAACTGCTGCAGCAGCCGCATAGATGTTGCTCGCGTGGTCAGCACCAATTACTTAGAGCATATCAATTATATGACTGCAGCAATGCATTGTAAAATAAAAACGCATCAAATGATACGCACTGCAATGATTCCCAGACGAAGGAGTTGCTGTTGCTGCTGCTGCTGCTGCTGCCGCTGCAGTTGCTGCTGTAATTGAACTGCGCGTATTGCAAATTATTATTTTGTGCATTTGCAATGCGATTTCAACTGCCTACTGGAAATGTGGCAAGCCATGCCACCAGTGCGTGCAGGGCCATACCGATCAACTTTAGTCGCCACCGCAACCCCTCCCCCTTCCCCCTTCCGGCCATCCGCCCTGTCGTCCTGCCCTGCCCTGCACTGCGTGTCTGTTCATATGTTTTCATTACTTTTGCCCATTATGCGTGTACGTGACGCACAATTTGAAATTGGCAGCTTATAAGCCGGATACCAGGCGACCAATGTGCACAATTGCAACATCGTTGTACTCCCTCCAAACTGCAACTCCAACTCCAACTGCAACTCGTTCTTATGCTTTTGGGCCGTGTGGCTTGCGGCAACGTGCTGGCCAATCGAGCAGACCAGACCCGCTCAGAACCAAGCCAACCCGGCCCAGACCCAAGCGAATGGAAGAGCGAGCGAGACAGCGAGCGTCTGTTTGTGGCTTTTGTTTGTTGTTCAAGTTTACAATTTTAATGCACTGCCACTTGACTGTTGACAGTGCAACACGCCGAGTGTGTGCCTCTCTCTCTCTCTCTCTCTCTCTCTCTCTCTCTCTCTCTCTGTGTTGCTGTCTGTATGCTGGGCTATTGATTTTATGCGCACTGCCCTGCTGTTGTCGTCAACTGCTGCAGCTGCTTTTAACTCATTTCGCACATGCACTAAATGAATTTTCAACAGTTAAATCATTCGCTGCAGCACTGAAAAAAATCAGGAAATTTAAAAAAAAAACAAGAAAACAACAGCTATGTATACTTATACATACCCTTGAAGACCGGAATCACATCTAAACTAAATTATTTCTTTAAAAATAATACCCATTTGTAAATCTCGATAATTTATTCCAAAAATGTTAGGAGCATACAATCTGTGAGTTTGGTAAATATATCTTGGAAAACAAAAATGATTTCATCTTTAAAAACTCATCAGCTGAAAATACTTATTTATACTATATATTGCCCAAAGTGTATCCACCCTCTGCAAGGGTATTAAAACGCTGAGTCATGCAGCTCTTTAAAGCAAAGAAATCCATTAAGAAACCGTATATCATATTTCCTGCAAGTATTTATATACATTTTAAAAGCCAAGGTTAAGCGAGGGAATAACTGGAAAAATTACAAAGGGAAAGTCCTGGTGCATATCGAAAATAATAATAATGAGTTTTGACAACGCAATGAGAATAGTTAATAAATACAAGTATGGATGCACCTAGAGCATAAATGCATATAAATATTCAACACTTCACTTGAGCCTATGAAAATTGCATGGGCTATCCGCATTTATACCAGAATAAAGGCATTTCAACTTACACTCATAGAAAGGCAATCTGCCTTCATATAAGTTATACTGCAGTCTTCATTTGCTCAACTTTCTGATAGTCGTTTTCATACTGTACTTATGTACTCATTAAAAATATGTGATAAAGGGTATCATCAAGTTGTTTAACTGAGGCAAGTGTAAATTTTCTTGATTTATATTAATATCCCAGTCGATTGATCCATGTCCTTCTGTCTGTCCGTTTGTTCATCTGACAATCGGATTTCAGGAACTATAAGTTATAGTTATGACCTTGGGTTTTTTAGGGTATTTGCTAGTCGGGCACTCATGACAATTGCACTCCCGCTTGCTTTTAGCCATGTTCATGTGTTCAGGAAGTAAAAAAGGTTTTTGGATTTGATCTTTTATGGCATGTAATTTTAGGCTATAACTCGAGGGGAGATGCTGATGATCTATTCCCTTAAGCCGATCGGAGAAATGTGAGCGGCACTTAAAAAATTTATGGACTTGCTGTGTCACTGCAGCCAGGCTAAGGAACAGTTAAATGAACTAACTAACGGTTTATTTATGCCTCTAAAAAGAAAACTCATTATTAGTTCAAATGTAATCCTTTGCAAATTGCCCAGTGGCCTGGTTTAAGTGCAAATTCACATAAACCAGCACCTTTAACCCCCCTCCCTGTTCAGCCCTGCCCTGCCCAGACTTACTGCTTTTTTATGGGACATTTCTCATAGCCAGCGGCCCCAAATCTCATTGTCAGGGCCCGGGTTGTCGCTGCTGCAGCTGGTAACTGAATATGATTGAAGTACTCGATGCAGCAGTCGTAACGAGCTGGCATCTATCATGGCCATATCAAACTGGCATCAAACAATTTCAAATGGATCGAATGAAAAATCAACTGGCGTTGAAAATGGCCAGGCCAATTGCGAAACAGGCAACAGCAGCAGTTGCAGGCAGGCAGCCTTGCTGGCTGCTTTGTATGCATGCGGCGAACGTGATCGGTTGCCTAACAGCAATTTTAGCTGCTAGATATCGCTCCAGAACAAAGTGGCCAACGCGCAGCGACAATGTTGTAGCCCGACGAGCGACGCACAGAAGCAGCAGCAGCAGCAGCAGCAGCTTGTTGCAACAACATACAAATCAACAAAGCTGAAGCGGCAGCAGCAGCAACTGTTGCTATTGGAGCTGAGCAGCTGCTGCTGCTGCTGCTTTGGATTCCGAATCATCGGCGCATTTCACTTTGGTCCAAAGTCAATGATTGAAATTCTAAGTTGCAACTAGCTGTTCTTGCTGTTGACCTTTTCGCATGAGAATCGCATGCTGATGATGGATACACTGTTGCTGCTGCTGCTGGTGCTGCTGCTGCTGTTGCTGTTGCTGGACTTGGACTTGGACTGCACTGAATCTGTATATAGACTTGGGCACACTGTCAGCTAGACAGTTGCTCAACTGCTGCCACAGCTGTCAGTGCGCACAGCTCGTCATGGGCAATTTAAGTGGAAGTGGAAGAAAGGTTTGGGCCCACAGCACACACACACACACACACACATATATATGCTATATACATTCACATTCGACATGTACATCGATGGCAGAATGCCAAAGTCAAAGCCAAAGCAAATACGCGACGGATAATTGCGCTCAGAGCCCAAAAAAAAAGCTAAAAAAAAACAGCCTTAGAACAAGCCTTGGCAACAAACAGCAACAAGCAACAAGCAACTAACAACAACAACATCAACAACCAGCTGAAACAACTTGGTCGTCTTCGCAAACGCGGAATTTCACAGCAGCATGGAAATTTGTTCGATGCCTTGTCGCTGCGTTGTTGTTGTTGCTGTTGTTGTTGTTGTTACTCTTCTGCTCCTCTGTGTCTCTCTTGCTGTAGCAGTTTGTTTTGTTTGATTTGGATTTGATTTGATTTCAGCAGCAGCAGCAGCAGCAGCAGCAGGAGCAGCATAGTTGATGCTAGCTTCAGCTGCAGCTCCAACTGCAGCTCCTCCAACTTATTCAAATGCCGCGTACAGTTTCTTGACCTCTCCGCGTGCCGTGTGACGCAGTCGTCGTCGTCGTCGTCGTAGTTGTTGTTGCACTCGTAACTGCACATGCGCGCCCAGCCGCCCGCGCTGCCCTCTCGCCCCCCCCCCCCTTCCCTCTTCCCGTTTGCCATGGCATCTTCATTGCAGTTGGCAATTTTTGCAGCTTAGTAACTTTGCAAAAGGTTGGCAACAACGTCGCCGGCTCGACGTTTGCGGGAAATGCGATTGACGGTAATTGGTTGACGTTTGTCTTATTTAAATTTGTTTTCTTTGCCATTTTCCTGCTACTCCGCCGCCTGCACGCTCTCATGAGCTAAACTGGCGTTGGATGTAGTGAGATTCCCATAAAGAAAGATACACCCATAGAAATCAATTGCTGATGACAACTTTGTTTTTTTTTGCCCACTGCAACTTATCCGACTACTCACATAGAGTATTAAAAGTTCGCTGTGCATTTCTCGTATTCTCTCAGCGCATTTCCTCAGCTGCAGTCGGCGTGCAACTTTAATTGAAATGAAATGAGTTTCGTCGATTTGTGTTCTAGGAATTTGTTTTTGATTGTTTTCTTGTAAATTTGAATGATTATCGAGGCAGTTGCAACTTGCAACTTGCAACAGTTGCGCAATTGGCATAGAGAGAGAACAGCAAAACAAACAACAAACAACAGACAACAAGCAAGCAAGCAGAAGTCGACGACCCGCGTAATTGCAGCACCGACCGGAGAACCTAGACCCTATCCATGTTCAATAGGGTAAGAGTCTTCTGGTCTGTACTTGGTCTGGGCTCGCTTCGCTGGGTAATTGAACTGTGCGCACTTTTAATTGTGTGCATGTGACGCGGAAGCGGCTTAGAACTGGGCCAGGATTTCTAAACAGCAGGTAGGTAGTCCAACAGTCCTACCTGGCCGGACTGGCCAGCAGGCAGGCCAATTTGTTACCGCTACATCGCATATCGCGTATATCGCGATAAAGTTGCAGGCACGCTAAACGAAACCACTTCCTCAAATAAACATATTGAGCGACGCATGGTTAAAAAGGGGGAAGCGGGGGGGGGGGGTCAGCTTAGCAGGCAAACTCAAGATTGAAACCGAAACTGATGCGTAGTTTAGGGCGATTTACACAGTTTAAACAGACGGCGATACAAATCGCCGGCACATGAGCCGATCCGTGAGTTGAGAGCTGAGTCGAACTAAACTGATCTGAACTGAACTGAGCCAAGCGGATAGAGGCAGCTGCTCCAGCCCGTTCTGCTGCTGTCTTCCTGTGTGCCATAACTGTAGCAAATGGCTAAGCAACATGAAGGCAGCAGGCAACAGCATTAAGAAGCAGGAAACTGCGACCGAGGCTGAGGCTGAGACCGAGGCTGAGACTGAGACTAAGAGTTGTGCCTGAGATTTGTATACTCTGATCCTGATAGGAAAATAGTATATTGGTTTTGTCAAAGGTACGTCTATATACACTTGATATTGATAATGATTTCGATACAACATATAAATCGACAAAAAGGATTTTTCTCAAAGATTTGAAGTCATTGCTTTGGGAACACATTTTTTTAATTTCATATGTTTTCAAGGGATTTTACACTGGCCACAGAGTATTGCGCAGTCTGTTACCTACGACTGCAAACATTCTTACTTGATAGTTTTTTGCGTAGGAGTCTGCAGTTTGGCTTTGGTTCCGCGGCAGCCGCATAGGAAAATGTTATAAATTGCACTTTTGATGAGCAGAGAAACGTTTATGGTTCTTAAGACCAAATCCTATGCCATCTGTGCGTTTCTTCCTTCTCTCTCTCTCTCTCTCTCTCTCTCTCTCTCTCACTCTATCTTGCTGTCGTCCGCTTGCTGCTCTGCAACTCGCAGCAGTTGGAGTCTGCCTTTTAGCGCTTGCATGTCGGCTGATTAATTGTGCCAGCGTCATAAACGTGATGATATCGCAATGTAAGCGCATTTTTCATGTTATTCAATTCGTTGCCGCCAGCTTCAGCTTCAGCTACAGCATCAGCTTGAGATTCAGCTATAGCTTCAGCTACAGCTATAGCCAATCTATTTGCATAGCATTTTCGCTATACTCTCGCGCCATAAAACAAAAGACTTAGGCAACAAACTTGATCGGCTCGCACCGTTTTGGTGCCGGTGCACAAATTAAATCTGTCGATATTGCCAACTAATTACGAACATTAACGCAATTGAGCCTGCTCTATCTATCATAGATGTATGTATGTATATTGTATATTGTATATTGTATGGTGTATATTGTATTTTCATTTTCCTCTCCAGTCTGTTCCGCATTGGCTCTAAGGAAATGTAATGCAGGCGATTTAATTCTTTGCCTAAATGGGCGCAATCAAATTCGTGTTTTAGCCAGGTGTCGGCACTCTGGCAGGTGTTTCGCCTCATTGTCTCACTCTCCGCTTGGCAGGAAGCATTTGGCATGTGTCCATATATTATTAAGTGTTACTCTATTGAAATTTTTCAGCTCAGTGCCTTCATAAAACAAAATGAATCGCCAGCAATTGCGCAGTTTTCACCTGTTGCTGCTCCCAATTTGGTAAATCCAGTTTAATGTTTGTGCGTTGAGTGCTGAACTGCTATGTTTGTTGTTGTTGTTGTTGTTATTGTGGATAAATTATTATTTATTAGGAGCCATAAGGACAGTGGAAACTTGGGCTGTCGTATTTGACTTTACACACAAGGCTATCGTAGGCTTTAAATTAATAAATAATTTATTCTTGATATATTAATCTGATTTATAAATATGATTGCAGTTGAACTAAGGTCAGCTTATAAACAAAACTTTCTATATACCTTTAAAATCAAGTTCTTATATTTCATTTCCTTTATTATAAATTAATACTCCAAATATTAAACGACGATATATTAAACGATGAATTAATTCTGATACTTGAAACTTATGACTGTTAAGATTGTTCAGAACTTTTCCTTATCTTACTTACCATTTCCTCTTAATTTTTCCAGTATGTTTTATATACAATATATAAAAAAATATTCCTGCGCAATATCCACTGGTTGTTCTCATTTATAGCTCGAACAACTTTTGAGTCGCAATTTAATTAAGCAAATGTATTGCTGTTGTTTCTCCTCATAACAGTTGCAACAGGTGTAGATGATGACGTAAATGTCTCAATAGAAATTATACCCATTTCTATCGTAGTCTGAATTTCAATTGCTTTCATTTGACTCACACGCCCACATTTGTAGTATAGAACAACTCTAAGGCCATAAGAAATGAAATCAACTTTGGTTTTGCATATACAATTTATATATTTTCTGAGACATTTATTAGACACAAATAGAATGTAGTTATAGTATAATATACTCTATATGCTCGTATGCTATATAAGCGATATAATTGTAATAACTAAAATGTACACACTAAACGACTAAGACAATGCATTGCGAGAGCCAGAGCCAGAGCGAGAGAGAGAGAGGATAGACTGTTAGTATACTTCTCTCTTTCGCTTAGCTTAGCTCTGTGCAACTAAAGACTAACAAGAGAATAGTTAATAGTAATTGTAATTGTAATTAAATTGCATAATTATAAACAATTACAAAATACAGTTACGAATACAATTTACAACAAACGAACAACATTTAAATTATGAGGAGAAATTAATAAATTCATTTCAACTATTTGATATAACATTAAATATGCGTAGTTTTGTTGCTGTTGCTGTTGTTGTTGTTGCTACTGCTGCTGCTGCTGCTGTTGCATAACTTCTAAGTAAATAATGTTCGATATTTGTAATATTGCTTATCTATAATATATATATATAAACATATATGCATATATATGTGTATATATATGGTATGTGTATATATCTTCTTTTTTTTTTTTTTGTATTTGTGTATTTTGATATTGCTGCGGGCGCTGCTCTTTTTCTCTGCTTCCCATTCGGCTTTATCAGATTTAGCAATACGAGCTTTAAGCTTTTTTTTGTTGTTTGTCTTCAAGCTTAACTATAATTATCTTTTGTTAATTTTGCCGTTGTTTTAATTTTAAATGTGACTCAAACTGAAAGCGACAGCAAAATGAAAAATGGCTTTTTATTTTGTGTTTATGTTTTTTTTTTAGCTTTTTGCTATTTTTTCCTTGCCTCATCGCCTCGTTTTAAATATTAACTAAAAGTGTCGCATAATATTAAATTAAACATAAAATTAAAATCACAATTTTATAGACTTGATGTGTGTGTGTTTGTTTTAGCTGTGTGTATGTGTATGTGAGTGTGTGTGTTTTGTGTTTGGCTGTGTGTGTGCTTTGTCAGCGCTTCAGTTGATTGATTTTGGTTGGTTCTTCTGCTTTGTTCTCCGTTTCTTTCGTTCTATTTCGTCCATCCAGGCAAAATATTCTTGAAAAATATTTCATTGGAATTTTAAAGCATAGTTCTGGGCGCAGGGGAAGGCACAATTCAATGTTAATTAAAATTGCTGCTGCAAACTGAATGGTGAAAGCTGCAAGAGAACGAAAGAGAGAAAAGAGAACAGCAAGATAGACAGAGAGAGAGAGGGAGAGGAAATTAGTTAGTTTATTTAGCTGCACGAATTTAATAAGCAAAACAATCACAAGGCAGCACGATTTGCATTGCCACGCCCCCCAATCCCACTGCCTCTTTTAGGCCCAATCCTCTGCTCACCTGCAGGAACACACACAGCGCTAAATATTGGTGTTGCTTCATCTTGTTGTTGGTGTCATTGTTGTTGTCGTTATTATTACTGTTGTTGTTGGTGTTGTTGTTGTTGTTGTTGTCTGTGGGGTTTGTCGTTGATGGCAGCGAAACGATTTGGCAACGAATATCCACTTCCACTCCTCTCCAGTCGGCACATCCTATAGATAGAGGGTCGCCTGCTGACGCTGATCAAAGTGGTGTATATAGAGCTTCTTCTTCGACTTCTCCTTGGATGGCCGCAGATCCCACACCAGATTCGAGAGGCTGCGCGGCCGCGACAAGCGTCGCGTCTTCTTCTCCGGCAGCTTCTGCGAATCGCCCGAAGTGCGTCCCCCGCTGCGCGAAGAGTCCAGCGTTCCCTCGCGCGGATTATGATGATTGTTGCTGCTCGAGCTGCGGCTATGGCTATGACTGTGCGCCAGATAGCCGTGCGAATTCAATATGCTGCTGCTGCACTTGAGCACCACATCGGGCGGCGTCTGTGCGCCGGCGGTAGATGCTGCTGCTGCTGCTGCTGATGCTGCCGCCGCCGCCGCTGCCTTGGCTGCTTGGGCTGAGATCGTCGGCGGCGTCATTGCCGCTGTGTTGCTGTCCGGCGTTAGTTGCAGGCTGCTGAGACTCTTGTATCTGCGATGGAAGAGACAGTGATTGGGTTAGGTCAAGTAATTAAAGCACCTGCAAATTACAGTGATACAAATTTTAAAACTAGTATACAACTTAAAAGAAGGTAGAATAAGCACTCTGTAAAATCCATGACTTCAAATTAAATCGAAACTTTACAAAATATATATGAATTGTGTTTTCATTATTAAACAAATTTATCCTGGGTCTCTAGACTTTATAATCTATATACAAATAAAAATTTGTAACTATCTTTATTTATTTAATTTTGAATTACAGATATCTCCGATTTAATATTGCTGAAATAACTTCCTATAATTATATTCGACCAGCAATAACCAGCATAATTAATTAGCTATGCATTAGAAAAGATTTATTTCTTTTTACACATTTGTTGTTGGTCAAAGAAATTAATTAATTTGAAAATATGGAATTTCATGCACAGGAAGTTTTGCTTTTAATTAACTCTGGATTGAAATCATTTGATTTTTGCCATGTCCATTATATTTACCTGATATGAAACAGCGGCGACTGCGGCTCCAGTGATTCCTTCACGGGCAAATGGTTGTTGGGCGTCAGCACCTTGCCATGGTGTGGGTGTGCATGTGGATGTGGGTGTGCATGTGGATGTGGGTGTGCATGTGGGTGTGCATGTGCGTGGTGTGCATGGGCGTGCGAGTGGGCGTGGTGAGCGGAGGCAGCTGCAGCAGCAGCGGCGCTGGCGACAATAGCTGCTGTATTGCTGATGCTGTTGTTGTTGTTGTGGCTGCCCGGTGTTGGCGGCAGCTGTTGCTGCTGCTGCTGCTGCTGCGAATGGCTGTGACTGTGACTGTGACTATGGCTGTGACTGTGACTGGTGCCGCCAGTGGAGTTGCCATTGCTGCTGCTGCCGGCGCTGTGCGCATTCGCATTCTTGATGTAAAGCTTTGGTAAAGTGGGACGCTGCCGCTTCTCGGCCGGCTTCTTGCCCGGAATTGTCTCAATGGGCGGCGGCACCGGCTTAATGTCCTCCTGTATATGGCTGTGATGATAGTGATTCACCAGCATCGCCGATGGGTGATGGTGATGATGTGACTGCTGCTGTTGATATATATGATGATGGCCACCATTGCTGCTGCTGTGTTTATTCGACTCCAAGCTGCTATAATTGTTGTTGTTGTTGTTGTTGCTGCTGCCGGACTGCTGTTGGTGTTGCTGCGGTGCGGCTGCTGCTGGCGCTCGTATGAGACTGCAATAGTTGCCGTTGCCACTGCTGTCCGTGTGATGTGATTTGAGCGTGGGCGACTCGCAGATGGGCTCAAAGCGGGCCAATCCCTTGGAGAGCGGCGTCAGGCCGCGCACATAGTCGTAGATGTGATCGATCTCGTTGTACTCCTCGGCGATGTCGGTGCTGTTGAGCGCCTGCTGTTGCTGCTTGGACCAGGAGTCGCAGCTGGCGCTCTTGCGCAGCACATAGCCGCTCTCGGCCAATCCGCTGGCGACGCCGGCGGCGGAGGGCAGCATGACGACCGGCAGCTTGTTGCCGCTGTTGCGGCTGCTGAACTTGGAGTCCTTCTTCTCCTTCTCGCTCAGCTTGAGATCGACAATCTGCAGGCGATCACGCGCATCCGCCAGCAGTCGCTGCGCCTTGTCCAGAAAGCGTGAGTACTCAATGAAATGCTCCAGCTGCTCCATATTCTTGGCCCGCTGCAGCTTGATCTTCGCATTCAGCGGCACCGGCACCAGATCCGTATCCTTCTGCAGCGGCAGCGCAAACATCCGATCGATCTCCACACAGCCCAGCAAACGCAGCTCCGGCACAAATGGCTGCTTCAGACCCTTCGGCCCGCTGCCATGTACGAGTCTGAGAAAATATACAGAAGGGTTTCATAGTATCAGGGTATCATATCATAAATAGTTTTAACATATTTCAAAATTAAAATGAAAGTTTTCTTCAAAATGCTATTTAAATGTTTTTGAAACCAACAAATTTATGTTAAAATATTTATCAAGGATTGAAGAGTTCTTCTTTGTAAAATTAATCATTTCTGGAAGACCACTGTACATATATGACTTTTAGGATAGGAGTGGCCAGCTTATGCCATTAAAATTTGAAGAAATATATATTGTAGTGCTAAGGATCTAAGTATTTAAATTTTGAAATTAAAATCCAATAAAAAAGTTAACCAATTAACTGTGATTTGCACTCACCTCACAATGACGGGCATCCTCTTGAGTAGAAGATTCTTGACGGTGTGCACTCCGCTGATGCTGTCCTCTCGCGCAATGGCCGAGAACTTGGCTTTGGTATCGAGTGGCAGATTGATGATCTCGTCCTTGATGTTGCGGCACTGCAGGTACTTGCCATTGTCGTTCATGGTGGTCAACAGCTCACCCGCGTGTATGGTGCGATTGAGCTGCTGGCATCGGAACGTTTCGCGCACCAGGACGCGACAGTTGCGGCGTCGCGCCAACTCCAGGACGGAGTCAATGCAGCGCGTGGAGCGTCCGTCCTCGCTGAGCAGCTCAAAGTAGCCGCCGTAGGTCTCCGGTATGAGCACCTTGGCGCCCACATTTGTGGGCTTGCGTCCCTCCTTGATCTTGATGGGCTGCGCCAGTATCTGATACTTCTTGCCGGCGCTCAGAAATAACGCCGTGCTCTGCAGCGAGGGTGCCGAGAGCGTCGGCACGCCCAGCGCCTGATGTTGTCCCTTTAGGATTTTGGCCACCGCCGGCAGCGGCTGCTTGGAGAAGTCGCGCAAATAAACGGGCGTCGCATCCCCAAAACGGGAGGCGGCCAATATGATTTGGCCATCGGTGGCGGCCATGTCGCGATTGAAAAACGAGAGCAGCTTGCTGCGCGCCAGTTGCACATTAAATGAGAGTAAATTTCATTGGACTGGCTGCGGCGCCGACTCGCTGGAGTTCTCTTCGTGATCCTCCCGCTGCTCCTGCTGCTGGCCACCCACAGCACCTTCCTCAAGCTCGCTGCACGCGTCGCTGTCACCGCTGCCAACGTTGGCGTTCAGCTGATCCTCAAGCTCTAGAGCCCGACGCTTGGCCAGCTCCTGTTGCCGTAGTCGCAGCAACTGGGCTCCTCTGCTGCAGCAGGCGTGCGCGATCTGCTCCTCGATGTGAGTGCTACCCAACGCCGCCTGGTGGTGGCTGGTCTGGGTCTGGGTCTGGGTCTGGCTCTGGCTGTGGCTGGTCAGCAGTCGCGTGGATGTCTGCAGTGCGTAGTTGAGATACTGCATTCGGTTTGCTGCTCGTCTCCCGCTGGCCACAGTGTGCGAATTGTTCGTTGTTGTATCTTCTTTCTTCAACTCAGTTCAGCTCACAGTTCGTCCTGCGTTCAGAGTCCTGCAAGATTGTTGTGCAAAATTAGCAAATGGATTTTTTACGACTTTAACAATAACGAGGCTTTTTAGTGGCCCTAATCAAGTGAGCTCTTGAATTTGTAGCTGCGGTCAGCTCTTAAAAATGCGAGGGCTTTGCCAATACTTTTATGAAATTATAGGCTTTCAATTCAATTCATTGTGATATTTATTTTGGCATCACCCATATAAATAAATAACAATATTTATATTTAACGCAATTTGTATAATTTTTGGATTTCAAATAATTATTTACTCAAAACTTTCAATCATTCTGGTATTAAATTCCAAGCAAAGCCCTAAAATAACAATTTAATCGAAATACTGATTATTCTTTCGCTCAATCGTGAAACCTGATATCATATTCTTCATGGCTTGTCGTTTTTAAGAATCCTACGTTTAAATTATAGCCATTTGTAACAACTCATTTTTCGCAAAAAAGGCATGTACCCCCCCCTTACTCATTTTTTTTGTCAATTTATACCTTTAGACTGCCATAACTTTGGCAAAACTGAACCGATCGTGAAACCTGATATCATATTCTTCATGGCTTGTCGTTTTTAAGAATCCTACATTTAAAATATATCCATTTGTTAAAACTTTTTTTTTGACCTCTAAACTGGCATAACTTTGTCAAAACTGAGCCGATCGTGAAACCTGATATCATATTCTTCATGGCTTGTCGTTTTTAAGAATCCTACGTTTAAATTATAGCCATTTGTAACAACTCATTTTTCGCAAAAAAGGCATGTACCCCCCCCCTTACTCATTTTTTTTGTCAATTTATACCTTTAGACTGCCATAACTTTGGCAAAACTGAACCGATCGTGAAACCTGATATCATATTCTTCATGGCTTGTCGTTTTTAAGAATCCTACATTTAAAATATAGCCATTTCTTAAAACTTTTTTTTGACCTCTAAACTGGCATAACTTTGTCAAAACTGAGCCGATCGTGAAACCTGATATCATATTCTTCATGGCTTGTCGTTTTTAAGAATCCTACGTTTAAATTATAGCCATTTGTAACAACTCATTTTTCGCAAAAAAGGCATGTACCCCCCCCTTACTCATTTTTTTTGTCAATTTATACCTTTAAACTGCCATAACTTTGGCAAAACTGAACCGATCGTGAAACCTGATATCATATTCTTCATGGCTTGTCGTTTTTAAGAATCCTACATTTAAAATATATCCATTTGTTAAAACTTTTTTTTTGACCTCTAAACTGGCATAACTTTGTCAAAACTGAGCCGATCGTGAAACCTGATATCATATTCTTCATGGCTTGTCGTTTTTAAGAATCCTACGTTTAAATTATAGCCATTTGTAACAACTCATTTTTCGCAAAAAAGGCATGTACCCCCCCCTTACTCATTTTTTTTGTCAATTTATACCTTTAAACTGCCATAACTTTGGCAAAACTGAACCGATCGTGAAACCTGATATCATATTCTTCATGGCTTGTCGTTTTTAAGAATCCTACATTTAAAATATAGCCATTTCTTAAAACTTTTTTTTGACCTCTAAACTGGCATAACTTTGTCAAAACTGAGCCGATCGTGAAACCTGATATCATATTCTTCATGGCTTGTCGTTTTTAAGAATCCTACGTTTAAATTATAGCCATTTGTAACAACTCATTTTTCGCAAAAAAGGCATGTACCCCCCCCTTACTCATTTTTTTTGTCAATTTATACCTTTAGACTGCCATAACTTTGGCAAAACTGAACCGATCGTGAAACCTGATATCATATTCTTCATGGCTTGTCGTTTTTAAGAATCCTACATTTAAAATATAGCCATTTCTTAAAACTTTTTTTTTGACCTCTAAACTGGCATAACTTTGTCAAAACTGAGCCGATCGTGAAACCTGATATCATATTCTTCATGGCTTGTCGTTTTTAAGAATCCTACGTTTAAATTATAGCCATTTGTAACAACTCATTTTTCGCAAAAAAGGCATGTACCCCCCCCCTTACTCATTTTTTTTGTCAATTTATACCTTTAAACTGCCATAACTTTGGCAAAACTGAACCGATCGTGAAACCTGATATCATATTCTTCATGGCTTGTCGTTTTTAAGAATCCTACATTTAAAATATATCCATTTGTTAAAACTTTTTTTTTGACCTCTAAACTGGCATAACTTTGTCAAAACTGAGCCGATCGTGAAACCTGATATCATATTCTTCATGGCTTGTCGTTTTTAAGAATCCTACGTTTAAATTATAGCCATTTGTAACAACTCATTTTTCGCAAAAAAGGCATGTACCCCCCCCTTACTCATTTTTTTTGTCAATTTATACCTTTAGACTGCCATAACTTTGGCAAAACTGAACCGATCGTGAAACCTGATATCATATTCTTCATGGCTTGTCGTTTTTAAGAATCCTACATTTAAAATATATCCATTTGTTAAAACTTTTTTTTTGACCTCTAAACTGGCATAACTTTGTCAAAACTGAGCCGATCGTGAAACCTGATATCATATTCTTCATGGCTTGTCGTTTTTAAGAATCCTACGTTTAAATTATAGCCATTTGTAACAACTCATTTTTCGCAAAAAAGGCATGTACCCCCCCTTACTCATTTTTTTTGTCAATTTATACCTTTAGACTGCCATAACTTTGGCAAAACTGAACCGATCGTGAAACCTGATATCATATTCTTCATGGCTTGTCGTTTTTAAGAATCCTACATTTAAAATATAGCCATTTCTTAAAACTTTTTTTTTGACCTCTAAACTGGCATAACTTTGTCAAAACTGAGCCGATCGTGAAACCTGATATCATATTCTTCATGGCTTGTCGTTTTTAAGAATCCTACGTTTAAATTATAGCCATTTGTAACAACTCATTTTTCGCAAAAAAGGCATGTACCCCCCCCTTACTCATTTTTTTTGTCAATTTATACCTTTAAACTGCCATAACTTTGGCAAAACTGAACCGATCGTGAAACCTGATATCATATTCTTCATGGCTTGTCGTTTTTAAGAATCCTACATTTAAAATATATCCATTTGTTAAAACTTTTTTTTTGACCTCTAAACTGGCATAACTTTGTCAAAACTGAGCCGATCGTGAAACCTGATATCATATTCTTCATGGCTTGTCGTTTTTAAGAATCCTACGTTTAAATTATAGCCATTTGTAACAACTCATTTTTCGCAAAAAAGGCATGTACCCCCCCCTTACTCATTTTTTTTGTCAATTTATACCTTTAGACTGCCATAACTTTGGCAAAACTGAACCGATCGTGAAACCTGATATCATATTCTTCATGGCTTGTCGTTTTTAAGAATCCTACATTTAAAATATAGCCATTTCTTAAAACTTTTTTTTTGACCTCTAAACTGGCATAACTTTGTCAAAACTGAGCCGATCGTGAAACCTGATATCATATTCTTCATGGCTTGTCGTTTTTAAGAATCCTACGTTTAAATTATAGCCATTTGTAACAACTCATTTTTCGCAAAAAAGGCATGTACCCCCCCCTTACTCATTTTTTTTGTCAATTTATACCTTTAGACTGCCATAACTTTGGCAAAACTGAACCGATCGTGAAACCTGATATCATATTCTTCATGGCTTGTCGTTTTTAAGAATCCTACATTTAAAATATAGCCATTTCTTAAAACTTTTTTTTGACCTCTAAACTGGCATAACTTTGTCAAAACTGAGCCGATCGTGAAACCTGATATCATATTCTTCATGGCTTGTCGTTTTTAAGAATCCTACGTTTAAATTATAGCCATTTGTAACAACTCATTTTTCGCAAAAAAGGCATGTACCCCCCCTTACTCATTTTTTTTGTCAATTTATACCTTTAAACTGCCATAACTTTGGCAAAACTGAACCGATCGTGAAACCTGATATCATATTCTTCATGGCTTGTCGTTTTTAAGAATCCTACATTTAAAATATAGCCATTTGTTAAAACTTTTTTTTTTTTTTTTTTTTTTTTTTTAAAAAAACCTCATATTCTTCATGGCTTGTCGTTTTTAAGAATCCTACGTTTAAATTATAGCCATTTGTAACAACTCATTTTTCGCAAAAAAGGCATGTACCCCCCCCTTACTCATTTTTTTTGTCAATTTATACCTTTAGACTGCCATAACTTTGGCAAAACTGAACCGATCGTGAAACCTGATATCATATTCTTCATGGCTTGTCGTTTTTAAGAATCCTACATTTAAAATATAGCCATTTCTTAAAACTTTTTTTTTGACCTCTAAACTGGCATAACTTTGTCAAAACTGAGCCGATCGTGAAACCTGATATCATATTCTTCATGGCTTGTCGTTTTTAAGAATCCTACGTTTAAATTATAGCCATTTGTAACAACTCATTTTTCGCAAAAAAGGCATGTACCCCCCCTTACTCATTTTTTTTGTCAATTTATACCTTTAGACTGCCATAACTTTGGCAAAACTGAACCGATCGTGAAACCTGATATCATATTCTTCATGGCTTGTCGTTTTTAAGAATCCTACATTTAAAATATAGCCATTTCTTAAAACTTTTTTTTGACCTCTAAACTGGCATAACTTTGTCAAAACTGAGCCGATCGTGAAACCTGATATCATATTCTTCATGGCTTGTCGTTTTTAAGAATCCTACGTTTAAATTATAGCCATTTGTAACAACTCATTTTTCGCAAAAAAGGCATGTACCCCCCCCTTACTCATTTTTTTTGTCAATTTATACCTTTAAACTGCCATAACTTTGGCAAAACTGAACCGATCGTGAAACCTGATATCATATTCTTCATGGCTTGTCGTTTTTAAGAATCCTACATTTAAAATATATCCATTTGTTAAAACTTTTTTTTTGACCTCTAAACTGGCATAACTTTGTCAAAACTGAGCCGATCGTGAAACCTGATATCATATTCTTCATGGCTTGTCGTTTTTAAGAATCCTACGTTTAAATTATAGCCATTTGTAACAACTCATTTTTCGCAAAAAAGGCATGTACCCCCCCCTTACTCATTTTTTTTGTCAATTTATACCTTTAGACTGCCATAACTTTGGCAAAACTGAACCGATCGTGAAACCTGATATCATATTCTTCATGGCTTGTCGTTTTTAAGAATCCTACATTTAAAATATATCCATTTGTTAAAACTTTTTTTTTGACCTCTAAACTGGCATAACTTTGTCAAAACTGAGCCGATCGTGAAACCTGATATCATATTCTTCATGGCTTGTCGTTTTTAAGAATCCTACGTTTAAATTATAGCCATTTGTAACAACTCATTTTTCGCAAAAAAGGCATGTACCCCCCCCCTTACTCATTTTTTTTGTCAATTTATACCTTTAGACTGCCATAACTTTGGCAAAACTGAACCGATCGTGAAACCTGATATCATATTCTTCATGGCTTGTCGTTTTTAAGAATCCTACATTTAAAATATAGCCATTTCTTAAAACTTTTTTTTTGACCTCTAAACTGGCATAACTTTGTCAAAACTGAGCCGATCGTGAAACCTGATATCATATTCTTCATGGCTTGTCGTTTTTAAGAATCCTACGTTTAAATTATAGCCATTTGTAACAACTCATTTTTCGCAAAAAAGGCATGTACCCCCCCCTTACTCATTTTTTTTGTCAATTTATACCTTTAAACTGCCATAACTTTGGCAAAACTGAACCGATCGTGAAACCTGATATCATATTCTTCATGGCTTGTCGTTTTTAAGAATCCTACATTTAAAATATATCCATTTGTTAAAACTTTTTTTTTGACCTCTAAACTGGCATAACTTTGTCAAAACTGAGCCGATCGTGAAACCTGATATCATATTCTTCATGGCTTGTCGTTTTTAAGAATCCTACGTTTAAATTATAGCCATTTGTAACAACTCATTTTTCGCAAAAAAGGCATGTACCCCCCCCCTTACTCATTTTTTTTGTCAATTTATACCTTTAAACTGCCATAACTTTGGCAAAACTGAACCGATCGTGAAACCTGATATCATATTCTTCATGGCTTGTCGTTTTTAAGAATCCTACATTTAAAATATAGCCATTTCTTAAAACTTTTTTTTTGACCTCTAAACTGGCATAACTTTGTCAAAACTGAGCCGATCGTGAAACCTGATATCATATTCTTCATGGCTTGTCGTTTTTAAGAATCCTACGTTT
Organism: Drosophila maculinotata; assembly: GCA_035045305.1. Classification (NCBI taxonomy): domain Eukaryota; kingdom Metazoa; phylum Arthropoda; class Insecta; order Diptera; family Drosophilidae; genus Drosophila; species Drosophila maculinotata. Next base: position 12,875,042 of record JAWNPD010000387.1, read on the forward strand.
AAATTATAGCCATTTGTAACAACTCATTTTTCGCAAAAAAGGCATGTACCCCCCCCTTACTCATTTTTTTTGTCAATTTATACCTTTAGACTGCCATAACTTTGGCAAAACTGAACCGATCGTGAAACCTGATATCATATTCTTCATGGCTTGTCGTTTTTAAGAATCCTACATTTAAAATATAGCCATTTCTTAAAACTTTTTTTTTGACCTCTAAACTGGCATAACTTTGTCAAAACTGAGCCGATCGTGAAACCTGATATCATATTCTTCATGGCTTGTCGTTTTTAAGAATCCTACGTTTAAATTATAGCCATTTGTAACAACTCATTTTTCGCAAAAAAGGCATGTACCCCCCCTTACTCATTTTTTTTGTCAATTTATACCTTTAGACTGCCATAACTTTGGCAAAACTGAACCGATCGTGAAACCTGATATCATATTCTTCATGGCTTGTCGTTTTTAAGAATCCTACATTTAAAATATAGCCATTTGTTAAAACTTTTTTTTTGACCTCTAAACTGGCATAACTTTGTCAAAACTGAGCCGATCGTGAAACCTGATATCATATTCTTCATGGCTTGTCGTTTTTAAGAATCCTACGTTTAAATTATAGCCATTTGTAACAACTCATTTTTCGCAAAAAAGGCATGTACCCCCCCCCTTACTCATTTTTTTTGTCAATTTATACCTTTAAACTGCCATAACTTTGGCAAAACTGAACCGATCGTGAAACCTGATATCATATTCTTCATGGCTTGTCGTTTTTAAGAATCCTACATTTAAAATATATCCATTTGTTAAAACTTTTTTTTTGACCTCTAAACTGGCATAACTTTGTCAAAACTGAGCCGATCGTGAAACCTGATATCATATTCTTCATGGCTTGTCGTTTTTAAGAATCCTACGTTTAAATTATAGCCATTTGTAACAACTCATTTTTCGCAAAAAAGGCATGTACCCCCCCCTTACTCATTTTTTTTGTCAATTTATACCTTTAAACTGCCATAACTTTGGCAAAACTGAACCGATCGTGAAACCTGATATCATATTCTTCATGGCTTGTCGTTTTTAAGAATCCTACATTTAAAATATATCCATTTGTTAAAACTTTTTTTTTGACCTCTAAACTGGCATAACTTTGTCAAAACTGAGCCGATCGTGAAACCTGATATCATATTCTTCATGGCTTGTCGTTTTTAAGAATCCTACGTTTAAATTATAGCCATTTGTAACAACTCATTTTTCGCAAAAAAGGCATGTACCCCCCCTTACTCATTTTTTTTGTCAATTTATACCTTTAGACTGCCATAACTTTGGCAAAACTGAACCGATCGTGAAACCTGATATCATATTCTTCATGGCTTGTCGTTTTTAAGAATCCTACATTTAAAATATAGCCATTTCTTAAAACTTTTTTTTTGACCTCTAAACTGGCATAACTTTGTCAAAACTGAGCCGATCGTGAAACCTGATATCATATTCTTCATGGCTTGTCGTTTTTAAGAATCCTACGTTTAAATTATAGCCATTTGTAACAACTCATTTTTCGCAAAAAAGGCATGTACCCCCCCCTTACTCATTTTTTTTGTCAATTTATACCTTTAAACTGCCATAACTTTGGCAAAACTGAACCGATCGTGAAACCTGATATCATATTCTTCATGGCTTGTCGTTTTTAAGAATCCTACATTTAAAATATATCCATTTGTTAAAACTTTTTTTTTGACCTCTAAACTGGCATAACTTTGTCAAAACTGAGCCGATCGTGAAACCTGATATCATATTCTTCATGGCTTGTCGTTTTTAAGAATCCTACGTTTAAATTATAGCCATTTGTAACAACTCATTTTTCGCAAAAAAGGCATGTACCCCCCCCTTACTCATTTTTTTTGTCAATTTATACCTTTAAACTGCCATAACTTTGGCAAAACTGAACCGATCGTGAAACCTGATATCATATTCTTCATGGCTTGTCGTTTTTAAGAATCCTACATTTAAAATATAGCCATTTCTTAAAACTTTTTTTTTGACCTCTAAACTGGCATAACTTTGTCAAAACTGAGCCGATCGTGAAACCTGATATCATATTCTTCATGGCTTGTCGTTTTTAAGAATCCTACGTTTAAATTATAGCCATTTGTAACAACTCATTTTTCGCAAAAAAGGCATGTACCCCCCCTTACTCATTTTTTTTGTCAATTTATACCTTTAGACTGCCATAACTTTGGCAAAACTGAACCGATCGTGAAACCTGATATCATATTCTTCATGGCTTGTCGTTTTTAAGAATCCTACATTTAAAATATAGCCATTTGTTAAAACTTTTTTTTTGACCTCTAAACTGGCATAACTTTGTCAAAACTGAGCCGATCGTGAAACCTGATATCATATTCTTCATGGCTTGTCGTTTTTAAGAATCCTACGTTTAAATTATAGCCATTTGTAACAACTCATTTTTCGCAAAAAAGGCATGTACCCCCCCCTTACTCATTTTTTTTGTCAATTTATACCTTTAAACTGCCATAACTTTGGCAAAACTGAACCGATCGTGAAACCTGATATCATATTCTTCATGGCTTGTCGTTTTTAAGAATCCTACATTTAAAATATAGCCATTTCTTAAAACTTTTTTTTTGACCTCTAAACTGGCATAACTTTGTCAAAACTGAGCCGATCGTGAAACCTGATATCATATTCTTCATGGCTTGTCGTTTTTAAGAATCCTACGTTTAAATTATAGCCATTTGTAACAACTCATTTTTCGCAAAAAAGGCATGTACCCCCCCCTTACTCATTTTTTTTGTCAATTTATACCTTTAGACTGCCATAACTTTGGCAAAACTGAACCGATCGTGAAACCTGATATCATATTCTTCATGGCTTGTCGTTTTTAAGAATCCTACATTTAAAATATAGCCATTTCTTAAAACTTTTTTTTTGACCTCTAAACTGGCATAACTTTGTCAAAACTGAGCCGATCGTGAAACCTGATATCATATTCTTCATGGCTTGTCGTTTTTAAGAATCCTACGTTTAAATTATAGCCATTTGTAACAACTCATTTTTCGCAAAAAAGGCATGTACCCCCCCCTTACTCATTTTTTTTGTCAATTTATACCTTTAAACTGCCATAACTTTGGCAAAACTGAACCGATCGTGAAACCTGATATCATATTCTTCATGGCTTGTCGTTTTTAAGAATCCTACATTTAAAATATATCCATTTGTTAAAACTTTTTTTTTGACCTCTAAACTGGCATAACTTTGTCAAAACTGAGCCGATCGTGAAACCTGATATCATATTCTTCATGGCTTGTCGTTTTTAAGAATCCTACGTTTAAATTATAGCCATTTGTAACAACTCATTTTTCGCAAAAAAGGCATGTACCCCCCCCTTACTCATTTTTTTTGTCAATTTATACCTTTAAACTGCCATAACTTTGGCAAAACTGAACCGATCGTGAAACCTGATATCATATTCTTCATGGCTTGTCGTTTTTAAGAATCCTACATTTAAAATATAGCCATTTCTTAAAACTTTTTTTTTGACCTCTAAACTGGCATAACTTTGTCAAAACTGAGCCGATCGTGAAACCTGATATCATATTCTTCATGGCTTGTCGTTTTTAAGAATCCTACGTTTAAATTATAGCCATTTGTAACAACTCATTTTTCGCAAAAAAGGCATGTACCCCCCCTTACTCATTTTTTTTGTCAATTTATACCTTTAGACTGCCATAACTTTGGCAAAACTGAACCGATCGTGAAACCTGATATCATATTCTTCATGGCTTGTCGTTTTTAAGAATCCTACATTTAAAATATAGCCATTTCTTAAAACTTTTTTTTTGACCTCTAAACTGGCATAACTTTGTCAAAACTGAGCCGATCGTGAAACCTGATATCATATTCTTCATGGCTTGTCGTTTTTAAGAATCCTACGTTTAAATTATAGCCATTTGTAACAACTCATTTTTCGCAAAAAAGGCATGTACCCCCCCCTTACTCATTTTTTTTGTCAATTTATACCTTTAGACTGCCATAACTTTGGCAAAACTGAACCGATCGTGAAACCTGATATCATATTCTTCATGGCTTGTCGTTTTTAAGAATCCTACATTTAAAATATAGCCATTTCTTAAAACTTTTTTTTTGACCTCTAAACTGGCATAACTTTGTCAAAACTGAGCCGATCGTGAAACCTGATATCATATTCTTCATGGCTTGTCGTTTTTAAGAATCCTACGTTTAAATTATAGCCATTTGTAACAACTCATTTTTCGCAAAAAAGGCATGTACCCCCCCTTACTCATTTTTTTTGTCAATTTATACCTTTAAACTGCCATAACTTTGGCAAAACTGAACCGATCGTGAAACCTGATATCATATTCTTCATGGCTTGTCGTTTTTAAGAATCCTACATTTAAAATATATCCATTTGTTAAAACTTTTTTTTTGACCTCTAAACTGGCATAACTTTGTCAAAACTGAGCCGATCGTGAAACCTGATATCATATTCTTCATGGCTTGTCGTTTTTAAGAATCCTACGTTTAAATTATAGCCATTTGTAACAACTCATTTTTCGCAAAAAAGGCATGTACCCCCCCCCTTACTCATTTTTTTTGTCAATTTATACCTTTAAACTGCCATAACTTTGGCAAAACTGAACCGATCGTGAAACCTGATATCATATTCTTCATGGCTTGTCGTTTTTAAGAATCCTACATTTAAAATATAGCCATTTCTTAAAACTTTTTTTTTGACCTCTAAACTGGCATAACTTTGTCAAAACTGAGCCGATCGTGAAACCTGATATCATATTCTTCATGGCTTGTCGTTTTTAAGAATCCTACGTTTAAATTATAGCCATTTGTAACAACTCATTTTTCGCAAAAAAGGCATGTACCCCCCCCTTACTCATTTTTTTTGTCAATTTATACCTTTAGACTGCCATAACTTTGGCAAAACTGAACCGATCGTGAAACCTGATATCATATTCTTCATGGCTTGTCGTTTTTAAGAATCCTACATTTAAAATATAGCCATTTCTTAAAACTTTTTTTTTGACCTCTAAACTGGCATAACTTTGTCAAAACTGAGCCGATCGTGAAACCTGATATCATATTCTTCATGGCTTGTCGTTTTTAAGAATCCTACGTTTAAATTATAGCCATTTGTAACAACTCATTTTTCGCAAAAAAGGCATGTACCCCCCCCCTTACTCATTTTTTTTGTCAATTTATACCTTTAGACTGCCATAACTTTGGCAAAACTGAACCGATCGTGAAACCTGATATCATATTCTTCATGGCTTGTCGTTTTTAAGAATCCTACATTTAAAATATAGCCATTTGTTAAAACTTTTTTTTTGACCTCTAAACTGGCATAACTTTGTCAAAACTGAGCCGATCGTGAAACCTGATATCATATTCTTCATGGCTTGTCGTTTTTAAGAATCCTACGTTTAAATTATAGCCATTTGTAACAACTCATTTTTCGCAAAAAAGGCATGTACCCCCCCCTTACTCATTTTTTTTGTCAATTTATACCTTTAAACTGCCATAACTTTGGCAAAACTGAACCGATCGTGAAACCTGATATCATATTCTTCATGGCTTGTCGTTTTTAAGAATCCTACATTTAAAATATAGCCATTTCTTAAAACTTTTTTTTTGACCTCTAAACTGGCATAACTTTGTCAAAACTGAGCCGATCGTGAAACCTGATATCATATTCTTCATGGCTTGTCGTTTTTAAGAATCCTACGTTTAAATTATAGCCATTTGTAACAACTCATTTTTCGCAAAAAAGGCATGTACCCCCCCCTTACTCATTTTTTTTGTCAATTTATACCTTTAAACTGCCATAACTTTGGCAAAACTGAACCGATCGTGAAACCTGATATCATATTCTTCATGGCTTGTCGTTTTTAAGAATCCTACATTTAAAATATAGCCATTTCTTAAAACTTTTTTTTGACCTCTAAACTGGCATAACTTTGTCAAAACTGAGCCGATCGTGAAACCTGATATCATATTCTTCATGGCTTGTCGTTTTTAAGAATCCTACGTTTAAATTATAGCCATTTGTAACAACTCATTTTTCGCAAAAAAGGCATGTACCCCCCCTTACTCATTTTTTTTGTCAATTTATACCTTTAAGACTGCCATAACTTTGGCAAAACTGAACCGATCGTGAAACCTGATATCATATTCTTCATGGCTTGTCGTTTTTAAGAATCCTACATTTAAAATATAGCCATTTCTTAAAACTTTTTTTTGACCTCTAAACTGGCATAACTTTGTCAAAACTGAGCCGATCGTGAAACCTGATATCATATTCTTCATGGCTTGTCGTTTTTAAGAATCCTACGTTTAAATTATAGCCATTTGTAACAACTCATTTTTCGCAAAAAAGGCATGTACCCCCCCTTACTCATTTTTTTTGTCAATTTATACCTTTAAACTGCCATAACTTTGGCAAAACTGAACCGATCGTGAAACCTGATATCATATTCTTCATGGCTTGTCGTTTTTAAGAATCCTACATTTAAAATATAGCCATTTCTTAAAACTTTTTTTTGACCTCTAAACTGGCATAACTTTGTCAAAACTGAGCCGATCGTGAAACCTGATATCATATTCTTCATGGCTTGTCGTTTTTAAGAATCCTACGTTTAAATTATAGCCATTTGTAACAACTCATTTTTCGCAAAAAAGGCATGTACCCCCCCCTTACTCATTTTTTTTGTCAATTTATACCTTTAGACTGCCATAACTTTGGCAAAACTGAACCGATCGTGAAACCTGATATCATATTCTTCATGGCTTGTCGTTTTTAAGAATCCTACATTTAAAATATAGCCATTTCTTAAAACTTTTTTTTTGACCTCTAAACTGGCATAACTTTGTCAAAACTGAGCCGATCGTGAAACCTGATATCATATTCTTCATGGCTTGTCGTTTTTAAGAATCCTACGTTTAAATTATAGCCATTTGTAACAACTCATTTTTCGCAAAAAAGGCATGTACCCCCCCCTTACTCATTTTTTTTGTCAATTTATACCTTTAGACTGCCATAACTTTGGCAAAACTGAACCGATCGTGAAACCTGATATCATATTCTTCATGGCTTGTCGTTTTTAAGAATCCTACATTTAAAATATATCCATTTGTTAAAACTTTTTTTTTGACCTCTAAACTGGCATAACTTTGTCAAAACTGAGCCGATCGTGAAACCTGATATCATATTCTTCATGGCTTGTCGTTTTTAAGAATCCTACGTTTAAATTATAGCCATTTGTAACAACTCATTTTTCGCAAAAAAGGCATGTACCCCCCCCTTACTCATTTTTTTTGTCAATTTATACCTTTAAACTGCCATAACTTTGGCAAAACTGAACCGATCGTGAAACCTGATATCATATTCTTCATGGCTTGTCGTTTTTAAGAATCCTACATTTAAAATATAGCCATTTCTTAAAACTTTTTTTTTGACCTCTAAACTGGCATAACTTTGTCAAAACTGAGCCGATCGTGAAACCTGATATCATATTCTTCATGGCTTGTCGTTTTTAAGAATCCTACGTTTAAATTATAGCCATTTGTAACAACTCATTTTTCGCAAAAAAGGCATGTACCCCCCCCTTACTCATTTTTTTTGTCAATTTATACCTTTAGACTGCCATAACTTTGGCAAAACTGAACCGATCGTGAAACCTGATATCATATTCTTCATGGCTTGTCGTTTTTAAGAATCCTACATTTAAAATATAGCCATTTCTTAAAACTTTTTTTTTGACCTCTAAACTGGCATAACTTTGTCAAAACTGAGCCGATCGTGAAACCTGATATCATATTCTTCATGGCTTGTCGTTTTTAAGAATCCTACGTTTAAATTATAGCCATTTGTAACAACTCATTTTTCGCAAAAAAGGCATGTACCCCCCCCTTACTCATTTTTTTTGTCAATTTATACCTTTAAACTGCCATAACTTTGGCAAAACTGAACCGATCGTGAAACCTGATATCATATTCTTCATGGCTTGTCGTTTTTAAGAATCCTACATTTAAAATATATCCATTTGTTAAAACTTTTTTTTTGACCTCTAAACTGGCATAACTTTGTCAAAACTGAGCCGATCGTGAAACCTGATATCATATTCTTCATGGCTTGTCGTTTTTAAGAATCCTACGTTTAAATTATAGCCATTTGTAACAACTCATTTTTCGCAAAAAAGGCATGTACCCCCCCCTTACTCATTTTTTTTGTCAATTTATACCTTTAAACTGCCATAACTTTGGCAAAACTGAACCGATCGTGAAACCTGATATCATATTCTTCATGGCTTGTCGTTTTTAAGAATCCTACATTTAAAATATAGCCATTTCTTAAAACTTTTTTTTTGACCTCTAAACTGGCATAACTTTGTCAAAACTGAGCCGATCGTGAAACCTGATATCATATTCTTCATGGCTTGTCGTTTTTAAGAATCCTACGTTTAAATTATAGCCATTTGTAACAACTCATTTTTCGCAAAAAAGGCATGTACCCCCCCCTTACTCATTTTTTTTGTCAATTTATACCTTTAGACTGCCATAACTTTGGCAAAACTGAACCGATCGTGAAACCTGATATCATATTCTTCATGGCTTGTCGTTTTTAAGAATCCTACATTTAAAATATAGCCATTTCTTAAAACTTTTTTTTTGACCTCTAAACTGGCATAACTTTGTCAAAACTGAGCCGATCGTGAAACCTGATATCATATTCTTCATGGCTTGTCGTTTTTAAGAATCCTACGTTTAAATTATAGCCATTTGTAACAACTCATTTTTCGCAAAAAAGGCATGTACCCCCCCTTACTCATTTTTTTTGTCAATTTATACCTTTAGACTGCCATAACTTTGGCAAAACTGAACCGATCGTGAAACCTGATATCATATTCTTCATGGCTTGTCGTTTTTAAGAATCCTACATTTAAAATATAGCCATTTGTTAAAACTTTTTTTTTGACCTCTAAACTGGCATAACTTTGTCAAAACTGAGCCGATCGTGAAACCTGATATCATATTCTTCATGGCTTGTCGTTTTTAAGAATCCTACGTTTAAATTATAGCCATTTGTAACAACTCATTTTTCGCAAAAAAGGCATGTACCCCCCCCTTACTCATTTTTTTTTTTTGTCAATAATATTTAACTGATAACTTGGAAACACTGACCATCGAAACGATATCATATTCTTATTTTTATTTTAAATATAATTTTAAGTATCTTTTTTTCAACTATCCCTTAAAATTATCATAAATATCATTTCAGACATCGTTTTTCATAACTTGAAATTATAAGTGCTAGAAACTTTATCATTTAAGTATGTATCTAAACTTATCATTTTTTTTTCAATATCTACCTTTAAAAATCATTTTTAAAACTGTTTTAAGAATTAAAAATAGAACTGATCATATTCTTATGCTGGATCGTATTTTAAGAATGCCTTCGTTTTAATATTATTTATAGCCATTTTGTGTACAAATTTCATTACTTTCGCAAAAACTATTTAATAAATAGTTTCTTTTTTATTAATTATTGTAAATATTAGGCATTACTACCCCCTTACTTATTTTTTTTGTCAATTTATACCTTTAGACTGCCATAACTTTGGCAAAACTGAACCGATCGTGAAACCTGATATCATATTCTTCATGGCTTGTCGTTTTTAAGAATCCTACATTTAAAATATAGCCATTTGTTAAAACTTTTTTTGTGACCTCTAAACTGGCATAACTTTGTCAAAACTGAGCCGATCGTGAAACCTGATATCATATTCTTCATGGCTTGTCGTTTTTAAGAATCCTACGTTTAAATTATAGCCATTTGTAACAACTCATTTTTCGCAAAAAAGGCATGTACCCCCCCCTTACTCATTTTTTTTGTCAATTTATACCTTTAGACTGCCATAACTTTGGCAAAACTGAACCGATCGTGAAACCTGATATCATATTCTTCATGGCTTGTCGTTTTTAAGAATCCTACATTTAAAATATAGCCATTTCTTAAAACTTTTTTTTTGACCTCTAAACTGGCATAACTTTGTCAAAACTGAGCCGATCGTGAAACCTGATATCATATTCTTCATGGCTTGTCGTTTTTAAGAATCCTACGTTTAAATTATAGCCATTTGTAACAACTCATTTTTCGCAAAAAAGGCATGTACCCCCCCCTTACTCATTTTTTTTGTCAATTTATACCTTTAGACTGCCATAACTTTGGCAAAACTGAACCGATCGTGAAACCTGATATCATATTCTTCATGGCTTGTCGTTTTTAAGAATCCTACATTTAAAATATATCCATTTGTTAAAACTTTTTTTTTGACCTCTAAACTGGCATAACTTTGTCAAAACTGAGCCGATCGTGAAACCTGATATCATATTCTTCATGGCTTGTCGTTTTTAAGAATCCTACGTTTAAATTATAGCCATTTGTAACAACTCATTTTTCGCAAAAAAGGCATGTACCCCCCCCTTACTCATTTTTTTTGTCAATTTATACCTTTAGACTGCCATAACTTTGGCAAAACTGAACCGATCGTGAAACCTGATATCATATTCTTCATGGCTTGTCGTTTTTAAGAATCCTACGTTTAAATTATAGCCATTTGTAACAACTCATTTTTCGCAAAAAAGGCATGTACCCCCCCCTTACTCATTTTTTTTGTCAATTTATACCTTTAGACTGCCATAACTTTGGCAAAACTGAACCGATCGTGAAACCTGATATCATATTCTTCATGGCTTGTCGTTTTTAAGAATCCTACATTTAAAATATAGCCATTTCTTAAAACTTTTTTTTTGACCTCTAAACTGGCATAACTTTGTCAAAACTGAGCCGATCGTGAAACCTGATATCATATTCTTCATGGCTTGTCGTTTTTAAGAATCCTACGTTTAAATTATAGCCATTTGTAACAACTCATTTTTCGCAAAAAAGGCATGTACCCCCCCCCTTACTCATTTTTTTTGTCAATTTATACCTTTAAACTGCCATAACTTTGGCAAAACTGAACCGATCGTGAAACCTGATATCATATTCTTCATGGCTTGTCGTTTTTAAGAATCCTACATTTAAAATATAGCCATTTCTTAAAACTTTTTTTTTGACCTCTAAACTGGCATAACTTTGTCAAAACTGAGCCGATCGTGAAACCTGATATCATATTCTTCATGGCTTGTCGTTTTTAAGAATCCTACGTTTAAATTATAGCCATTTGTAACAACTCATTTTTCGCAAAAAAGGCATGTACCCCCCCCCTTACTCATTTTTTTTGTCAATTTATACCTTTAGACTGCCATAACTTTGGCAAAACTGAACCGATCGTGAAACCTGATATCATATTCTTCATGGCTTGTCGTTTTTAAGAATCCTACATTTAAAATATAGCCATTTCTTAAAACTTTTTTTTTGACCTCTAAACTGGCATAACTTTGTCAAAACTGAGCCGATCGTGAAACCTGATATCATATTCTTCATGGCTTGTCGTTTTTAAGAATCCTACGTTTAAATTATAGCCATTTGTAACAACTCATTTTTCGCAAAAAAGGCATGTACCCCCCCCTTACTCATTTTTTTTGTCAATTTATACCTTTAGACTGCCATAACTTTGGCAAAACTGAACCGATCGTGAAACCTGATATCATATTCTTCATGGCTTGTCGTTTTTAAGAATCCTACATTTAAAATATATCCATTTGTTAAAACTTTTTTTTTGACCTCTAAACTGGCATAACTTTGTCAAAACTGAGCCGATCGTGAAACCTGATATCATATTCTTCATGGCTTGTCGTTTTTAAGAATCCTACGTTTAAATTATAGCCATTTGTAACAACTCATTTTTCGCAAAAAAGGCATGTACCCCCCCCTTACTCATTTTTTTTGTCAATTTATACCTTTAGACTGCCATAACTTTGGCAAAACTGAACCGATCGTGAAACCTGATATCATATTCTTCATGGCTTGTCGTTTTTAAGAATCCTACATTTAAAATATAGCCATTTCTTAAAACTTTTTTTTTGACCTCTAAACTGGCATAACTTTGTCAAAACTGAGCCGATCGTGAAACCTGATATCATATTCTTCATGGCTTGTCGTTTTTAAGAATCCTACGTTTAAATTATAGCCATTTGTAACAACTCATTTTTCGCAAAAAAGGCATGTACCCCCCCCTTACTCATTTTTTTTGTCAATTTATACCTTTAGACTGCCATAACTTTGGCAAAACTGAACCGATCGTGAAACCTGATATCATATTCTTAATGGCTGGTCGTTTTTAAGAATCCTACATTTAAAATATATCCATTTGTTAAAACTTTTTTTTTGACCTCTAAACTGGCATAACTTTGTCAAAACTGAGCCGATCGTGAAACCTGATATCATATTCTTCATGGCTTGTCGTTTTTAAGAATCCTACGTTTAAATTATAGCCATTTGTAACAACTCATTTTTCGCAAAAAAGGCATGTACCCCCCCCCTTACTCATTTTTTTTGTCAATTTATACCTTTAGACTGCCATAACTTTGGCAAAACTGAACCGATCGTGAAACCTGATATCATATTCTTCATGGCTTGTCGTTTTTAAGAATCCTACATTTAAAATATAGCCATTTCTTAAAACTTTTTTTTTGACCTCTAAACTGGCATAACTTTGTCAAAACTGAGCCGATCGTGAAACCTGATATCATATTCTTCATGGCTTGTCGTTTTTAAGAATCCTACGTTTAAATTATAGCCATTTGTAACAACTCATTTTTCGCAAAAAAGGCATGTACCCCCCCCTTACTCATTTTTTTTGTCAATTTATACCTTTAGACTGCCATAACTTTGGCAAAACTGAACCGATCGTGAAACCTGATATCATATTCTTCATGGCTTGTCGTTTTTAAGAATCCTACATTTAAAATATAGCCATTTCTTAAAACTTTTTTTTTGACCTCTAAACTGGCATAACTTTGTCAAAACTGAGCCGATCGTGAAACCTGATATCATATTCTTCATGGCTTGTCGTTTTTAAGAATCCTACGTTTAAATTATAGCCATTTGTAACAACTCATTTTTCGCAAAAAAGGCATGTACCCCCCCCTTACTCATTTTTTTTGTCAATTTATACCTTTAAACTGCCATAACTTTGGCAAAACTGAACCGATCGTGAAACCTGATATCATATTCTTCATGGCTTGTCGTTTTTAAGAATCCTACATTTAAAATATAGCCATTTCTTAAAACTTTTTTTTTGACCTCTAAACTGGCATAACTTTGTCAAAACTGAGCCGATCGTGAAACCTGATATCATATTCTTCATGGCTTGTCGTTTTTAAGAATCCTACGTTTAAATTATAGCCATTTGTAACAACTCATTTTTCGCAAAAAAGGCATGTACCCCCCCCTTACTCATTTTTTTTGTCAATTTATACCTTTAGACTGCCATAACTTTGGCAAAACTGAACCGATCGTGAAACCTGATATCATATTCTTCATGGCTTGTCGTTTTTAAGAATCCTACATTTAAAATATAGCCATTTCTTAAAACTTTTTTTTTGACCTCTAAACTGGCATAACTTTGTCAAAACTGAGCCGATCGTGAAACCTGATATCATATTCTTCATGGCTTGTCGTTTTTAAGAATCCTACGTTTAAATTATAGCCATTTGTAACAACTCATTTTTCGCAAAAAAGGCATGTACCCCCCCCTTACTCATTTTTTTTGTCAATTTATACCTTTAAACTGCCATAACTTTGGCAAAACTGAACCGATCGTGAAACCTGATATCATATTCTTCATGGCTTGTCGTTTTTAAGAATCCTACATTTAAAATATATCCATTTGTTAAAACTTTTTTTTTGACCTCTAAACTGGCATAACTTTGTCAAAACTGAGCCGATCGTGAAACCTGATATCATATTCTTCATGGCTTGTCGTTTTTAAGAATCCTACGTTTAAATTATAGCCATTTGTAACAACTCATTTTTCGCAAAAAAGGCATGTACCCCCCCCTTACTCATTTTTTTTTGTCAATTTATACCTTTAAACTGCCATAACTTTGGCAAAACTGAACCGATCGTGAAACCTGATATCATATTCTTCATGGCTTGTCGTTTTTAAGAATCCTACATTTAAAATATAGCCATTTCTTAAAACTTTTTTTTTGACCTCTAAACTGGCATAACTTTGTCAAAACTGAGCCGATCGTGAAACCTGATATCATATTCTTCATGGCTTGTCGTTTTTAAGAATCCTACGTTTAAATTATAGCCATTTGTAACAACTCATTTTTCGCAAAAAAGGCATGTACCCCCCCCTTACTCATTTTTTTTGTCAATTTATACCTTTAGACTGCCATAACTTTGGCAAAACTGAACCGATCGTGAAACCTGATATCATATTCTTCATGGCTTGTCGTTTTTAAGAATCCTACATTTAAAATATAGCCATTTCTTAAAACTTTTTTTTTGACCTCTAAACTGGCATAACTTTGTCAAAACTGAGCCGATCGTGAAACCTGATATCATATTCTTCATGGCTTGTCGTTTTTAAGAATCCTACGTTTAAATTATAGCCATTTGTAACAACTCATTTTTCGCAAAAAAGGCATGTACCCCCCCCCTTACTCATTTTTTTTGTCAATTTATACCTTTAGACTGCCATAACTTTGGCAAAACTGAACCGATCGTGAAACCTGATATCATATTCTTCATGGCTTGTCGTTTTTAAGAATCCTACATTTAAAATATAGCCATTTCTTAAAACTTTTTTTTTGACCTCTAAACTGGCATAACTTTGTCAAAACTGAGCCGATCGTGAAACCTGATATCATATTCTTCATGGCTTGTCGTTTTTAAGAATCCTACGTTTAAATTATAGCCATTTGTAACAACTCATTTTTCGCAAAAAAGGCATGTACCCCCCCCTTACTCATTTTTTTTGTCAATTTATACCTTTAGACTGCCATAACTTTGGCAAAACTGAACCGATCGTGAAACCTGATATCATATTCTTCATGGCTTGTCGTTTTTAAGAATCCTACATTTAAAATATAGCCATTTCTTAAAACTTTTTTTTTGACCTCTAAACTGGCATAACTTTGTCAAAACTGAGCCGATCGTGAAACCTGATATCATATTCTTCATGGCTTGTCGTTTTTAAGAATCCTACGTTTAAATTATAGCCATTTGTAACAACTCATTTTTCGCAAAAAAGGCATGTACCCCCCCCCTTACTCATTTTTTTTGTCAATTTATACCTTTAAACTGCCATAACTTTGGCAAAACTGAACCGATCGTGAAACCTGATATCATATTCTTCATGGCTTGTCGTTTTTAAGAATCCTACATTTAAAATATAGCCATTTCTTAAAACTTTTTTTTGACCTCTAAACTGGCATAACTTTGTCAAAACTGAGCCGATCGTGAAACCTGATATCATATTCTTCATGGCTTGTCGTTTTTAAGAATCCTACATTTAAAATATAGCCATTTCTTAAAACTTTTTTTTGACCTCTAAACTGGCATAACTTTGTCAAAACTGAGCCGATCGTGAAACCTGATATCATATTCTTCATGGCTTGTCGTTTTTAAGAATCCTACGTTTAAATTATAGCCATTTGTAACAACTCATTTTTCGCAAAAAAGGCATGTACCCCCCCCTTACTCATTTTTTTTGTCAATTTATACCTTTAGACTGCCATAACTTTGGCAAAACTGAACCGATCGTGAAACCTGATATCATATTCTTCATGGCTTGTCGTTTTTAAGAATCCTACATTTAAAATATAGCCATTTCTTAAAACTTTTTTTTTGACCTCTAAACTGGCATAACTTTGTCAAAACTGAGCCGATCGTGAAACCTGATATCATATTCTTCATGGCTTGTCGTTTTTAAGAATCCTACGTTTAAATTATAGCCATTTGTAACAACTCATTTTTCGCAAAAAAGGCATGTACCCCCCCCTTACTCATTTTTTTTGTCAATTTATACCTTTAAACTGCCATAACTTTGGCAAAACTGAACCGATCGTGAAACCTGATATCATATTCTTCATGGCTTGTCGTTTTTAAGAATCCTACATTTAAAATATAGCCATTTCTTAAAACTTTTTTTTTGACCTCTAAACTGGCATAACTTTGTCAAAACTGAGCCGATCGTGAAACCTGATATCATATTCTTCATGGCTTGTCGTTTTTAAGAATCCTACGTTTAAATTATAGCCATTTGTAACAACTCATTTTTCGCAAAAAAGGCATGTACCCCCCCCTTACTCATTTTTTTTGTCAATTTATACCTTTAGACTGCCATAACTTTGGCAAAACTGAACCGATCGTGAAACCTGATATCATATTCTTCATGGCTTGTCGTTTTTAAGAATCCTACATTTAAAATATATCCATTTCTTAAAACTTTTTTTTTGACCTCTAAACTGGCATAACTTTGTCAAAACTGAGCCGATCGTGAAACCTGATATCATATTCTTCATGGCTTGTCGTTTTTAAGAATCCTACGTTTAAATTATAGCCATTTGTAACAACTCATTTTTCGCAAAAAAGGCATGTACCCCCCCCCTTACTCATTTTTTTTGTCAATTTATACCTTTAAACTGCCATAACTTTGGCAAAACTGAACCGATCGTGAAACCTGATATCATATTCTTCATGGCTTGTCGTTTTTAAGAATCCTACATTTAAAATATAGCCATTTCTTAAAACTTTTTTTTTGACCTCTAAACTGGCATAACTTTGTCAAAACTGAGCCGATCGTGAAACCTGATATCATATTCTTCATGGCTTGTCGTTTTTAAGAATCCTACGTTTAAATTATAGCCATTTGTAACAACTCATTTTTCGCAAAAAAGGCATGTACCCCCCCCTTACTCATTTTTTTTGTCAATTTATACCTTTAAACTGCCATAACTTTGGCAAAACTGAACCGATCGTGAAACCTGATATCATATTCTTCATGGCTTGTCGTTTTTAAGAATCCTACATTTAAAATATAGCCATTTCTTAAAACTTTTTTTTTGACCTCTAAACTGGCATAACTTTGTCAAAACTGAGCCGATCGTGAAACCTGATATCATATTCTTCATGGCTTGTCGTTTTTAAGAATCCTACGTTTAAATTATAGCCATTTGTAACAACTCATTTTTCGCAAAAAAGGCATGTACCCCCCCCTTACTCATTTTTTTTGTCAATTTATACCTTTAAACTGCCATAACTTTGGCAAAACTGAACCGATCGTGAAACCTGATATCATATTCTTCATGGCTTGTCGTTTTTAAGAATCCTACATTTAAAATATAGCCATTTGTTAAAACTTTTTTTTTGACCTCTAAACTGGCATAACTTTGTCAAAACTGAGCCGATCGTGAAACCTGATATCATATTCTTCATGGCTTGTCGTTTTTAAGAATCCTACGTTTAAATTATAGCCATTTGTAACAACTCATTTTTCGCAAAAAAGGCATGTACCCCCCCCTTACTCATTTTTTTTGTCAATTTATACCTTTAGACTGCCATAACTTTGGCAAAACTGAACCGATCGTGAAACCTGATATCATATTCTTCATGGCTTGTCGTTTTTAAGAATCCTACATTTAAAATATAGCCATTTGTTAAAACTTTTTTTTGACCTCTAAACTGGCATAACTTTGTCAAAACTGAGCCGATCGTGAAACCTGATATCATATTCTTCATGGCTTGTCGTTTTTAAGAATCCTACGTTTAAATTATAGCCATTTGTAACAACTCATTTTTCGCAAAAAAGGCATGTACCCCCCCCTTACTCATTTTTTTTGTCAATTTATACCTTTAAACTGCCATAACTTTGGCAAAACTGAACCGATCGTGAAACCTGATATCATATTCTTCATGGCTTGTCGTTTTTAAGAATCCTACATTTAAAATATAGCCATTTCTTAAAACTTTTTTTTTGACCTCTAAACTGGCATAACTTTGTCAAAACTGAGCCGATCGTGAAACCTGATATCATATTCTTCATGGCTTGTCGTTTTTAAGAATCCTACGTTTAAATTATAGCCATTTGTAACAACTCATTTTTCGCAAAAAAGGCATGTACCCCCCCCTTACTCATTTTTTTTGTCAATTTATACCTTTAAACTGCCATAACTTTGGCAAAACTGAACCGATCGTGAAACCTGATATCATATTCTTCATGGCTTGTCGTTTTTAAGAATCCTACATTTAAAATATAGCCATTTCTTAAAACTTTTTTTTTGACCTCTAAACTGGCATAACTTTGTCAAAACTGAGCCGATCGTGAAACCTGATATCATATTCTTCATGGCTTGTCGTTTTTAAGAATCCTACGTTTAAATTATAGCCATTTGTAACAACTCATTTTTCGCAAAAAAGGCATGTACCCCCCCCTTACTCATTTTTTTTGTCAATTTATACCTTTAGACTGCCATAACTTTGGCAAAACTGAACCGATCGTGAAACCTGATATCATATTCTTCATGGCTTGTCGTTTTTAAGAATCCTACATTTAAAATATAGCCATTTCTTAAAACTTTTTTTTTGACCTCTAAACTGGCATAACTTTGTCAAAACTGAGCCGATCGTGAAACCTGATATCATATTCTTCATGGCTTGTCGTTTTTAAGAATCCTACGTTTAAATTATAGCCATTTGTAACAACTCATTTTTCGCAAAAAAGGCATGTACCCCCCCCCTTACTCATTTTTTTTGTCAATTTATACCTTTAAACTGCCATAACTTTGGCAAAACTGAACCGATCGTGAAACCTGATATCATATTCTTCATGGCTTGTCGTTTTTAAGAATCCTACATTTAAAATATAGCCATTTCTTAAAACTTTTTTTTGACCTCTAAACTGGCATAACTTTGTCAAAACTGAGCCGATCGTGAAACCTGATATCATATTCTTCATGGCTTGTCGTTTTTAAGAATCCTACGTTTAAATTATAGCCATTTGTAACAACTCATTTTTCGCAAAAAAGGCATGTACCCCCCCCTTACTCATTTTTTTTGTCAATTTATACCTTTAAACTGCCATAACTTTGGCAAAACTGAACCGATCGTGAAACCTGATATCATATTCTTCATGGCTTGTCGTTTTTAAGAATCCTACATTTAAAATATAGCCATTTCTTAAAACTTTTTTTTGACCTCTAAACTGGCATAACTTTGTCAAAACTGAGCCGATCGTGAAACCTGATATCATATTCTTCATGGCTTGTCGTTTTTAAGAATCCTACGTTTAAATTATAGCCATTTGTAACAACTCATTTTTCGCAAAAAAGGCATGTACCCCCCCCTTACTCATTTTTTTTGTCAATTTATACCTTTAGACTGCCATAACTTTGGCAAAACTGAACCGATCGTGAAACCTGATATCATATTCTTCATGGCTTGTCGTTTTTAAGAATCCTACATTTAAAATATAGCCATTTCTTAAAACTTTTTTTTTGACCTCTAAACTGGCATAACTTTGTCAAAACTGAGCCGATCGTGAAACCTGATATCATATTCTTCATGGCTTGTCGTTTTTAAGAATCCTACGTTTAAATTATAGCCATTTGTAACAACTCATTTTTCGCAAAAAAGGCATGTACCCCCCCCTTACTCATTTTTTTTGTCAATTTATACCTTTAGACTGCCATAACTTTGGCAAAACTGAACCGATCGTGAAACCTGATATCATATTCTTCATGGCTTGTCGTTTTTAAGAATCCTACATTTAAAATATAGCCATTTCTTAAAACTTTTTTTTGACCTCTAAACTGGCATAACTTTGTCAAAACGAGCCGATCGTGAAACCTGATATCATATTCTTCATGGCTTGTCGTTTTTAAGAATCCTACATTTAAAATATAGCCATTTCTTAAAACTTTTTTTTGACCTCTAAACTGGCATAACTTTGTCAAAACTGAGCCGATCGTGAAACCTGATATCATATTCTTCATGGCTTGTCGTTTTTAAGAATCCTACGTTTAAATTATAGCCATTTGTAACAACTCATTTTTCGCAAAAAAGGCATGTACCCCCCCCTTACTCATTTTTTTTGTCAATTTATACCTTTAAACTGCCATAACTTTGGCAAAACTGAACCGATCGTGAAACCTGATATCATATTCTTCATGGCTTGTCGTTTTTAAGAATCCTACATTTAAAATATAGCCATTTCTTAAAACTTTTTTTTTGACCTCTAAACTGGCATAACTTTGTCAAAACTGAGCCGATCGTGAAACCTGATATCATATTCTTCATGGCTTGTCGTTTTTAAGAATCCTACGTTTAAATTATAGCCATTTGTAACAACTCATTTTTCGCAAAAAAGGCATGTACCCCCCCCTTACTCATTTTTTTTGTCAATTTATACCTTTAGACTGCCATAACTTTGGCAAAACTGAACCGATCGTGAAACCTGATATCATATTCTTCATGGCTTGTCGTTTTTAAGAATCCTACATTTAAAATATAGCCATTTGTTAAAACTTTTTTTTGACCTCTAAACTGGCATAACTTTGTCAAAACTGAGCCGATCGTGAAACCTGATATCATATTCTTCATGGCTTGTCGTTTTTAAGAATCCTACGTTTAAATTATAGCCATTTGTAACAACTCATTTTTCGCAAAAAAGGCATGTACCCCCCCCTTACTCATTTTTTTTGTCAATTTATACCTTTAAACTGCCATAACTTTGGCAAAACTGAACCGATCGTGAAACCTGATATCATATTCTTCATGGCTTGTCGTTTTTAAGAATCCTACATTTAAAATATAGCCATTTCTTAAAACTTTTTTTTTGACCTCTAAACTGGCATAACTTTGTCAAAACTGAGCCGATCGTGAAACCTGATATCATATTCTTCATGGCTTGTCGTTTTTAAGAATCCTACGTTTAAATTATAGCCATTTGTAACAACTCATTTTTCGCAAAAAAGGCATGTACCCCCCCCTTACTCATTTTTTTTGTCAATTTATACCTTTAGACTGCCATAACTTTGGCAAAACTGAACCGATCGTGAAACCTGATATCATATTCTTCATGGCTTGTCGTTTTTAAGAATCCTACATTTAAAATATAGCCATTTGTAACAACTCATTTTTCGCAAAAAAGGCATGTACCCCCCCCTTACTCATTTTTTTTGTCAATTTATACCTTTAGACTGCCATAACTTTGGCAAAACTGAACCGATCGTGAAACCTGATATCATATTCTTCATGGCTTGTCGTTTTTAAGAATCCTACATTTAAAATATAGCCATTTCTTAAAACTTTTTTTTTGACCTCTAAACTGGCATAACTTTGTCAAAACTGAGCCGATCGTGAAACCTGATATCATATTCTTCATGGCTTGTCGTTTTTAAGAATCCTACGTTTAAATTATAGCCATTTGTAACAACTCATTTTTCGCAAAAAAGGCATGTACCCCCCCCTTACTCATTTTTTTTTGTCAATTTATACCTTTAAACTGCCATAACTTTGGCAAAACTGAACCGATCGTGAAACCTGATATCATATTCTTCATGGCTTGTCGTTTTTAAGAATCCTACATTTAAAATATAGCCATTTGTTAAAACTTTTTTTTGACCTCTAAACTGGCATAACTTTGTCAAAACTGAGCCGATCGTGAAACCTGATATCATATTCTTCATGGCTTGTCGTTTTTAAGAATCCTACGTTTAAATTATAGCCATTTGTAACAACTCATTTTTCGCAAAAAAGGCATGTACCCCCCCCTTACTCATTTTTTTTGTCAATTTATACCTTTAGACTGCCATAACTTTGGCAAAACTGAACCGATCGTGAAACCTGATATCATATTCTTCATGGCTTGTCGTTTTTAAGAATCCTACATTTAAAATATAGCCATTTCTTAAAACTTTTTTTTTGACCTCTAAACTGGCATAACTTTGTCAAAACTGAGCCGATCGTGAAACCTGATATCATATTCTTCATGGCTTGTCGTTTTTAAGAATCCTACGTTTAAATTATAGCCATTTGTAACAACTCATTTTTCGCAAAAAAGGCATGTACCCCCCCCTTACTCATTTTTTTTGTCAATTTATACCTTTAAACTGCCATAACTTTGGCAAAACTGAACCGATCGTGAAACCTGATATCATATTCTTCATGGCTTGTCGTTTTTAAGAATCCTACATTTAAAATATAGCCATTTGTTAAAACTTTTTTTTTGACCTCTAAACTGGCATAACTTTGTCAAAACTGAGCCGATCGTGAAACCTGATATCATATTCTTCATGGCTTGTCGTTTTTAAGAATCCTACGTTTAAATTATAGCCATTTGTAACAACTCATTTTTCGCAAAAAAGGCATGTACCCCCCCCTTACTCATTTTTTTTGTCAATTTATACCTTTAGACTGCCATAACTTTGGCAAAACTGAACCGATCGTGAAACCTGATATCATATTCTTCATGGCTTGTCGTTTTTAAGAATCCTACATTTAAAATATAGCCATTTCTTAAAACTTTTTTTTTGACCTCTAAACTGGCATAACTTTGTCAAAACTGAGCCGATCGTGAAACCTGATATCATATTCTTCATGGCTTGTCGTTTTTAAGAATCCTACGTTTAAATTATAGCCATTTGTAACAACTCATTTTTCGCAAAAAAGGCATGTACCCCCCCCTTACTCATTTTTTTTGTCAATTTATACCTTTAAACTGCCATAACTTTGGCAAAACTGAACCGATCGTGAAACCTGATATCATATTCTTCATGGCTTGTCGTTTTTAAGAATCCTACATTTAAAATATAGCCATTTCTTAAAACTTTTTTTTGACCTCTAAACTGGCATAACTTTGTCAAAACTGAGCCGATCGTGAAACCTGATATCATATTCTTCATGGCTTGTCGTTTTTAAGAATCCTACGTTTAAATTATAGCCATTTGTAACAACTCATTTTTCGCAAAAAAGGCATGTACCCCCCCCTTACTCATTTTTTTTGTCAATTTATACCTTTAGACTGCCATAACTTTGGCAAAACTGAACCGATCGTGAAACCTGATATCATATTCTTCATGGCTTGTCGTTTTTAAGAATCCTACATTTAAAATATAGCCATTTGTTAAAACTTTTTTTTGACCTCTAAACTGGCATAACTTTGTCAAAACTGAGCCGATCGTGAAACCTGATATCATATTCTTCATGGCTTGTCGTTTTTAAGAATCCTACGTTTAAATTATAGCCATTTGTAACAACTCATTTTTCGCAAAAAAGGCATGTACCCCCCCCTTACTCATTTTTTTTGTCAATTTATACCTTTAAACTGCCATAACTTTGGCAAAACTGAACCGATCGTGAAACCTGATATCATATTCTTCATGGCTTGTCGTTTTTAAGAATCCTACATTTAAAATATAGCCATTTCTTAAAACTTTTTTTTTGACCTCTAAACTGGCATAACTTTGTCAAAACTGAGCCGATCGTGAAACCTGATATCATATTCTTCATGGCTTGTCGTTTTTAAGAATCCTACGTTTAAATTATAGCCATTTGTAACAACTCATTTTTCGCAAAAAAGGCATGTACCCCCCCCTTACTCATTTTTTTTGTCAATTTATACCTTTAGACTGCCATAACTTTGGCAAAACTGAACCGATCGTGAAACCTGATATCATATTCTTCATGGCTTGTCGTTTTTAAGAATCCTACATTTAAAATATAGCCATTTGTTAAAACTTTTTTTTGACCTCTAAACTGGCATAACTTTGTCAAAACTGAGCCGATCGTGAAACCTGATATCATATTCTTCATGGCTTGTCGTTTTTAAGAATCCTACGTTTAAATTATAGCCATTTGTAACAACTCATTTTTCGCAAAAAAGGCATGTACCCCCCCCCTTACTCATTTTTTTTGTCAATTTATACCTTTAAACTGCCATAACTTTGGCAAAACTGAACCGATCGTGAAACCTGATATCATATTCTTCATGGCTTGTCGTTTTTAAGAATCCTACATTTAAAATATAGCCATTTCTTAAAACTTTTTTTTGACCTCTAAACTGGCATAACTTTGTCAAAACTGAGCCGATCGTGAAACCTGATATCATATTCTTCATGGCTTGTCGTTTTTAAGAATCCTACGTTTAAATTATAGCCATTTGTAACAACTCATTTTTCGCAAAAAAGGCATGTACCCCCCCTTACTCATTTTTTTTGTCAATTTATACCTTTAAACTGCCATAACTTTGGCAAAACTGAACCGATCGTGAAACCTGATATCATATTCTTCATGGCTTGTCGTTTTTAAGAATCCTACATTTAAAATATAGCCATTTCTTAAAACTTTTTTTTGACCTCTAAACTGGCATAACTTTGTCAAAACTGAGCCGATCGTGAAACCTGATATCATATTCTTCATGGCTTGTCGTTTTTAAGAATCCTACGTTTAAATTATAGCCATTTGTAACAACTCATTTTTCGCAAAAAAGGCATGTACCCCCCCCTTACTCATTTTTTTTGTCAATTTATACCTTTAGACTGCCATAACTTTGGCAAAACTGAACCGATCGTGAAACCTGATATCATATTCTTAATGGCTGGTCGTTTTTAAGAATCCTACATTTAAAATATATCCATTTGTTAAAACTTTTTTTTGACCTCTAAACTGGCATAACTTTGTCAAAACTGAGCCGATCGTGAAACCTGATATCATATTCTTCATGGCTTGTCGTTTTTAAGAATCCTACGTTTAAATTATAGCCATTTGTAACAACTCATTTTTCGCAAAAAAGGCATGTACCCCCCCCTTACTCATTTTTTTTGTCAATTTATACCTTTAGACTGCCATAACTTTGGCAAAACTGAACCGATCGTGAAACCTGATATCATATTCTTCATGGCTTGTCGTTTTTAAGAATCCTACATTTAAAATATAGCCATTTCTTAAAACTTTTTTTTGACCTCTAAACTGGCATAACTTTGTCAAAACTGAGCCGATCGTGAAACCTGATATCATATTCTTCATGGCTTGTCGTTTTTAAGAATCCTACGTTTAAATTATAGCCATTTGTAACAACTCATTTTTCGCAAAAAAGGCATGTACCCCCCCCTTACTCATTTTTTTTGTCAATTTATACCTTTAAACTGCCATAACTTTGGCAAAACTGAACCGATCGTGAAACCTGATATCATATTCTTAATGGCTGGTCGTTTTTAAGAATCCTACATTTAAAATATATCCATTTGTTAAAACTTTTTTTTTGACCTCTAAACTGGCATAACTTTTACCTTTAACTGCATAACTTTGTCAAAACTGAGCCGATCGTGAAACCTGATATCATATTCTTCATGGCTTGTCGTTTTTAAGAATCCTACGTTTAAATTATAGCCATTTGTAACAACTCTTTTTTGACCTCTAAACTGGCATTAACCCCCTCTTTTTTTTTTTCAATTTATACCTTTAAACTGCCATAACTTTGGCAAAACTGAACCGATCGTGAAACCTGATATCATATTCTTAATGGCTGGTCGTTTTTAAGAATCCTACATTTAAAATATATCCATTTGTTAAAACTTTTTTTTTGACCTCTAAACTGGCATAACTTTGTCAAAACTGAGCCGATCGTGAAACCTGATATCATATTCTTCATGGCTTGTCGTTTTTAAGAATCCTACGTTTAAATTATAGCCATTTGTAACAACTCATTTTTCGCAAAAAAGGCATGTACCCCCCCCCTTACTCATTTTTTTTGTCAATTTATACCTTTAGACTGCCATAACTTTGGCAAAACTGAACCGATCGTGAAACCTGATATCATATTCTTCATGGCTTGTCGTTTTTAAGAATCCTACATTTAAAATATAGCCATTTCTTAAAACTTTTTTTTTTACCTCTAAACTGGCATAACTTTGTCAAAACTGAGCCGATCGTGAAACCTGATATCATATTCTTCATGGCTTGTCGTTTTTAAGAATCCTACGTTTAAATTATAGCCATTTGTAACAACTCATTTTTCGCAAAAAAGGCATGTACCCCCCCCTTACTCATTTTTTTTGTCAATTTATACCTTTAAACTGCCATAACTTTGGCAAAACTGAACCGATCGTGAAACCTGATATCATATTCTTCATGGCTTGTCGTTTTTAAGAATCCTACATTTAAAATATATCCATTTCTTAAAACTTTTTTTTTGACCTCTAAACTGGCATAACTTTGTCAAAACTGAGCCGATCGTGAAACCTGATATCATATTCTTCATGGCTTGTCGTTTTTAAGAATCCTACGTTTAAATTATAGCCATTTGTAACAACTCATTTTTCGCAAAAAAGGCATGTACCCCCCCCTTACTCATTTTTTTTGTCAATTTATACCTTTAAACTGCCATAACTTTGGCAAAACTGAACCGATCGTGAAACCTGATATCATATTCTTCATGGCTTGTCGTTTTTAAGAATCCTACATTTAAAATATAGCCATTTCTTAAAACTTTTTTTTTGACCTCTAAACTGGCATAACTTTGTCAAAACTGAGCCGATCGTGAAACCTGATATCATATTCTTCATGGCTTGTCGTTTTTAAGAATCCTACGTTTAAATTATAGCCATTTGTAACAACTCATTTTTCGCAAAAAAGGCATGTACCCCCCCCTTACTCATTTTTTTTGTCAATTTATACCTTTAGACTGCCATAACTTTGGCAAAACTGAACCGATCGTGAAACCTGATATCATATTCTTCATGGCTTGTCGTTTTTAAGAATCCTACATTTAAAATATAGCCATTTGTTAAAACTTTTTTTTTGACCTCTAAACTGGCATAACTTTGTCAAAACTGAGCCGATCGTGAAACCTGATATCATATTCTTCATGGCTTGTCGTTTTTAAGAATCCTACGTTTAAATTATAGCCATTTGTAACAACTCATTTTTCGCAAAAAAGGCATGTACCCCCCCCTTACTCATTTTTTTTTTGTCAATTTATACCTTTAAACTGCCATAACTCATTTTTTTTGTCAATTTATACCTTTAAACTGCCATAACTTTGGCAAAACTGAACCGATCGTGAAACCTGATATCATATTCTTCATGGCTTGTCGTTTTTAAGAATCCTACATTTAAAATATAGCCATTTCTTAAAACTTTTTTTTTGACCTCTAAACTGGCATAACTTTGTCAAAACTGAGCCGATCGTGAAACCTGATATCATATTCTTCATGGCTTGTCGTTTTTAAGAATCCTACGTTTAAATTATAGCCATTTGTAACAACTCATTTTTCGCAAAAAAGGCATGTACCCCCCCCTTACTCATTTTTTTTGTCAATTTATACCTTTAAACTGCCATAACTTTGGCAAAACTGAACCGATCGTGAACCACACACCTCTAACATTCATTCAAGTTTTTGAGGTATAATTTTAAGTTACTAAATACCAAAGTTTTATACAACTTCTTGAGCAACCCACGCACACACGCATATAGCTAAAGGTGTAATTTACGAGCTGCATAAAGTTGAAAAGAAATGGCAAAGTGCACAAAACGCAAAGGCAGCAACAAGATGCATGTAAATAGTCAAGATGACGGCGACAATACCAAACATGCCATTAAGACCATTAGGCATAAGAAGAAGAAGAAGAAGGAGAAAAGGTACAGGAGCAGCAGCAGCTGGAGGAGTAGAAGTAGGAGTAGGAGTAGACGACCGTCAGTGGCCATAAGCCAGGCCCCAACAAATGGCCAGACATTAAAAGTACTTAAAGGATATTTGCATATTTATGAGCCCACATAAATGTGGCTGATTACTAGACAAGCTACTCGCAGGCTGACGCTGCGACTCCTGCATTGATCTGATCAAATGTGTGTGCCTCAGTTGATGCAACAGCTGTACTAAATTTGCTGTCAATTAGAAAACGTGCAAAGGGTACCCATTCTGGGAGGCGTGATTTGGAGTTTATGCCCAACTGAACCTAAAATATGAAAAAGCTGCTCATAAACTATTTACGAGCTAGGGCTAAAATGCGTTTGCAAATTGCTTTGTTGGCTTCAAAAAAAACAACAAGAAGGCAAAAAAATGCAGTCGGAAAAGTTATAAAACATTTCGTGCTGTACATTAACCGAGAATTAATTGAAATTTTAATGTGTTGGCAGTGTTGCAAAAGCCATTGTCAGTAGTTTTTTATAAAAAAAACATAGCTCAATTTCTTGAGCTTTTTTTTGTTTGTTTTTTTTTTGTGTAACATTTTTGTGCACTGCTTTCCAATTAATTTGCCAGACTGTGTCTTAGACGACGATAACACGGCCAGCAATTAATTTTCACCATGGAAAGTACCTTTTCCTCCGAGCTGGAGAGCAAAACTCAAAGCAATTCTCACGGTTTGTAACTTATGTGGCGAAACGTGACATTTTCTCGGCTACTGGACAAAAATTGATGCCACAGTCGGGAGGATTGGCCAACTGACTTAACTGGCACTGGGATGCGGCTTCCTGGCGCGTACGTGTCTGGAGTTTCAGTCGCCTGTTTGTTTTGTTGGCCTTTTTTTTCCTTCTTCTTCTTTTTGTTTTTTGTATAGCGCATGGCATGACACAGTTTCAGTTGCGCCTCGCATTTTACTTGATTTCATTGAGAATGGCTTAATTAATTTAGTGGCGCCCCTGAACCGTACAGGCTGTGGCAAGTAAGTGGCACAGGCTTAGTCTAAGGCACTCAGACAGCTGCTGCTGCTGCTGATGCTGCCAGGGCAACACTTAACAACTTCCTGTGCAGCTGTGAAAAAAAAGGAGAAACTTATTTAACTTGCGACTGACGCGTTGCAACATCGAAGAAGCCCCTCACAAAAAGTTTTTTATTTTTATAATTTTTTTATACTTATTTTTGTTGTTTTTAATAAGCAAGCGTGCAAAAAGTAAAGACAAAAAAAAAGCACGACTTGCCATAAATGTGAAATCCTTTTCAGGCTCCTGCCACAGCTAAGTTGTCCATGACGATGACGTTGGGCTATGCTGAATCCTACCACTTGAGCCTGTTGCTGTTGCTGTTGCAGTTTCCTGCCCGAAGGCCAAAACAAAAGCCGCAGGCAAAACACTTGAGCAAACGAAGCAGCCAGGTTCCAATACGAGTGGAGCTGAGCTACAGGAAAAGTGACAACGTTGCGTTGCCCTCCTCTGAATGCGGTTGTGACTATGAAATATGAAATATGTAACCCAAGACGCAGACAGCAACAGCAAAAGCAAAAGCAACAACAAGCTGAAGAAGCCTAACGCATAATGAGACACACAGCAACAACAAAAAGAACACAAACAAAAAAAAAATGAAACGGAAAGCAACAATTCCGAAAAAGCAAAAGTTTCCCATAATGCAACGCCGCTTAAATACTCTTGCTATTACAAACGATGATAATATATATCATGACTATATTTTTAATAAGGAACGAACTGGAGGATCTTTGATCACAATATATAAAATATTTTTTTACATTTTTAAAGTCTATTAATTAAGTATTTTGAAATTAACAATTTTACAAAAACGTTTATACCATAACTTTAAAGTTTATATACATTTTTGTAAAAAGTGACAGGAATTTTTGCGATAGTTTTAATTTAAAGTTAATATTAGAATTAAATTTTTAATAGTCATATTTTGAGAAAATACAAAAAAGGAATTATAAAATATTTTTTATCGCAAATAAAAATATTTCATCAAATAATTTATTTAAAAACAATTTATTCTATCAATATATATATATATTATATTTTAGAAGACCAAAAAATAAACAGTGATGATCATCATGATAATCTAAGTAAAAAAGAAGACTATCGACAGCACTAACTTCAACTATTCCGCTGTCTTAGCCATCTGTGTATACATACATGTATCTGTGAACTATCCCCCTTCTATGTATCTGCATAATAGACAACATTACCTCTGGTGCGGGAATGAGAAGTTTGTTCTTAATGAACAAGTATTAGAACCCGGGAAAGTGTATAAGTAGAAGTAAGCGCGATAAAAGCAGCGTTCAAAAGGATTAGGGCAGCATGTACGTGCCAGTGTATACATGTGAACGTAAATGTGCATGTGTGTGAGAGCAAACAGAATCTGTGCATAGGTGTGCAAGGGTGTGGATATAGTATGTTATGTGGGTGGCTTTTGTTTTGCTAACAAAAGCAACAGAGACGCGCAAAGCCAGCCAACAAGGAAAAGGAAAAGGAAAAGTGTAAGGAGCACGTCCCGGTCGCAGGTCAGAGGCAGCCGCAGCTCATAAAAGGAAGCAAACACACATGTGTTTGCATAGTTTGTGCTCTGTGTGTGCGTTGTGTGTGTGTGTGTGTGTGTATCTGGGCACATTAATCACACTAAAGAGTTTTACAAAATGCAACTCAACTATCGTCGTAGTTGTTGTTGTTGCTGTTGTTGCTGTTGTTGTTGTCACCACTTTAAGCTGCGGCTTAAAAATCGTGGGGCCCCGTCTATGCGGCTGCTTCAAGCTGCTTATGGGGACTAAGAATTCGCGCTGTTGCCGCTTCAACGCCAACGCAGCACTTGACGGCTAGGGCATTTATATAATGCAATATAATATGCGAAGTATTTCTTGCCATGGAACTGAAACTCCTTTACGCTTTTTCCCTTTATTTAATTTCATTTCCGTTTTGTCAAGCAACTGCGAACGAACACCTTCAACTACAGCTACAGCTACAGCTTCAGCTTTGGCTTTGGCTTTACCAGCAGCAGCTTCATCTTCCAGGACTAGCTCTACGCTCAGTTGCCTTATTATGTCGTTCTTAGCGCTTTTGATTACTTTTTATCCGCTTTTGCACGCGAATCTAGCAGCTGTTGTTGTTGTCTTTCATATCTACCCCTTGGTGTGACTAATGACGTGCTGGCCAAACGGACAACGCAGCTCGCCACTTGCCACTTGCCACTTGCCGCTCGCCACTCGTTTGCTTAGTCTCCATGATGTAAATAATGAAATAATATGGTTTTTCTCTTGTCTACCATGAAAAATTAACGCGCTGCCCATTCTAGACTTTTTTCTCGCTTTTTATTCTGTTTTTCGTTTTTTGCACGCTCTTTGCTTTTTATATCGGTGGACAGTTGGTTTTTGCTTTCATTTGTCACGTTGACTTTGGCTTTGGGTGTGAGAAAGGCGTTGAGATTGTTTGGGTTCCGTTTTGGGGCTTTGGGGTGCAACCACAAGGTTGTTGTCTATGGGCTTTGTGTGTACATAAGGTTATTGCACTGAAACCAAAAGTTGCTGTCAGTTATGAAAAATAGGTGTGGGACAGATCTGCTTGGGTTAGGTTTGCTTTGAGTTATGGGTATGTAGAAAAACTGAGCGTTATTTCTAAGGATTACCGTAATTTACTTATACTACGATCCCAAAGGTAAAAGAAGTCAGTTCGTATAGTCCGGTTCGTTTTGAAATATTTGCTTATGATAAAATTAGTTCCCAAGCCCTCTGGTAATCAGGAAAGCCGCTAAAAACGATATTCTTGGCAGCCTTGAAGCTAAATTTTAAGTTTACAAAATTTTTATTACAGATACCCCTAAAGGAGCATATATTTAAAGTCACATCATAATCAATAAGTCACTTTTCTATCTGTAACTATTATTTAAATGTGATCAGAGTATTGCTCAGTAGGGTACATTTGACTGGAACGTTCTTATTTTAGTATTTAAAAATAGCCCAATATAATTTAAGGTTTTCTTTTCAAATATTTATAGCCCTTTCTGCTAGGCATGCAATAATACTCCAAAAATCTCTATTAATAGGTAGTTTTCAAACTGTTTCCTTATTGTTAGCATACTGAACCCAACATACATCAACAAATTATATCTATACCGTAACAGCATTATAATCCCGCTGTCAAAAGCCATTCAATGTGACATCAAAAGGGCCTTGGGCCATGTCATAAACATAAAACCCAGAACCGTGTGTGTGTGTGTGTGTGTGTGTGCGTGTGTGTGTTTACCCATCCATCTGGTATGCAAATAGATATGACGATGATCCCATATATACACATATACGCATGCTCTATATGTACAGTCAGTCAGTCAGAATGTAACGTAGTATTTATCTGTTGTATTCATATGCAAAATTTAACAGTCGGAACGCGCCCAATTCCCATTCCAATACCAATTCCAATTCCAAATCCAAATCCGATTCATAAATGGCGGGGGCAGCAAATCAAAAGCAATTAAAATGCAAAGCCGCAGAGCAGCAAAAAGGGTAATATTATAGTTGTTGCTTGTGTTGTTGATGTTATTGATGTTGTTGCTGTGACGTTGATGAGGTTGCCCGCGCCAATGATTTGTATATTTTGTTGTTTTTATATTTTATTGAAATGTTGACGTGCTTACTAATCAACGAAGCGGTCAGAGTGGGAAACACATCTCTGACTCTTTATTAATCATGCGTTGCATACAAAAAATAATGGGTTACAAAGGGGTGGGGGTATTGTTGGGGGTTATACACCAGAAACCAGCAGAACCAACAGAACCACAGGAAATCGAAACCGAAATGCAGCGACATTCGCTGGATCGTATTTGGTGCTGATACTAGTGTGGAGTACCTTCTTCAGTAGCACATTAAAAGAATAAGCTGAAAAGAACCGTTGGCTACCTTTTGAAGCGAGGCAGCCAGGCAGCGAGTCAGCGAGGCCTCAGTTCATTGAGCAGGCCAGGCCCAAAGTTTAATTTATGCTTTACGAGTGCTTATTGTTGTCGAGTTCTAGCTGGGGCTGACACTTTGTAACCGTAAGTTCTGTTTACCTTACCAGACGAAACGAAAGTTTTCTTTTTCACTTTGATGGAGCTGTGTGTTGAGTGTAAAAGGGAAATCCCTTTTTTGGGCAACCACGTTGCCATTTATAAACAAATGCAGCAGCTTAGAGACAAATAGACAAGGGGCTGGGCCCTGGCACTGGTATTGGGACTGGGACTGGTAGTGGTACTGGTACTGCAGCTGGGTCTGGGACTGGGACTGGGGCTGGGTCTTTTGGCCCTGGGCTTGGCAATGCCGAGGATGGGCTTTGTTGCTTTGCTTTTGACCCAGAAAATGAAAAATACAATAAGAAAATGTTGCGCCTGCCTTTTGTAAGTGAAATTTTCAGCTATATGCTGCATGTCTTTGTTGTCAAAAACTACAAAAAAAAAATGTATATAAAAACACCGATAGAATCCAACTTTGAATGGAGAGTGTTGGCAGCAATCGAAGATGCTTTGAAAGCACTGCTGAGAAGTGCGTTGGTGTCAACTCCGCGACAGACCATTAACTTGTCAGCCACCAGCACAGTTCAGAGTGGGCAGCAATAGGCATATAATCGAGCTGATAATAAAACAGCCAAATCCAAATCTATTTTAGTTGTTTTCTATCGACAGTAAGCAGTGAAAGGCTTAAGACAAATTATAGAACTCTTTAGGGAAAACAACTTTCATGTTGCTCTGCTTTAATTTGTCTTAGCTAACATTTTCTAGCACTTTATATAGAGCATCAATTAGCTCGAAATAAAATAATATTGTCAATTAGTCGACGAGTCCGATAAAAAAGAAATATTTCCATTTCATTCTGATTTGAATCTTTTAATTACAATTTGTCTGAATATTTAATTCAAAATGAACTGAATAATAATGCTCTCAATAAAAAGTATGTTAAAAAAACATATTACTCTCAAAAATTGAAATTCATTTTGAATAATATTATTATATGTTTATCTCATTAATTAATGTTATTCTTCTTCACCAATTGTTTTGTTCAAAATGTGTAATATATTTTAACTTATACGATTTGATTAGTTATCAACAACTAAATCAAAAGAGATTTTTTTACTATTTTTATTTAAAATCAAATTTAAATTATTGCTTATATTTGTTTTATGTAAAACAAAAGATTATTAAAAAATGTGCATCTTCCGGACTTATGATCAAATTTAGTATTTTGTTTCCTTTAATTATCCTTGAATACATGTATTTTAATAATATATACAAATCATATAAATTTGCATTTAATATTTAGAGTTCTCGCACTGTGTGGCCTAAAATGTATAATCCATTCTTGACGCTTTATATGGCTAGCTATTAGCTGTCGAAAATTTCACACAGCCACAAACAATAATAATTTTCACATTTAACCCAATTTCTAGAGCATGACGCTAATTACTTTTAAATGTTACATATGTATGTATGTATATATTTTTATTATATTTTGTAGTGTGAATATTTACATATATATTTATGAATTGCTCACCTAATGAATACAACAACCACTGTGGTGGTTGCTCCAAAAACTGCCGTTAAATATGGACAATAAAGATTTACACCTTTCGGCAATCAATTAACACACATACACAAACACATATAGAGACACAAAATAAACTCTCATTACTCATTGGCGGCAATTTCTTGACATGAATTTGGCTTTTCTATTTGCCTTGTTTTTATTTCTGTTGTTGTTGCTGTTGTTGTTGTCGTTTGGTTATTTGTTTGACTTGTTGATTGTTGGTTACGCGAGTTTTATGACCATTTCGTAATATACGTAATGCTCGCATTCACAGCGAAATTTCTTTTGTTCAACGCGAAACAAACTGTGAATTTCACAATGCCAAATGAGGCACAAAGAATTTTTACTTTCACGCCAAAATGACGAAATGTGACTTAAGATTGTTTCTTCTTTCTTTTTAAAGCAGCAGATTTGCATAAAAAACGAAACGCGCAGAACTGCCCGGAATATCGGAAATCTCAATCTCTGAATACTTATTATGCATTCGCTGTAGAAGTTCGCGACTCTCAACTCTCGACTCTAGACTCTCGGAGTGTCTCGCGTGGGTTTCAGACGCGCACGCGCACAGATCTCGCTGGGAGCGACGACGATAGTGGAATGAACCGGTCGCTGGATGCGGAGCTAATGAAATGCGAGCTACGGTTCTGAGAGCTGTCGAGTTGAGTGCCCAGAACAATGCAGTCAGCGTCGCCGTCGCAGTCGCCGTCGCAGTCGCCGTTGTCGTCGCTGCCACTGTTAAACTGGCTAACAGTCGCTTAACAGTGCGCTGTTAAACCGGTCTATAGATCTGCGGGTTCGGCCTTTCTTCTGCTCACAACTTTCGGGGCATTTGTTTTGGACTCTAATTTCTAAGCAAACGCTGTGCTAGAGATTCTCTGAGATAAGCGTCGGACAGTTGTTTAATAGTTTTCTTTCGAATTTTGAGACTTACTTTTGTTGTTGTTGCTATATTTGTTGTCTTTTAATGTTTTTTTTTTTGGTTTTTTGTCTGATTTGTTTGCTGAGAAGAACGCGACTCCCATCCATTCAACCATTCAACCATCCAGCTATCCAGCTATCCATATTACCCAGCTCCCAGCTGGGCTGTTGATTTGTTTTGTTAGCGTCTCTTTAAATTTCATTAACATTTCCATTTGAGCCGAGTCCCTGTCCCACTGTGTGTCAACCTTCTTGTGGAATCGTAATATTTTGTTGCTGCCCATCATCATCATTGTGCGTGTGAATTTTTATGGTTCATTAAAATTAAAAGCAAGCGCTGTTTTTGGCTTTTATTTATAGCAAGCGATTGGCATTTAGAATGTGAGTTTCTGGGGTTGACTGAACCAAACGGCATCAAACTGTGGGACTCTTTTCGGCTTAATAGCTTTGGCCATTCAGATGACAAAGAAGACTTGACTGGCCGGGAGTATTTCGAACTGATGTAATAGTCGCCAGCTGTCCGTTGTCCAGAAGTCCGCGAAACATATGCATATCATCATGCAGTGTGGCAGGCGGCTGGCCAAAAATACAAAAAGGGTTCCAGAGCAGAGCAGAGCAGAATAAGAACCGGCGAGCTGTCTGGGCCGATGATTTACGACAAGTTACTTTAGAATATTCAATCAGAAAACCTTTCAAAATTGCCGCAAGGCCAAAGTTCTACTCGTAAAAGCTGGACCACGAAAAAAAGGCAACTAAAAAAAGGCCGCATGCATAGCACATGAAATATGAGCACAAATTATGAACAGACGTCACGTCAAAGGATTAACAAGCACTCCCCGCCACCCAGCCCCCAAAGCCCAGTTTAAGCCAGAGTCCGAAAAAAATAATCAAATGAATCAAACGTCGAGTCGACTTTGATTTCAAGGAAGTCATCGTCGTCGTCAGTGTCGTCATCGCCCGATCCGCTGATTTTATTTTTTATGGCTTTGCGCCAAGCAGCTAACCTGAACCTTTTTTTTGTATTTTGTATTCGAGCGAAAACGCAGCAAAGCGATTAAAATCTAACAAATTCTTCTCAGGGCAAGGGTTCGGCGTTGTCGGGGGGCGGGGGCGGCAGGGCCAAAGCGTAAGCGAATCGGCGCGTTAAATGGTCAACACCCAACGCGCCTCAAGCTTCAACTCAATTTTAAAATGCAGATTATGTGCGTTGATTAAATATTGTTTTTTAATTTCTATCTGCGTCGCAGTTCGAAATTAAAAATGCACAGCCAAATGCAGGCAAGGGGGAAATGCAACCAGCCACTTGGCTCTGTGGCTGCTCACATTTTGTGCATGCCTCGCACGTTCCGCTTAATAATAAAAAAGTAACATACATACATATGTACATGTATATAAAATTGAAAAAGAACAACGGGTCGCTGGCTAGTGTCGGTGCGGTCAAGGCGTAGCCAAAGCAGCGCCGCCTATCGCAAGGCTTATGACTGCGACGTTCGCCTTTTGACTTGACCGACCGGCAAGCAGACGAGACAAGAACACTTCAGCACACATCATACTCAAATGCTGTACTCATTGGTTCTAAATGGGGTATATTAGCTTATGAAACATCTCAATGTCACTTGTTAAAAGAGTAAAACGACATTTCCTCTCAATGTATTTCATCCTATGAGATGCCTTGCAAGTGATTCTAAAATACATCTTCATTATGTTGAAATCCTTTAATGGCTAATTAGAGCACAGCTGACTTTTATTACAATCCAAGACCAAAACACATCAGGCAGACAGATACAGTGAAGAGAAGACCCAAGAATTTTGAGAAATAAAATCATTATAGTTTTGAATTCCGCTAATTTAGTTGTATTATCTGTGAAACGCTCTTTATTTTATTCTTTCTGTTAGACTTGAATTTGCTCGTGTTTTATTTTTTTATTTATTATATTCTTAAGTGTATTTTCCTTAGGGTATTCAGCTAGCGCTGCATTTTAGCCCGTTTTTCTTTAGCCTTATCACACGCAAGTTTGTTGCCTAAGTCTTTTGTTTCGGCGGCGTTGCTTTATCAAATTTGTGGAAATCGCTCTTATAACGGTGTGTCAGCTGTGCATGTGTGTGTGTGTGCATATGCATTTATCAGGAAATTGTTTGTCGGCTTAAAGATTTGCATAAGACACACAGACTCGAAAATAATAAAAATAAATCTCAGTCTTTTGTGCGTGTGCCAATTCTTGGCTGGCAGCCCACGCCGACAGCTCATCCATAACTCAACGGTGTATGCAAATGAGCTGCAATTGGAGCTGAAGCTGGCGGTCCAAAATTAGCTGCAACTTTTGTTAGGCTTGCACTTTTTTTCATATTGGCTGCCTTTCTTTGGAAAGCGCTCACAGTTCGTTGATTGATTGTCTTGGCCAAGTCTTGTACTGGTTGTATATATGTAGTAGTATATGCGGGCACTGCTTCCCTGGTGCGGGCCTAACCTTTTGCACTGCACTCGCCAGCGTGTATGTGTGTGTGTGTGTGTGTGTGTGTGTGTGTGTGTGTGTGTCGTGTTGTGCTTTGTCTTGACTTTGACGCTTCGTTTCCTGCACAGCATTTTACGCTTAATTTGGCTTTGATTGATGTTTTAGGCTGGTTCGGAGCTTGACTCATACTACTCTTACGAAAATTAGTTTATTTTACTGCGTGGTGGGGTTCACTGAACTGAACTGAACTAAACTGAACTGAGCCGAAGTGTGCTGCAAGCAGTTGAGAAATGGCAAGAGAAATGGAAATCGTGTTGGGCAACTAATAATTTTCATATCATACACAAATATTTGAGCCTGACAACTTTGGTTGCAACCTCGCATTCGGGCTGTTTGTCTCAACATCTCTGACCCACTTTGCTGTGCGGGTTCTTTGGCTGCTGTTGCCGCATTGTGATTTGGACACTTTCCAGCACACACAAAGGTTGGCAAGCAATTAATTACATTGCCAACCTGTACGTGGCCACAATGAGATTGTTAACAGCTCAAAGCGCGCGTCAATCAATCAGTCAGTCAGTCACTCACTCAGTCACTCACTCACTCACACAATTCAAACAGTCAATGGCCTCAGTCCCAGTCGCTGGGTAGTTCCCGGTTCCCAGTTTTTAGTTTTTAGTTTTCAGTTCTCAGTCGATTTCTAGCTGTCATGTTGGCGCTCCAGGTGCCATTATTTATTATTTTGGCGCGACAAACGTTGGGGCCACCAATTAGGACACGGATCGCAAACATTTTTCATTCGCTGAAAAAAAAAAAAGCGGAAAGTTGCCAATTTGGCTTTCATTTTCATAGTTGCGGCCCTTTGGTTGGAAAGTTCTCATGTTAGATACCCTTAATAGGTGCCCAGGCCACAACGCTGACTGTCGTCGTCGTCGTCTAGGTAGCTACTAGCTAACAATGCCAGGCAGCAGGCAGCAGGCACCATAACAAGGACAGCTCTCAATGCTCCATGATACAGCCAAAGCATTCAAATGCGGGCAAAGTCACTACCAACGGCAATGGCAATGGCAATGGCAATGGCACTGGCAATGGCACTGGCACTGGCAGCATCCGCATCCTAAAAGCAAAAAACAATAAGCAAGGGCAGGCGAAATCGAGAGAATCCAAGCAAATAAACAAACATAGCAGCAAACACACAAAAAGCGAACGACTTGCGCAGCATCACGTTTCACGAATTCGCGGCAGAACACGTCCCTGTTCCTGGTCGCATTAAATGCAAACAGCCAAAACCGACGACAACAACAACAGGCAGGCAGGCAGGCTGGCAGGCAGACCCTAACCCCAACCCAAACACAAACACAAACACAAACCCAAAAGCAAAAGCATTGCAAACCAAAATTGAAATAAACAACTGCGCGGACAATAAGTAAAAGTTGCTACAGTTGCAACGACTCCAGATCCAGCACGGCGACTCCGCACTAATCTTAGCAGCGTATGCGCAGAGATGCGGCATCATTCTCATTGTTTGC
Organism: Drosophila maculinotata; assembly: GCA_035045305.1. Taxonomy (NCBI): domain Eukaryota; kingdom Metazoa; phylum Arthropoda; class Insecta; order Diptera; family Drosophilidae; genus Drosophila; species Drosophila maculinotata. The sequence goes on from JAWNPD010000387.1 coordinate 12,914,203, forward strand.
CTCGCCCCCCCCCCCTCTGTTCCTGCCCCCGCCCATGCAACAACAACATCAACACCAGCACAAACCCACCTCAGCATGCTGCACCACCCGCTGCACGTTGCTGCGACGCTTTGGCGCGCACGTTCGCATCAGCCAGAAATATGGAGAGAAAATTGCCATGGACTCTCGCACATTGTGCATCGATTTTCAGTGCTATTGGCCTGAGCACTAAATGAAGGGTATCTGAAGTCAAGCTAGTTGTTTGTCAATAAAGCGCACATGGATCAATCCCTGAGCACTACAGGTAATAAGAGATGGGCTTGGGAAATTGAAAATATATTCTGAATTTAAACTACAACAAAGGCCTGAGCAGCCAATGCTCTTTTCCTAAGATTACTTAGTATATGCAATAAATATAAATTAATGAACTTAAATACCTTAGTCGAAACCTAATCGATAGATTGATTTAACTTTTCAATATTATTCATTTTTGAAAACTGTATAAATATGACTAGTTCTTCAGCCTACACATAAAAGTTTCTCCTAATTTGAGCATAAAAATTAAATGTTCTGTCATTTACTGAATAAATTTAATTGAAATGAAAGCTTCCCTTTAAAGTTGCAATCAATCAAATAATATTAAAAAAAAAGAAAAATGCATATACTTTTTAGATTATTTGTATTAATTTACCTAACTTCTTCTTTTAGCATTTATTCGACTAAAACTCAGAGCCATACAAATTTTTAAAAGACGAGTCAAATATCAGGCTCACATTCCATCAATGAGCCTTAAATGTATTTTCTTTTAGGGTATGTCACAAGCCTAGACAAATCCTTTATCTAACATTTTGTATCTGGTTCCTTGTGTTGACTGCCACATAAAGTGAAAATGTGCGCTGCTTTCCTTATTCTGCAATTTACTTTTGGTTTTTGTTGGTTTTTTATTGTGCATGGATTTCTTTTTTTTTTTCCTTTTATTTTGGGCTGACATTTTGGCATTTTCGCAGTCATTCACTTCCTTTTGGCCTGCGCTAATTTATCACTTGCCCTGCCATGTTGGCCACGTGATGCATGTGGGTTGTGTGCTGCTTTTGGGTTTATTGCTACTGTTGCTGTTGCTGTGGCTGCTGCTGCTGCGGCTGCTGATGCTGCTGTTGCAGTTACATTGAACTTATCGAAACCGCACAATCAGCAAAGAGGCATAAAAGGCACAATCACTGAAAAGCGACTGAAAGCAATGATGATTCTCAGGTTGCTGCTGCTGCTGCTGTTGCTGCTGCTGCTGCGGATGCGGATGACTGCAGAGTTACAATTTCAAAACAAATAAATTCATGCTGCAGGCTAAAAAGGGCAGCCCAATGGTCTGAGAACTGCAAACTGCAAACTGAAACTGAGACCGAGACTGAGCCGAGCTGAGCTGAGCCCAAAGCAAACAAATCAAGGAGCAGCCAAACGACGCGATGAGGAAACATGGCAACAAAAACAACAAAAAGAAGAAGAAAAAATGCATTGAGGCTTGACTTCAATTGTTCTGCGCGCTCCCACTGCTGATGCTGCTGCTGCTCCTGTTGCCATTTAACAAACAAAAAAACATAAAAAAAACATAAAAAAACAGCAGCAATTATTGCTAGCTATACACACACACACACACACACTCGACACTGCCGGCGGTGCTAGTTTTTTGTGCTCATTTCAGCAACGGCGGCTACAATAATAATCCTCACAACGCCCACCGTTTTTCTGTGTCCAGGCAATAAAGGGGCTGGACCTCATTTGCATGCAGCTTGGCCGTGGCAATGTCGTGTCCAAGTGCGGCTTCATTTGCTGCTGCTGCTGCTGTTGCTATTGCAGTTGCTGCAGTAGCAGCAGCTGCTGCTGCCGCTTTCAGCTCTTGATTTCAGTTTGCTGTTTTCAATTCTGGATTCGGACCAAAGCATATCCATATGCATGCCTTGATTTCGATTTCGATTTCAATTTCATTTCTAGGACTCTGCATTGTTGTTGTTGCTGCTGTTGCTGCTGTTGCTGCTTTCATGAAAGTTAAAAGCTGCTTTTGCATGTTGCCCCCAAGCTACTGCTTTCTGCTGTTGTTTCTTGTCGTTGTTGTAGTTGCTGTAGTTGTTGTCGCTGCTGAGTGTCTTTTGTTGTGGCAGGCGGCATTGTCAACATTTTAGCGTTTGGTTTAGTTCTGTGCTGGGGCCATGCCCACATTGTATTCTGTATTCTACCTGCTTTGTTTATCTAGCAAAACTTTCGTTCTTCGCATAAGTTTTGCATATTGTTTTGTTTTTGTTTGTCTGGCTGTCAACTTGTTTAACTTGTCAAAAGATGTTTGTGCTGCTTACAGCTGTTACTGCCGGCAATTACACTTTAAAGCCTGTATGCTGCAAACTTAAATGCATGCCAATGGCAAGAATTGCAACAAATTCGGAGCTCATAAATTTCACCTTGAACCGCCTCGGCAGCAGCAACCGTATCTGGGCAAGGTCATGGCTTATAGCCAAAGCAAAGCCAAACAAATAAAGCAACGGCCATTTGGTTCAACAATGATGCAAGAAATTCGATTGGCCTGCCCCAGCGCCGCACTAACGTAATTTAATAAAACGTTTAAGCGATTAGATACGTTTGTATGCACTAAAATGTAACCATTAGATACGCTATCTACACACACACACACAGAGACACATATATATATTGAGACACACAAGAAAACAAGTGCAGCCAAAGCGGCTACAGCTCCCATTTGGCAGCAGCTGCTGCACTTGCTGGGCCAAAACGCTAACGAGCCTTTGGCCACGCTCTCTGCCCGTTCGTCCCCCTTCCCACCTCCCGCTATGCTCCTTTTCAGCCATCCAATGCAGTCATGGCCTTTGGAGTGTGGATCGCGTCGAGACGACGACGACGACGCTCCCTTTTACTTGATGCTGGTTTTACTTTTGCTGCCTGACTGCTGCCTGGTCCATTGGATTCTCCTTGGGCATGGTAAATCTGCGCTGCCAATCGCTGAAATTATTGCGCTCAATCTTTGTTATTAGATTAACTTCTATTTTGTTTTCCTATTTGACTTTGCCATAAAAACGAATCGCGCTGAGCCTTTAATACACTTGCTCAAAAGGGCAGCTCGATTAGGTTAAATTGTATGTTGTACCATTTTCTATTCAGCTGTAAAGTCTTGCGAAATCTTTAAAACTTAAAGCTATATTAACACACTATCCATTGATTGAATTCCTCATCCAAGCCAGAAGGACTTGAAAATTGGCATTTATTTATAAAGTATTATTTTGTTTAATTATGTTGTAATATTTGAAATCTTAACAGATTTGTTTACCAATTTATTTAATTTTTTTTGACTTGATTTAGAAATTGGAAAATAAACTTTAACTCTTTCCTTTTCGTTTGTACCTTGCTAGCTTATAGCTTTTGTAATTGTATTGTAAATTGTTATGTCCTTGTCAAATTTAATAAAAATCAATCAACATGGCTTTTCCAAATAACTGATTTTATTGCCTGTACAAGGGCATTCAGATTGTCGGCATGCTTGAATGTTATGGCAATTTTCTTGTTATCTGCTGCTGCCGCTTCTGCTGTTACAGTTGTTGTTGCTTGTTGGCCATTTGAAAACTGAAAGTGCGCCTGGTCAGCCTGGGCTTAGTCAATGGCATTAGGCAATGTTGCATTAGCTATGCTCGCCTGGCATTCAGTTTTGGCTTCATTTGTTTTTACGGTCTGCATTTTGTAGACATTTGCCATTAGCTAAGCCTGCTGGCTGCACTGCATCTTCCATCTGTGGCTGAGGTTTTATCTGGCCAAGCAATACGAGAGAGTACGCGATGAGTTTTGCCTGTTTTTGGGACTGCTAAATTGGTTTTGTGTTGCCTGCCATGTTACTGGCGCATCAATTGAACGGGCAATGGCAATGGGCAATGGGCAATAGCAATTGCTGCAGCAACTGCAACTGAAACAGCAACAACTGCAACCAACTTGCAACCTGCAACCTGCAACTTGGCATGCCGTAACTTGGCCATTGTCGGCGCACAGAGTCTATTCTACATAACTAACTTTTAGAAAGGCAACAACTTTCCTTGGTTCCATGATGCGGTCATAGACCGACTTGGCAACTTGGCAAACTTTCGCCCCGACAATGACGATAATAATGATGTTTTTGCTGCAGTCAATTGCGGCTGCTGCTGCTGCTGCAGCTGTGTGTTATGCAATTAGAGAATTGCTTGCAACAATATTATTCTAATTAATAGCCTAATTCTTCTTCAACAATTCCCTTCGCTATTTCCACATTTGCTACTGACTGACGGATGCAGAAGTATGTTCTTATTGACAAATGAATATATTTTGTAAAATCATGTTGTTGTGCATAAAAAGTGTAAGGAAAATAAAAAATAATAATACTATTATTATGGTATTTATGTGGCTGGAATTTTTTGTATTTTAATAAGTATTTTTCACATTTGCATTTTATGCAAATAGCAACTTACCATTAAAAAAATATACTGATGGACAATAGTGAAAAATATAAGAGAATAAGTAAAGAGGGAGAGAGGGTTTACAGAGTTTACATTCTCTGATTCTGCAGAATAACAGAAATCGTTAAATGAGTGGCTTAAGTGTCGCTGAGGTAAGCTGCCCACACACAAAGAAGCCTTTATGTTCATTACAGCTGAGTGACTGTTTGGGTATTTATGCATGCAACATTAATGAGGGAATTTCACAGGCTGCCCCAAAATACCCGCACGCCCCCTCCCAGCCCACATTTCTCACCATCTTATGTTATGGGGCCCTGTGACAAGTGCGGCGTAATTGAAAGAAATTAAAAAGGAAAAACACAAAGCTGCAACAGTTGAACGACAGCAACAGCAACAAGAGCTACAGACATATAAAATGATGATGATAATGTGCCACGGAAATGGGTTAAGCTGCTTAAATGTTCTGCACAGCTCCACTCACCTCCCCACCTGTCCCCTTCCTCAGTCGGCTCTTTACAAAATCGTTTCTGTACGTGAGTTGCTCTAAAGTTTTTGCCAAGCCAAAAATAAGTTGTCGTTGTCGTTGTCGCTGTTGTTGCTGTCGATGTTGTTGCTGTTGCCGTGTTGTTATTGCTGCTCTTTAAGTGCATTAAAATGCGCACGCATCAAAATAAAGCTGGCCGCAATTAAAAGAGGAGAAAGTGAATACTCTGGCCCCAAAGATATATCTTAGCATACGCGACAGCTACACAGATTCAGATTCAGATACAACTATAGCTTTAACTGTTACAGTTAGTGTCTTATAAGTGCCGGCAATTTGAAGCTTTTACTCACGTGCCGCAATTCTATTTTCGGGGTTTATGGGGTCACTCTTACCTGCAAAGAGATAAAAAAGATGGAAAATTTCAGATAAGCTAGGCAACAGTTATGCGCAATTGGTTCAAGCAGTTAGAAAACGTAACAATTAAATTAATAATAATCATAATTTTAATGTGAAAGTTTTATGTTCTTATTAAGTGACAATTGAAAAACTGGTTTTGCTAAAAGTTATAACATTTTTTTTGTAACTTTTTATGTTAACTGCCCATTGCATGTGTGATGGTTTTTTAAAAAAATGTATCTGATCACTTTTCAGCGGGCATTTACCATCCTTGGCCTAATTTTCAATTCCCAAATGTATTCGAACAACTTTTACAGGCTATTTGCTGCTCGACTACGGTTGACAGCAAACATTTAATATATTTGAATTAAATTATAGTTCTTATGTAAAGAAACAAGAAAAAACTAATGAAGTATTGAGAAAAGTAAATCAAAACAGTGTCCATTCTAGTTAATGTCAACAGCAGCCCACAGGTGGCGCATAACAATTATCAATTTGCAATTTCCACTCAGACGACAAACAAAAAATAAACAGAAAAGAAGCAGTGAGTGAAACAAGTTTCAGGCATTTCATTTATATGAAAATAGACTTGGCCTGCTGTTCGGGCATCTTTCAGGCCTAGACACTGGCCGTGTTGCCTGCGGCTTAATGAAAATGTGGCGCCTGCTGCAGCAACACCCCTCCCTCATGCCCCACACAATGTTGTCGTCATCTGCGGGGCGAGCGAGCATCAAGTGTTTTAAATTGAAAATTTAATTAAAGAACTTGGTCTGTGGCTGTGCGACTCCGGCTCCGGCTCCGGCTCTGCTGCTCAGTCCGCTGGCATAAATTAGCCAAACAAAAGCTTATTGAACTCAAGGCGCCGCTGTGCAGCAGCCGCACTTGTGCCCCGCTTCATGGTCAAAATCACCGCAAATCGCAGTCAATAATGGCCAAAAGAAACAAAACAGCAGCAAAGGCAAAAGGCTTAATTTGTTGCCAAGTTGAGTTATATTCACACGCTATTTCTGATACCAATTCCACACAATTGCCCTACGTCAACACGTCCAAGTCACGCTTATGGACAGCCCCCAAATGGCAGTTTGTCAAAAATGGCAAAGCGGGTAAGAAAACATCAGCAACTTTAGCAACGACAGCAAAGACACACACAAGGCTAATAATGTGCTGTAGCGGCTAATAATGAGACTAAGTTGGTAATGAAGCTGATATACATGGCTCAAAGCCAGGCCCTGCAATGAGGCAGCATTGGGTGTGGCAAGTCTATCGAGGACTGAGTGACGGAAAAGTCATATAACTCAGTTTTAAGCGCAGGTTCTAAAGCATAATTAAAAGCAAAGTTAAGGCCCCAAAAACGCTGTTAACTCTTTTGCAGCCTTTTACCAACATGTTGGCCAAAATGCTCAATAAACTATCATCAGCTGTCGGCTGGGTTTTGTTGTAGTTGTTGTTGTTGTTTTGGCTTTAGCTTTTGGTTACTTGCTGCCTGGCCTCAAGTGCTTAGAGCTTTGGCTTTGGAGCGGGCCAGCCGTTTGTTATGTTGACTTGTTGCCATTAAGTTAAATGACATAAGCATAAAGATTTACGCCGCCGAAAACGACCAGAAATCAAACGGCTGTCAGCCAAAGTGTCAAATTTGTAATGAGGCAACAACACACAGCAACGTGGCAACATGGTGCAGAGAACTCGAAGCTGAAAAGCACGAAGCTCGCTGTTGCCACCACGCCCCGATTGTTGAAATCGCTTTTGATTAAAGAAGTTGTCACCCGGTAACAAAAGCCGCTTGATAATTGCGCGTGGGCGCAAGCCCCCTCCGTTTGTTGAGTATTATTAAATTCAGCTACATCTCGATCGCATTTATTGCTTGGCTACGGCAATTTGCATAGAGCCCCAGTCAGCCTTGAGTTGTGCTTCAGACTCGTGTATTATTGTAAATCTCTTTAAAGTCTCTTATTAAAGCCGAAACACAAAACAACACAAAACAACATAACAAAGCAACGGCAACGGCAACGACCTTGCCAACCCATAGAAAAGTCTCAATTTTGATTGCATACTCACTGAATTGAACCCTCAAACACACAAACGCACACACACACAACAATTGCTGAAACAAATTGCAGCTCTATAATTAATAATTTCTCTTTAAGTAGTGGTGCCGAGGAGAGGGAGGAGTTTTGTGGCAGGCAGCCCACGTGCTGAAATCGTTGAAAGCTTGTTATAAACCGGGAAACAATTATCTTGATGTCGTCAAAAGCCATCACCATCGCCATCGACATCAAGTTATCATTAACATCATCCACATCATCCACATCATCCACATCATCATCATCATCGTCATGAATGCACTTCCACTTAATGAGACACAATGCACACACATCGATACCAGCAACAACAACAACAAAACTTTCATTTGTTTTTGCTCACTCAACATAATGAAAAAGTGCGACAAGCAAGCAACAAAAAACTGAAAAAGAAAAACCAGCAGCAACATTAAATGTCTACCGAATGAGTCATACTCTATGTAATTGTAAATGATCCTATCTATATGAAGAGAATATATGAATCAATACTCCTTTAGATGCTTTTCACATATATTGTACTTATATGTAAACTGATAGAAAACAGAAAGTACTTCTCTTTAGGTTTTACATATTAAGTTTTCTGCTCTTTTGAGTTTTTCTTTAAGGATGGATGTGTTCAATATAAACAACAGTAATTCTTCAAATCAGTGCTAGCTTTTCAAAATATATTATTTTGATTGAAAATATGGTATGTTCATAAAGAAAAGTATTTTTCCTTTTTCTCAAGTTATGCCAAAATAGATATAAAAAAGATAGCACCCTCTCTCAGCCCAGTTAGGGTATAATAAACGTTTAATATGTATATAGGTTGCGCCTGATTTTGCGCTTGCCAACTGAGTGTGGGCTGTGCGGCAACTTTTGATGCTTACACCCTGCAGCGCCCTCGCCCTCGCCCTTGCGTAGCCGTAGCCCTGTGTAACCCTGCCTGGTACTGCAGCCCTGCGTAGGTGTCAAGCCTGAGCTGCATTTGTGATTAGCCCGCGTGATAAGCAGCGCTGCTTGGGCCGTGCCCAGGCTCTGTTGCTGACTGCATCTGATTGTCTATCATATGCAAGTGGGTTGGCTTTAATGTTTAATGTTGGGCTCAGATTTCCGCTTTGCTTTAGCCGATTGGCAGCTGCAACAGCTTTTGGGGCAATGATGAAGACAAATGTTAAGTGCGCGACATTTTCACTGTCAATTAGCGCCTAGGCTGAGGCTAAATTGCTGCTGTTGTTGTTGCGGCTGTGCCTGATGTTGTTGCTGATGTTGCTGACAGTTAAATAACGCAAACGTGCCGAGTTGCAGTTGCTTGTTGCTGGTTGCTGCTGCTGTTGTTGCTGCTGTTGTTGCGCCGCCAAGCACGTAACTCAATAACGCGCACATTCTAACAGCAGCAGCAACAACAACAGTAATAGCAGCAGCAGTAGCAGCAACAAGAACAACAACAATTAAGCTAACAATGTGCCACACACAAGTAAAAGTTGTTGTTAGTGTCGACTCGACTCGACTCGACATAATGAAAATCTGCTGCTCACTTGCCCTGCCTGACGCCCCTTTCCTTCCCTTTCCACAATGCTGCAACAAAGTGCAAATGCCCTGCACGCGCCCCTCGCTCCCCTGGGGAAATTGTCTAATGAAAAGCTGCTGTCGACACAAACGAAGCGTGGCCGGGTCTGAAGTGTAAAAAAAAGCATTGCAGGTTAGACAGCAAGCGGGAATTTCGCTACAGTGGCAACAGAGGGGTGGAGTGGGGCACAGCTGGGCAGGGCAATAAAGCGCCATCGATTAAGCCTTAAATACTTTGATGATGCTCCTCGGGAGCTACAGTTGCAGCTGTTGTTGCTGCGGCGCCAACATGTTGTGACGAAAACCTTTCATCTTGCAAACTATAAATATATATATTAGAAAAATAAATACCCTAACAATGTATAAATGTTACCTGAATTTTGGCTTATGGGATATTTAAACTGCGTTTTAAAGGGCACATAGAATTTAAAAAGATGTTAAATATAATAAGCTATATAAGCTTTTTTATATGGGAATAACTTGATAAAAATAAAAACTTAACCATACAAAAACTTACATAAAGTTAAACAAACATTGATATTGATAAAATATACTTTCAAGGACAATTAAATATAGAACATTAGCAAAACATACAGCTCCTTTTATTTTATATGGCAGATTTGATTTCAAGCTTCTAGGGTATTCCCGCATTTGTAGCTCTTGTTGTTCTAATACACACACTCACTGCTGATGGCTTCATTATGACAGCTTAAATTATTGGTGTTGCTGCTGTTGGAGCTACCAATAATGTTGATGATCATAGTAATAATGATGATGAGGCAACGTTTGGGTAACTGAAACCTGCAGAAGGCCGCCACAAACAAAGAAGCAGACAAAAATGAGAAAAAAATGTGGCTTCATACAGTTAATGGCTGTTTGGCTGGCAGCTGCCAAGTGTTAATTACATGGTCAGGCACTTCAATTGCAGTCCAATTGCTGCTGCGCCCAAAATGCTACGCTCTTTATTTGCATGCCGAGTTCAATGTGTCGACCGCTTGGCTTGGCGCAATCACGACAAATTCTTGGCGTGAAATTATTTTGGCAAAACTGCAAATAAAATTATTTTCATATTTAAGCAAGCAGCTAACTTATTTTTTGGAACCGACCGAGCAACATACTTATAGAGCTGCCAACTCTATGCGCCGTTGTCTATTGTCAATGAGTTATGGGGCATTACGGCGCAAGTTTCAGCAAATTGCATTTCAAGCTGTGGTTGCAAATTCTACAAAAGGAACTGAGTCAGGTTTTAGATTTGTTTTTTTTTTTTTACATTTTTTGTGTTGTCTTGTTTTGTGGGAGGAGTGCAGCGAGTCAGGAACTAAAACTAGCTGCGATTGCGAAGGTGAAGTTCGTTGCACCCGCTGGCAAGATTACAACTGCCATTTGCCAGTTGCCATTTACTAGTTGCCAGTTGCCAGTCGTCATCGTCTTCTGTTGCTGCTGCTGCTACTCCACAGCGAAGTAGACGGGGCAAATAAATTGATTGATTTATGCCATGAGCCCTGCAGACAGCAGCGCGATCTTCAGCTGGTCATGCTTTGCTTTGCTTTTTTTTCTCTCTCTTTGCTTCTTTTAATTATGGGCGTGCAGCCTCTCTTAAAGCCAAAGCCCCACTGCTCCAGCCATTAGCAATTTTAATTTATTTATGTATGCGCAGCAGTTCGACTTTTGAGTTCTAGTCTAGAGCCAAACAGCAGCAGCGGCAGCAGCAGCAGCAGCAGCTCCTCATGTCTTCAGTCATGTCTTGACTTGTCTTTAAGCGTACGAATGTTTGCATAAATTAATTTCAAATGCACAAACATGGACTAGAACGCCACACGGATTGCATGTTATAACAACAGGCAGTACAAGCCGCACAGGCAAGCAACATCGACTTCGGGCTGACTTCTCTTATTTGATTTTATTTAATTTTCATTTTAATTTGGATTGCAGTTTATGTGACATTTTGGCTAATTAAGTGAGGCAAATTGTAGTCAGCATGCACTTGGCCATCACATCAATTTCAACAATGGCATTTTAAGTCATTTGTAATTTGTTAGCGCCCATAAGTCAAAGTCAAACGGCAAATTGCAAATTGCGCATACGACGCGTTGCCAAAAATTATATGGTTAAAGCATAAGCGTTAACTGAATTTATTATACGCTTGCAGCGGATATTTGAATTTTGGCATGGAATACGTTAACAACTCTCTAAGCTTATATATCGAGTTAACAAGCTAATTTGATATAGAAAAATTAGTGGGTTTGCTTTGAAACAAAACAAAACAAATGTTATTTTGTACACCAGACTATTGAAGTTTCAGTAACATGAGTTAAAATTTTATTTCTTTATTTTGTGTGGATTTTGTTGCGGCTTCTTCACTTTTTAACACCTTTATATACCCCTTATCCATTAAAAATTGGAAAAAGGTTATAATGGTTTTGTGCAAAAATATGTAACTGGCAAAATAAAGCATCTCCGACAGTGGATAAATAATGACCAGAGTAACAATCAGTTCAGCTTTGACAAAATATGGGTTTTTGAAGTCTTAGAATTTTTTGCGTGATTTTTGACAGATAAATTAACCACCTCAGAATGACTATCCTATAGTTTTTCATACTAATTTTGACAACCACATTTTTATGTGTGAATACAGATAAATAATTATGAATGAACGTAAGGGCTGAGTTCAGGGTATCTGCTAGTCGGGCACTCTTGACTAGAGCACTCTTACTTGTTTCTCGCTTTCATTGTTGTTGCTTGTCTTTTATATTGATAATTAAAAAATGAATTAAGCAAGTCGTTTATGTTAACAAAGCGATGCTTTTGTTGTTGCTTGAGCCAACAAATGTTAGCTAACCTTGAACTGAAGCTAGTTGTATGCATCCACTAAATATGTGATCAGCGTTTCTAAGTGGGATTATGATGTGGCCAGATTCTGGCCATATATAATGAGTTTTAGACACTTCATACGGCTTTATTGGCCAATTTGCATGCTAATTACACTCAACAAAACGGTAATTTTTGTATAATTGTTAACAACGCTGCAGTCACGATTCAATTAAATTGTAATTTATGTTGCAGTTGGCCCGAAAAGTGCAGGCGAATGACGTGTGGCAAACAGACATTGTATTCATAATTCATATTCATATTCATATTCATATTCGTATTCGTATTCGTAATTGTTATTGTAGTTGTAATTGTAGCATTCCATTATAAACGCATTCATTACTCACCACACTCGATTGCTCAATTTGGAATTGACTGCGTGTCATTTTCTATTGTATATATTTCCTGTGGCCAAACAACTTTCCAATAGAGTTTTCTTTTGTTTTCGTCTGGTCTAATTGCGACACCTAGGCATAATCAATTATGTTGCTGCGGGTACTCAATCTTTATTGCATTTGTTGCGACTGACACTTTCGAGTGGCTCTCAGACACATTCCAATGCCACGCCCAATCCAAATCCCAATACCAATACCGATACCAATCACAATCCAAGTGCATTGACAATGCTCTTAACTGATTGCCTCACGGTTTTTGTCCAATTGCAAACCCGTCAGCTGTCTGCATAGAATGTGATTGTGATTGCGATCTCCCGACAGCATTTGAATACTTATTATAAGCTAGAATTATGCAGTTAGATAAAGTCTTTGAGCATTAGCACCGATGAGTCTGCCAACTCATTGATGACCTCACTGACCTTGTCTCAGCATTTTACCTTGGCATTGGCCAGTCACAATTTTACAAACACTACGAATATCAACTTTACTACAGTTGGCTTTTTAAATGTACTTATAAAACCTTTATAAAACATAACAACACCGACTTGTTTGGGAGTTTGTTTTAATGGCTATTTGAAAATTATATAGCGCCAGTTTGTAATAGTTACAGCAACAACAAACTCAATTGTGTGTGTGTGTGTTTGTCTGGTAATTAAGTGCCAAGTGCTCGATTAGATGATTGCCTTCTGCCTGGAAGTACTTACAGCGATCTCAGCAATCTTCGCATTCTGTCCTCTATCTATGTTCGGCATTTAAAAACCTGGTATGTAGGTACTCTTAAACATGTTTACCCCAATGAGTATTCTTTTTATATTTATTTTTTTTCTCGTAGGCGCACACATTAATCTAAGTTTAGAATGAGCGCGTTTATTTATAGCCATGCGCCAATCATCCGATGAGCTAGTCAGCAAATACATATATATACTATAAAAATATATATATAAAGATGGCTAAGACTTTGCCTGCATGATTAACTGATGTACAAATAGTAAACAACAACTTTTAAAAGATTTTAAGACCTTGCAACCTTGGCATTATAACTCTATCATTAAGTTTGTCTAAATATATTACTTATACATTTTTAATGTACATAGCTGGTATAAGATATTTAAAATAATCGATGGGATTATATACAATAACCTGCAAACCCTCAAAGAATAAAAACAAACAAGTAGGAGTGCTCTAGTCGAGAGTGCCCGACTAAGAGATACCCTGAACCCAGTTCTTACATTCATAATACACACACACACATACAAGCACACGTTGCTAGCAACGCGCTTCATGCAATAGCTTTGCTTCTACTCCTTCCATTGGATCCATACTATGTTACATTGAATAGTAAGTAACCTTTGTTTATTGTCCAATCTTAGTGAAATTTGATGGACATATAGATGGCCTATAAATGTGTGACTATTTTAAGTCAGAAAAATTACCTCCAAAATATTTCTTGGCCACCGCGGGGAGGTATCCAACAAGTGAAAAGTATTTTAGTTCTGAATACTGTAGTAGTCCATACAAATGCCCTTCCTAGACTTCAAACTCCCATAACTTAGTCAAAACTGAACCGATTCTCAAGCTTGAGGCCATTTTGTTCATGGTTTGTTCTATACATCAATTCTACATTTCAAATTTATGCGTTATTGAAAGTTACATTTTTTCAAATATTTTTGCGAAAAAAGCATAAGGGGGGACCCTTACGAAAAATGATTTTTCAAAAAATAGATTCTTGAAATTATTTTTTTAATCGATTGTGTGTGTCAAATATAGTACAAAAAACTTAAGAAAAAGTGATTCTGAGGTGTTTCATTTTTCTGTCAAAAATCATGCCAAAATGACAAAAAAAATTGACTTGTAAACGCAAAAAGTCCATATAAATGCCCTTCGTAGACTTTGAACTCCCATAACTTGGTCAAAACTGAACCGATTGTCAAGCTTGAGGCCATTTTGTTCATGGTTTGTTATATATATTAATTCTTCATTTCAAATTTATTCATTATTGAAAGTTAAATTTTTTCAAATATTTTTGCAAAAAATGCATAAGGGGGGACCCTTACAAAAATTGATTTTTCAAAAAATAGATTCTTGAAATTCTTTTAATTATCGATTGTGGGTGTCAAATATAGTATAAAAAACTTTAAGAAAAAAGATTCTGAGGTGTTTCATTTTTCTGTCAAAAATCATGCCAAAATGACAAAAAAAATTGACTTGTAAACGCAAAAAGTCCATATAAATGCCCTTCGTAGACTTGGAACTCCCATAACTTGGTCAAAACTGAACCGATTGTCAAGCTTGAGGCCATTTTGTTCATGGTTTGTTATATATATTAATTCTACATTTCAAATTTATTCATTATTGAAAGTTAAATTTTTTCAAATATTTTTGCAAAAAAAGCATAAGGGGGGACCCTTACCAAAATTGATTTTTAAAAAAATAGATTCATGAAATTGTTTTTTCAATCGATTGTGAGTGTCAAAATTAGTATAAAAAACTTTGAAAAAAGTGATTCTGAGGTATTTCATTTTTCTGTAAAAAATCATGCTAAAGCGACAAAAAAAATTGACTTGTAAACGCTTAAAGTCCATACAAATGCCCTTCCTAGACTTCAAACTCCCATAACTTGGTCAAAACTGAACCGATTCTCAATCTTGAGGCTATTTTGTTCATGGTTTGTTCTATTTATCAATTCTACATTTCAAGATTATGCAGTATTGAAAGTTAAATATTTTTGCAACAAAAGCTTAATGATACTTTATGGGGTCGAAGATGCTTCCTTCTGCCTGTTGCATAATTTTGCACCACTTCATGATACCCCATTTGCCATTTTTAATGGGTTCAGAGTTTAATTAGTCTATTAGTGTAAATTCTTATTAATTCTTCAAATATAAAGAACAAAGCTGGAAAAATAAAATCGTTACACGAATTTATTAGGATATTATCTTATTCAAAAAATTATTAACAAAAAGAAATTGAATTTCAGAATATTTCTTAGTCAAGCATTATCTATAGGAATCTTACTAGTTTCGAAAAATCTGAAAGAATGCTTACATTTAAAGGTAGCGTATTTTAAGTTTCGTTATTAATTAATTTTTTACTATTTCTGCTTTGGAGTTTCTGTTCTCATAGTTTGACCGATTTGTGTCTGCTTAAAATTCAATTAATGACAAGGTATGTGTTTTTCTTTCCGGCTCTCCGACTCTCCGGGCAAGGTCATTGCGCAATTATTGAAAATGAAAAATCATGAGCAAAAACATATGGGCAACAGCAAACGAAATTGATTTTGGATCTGGCCAAATGAAATGCACGTGTCATCTGGTCTTAGCCGTGCCCGCTGGCTAACTGGGTCAGTTAGTTGGGCACGCCCACAATTACGAGGCATCATCAATTTCATATTTACCATTGTGTCGCATGTGGAAGAGTGGAGCGATCGGAACGGGACGGTTCGACTCAAGTCGTTGCCGTTAGCCATAATTGACCATAATAACAAAAGTTAAGCGCAATGGCATTCGCCGATTGTTGCTGTTGTTGTTGTTGTTGTTTTCGTTGCCCCCACTATCTTTGAGGTTGCACAGTTTTCTCAGCTCTGTGAGATTGTGTTGTCGTCGTTGTTGGTGTTGCGGTGTTGTTGGTGTGACATTAACCCACAGCGGCCTCACATCGCATACCTCGCACGAAAAGTGCCGCAAATAAAACGTACGAAAAATTTAATTCAATTTAATAAGCGAATATGTTGCGTGCCACGGCTGCAGTTGGGATAAGAGTTGGGTGCTACACACACATACATATCTCTATTTGTATCTCCCTCTCTCTGTCTCTCTCTGTCGCTCCCTCTATCTCTCATTCGCTGTGTAATGTGGCGCACTCGTGCATGCTCCAGAGCTTGAGCACCACACAGATGCCTTAGATGACGACGAGGACAACGACGCCGCCATCGCCTGCTCCCTGTGTTTAGTCATGCGTGCGCGTAAGTGTGTGGCAGCACTTGGAGCACAACATCACCAACATCACCAACACCAACCAACAACTTCAGCTCCAAGACTGGCTCTTGGGGGCTTGAACTGTCGTCGGGCGTCGCTCGTCGCTCGACCAAATGTGAAAATAATCGTAAAAGGCAATTAGCGCAAAATAGCTTTGACACTCATTCAAGTTAGCTGGCCATGTAGGTTACTGGTTACTCTTGGTCGCTCGCTCATTGCCCCCACCTACCCCTACCCCTACCCCTACCGCTAAATACCTCACATGCTGCGCCTACGCCACCACAGAGGGTTAGGCAATTTTCGTTCACATTTGCTTTTGGTGTGTTTTGTTTTTAAGGCTCTTTACATTAGCCAAATTAATAAGATGTGGGTCAGTGGGAACATGTTAGTTCAGAATGCTTGGCTGACTGTTGTAATAGAGCTGAAGGGAACTTCCGCTCAAGCTCTACCTAACAAACCTAGTATAACTTGATAATTGAATATTTCATTCATAAGAACTTGCCAACTGTTTTATTTTATTTTTACTTTTTTCAGCATGAATTAAAGTACAATTCTTTGAGTCGTGGAACTGTGGAATTATATGTTTAAACTAGTCCGCTTAACAGTTATGAGCATTAATTGTAAAAATCATTTCAAATCAATTGTAATAATTAATTTATTAAATCAATTATAAGCCCAAAATGTCTTATGTCAGTTTATATAGTTTTTATTTAAGCACCATAGCTATTGTTGCTAAAGTAAACAGTTTTCAGGATAGAATCTCCAGCATGATTGTATAAAGCTATAATTTCTTTTTATATATTTTTAAAGTCACCACACAAATTTCCACTTAATTCCTAATACTTTATTTCATTTATAATTTGTTTTAAATTGTAGCAAATGCTCTATATATTTTCAAAGTTGAGTCGTAAATATCGACGTTAAGCTTTAGCGTAACTAGCTGCGTTTTTATCCCCTCTGTGTGCGACCCTTAAGCCATTGTTTATGCAACCCTCTTCTGTCGTGCCTCAAATGTGGCAACTCTCCTGTGCCAGTTCACCACCTCCAGAACCTTTCTGCAGCAAAGCTGTTGCATTTTTCATAAAGCTGCCGCAGAATCGCTGGCAGTCGAGTTTTACTCGTATTACTCGAATTTTAATAAACGCCAGCAATTTGATTTTATATATATACATATATGTATATTGTGTATCTTGTGTGTCAGCGCGCTGAAAGTCATGCGGCCAACTTGAACCTGAGTCATGCACGGCGGCCTGGCTGCCCGGCTGCCAGTTAGGGGCGCCACCAGCACTGGGCCACCTTCAACGGTGTCATGCGCCACAGAATGGGCTCTGTTCCGCCAGTGTCTGCATATGAGCCACATTTTGTGTCGCAGTAGTTGCTGCTGCTGCGTCAGCTTTGCACACCTGGGCACACTCGATGGCAATGGAGCTATAGCGATATCGCCGCTGAATTGTTGGATAGCTGGTCGATGTCGATTACTCAACCCCCGTGGCTACAAAAACGAGTGGAAGTACTCCAAAATGTATTTGTATGTATGCGCCAATTTGTAGGCTATTGACAACACTACCCCCCTCGCAACCCCACGGTCATAGCAGCCACTAGATTGGCCTCTCCTCACCCCACCCAATTCACCCCACTCAACCCTCTGCCAAAAAAAAAACACATGCAACACAGCGAAACAAAGGCGCATTAAAATTGATAGCGTCCGGCGCGCATTTTGTCTGTGTATATATACCCGCAGCTGGGGACAGTTAAAGGGTATGTGCGGTTTGTGTTAGGTTATGTAACAGGCAGCTTAAAGCTTTTTGGGAGCCAAAAGGGGGATTTAATGGCTTGCATTAATCTGGATTGTCTCAGGGAAATGAAAGGAAAGTTGCAATTTAGCACCCTTTAAAGCAAAGTTTATGTTTTTTTATTAGACGGATGCCTAGAAATATAGTTGTAAATAAAATCTGTGTGATTAAACTGATTAAACTTATCAACTGCTCCCAGGCTTTTAAACAAATTGAGCCTGATTTCTATCTAAAATACAATACACTAAAATCAAAAATATATTAAATTAGAAATGTTTTCAACTGTTGCCGGAATTGTAATCAAGTTAAGGGTATTCCCCAGTTGTTCTGTGCAATTTGCATGGTTTATTTTGTAAACTTTTGCTATTGATTTTGATTTTTATTGAAATGTTTCGTTTGTTGTTATTGCTGCAGTTGTGTGTCTGGCTGTTTATATTGACATATTTATGGCTGCGGCCGTTGACTACACGTTTGCCCCTCTCCCCTACTCCCCTGCTCACCCTACCGACATGCCACTCCAGCCGAAAAAGTCGCATTTTGTATGCATTTAAATAAATCACGGGGCGCGCCGCCGCCGCCGACAACAAACCCAACAACAACAACAACAACAGCAATCGACACACCTTTTTGGCACATTTGAATTGCTTAAGTCAGGGACCTGATCGCTGCCAGCAATTAAGTATGAAGGACTTATGGACTTATGTCCTGCGTGCCTCGTTTCTAATTGCCTGGCAGCGGGTGAGCACAGCTAGCCACATGTGGCATCTGCTCGTCTGTCTCGAGTTTGGGACACTTGCGATCTGCTTGCCACATGTCCTGCGGGCCACACGGCTGCTCGATGGCCATGCCAACAAATCATCATCTTTATGGCGCTCAGGGCGCGTCTTAGAAACTAGTGGCTGACATGCAATCAAAGCTGTAGCTAAAGCGAAATACCAAAAAGGCCAAAAGCGTCTGCAGCGGCTAATTTATGTGGCTTCTAGAAGTTATTAGCCATAAGGCAGGCACAGGCGCAGGCGCAGTTCGATTAATTACAGATTTCTTGTTTATAGCACTTGGCGGCAACGTGGCCAGCAAATTGATATAAATCAATGGCAATGTCAGGCTGCATGCAAAAAAAAAGAAGTGAAATAATAGTACAAAAAATTATTGTCGAATAGTCGGAAAAGTCGGGAAGTTGTAGATGGTTGAGTTGACAATTTTGCGGCGTTGCAGGCAAAAATATGTTTTGTGCGCCAACGAATTTATGTTTCTGGCTATAAATTTGTAGCACATGCACAACACACGCACGCACACACACACACACACACACACACACACACACACACACACACACACACACACACACACACACACACACATACTTACACACCCACCTGGGCAGGCAGCTAGTTTATGGCCAAAAGCGGCAGCGAATAATGAAAATGTTTTCCATTTCGATTGGCAATTTCCGCAATTTCTTGTTGCTGCTGTTGCGGCCCAGACCCAGCCCCCAGCCGCCAGCCCGCCAGCCCCCCAGCCACAAATTATTGAAATCGACTGCTTAAATGTGTCGCACGGTCAGTTGCAGCTTTTCTGACTACTATTTGCGTTGCAGGCATTTGTAAACAAACAACAAATTGGGCCAAATTGTTTGGCTGTGGTCAGTGCGTCAAAGTTGTCAGTGCTGCCTATGTTGGCTAATATGCCACACGTGTTTGAACTCATTATGTTGCACGTTGCGTTGCAAGTTTAATATTAAACACAGAGTGCTATGGTCAGCAGTAGATACCCTGCCAGCTTTATTTATTTTCTGACTAAAGATCGTGTAACTTACAATTCAATTTAACATTACATCTAGCTCCTTTAACGTTCAAGATATGCTCCAAAAGGGGAGTTGCAAGTCAATATTTTACACATAAGTTAGTTATACACAAATCTACATGATAAAATTGTAGATTTCTCCTTCAGCACAACTGCCTGATACCCTTTTTCCCATGTGAAAGTACAGGGTATAACAAGCGCTAAGCTGTGCGCTTTGTGGTTTGAACAGCTGGCTGATAAGACACCAACAGCACCACTGCAGTTGCAGTGGCATCAATAAATGTCGAAAGCCTAATACCTAAAACTAAAACCGCAGGCTGAAAGTAACAAAAAGGCCGCATTGTAGAAAATGGCCAACAGGCTTGTGAAATTTCTTGGCTCTCTGTTGCCGCTGTTGTTGCTGGTTGCTGGTTGATGTTGTTGTTTGTCTGTTGTAAAATTGAACAATGCCACTCAAAAAGTTAAAGTTCTGTGGGTCAGTAGAATTTTCTCAGGCCAGCAACGACTTCGACAACGGCCAACAACTTGGCCAGCAACTTGGCTCTACGCATGCGCAGCCAACGAATGGCACTGGTACCATCCACCTTCCACCTTCCACCGTCCACCGTCCACCAAGCAACATATAGCCATGTGGCCATGTAGCCATGCATGTGGAGTACTAATGAAACCATAAAAATCAACCGCAGACGGAGACGTAGCACCAGGCAGATGAGAACTGAGATCCGCTTGGGTTACAAGCCACGGCAAGTTGAGGTATTTTTGTATACACTTGCAGAGGGTATTATAATCGTGTCATGATATGTGTAACACATTGGAGCAGGCATCACTCAAGTATATATAATCAGTCAGAATCATAATATAGCTTCCATAGGAACTATCTTTCTAAAGATGAGTTCTTATATGAACAACTTTCCAAGATTACTTAACAAAGCCCAGTTACGAGAACTCTGTTTAAGCTAACAATTATCAACAACTGACAGTTCACATGGGAACAATTTCTTATTAATAATTTAGATGAGAGCAGTTGGACTCTGGTCTGCAAGGGTATATAATCTTCGACTTGCCGATGTTAACTGTTTTTTCTTGTTTTTATTTTATTTTTTAATTTTGTTGTTGTTGTTATTTACGTGCTGCTCTTCTTGCTGTTGCTCTTTTTCGGTCAGAATGCTGCTCGGGGTAATTTCAGTTTTGACCGGGGCAGGGCCCCGGTGTTGACCAGAAAATGACAGACACGACTCGTCAGACGCAGAAGTTGCATGCAAATAATTACTAAAAGGAAATCCAGCAACAACTTGAGTGCGTTGTCAGTCAGTCCGTCAGTCCGTCAGTCCGTCCGTCAGTCAGCTAGACAGTTAGTTAGTCAGTTAGTCGGCTAGTTGTACAACAATGGAAATGAAGCATGCGTTGTTGAGATTTAACATTTCCTGCGTATGACATACAGACACACACACACACACACACACACACACGTGCATACTGAGATAGTGAAATCTGTCAAAATAAGCCAACTGCGACTGCGCCTCCAACTTTGGCTACAGCTTCAACTTACATATACGACTTCAACTCTCAACTTTATCTCCGGCTGCTGTTGACATGGGTAATTATGCTTAATTACGCCATGAGAACCGAAAACTGAATGTTGACAGCGAAAAATGTGCGACCCACTCAAGTACACAATACATACATATAAACAACTACATATGGCTTTAAACATATATGCCTTTAGCCACACATCAAATGAGGCTAATATGCGTATTTATGACTTTATCGCTGAACTTTCACACAGCAGCAGCAGCAGCAGCAACCACATCAACAACAACAACAACAGCAACCACAACAAAAACGTGTCATAATTTTCACTTTTTTCGGGGCTGTTGTCACAGTTCTCGCTTAACTTTTGCTTTCCGTCGCTGACATAATTTTTGTTGGTTTTTTGTTGTTCATTTTTATTTTGTTATTGTTAGCAACACGCAACGACAACTGCAACAAAATTGATTACTTTTTTGTTTTGCTCGTGGCCTACAGCAGCAGCAGCCGCAGCAGCTGAAATTTGCATGCCTCAACTGTATGTATCTGCAGATCACGTATCTGTATCTCAATCTATGTGCGCCGCACGTGGGCGTGTCTGCCAAGTCGTACAGTTTGTTTTTTTCGTTTCGTTTTTGTTGTTGTTATTTTTTGTCTGCACTTTTTGTCGCCTGTGCAATTATCATTTTTAAAGAAATCGTTTTGCAAAGATAGACTTTGGTCGACTCAATCCTCAGTTCGCAGTCCTCAGTCCTCAGTCCTGGTGCTGCTCATCCTGTCGCCATTGCTTCGGGTCCTTTCCCCCGTTCCTCGCGTTTGCCACATCAATGGATAATTTACAAGTCACGTGTGTATGAAATTGAAACAAAATGCGCATAAATTTTTGTGCAAGACACAGCTCGAACTCGATGTGTGTGTGTGTGTATGTGTGTGTGTGATGTGTGTGTTTCTGACTAAGGGGCTTGTCTTGCCAGCAGCATTTAATATTAATGAGTTATAGCACATAGCCTATATGTTTGACGATGCGTCTGTTGTTGCTGTTGCTGTTGCTGCAGTTGTTGCCGTTGCCGTTGCTGTTGCTGTCGTGTCTTGTGGCCTGTCTAGGCAGTGCTCACTTCTCGGTCCTTGCCAAGTTGCCGTGTTGAGAGTTGCATTTAGTTGGGGGCTCTTAAAATGCGCGACGATGACTGCACTACATGTTCAAGTGGGCAACAACAACAA
The DNA here is from genome assembly GCA_035045305.1 of Drosophila maculinotata. Lineage (NCBI taxonomy): Eukaryota > Metazoa > Arthropoda > Insecta > Diptera > Drosophilidae > Drosophila > Drosophila maculinotata. The sequence continues at coordinate 12,936,747 of JAWNPD010000387.1, forward strand.
AGGCAACAGTTGCTGCTGCTGATGTTGTTGCTGTTGCAGTGGCTTTTGCTGTTGGCCTCGCTTCGTTGACTGACTGACGCAGTAGGCGCGACAGGCGGGCAGCAGACAGACGAACGAACACGGACTGCCATTAAAGGATGTGCCTTGACTTGTGTTGTTGTTTTTGTTGCTGTTGCTGTTTGTCTTGGCAATGCCCATGTGAGGCAAAGATTGCTGCAGGGCCTCCTTCGCAACGTTGCCTCAGCCGTTCGTTTCGATTTCTATTTTGCTGTTTATTAATGCAGATACATATATTCAACTATTCAGCAGCCACACCACACCACACCACCAGCACCACCAGCACCACCAACAACATCAGCACACCCTCCATTTGCCGCACGCATTTTAACTAAGTCATTTCCGTGACATACTTTGACCGTATAACTTTTACTTGTAAGATACGTATTTGCCACACTCTGTGGCCGGCGGCTACGGATGACATTAACCCAAGCCCAGGCCCATACCCAAACCCAAACCCATGTCCAAGTCCAAGTCCAAGACCAGGCCACAGCCAAATGGCCATTAATAAAGCAATTGCCAATCGAGCGCAGCGAAATCGAGCGGACAAATCTATAAACCAATTAGAACAGATCGCTGCTAGCCGCAGGGCGGCTAATGCCTGACATTAAAATGAAAAACCTGCGTTCATAAATAATATATGTATGTGTAGCACAAGCATATAATACATACACATATATTGCGAGGGCAGCTACAGAAATTGTAAAGCGAAAGAGAATACTGATTGATTTAACTTAAGTTTAACATAAGTTCAAAATTGATTTATATGTATTAGATTAAAGAAATTCAAGAAAAATACTGATCTTGGTTGATCATTTATTAAATGCAGAGCCAATACAGTGAATGTTAATACAAATATTTATATACCATATGCCAAATAAGTATAATTTTTCCGATCTTTCCGATCCATTAAAAATGTAAATGCAGGCTCTGAACACAATTATGCTATATTTCATTTAACTGATGAAAATGGTCAATTAATTTCATAAATTATTGAAAACTGCTGCTGACTGGCCTAATGAAGCAAACTATTTAAATATTTGATTTGCAAAGTGGCCAAGGCAACTCTCGCAGCACATGAGCCAAAGCAAATAAAGGAAACCGCAAAATGACTGAAACTGGAAATCTATGTAGTAGTATTTCCCCCACTGACACGACGACAACTTCAGACTTTGCAGCCATGTCAGGCTATGCCAAAGTCGAAATGGAAACCGATGTCGATGTTGCTGTTGTTGTTGTCGCTGCAGGTTTGTCAGGCTGAACAGCTCCAAGTGCAACTGCTGCAAACAGCAAACTCCAACTGCCGGGGCAGTTTGTCAGCGGCTGTCGTCGATAAGCAGCCGCAGCGATGTAATTGACACAATTTGAATTTATATCTGAATGCGAATTGCGAACTGCGACGGCGACGGCGACAGCCAGGTGACTCAAGCTGAGCCCAAAATCCTGCCGTGGCAGGCTTGTCCTTGGCTTGTTGCGTCGCATTAATCATCCATCCCCCAAAGCCAATGGCTCGGCTCACGTACACATGCCAGCCAAAAGGGGTGCGGTACTGTTGTCTTTGGGGCACATTTGCATGCGGCAATGCCACACGCCAGAGCCGCGCCACAAGACTCTCTGGGCCACGGCTGATTAGGCTACGTAATTTGTATATTAATTAGCAAGCGTGGGAGAACAAGAGAACAAACAATTTGGCATGTATGACTAAATAAAGCATAAAACATAAGACATAAATTGAAATTGAAATTGCCAAGTAGACGAAGAGTCAGTCAGCAAGTCAGTCATCAGTTAGCCAGGTAGGCAGTTACTTGGCCACCTTTCACTTGGCCAAGCTATAAGTTTCATGGATGAGATGCCAAACAATGCGGATGTAAATGAGCGCAAGTTGGTGGTGGAGGTGGCGTTGGAGGAGGAGGAGGAGGAGGAGGGAGCAGGCATTTGGCAATGTCGATGGCAAAGGGCACTGTGTCAGTGGTATGTTTTTTGTTTTTTTTTTTTTTTTTTTCTGTGGCTGCCACAGCGTCTGTTGCGTTGCTGTGCCCCCAAGTTGCAGATACCGATCCAGAGTCAAGCATCAATATCGAAGCTTGAAGCTGGAGTTGATGCTGCAAATTCGAGCTGCGGCAAAGCAAGCGTGAAACATTAGTGCGGCCAGTTAATTTGTAACAATTGAATTGTAACGGCCAAAAGGCAGATGTTGTTGGCCCAAAGCAACCACAGCGAGTCGGCCCGTTTTGCCCGGTCATATGTTTGAGAGTGCGGTAAAAGGCCGCACAGCCAGACGCAGAATAGAAAGGTGTTAAATTGGCAAAGCGAGCGCGTGGAGTGGGCGTGCAACAGAGTTAGGGGCGTGCCACTCAAAAGTCCAAAAAAAAAAACCTACACAAAGGTCATTAACTTTTTTTTTTTTTGGCCATATTCATGTTCTGTGCGGCAGTTGGCCAACTGTAACGAAGTCAAATCAAGGGCTGGGCAGCTGGTCGCCTGTCTATGATTGTTATTTTGGAAATTGCAGCCAACTGTCCATCAATATTTTTCGGGGCAGTGAAAGTGTCAAATTACTGACAGCCAACTGTCACATGGCTCAAACAATTGGCGGCCACAATGGGTTAAGTGTTGCCCCCAGAAGCGGCAGTGTGTTGGCGTTTACTTTCCACCAGTTCGAGTTCACAAATTCTATTGATTTCTATAAAACTGTTATGATAGGTTGAAGTGCTTGAAGTGCTGCAGAGCTTGAGGGAGCTACCACTTGAAAGCCACTTTTCAAAGACAGACATATGTGGAAATACAAATTATTATTATTATTTTTATTTATTATTATATTTATTTCATGTCTCTTTCTTTTCTTATTATTGCTATAAATTATTTTGCAACATTTCGCACATTGTTTTAGGCCAATTGATTTGTGGATTGGTTCCGCATATTCCATTAGGCAAATTGCCAAACAAAAACATCCATTTAACTAAATCGCACCATAGATGGCGCTTTTGTATTTTTTATTGTTTTTAAGGGGCACTCCTTGTATTGCATTTATCTCGATTTTTTTTCAATTTGTGTTATTTATGCGCATTTTTAAACTTGTTATTTTTTAATCTCGCGCCCTTTTTTATGTTGCCCCACATAACATAACACCCCCCGCATTGGTGCGCAATTATTTTCGGGGGCTGGGGCTTGTGTTTAAATTGACGCGTCCCTTTGTTGGTGCTGTTGTTGTGTATTTTTAATGAATCTCGTTTCAACACGTTGCACGCTGCAAATATATCTTTCAGATATATATTAATCAACGCTCGTTCGAAATGTTCGACCCAGTTTCCATTTAAATTTGAGCTCTGTTTCCGCTTTTGTTTTTTTGCGCTGCTGCTGTTTGTAATATGAAGTTTTTATTGTTCGCTTTGGGGCTTAATTAAAAATTAATATTTAATAAGCCGCGTGCTGTTTGAGCCACCGTCCGCAGTAGCTATTAGTTAGACTGGGCTAAATTAGGCCAAGAATTAGATAAGTTAATATGAATTGATTAATGGCAAACACTCGACTATTTATTTGGGTCAACGCCAGCTGCGTTTTGAACTTTGCCAGTGCTGTCAAATCGAATTTGGCCTGAAAAGCTCAAGTGACAAGTTTGCCAGCGGCTGCTGACTGCTGACTGCCGACTGTTGACTGCTTTTTAGCATATAAATCAAGGCATTGTAAATGTTGGTGAGCTGCCTCAGGCGAAAGAGGCTTATAATAAAGACATGCCAATCGAGCAACGCCCGCGCGTCATGTCAGCAACGTGGATGCGATGTCTGCAAACCAATCAGCTCTCAAACTAAATCAAAAATCATAAAACCAACAGCAACAATGAAATGGGGGAAAAAAAATGCCAACAAAATGGGAATTGCACACATGAGCAGGCAGCTCATGGCCCAAAGAGGCGTAGGATTTGGGCATATATTGGATTCACTGCAGCCAACGAACGACAGCCGACAGCCGACAAGCGAGGAGCGACGAGCTCAAGTTGTTGCTGTTGCTGTGTCAGTGGCTGTGGCTGCAGTTGGGCTTCAATCTCCGGTATCATCCGGTTGCCAGAGGAGCCTTCTGGCTGTCGTTTATAAATAAAATTTGCATAAATTTAATAAACCCTGCTCGTTGTCAGTGCCCACAAAAGGCAGCTTTTTCGGAGCACTTGTCAGTTGCCCCGTTGCAGCAACAGCAACAGCACCAGCAACAACAGCAGCAGTAGTTGCAGTAGTTGCAGCAGCAGCAGCAGCAGCAGCATTGCAGTGGCTAGTTCGAAGGCAGATTTGTGATTTACCGATTTACCGGTAAAGCGGTTTGTCACAAAAACGCCGTTGTCTCACCCAAAGACCCATAAATAACCCAATGCCACTGGCACAAATAATGATGACAGTCCTATTCCTGGCCATCCCAGCACGTTCTCATCATTTTGCACGCATAAATCGCATTGCCTACGAGCTTGTTAGCAGCAAACCATTGACAATGGGCCCAAAAAACCACATGGCCAAAAAGAAGCAGATACATTGTTGCAACTGCAGCTGGCAAGTGCCGATGGGGCATATGCAGCACAATTTTCTTTATACCCTCTACCCAAATTAATAGGGATACAAAGTTATCACAAGGTATGTGAAACATATCCGAGTTTTTATACGCTAACCACAGAAGTTAATCAGGAGTCAATGTTATATAGGGTATGTGTATAAGTTTCAACGAAGTGCTGAGTACAGGGTACCTCCTAGTCGGATGATCTCGACACTCGACGCTTGTACATGTTCGCATTTCGGCTCACTTCATTTGCGAGTGCGAATGCGAGTACGAGTACGAGTACGAGTGCAATGCTCTCTAAATCATCGTAATGTATAAATATTTGCGCTATGCCAGCAACTTCCTGGTTAAGGCAAAGTGCGGCCACAAATTAATGTCAAAGTCAAATGAAAATGGCATTTGGCAAGCCGCAGTCACAGTCGCAGTCGCAGCTTACGAGTCGCCAATAGTCCGAGTTAGAGCCAAAGTCGCGCCATAAATTTTGCGCTGCGAAAAAAATGACAGAAATGCGTTTATTGACCAAATGCGCAGCAGCTCATCGATTACGAGGCCGAGACGAAGATGGAGACGGCAACGGGCTGTGGCTGGGCAGCGGGGGGATTAGGTGCAGCAACTGTGGCTGCCTTGACCATTGGCGCATTGGCGCATTTGCGCATGCGTTGCCGTCGCCTTTGGTTTTGCCTTTTGGGAAAAGCCGTTGTGGTACACACCACTGCACACACATGTCGTATACGTAATAATGTTTGCCATTTGTTGTGTCTGTTTCTGTTGTTGTTGCTGTTGCTGTTGTTGTTGTGTGTGTGGCAGTTGCGTTGCGGTGCATAAATAAATGAAATGAAATATCAAATATATCGCTTGCAATTTATTTATAAACATTTTCCTGCAATGCAAAATGTCGCCTCAAAGCAGCAAACAATTCGCAAGCTGTCAGTGCTACGTTAGTTTGGCTTTTAAGCGACTGAATTGACTTGCATTCAAGCTAAGGTTGCACAGTTTTTAGAATTTTGATAACTAGCTTAATATATCTTGTTAATATAAGCTAAATTTTATTCGCTGGTGGATTTAAAATAATGGTGATATTAAATCACTGAAGTTCAAGCTATATTAAATTAATTGTTATTTATACATGTTCACTAGTATTCTTAAGAATTCGTAAAATCCATTTCATCAAGCTAAAAGAAAAATGCATTCAATTTAAAATCTAAACATTACAGCAAAAGTCAGCTTTAAACCATCCACAGCAGCTCAAATTATATTGCTATTTTAAAGCTGATTGTCAGCACTGACTGCAGCTGAGACAAAACGTGTATGATACGAAAATCCTGCCTGCCTGTCTGTCTGTCTGTCTGTATCTGCCCCCTTTCCTCGCCGGGGTGCCAGCACCCACCAAACACCCCGGGCTGACTATCTGACTGGCTGGCTGTCTAACTGGCCGCTCTTTAGCGAGTATTTTTGGCTGCTCGAGCGCTAAATGTGTGTTACTGCAGAGCGTTGGCAAAAGTCGTGAGGCAGCCACTGCCGTCTTCATCTGCGACCTCCACGCCCCCCTCTCGCACCACCCTGTCAGCGCTGTTGATGTGGCTGGCAACGTGTGACAGGTAACAAGGCAGGCAGCCAGCCCGCTGCCGACTCTAATGCATGATTTATAGTAAAATATTTATTTTACTGTTAAGTATATGCCGCGAAGAGACACGAGTCGCACTCGCATCCACCCAACTCCCAAAACCCCAAGGGGGCGAGGTGGGGTGGGGAAGACAGCGACTGTTGGGTGGGTGCCACATACGGACTGTGACTGGGATTGGGACAGGTTGTTGCTGCTGCTGCTGCTGCTGTTGTAGCTGCTGCTGTCACAGTTGCTTATTGTTGTAGCCTTATCAGTGTGTATGCAAAAGGCTAACTGTTTCTCTATTTTCTGTTCATAGCTAAGCGGCTAGCAGCAGCTTGTTAGTTGGCTTAGGTTTTTGGCTAATGTCACTCATACGACACGTTGTGCGCAGCAGATAAAATATTTATGTCAAATGCGGTTCGTATAAATCAAATGCTATCAGCTGATGACCCCGTTCAACGTGGTAGTAGTTGTAGTAGTTCTCGCCAAGCTGCTGCCGTTTTTTTATGGCTTTTCAATAAGCGTGTCAAGCATAAATCAAGTAACAGCAGCAGCAGCCGCCGCAACACAACTTATCTCAATCTACTGTGGGTAGTTCAGAAATCTTTCACTCGCGCGCGCACTGAAAATTAAGCCAAGCGCTCTTCACAAAAATTATGACAAGCTGCCAAGCCAACGAGTGGCTGAAAGCAGCAGGAAAAAATAAAACCAAAATCCAGCGAACAATTCTGATAAGCATCGTGCCATCGATTTTGCATGAGTGAGCGAGGAGCTCGAGGCTGGGTCTGGGGCTGGGGATGGGGCTGAGGATGGGGCGTTTAAAAGCTTTTGCTTTTGGCTTAAACAAAAGTGTCATAAATCTTGCAGGTCGACACAAAAGAACTTGACACAGTGAAATAAATACGCAGTATACACACACAAAAGGCAATCCAGCTAGTTAGAGAGGCAGCCAGGCAGACAGGCGGGCAGGCATTGAGGCGCAGCTCGAGCAAAAGGATACTAATGCACGTAATACGTTCCACTTGAATTGATAACAAAGGAGCCTGGCAATATGGCCATGTGGCGAGTGCATGTGGGCCACGGCAAGCAGTACCTGCAGGGGCCATAGCCCGACCATCCTCAGCCCACGCTGTGGCCATGGAAACTGAGCATGTGTCTGAGCCTGTGCCTGTGCCTGTGCCTATGCCTCTATGCTGGCATAGAGGCAGTTAGCCCTGTTGCAAGTGCGTCACAGCATAGGGTTCAGCTTTGGCTTTGGCTTTGCTGTCTGTTAGCCAGAGCCAAAAGTCGTTAAGCCGAAAGTCTTTTGTCAACTGCAGGGCAGCGTCAAGTTCCTCTTTTGTGATAAATTTGTTTAGGCACTGGCAACGACTTGCGATTTCCTGCGATACTGAAGCAGCAACAACAGCATCAACAGCCACAACAGCAACTACAACCGCTTTAAAGGCAACTCATGTTACCACTTTAACACAAAAAATGCCAAAATTGTGGCGGCCTAAAATTAGTTTTGGCCAACGCGGCCAAATGAAAATGAAAAGAAGATTAATGACAAACGACAAATTGCGCTCAATGTCGCATTAATTGAGGCAATGAGCGCATGCATAAATGCATGAATTTACACAGCAAACAACAACAACAACAATAACAACAAAAAACAACAATGACAAGCCAAATGAATTCTATTAACCTGAGCTTTAAGCCAACAAAATCAGCAACGAAGGTCGCTTACAAGATTTTCGATGTGATTTGCTAATGTTCAATTGGAGGATTGCCAATGCTAATCATAATGCTGTTGAAAATGCTGACTATGAAAGCCCCAAGAATTTTTAAAATAATGTATGTTTTTTTGTGCAATTAAGTTGCCAAACATGTTGCATAATGCTTGAAGATGCTGCTGTTGAGTATTCATAACCAAGTATAACAGCTAATATACAATAATATTGATGATGCAAGCACAAATTGAATCTATTGTGGATAAGACTACAAAAAAACAATGGAAAAAAGAAAAAATAGAAATAAACAAAAACAGAAAATAGAAAAGAAAAAATCTCAAAATTGGGGAAACCCCGGAGTGCAACTTCCCATACACGATTGTTCTTGAGGGAGCCATAGTTCCATATCGATGATTTTTTTGAAAAATGTAAGGAGCATAATTAACATGGAATCATATAACTTGTATGCTTAGTGCCAATATGCATTGAGTTTGGTTAAAATATTAAAATAGATTATAATTGTGCCGATCCGGCAGACTGAAATATATGCAGTAGAAACTAGTTTTCATTTAAACAGGCAGATAGTCAGATGGATAAATACATTTATCTATATCGATAGGTCAGGTTAAAAATACTTAAACACGTTACAAGGGTATTAAAACTTCTAAGTTTAAGGCTAGCTGCAATTTGTCAATGAATAAACTTAGAATTAATTTATAATTATTTGTAAGAAATCATAGCTTCATTACTTGCTCATTCATGCTTAATCAAAAATAATTAGCAATGGCCATTTGATAATGAATTTAAGACCAGCAGCAACGAGAACTCAATGGGTTAAGGTCGCTTTGCGATACCGATCTATATAAATAGATAATGCCGCACCTCCCAAAATGCTGCTGTGGCTGTGGCGCGTGTTATGGCTAACGGCAGCTAACTTGGCTGATTTGGCATTTGGTTAGCGGCACCACAGCAGCAACGCGCACACACACACACACACACACACTACACACACACACAAAGTAAAGCACTCTCGTTGCTGTCTATTAGCGCATTTATGAGCAAATTACGGGAGCGCCATGACAAAAGCGGCATTGCTTTAAACCAAGCGGCCACCCGCCGCCAGGTTGGCCACAAAATATGAGCAAGCCACCAGCTAATTGCACCACAACAACATCGACTGGTCCGCATTGGCAGCCCACGTATCCAGCGGCTTTGCGGTTGCCTTTTCTTTTATTTTTTCGTGTGTAATATGCAACAAATCAACGCGCAAATTGTAACATAAAATATTTACACTGCACTCGTTTTAAGCCGCCACTCCCACCGCCCACCGCCCCCCCGCCCCACGCCAATGGCTGCCAGCAGCCTGCATTTCAGCATTTTGTTTATTGCATTTAATTTGCGCATTGTTTGTGCAGCTTTAGATAATTGCGAGCATCAATTGCGGGCGGTTAGTGGGCGTGGCAGGCAGCCAAATCGCCCACACACAGTGGCAATCAAATTGCCAGGCGCTGACACAGTGGGCGGCTAGCAGCAGTGGGCGTGTCGGGTCAGTGCACACCAAAATAACCGAAAAAAAAGAAGCCAAATGAAAAGCCACAGAAATTTGCTTGCTTTCATTAAGTTTTCAGCGCTCGCCGGCAAATGCGATCTGCTGTGTATAATCAACGTCCAACTGTCCAACCTGTCCAACTGTCCAACCTGTCCATCCGTCCGTCCAGTTCAGTCCAGTCTATCCAAGCTTTGCTGTCCAACTGTTTGTTTGTTTGCATTTCACGCTTCAGCCTATGGCCCCGTGTGATTAATCTCCCACACGGCAACTCTACTCCAACGGAGCACAAATCAGACGGACAGAATGGAGAGAAAGGTGGCGAGTGGGGGGGCAAAGAGAGACACACACACACACAATATTTTTGGTAGAACAAATGATTTCCCACTGTTATTGATGATGTGTTGATTAGGTTCTGAAATACAACACAGGCAACAAATTGCGGCCATGTGAATTTCAAGTCGATTGAGTCGAGAGTTGAGCGCGCTGCGTTTCATTATGAATTTCACTTTGAACTCGTGCCGCACCACACACACACACACACACACACACACACATAGGACGCCCTGCTGGGTTTTTTGGATTCTGTTGCACATGTTCAACAACAACAACAGCAAGAAACGCAAAAAAAAAGTAAAATATTAAGTCATGTTTGCTCAAAATGTGTATTTTGTTGCAAATTGCAAGAATCATGCAAAACAGCGTGTGTCTAATGAATTGCCCAGCCAAATATGATAGTGTGCGTGTGTGTGTGTGTACGTGTGTCTGTGTCTTTTGTTTCAAATTACCCAGCAAACTAATGAACAGACAGCGCTGCACGTTCCTATGTTGCAAATGCCGCAGTTACGCAAAATGCATACGTCAATTTATAAGAAGTTTTCTGCAGCTGCTGCCGCCTGTCAATTTCGAATAGTTGTGAACGGGGGAAACCCCCCTCCACCACAAAACCCCATTAATTGCTTGGCAGGCCGTTTTGTTCAAGCAATTAATGACAAGCTTGTAATAAAGTTAGTTGGGAATAATTAGTATAGTTGTTGGCTCTCAAATGTGGCATAACAAATTGATATGATGTTTAGCTAAAAATAAATTTCATTAGCTCATGGTAAGAAAGGAACATTAATTAAATATCAAGTGAAGTTAAAATATTCATGCTATAAATCATAAAGTCATAAATAATTCTAATGATATCTATTATTTGTATATGCTTAGTACTAAAAATATAGTTGGAAAATGAAAAGATAAAGTGTTTATGTTTTTATTACACAAAATTTAATAGCAGTTAAATTATTTAAAATTTATAGCTGTGAAATATAAAGAATAGAATTGTGTTTTTTAAGGTATTTAAATAAAAATTCTGTTTTAAATACGACAAATAACTTTAAACTATTTAATTTTATAAAAAAATGTTTAATTAAATTTAGCAAGGTAATAAGGTAAAATTAATTGCAAATTTGATAAACCGTGTTATTAAATGAAGCAAAAGGCCAACGAGCATATTAAAAAGGGCTTTCCCATAAAATGTTTTAGCATTTCCTATAATTTTATAAAGTTAATCACATAATTTGCTGGAAAATCACAGACTGCATGCCTCGTTGGCTGATTGTCGTCAACCCAACCAACATACCGTTCATTAAATCAAAATGTGCTCATAATTTCATGCCAGAATTCCTGAATAAATTGTTGTGTACGCGTTGTAGAATTGTTGCTGCCACGCCCACACATGCTGGTCAGTCGGACAGTCAGACAGTCGGGCAGTTAGTCAGTTTGGCTAATGGTCTGACCAATTGTCGCAAATTAGTCAGGCCAGCCCACACACACACACACACACACACATACACACACGCAACGTACACACACACACACACAAATACACACACATGCTGAGTGCAGGTGAAGCAGAGCAGGCGTGGAACTGCAGTAAATGGCCAAGTACTTGGCAGCAACACCTAAGGCCAATCACATGCACAACAGCCTAACGGTAAACAGCAGACGGTAGGGTGCTGGTTTACAACAAGAAAAAAAATACAGCTATAAAGTTTACTGCTACAATTGGCAAATTGAAAATTGCGCGCTGGTGGCGGCGGTGGTTTTAGTGATGGTGGTGTTAGCGATGGGGAGTAGGTTGAAGCAGCCACAGCTTAAGTCGCAGCCAGCTCAGAAGAGCAGCCATGACCGGGGCCTTGGCAGCGCCCAGAGCCAAGTGCGCGCATGATGCGTTGGCTGCCAGATAAGCTCTGCAGGCAGCTGATGATGCCCCATGCGCAGACGAAGATGCATTTGCGCAGACGCAAGCAGTCGCAACATACGACGTTTCAATTTCAAAAACCATTTGGCCCAGCTAGACATTTTAATGAAGCGCTGCCAGCTCCAGCTCGAGACGCATAACGGTGATGGACCAGGCCAGACCAGACCAGAGCCGGCCAGACCAGACCCGACCAGACCCAGCCAGGCCAGGCCAAGCCGGGCTAGACGTCCACGCACCGAAACAACAACAACAACAACAACAACAGCAGCAGCAGCTCGTCACAGTCAAAGCTTGATAAGGTCGTAGTCAGTCAGTCCAACGTCGCGATGGCGGCATGCAAAACGAATGACTTAAGCAACGAACTGGCTGGCTGCAACTCCAACAGCAACAACAACAACTGCAAGGTAAAGTGTCCATTTCAATGGCAGTCTTGAGCACAGTTAGTTCTTAAGTGCTTAACCATTTGATATGTTGGCTTATGGATTTATTTAAATTGCGAATCATATAACCAATTTATTTGAACAAGACGCAACATACAAATTTATTCTTTGACCCTGAGAGGTAAGAGTATATTGGTTTTGTGCCATGTGCCTGTTGAACCAAGAGATTATTCAAATATATTCTTGTTCAATTCCTTGCCAGAAAATGTGTCAAGATTTTTTTCTCTTTTCAGCTACATATTTTGAACAGTTTAAATCGATTAAATCAATATATTTTCTTCTAAAGGTAGAGCTACTAGGTATATACTATATAAAGAGTAGATTACTGGTACTTAAAGTTTAGAAGGTAAATTACAGATACTTTCCTCAAGCGACGACATAAAATTATTTCCGACCACCTTTACTGAGCAGTTTTACAGTCACTAAACTCAAAGTCAATGAGGCTCTTTCCAGCTGTTAATAATACTGGGATCAGAGTATAACGTAATTGTTAGCTTGATATATATAAGTTTTCAGTTTTTAAGTATTGCATTATTTTCTTGGATCTTTTCTGTTGTCACTTTCAACTTTCGCTGGGGCTTTTGCTCTCGTTTCTAGGCGCTCACGCCCACAAATTCGTGTGTTCTGCTTCGTGTGCTTCACAACTTGACCCGATTCGAGCAACAAGCTATGCCTCATATATTGTAATTAAAATGAAATGTAAGCTCCACTCATTCTGCCCCTTACACTTGATTGCCATAATAATAAAGCTGAGGAGCCGGCATCGGCGCTGTTTAGGCGTTAATTTTGGGTTCTACTTGCCACACGCCGCTGGCAAATTACAAGTTTCCTAAGTGCACTTTCTCTCTGAATGAAAAGTGAGTTGCGTCTTTGACGTTGTTGTTGTTGTTGTTGTTGTTGTTGTTGTTAGTTATTGTGGGCGTTCACTTAATTGCTGCTTAATACCAAAATCGATTGCTGCTTACCGTTTGATTGGCGTCTGCTTGTTGGCTCTTAGACTTCAGTCACATCACATCATTTCACATACACTGCAAAAGAAATGGAGAGAAACGCAAATTAGTTTATGAAAATACTTGAGCTCGCAGAGTCTCACTTCAGAGTGGCGCCTTTCGCCACCAAATTGTTGCAGTTCTAAGCTGATTTGGGCCAAGTTAATTTATTGGCTGGCATGCAAATGGCTTGAACGCCTGACAATTGACTGCAATTGACTCGGAGCGTGGCCAAAAGTGAAAACTCAGCCCACTTTTGCTTTCCTTCAAACTTTCAATTGGTGACTTAATTTCTTTGGCAACAAAAGTGCTGCAATAAAAGCTAATGAAATCGAACGGCAAGAGCAACAACGGCTTATTGTTAACGCCAGTGTCCAGCAAAATGACTCGCGGCCCAATAGCAACTGCAAAAAACAACAACAACAAACAACAACCAACTTTAGAGATCGGAAACATGCTTGCCCAAGAAATTATCAAGTGCAGTGCGCTTTGGCACTTTTACTTTCATTGTTGTAGCTCGATTTTAGCCATTGTTGCCATTGGGCTTATTGTGCTGTTGCTGTTGCTGTTGCCAACGCTAACGAACATTTTATGACCGCCAATAAACAACAACAACAGCAGCAACAACAAGCAGCGTCGAAGTCGTAACAAAATTTTCACTAAACGCGCACATTTTACACACATTTTGGGGCCATTTTCCTTTTAGCAGCAGCTAATGAGTAAAACGCTTTTGGCACTACAACCCTACAAAAACCCAAGCAACAACAATAACTACAGCATAAGCAACAACAACAACAACAAGAGAGGCTCAAAATTACAAGACAATTTGTCTTAAACGCTTAAACTTCGATTTGTATGGGAAAATGTTGCTGCATCTTTGTGGCATGTGATGAGAAAATAACACGAATATCAACACCAACAACTGCAACAACAACAACAACAACACAATCAACAACATTTGCTGCCGCCTGGTGTCTTATATAAGCAGATTAAGCATACGCCGCATTGTCAGCTACAGCTACAGCTTAAGCCAGGCAAAGCAACGCAAATCAAATGCACTTTGGCCACAGCCACTTAATTAAATGCAAACACAACAAGAGACAAGTTAGAATAGCGAATGCTTGACTAGTAGATACCCTGTATATAGGTCTGAAATATACTCGCGCATGTTCGTAGTGAGTGAACAAAATTAAAAAATTAAAAAGTTTTTGAAAAGAGAACGAGAGTTATTAAGAGGGTGAGAAAGAGTGAAGAGAGAAAAAAGAAATGGAAATAGAGGAGAAGAGGAAAAGAGAGTGAGAGAAAAGGAAAGATAATTACAGAAAGTAACCGAGAGAGAGGCAGAACAAGAGTGAATGGAAACGAGAGTCAAAGACAATAGATAGTGAGCTCTCATTATTCGTGTACAAATATAATAATAAAAACTAACCAATAATAAATAATAACTCAATAAACATTTAAGAAAAATCTTAAAAAAATAAACCTCAAATGTGGTACTAAATTATGATGAAAAAATTATATCAGCATTGAAAATCGATTTGAAGGCTTATATTCTAAGCCTCAGAAGCTTAGGTGCGTAATACTCTAGGGCTAGGTATCAATAGAAATCGACAGTTTCGACTCTAGGATCGGGATGCATGACGTCCTGATAAAAAGTATAAATGATTTGTTTTTTACTTTAAAGAAACATGAGGAACAACAATCTTAAATCCTTAGACACGCCAAACTCGTCAATCACTTTTAGATGGCATAACATGCGATTGATTTCACAAGAGTTATTTTAATGTAATAAATAAGCTGTGATGTTTATATTTAACCTTTTTTAATGAATTTATTTTATAGCTAAGACTTGGAATTACTTCATATGCTTAACACAATTTGCACAACCCTGTATAATAAAATTTAGATTTTCCCATCGAGAACAAAGCATAAATTACAGGCTTGAGTTGCAGGTTTGTTAAGTGTTGCTGTTCAGTGTAGCGTTGCAAATGTTGAGATGTGGGCGTGAATTAAAACTGTGATTTGCGTCGGGGGGGAGGGGCTATAAGTGGGGTGCAGGGCAGAATGCAAACTTGAAATTATCGCTGTTGATCTTATGCACAGGCCGCAAGTTTTGGTCGCTACTCGTATTAAGTGCAACCACAACAACAACAACAACAACGGTTTAACTGCCTGACTGGCAAACATATCAATTAGCAGGCGACACAATCAAGCAGGCCTGGCAACATTTAACATAGTCCAAGCTAAAAGAGACACACTAGCATCGACATTTTGTGGAGCAGGTCCGAGGAACTCAACATGACGAGGGCATTCTTTTGCAGCGAGAAGATGCAGCTGTGCCAGCTGCTGCTGCATGTGGACAACGCCTTCGATTGCCTGGTGGAGCTGGGCCACAATGGCTACCTGCAGTTCAACAATGTGTACGAGGAGGATCGCCTCCTGAACGGCACCTATACGAAGCGTGTCCAATTGTGCTACGATCTGTTGCGCATTGTTGAATATCTGGAGGACCTGATGTTTAGCCTGCATATCAATGAGACATACTATGCCGATGTGGATACTGAGTATCGGGCACGCGAAGCCTTCATACCGCACTACGAGATGGGCCTGCGCAGTCTGCACAGTGAGGTATATTCAGTTATGGAACACTATCAAACGCTGGAGAAGCGACAGAACTATATGAATGAGAAGCGTTTCTCATTGCAGAAGGCGCACAAGTTTCTTGCCTCAGATGGAACACGAGGCGCTGAGCTGCTCTATTCAGAGAGCACCATTGCCGAGCTGCTGAAGGACCAGTCTGAGAAGGATCCGCATAGCTCACAGCTAAACTATATATTGGGCAGCATCAATGTGGAGAAATTTCCAGCCCTCGAGCTAATGCTCTATAGACTCTTTGGTCGCAATCTTTTAATACGGCGCGCCGAGATGCCGATAAAAACAATGGAGCATGTGGGAAGCCAGCACAACCTGGTGCACAAGTTTATTATACTGCTAATGACCATCTCGACAAGCATTCGCCCGAAGCTGCTCAAGTGCTGTCAGGCCTTTCATGTGACCATCTTCGAGTGCCCCGAGAAGCCCAGCGAGCGTATGCAGATGATCGTGCAGCTGGAGCGGGATATACACGATCTGGATGTGGTGCTGACGGAGACACGCTTTGTGCGCAAGCGCATCCTGCTCGTTGCGGCCACCGATCTCTTTATAATGCGCATTAACTTGCACAAATCCTTGAAGGTATACGATCTGCTCAATCGCCTGTATATGGTGGGCGGACAGGAGCACCAGAAGTATCTGCAGGCGGAATGCTTTGTGCCCAAGTCCCAGGTAGAAGAGGTGCGTTCAGCTCTCAATGGTGGCGCAGATCATTACAGCTCGCCACCCATTCTGCTGAAGCGCAGCCAGAAGTTGCATCACACGCCGCCCACCTATTTCCGGCTGAATAAATTCACTCGTGGATTCCAGAACCTCATCGATTCTTACGGCATGGCGGACTATAGAGAACTGAATCCAGCACCGTATACAATCATAACGTTTCCGTTTCTATTTGCCGTCATGTTTGGCGATCTAGGACATGGCATCATCCTAACATTATTTGCCTGCGCCCTCATCTTTCAAGAGAAGAGCATCGAGGATATGATTCGCTCGAATAAATCCCAGAATGAGATACTCAATATTTTGTATGCCGGTCGCTATATCGTCCTGCTAATGGGCATATTCTCCATGTATATTGGCATTATCTACAATGATGTCGTCTCCCGGGTAATCAACATCTTTGGCTCCAGCTGGGCAGCCGTCTACAATCAGACGACAATCGAAAATATGGCCGCCGATCTGGTGTTGAATCCGAACGATCCGAAAATATATTTGGGCGATCCGTATCCCTTTGGCGTCGATCCCATCTGGAAAATCAGTGGCGAGGATTCAATAACCACTTTCAACTCGCTGAAAATGAAGCTGGCCATCATTTTGGGCATAATACAGATGATGTTTGGCTTAGCGCTGTCGGCCGTCAATTGCTTGCATCTGCATCGCAAGGCGGATTTATTCCTGGTGGTGATTCCAGTCTTTGTATTCATGACATGTCTCTTCTGTTACCTTGTCTTTCTGATATTCCTAAAGTGGCTCACTTATGGTGGCTTGAAGCAGTCGCCATATAACTCTGCCTGTGCTCCGTCCGTGTTGATCACCTTCATCGACATGATGCTGATGAAGACCACCGAAAATGAAGATAAGAACTGTAATGCAGGCATGTTTCCACATGAACGCACCATTGAGTACGCTCTCGTCCTGGTGGCCTTTTCTGTCGTGCCCATTTTGCTGGCCGGCAAGCCGCTCTATTTGTCGCGACGCCTGAAGAAGCTGAACAGGGAGCGCGAGCAACGTGATCTTGGCAATTTGCAGAAGGATGGTCGGGACACTATACAGGAAATGCGATCCTCACTGCGCTACTCCGTTGAGTTTCAGGATGTTGGCCATGATAAAGCATCCCACGGCTCGGGACCCAAGCTGTCAACAGCCAATGAGGCCGTTGAGTTCGATATGTCTGAGATATGGATACACTCGGGCATCCACACCATTGAGAGCGTCTTGGGATCTGTTTCGCATACCGCCTCCTATTTGCGTCTGTGGGCGCTGTCTCTGGCCCACAGCCAGCTGGCTGATGTCCTGTGGCATATGATCCTGCAGAAGGGTCTCAAAAATGAATTACCCATCTACGTGGCGGTGCCCATCTTGATGTTCGCCTTCTTCATCTGGGCCGTACTCACCGTGGCCATTCTGGTCATGATGGAGGGTCTGTCGGCCTTTCTGCATACGCTGCGCCTCCATTGGGTTGAGTTTCAATCAAAGTTTTTCAATGGCAGCGGCGAACCCTTTCGACCCTTCTATTTCCCACCCTCCACCATTCGCGGTTAGATTGGGTAGGAAATTTGGATGTTTGGGTATATGTTATTTATTATATTTGTTAAAAAGAAAACTTGCTGTCCGGATTGAAACTGTTAGCGTGTAAATTAAATTGTTAATTTAAAAGTTGCTCTAGGATTTTTAATGTTCCCTTGGCAGCTATTGCTAATTCATTATTAATTTTATTTATTTTTTTTTTGTATTTTTTATTTAATATCTGTCTTTAGTCGGACAATTGATAAGTTTAATAGTTGACACTTCAATTTTGTTTATGATATCTTGGTAAACAACAGTTTTTCAAATATATTTTCTATGTAAGCTAATGATCTAATCCGTCAAGCTTTTATGGGAAAAGTTTCATTAATATTGCTTCATGGCCTGCTATATCGATTCAACGGTTGATGTATATAATAAATATACTACATACTTTAGTTGCTCGAAGATGTCTCTTTTAATGCATTACATATACAAATTACTGGGAAGTCTTTTTAGCTTAGATCCGATTGGTTTTATACCTCTTCCCAAACATACTTAGAATTGGCACACTCAACTAAAACTATTATATTGCTAGCTTTTATATAGCTAAAATTAGTATCTGTTTACAGAATTTAATTAAATTTTAGTACCCTAAAAAGCCGGCTAATGATCAAAATAAAAAGCCAAGATCTATGCATTAGAAACAGTAGAAAAGTAACTGACCCGCTCGAAGCGTGCTTTAACCAGCTTATATATGGCTAAAAGTAGTATCTGTTAACAGGCTGGCAATCCTGGCTAATGCTCATAATTAACAGCAACCACCAGCAGCAACAGCAGCAGCAGCAGCAACCCACGCAAATGACCAGCATCTGCATTTGTGGACATTCCATTGCAATTAGCATTGGCAGTTGCCGCGTCTAAGGCCATAAACCAAAGCAAACTTTAAACAATTTCCATTTATTTGGTTTATGCCACTCGATGCTGCCGAGCGGCCATTGCCAGCTGCACACGCTGCACGCGGCACGTTGCACGTTGCTGGGTGCCAATGCGGGCGCAAAAGTCGTCGACCCTTTTGAAGCAGCCTGCAGTTGCTGCTGTTGTTGTTGTTGTTGTTGGTAATGTGGCTGTTGCTGCTGGCTGCTGCTGCTGCTGTTCTTGTCGTAGTTGTTTAGCTTGTTTTCTATACAACACACAGCTGAGTATTTGCTGGCGTGACTGTTCAAGTTGTTGTTGTTGTTGTTGTTGCTGTTGCTGTTGCTGTTGCTGTTGCTGTTGTTGTTATTGTTGTTGTTGTTGTTGCCGCTCTGTTTGCGCCGCACAGCCATTAACACCCACGCGAAAAGCGACAACGTTGCCGTCGCCGGGGCGAGTCTTGGCATAAATTATGAACCACAAGCGATGACGCATGCAGGCCTAAGTAGACTTCTTGCATGCATAAATAACTTTCGTTAGCAACCTATTAGATCTCTGCTCGGCTTGGCTCTGCTTGTCTCTGCTTGGCTCTGCTCGACTCGACTCTGCTGTGATCTGCGAGTGCGCGCTAAACAAAAGACACAAAGCTCAAGCTCAATGCATTTTCATGATCAGAGCAGGTTTCAAATGCTACGCAATGGCTAAAACAGGCTTTGGCTTTGGCTTTGGCTTTAACTTTAGCTTTGACTGTGGCTGGTGGCTGGTGGCTTTTAGCCGCAGCACGCGCCATTGTTTAGTTTAGCTGTACGCAAGAAGTTCGTTGCCTAAGTCTTTTGTTTATATTTGGTAAGTTGTGTTCTAATGCGAAACGCTCGATGACCATAGTTGCTGCTGCTGTGCTTGTGTTGTGTTGTTGTGTTTTTTTTTTGCCCACAATGGGCAGCTGCTTAGCGCGTTTATGGCCAGCAATTGTCAAGTCCCTCGGGTGTGCAGCCGCACTGCAACAAAAGCAAGGTCAACGTCGTTGTTGCCGCTGTTGTTGCTGTTGCTGTTTTAGCGGGCAACATTGTCGTCGCATGGGGAAAATCAATTTCAAACTAAAACGTACCATTGCTGTAGCTGCCTCTCTCCGCTGCAGCTTCACGTCACGTCACGTTCCGGGCTGGGTCATCAATTTTTTGAGTGCATTGCGACGGGCCTTAAAGGGCGCTCAGCGGCAACTGCTGCTGTTGCTGCTACTTCTACTTCTATGTTGCTGTTGTCATTGTTGCCAAGTTTTTTATACTCTGATCCCAAAGGGAAAAGAGTATACTGTTTAAGGTGGGATATTTTTAACTTGAAATATGTACTCGTATATTCTGGGGTCCCAACAAATTTTAAGACACTGCAACTATTTGCAAATATTATCCATACAATTAAATCGATAATATCTATATATTTCTCACAGTCTTAAGACTGCGGTCACAACATTTTTAAGGTAGATTGCTGCTAAAATTCTTTAAATATGTGTAAAATATTTTATGCAAGCCACCAAAATCGTATACAGGTTTCAGTCTAGATTACGTTTCTTCAAAGCTTGCCAATTCTCGCATACCACCAAAATAGACTAGATTTCCACCTGTCTTCCGCTGTTGTAACACTGGGAGCAGAGAATTACGCAGTCGCTTACGTCCGACTGCAATGCTCTTGTTGATTTTTGTTTTTGTATTTTTTTTTTTTTGCTATTGTCTGTCTGGGCTGGCAGGCAGGCTAGCTCTGCTTTTGGGCTTTACATGCCGGGCATAACAAAAAAGGTGTTAAATTCAACTCATGGCAGGCAGCGGGGCAGTGGGTAGCGGGCAGCGGGTAGCGGGCAACAGTCGCAACAGCCACTCGAAAAGCACAAGCAATGTCAATGGACGCTGAAGAATTTCTGCCACAGCAGAAGGACATTTCAGTTACGTGGAGCTGCGACTACGACTGTCCACAGGCCTGAAGCACCTCAAGTGCTTACCTCACTTCACAAAAAAACAACAAAAAAATATATATATATGTATATATTGTTTGGACTTGGAGAGGCAGCTGCTGCGTCTCAGGCAAAACATTCAAATGAAGTCAAGAGTTCGACAGCAAAAGCAACAGCAACAACAATAGAAGTGACTACCTGATGAAAAAAGCCACAAAGCAAATGAGCAGCAAAACTACAACAACAACAAAATAACTGTAAACAGCGCGTTATTAAGTAAATTAATTAACTTGCTACACACTTTTGCACATTTTAAACCAACAAAAAAGTTGGCAAGTGGAAAAACGCCAGTGGAATTGCCGCAAATTGTGCATTGTTTTTGTTTTGCTTGTTGTTGTCGTTGTAGTTGTTGCTGTTGCTTCTTTCTTTTGTTAGCTCATTTTAATTAAATTTAACGGCATCACAGCTTTGCACTTATTTGTTTTAGCAGATTCTTAACGCAGCGGAAGTCGACAATTGGCCCCATTAAAGTCAAGCTGGCCAAATTCTGGACTAGCCCGGCTGCGACTTTCACTCAACAAAACGCTTTAATTAAAATTGCAAAAAGAAAAATTAATTTTAACTATGTCGGAATTTGTTTGGCAATTTAACCGGTTTCTGCTTTGCTTTGTTTTATTTTAAACAGCAGCCGCCACTGCCCGAAAAAGTGAAATTTCTCGAGCTGAGAACCCATTTTTGGCATTTAGCAGTTTATTAGCAAAGCAGCTGAATTTAATAAACAATGACCAAATACAGCTCAGCAAAAGAGAAATGGGGGAAGAAAACGATTTTATAAATGCAAATTAAAAGGAATATCTGCCAAATAAATCAATTTGGGAAACTTAATGTATACCCCAAATAGCTTTAAAAAATGCGATCGATCTACGATGCTGCAGCAAATAAATGAGCACATTAAAAACACATTAGCATTCCATGGCTTAATCCAAGAGAATTAAGAGTAAGTATGTATATAATATATAGTATATGCTCCGCAGATCTATTCAGATTTGATAAACTAATGGAAGTTTATATATCACTAATGGCATTTACTGCTTAATTTTCATCTAATCATGACATTTATTTAGTTAACCCGAACTTTTACCAAGTTATGGGAACTGGAATCGTTAGACTTATTTGCCGTAATCGAATGTGTCATATATATTTATGGCAATTTATAGTCTGGCCCTGATTGCGCATTCTCGATTGTATCATTCTTACATATTTCACATGATCTTGGCAAGTTCGCTGCCTCAGTCTTTTGTTTTGCCACCACATGCATAATGAGAATGCGAACCAGACCAGATATACACAGAAAACTGTATAATGCGGCCGTATATATGTCAATTACAGCACGATTTTTGGCAAATTTGCTTGTCGCTGACACATTTCCGACTGGCTGCCGAATTGTGGGTCAGGTCTGATACCGATTTATGTCGTCGGCGACAATAAATTTGTCAGCTTTTTGAGCACCGTTAAGTAAACGCAATGCATGATTTGTGCTTTATAATGAGGGCGAGCAAAGACGATGACGACGGCAATGATGATGATGATGATGATGATGATGACAATGACGATGACGATGAACGATGAAGACATCGACAAAAGGCATTAAGCGAGCACGTTGGGCTTATAAAATATTCATTATATGTCTGGGCTGTTGTACGGGATTCACAATCTTTGACTTGCCAATTTTGGGAAAAAAAACGCGTATCATTTGTATGTAAGAGCATACAAAGTACGTTAAGCTATCAAATTGCTCCTTAAAATTATTCGCATTGCTAAAGCCCATTTTTTCAATGTCCAGTGTAGGTGGCGCTCAACTAAAATTCACAACTAAACTTCAGCATGGTTGTCTCAATGACGAGTTTATTGATCTGCAGGTAATTGAAAAAATATATGGCAACACTGTGGTCGTAAACAAATATTTGTGTAAGCTTGTAGCAAACGTATTGCGAGGAAATAACTTAACTGTGGCTGAGGACCATATTCTTGGGGATCTATTGTATTATTAATTATTAATTTAAATACATTTTTATAAAAATTAAAGTTTTACACAAACAAATGCCGATGCAGCCTTTTTTAAGTCGTTTTATATATAACTTTCAGTCGAGTGAAGTTTAGCAGTTCATTGCTAACTAGGCATTGAGCAAATTAAATTTAGCTAAACACCAGTTAATCGTGATGAAAAACTTAACTAGACATTGAGAAAACGGATCTGAGTTTTTTAGAGCACATGTAAAGCACATATTACCAACTGCTAGTTAAACAACTAAGCGGGAATTTAGCCAAGTGCAAAAGCTTCAATGTAAATGTATCTGTATCTGCATATGTAAACCTATTTGTGTTTGTATCTGTATCTGCTTTGCGCAGCATCATAGTCCCCACAAGCTGCGAGTGTGTGTGTGTGTATGTGTGTGTGCGCTCTAGTTGCCCGTACGAATCAAAACATCACGAAATCTCGTTAAAAACCACAGCGCAAAGCAAATATAAATAGACAAAAATATATACCGTTAGCTTTGTTTTAATGCTGCTGGTGCTGCTGCTGCTGCTGGTGGTGCTGCTACTGCTGCTGCGGTTGGTACTTTTTACGCGCATACGCGAAATAGAAGAAACCTCAAAAAAGTATAAAAATAAGAGGCAAACAAATGCGGCAAACGGCATTGACCAGCCAAGTGGGCAAGTGGCCAAGTGGCCACAGCAGCCACTGCTTTTGGCCTGGTCAATTGTCAGTTATTTGAAGTTGTAGCTGCTATTCATAATTTGCTACAATTAATTTGTGTGGGGGTTACCGGGCAGCGGACAAACTGATTTAATCACTTGACAAACTGCAGCGCAGGTGGAAAAACTACAGCAACATCAGCACTGTGACCTTCGCCTGACACAGCAAACCCAAAATGCAGCTCAAGAGTTAAAACTTCACAGCTCTCGGCTGGCAAACACTCGAGCACGAAGTTCGTTGGCTGTCTGCCATTTGAATGACGTGCAACAGCAACAATAACAGCAGCAACAGCAACAATGGCGTGCAATCACAGCAACAACAATTGGTGTCAAATGCTACCGTAACACGCCACAGCGAATTGCTGCTGCCAGAATTTATTGCTGCAACTTGAGAAATTAGCCGAAATAAAGAAGAGCAAAAATACAGCAAAGCTTTGTCACTTCGAAAATTACATACCCTCGCAGACGAGACCAAAATTGACCGATTATTCCAGATGAGTTTGGTAGAGATATCTTCGACAGTAAAAATGTTTGTCATATAAGATTTCATCTGTAGTCTTTCATTTTTATATTTACTAAAGAGTTTTATATAAGCTTTGATTTTACTGTCTTTAGCTTCTCAATTATGAGACAAACTATCATTAATTATTAAAAATCATATGTCATGGCCAAGCTAGAATACCCTCTGCAAGGGTATGCCAAATAAAAGTATATAAATGATTATTATGGCAACTAATTTCACTGAGGCAAACTGTGCTGTGGTGTGGTGTTGACGCCTTCGCAGGCCAAACTTTCCAAGAGGGCGGCGAGCAGTTAGAGAAACCTACAGAGAGATGGAGAGACAGTGCGACAGTGCGAGACATCAAGTCTCTGTGGAGCTTCCAAATGCTGCGCAATTTGCAACCGTTTGCTGCCGAAAAATCAAAAAACCCGAGACAACCCCGCGCTGCCCACGCAGCCCATAAATAAGTCAGCATCAGGCAAAACAGCAAAAGCGAGTCGCTTAGCGGCAGCAGCAGTCGGCAATAAATCTGAGAGCGTGGGCCGTGGCCAACAGCGTCGTGCGACAAATGTCAGCGGCAAATGAGGCCACGCCCCCAAAAGAAAAAAACACTACGTCAGCACTACGGCACTAGAACTAGACACATTCATCCCGCCACCAAGTGCGTATTAAGCGGCATTTCAATTTCAATAAGCCCCAGTTTATGACTCAACTGAAGTGGCCAGAAAGTAGCTATTAAAGAAAGCTATTAACGAAATGTGAGCGCACACATTTTGATAATCTGTTTATGGTCACAGAACTAGGCCTCATTACCATATGTGACAGCCAACAGATGTAGAGATGCCAACGCTTTTAGCACTTCGGCTCCACTTGGCCAGACTACCAATGCTTGCCAATGAATTGACACATTTGGCACAAGCTCAGCGAAATTTTCGGATTATTTTTAGCTAGAGGGAATACATCTATTCTGAGCTGACAGCAATTGCAGATGTAGCTGCGGCTTTCAGAGTCTTTCAGGGGGGTCTTGAAGCTGCCAAATGAGTTCAAATTGCGGTTTGCCATACTAAGTGCTGTAACTTATGCAATTATTTAAAAACTTTATCCAAATTGACACCATTTGCAGATATACAGCTGCTTCTCTGCTCTCTTTAGTGTTTAAATGAAAACTGTCAGTTAACAGAAATATTTATTCAATAAATTTCATTTAGACAGCAACAATGTTTAATATTAAAGAATATATACAAAGAAATTGTATACTGTCTTGTACAGATAGTTTAAATGGAGCAGCACAAATTTCTTAAGCCTTAAATACGTCTGATTTATTTTCATTTATTTTTGACTTATAGATGCAATCAATTAAAAGCTCACTCTTTAAATATTTTAATGATTTAAGAATAATGGATACTGACTTGTACATATTTTATTCTTAAGCCAATTATTTTAATTTATGTTTATTTTTCACTCACCCATAAAAATTGTAAGCTGCGATGCTGCACTTCTCAACTAGTAGCTGAAATGAGCAAATATTAAGAATATTTATTATACAACTGCAGCACATGCAAAAATTAAACAATAACCATAGTTAGCCACTTAATAGCCACATATAAATCAGCACAAATAGTAAAGAATTTGTATGCAGGCGATTGCTTAAATTATGCACAATTTGTCACGTCAGTTGTTGACTTAAATTATCACTGCAAACTGATCTATGAGCTGTTTGAACACACACTTTCTATGACAAATTTGCGGCTACCAAATGCGAGAGCGACGCTCAAATTAGACTCAAAATCATGTATGTACATACACTTCAAGCGGCAGCAACAACAGCAACAACAACACCAAAAGCAACAACAACACGTACTATGATTCGCTTGTTAACTCATCCAAAAAGTAAACCACATTCTTTAGAGCATTTGAAAAAGCAGCAGCAGAAGAGTAGAAAAAAAAACAAAACAAAAAAAAAATACACAAAACAACATGTTAGGCAAACAAAAACAAAAACAACAACAGCAACAACAGCAAAAAGCAGCAACAAAAAATGTTGGAATAAAAAACACGTTCAGCGCGTGTAGCAGCAAGAGGCAAACATGGGCGGCAGCTTGGCCAAGCGGGGGGGCGTGGCATGGCTTTGGCTTTGGCTTAACTTGCTGCTGCTGCTGCTGCTGCAAATGCAAAACAACATTGAAAGACGAGAAATCTGGCTACTGTAATTTGTCTGCCCCGCCATAGACACAGACACGCGCTCGGGCGGCCGATTTCAATTCGGTGTCCAAGTGCGAGTCCAACTTGAACGCCAGTTGCACTGCAGCAGGCACTAGGGAGAGCATAGTGGGCCGGGGAGCGGGGGGAGTGCCCTGTGCTTAGCCGGCAGTCTGCAATTGCTGCTCCACTTTTGAGTGTGTCTCGTTGTGCGCCTCGCTGTCTCCAACTATTTGGCTCCAAAGCATCGTCTAACAACGTCGACGTCGCCTTTGTCGCTGAGGTCAATTTTTATGTTGCAGCCATTTTTCAAATACAAACACACAAAACACAAAAAAAAACTTCGTTTCGTTAGTTTCGTTGGGCTTTTAACATTTATTTTTTTCCCCATTTTATTTTTTGGGCAGCAGCATTTTTTATATTGTCTGGCGCACTTAAAGTTACATATGTGAGCTGTTGCCGCTGCTGCTGCTGTTGCTGCTGCGTGTGTAGGTTTTGTTGCAGAGTGCAGCCAACTTTTCAGCTTGGCACTTGGCCGGCAGACACTTCAACTTCAACTTCAGCTGCAGCTACAACTATGAGTACAACAACTAGTACTATAACTACAGAACTGACTCAATTGCTTGACACTTCACTTGTAATTAGTTTTGTGGCCATGCATGAAAATTTCATTTATTTTTTTAATAGCTTCATGTACAACGGCCACGTGCTCAACATCTAGTTTCTGGACTGTTGAAGTATAGACTGAATAAAATGAATTAAAGAGAATATTGAATCTATAATCAGAGCACTATGATGAAGTATTATTATCTCCTATAACTAGGTAAGCTCGTTGAACATGAATTTAATATCAACACTGATTTAATAAACTTAAATACATTACAATTTGTATGCTCTACCAATAACAAACACTTGAAATTGTGAGAAAACAAAAGTCAATACATAATAGAAGTTAAATGAAGTGTGTAAAAAAAACTTTTGCTGCATTTTCTTAAAGCTTCAAGCTAAACCAAATAGTTGTTATTTTAAAGTTGTTATTGCTACTTGAATTAGCGCGCTCTAATCAGTGATAATTTAGCTATTGTAACTCGATTGTAATAGTTAAATATTGTGCATAGAACTTAATTTCTATTGAGAATAAATCAGTTGCATTTGAACAAAGTTTCGTATTTTTTTCAACCAAACCAATAACATTATTGACATGCAACCTTGAACTATTGCTTGACTAAAGCTTTCGACAAGCAGCTAATTTTGCAAGTACTCAATATAAACAAGCCTTGGAAATAATAAATACAATAAATTGCTTGTGTGTGAATCCTGTGCTCCCCTGGCACTTTCAAGTGTCTGCCAATCAAGGCAAATCAAGTTGAAATTATTGACAATAACAATAATGGCAAATAATAATCAGCTGCTGCTACTGCTGTTGCATTTTGCATGTGGCATGCAACGTTGTCTGCCAAGGGCCAAAGCAGCAGCACCAACAATGCAAGAAGGAAAAGTGAAAATTCTTGTTACTACTGTTTCCAAGTGAAACTGCCAGTCAGGTGAAATACTTTTGTATCTGATACTTTTACTTGCCATTAAGCAGGGCTTTCCATATATGATGTACTTGCAACTACAACAGCAGCTGTTGTTGTTGTTGCTGTTGTTGTTGCTGCTGCTGTTCGCACATATTCCCATTTTGCCGGAATGAGTTTTCATAAATTTTGTTGCTGCTTCTGTGTAGCATTACATTTGATTACAAACTGTGCAGCAGACATGTGCCACTTTTTGCTGCAGTTGAAAGTAAAATGAAACAGCCACAAAAACAACTGTAACTGAGCATGCCGCATGTGGCATGAGTAGCATAAATACGTATAAAACCTAAAACCCAATGAGAAATGCATGTAAATATACCAACAACAAGTAGAACACATTGCAGCCACATCAACAACAACAGCAGCAACAACACCAACTATTGCTTGCATGTTTGTAAACTTTCAAAGGCATCGAAAATGCAGCAAAAATATGAAAATTTAAATGTACAGGTAATTACCTGGGCACAGCTTGTTGCCAGTTTATTGTTGCTGCTACCGCTGCTGATGATGTTGATGTTGCTGTTGCAGTTGCTGCTACTGCTACTGCTACCTGCATTTACATTAAGTCTCTTTAGTTAAAGCAACTGACAGCCAAAGCCAAAAAGGTAGCCAAAAAAACAAGATCAAACACAAATACTAGAGTTGCTCTAATTAAATTCCTCAGACATAATATTGTGATGCTTATGGATATGGTGAGGGGAGTAATATAGAGAGAGACAGATAGAAAGGGACAGAGAGGGGGAACAGTCCGGCTGCAGGTCCAAGTCTTTGGCAAACACTTTTCAAATGTTGTTGCCGCTACACTTTGTGCCTTTGCGTGAAAAGTTTCAGTGCATATAAAGTATGAAAAGAAAGTGCGCACTTATGTCGAAGCATATACGACTAGCTAAGTACACTACAGTAAGGCAAGGTTTGCAATCAAATTTCTATATAAATATTGTTAGCCTAAGAATTGTTTACAGTTTTAACCTTAGTTGTTTCCCTGTTAGATTTTCGCATATACGACTGGCTAAACAACATTGACCAAGTAGGAAAATGATTAAACTTTATTTCATGCATATATTAACTACTCTCTTAATATTATTTCATTCGCGACATTCCTTACCAAATACTCAACACGCCGCACCTTCAAAGCACTGCTTGCAGTATATTAAAATATTAAAAAAAAGAAGATGTATTTTTGCGAGTGCAAAGTTCATCAAAACGGCATAACTGCAGTTGGCAACGAGCAACAAATGAAGCCACCAGGCAAAGCCAAGCCAGATAAAGGCCACCACCACTCAACCACCCTCGGCCACCCACTTATACAGCTGGCGGTGCGGTAAATGGGACGCTGGAGTAGCTGCTACAGATTGAGATTGAGAACGGGCCACTTGTGCGCCGTTTTGTGGCCAAACAATGCATATGACAAACTTTTGTCAATTTATTAAAAACTTTTGCGCGCTCAAAGTTAACCTGATTCCCAGGAGAGCAAGAGAGAAAAGCCGAGGGGAGGAGTAGTTGCAACTGCAATTGCAACTGCTGAAACTGGTCAGTCAAGAGCGTTGTAGAAGAGCCAGAACCACAGAACTGTGGCAGCAGCAGCAGCAGCAGCAACATATCCCAGTTGTGCATTGGGCTCATCAACAACGACCACAACAACAACAGCAACATCAAACAACTTTCGTTGTTGTCGTTTATGAAACGAGCGCATAAATTTATGATAACAACACACAAAGGCAAACGGGCAATTGGCCAAGTGATTGCACATCCAGATGCTGGCCAATAGCTGCAACTAGAGCTGTTGTTGCTGATGTTGTTGCTGCTGTTGTTGTTGCTGCTGATGTTGCTGGCACGGTTGCATCCGCGTTTGCAGTGGCAGTTGACCAACTAGTCGCTGGTCGCTGGCCAGTGCCAAAGCTGTTGCAGTTATGAATTATGTCAAATGGCATAATTGCCAACTCTCAGCAACGGTTTCAGGTCTCGGCCATGACGGCGTCATCATCATTGTTTGTCGCTGTTGGTTTTCGGTCGCTTTTGGCGTCGAGCAGGAAGCAATAAATTCTATGCATTGCACTCGATACAATTTGTAGCTGATAGATAGCCAGATACGTAGATACTAGCTAGATAGATGGCCGCAATAGACGGAAACGCACACAGCTGTTCTGGCCGGCCAATTGTGGGCCTGTGACTCCACCCCTCCCCCCTTTCACCACCCGCTCTCTCTCCACATGCAACTAATGAACGTTTTGCCCGGCCGAGTGCAGTTTAATTAAATTTAATTTTAGTTTTTTTTTGCGTCAGCCTGCTTAACGGTACATGGCTAAATGGTTGGCAATTTGTTCTGCACGTCGTGGCCATAAATTTGCATTTATCTGTTACAGTTAGAAGCACGCACATACACGCAACTCCAATTCCGAGGTCCAGGTACTGGTCTTGGCCATGTTTGTTTGTGTTACTTTCGCCGGCAGTGAAGCGACGCCGACGCAACAAATTTGTACTCTAATTATCAGGCCCAGTCAGACTAACTTGGCTAACATTTCACACTCACTTTTGCCTGACGAGGGTCTCTCGTTGTTGTCATAATGCTTCACCTGCTGCTTTTCTAAAACCCACCCACCTCACAATTTTCCCCTCTCACGCTTCCACTCTCACTCTCCCTCTCTCTGGTCATGCAACTGAATCTGAATCTGAATCTGAGAACACACCAGTGGAAAGTGAAAAGTCATTAAAAAGGCAAAGAAAAGCGAAAACTGGCAAACAGCAGGCGAAATATGAGCACTAGACTTTCCCGCCCCCTCACCCCGTACAATGCAGAAACTTTGACATTGATATGACGAGGGGGGCCACAGAAGTCAGCGTCTTTGAAGTGTTGAACTGAAAACAAGCTATTTATATTGGAAAAGTTACATTTTTTATTCGAATCGATTAAGGCTATTCCCTAGGTAGCTTTTATCTAAACAGAACATAAAGAAGATTAAGAGGTTATCGTAAGAAAAAACAGATAAAGAGCAATCAAACTATATGTAAACATAAATTATCAATTTTCAATTATAATTCCCAACAAGTTCAAGCGCAAACTTTATGAACTAGTCTTTGTTGAAGATCGTTATGGCCGGTTATTCGCCCCGATCCCAGCTCAATTTACTATCCAAAATTGGACACGTTTTGAAAGGGATTGTAACCCAATGTAACCCTGTTTAATTAAGCCCGAACCCAAAAATAGGCAACCTTTTTAACGTCCTGCGTTCCTTTTGTCCAATGAAGGGTGGCTACGTCAAAAGCAAACCGCAGCATATGGCAGCGCTGTTAGAGCTGCCATACTGTTTTCAAACTCACAGCCAAAACCCACACGTGCACCACAAATATCTACTTATGAGAAAGTATATGTGTGTGTGTGTATCGGTGTGTTTGTGAGAGAGTGTGCACAGTTCAAATTGAGGTTATTAGTAACAAGGCCGAAGCTGCATTACATTTGGTTGAGGGCTAAACTTGTGGGTTAGCGGAGGGTGCGGGAGGGCAGCAAAAGTTTGCGGAAAGCGAAAACTTTTTGTGCACATTTTCAATGATAATTTATGTCTAATATTTGAATACAATTGCAGCGGCAACAGCAACGGAAACCACAGCAACAGCAGCAACAGCAACAGCTGCTCAATTTCGAAGCGAGTGTTTTCAATTTTCCAGCTGGAAGCAAAAACAATGCCAATGTGTGTAAATGATGTCGAATACTTGAATAAAAGTCGGAAACTCATAACTCCGCTAGCTCATTGTTGGCCATATTGCATTTGTGTTACTCGTATCTGTGTATCTGTGTTGTATCTACATATCTGTATCTGTGTATCTTTTCACATTTAGTCATGTGCGTGTACATTTGCAAAATGCTCGTAAAATATTTACGAGCCAGCGCCTAAAACTTTTATACGACAATTATTTTATGTGTACTGCAAAATGTTTATTATTTTTATGTTTCCCAACTGGCGCTGCCCATTGCGAACACCTGAAGCCAAAGTAATTGCTACAAATGTAATAACAGCAGAATGAAATTATCCGAGCCAATAGCCGCTATAGAAATATGAAAAGTAATAAAGTAATAACTACAAACATCTGTTAATGTATGAGTGTTATGTAAAAGCTGTGCATTTATGACTGTTATATGTGTAAAAGATCTCTGGATACACTGGACATTTGGTACAGTAAGATAGTAAGTAAGTTGTCGGAGAAAACTTTATTTGATTTTTTTATAATTTTTCAGCTAAAGCTTATTTTTTGACATACCGCAATATAATCTATTTATTAACAAAAGCATAAATATTAATATGTCTAGCAAATTAGCTTCTTTTCCCAATTTGGCAAAATTCTATGCCTAGATTCTTACAAAACATCGCCAAGGGCAGCAACTATAAAACTTTATGAGCTCACATTATGACATAACAAACTCGAAGTTTGATTTATACGCATTGAAAAAAATACACCAACAATAAGAAGAGAATTCTTTGGTCTATGACATTCAAATGGATATAATTAAGCTAAATTAGCGGCCTTTAAAAGCTTGCCACGAATTTCAAAATATATACGTTATACAAACATAAAATTGGCATTCGCATTCGCATTTGAATGTAAACAATACAAAGTCGAATTTAATTTGCATGATTCCGAACCGTTTCGTAAGAACCGCATCAAAAAACAAGTAATAGTGCTCTTGTCGATAATGCCCGACTAGGAGATACCCTGAACCCAGTTGTATCTGTCAAATTTAGTATAAAAAGTATAGAAAAAGTTATTCTGAGATGGTATATTTTATATTTGTTAAGACCCAATTTGGTTTGCAAGCCCTAAGAAATGCCCTTCTGAGACTTCAAACATCCATAACTTTGTGAAAACTCCAACGATTTGCAATCCCAAGGTCATTTTCGTTCTTATTTAACATCTACTTTAATTCCACATTTCAAGTTTAGCCAATTTTGAAAAAACAAAAATTCGATCTTTTTTTCCAAAAAAAGCATAAGGGGGGACACTTACAAAAATTTTTTTTTCAAAAAATAGATTTTCGAAATTTTATTTTTAATCGATTGTATGTGTCAAATTTAGTATAAAAAAGTATAAAAAAAATATTCTGAGACGGTTTATTTTTCTGTCAAAAATCACGACAAAAGTGACAAAAAACTTGACTTGTAAAGTGCCCAAACAACGAAAAGTTCCTTATAAATGACCTTCCCAGACTTCAAACTGCCACAACTTTGTCAAATCTGAACCGATTGTCAATCCCGAGGCCATTTTGGTCATTATTTGACATCTTGTTTAATTCTACATCACAAGATTATGAATTTTTAAAAAAATAAAATTTGGGACTTTTTTTGCAAAAAAAGCATAAGGGGGGACCCTTACAAATTTAGATTTTTCAAAAAATAGAATCTTGAAATTTTACGTTTATTTGATTGTGGGTGTCTCAATTAGTATAAAAAATATGGGAAAAGGGTTTGGGGGGGTTGTTTTTTTTGGAAAAAACCGCGAAAAAGGAAAAAAAATTGGTTGTAATCGGAAAAAGTCCATATAATTGCCTGCGTAGACTTTGAACTCCATAACTGGGTCAAACCGGAAGGATGGTAAGGTGGGGCCTTTTTGGTCGGGGTTTGTTACATATTTTTACTTCAACTTTAAAATTTTTTTTTTTTTTGAAAGTTATATTTTTTCTATTATTTTTTATGAAAAAGGAGGAGGAGGGACCCTCACTAATTTTTCAAAAAATAGATTCTTGACTTTTTATTCGTTTGGGTGTCAAATATAGTATAAAAAACTATTCGAAAAGTGATTTTGTGGTAGTTCATTTTTCTGTCAAAAATCACGCCAAAAGTGACAAAAAAATTGACTTGTAAACGCAAAAAGTCCATATAAATGCCCTTCGTAGACTTTGAACTCTCATAACTTGGTCAAAACTGAGCCGATTCTCAAGCTTGAGGCCATTTTGTTCATGATTTGTTATATATATTAATTCTACATTTCAAATTTATTCATTTTTGAAAGTTAAATTTTTTCAAATATTTTTGCGAAAAAAGCATAAGGGGGGACCCTTACAAATATTAATTTTTAAAAAAATAGATTCTTGAAATTCTTTTAATAATCGATTGTGGGTGTCAAATATAGTATAAAAAACTATAAGAAAAAAGATTCTGAGGTGTTTCATTTTTCTGTCAAAAATCATGCCAAAATGACAAAAAAAATTGACTTGTAAGCGCAAAAAGTCCATATAAATGCCCTTCGTAGACTTTGAACTCCAATAACTTGGTCAAAACTGAACCGATTGTCAAGTTTGAGGCCATTTTGTTCATGGTTTGTTATATATATTAATTCTACATTTCAAATTTATTCATTTTTGAAAGTTAAATTTTTTCAAATATTTTTGGGAAAAAAGCATAAGGGGGGACCCTTACAAATATTAATTTTTAAAAAAATAGATTCTTGAAATTCTTTTAATAATCGATTGTGGGTGTCAAATATAGTATAAAAAACTATAAGAAAAAAGATTCTGAGGTGTTTCATTTTTCTGTCAAAAATCATGCCAAAATGACAAAAAAAAAAGACTTGTAAACGCAAAAAGTCCATATAAATGCCCTTTCTAGACTTTGAACTCCCATAACTTGGTCAAAACTGAACCCATTGTCAAGCTTGGGTCCATTTATTTCATGGTTTGTCCTATATATAAATTCTACGATTCAAGTTTATGCATTATTGTAAGTTAAATTTTTTCAAATATTTTTGCGAAAAAAGCATTATGATTTTTAAAATCCGTAGCTCCAAAAATAATTTTTTTTTTATTCTAGCGGATCAGGGGATGATATCCAGAAAGTCAAATATTCTTAATTCTGTAGGCTATAGGAGAATATACATACCAAATTTGGTGCCTCTGCCCATTTTTACTTTTAAGCTATACCTGAAAAAAAATTAT
The DNA here is from genome assembly GCA_035045305.1 of Drosophila maculinotata. Lineage (NCBI taxonomy): Eukaryota > Metazoa > Arthropoda > Insecta > Diptera > Drosophilidae > Drosophila > Drosophila maculinotata. The sequence continues at coordinate 12,971,573 of JAWNPD010000387.1, forward strand.
ATTGTCCCGCCACTACGAGAACTTATATTTGAAATATGTCTTTGAGAAACACGCGTTCATACAGACAGACAGACGGACAGACAGACATGGCTATATCGACTCGGCTATTGATAGTGATCAATAATATATATACTTTATGGGGTCGAAGATGCTTCTTTATGCCTGTTACATACTTTTGCACAAAACCATTATACCCTTCTTCCCATTTTGAATGGGATCAGGGTATAATAAGTAAAAAAAACCCTACAAAAAAGAATGAAAAATACCAAATAAATTATGTGAGCATTTCAAAAGAACGTTTTATTTTTTTTTTGCAACAACAGCCACGCCCCCAAGCATGCCCCAAAAAGCAAGGCCATTAGCCTGAAAATGTACAAACAATTTTTTTTTCATGAAATTGATGCGGCTTGCTGCGCATTTGGTTTGTTGCATTTGCTTCCCTTGAAAATGTGTGCTGTGTATTTTTTTGGCTGCTGAAAATGTATCGAATTAAATGCTGCTATCAAGTGATGAATAATAAGCACTGGCCAAAAACTGGCCAAACATTTAATTACAAAAACGTCGCGGCGTGCAATAAATTTTGTTTGCCTTTTCGACGCCCCAGGCCAAATGAATAAGCCTTGCCCCAAAAATATGTATACTATATACTAAGGCAATAACAAAGTACAATTTGCCACTTTGTTGGACCGCCTTTGTTTATCAAAAGTGCGCTCAAAAGTTGCACGCTCATCCTTATCCTTATACCAGCCGGGTCTTAGCCTTGCATAAATATGTTTTTATTTATAAGTTGGTCAGAAACGAACCGAACTCGAACCGAACCCGGTCCCGGTCCCGGGCACCAACACAAAACTTTTTCAAAGCCAAAATTTGTAGCCCTGGTCGGCCAAAACTGCAGCTTCTGCTCTGGGCCAAAAGAGAGCAGCTTACCAGAAAACAAAAAACGAGGTAGAAGCTGCAGTGAAACAACTTTTTTGTTGCCGCATGGCTGCGCTCCTGTAGCTACTTGCAGCTACTGCGGCAAAGTGTTTGCCAGAATTGCCATTGCCCCGCTTTGCTTGGACCTGCTCTTGGCTGCCTTATTTACTTTTTTACTCTTTTACTGCATTTATTTCAAATGGAATAGACTTGTAAGCCCTCGCCGAGCGTATTAAAACTTTCCCACTACCCTTTGCATTACACCCAAAAGTAGCTTATGCCATGGTGATCAACAAAGTATTGCCAATTCAGTCAAGTTTTGTGAGACAACTCGAATTTCCAGAATATTTTCTCAGTTTATTGCATGCACTGTGCTCATGAAATTAAATATGACAAGCGTTTCATTTTCTTATCCGCTCGTTTAGTTTATGTTCAAATTGCTTGTCTTAGGGGCAACAACAAGTTGTTAAATTGGCAACACCTGAATATCGAGTTGGCAACGCGTGGCGGGAAATTGCAGCGTTCAGGTCAAACTATCAATTAAATGCAGTTTTTGTGTACAAGCACTAGTGTTGGTGCTCTTAATCTAACCTTAAGGCATGATCTTAAATTATGTATTATTCTTTATTTATATATAATATTATTCAGCTAATGTCTGCTATTTTAAAACGATTTATTTACTAACCGAATAATATTCATTAATTTATATATAAATTTTAATCACAGATTGAAAAATATTATTACTTTTTACTATGTTTAATGCATAATTTTGAAGTGCTTAAAGCCATTACCAAAGCAAATAAATTAAAATTTTATATATTATATTATATTGAATAACTACGTATTATTCAACTTATGTCTGTTAGTTTTACAAAATAATAATAAATATTATGTTACAGATTAATTACAAATATTTAAAGTGAATTACAAAAATGAAATCTTTAACTACAATATTTCCAATTGTTAAGGTTTAATACAATTTTAATGACACTTTCTTCAACAGTCTTTTTTCTCTGATATTCTGTTATGTTGTTTTGCACAATCCACTCCAACAGTTGTTTGCCTGAACGCCGCAGGTATTACCTTTGGCATTCGCATGGCTTATTAAAATTTATATTAAAAGTGCAGACAGTGCATTGAAAGCATGAAATGCAGCCGGCAACGACGACCGCAACTTAATTTCATTTTAATTAAAACTGCAAATGCGAAATGGTATTTTGCTCCATGGAGTATTCGAGTTGTGGACTTAAATATGTCAATGTGAGCCCCACAAGAGAAGTGCAAATGTCTATCTAACTACGTATACATATGTATCTATCTGTGCTGAGAGCCAGCGGCAAACGCTGCGTATGCGTAACGTTGCCTAATGACCTCAGCAGATGGTGCAAATTGTCGAATTTACCGAGCCACGCCCCGCAATGCCTAACGGGGCACGTGCCGCCTGAAGGTTGCAACATATATGTATGTATGCTCACATACTCGTAACTATTCACGGGTATTCACGATTATTCACAACACAGTTCTATGCGGATACTCTGGCAGACTTTAATCAAGTGCGCGCCTAGCACACAGAGTGCTCCATTCCGGCCCCAATAAATTTGAGACGAGTCGGTTTTTATCAGCTACGTCACCGTGTTGTGTGCATGTTTATGGCCAGAACGAAAAAAATGAATAAAAACGAAAAACGAAAAACGAAAAAAAGGCCAAACACAAAAGGCAAATGTGGTAAAAATACTTTGCATGCCAGCTAGACCATCTAACCAGCTCTAAAGAGAGCTAGCTGCCTTTGGCTTTGGCTTTGGCTTTGCCTGATGTCAGCCAAAGTTTCATATGTCATAATTTTATCAGGCAACAAAAAAGGCAAGTGATGTCTATCTGTGCGAGTGTGTGTGTGTGTGTGTGTGTGTGTGTATGTGCTTGGCAGCCCTAAAGTGGAAACGCGGCGCTGCCATTCATGACACGCAGGCATTAAGAGCTGCGACAGGAATGAAAGCAACCTACCGCTCCGATCCCCTCAATAGTCCACAACCCTGGAGCAGGTGCACCAGCCGAGACGTAGTCACTGTTCTCGTTGTTGTTGTTGCTTTGTTGTTGTTGCTTTGTTGGACATGCTAACAGGTACATTTGCAGCGTTGACTTTGATTACAAGTTCAGGCCGAAAGCGACTACAAATATTTAGTGTTATGTTTCGGTGTTGGCGATGAGGGGTAGGTGGGGTTAAGTCACTTAAAGCCCAGGCATTTTATTAACTATTTGCTGGGGCCGAGCGGTCGGGGCGCCATTTTCTCACTCTCTTAAGCACTTGCAACATATTTCTTCAATTTGCAGCGGCAGCGGCAACAACAACAACTATGAAAAATATGATGTTATTTTTAACACACTGAAAGCGTGTGGAAAAGTTATTTTTAGACGGCAAAAGCAGTCAGCGATTGAGAGAAGCAAAAGAAAAAACGTTCAGAAAAACTTGTGGTTAAAGGCAGCAACTAGCGGCAGCAACCAGCGGCAGCAGCAGCGGCAGAGGCAACAACACTTGCCACTTGCTACTTGCCACAACCAGTGAGGAAAACGACTTTGGTTTTGTGTCGCCGCCTGCCTGTGTGTGCGGCTGTGTACTGCATGTTTTTTTATAAATATGGCCAATAAATTGCGACTGTTTAAGTGTCGCTTCTACCGCTAAGCAAATGCCACAAAAGGGCACCGCACAAAAATTTAATATAAAATACACATTTTTTTGCAGCTAGCAAAAGCGATTTTCATTGTGCCACGGCAAATGAATATATATTTTTTTTGTGTATGTGTGTGTGTGTTAGCCAGAGCAAACAGCTGAAATTGGAAACAGTCAGACACACAGACTCACACACACACACACACACACACATGCACATTTATGCATACAGCCTGTTAAAGCTGAGCAAACAGCGCCGCAAACACGTTGCACAAATATTCAGATGCGGGGGCCGGAACGAGCTGTGGACACTGCGGACTATTGGACATGGGGCATGGGACATGGCAATAACTGCACATGCCACATGGCGCAACAAAATGCCAAAAACGCAGCAAAAGAAATGTGAAACAAACAACAACAAGAAAAATAGTGACAAATGCAGCTAACAACCACAACAACAACAACAAAAAAACTAACCGCAAAAGCATTTGAAAAGTTTTCGCCATGAAATTTAAAACACTATGCTGATCGCAGGGGTGTGGTGGCAGAAGGGGATAATGCATTGGCATGTTGAATGCAACGATAAAACGCTAAACGCATATTAAAACAGCAACAAACATTTGACAAAACAGGAGGGGAGTGCGAGTTTGCTGATTTGTTAGCCATGTGGCGTGGCGAAAAACAAAACTCCCAAAAACAATCGCCAAACGGGGCACCGTTTAGAGGAGCGCACGTAATGCGCTCTCCGGAAAAAAAGAAATCCAAAGATTGGAACTGAAACAAACGTTAAAAGCGCACAAAAACATAAAAGTTTCGTGAAAGGGATTTACGAGTATGTGCATATTAAATCATTGAAAATGAAAGAGAAAAAACACACACACACACACACACAGTGCAAAAATCTATGCAGCAGGTGAGTGACAAGGGGAGGGTGGCAGATGAGAGTGGCACAAATGCGCATCAAATATGCAGCAATTTAAGTAAAGCCAGAGAAAAACTTTTAGTTGCATAAAATGGCAGCCAAAAATGCCGGCAGCCAAATCATTTATTTAACTCATTTTACGAATTTGCATATGGAAAGTGTGTGTAACTCGCAAAACATTTGTGACTTATGCTCAGGACTTGGTAAGATCATAAAATCATAATAAAATACATTAAGAAAAGTGAGTTTGTATTATATTCAAAAATATCGACTGGCAAATATAACTTATATTTATGGCACTAGTCACTATGGCTAAATTTAATTACAAAGCTTACTTTGAACCGGCAGCGATTTAATCAAAATGAATGAAGAAAAACATTTCTTTGTGTCTATCAATGTTATTATAGTTATTATAATTGTGCTATTGTTGCAGTGCTAACAAGGCCGACCCGAAAATAAATTGTAATAAGCAAGTCGTACGAAGAAAAATTAGTATTTCACACATAATTGCTAACACAAAATATATAAAAATTACCCAACACCGTGCGGCAGTGATAAATTAATGAATCTGAACTGCAACCGTTAAGCTTAGGTTTTTTTTGGAGATTGAGACCGCAAAGCGAGTCGAACCGAGCTAAATTGCCCAACTGCCCAAACGGGTTTCCGGCACATATTCATAGATATAGATATAAATTTCCAGCCGTGCGCTAAACGAAACACACAAAACATGTTTCGGGTAATTTAAAAACTCAAATATTTAAGGCATGTGGCGTTCAGCGTTCAGCGTGCAGTTCTATTTTTTTGCATTTTGTATTTTGTGTTTATCTCTATCAATTTTCAATATTTCAGTCAAGTTGCGGTAGGTCGTGGTGAGTGTTGAACAGTGAACTGAACTCAAATTGGTATGCAAATTTTGCGATTTTATTGCTATATATGCAAATTCTCATATGTACATACATATATGTATGTATGTTTGAAGTGCAGCGAGACGAGTTTTGGCACCTACTTAAACGATTTTAATTGATATCAAATCCGTTTGTAAGCCAATTTACAGTTAGAGTGATGTAATTCGAATAAAACTAGAACCACTTCTATCATATTTACACCAGTGTTTTTGTGATTTAAGAGAACTGACTATATTCTTATATTCAACTTTCACAAAATTAAAGACCATAAGCCATAAAGCTTAACTATACCAATTGATTGAGGGATCGTTGACAGCTTTCTAGGCACTTTATTAAGCTCACTTAATGCTAACCGTTCGCTTAACTAACTTTAATCGTTAGACAGTTTTCAACACTAAAATCTGAATTTACCTGTTATTATAAAAGCTTTGAAAGCACATTAAAGCTTTGATCACGATTATTTTTATTGAGCACATGCAATTAAGCTCACTTAAAGGTACAGACTAGTCTCAAAGTTTTACAATTTTATTTCTTGGCTGTTCTTCTTGAATGTCTTTACACTTTAACGACTTCTCATCACTTATATATGTTTCCAGTTAATCTTGGTTTTTTTTCTCCAGAGCTAAAATAGCTGCAGCTACCGTTCAATACTTAAGCCAGTGCCTATCTTTAGTATCTTGTATCTTCTTCGTGCCTAAGTGAAGTATCATTTTTAAGACTTCATTTATACGCTTCTTATGTCTTTCCATGCGAGTATGGCTTCCTTGTTAGGCTCTTTTCCCTTGCCACTCTTTCAGTCTGCTGTTTAACTTGATTAGTAGATAGTCAGTTTTGTCCATTAGCATAAGTCACTTAAGAAATGCTCCTTGCCAATCAGAGGTCAGGACCTGTCAGAGATGACAGCTACTCAGCAATTCCTACAAATTGCATAATACCATTTAAATTGCATACGCATAAATGTCACAAATGCTACAAATTGCAATACCAAATGAGCATCAATAAAAGCACTTTATGTCGCAAGTCACTTATACCAAACAGACATATACATACATGTATATATATATATATATATAGAACTGCAGTTAAGTAGCTGCCGAGCAGAGGCGGGCCACTAAGCAAACATTGCAACATGTCTATTCCTGCAAAAGGCCAAACATTGTGCCAGAGTCCAGAGCAGGGAATAAAAATAAACAACAACAGGGGGGCGGGGAGGCAACAAGGAAAGGGTGAGCTTGTGGCAGGCGACGCACAGCATGAAAGGCAAATGGGGAAAAGAACCCAACAGGCCTGCAAAAACCTAACGAATCGAAATTCAATCAACGATCAATGAATCGAGTCGTTACCATCGAGAGTGGTGGTGGAGGGGGGGGCTTAAAGGTCTCTGGGCATTGGATGCAACGCTGGCGACGGTGGCGACTCACGGCGGCATTTAACATTTCCGTTGCCATTGTCGCATCTCCAGTTCCAGTCCCAGTCCCAGGGATGGTTACCTGCGCAACGTGGCAACAGCTGCACTGACTGCCAGGCATCCTGCGTTGTCGCCTGCGGAAGCTGCGCTTAGTGCCACAGCGGATGTCAGTGTTGCCACCAGTTACCAGCCCACGCCTCCTCCTTGCACCTACCCTCCCCTCTCTTGGCAGGCCCCCCTTAGGGCAGGCGAACAGTCGCTTAATTCAGTTTGCCAGTTTTCAGTTTGCCAGTTTGGTTCTCATGCGTTTTGTTTGCCTTTTTCGCGTTCTCGTGCATAAATGTCGCTTAAATATTTTTATTGCGTTTTGCTGTTGGCCGTGGGTGATGAGTGGACCACAGCACCACAGCAGCGCTGCAACACCACCACCATCACCACCACTACCATCATCATCATCACCCGAGCTAATCGCTTTTGCAAATGCAAATTTGCATTTAAAATGCCAACAATGAGTTGCAGATACAAATACAGATGCAGATACAGATACATATAGTTATAGATGCAGATACAGATACAGATGGAAAAGTGCATTTGGCGTTTAATTTGCTTTGCTGGCTTTTATAAATGGCCAGAGCTAGGCTGATTAGCCAGCTAGCTGCACATTAAGTGCACTGATTATGACCAGTCGGGGAGCCATCTACATAAGTAATTAATTGCATTTCTCAGCAGCAGCACCATCCACTATCCACATCCACATCCACATCCTCATCTAGAGCCACATCCCTGGTATCATCATTTGTCGATTGCCAACTTCCTGCATTGAGCAGCCACACAAATTGCAAATGAGCATCGCTAGAAGTTGATAGCTGTGCGCTGGGAAAGCTGGAAAGGGGATGCTGGGAACTGGCAGCTGGACAGCTGGGCAACTGGGCAACTGGGCAACTGGTAGCTAGTAGCTGGTGGACTGCCTGGCAAATTATGAAAACCAACTGCCCCCGGGGAGCGCTTTGACAAACAATGTAGCTGACAAATGACGAATGCAATTTGTTTAGCAAAAATTGCGAGTAGATTTCAACTTCAACTGTCGCTGCTGCCGTTGCTGCTGCATTTGAGTAGTGGCAAAATATTTGCAAATTAAGTCGCTGGGGAGTTGCACAAACAAACAGTGGAAACAAGCGAATCAAATGCGTTTATGCCGCCAACTGAGAGAGAAGTGCGAAATTTCATCAGTTCGAGTATCTATTTTATTATGCAATGATATAACCCGGCTCAACTAAAAGGTAAACACAATCGTATGTGCTGGCTCTGTCAATAAATTTGGTATTAAAACTTATATGTCAGACTAGAATTGTTGCGAGGGCTGTTCGAGCATTTACATTATTTTCCCTTTGCCAGTTTTATTGCCAAACTGCACACATGACTCTGAAACATAAACATAAACATCCCACAAATGCTTTTTTTACTGCATGTAGCGAAGGAAGCGTGGGAGATTCGAATGACTTCTCGATTTATTGACACTGAGAGCAATTGTGAACGGCTTAAAGTTGGCTGTATAGTTGTATAGTTATACATTTTCTGATATAAAGTAATGATCTAAAGTCCCAACCGTGATAGGAGTAGGTATAAACTGAAAATAGCACTAAAAGTTGACTAAAGAGCAAATAATTAAAACAGAAAGACCTTATAAGTGAATATTATTGCATTTAATTTAGACCCGTGTTGATGTTTTCAGCAAATCGGTAACACATATATTATTTCATGTTGTGTGGCATATGGGTCGTGTTATATTGTGTTGTGGTCGTGTTTCATTTAGAACGAATTTATTCGATTTCGCACAAAGTCTTTCGTTTATGTCCTACATATTCGCAAGTTGAAATATTTGCTCTGGTTAGGCAGCTGACACTGTGCTATGTGTGGCATACTTTTCGTTGCACACTCGCTGAGCAATTTGCCAGCCCTTTTGCTTTTGCCTGTCCATTCAATTGAACACACATTACACATACGACACGTGGGTCTAAGGTGAAATCCTTTCTCAGTGAGTGCGCTGTCAGCAAAGTACAATTTTTCGGCAGCTGTTGCCAGTTACTAAAGGGTGCTGGATTCTAGGTTGCTAGTTGGGAGTTTCAAGGGGTTGCCTAAGCTGATTTGGCAGCTAGCAACATGGACAGCTGCTGCAGCCTTTGGTACTACTGCTGCTGCTTTTTCTTCTACGTCTTATGCTGTTTTTCAAGTGAAATGCGAAAAAACAAAGCTATGCAAAAATTTCCACTCGAGCTGCCATTAACAGCTTGCACTTGAACTTGAGGCGCCATAAAATGTTGCCGCATACATATTTAATGTTGACAGTTGACTGACTGTGCGTGTGTGTGTGTGTGCATACACTCATGACCTTAAACTTCAACTTGTTTTGTGGCCAACCGCCGCCTCGCAAAACGCAGCTGCTGATGAAGACACGCAAAAAATGAGCGAAGCAGCCAAAAGCAAACAGCCGCCAGGCCCAAGGCAGGTGGTTCATGTCGATAATGTGGTTGTGCACTGCGCGAAATTCAGCATTAGTTATATATATTATTTTTGTATGATTCAATTTTGAATTTCTCTACTCTTTTACACAATTAAATGCAAAGCTTGATTTTATTTAGTTTGCATGTAAAATAGTATATATATTGAAATTTAAAAGTTTTCTACAGCTTTGAATTTGTTTTGTAGCAGTGCAGCTTGGGGCCAAACACGTTGATCGGACGCGCAAACGACATGAGCAATTAAAAATTTGTTAAATTAATTTTTGCAAATTTTTGTTGCCGTCGGAAAGGCAAAGAAGCAGAACCAGAACCATAACCAGTAAGCGAAGCCCGTGCCCAGACCCCAGCCCAGACCAGGCCCAGGCCCAGAGGCAGGCCCAGACCCAGACCCAGACACTGGCTGACTACGACGACCCGTCCCGCATTTTGTGTAATTCATTAAGAACGCTTGCCAGCTTTAGTTCAGCCCAGCCCCTGCCCCTGACCCTGCCACATGCTGCATGCCTCGGTTGCCATCAAGCCTGTGCCGTCCCTTTTCAGTTCTTGCGTTTTATTGCTACACTTGACATTTTGTCAGCAGTTGCGTATTTTAATTTAATTCATTTTTATTAAATGCGGGCTCAGCCAGCTACAAGAGATAAGTGCACCGCCCCGACACGCTGCCACGCCCCAGGCCCAAAGCCAAAGCCAATGCCACATCTACGTTGACATTTATTTCGTGCATATTGCGCATACGCCGCGTATGGCAGCTTGAGCAGACGATGCAATGGCGGTTAGCCAAGTTTGTCAGAACTTTCGTCCAGCCAGCGCAAACGAGCTTTGTCCTTCCGCCCGTCCGTCCATCTGTCAGCTCACGACAGACACGAACCATCAGAGCTTCGGTCATGTGTGACTGTTGTGTGTTTATCTTCATTTGGACTTTGGCAAGAGATGCGGATAGGAGATGTAAAGCGGGACGTGGCGCGGGGCGCGGGGCGACGGTAGCTGTAAAGTTTAGACTTCATTGCAAATGGTTTTAAGCCACGGCATTGGAACTGTGAGCAGATTGGATTTTCGACTTTTGCGCTTAGAGACGTGCGCCAAGCCATAGAAAATGCTCGACTTACAAAACGGCACGGCACATTGGCAATTCAATTAAAATAGAATCCCGAAAAGAAGCTAAAACTTTGACGGTGTCGGAGCGTGGCAAATGTATATAGCTTTGGCCAAGACTAGCTCTGGCTCTGGTTCTGTGTCTGTGCTGGTCTGTATGTGTGCAATTAAATTAAAAGTTTTTACTACTAAATAGAAACAGCTGGCAAAATGTTAATCACTTTGGTCACACAGGAAATGGAATGGAAAAGCTGTGCAAAACCCACCTACAATTTAATCAACCGACAAATTGCTCAAGGAGCTGCCAGCCAATTGACGAACCTTTTCAAAACGAAAAACTAAAAATGGGCACGACCCGACCACGAACTCGAACCACTGGCAGGCAAATCAATTGACCGAAAGGGCCACGACAAACTTGGCCCACAAAAACGACTATATAAACAATATGCAGCTGCATTCGTTGACAGTTGTGCAAATCAGTTTTTGGCCAATTTCTAGCCGGCGGCACACAAAAAAGAGGCAAAGCCAAATCGCCGAATCCAAAGACATGATCGCATTCCAAGAAGCGGCCAAAAGCTGAAACAATAAGCTTTGGCGATTTTTTGCGTTTTTTTACCTCCTTTATTTTTGGTGGCCGCATCGATCACGATCGCTGACTGACGACTGACATCACCTGGTTGCCGGGGGCATTGTGTCAGCGGCAAGTTGGGGGCAGCTCTCTCTCTCTCTCTCCCTTTTCCCTAGTCTATCATAAATACATAATGGCAAAACGATATCGCGCACAAACAAACAAAGCGATCTTTTGTCTAGCCAGATGTCATAGGTTGGCCCAAAAAAAAGAAACACAAAAAATCAAAATAAAAACCCAGCTAAGGTCGCTGGCCAAGTGTTGACTGCAACGAATGCCGCTTGCATAAGCCAACTTGAACTTCGGGCCAAACTCCGAAAAAAAAACAAAGCTATGTTAAAGCGAGACAATTGCACAATTAAAACTGGCAAAACAAACAGCCGAGCAAACAGTTAAAAATTAATTCGACTTATGCGCCACACAATTGACAATAATTTTCAGCAACAATGCAAATGCAGCCAAAAGTTGAGTCACTTTTAAACCGATTATCAGCCACACACAAAAATGTGCTTTCAAGCTGCAAGCCAACAATTAAACAATTGCAGCCAGCAACCGAACAATTTATGAGCATTTTTTTTTTTGTAGCCAGATAAGCAAAGTTTTCCAGCTGCGCACATATGAAAACCGTAACTCATAGCTGCACAATAGCACAGCGAATTAGGCGCAGCAGCAGCAGCAGCAGCAACATCGAAATTTCCTATCATACAATTAAGTTCATTATGAGCCCAAATAAAAATCCGCATAACATGTCAAATGTCATTTGTCGAACAATCACGATCAGACGATGTTAGATAAGTTGTACAGCAAACCAGCAGCAAAGAGTGAAAGATTACGAGAGACAGAGATAGGGAGCAAAAGAGAAAGAGAGAGAGCGAGACAGACAAAGTCAGAGTCAGAGATCAGTTAGCTGGCAGCCAGTTGGCGTCGCCTGTCGCATTTAAGCCCAATTCAATCAGTCGACTGACGAAAATCAATTAAAGATACAATATATAAAAGCAGCGTTTATATTTCAAATCGCTACACAAAATCAGTGCGTGTGCGAGCTAAGCTGCAGAAAAAGTGAGAGGGATATATAAAGAGAGAGAGAGAGAGGGAACGGAAAAGAAGGGCTTTAGAGCAAAACAGGGCCGTTTCAGGGTCGTTACAGCGCCTATAATAAACTGTTTTATGAGCAACTGAGTAAAAAAAACTGTGTCAAATCTAAATTTTTATGAGCAGAACTAATACAAAATATATTTACAATTATAATAATACTTTAAATGTCATAGGTTCTCATCGTAAAACTAATAAGTATTCAACTCCGCAGCAGACAAGCTGGACGCTGTGTCAAAATCATTGAAGACGAATTCCGACGGAGTTAGAAATATATCGGATTAAAAAAAGAAAAAGCATAATTTGTGTTCATTCATCATAACAAACCTGGACCTCGAGACAACTAAAAACAACTGTTAGTAAAATGAATAATTTTAAAAACAAATTAAATAGCAGGTAATTTCAAATCAAAAGTTCTTGAATTTCCTAGCTGAGGCATATATATACATAACTAAGTATAGGTATATAAGTTTGTCCAGCTGTATAGACATCAAAACCTACAAAAAATAGAGTAATCAAATTGAATATGTTGCTTTTCACAATTAAAGTTGTGCCAGTTGTTTTATTATAAAAGAAAATAAATTGCAATCAATCATTTACCAAACACTTTTAAATAAGTCAAAAACGTTTAAAAAACACTTAAGAGCTGAAACTCCAACAGCCTGCGAAAGTTATCTAATAACCAGCTTATATATAATATATAATAACTAATATCTTACATCGACCAGCTAAGCTGAAGTATTAGAATTCCTCATATATCTACTTAAATATCTATTATAATAGTTCCCTTTATTGCCAGTTGGCAGTTGTGTGACAACTGCAGAACGCATCAGGGGATGCCTTTCGACAAGCTGTCATTATTGTCAGCATTTCAATGATGTGCCTTGATTAGCTTACCTTATGGCATTTGACACCTCAGCTACCCCCGCCCCTTATACACCCTGCACCACCCACTGCAGTCATAAGCTATGCAATCTGAGATGTCGTTGCATTTTCAACAATGCTGCCAAATCGATATGCAAAGCATGGTCTGAACTGTAATTGCCTTCGACTACCTTTTACACACCTCCCCGCGCCCCCCTTCAGCGCGCACCCCGCTGGTTGCCGTTGTCACCCCATCAACAATTGCTGACAAATCATTTGCCATTTGGCTGCGCTCGCCTTTTTTTTTGGCATTTTTCCGCTGCGGTTGCCATCGGCATGTGCCAAAATTTTGAGCGCAATATGTCTGCAACTCTCTTACAGTATATCTATCCATATGTCTGTCTATCAGTCACTCTGCCAGACCGTCTGTCTGTCTGCCTATTGGTTTTTGGTACTACGTCGATTTCGTAACCGCAACAAAGAATTTACCTGACACATTGTGTATCGAGGTATTTGTCACTTTGCCCCGAATTTCTGCTGCCAATGCAATTGCCCATTTTTCACACTACATCTCCTGGCAATATTTGTGTATATATATATATGACTATACATTCTACATATGTGTGTTTGTCCATGCTGCTGTAGGCGCGTGCCCCAAATTGCAGGCCGTGTCCGGTGCAACAAATAAATACAAGCAACCGGTCCTACCCCCAAAAAAAAAATGAAACGATTGCAGCTAAAAGCATAAGCATAACTAGGAAATTGTTACCGAAGTGAAGCTTAAATACTCTAGCAAAGCTGTACAAGAGTTTTCTGAGAGAGATTAAAGTGGGAAATAAAATATTTTATTTCAATAAATTGAAATGCTGCAGCAAAAGATTTAAAGAGAAATCAAAAGAGATTGCTGAGTAACAATGTTGTTAAAAGGTTACATATAAATTATAAGCTTTTCTGCACAATTTAAATATTAGACAAAAATCTGAGAGGTATTAAATATTTTAAGCCACAAGCAATGATATGAAAATACTATGCACATCAAATAGTTTTTCAAGATATTTCGGGATTTAAAGGGGATTTAAATTCAATTAAATAATTTATATTACAAAATATTTATTACATTGCTTCAAACATAAAGAGAAAATCAAGTTACCTGCTGAAAGCGTATGGAGTGCATAAATAAATAAATGAGTTAACATTTTTTCAACTGCATTGCCAGCAGCTAATTAAATTATTTACTTTAGTTTTGGAAATGCACTTTGCAGCAGGTTGAAAGCCAGTTGTCGTTGTTGTGTTTGTTGTCCAACCGAACCTGTAGCTGTTGTTGTTGTTGTTGTTGTTGTCTTTGTTGCAGACTCTGCGCTTGGCAAATGAAAATATGTTTATCTTTTAACGTGGGCAGTCAGTCGACTGACCGACCAGTCAACATGTTGCAGTTCCGTTTTTTGCTTGTAGCATAGTGTAAATAATATGCTCTTTTTCAACTTTTGTTCGCAGAAAATGCGCATACGCCGTGTGGGCAGTGACCAAGCAATCAAATTGCGATGAGCAGCAAATAAAACAATTGCAAATAGGAATGGCTACAACAACAATAGCAATGCCAATGACTGCAGCCGCCGCAATGGCAAAGGCTTTAAGCAATTACAATATTTGCATAGCACCCAAAATAGCAACAAAAGCAATTTCTATTGCATTTTCCGGGCCACGTTTTTAACAAATTGCAAATATTACGAAATAATTTCAATAGATTTTTCCTTTTGCTGCCGTTGCAATCTCTGCAGATAGCCAAGAAATTAAATTGAGTTGTTTTATTATATTTGGTTTTCGGATTTGTTTTTTCTTTTTCGGTTTGGAAAATTTGACATGGCAGCCGTAACATTCAAATTGGGCAAAAGCTTTCAGCAAACTAAAGAAAATTATGTAAAATTGTTGTTTCTGTTGAAAAATCAAACAATAACAATATAAAAACGATTTGAAGACAATTTTTGAGTGTTGTCGGCTAAAACGTGCTCAAGTCATTTTAATACCCTAACAAAGGGTTAAATAATGTGGTTAAAGGAGGCATGTTCAATTTGATTACTCTATTATTTCTATGTAACCGTAAAGGTACTGAAATTGTTTTTTACCGTGTGCTGACAGTAAATGATTATAATATCCATGTTTTTTCTTTGCAAAAAAATATGTATATGAAATATTTATATTATAAGATTTGATGAAGTATGCAGATGCCTAGTTAGAGATTAAAGCTTAAATATTTAATAAATATCGATTTTGGCCAGAGTGTTGAAACTTAAATAATACAAAATTTGCACTCTTCTCGTGTTTCTATTGCTTTGTTAAATTTCTTTCCATCATTATTGTCATCATTTGTGGGATTTGCTTGGTATTTTTATGTCTTTTTTGCTATACTCTATAATATGGACTCTATATATTGATGATTATGTAATTATGAAAATGATGTCTGATCTCTGGAGCAGCAGCTTTCATTCCGAGGGTACTGCTTTCAATTTACTAAAATTCCCTCACCCCTCACACCGCCCCCCGCAAACCCCTTTTCAGCTAAACATGTACAAAGCTGCAGCTTGTCAGTCAGGCATACTACACGTAATTGAGCTGCTGAAATCTTGATAAAGCAGCACCATAATTGAATATAATTTGTACAGAAGTTAGCAGCGTTCTATGCTGACCTGAATTCGTGATTCGGTTTTGCCATTTGCCAATTTCCCAGTGCCATGGAATATATGTACTATAAGTATATTCAAACTAAATGTAGCATATTCTATCCGCTTGTGACCTGCACTCACTCAGATGATTTGAGCTCGGAAACTCATTAACATGAACAGCAGGCAAATATGATGCTAGGATGGGGAGCTGCCACAAAGACACATTGCTTTGCTTGTGCTAGGGCCTGCCACATGCAACATACAACATGTTATTTAAGCGTAAATCATTTCGTTGCCAGACGCAGCTCGAATTGGAATTTCGATTTTTCACAAGTTCACATGTTCCCAAGTGCGTTGCGCCCCCTCCGCAGCAAAAGTCGTGTCTGCAGCTTAACTTCGAGACAGAGCTGTAGCTGTAGCTGTAGCTGAAGCTGAAGTTGAAGTCCGAGTCGCGCTCAGCGGAGCGCAACGTTGCCGCCAACGCCGCCGACGACGCCGACGACTATGTGGCATTTCCATTTTCATTTTCACACGCGGTCATTAGAGTTGAACCCCACTTAAGAAGAGAGTGAGACTTGGACTTGGACTTGGACTTGGCCAACTCCTTTAACCATTTTTTCACACACACACACACACACACACACACACACACATACACACAGCTGGTAGACAAGCGCAGCAATCGCAGCAGAAATAAATTAAATTTAACTTGCATTTTTGCCAGGCCATGGGCCATGGGCAAGTCCAACTTGCCAACGTTGTTGTTGTTGTGGTTGTTGCTGTTGCAGTTTTTATACTCTGATCCCAAAGAGTATATTGCTCAAGTGCAATGTACGTATATTTTCAGCTGCGCCCTATTCAAAAAACATGTTAGTAGTATTTTAAATTTTTTTTAATTCTCAAAACTTATACTCTGCCACGCCCACACCCACTCACTAAGCCCATAATTAATAAGTCTCTTTTCCACCTGTTGTCAGCTGTTATCAAACTGCGAGCAGAGTATGACGCAGTCGGTTACCTGCGACTGCAACGCTCGTACTTGTTGTTGCTGGCCCTGTTGCTGTTTTTGTTTTTATGGTTTTTTTTTTTTGTTTCCACAAGTTGGCACTTGAAATTGCAAAGGGCCGGCGCGTTCTCTAAGTACTTGCTGCGATGCATGTATCTCGCAGATACTTACTTAATACTTTTGTATCTGTATCTGCTGTTGGTGTTGTTGCTGTTGCTGTTGTTGCTGCTGCCGGCCGCTGTTGCGCCTGCTCGAGCGCGTTCTGCCATATGCAAATTAAAATTAAAAGCCTTTTTGTACTGCTTAAGTTTAACTTTGGCTGCAGCCGAAGAACAGGGCCAAGTCTTCAGACTTGGTCTTGGACTTGGCTATGTTGCTGTTGCTGCTGTTGTTGTTGCTGTTGCTGTTGCCATTTTCTGCGCTTCGTCTTGCCTATGACTTTACAATTTGTTTGGCTTTTTGCGGCCGCCGATAGGCTCTGAAGTGTGAAACATGCCTTTACACACACACACGCACACACACACACACAATTAGAGACTGCCACAACTCAGCAGAAAAAATGACTTCGTCTTCGTTTCTTGACTGTCATTCCTCTTGCTTGTGTGTTTTGAACTTCTTTAAGCGGAAGTTCAAGGCGTTCACTCAATTGTATCGTGTAATGAAATGTTTTATAAGTCAGACAACAGCCAACAGGGCAACAGCCAACAGGGCAACAGGCAAACAGGCCAACAGGCAAACCAGGCAAAACAGACAAAGAAGCAGCTCGAGTTGAGTTCGCATTAATAATTGCTCGTTTATTTAACAGTTGCGTTTGGGTCATTGGCTTCCTCCGGTCTCCGACTTCGACTCCGGCTCCGGCTCCAACTTCAACTCCGGCTCCGGCCCCGCCGGCTACTTGTCATATCAGAATGATGCCCCCCGCTCTCATTAGCAACCCAATACGCAGTAAATCGATGTGTGTTATGTAATATTTATGCTAATATTTACACTCATCTGAGCTGATCTTGGTGCATGGATTCTAACTTCTTTCACATCATTTGTCATTTGGCAAGAGGCAAATCGGTTTACAGCATCGACTTAATTAATGGCAATAATCAAAGCAAGGCAGCTGCTCAGCCACCAGATACTGACAGCCAACTTCGGCTTTAACTTCGACTTCGACTTGGCCTCCAAGGTTGTAGACCTTTTCGAATATGTATCCCAAACAGCCAACAGCCAACAACCAACAACCAAGCAGCCAACACACAAAATTGACGTAACTTATTCGCGTTTATATCACTCTCGACTGTAAGACGGGGCACAGCTATAGATACCATCATCAGCCAAACAAAACACACGCAACAGCAACAACAAAAACAACAGCGACAGCAACTCGAAACCTGGCGCGTCAAAATTAATACGTTTTTAAATGCCAAGCGACGCAGCTTCCTGTTGAGAGCTCCCCAGCTCCAAGCCCCCAAAGAGCCAACTGGCCAAGTTAACAAAGTCTTACGCACATGCGCGTAATTGTTGGAGCCCAGCTCGAGACTATAAACCATAAGTTCTTGCTACGCGTTTTGGGGCCAATCAAACTGCGCAAGCGTATTACAAGCGAGGGTTGCTCAAGCTGTTTGCCATTTGGTATTGAAAGCTGAAAGCTTAACCAATTGTTTTTTCTATTTATTTAATAGACATATGTAGAAAAAAAACATTCACAGTAATGTTTTGAAAAACGTATTTAAAATAAAATTAAAATGATGTTTTTAAATTAAATCTTTAGGTATCACATTCAAAGTCAAAGCTTTATATGTAAGCGAAATGTTTAAATTTTAGCAAGCTAGTCCAGCTTCAAGCTTGAAAACATTTAAGTAGCCTTTTTACAATTTGTTACACTCAATAAGTGTATGCTTGCTAAGAGCTTTAATGAGCTTTCGTGTGTTGAAGTGTTGTTAAAGAAGCCAAAGTGTATTAAATATATTAGCCAATATTCTTTTTATTCGTATTCACATTTGGATAATTGTAAGCTAACTCCAACTCTTATGAAAGTATTAGCTTAGCTGCTTTCTTAAGTTCTCTTACACACCTCGCCGCACAAATTAATGATGGGCCTGGTCCAAGAGCGAAACCGAAATGTAAATTGAATTTTAAAAGGCAATTTAACGGGCGCGTTCTGCGGCCATAATTAAAAATTAACTTCAATTTAACACTTGGCACACAAAACTTCCATTTGTAATATGCGCAATTTCAGCAACTGATGCTGCGTTTTTAATTAACCCAACAATAACTCATATGATTTATGGCATTTTTTGAATTGCAATTGAAAAACTCAAAAGTAAACAACAAAAAACCATAAAAAACAAAAGCTGAATGCAAATGTTTGTTGATTTATAACCATTGAAATTCCATTAAAATTAATGCAATATTAATTAGCAGAAAAAAAATGTATATATGAAAGATACTCCGGCTTATGCAATAATTCAATGTAATGACACGCCCACAAACGCCTCTTAGTTCAATAGCGTTGCAGTCAATTGGAAAATTTTCAGTTGACGCCCAATTATTAAATGAGCTTTAATGCAATTATATCAACAAATATATGGCGACTCCAATGGGTGTTTAATGAGCCACAAAATAGGGAAAAGGCATAGAAAATAATTTGCAGAAGATTCCATGCAACCAATTGCTGCATGAATGCGTTCTGTTAAGAAATCTGGCAGCCAACCAAAAAGTAATTGTACAATATTCCAATACTAATATAACATTCATTATTAGCCAAGGAATTTTAGTTATATCAATTATTAAATATTTCCAATTATCTATATTATAAGTAGGTTGTCAAACATTTCCACAATAGCCACAATAAATTCTGAATTTTGCTGAATTTCCCATATCTTAGCAATGAACAATCAAATAAATATCTCACATATTTTCACGCTTGGCTAGGCAATAATGCAGGTATCGATACATTTTGATTATCATTTTGGCCATGAATTTGTATGAAATTTTAGCAAATTTTCAATTATCATAAATTAGCATAATTTTACAAAAATATTTCTATCGACAGTTTGCAAAGTAAATGTTGCATAAAATTTGTGCATTTTATGATTAATTCGCTGTCCGTTTAATTGCCACACGCAGACAAACACAACAATTTCGTTGCGTAGCAAAACAAAACAAAAATATAAAATACAAAATATAAAAATATGAAAATTTGAAATGCAAAAATTGAGTCGTTTTGCGTTTTGAATTTCAAACACCCAAAAATGAGACGCGCAGAGTTTATGCAAATTTTGAATGTTTGTTAACATTTATTGCCGCCGGCTGTCTGGGCTGCCCAAAGGAGTGAGTACGTGGGCGGGGCGGGGCGGGGCGTGGAGTGGCTTGGGGTTCACGTGCAAATATTCAAACCCGAAAACGCAAATCTGAAACCCCACAAAACGCAGCAAAGCAAAAGATTTTTAATTAAAATGTTGTTGCCTCCGAAATAGCGGCAGTTAAGCAGCTTTGGGGCTATTGTTATGCAGATTGTTCGGTGAGGGGAGCGAGAGGTGGCCATAAACGTAAACGTAAACGTAAACATAAACAATAACTACTGATATGCAGATAAAATGGATAGTTGAACAGAGGTTGATAAAGCCAGAGGCAAAAGATATTTTAATTGATTTGCTTTTCGCACATTTTTGGGCAGCATTTTAACCATTCGATGCACGTACCGTTAGTTAGTTTCACCTACTCTGCAAATGTGCGACTTTTAAAGCACAATTAGCGTTTTGTCTGTGTCTGTTTGCTGCACCTGGGCGTACGTGGCATATGCGTAATTTTAATATTACGCGGTAATCAAATAAGCTGCATATATAAAACGAATGACTTATTATCCTTAAATTAAACGTTTTGTTTTAGGTAATTTGAGCAACATTCTGCTAAACAATTCAATTTGATTATGTTACTCTGCAAATAGTTTAGTTTTTGACAGCTTCATGGGGTAAAACAATAGGATTAATTAATGCAATTTGAGTAATTAATGTGGTATGAAATGAGCTATAGGGAGATATATATGTGTATGGCAGATAATCGTAGACAACTCAACAATAGATAGATAAAGAAAGGAATTAGCAACAGTAAATTAAGATCACTTAAAATGAAGTATACGCCCGATTGTGTAAAATGTATATCAGATTATGTAGAAAAGGGATTGACCTAGAAAAAATCTAAAGAATATTTTAAACAAATTTTGTTACTAAAAAAAAAACAATTAAAAAAAAATATTATACAATTATAACATAAATATATAGTTGATTATCAATTAAATTGCACATCAACAATTATTCGACAGCTATTATCTTTAAACCACTTATTTTTTAAAAACGTCTTCTTTGTTTGAATTTATTATTTATTTAATTTAACCCTTTTTCTATCAAAATATCTGAATTGTAAATAAATTGCAGTACAAACGATATGTTAAATACTTTCGAAGTATCTGCAAATATGCTTTGATCTAAAGTTTAAATACAAAGCAATGAAATCTCATTTAAGTTCTCAGCCTAAGCGCATCAGAAAGGGCTTTTAGCTAATGCTTTCGCCCAACACTCGAATTTGCAGTTGGCCCAAATGCAATTAGAATCGGGCAGAACAAACAGGGCAAATTGGCACAGTTCGTATTTGCCAGCTAAGCTCTGATGACTTAAGACACCCTCCCAATTGGTTCATTATGCTACATAGGCTTCATCGATCTGTTAGCTGTCCCCCAGCCCTTTGGACCGCCCACCCATTAAAATGTTTGGTCGAAATGGAAATGTTGAAGATTAACAACTCACCTCTGATTAATGAAAATCCAATTGCTCAGCCCGACACCTGTCCAATGTCTCGATGTTTGTTTTGATTTTGATTTCAAATTTGGATTTCGGTTTCGGTTTTGACTTCGATTTCGATTTTCGGGGGCAGCTGTTGGCTCCTGCAGCGCTGTTGCTTGTTGCGGCTTTCAAATGTTGCGCGTTGCGACTGACTTTAGGGCCATAAATTACAATCAATAATGCAAAACGGTGTTAGCAACAAAGCCACAAATCAAATGCCACAATATAATTAAATCAAAAATATTTTTTACTTTCAACAACTTTTTGTATCTTTTACACGCACACAGCGACACATGGAAAAACACAAGCACAACAAAAAAGATAAAGATGAGCAGCAAAAAAGTAAGTGATGAAATTCTTTTGGCGAATTTTATATTCTTTTGACTTCCAGTTTCATATGTGTTTGTGTGTGAAAATTATGCTGCAAAAACAAAAATGTATGCAAATAAAAGAAATGCGAAAAAAGGCAAAGGCTAGTGAATAACAGGCAAACAAAGCGAGGGCTTCAAAACAAAACAAATATGAAAAGAAAAAAGCGCGACAGAAACTTGAGCAAACAATCAGTGGAAACATATATGATATATGCTTATATATATATATATATATATATATATATATATATATAGTACTTTATGCGCTGCAGATTTATGTTGCAAATATGCAAAACCCACCGAAAAAAACCACAAAAAAGGCTATAAAAGGCTGCCGGCCAGTGGCTGCTACTACTAAAACTGTCTCAAGTTAATCGCTTTTATTTATTTTCGCCACAGCCAAGCGCAGCAAACAAAAAACTTAACTGCAACCGGTTTAGCCATGCACAGATATATATATCTGTATATATATACATATATATGCTATATACATATATATGCACACATATGTGCTTGTAGAAATTTTGCGCGCCTTTTGGCTATTTTCTTCGCTTTTATTTGTTGTTTGCAACGTTCTGCGGCAACTGTTGCAGCAATTTTTTTTTTGATGAAAAACTCATCCAAAACAAAAGCGAATTTCGCGTGCATTTTTTAGCTCAATTTTTATATATTTTTTGTTGTATATTTTGTTCCCCTCTTTTTTTGTGTATTTACAAGCAGCTCTCGCTAGGGTATGTGTGTGTGTGTGTGTGTGTGTGTGCTTAAGTTGCAGTTGCAAGCAGGCAGCAACAGATAGACACAACACCAGGTTTCATGTCTAGCCAGGTAGCTGTTGCTGTTGCTGTTGCTGCTGCTGCTGTTGCTGTTGCCTCTCTGCTGTTGGCCAGGCTAACACGCCAAACTGGCGACGTCATAAAGTCAGCTGCGCGTCTTCTTCCTAGCATCTTTAGTTGCTGCTTTTGCTGCTGCTGCTTTTGTTGTGACTTGTGGAACGCTTGCTGCTGTTGTTGTTGTTGTTGCTGCTGTTGTTGCTGCTGCTGTTGTTGCTGTTGCTACTCGGTTGACAGAGGCTACAGCGAGGCAGCTTTCAAGGCTGTTTAGAAGGCAGCCAGCAACAAACACACACTTACTCACACACACACACACACACACACAGACATACACTCAAGCACTCTTCTTATACACTTGCAGTTTGTGTTTTTGTCAAGCACGAGCTGCCCTTTTGTTTAAGTTTAATGCAATTTATATGCGCCCATATATACTAAATACATATAATCTGTACAACAAAATATTCTGGCTTTTTTTCTTTTAATTGCTTTAAACGGGTTTCTCGCTGAAACTCTTACTTTGCCTAATTAGCAAGTTCTTTTTTTTTTTAATTTTGTTCAATTTGTTTGCAACTGAATTTACCGTTTGCTTTTTATGTATATTTTGTCTTGGAATGCGTTGCTGTTTTTTGTTGTTTGTTTGTTGTTTGTTTGTTTCTTGTTTGTTTGTGTTTATTTTTGTTTTGTTCAAACGCGACGCGAACTCGTCGATTTGAAGTCGAAGAGTCGAAATTTTGAGTTTGCACCCAACGCAGCGTCGTCGTCGTTGTTGTCGTTTTGGCTGGCAAAGCTCAACTGAAACCAAGCGTTTTGGCCAAGAGTTGGAATCGCTGTCGACTTTGCTGCCACTGTCGCTGTCGACGTCGCTGCCTCTGCCGCTGCCGATGCCAACGCCAACGCCAAAAGCCAAAGCAGTTAACTGGTTTTGTTGCTGTTGCTTTTTCTTTATTTCTTTTTTTTTTCTTTTTGCATTTGTCGGCCCGAAGCCAAAGTCGACCGAGTCGTTGCCACTCGTTGGCGTTGTCGTCTCTCTTTGGTGCTGCTTCCGCTTGGCCAAAATGTGTAGCAGCAGCAAATAGTAGTAGATGTGCGCCCAATAGTAGCAGACAAATGCAGCAAGGCAGCACTTTTGGCGCTCTCTTAGCACTGCGCTCTTAAACGGAAGTGGAAACTGCAACAGCAGCAACAACAACAGCCGGTTTGTCTTTCTTGTTTACTTTTTGTGCTCTCGCACGGCTGTTATACGTCTGTTATACGCGCCAAACAGCTGTTAGCAGTCGCTCATCCACTGACCAGCGGGGCGATGTGAGGGGGGTGTGTGGCTCTCGTATAGGTTTCGGGTGGTTTTGTGGGTGGTTTCCATGGCGCATTTGATAAATAAGCAAACAAACAAACAAAAAAATAAACAGCTCCAAGTGTGGCCGCAAATTGACTCCAATTTTTACTTTTACTTCCACAAATAAATGAAATGAAATGAAATGAAATGAAATGCAATGCAATCAACCGCAATGAGATAACTTTTTTCGTTCAAATGAAGCGTTAATTATAACACTTACAAGGGAAATTTGATAAGTGTCATAACTTAATTGAATTGGAAAGGTTGCAATTAGCCATTATTATAGGAAATAATACAAATATCAATTATGTGGAGAGGTGTCTTATGAAAGTACAAAAAAGAAGTTAAATGATTCAGGATTAAATAAAAATTTGTATACAATTGGTTTGGATAATATAAAAATAACGATTTGAACGATTTTAACGATTTCTTGACTAAATATATTTTAAAATTAACTCAAATAATAAAACCAACTAAATTTAGAGGTCGTTTACATTAGGTTGCAAAGTAAGGCAGCAAAGCTATTGGAAACTTATCTTTATATATATATTCATATATATATCTACTAATATACCCCTACTACAGCCCAACCCATAAGCTCTATACTTTACAGTTGTTAAGCCATCAAGATCATAAATATTAAAATTTCACACCTTTTACAAAACACTATGATTACGAGTTCTTAAAGCATTTAATATTCGCTTAACACATTTATTTCATAACATTATTTTCCAGCTATTGTTACTCCCTTTACCGCACACTCCCCTCCCCTCCAGCCGGCGCACAATTGCAAATTTCATAACTTTATTAATACATTTGTCCATTGTCTGCTTTTATCGAGCCGCATTCAGGCGCGACAAAAGACAAAAACCCAACCCATAAGCTGGAGAGGAGTGCAGGCGGAGAGGGAAGGGGGACGGCTACCTGTGTTCAGGCTACTTGCGGTTGTTGCTCTGTTGTTGTTGTTGCTGTTGTTGGTCTAGCTACGCCACCGTTTTCCCCCCAGGAGTCGAAAACCAAAGAAATTCCAATTAATGAAAATGCGAATAACAAGACAAAAGCGCCACTCAATTGCCTGCAGGGGGGAGGAGGGAGGGGGCAGGGCTGGGAAGGCAAAGTTTTTGGGAATTATGCAAACAGCAGGTGTTTTATTTTGCTTTTTTTACCTTTTTTTTTTTGTTGTACTATTGTTGCCAATTTTATTTAGTTGTTATTGACTCATTTGGCTGCTTGATGACTTTTCACTGCAGTCGCCAAATTTGGGTCACTAGCAGGTGTTTTCCGCTGTTTTCTGTTCTTTTCAGGTAACGTCACGCTGAGGCCGTTGTTATTGGCCAATTATGTTGGCCAGGCTCACCTGTCAAGTAGCTAAGTTTTTGAAGTGTAGAATATTAAATTAACAGCTGAACTTCAGCATTGGTTATAATGTAAAAACTAAAAATAAAAACAAAAATTTTAATTTATAATTTTATTAAAATTTTTTGTTACTTGTTAATTTTTGTTTATTCTGGCTCAAGTATCTGTGTCGACATTAAATAAATAAATTATATACTCAGGCAGCACCACAACGTGTAGAAAGAATAGCAGCAGTTTCCACCAATTTTCAAATCAACCACCTAACACCTCCCCTCTGCCTTACCCCCTTCAGCAACTTTTCACAGTGGCAGAGCAGCGCTTTAAGCCACCCGCAACGCCGCGTCCAGTTGTTCTTTGTGTTGTTGTTGTTTGTGTTGATGTTGGCTGTTAACTGTTGGCCTTTTTTATCCACAGTGCGTCGGAAGTTGTCGCCGGCAGTCAACAAACCATAACGCACAAGCAACGGTACTTTGAGAACTGCAGAACATTTAAAGCCGCTTTGACTGCTAGCCAACTTGTTGTTGTTGTGGTCGGTGTTGATGTTCATATTGTTGCTGCTGCTGTTTGCATATTAAATGATTAAAATATTCATTAAAATTTTCAACAAATTAGCCAAAAGACAGTCATGTCGAAAGAGGAGGGCAACAATCTAACCAAATATTCATAAGCCTGGCCTACAACAGTTTCTGTGGTTTCTTTTTTGTAGGGCATTAAAGCTGCATAATTTTTAAATTAAAAAGATTACGTTGTATAAAAGTGTAGGCTACACATTTCGAATTGATAATTGTAAAATAAATGAAGTAATTAAAAAGTGATGAAATTGAGCAAAGAAAACTTGAAACAATCTCATTTTTAGTATAGATAACCTGAAAATTAAATAAGAATACTTTAGAATATTGAGAAGTTTAGAAATTTAGAAAACTTATATTCCTGTAGTTACTGTTAAATAAAAGAAGATTAGAAGAATCATATAACTATTTAGCTATTAGTAAAAATAATTAAATAAAATAAAAAAAATTCTAATCATTCAATTATTTCAGTTTCATAATTTTTCCGTCATATTTTATTGATTGATCTAATCATATTTTTGACAGCAAACTAAATAGTTCCGACCTATAAGCCATGTGCAAAGAAAAAGAAGAAACCTTACAAAAGTCTTGAGCAGATCATTGATTACCTAGACATATTAAAAATACAAATAAACCACAGCTGTGTGTACAAATAAACACATAAAAAATTGATTTATCTTCTTCAATGTGATATATAGGACATTTACCAAAGTATGCAATAATTATATGTCGAAGAGCATGAAATCTAAACTTTACTAATTAAAATAGTCTTTTGTTAGTTTTATAACCCTTCCAAAAACTCTCTCTGTCTTCCTAAAGAATTCTCTATTTGTTTTGATACTAAATCATTTAGATTAGCTAAGCTTATATTCAGATAGTTAACCCCATTCCTTACAATCACTACCCAATCAGATGATTTAATCGATCATTACGCTTTCCAGTTTATCGACGATCTTGCAACGGATAAGCATGTATAGAACATGGCCGTTTTTCAATTTCCTAACCCATAAGCTGTCAATTTTATGGCCAAAAACGGCGCTTGGCTTTATGAGTTTCAACACCCAAAATGCTGCGAGAAGGCCGCAAATAGCTGAACTCCCCTCCGCCTTCTGCTGTGGGGCATTTGAAGCACAGAGCGACGCACTAAAAGAAAAATTTATGTTGATGATTTTGTGTGGCCGCCGTCGCCAGACGCAGCAGCAGCAGCAGCAGCGGCTGTGGCAGTGGCAGTGGCAGCAGCAGACCCAAAATCGTGGCCAGCATCCAGGCTAGTGCCGGGGGCGCACGCAGACACACACACTCAAAATTGCAGACAATGCCGGCCACAAGTTGCAGCAACAGCAACGGCAGCAACGGCAGCAACATCGGCTGCGGTCATCGCACTGCCCACCCAAAAAGGCGGCACTAAATTGCCCGAATGCCGTTAGAACAATAATTGCGCACACACCAGCACACAAGCGTATGGCAGTGAAAGGGGACAAAGGGGGCATAGGGGGTTGGCGGGGCAGCTTGCCACATTGATTGCGGCGCACAGATAGAAGCTCTGCCAATTTATTGAGTTGTAAAATTGCAAGTGGCCGGCCGGCAAAGGGGCAGCGTGCAACATATTAAAAATAAATAAATTAAAAAATACTTGAACTCGCCCCCGCCACCTAACCACCCTGCACGCCCTGCCTAACGCTCATTAGTTCTGTCCCGTCTAGACTAATTGCCCACATAAATAAACAGAATTCACACGAAAATTTTCAGCTCGACTGCTGCTGCTGTTGCTCGGGACAGTGACGAATGCCACTTCCTTATTGCAAGGTCAGTGTTGTCCTCGTCGTTGGCTCAACTTCCTGGTCCCCCCCGTCAGCGTCGTCGTCGTCGTCTGAATTGATTGATGCACTGCCAGCTGCCGTTAGCTGGCAGCAGCAGCCAACGTCCAGACTGCGGCAAAAAGCACTTCACACCAAATTGGCTCCTAATCTGCAAGCGGGGCTGCCCAAAAATGGCCAGGCAACTGAGTCGCTTGCCTTAACAATTTTTGTCAATAATCGTAAATTAATGAAATGCAACAACGATGCCACACGCCAAGCAAACAAACAAACGCCGCCAACAACAACGACAACAACAGCAGAAAAGCTGAAAATAAATGCTGACAAATCACACAGTGAATACACTTACAAAATGTATTTGAGTCATATTAAGTTGAATTTATATTTATTAATTTATTATATTATTATAGCAAAAATATTGTGAAAATGTCATAAATAGCTAAATAAAGTTCAACTGGATATAAGTATAAGAATTAATTTATCTTGAATTATAATTGTATTATCATTTATTTCCATGCGATAGATATGGCTTTCTTTTGGATAGGAGAGAAAGGATTAAAACAAGTATTGCATAGTAGATATTTTGCGAAAATAACAATAAATTATTGCTTAATAGCTGTTATACAAAATGGTCTTTCTATTGCCATATTACTTGCTTGGCAATGTTATCAATTAGTATAATACTTATTTTGATTTACTATTTTCTAAAGTCTCGCTAATCTTTCGCTTGCAATAAAGAAAAACTAAAATTTGATGAGATTTTATAAAATAATTAAATATTTGGCTTTCTGCTATTTACATTGCTTAAAATGCAAAGCTAATGACAAAATGCAGCTACCCTCCCAGGCAGAGAAATAATAACAACCACAGCAACAACAACAACCGCAACATGCGATTTTAAAGCCATATTTATGGGTCCTTAACATTGGCATTGTTATTGTTATCGCTGTTTGTTTGTTTGTTGTCGCCGTTGTTCATTGTTGTTGTCACGGTTGTTGTTATTTTTGTCGTTGTTGTTGTTGTTGCTTCATTTGTTCTTTGGCGGTTTGTCGCAAGTGTCTGTCGTACATTTTGGGTCACCATTTTAGGTAATTTGTTAAATTTGCATTTAACTGGCCAAAATACGTATACGACAACTTGGCTGGCCATTAAATAATTAAAATATTTCTCGCTGAAATAAATGCACAATGGAATTTTAACGACTCAATAATGCACAACAAATACACTAAATGACACTTGACACTAAAAAAAAAAATAATAATAATACAGCTTACAGCTAAACCTGAAATAATAATTTGCATGATGCCAAACGGTAGTCGTCTGTTGGCAGTTTGTACTCATCATTTGGCTGTGATTAACTTAAGTACACAAGACATAAATATTTAAACGCTTGCAGCGCACAGCGAAAGCCTGGCAAAATGAAGCGTGCTAAGTTGCAGGTGCTGGGGCAAGGGCAGAAGCAGGGGCATGGGCAGCGGCAGGGGCAGGGGCAGGGGCAAGGGCTACGGGTAACGGCACTAAACAGTGGCAGCTAAACGTCAGCGGCGCGTCAGTCAACAAGTGCTGTCCAGAAAACGACGACGACGACAATGCTGGTAATGGCCAACTAAACCAGACGCTGGCAGAACTCAAGTCGTAAGCTGCACAGTAAACAATTTTGGTTGACATATAAATATCTATTCAAAACATAACTTAAATTGAAAGAAAAATTAAATAAAAAACAAAAATTCAACACAAAAAATATAGATTTTCGTTTTTGAGTACTATGTATTTATAACAACTGCAAAAGTTAAATAAAAAATAATATTAAAATGTGAATTAGAATTAAGACAACGAAACAATTCCGATTTTTGGATGAATTTGAATAAGGAGAGCTCAATTTTAATTTGGTGTGAGTGACAAATTGCCAATTAAAATATTATGCTAAGGCCATTAAAACTAAATACCAATGCCAAATTATGAGTGATTTGATTACATTTCGGAATTCAAAACTAATATACATATATATATATTTTATTTTATGTTATATTTATATGAGCTTAAAAAGCTCAATGTATTGCTTGTGGATATAGGAAGTTCGTTGAATTTAATTATAAGAATTGTATAATCACTTGAAATGTAATTAAACACACAAATTGTTTACTGTGTACAGCGGCTGCCACAGCCTGTTGCAGGCCACATTAAACATAAAATTGTGCGCTGGCAACGGTTAAACAAAACTGAAGGCGTTTTTTGTATGCAAATCTGTTGGCCACCAGCGGCAACAGCAGCAGCAGCAGCAGCAGCTGAGGCCCATTGGCTGGCCGATTGTGGCACCTTGTTGATCAATAATTGCCACACGACAGCTAAATGGGCTTTAATGCCATGTTAGCCATGATGCGACGCCGCGTCCAAGGAAATGCAAATCAAATTCTAATGATGTTGTAATGCAGACACCAGGCAGGCAGCAGACCCAGCAAAAACGCCAACACTGGACACAATGCCCAGGCACGCAAAGAAGAAGGAGAAAAAAAATTATATTATTAGAATTGAACATGCGATCTGACAAGTGTTTGGGCCAAAAACATTTCCTGGTTTGGGCCGAGATGGCCACTGACCAGGCTAATTGCCATACAGCATAAATATTGGTAGAATATAGCTGCAGCAATGACCATCATCGCGATTTATGATTGCGTTTCCTGTGACTCTTCAACCGCCAGTCCCAAAAGCTGCTTAGAGCCGTTGCCAGCTTGGCTGCATTGTTGCATTGTTGCATTGTCGCCATGGGCCAACAATTAAGCGGAAATGCAATTGTCGTCTGCGCTTAGCCAAAGCACTGCCGTCGTCTACCCACAATGATTATGAATACTCTTACCCCAAGTACTCATTGATATTCCACACTCCTCGCCGACTGCTCACAGAGTATTGTACTTCTATGCCTTTCTTTGGTTTTGGTTTTCGTTTTGTCATCGACCACATTGACGACCCTTCTAATAAGGTATTAATAACTTTTGCCAAACACATTTGACGCCGCATTCCTGCCCGGTTATTGCTCACCGTTCTTGTCACTGTTGTTGTCACTGTTGTTGTTATTGTTATTGTTGTTGCTGTTGTCGCTAATCGTGCCTCTGCATTTTAAATCACCAACACGTTCAACAAGCATTAGACAAGCAATTGCTTCGATTGTTGCCGCCAACTGGCTGCAAGTCTGTCAACTCTCAGGATTTTCACCTTCTCAAAACCTTGCTTGTTTTGGTACATACTGTGCGCATATAATTTGTAATAAAGGCTACATTCAAACTGTGCAATTCCCGTTGTAGAATGTATCTATAAAATAATCATTCTGTCACATCTATTTGATCTGCAAAACTAGACCGATTTTCAATCCCGATGTCATTTTGGACATTATATTTATTTCCACATCTATAAATTATGCAGTTTAGAAAAATTTAAATACTGGAGAAAAAGTTTATACAAACTAAAATATATAAATTATTAAATAGACTAAATTCGTATGCGTTTCGAGAAAACTCTTTAATATTAAATGAAACTAATTGAAACTGAATTGTCACGAATTAAGAAAACAAAAGAAAAAGAAGCAGAAAAAGAACTTACTTTCAAGAGTCATTTAACATATTCTTAACATAACATGCCACGTTTTTTTCTTGTGCTGCAGATGATGACAAATCCCAGTTGTGATGCAACTGATGCTAAAAATAAACAAATGAATGCCACTTGCTGCACCTGCCGCCAGCAAAGGTCAACGGGCGCGTGCGGTTGAAGTTGCTGATGAAGTCGAAAGTTGACGTGACCCGTCAGCAACGACCCGACCAGCAACATCAGCAAACAGAAAACAGAAAACAGCAAGAACAACAACATGTGGAGACTGTGATTGGGGTTCTGTTGTGTATTGGCTGCTGACTGTAGCTAAAGCAGGTGATTAATCAACGTGTATGCATATGACAAATCCGCATCAGCTATGGGAAGTGGCTTGGGTTCTAACCTCTGCTCTGAGAGCGGGCAATGTCAAATGCTGACCATGGACAGCAGCAGCAGCAGCAGCAGCAGCAACAGCAGCAGCGGCAGCAGAGGCAGCAGCATCAATTGACGATGACTTCGAGTGGCCACTTTGACACACTCAAACGGACTACGTGCGCCTTGTACAGATCCCTGGCCACAGATAGCCACACACTGCCATACAATTTCAATACAATATTTGAAATAATTGGCTACAAATCGTCATTGTTGTTGTTGCTGTTGCTGTTGCTGTTGCTGTGGCTCTGGGTCTGATCCAACTGCATCGACATGCCAAGTCCTAGGCCACAAATTGCAGTTGGAAAACTGCCGCAATCGTAGACACATTTTGCTGCCGCTGCCGTTTTGTAGCTGCTGCCTGACCTACGACACCATCATGTGCGCCCAGTCGACTGTGCAGAGTCCCAGTTCCGAAGCCGACTGCATCCAGCCCGCTCTGCTCTCTCCTGGCCCAGCTGGCCGCTTGTCAAGTTTTGTGGCGAGTGAAACTTGAAATTACTATTGATACTGATAGCAAACTGCAACTGCAACTGCAATAGCAATAGCAATGCACAGAAGAAAACAAATGCATGCCGGAGATTGATTACAAAATTGTATACTCAAAGTACAATTCTTACTAGATTTATTTTGAAATAATAATAAGACTACTAGATTTATTTTGAAATAATAATAAGTGCTCGATTCGAGTATGAAAAACTATTTACAAATATTTGCAAGAACAAAAAAACAAATAGAGGTTTAATAATACTTAAACTAAGTCTAAGTAAAGATGAGATTTAGTCGGTTAGAGAAGAAGTCTTTGAGTGGCAAATTGCACGACAAAATAACGAAAGTTTCAGAGTTCAAATCCCAGACTTTCAATCAAGTTTTTCAAGTGAGTATTTAATAAATTATATAAGTTTGCAAAATCGTTTATGTTTGAAATTATTAAATAAATGTATTCAGTACTTAAATATAAGCTAGTTCTTATCATACTTATTTTTATATTTTTGCCTATACTATATTTTATTTTATTGTTTTGTTTTGTTACCGTTATATGCTAAAACTAGAATTTACTTGAATCAATTATTTTATAGTGTGCCTTGTCAACATCTTTATACGAATTTTCTTAACTTTTTTTCAGTGTAGCAACAGCAAACTGCAGCAGTTTTGTTGCTGCCTTCTTGGCTTTTAATCTGTGCGCCGTAATGCGTTACGGTAAATATTTTTGCTGTTAAGATCAAAGCTGGCCATCAAAAGGTTTTCATGTTGTCGGCCCCGTCTGCCATTATTTGGCTAATTGAGCTGCGTTGGGTCAGCGTTTCTGCGGCTGCTGCCAATTAGCAGATCTATACCTGTGCATGTACATATACCCCTTGCCACCGTTGCACCTTTTGCTGCCGCCACCGATCGATAGATATATAGATATGCGGGCAATTGCCACCAGGTGCGGAGAACTCAATCATCGCCAATGGCCGAAGTTCACTTAATGCGCAAAACGTGAGCCCAATTTGCATGGCGACAACAACAACAACAACAAAAACTAAAAGCTAACTAACTAACTACCAGCAACAACAACTGCTGCAAACAATAAAGTCAACCTTCATTTCACAGTCCAATTCTGAATGCATTTCACACATTTTACAGCATGACTCAGTTTTACTTAAGATTTATTACGTAGCCAACTCGCA
This sequence comes from Drosophila maculinotata, assembly GCA_035045305.1. NCBI lineage: Eukaryota > Metazoa > Arthropoda > Insecta > Diptera > Drosophilidae > Drosophila > Drosophila maculinotata. Next base: position 13,005,038 of record JAWNPD010000387.1, read on the forward strand.
CAATTCATTAGCCATTTAAGCCATTTAGCCCATCGGCCAAATCCCATGCACTAGAGATGAAAGCGTGAGTGTAAAAATATCTTAAAGAAAATTAAAAATTTACAACTGTAGCAACAGGTATATATATACATTTAAAACATTTGGTACCGCTTGTATATAATAATTAAAATTAAATAATTTTATAAATATACATTTTAATTAGATATACAAACTTCATAAAAGCCCATCGTTATTTAGTTGGGGTAGTTTAAAGTTAATATTTAATAAATTAAAGGGTTGCACTTGTTGCCTTATGAAGAAATTATTAAATAAATAAATAAAAATAAAAATACATGCAAATTGTTAAATAAATAATATAAATTGCATAACATTCTTCGTTTTAAACAAGATTTAGAAAGTAAAAATATATACATGTCAAAATATCTAATGCTTCTTTCATATATTGCTATTTAACAATATATTATTATTATTATTTGTATGATATTATACTATTTTAACATGATTATTATATTATTTTTGTTATTTTCGTGAGTCATCGTGCGTGTCACGCGGACATTTCTGCAGCGCTGACAGTCGCCTCCTTCGAATAGCGTCTTGTTTGCTGTGTGGATAGGTTACGTGTTTGTGTTTTTCGTGTGCCACAGCAAAATATCAGCAATTGAACTATAGACATTTTGGCCAAATGCAGTAAGCAGCCGAAAATGCCGCGCTGTTTTTCACAAATTTGGCAAAGCGGGGGCTTGGAGGTGGCAGAGTTGGTTGCTTTCATGTCTACTTGTCTGGTTTGCTGTTGTTGCAGGCGCATCTTGCAAGAGTTGCACTAAATGTCAAATGCAAATGCAAAGGCCACAGAAAAAAAAAGTTTCTTGCCACCTGCTCAACTTTCAGGTGCTTTTCTTCTTCTTCTCCTTTTTTTGTTTCTCATACCTGTTCTAGTGCTGGGCTGACAGTCATAATTAATACGCTTAAGTTGGCTTACTTAGTTTCAATTTGCACGTCGCCGACAAATTTCTCCACCCTGTCGGCTTCATTAAAAACCCATTAGAGGCCGCTTGGCCATTAGAAACTTTTGCTGCTCTTGGAGCATCAATTTCTGGCCCAGCACAAAATGTACGTGTAGTCCGTAGTCCGCATTGCCAAAAGATGTGGCATCTGCCATGCATCAGTTGTTGTTGTCAACATTAAAGTTGTTTTCTTTGAAGCCAGTTTTCTTTTGGCCAACTGCGTGGGAAATGCCGTCGATCGGTCACGATCAGCAAGCAAGCAATCAGCAATCAGCGCTCAGAGCTCAGCGATCAAAAGCCAAGACACAAACCAGCCGAAAGTACATAAGTACATGCAAAATGCAAAGTTGATTTTATCGTTTTATCGTTTTGTTGTTGCTTGTTTCTGTTGTTTCTGTTGTTTCTATTGTTTGTGTTGTTTGTGTTGCTTTCCATTCGTCTGGCCTTTAAAGCGATTTGCCACTTGACAAATGAGCTGCCTGCCACATGTGCAATTTAAGAGACGACTCCAACCAGAACAGCAACAACAACAATTTGTGGGGCCAATTTTCGCTCAACGCCGCAAAACAATAGACTATAGCTAAAGCTATAGCTATAGAGATAGCTATATAGAGCTGGCTTGACAATTTGTTCATTGATTTGGAAAATGACTCTAACAAATGGGCAAGAAATGGAGCGTATATACGTATGTACATACATACATATATGAAAATGACATGGAAATGCTCGAATCTCTCGAACTGCTCAAAAAGAGAAAATTGAGGCAAACAACACAAAGGAAAATTGCCAGAAATTGGCGCTATCAACCAACCAAAGCAACTTGCAGCAAGCATAGCAAACACAAACAGAACCAACCCGAAAAAAAATAATAAAATGCAAAAAAATGGAGTTTTGTTACCCTATAGACTGACCTTCATTGCTGTTTGCTACTAACATTTAAATTTGTTTGTGCAGTCTCATTTTTTTCTGCATATACCCTGTAGCTATAAGATGAGCAAAAGTGGTATTATCAAATTGTGCTGCAGACAGAAAGAGATATCTTAGAATATGCACAGTATATATAAGAATTGATAGTCGTCGTTCCCTTTGCTCCCAAACTGATAATTATATATTTCCTGACCCATTTCTTAAGGAAATATTTAGATTTTTGTTATATGCTTATTATAATAATTATATATTTCGTAGCCCATTTATTTATGTCATGTTTGGATTTTTATGACATATTTGATTATCTCAAAAATCATTTAATTAAATAATAATTAGTTTTTCGTAAATAATAAAATAAAATGAAATAAAATGTTCTCCCCACACCAAAAATACAAATCAGAAATAACAGTTATTTTTGAGGAAAAATATATATATCAAAAATAATAATTATTATTGAAAAAAAGTGCAAAAAGTTAAAGTTATTATTAATTTGTATTATAAAATCAAATAATAACCGTAAAAAAATATTTGTATGAGTAAAACCGTTACGGTATTAATAAACTCAAGTGCATATCCTGTGCCACTCAGACCTGGCTACTGGGTATTCTACTACTCTACACATATAGTTATAGTAACTAGTTTCATTTTTTCATTCCTATTTGATTTCAACACAAAACGTGCCAAGTTCTTTTTTTCTTGCAATTTTTTGAGCTGCTGGCACGTTTTACAAATTTAAAACAGTTCAACGTGACAAAAAGGAGAGGAGAGGCTTGTTTAAATGCGCTCATCATAGAGCGAATTCTTCTTATCAACACAGCTGGCTGATAAGAGGGGGTGGGAGCTAGGCAGCTAATAGCCAGCTACAGCTGATAACCAGCAGGCATTCATGAGTACTCAAACGACACTCACTTAGTTGACTGTGGAAAATCGAGTGCGAAACATTTCAACGTGAGATACATTTGAAATGTTTGGCTTACTGAAATTGTTGTTCGTTGTGCTGTGGCTAATTGCTTTGAGCCAAGGGCGCTCTATAGCGATTCAAGATTGGCATGGGGCAAGTCATAAAGTGCTATATATGTGTTTCTATAATTGAATAATAGTTTACGTTGCTTGCAGTCACCAGAACCAGATCCCACAATCTTTGAGAACAAATGGCCCTATGAGAACGACATGCATATAAATGATGTGGACTACAATTGAGCATATTACAAAAATTACATAGCTGTTGCTTAAATATAAGTGATGGAATTATATCGAGATAAGTACAAAGACAATTGTTCCAGTCGCAAATTTTGCTATTGATTAAATATGTACAGTTAAATAAATTCGGTTTTTGGTATATATTATATGATTATTGAGATGAAGCTTGAATCTGAGATAAGGTGTTGAAAAGAACTCGAAGTTCGTTAATTAAATATGTATAAATAAACTTATTAAGATTATATGTGTATTTGATTTCCTAGAATCGGAATGTGTACTGTGCTCCAGCGCCAAAATTGGGACGACTGTTGCCATAGGGACCGCCCAAGTGCTGCGAGTACTGTCCCGTTGCATCCAGAGAATGACGACCGTTCTGACTCTGCCACACGGGTGCACGTCCATTGACGCTCAGGTCGAATCCCTGTCGAGGACTGCCGCCGCCCTGCACATTCAGCTGGCGACGCACGCGATGCTGCTCCAGGTCAGTGGGCTCCCAATCGTAGCTCTCAGCCACCTGCAATGATGTCAGACATAAGGATTTGCGTTTAGAAAACAAAATTATGAGCACTTCACTTACCAATTGTGACTCCGGCGCATAGGCAACCAAATCGTCAGCTGTCAGTAGAGGATTGGGATAGGCGAAAGCGCAGGCAGTCAGGCCGAGGAGCAGCAAACTGAGACTAAGTTGCATCTTGTGGTTTCTTGAGCTCTTGGTGCGGTGTTTACTGCAGAATATACTGTACTGAATGATGACTGATGGGTAGCTCTATTCGCATTATATATGGCCGGGCTTATCGACTTTACGACTGAAAGATTCCCGCTTGAGGGAATCCCTTGGCACATTGTCTGGCAAGAGGCACTGTGGTTCACAAGTAGATCCCCGCGTCACCTTCATTTTGTGATAAGATGAGTGATCTGTTAGCAAATATTCCTATGTTGATAAAGAACACAGTGTAAGTCCCCTATTTAGGGGCTGTGGCTGCTCGCAAATCTTAATTATATTTAACAAACTAATTAAACTAGATAGGTAGAAGCTTACTATTATGACAGCTATATGGTATGAGCTACATATTTCTTGGTAACATAATTATATTCTGTTGTAAGATATATGTACTTATATTGAAATAGAGTCAGCTTGAACTCAAGATCACTAATAAATTAAGTCCATACTTATATTTTTACTATAAAGTACAAATATCTGGCATATCAAATCTTCCTAGATATAAATATATATATAAAAGATGAAAATAAATATACATACTTGCCAAGGTCAACTGATCGGTAGACCCCAGCTTAAAATTGGCAACAAATTTATGCAAATTAATGATGTGAAAAGCGTTTTTTATAATTCCCATTCTAGACCCAAAAATGAATCATTTTTTAATAATTTGATATGGCACGCCCACATTTCAGCCACCGTCGAAGATGATTCGCTTTCGTTGGCTGCTTAATACAGCAGTTTGTTAAACAACTTTTATTTATAAACTTTGGGTTAGTCTTGTGGCATGATAAATTTTCATTGAAGGCTCTTTTGACAGTTTACGCAATAAATCCAATTAAGAAAAAAGATTTTGTCTTGCCAAATATTGCGGCAAGTTTCATTAAGACAACGTCGCCGTTGTCGACGTGTGCGCTTAATTTGTTATTACCAACAAGAATTAGCCAAAAAACATAAATATAGTCATGTACAATTAGCCAAACTGCAAGCTCATCTCGATGGATTGTCAGCCGTAAATCTGACTCTATGTTCCGGGTTAGATGAACGTCGCGTTGTTCAAGGATGCCAAAAGTCTCCAACCCCAACCCAAAATTTAACTTGAAATCTTCAACAATTTACAGATTTGATAAGATAAGCAAGCTTTGAGATTCTTTGTTGAAGCTAAGCCTAAGAATATGTCACATTAGGTTTATAAGAATTTAAATTAAAACACGTTCACTAGTTTATATAATTATTTTTCTTTCGTGCTTGTCGAGCCTGCTATTTATTGTAATAAAAAGCTTTTTATAAATGGAAGTGTAAATATAATTTTGATTTAAATAAATATAAAATGTATAATAATTTTGGATTTGAGAGCAAGACTATTGCTGCATAGTTAAAATGATTTGTTGACTATGAAAACTTTGAAAGCATTTTTCGCTTAAAATCTGAATCTGTAGTTGCCACCACCTCCATAAGAGGGTGGGCTGTTGCCATAGGGTCCACCGAGATGCTGTCCATATTTGCCGACCACATCGACCTCGTGACGTTTGTTTTCACTGGTCCAAACAGGCACCTGTGCTTGAGCCCACACATCCTGGCCGCTCTTGTCCTTGTTGTAGCCGCCATCCACTAAGAAGCGTTGCTCGGTTTGTGGTTTTGGACGCTCATTCCAATTAAGATCTTTTCCGTTCTCCGGATTGGGATTGGGAAAGGCCAGTGCGGAGCCGACAATGCAGCAGACTAAAGCGATGATTGTAACCTGCATGTTGTATGTGAATCGAGAGCTGATTGACTGATACTTCAGTGAGTCTGAAAACCGCTTTTATAGGCACACCTCACTGACTAGACAACAAGCATCACCCCAAGATGCACAACAAAAAAATCCCCATTGGCCATCTGCTCTACTCTACTCTTATCAGCAGAGTGCTTCCCCCGGGTGATTCCTTCTGTTTGACTTGTGAAATTTGTGCTTTGGTTGTTTGGCTTCTATTAAAATATATTTTTATTCAATTTGATTATTTACTCCTTTGTTATTTTCTCATCTGAAAATTCATTGAAGTAACTTATTGGCCATGAGGAAAACCATATGTCTGCCTTATTTAGCTCAAAATTATGAAATTTTTTTGCATTGGCTACAGATTCTTTTAAGCACAAACACACACACATGATCGTATGGCACGCTTTACTGCTTATTTCTAACTAGAAGGCTGGTCCCGTTTTGTCCAGAGCAATTGTTATTCTTTGACTAATTATTTTGAAGACAATCAGTCATTAATGAGCTATCATATTTAAAGTTCCTTATAAATGACCTTCCCAGAATACAAACTGCCACAACTTTGTCAAATCTGAACCGATTGTCAAGCCCGAGGCCATTTTGATCATTATTTGGCATTCTGTTTAATTCTACAACTCAAGTTTATGAATTTATGAAAAAATTAAATTTCGGATTTTTTTTGCGAAAAAAGCATAAGGGGGGACCCTTACAAATTTGAATTTTTCAAAATATAGAATCTTGAAATTTTACGTTTAATTCATTGTGGGTGTCTCAATTAGTATAAAAAACTATACGAAAAGTGATTTTGTGGTGTTTCATTTTTTTGTCAAAAATCACGCCAAAAGTGACAAAAAAAATTGACTTGTAAAGTGCCCAAACAACGAAAAGTTCCTTATAAATGACCTTCCCAGACTTCAAACTGCCACAACTTTGTCAAATCTAAACCGATTGCCAAGCCCAAGGCCATTTAGGTCAACATTTTATCGATATAAAATATAATAAAGCTTGCAGTTGCTCAGTTTGGTTAAAATAGTTTGAGAAACAAAAAAATTTTAATTATTTTATTAAAGTTTAGGCTATAAATTTGTCAAAGCTTTGTCACATTGACTTTTTAAGAATTTTGATAAAACCGCGATTCATAGTAGCTGGACCTAGAAAGTCATACAATTTAAATTCATTTAAAACTTACAATTTCAAAAAATATTCTTTAAACTTTATAAACTTATTGTTTTATTTATATTTCCAACCATTGGTTTAATTTTTTTTCTTGCGTGCTTGTATTGAATGTTAATTGAATGGTAAATATAATAATTTTATTTCAATAAATATTTTTTTTATTCATAAAAATTTTCATTTTGAAAACAAGTACTTTTGCTGCATAGTTAAAATGATTTGTAGACTATAAAAACTTTAAAAGCATTTTCGCTTAAAATCTGAATCTGTAGTTGCCACCACCTCCATACGAGGGTGGGCTGTTGCCATAGGGTCCACCGAGATGCTGTCCATATTTGCCGACCACATCGACCTCGTGACGTTTGTTTTCACTGGTCCAAACAGGCACCTGTGCTTGAGCCCACACATCCTGGCCGCTCTTGTCCTTGTTGTAGCCGCCATCCACTAAGAAGCGTTGCTCGGTTGGTGGTTTTGGACGCTCATTCCAATTAAGATCTTTTCCGTTCTCCGGATTGGGATTGGGAAAGGCCAGTGCGGAGCCGACAATGCAGCAGACTAAAGCGATGATTGTAACCTGCATGTTGTATGTGAATCTAGAGCTGATTGACTGATACTTCAGTGAGTCTGAAAACCGCTTTTATAGGCACACCTCACTGACTAGACAACAAGCATCACCCCAAGATGCACAACAAAAAAATCCCCATGGGCCAGCTGCTCTGCTCTGCTCTTATCAGCAGAGTGCTTCCGCCGGGTGATTCCTTCTGTTTGACTTGTGAAATTTGTGCTTTGGTTGTTTGGCTTCTAATAAAAAATATTTTTATTCTATTCGATTCCTCAATCATAAATGTAGTTTCATGTGTATCTATTTGGAATGTCAATGGAAATAACATTATTCATATTTACTCGTCTGTTGTTTTTTCATCAGAAAATTCGTTGAAGTAATTTATTGGCCATAAGTAAAAACATTTGTCTGCCATATTTGGCTTAAAATTATGAAGTTATTTTGCATTGGCAACAGATTCTTTCAAACACACACACACATATACACACATGTCATATGGCAAGTGTTATTGTTTATATTTTTAATTTTGCATTCATTGATTTATGAGTATTTTGTGGCTTCTGTGAAAACATTTCAGCATTTCGTGTTCATTTTAATTTGTAAGCCTCTCGTCTGTGGGGCTTATCAGCAGCTGATAATGCCATACTATGAATAAAATATAAAACAAAATAAAAATTGTGCATTTTTGCTGTTGTTTGTTTTTGCGTTATTAATGTGAGTAAACATGAAACATTCGAACAACGAGATTCAGTCGAGAACCAACGGAATTAACTGACTGAGTGCGAAATGCGGCTGCAATTCATTTACATAAATATTATGGCCATGTTATTGGCTCTGCTGTGCGCGGTGAGAGGCGAGTTTTAATGATATATGTAAATATTTTACTGTTGTGACTAACTGTGTTGCAGCTGCAGCAGGGCGTGGCGCAAGTTGATGATGCAGATCTGGGCAGGTATGGGACGAGTCCACCCTCTAAGAGCTGGTTTCCGGCCTGGAATGATGCAGGCGGCGAATCGTCCGATCAGGATAATTAGTTAATAAATCTAATCGAGCATCTTCTTTACATATATTTATAATAAATATGTCACAGCTTGTAGTGATTACTCTGAATGTCAGATTGTCATCATTTATAATTTTTTTCCACACTTTTCAATAAAACGAAAGAAAGAATTCTTCTAAATTCTCCGTAGATTTATTAATAAAAAATATGTAAATTCCTGCATTATTCTTGTAGTCTTTAGCTTAACTGCTTCTTGTATCTAATATATAATTATTTCGACTCCAGACCAGTGTTTTTAAGGCATAACTTGAAAGTCATAAAAGCTAGAAACTTTATATTTATGTTCAAGGTACTGTATTGCCGGTTCGACACAAACTCATCATTTTTTGTTCGATATCTCAATCCTTTCAAAAGTTATCGATAAATTAAGATTCCAGAACAGTGTTTTTAAGGTATAGCTTAGAAGTTATAAGAGGTAGAGTCACCAAATTTGGTACATATATTCTCCTATAGCACACAAAGGTCAGTCACACAGAAATTGAATTTTGAAGGTATGACCTTCGGATTTTACAAAGTTGAACATTTTGATCAGACAATAAACAAAGAAGTTATTAACGATTCAATGTACCATAGTTTAAAGCCAAAGGAAGAAGAATTAATGCAAATGTATGACGCGCGTAGCCAGCTCGTGTTTGTATATGTGTGTGTGTTTCTATGTATGAATGCAGATAAATAACTTCAATGAATGTAAGACCTTAGATCAGGGTATATCCTAGTCGGAACTCTCCACTAGTTTATACTATATTTGACACCCACAATCGATTAATAAAAGAATTTCAAGAATCTATTTTTTGAAAAATCAATTTTTGTAAGGGTCCCCCCTTATGCTTTTTTCGCAAAAATATTTGAAAAAATTTAACTTTCAATAATGAATAAATTTGAAATGTAGAATTGATATATAGGACAAACCATGAACAAAATGGCCTCAAGCTTGACAATCGGTTCAGTTTTGACCAAGTTATGGGAGTTCAAAGTCTAGGAAGGGCATTTATATGAACTTTTTGCGTTTACAAGTCAATTTTTTTTGTCATTTTGGCATGATTTTTGACAGAAAAATGAAACACCTCAGAATCTTTTTTCTTATAGTTTTTTATACTATATTTGACACCCACAATCGATAATTAAAAGAGTTTCAAGAATCTATTTTTTGAAAAATCAATTTTTGTAAGGGTCCCCCCTTATGCTTTTTTCGCAAAAATATTTGAAAAAATTTAACTCTCAATAATGAATAAATTTGAAATGTAGAATTGATATATAGGACAAACCATGAACAAAATGGCCTCAAGCTTGACAATCGGTTCAGTTTTGACCAAGTTATGGGAGTTCAAAGTCTAGGAAGGGCATTTATATGGACTTTTTGCGTTTACAAGTCAATTTTTTATGTCATTTTGGCATGATTTTTGACAGAAAAATGAAACACCTCAGAATCTTTTTTCTTATAGTTTTTTATACTATATTTGACACCCACAATCGATTAATAAAAGAATTTCAAGAATCTATTTTTTGAAAAATCAATTTTTGTAAGGGTCCCCCTTATGCTTTTTTCGCAAAAATATTTGAAAAAATTTAACTTTCAATAATGATAAAATTTGAAATGTAGAATTGATATATAGGACAAACCATGAACAAAATGGCCTCAAGCTTGACAATCGGTTCAGTTTTGACCAAGTTATGGGAGTTCAAAGTCTAGGAAGGGCATTTATATGGACTTTTTGCGTTTACAAGTCAATTTTTTTTGTCATTTTGGCATGATTTTTGACAGAAAAATGAAACACATCAGAATCTTTTTTCTTATAGTTTTTTATACTATATTTGACACCCACAATCGATAATTAAAAGAATTTCAAGAATCTATTTTTTGAAAAATCAATTTTTGTAGGGGTCCCCCCTTATGCTTTTTTCGAAAAAATATTTGAAAAAATTTAACTTTCAATAATGAATAAATTTGAAATGTAGAATTGATATATAGGACAAACCATGAACAAAATGGCCTCAAGCTTGACAATCGGTTCAGTTTTGACCAAGTTATGGGAGTTCAAAGTCTAGGAAGGGCATTTATATGGACTTTTTGCGTTTACAAGTCAATTTTTTTTGTCATTTTGGCATGATTTTTGACAGAAAAATGAAACACCTCAGAATCTTTTTTCTTATAGTTTTTTATACTATATTTGACACCCACAATCGATTAATAAAAGAATTTCAAGAATCTATTTTTTGAAAAATCAATTTTTGTAAGGGTCCCCCCTTATGCTTTTTTCGCAAAAATATTTGAAAAAATTTAACTTTCAATAATGAATAAATTTGAAATGTAGAATTGATATATAGGACAAACCATGAACAAAATGGCCTCAAGCTTGACAATCGGTTCAGTTTTGACCAAGTTATGGGAGTTCAAAGTCTAGGAAGGGCATTTATATGAACTTTTTGCGTTTACAAGTCAATTTTTTTTGTCATTTTGGCATGATTTTTGACAGAAAAATGAAACACCTCAGAATCTTTTTTCTTATAGTTTTTTATACTATATTTGACACCCACAATCGATAATTAAAAGAGTTTCAAGAATCTATTTTTTGAAAAATCAATTTTTGTAAGGGTCCCCCCTTATGCTTTTTTCGAAAAAATATTTGAAAAAATTTAACTTTCAATAATGAATAAATTTGAAATGTAGAATTTATATATAGGACAAACCATGAACAAAATGGCCTCAAGCTTGACAATCGGTTCAGTTTTGACCAAGTTATGGGAGTTCAAAGTCTAGGAAGGGCATTTATATGGATTTTTTGCGTTTACAAGTCAATTTTTTATGTCATTTTGGCATGATTTTTGACAGAAAAATGAAACACCTCAGAATCTTTTTTTTTATAGTTTTTTATACTATATTTGACACCCACAATCGATTAATAAAAGAATTTCAAGAATCTATTTTTTGAAAAATCAATTTTTGTAATGGTCCCCCCTTATGCTTTTTTCGCAAAAATATTTGAAAAAATTTAACTCTCAATAATGAATAAATTTGAAATGTAGAATTGATATATAGGACAAACCATGAACAAAATGGCCTCAAGCTTGACAATCGGTTCAGTTTTGACCAAGTTATGGGAGTTCAAAGTCTAGGAAGGGCATTTATATGGACTTTTTGCGTTTACAAGTCAATTTTTTATGTCATTTTGGCATGATTTTTGACAGAAAAATGAAACACCTCAGAATCTTTTTTCTTATAGTTTTTTATACTATATTTGACACCCACAATCGATTAATAAAAGAATTTCAAGAATCTATTTTTTGAAAAATCAATTTTTGTAAGGGTCCCCCCTTATGCTTTTTTCGCAAAAATATTTGAAAAAATTTAACTCTCAATAATGAATAAATTTGAAATGTAGAATTTATATATAGGACAAACCATGAACAAAATGGCCTCAAGCTTGACAATCGGTTCAGTTTTGACCAAGTTATGGGAGTTCAAAGTCTAGGAAGGGCATTTATATGGACTTTTTGCGTTTACAAGTAAATTTTTTATGTCATTTTGGCATGATTTTTGACAGAAAAATGAAACACCTCAGAATCTTTTTTTTTATAGTTTTTTATACTATATTTGACACCCACAATCGATTAATAAAAGAATTTCAAGAATCTATTTTTTGAAAAATCAATTTTTGTAAGGGTCCCCCCTTATGCTTTTTTCGCAAAAATATTTGAAAAAATTTAACTTTCAATAATGAATAAATTTGAAATGTAGAATTGATATATAGGACAAACCATGAACAAAATGGCCTCAAGCTTGACAATCGGTTCAGTTTTGACCAAGTTATGGGAGTTCAAAGTCTAGGAAGGGCATTTATATGGACTTTTTGCGTTTACAAGTCAATTTTTTTTGTCATTTTAGCATGATTTTTGACAGAAAAATGAAACACATCAGAATCTTTTTTCTTATAGTTTTTTATACTATATTTGACACCCACAATCGATTAATAAAAGAATTTCAAGAATCTATTTTTTGAAAAATCAATTTTTGTAAGGGTCCCCCCTTATGCTTTTTTCGAAAAAATATTTGAAAAAATTTAACTTTCAATAATGAATAAATTTGAAATGTAGAATTGATATATAGGACAAACCATGAACAAAATGGCCTCAAGCTTGACAATCGGTTCAGTTTTGACCAAGTTATGGGAGTTCAAAGTCTAGGAAGGGCATTTATATGGACTTTTTGCGTTTACAAGTCAATTTTTTTTGTCATTTTGGCATGATTTTTGACAGAAAAATGAAACACCTCAGAATCTTTTTTCTAATAGTTTTTTATACTATATTTGACACCCACAATCGATTAATAAAAGAATTTCAAGAATCTATTTTTTGAAAAATCAATTTTTGTAAGGGTCCCCCCTTATGCTTTTTTCGCAAAAATATTTGTAAAAATTTAACTTTCAATAATGAATAAATTTGAAATGTAGAATTGATATATAGGACAAACCATGAACAAAATGGTCTCAAGCTTGACAATCGGTTCAGTTTTGACCAAGTTATGGGAGTTCAAAGTTTAGGAAGGGCATTTATATGGACTTTTTGACCTTGGATCAGGGTATATCCTAGTCGGGCACTCTCGACTAGAGCACTCTTACTTTGTGACAGCTGGTCGTTTGAGCTAGAAAAGTTTTTCTTTGTATATTATAATTTATAAATGAAATCCCTTATCTCATAAAAAGTTGCAGGTTTTTACATATTTATAAAATTGCGACAAAGTATTGCCTACTTTTGAGCTGCGTCAGCTTAAGTCTGAAAGCCTGAAAGTATGCAACATGAATTAATGGATACTCGATAAATAATTCTACATCACCTAGGGTTTATATATAAAAAGCTGCACTCTTAGCTTATTAATTTATGTCTTATTTTGCTGCTAAAATCGATTCTATTGTGCCTATTCCAACACTGTGGCAAGCTAACAACGTTACACACAATAAAACTGTCGCTATATGCATGTCAAAAATCAATTGCACACAGTTCAATGCACCTCGAGGAGAAGTGCGTGCCAGCTCATGATAATTGCGGCCATTATACAAGGCGGTAACGGAAACTATGTGTACTCAGAACACCCAACTTCTGTAGAGGTAGATACAAAACGAAAAAAACAATATTAACAAAATGGCTTTAAGCAGAGTGGTGCGACTATAAAATGCCTTGTAAATCTATGGCTAAATATCTATATTTTATATATTAAATATATGTTGTCAGTTTTTATGATTGCAATTGTATTGTATTTAAAAAGTGCAGAAAATAATTTTTTCTTGTTTAAAATTAATGAATTTGTAGCAGTATTGAAACAATAATTAAATTAATCATTAAAGTGTTACAAAAAAAATACTTAAAAGCTTATAATTATTTATTTAAACGTTTACTATATATTTATTTATTATTTATCTAAAAAATATTAGTCAAAATGCAACAAATAAATAAATAAATGGGGTATAAATGAATACCTTATAGTTATAATGAAGATGAGATCTTTTTTAGATTGAATAATATATACAATATATACATAGGGTCAAAAAACGAGAGTTCAAGTTGAAATAAAAAAAAATCTTAGCATATATGGGTTAAGTAGTATAACTTGAAATTCAGTTTGACTTTTATTTAAAAATACTAGCTCTAGCTGTGGTCTAGTCTGCACATTCATGGAGTTTAATACGCCCCCTAGCACAGCTGCTACAGGGTATACGCAAAGTAGCACACAAACCACGTCAGCACTCAATAAAATGAAAAGCTCCAACCAAATGACTCCGCCGTAGCCACAAAAAGCCAAAGCTGAGCCTTGTGCGCTAAATTAAGCGCCCATCAATGCGGCAATTAACGATTCCAGGCGTTTGGGGCAGATTGGATTGGGGCATGGAAATCGACTGGGTATCTGGTTGGTTTGGTGCCAGCTTTCGTCACGCTTCCACCAAGTGCTTTTCGCCAAGGCGCTATCAATTCGATTGGGGCGCGGCACGCAAAGGGGCGGTGGCAACGCTGGCGCCAACTTTGCCGCATATTGCTGCAGTGCATCATTGTGGCAGTTTTCGGCCAAATCGTGTCGAGCTCTAGCTGCGGCCTAATTGCGTTAATTTTACTTGCATTCCAATTTCAATTCCCATTCCCAAAGTTGAATTGTTTCTGCGAGCAGCCACGCCCTCTTTTTTTGGGGGCGCTTGCATGTTTGGCGTCACTTTTGTTGGCTTGGAGCACCGCTTGTGCATGTCGACGACATAATTGTTTGCCATTCAAAATTATCCCGAGCAGCAAGTGCAACAACCCCCAAGGGTCCAAACCCAACCCCCACCCTTAACAAAGGCTGCGGTTCATTGACATGCGCCAAGTGCAAACTCTAACGGTTGATTTGTAATTTTTAACAACAGCTAAATAAAACAGAAATTTCATCTAGTTGTGTGGTGTATCAGTGTCAAGAGCAACTGCATCTCCAGCACCGGTTAGAGGCGTCATCAGCACATCCACTATGTCCTCGTTCTCCATCTCCAGCGAAATGGCCGTGTCGTTTTCTTGAATGATCTCGCCATCGAACATGAGGTTGACCAAGTCCTTGTTCAAGCCCATCTGTGAGCAATAGGCATCCTTTAGCTTGCCCAGCGGCATCATGCTACGGATGCGAAATCGCACCACACCCCGTGACTCCGATTTCATATTCAGAGATATGTGTGGCGAAATAGTCAATAATTCAGTTTTCTCCTCCATTTTGATAAAGTATAAAGTTTTAAAGTGAATATCTGCTTTGTAAATATTCGAATTTGGGAATGGGGTTTGTGTTTTTGTTTGGAGCTCATATCCACTTGGCCTACTTTTTGTTTGCTGCCGCCAAAAATGTTTGGAGCATTTGACACGTGGCCTACTTGTTGGTTTGCTGCAAAAATTTTTTGGAGCCACATCATCATCGGCAGCAGCGTCCACAGCAAGTGGGAACTAAGTAATAAATAAGAATAAATAAGTTCCATTGAGAGCTCTGATAAGATAGCGTCCACTTAATCTGTTGTATGTACGATTCCCGGCACGGACTGCATATCTCAAATAAGTTCTTAACTGGCAGACGAGCCAGTGACAATCTAAAATTATTGTACAGTGGTTTAATCAACTGAAAATTAAGATAAAATTGTGCGTAGGCAGTGATTAAAATCTAGGTTCAAATGGATGATATTGTGTTTTTTTATGAATGGAACTAATGTTTAATCTAATCTGGAAGTTTTTTCCGGTCTGTAAAACTACTGAAAAGTTAATTTTTAAATGGTTCCAAAGTGATCTTAAGTCATACCACAGATGACGATTTTTAGCCCGATTCGATTTTAATATATCATAAATTATTTAAAATGAATAGCTTCAAAAAAGATAATAATGTACTATACAAATTTAAATAAATTAAATATATATTTGCAGTTAATAAATAATGGCAATATTTAATTTTTATAAATGTCGTATGAGTGATTTGTATGTGTAAATATTAATAAAATAAAACATACAAAAAATTAGTTCCAAGCATTACAGAACAGATTAAAAGCATATGTAAATAAAAAGATTATGAAAATATAAACACTACAAAGTATATTATTTGTATATGCACCACTGTGGGGCGCACTATCACTTGTATAATTTATTTATACATTTACCGTACAATGTCAATATATTTGTGTGCATGTATGCATATAGTACACCTATATAGTATAGCTTAACGATTACTTTTTGGCGTTCCAATCGGCAGTTGTCAGTTGGTTAAGGGCAAGCACGAAGACCGGTTGTGCGTACTCGATGAACTGAGGGAATTCAGGGAGCTCATTAAAATTTTAGTCGTTAGCCAGATAAACAATCAAAAATCAAAATACCTATTGCACTTTGGCAATATGAAGTGCCTGGCAATATTTGGACTGATTGTGGCCGTATTCGCTGCCATCGTGGTACATGCTTATCTAGTATTCATAGACCTGACACGTCCGCTGCCCAAGCCCGAGTACAATGACAATACGTACTGGGGACGTGGGGATGGCAAGAACTATCAGCCCGATACGAAAATCTACGATTTCCAACTGAATGTGCCCCAGGCGGAGATTGACGACTTGCGACAGCAGCTGAACCGCACATTGAAGTTAACTGAACCCTTGGATGGCATCGCCTTTGAGTATGGCTTCAATACCAACGCACTGGAGCAGTTTGTGGAATACTGGCGGGAGAAGTATCTAACCAAGTGGGATGAGCGCCAGGAGTATCTCAACTCGCTGAAGCAATATACCACCGAGATACAGGGGTGAGTGAGGCGCATGCGAATTTTCAATTGATTCCAACTGATTTGACCAATTATCCCTTCTGCAGATTAAAGATTCACTATATACACGAGCGTGTTGCGGAGGAGGTGGCGGCCAAGAAGCATGTCTATCCGCTGCTGCTGCTCCATGGCTGGCCGGGTTCGGTGCGTGAGTTTTACGACTTCATACCCATGCTGGGCAAGGATCAGAACATAAGCGACTATTCCTTTGATGTTATTGCACCCTCGCTGGTCGGCTTCGGCTGGTCGGATGTAAGTTTAATCGCATATTTCATGTATTATTGATTTATGGCAATGTCATGTGTTTTCCATTCCCAGGCTCCCACTCGGGTGGGCTTCAATGCCGCCGAAATGGCCACCGTGATGCGTAATCTAATGCTGCGACTGGGTCACAAGAAGTTCTTTGTTCAGGGAGGCGATTGGGGCAGCATCATTGGCAGCAATCTGGCCACATTGTATCCGGAGAATGTGCTCGGCTATCATTCCAACATGTGCATTATGAACACGCCGCTCTCCATTCTCAAGGGCATCTATACGCACTATTATCCCGAGAAGGTTCTGGTGTCACGCATGTTCCACGACCACCATGTGCCCATTTGGGACAAGTACCTCAACTTGCTGCAGGAGTCGGGATATTTCCACATACAGGCCACCAAGCCGGACACCATTGGCGCCGCCCTCACCTCCAGTCCCGTTGGACTGGCCGCCTACATTCTCGAAAAGTTCCAGACCTGCAGTGGACCCAGTCTGCAGCAGGACTTTGGCGCAATCGTCACCGTCTTTGGCCTGGAGGCGGTGCTCGACAATCTGATGATCTATTATCTAAACAATGCGGCCACCACCTCAGCTCGCTTCTATGCGGAGAATGTGTCCAAGCAATATCGTGATCTTCAACTGGAGCGCGTGCAAACGGACGTTCCGATGGGCTGTGCCCGCTTCAGGTTTGATCTGCTCTCTGCCTCGGAGTGGCAGCTGCGCGACAAGTATACCAACATAAAGCACAACATGTATTTCCAGCATGGCGGTCACTTTGCCGCCATGGAGATGCCATCCATGTTGTACAATGATTTTACCGCATTTGTGAAAAACGTTGGACTTCATACCGAATAAAAACAATAGGGCTCTAGTCGAGAGTGTCCGACTAGGAGACACCCTGTACCCAGTCATACAATCTAATATAATTAATTATTTGTGTACATAGTACGCTCCTGAAGCCAGTAAGGAGCCCTTCTTATCAATTTTTAATAAATACAGGGCATTTCTTTTGAAAATTGGTTAAGTTTTGACAACATTATGGCAGTGGAAAATGTTGACCCATGCCTTTTTACGATTTAAACGTAAAAATACGTTTTTGCTGTGAGGAATTTGCAAATGAATTTTGACCACAAATGTATTTTCTAGATTTATATTTAGAATATATTAATAAAGAGGCTAGGCCACGTTCAAAATTTTGTTTCTAGGGTATTAAGATGCGCTAATTCAAAAGCTCCCTATGCCTTTTATATACATTTGTACAGGATAAAATTCGCTTAAAACTCTCCTAGAGTTTACACTTAAATTCAAAATTTTATAATTAAATAAAAGAACTGATCTAACAATATAACAATGCATTATAATAATTAACATATGTGTGATCCTAATCAAAATTTATAATTTAGTTTGGCAACGATCCCAAAAAGCTTATACTAGTCAATACTTGAATTCAAAAAAGCGCGCCCAGATTCAAAGCTTATGTTTACCCGCTTACCAACACTAAATGCTACACTTTGAAGTTTGTATTTCTTACCAGTCACCCATACATTTCTATTTAGTCTATGAATGTCATCGTGTTAAGAAATTTGTTTCTGCTAGTTGCTGATATGAATATGAGCGTTTATTTATTTTACTTCATGCAGCTCATTTTAAATTGTATCGCTGCTGTGTCATGCTCGCAAAGCACAACTGTTCTGTGCTAAAGATGACAGCTTTAATATTTTTGACACTCACAAGTACATAAATGTATTTATATATGTATATATCATATATATTTGCAGGTTAAAGGAAAGACCAAACACATTGGGATTCCCCTCGCTAAGCTATTATGAAGAGCATACAAGCAACATGAAAATATTCATAATTAATTCTGGTAGCAGACAAATGAATTTTTAATTTATTTATTTAAAGCTTCATATATTCATTTACATTTTCGTGCAAGCTTTGACTCACGAGAAGCACGACAATCATATGAGCACGCTGCTCTCTTCTCTACAAAAGTTCGCTTGTATATATCTATTTTTATATGTGGCACACGATCGAGAGAGCAACTACAGTGCGCTACGCAAATATATAGATAACATATGAATATAATATATGTATATATTGTGTATATAACATATAATGGATATAATTATAACTATTATCCTATAATAAGCGGATTTGGAGTACATATCTAAATCCTTTCAGATTAAGTATACTAAGTAATATACTAACCAATTAAAAAAATGAGCTTTTATCTCACCAGAGTGCAAATATTAAATAAAAAGGTAAAAGCTGACTATGGGCAATACTTTCAATAAAGAATAAACAACCATACGTCAGTAACAAATCCAAAAATCTAAAAAAAAGCGCGACTTTTTATTATTAATCCCAAGACATATGTATTTAATGTAATTTTTTGATTAATTCTTTTAATTTAAGTTAATGTGGAGTATAATTCGCTTTTCCTTGTGTGACTGCTATGAGTAAAATATTTGTTTACCTCAAAGCTTAGCTTTATTTAGAAGATATCATCATATTGCAGCTGTCTTATTGCGATGTACCGGACTGTACAAGCATTGTATCACAATTTGCTCACTGTGGTCTGATTTTAAGTTCGCTCAATCAACATTGTTTTTGTTTGATTTCGACGCAACTTTTTTGGTTTCACAGCATAAGACCGGTCTCCAAAGTTCGCACTGTTCATCACTTTACTTTGTGAGCTGAAACGGTTCGGTTGTGTGTTTTGTCCCGACTCGTTTCGAGTTGCTTATAGAAATCGCAATAGTCACGGTTAACGCAGCTGTATTCCAAAAATGCCATCTGTAGGGACGACCTTTGTGCGCATACTGATCGCAGGCGTCGCCCTGTTAGTAGGGGTGGGCTTTAAAAATTATCGTGACTTGGGTGCACCGGGAAAGCGTCCGGATTTAGATAACAATGCATATTGGGGACCAAAGCTGCAAGGATCATACAAAGAGAATACGGCAATTTCGCCCTATGACATAAGTGTTGCGCCCGAGGTAGGTCAAAGTTAAAACCATTATCATAAATCTTCTTTTTTTGTTGTACCTGTATTTTGTAAACCCGTTTGCTCATTTAATATGCATATTTTTGTCTTACTAGGTTATCGCTGACCTCACGGCACAGCTGAGTCGTCCGCTCAAGCTGCAGGAGCCACTGGAAGGCATTGGCTTCGAGTACGGTTTTAATACCAAGGAACTTAACAAGGTGGTGAATTACTGGCGCGATAGCTATCTGACCAAGTGGAATGAACGCGAGCAGTATCTCAAGAAGTTCGAGCATTTCCAGACAGAGATTCAGGGGTAAGGTCTTTAATTATGCATATGTGGATAGAGATAGATATAGTTTGTGCAACAATAAACGGAAGTCACCTTTTGTCACCTCGTACAAACTTATGCAGTCCACGACCCCCCATCAGTGTTATGTGTAATCCTATTAATATGTAGCAATTTTCATTGCTTTTTTGTCATTGTTCTAGTTTGAAAATCCACTTTATACATGCAAAGCCGAGCAATGCGGAAGGCAAGAAGGTTCTGCCAATGCTCCTAATGCACGGCTGGCCCGGAACCGTGCGTGAGTTCTACGATTTTATTCCACTGCTGACGACGGGCAGCGCAAAGAGTGATTATGTCTTTGAGGTGATAGCGCCCAGTTTGCCGGGCTATGGTTGGTCTGAGGTAAGTTCGGGATGATGGTTCCCACTTGCTGCAGGCTCATCAATAGTTCTCTTCTTACAGGGTGCTTCCAAGCCTGGTCTGGGCGCCGCTCAGGCCTCCGTGATTATGCGCAATCTGATGTTGCGTCTGGGCTTCGATAAGTTCATCATTCAGGGCGGCGATTGGGGTAGTATTATTGGCAGCAATCTGGCAGCCTTTTTCCCGGAGAACACGCTGGGCTATCACTCCAATATGTGCAGCAACAACAGTCCCATGGGCAGCCTGCGTCTGCTGTTGTCCTCATTCTTCCCGAGTTTCTACATTGATAGCCAGTATGCAGAGTTCTACAAGGGCGTGGGCCACTTGTTTTCCACTATAATTGAGGAGATGGGATATGCGCATATACAGGCCACCAAGCCGGACACCATTGGCAGTGCGCTTGCCCACAATCCTGTTGGCTTGGCCGCATACATAATCGAGAAATTCTCCACGTGGACTAATCCGGCGTACAGGAACTTGCCGGATGGCGGTCTGACCAAACATTTTACCTATGATCAGCTGCTGGACAACATCATGATATACTATGTGACCAACTCGATAACCACCTCCGTCCGCTTGTATGCCGAGACAATGAACAAAGCCCAGCACGGATTAGCCGTCGATAGTGTGCCCATCAAAGCACCCACCGGCTGTGCCCGCTTTGCCCATGAGATAGCCCACTCGCCGGATTCGGTGCTGGCCAATAAGTTCACGAATATAATACATAGCACACACTACACGGACGGTGGACACTTTCCAGCGTTCCAGGTGCCACAGCAACTCTATGAGGACTTTGTGACCTATGTGAAGAAGGCTTTCCAATAGTTGGGATAGATCAATAATTTAAAGTGATTTACATTTTTTATGTTGTATTTTAAGCAGCGGCACAAGGAATGAATAAAAATAATTGTTTACATTGTAAAAAAGCTATAAAATTGATAAGATTGCTTATTTATCAATATCGGAATACCGAAGAGCGCTCAAATTCAATAAGCATTGGGCTCAGGAACAAAATTAATGTATACGAATCGTCCACGGAATAAACAATCAGTTTTCTCCCCACACATGCATAGAAACCAATAATACATATTCAAAGCTCTGACGAAGTTTCGTGATACTTTTCGACATGGTAGACATTTAAATACGCTTTAAGTATTAATTGAATGATGAGTTGAAGTATAGAGGTATCTACAATACATACCTGACTGACTGATTGATTTGTTATTATGCAGATGTTTAATTTTTTACTAAATTCCACCCAGTTATTGAAGGTTGAATGAAAGCAAGATAGATTTCCATCCGATTTAATCTCATTTTTAAATTTCTATATTTTAACAATTATTAAATAACTAGCAATTTTTGTAATCCATCCACGATGGCAAAAAAAATTATGTTCAGAAAACTGTTGTATACAATTTATTTTCATTTTTCAGCCCACTCAAGCTCATTTTCAAATATACATTGGAAATGTGTCTCTTCTCATATGAAATTCCAACTCAATACTTATCCAAAATATCTAGTTTTTTCATAAAAAATGACAGGCAGAACGGTATAGCTAAAATTTATAGAAAATCATCGGCTGGCCAAAGTCGGGAGTACATTATAGCTAAAATATATATATATTTCTTCATGAGGTCAGCAGCTCACAAGCATGGTTCGCATGGTATTTAGTACCTCAATTATCCAAGGCAAACAGCTGCAAGCTAGCCAATTACCTAATAATACTGTGCGAATTACCTAACAGCTGAAAGCTTCGACACACCGCAAAGCTTTCAAGCGAGCATATACGACTTGTCCAAGCTGCTGCGCATAATAAATGCAAAGCTGGAGTTGAAATGCTAAAACCAAGCAACTCACCCTGCGGACCCCTATCGTTGAGTGTAGTTGAGCAAACAAAAGCGCTTATCATCGTGTGTGCGAAGTTTAACGATCAGTTTGACAAAATACAACAACAGAGCTGCAATCTCAGCTGAAATGACAGTCAGATTAGTCGACCAGTTGGGCGCAGTCAGTGTGACAAGAACCTTTGACTGGAAGAGTTCCATTCGAAATAATGTCGTTCGTAACCCGATTACTGATACTGCTGCTGGCCATTGGTGGCGGCATGCTGTATAAGCGTCTGAATAACCTGTGGGGCGATTTGCCGGCACCCACCTTGAGTGCACAGCAATGGTGGGGCGATGAGGCGCAGCCCAAGGACTATGCCGCCTATCTGGCCAACAGCTCCGAGGTGATCGGCAATCGACTCATGTACCCGGAAGCGGTAAGTGAAGAGTTGCTCTATTTTTAGCATATATTCATATTTATCTTTTATCTCTGGCAAAGACCATTGAGGATCTGATTAAGCGTCT
This sequence comes from Drosophila maculinotata, assembly GCA_035045305.1. NCBI lineage: Eukaryota > Metazoa > Arthropoda > Insecta > Diptera > Drosophilidae > Drosophila > Drosophila maculinotata. Next base: position 13,028,035 of record JAWNPD010000387.1, read on the forward strand.
GAATCGCACATTGCGTCTGACACCTCCACTGGAGGGCGTGGCCTTTGAGTATGGCTTCAATAGCGATTATCTGCAGGAAGTGGTCGCCTATTGGCGCGACGATTACCTGCCGCGTTGGCGCTCACGAGAGGTCTTCCTGTGGCAATTCAATCACTTTACCACTGAAATTCAGGGGTGAGTGCCGCGAATGATAAGCGCTTATCAACATTGATAGCTGACTATTTTACTTTTTAGTCTACGCATGCACTTTCTCAACCTGATGGTCTACGACAGCAACAAGGTGGGCAAGCAGCATTATCCAGTGTTGTTGCTGCACGGCTGGCCGGGATCGGTGCGGGAGTTCTATGACTTAATACACCTGCTGCATCAATCCAATTTGGATCCGAATAACAAATACATTTTCAATGTGATTGTGCCCAGTTTGCCGGGCTATGGCTGGTCGCAGGTAAATGTCAGATATAGGATTGATTGATCATATATACTCACATATATAAACTTTTTACATTCCAGGGCACTTCGCGTCCGGGCCTGGGACCCGCTCAGATGGCCGTTATGCTCCGTAATCTGATGTTGCGTCTGGGCTATGATAAGTTCTTTATACAGGGCGGCGATTGGGGCTCCATTCTGGGCTCGCATATAGCTACGCTGTTCCCGGACAATGTGTTGGGCTATCACTCGAACATGTGCAACAATCTGAGTCCACGATCTCAGGTGAAGGGTCTGCTTGCGGGCCTTTGGCCGGGTCTGTTTGTGCCCAGTGGCTTTGAGGATTTCTTCTTTCCCAAGTCGAAGGAGTTCAGCTATTTGATGGAGGAGAGCGGCTACTTCCATCTGCAGGCAACAAAACCGGATACGGTTGGTGCCGCATTGACTGACAATCCCGTTGGCCTGGCCGCCTATATACTCGAAAAGTTCTCCACGTGGACAAATGCCACGTATCGCTCGCTGCCCGATGGCGGGCTCAGGAAGCGCTACAAACTGGACGCACTCTTGGACAATTTGATGATCTACTATTTAACCAATTCCATAACTACCTCACAGCGCCTCTACGCGGAGGCCCACACCAAGGAGCAGCTGAATCTGAAGCTGGATCGTGTGCCCACCTTGGTGCCCACGGGCTGTGCCCGTTTCAAGGGTGATATTATGCAGTTCCTGGATCTGCAGCTGAAGGACAAGTACAAGAATCTAATACACAGCACCTACTACAAGCGTGGCGGACATTTTGCCGCCCTGGAGCTGCCCAATGTCCTATACAAGGATTTCATAGAGTTTGTTAAGAAAGTCGAGCGCAAGTTTAAGATTCAATCCTTATAAGTTAGTTGCGAATAAAATTTGAATATCTGTTTTTGCAATTTAAATCGTTTGCCTATCGACAAGTGTTATCGAACTTGATTGTTATTTGATCCTGCCGATCAGCCAGTGTTGCCACTGCGTCAAAGCTCCAGCGGAAGGGAAAGGAGAAAGATTAAACAAAAAGAATTTGTAAGCGATAAGTAACAAAGCAAGCGTTAATAAAAAGAAGCAAAGACTGACTTATACTTTAACTATTTTGTCAGTTTGTATAATTTTAGTTTGCCAGTCAGCAAGCAAACAACTCTCAGACAAATAGTAATAGATACATATATTGTTTGCCAAAAACAATTATTTTTGGTGAACAACAAAAGTAAATTCGGAATCGTAAAAAGCGGCGCAACTGTAAATACATATATATATATATATATATGTATAGTGAAAGATGTCCAAGTCTAGTGAAATGAAGCCAACCGTGTCGATGAACAGCGTCAACATGTCGGAGAATATGTCGCGCCACCAAATGATTGACTGGGTCAACAGTATGGTCAATGGAAACTTTAAGAAAATCGAAGAGATGTCATCGGGTAAGCTAAGCGTGGAGTGTACAAGACTAGCAGATACCCTACATATGCAGTATATACAAAGGAAGGCTTAATCCTGCCACAGGCTCCATAATGTGCAAAATGTTTACTATATATTATTAAATTATATATGCTAGACATCGCAAAGGTATAGGCAAAAAAACAACCCTGACTAGCGCTTTAACCTAACCAAACTTTTGTTATATTATTACATTTAGTGGTCACATCTATAAAATATATTTTAATTACCAGGTGTTGCCTACTGCCAATTGATGGAGATGATATTTCCCAACTGCATCAATTTGAAGCGCGTCAAAATGTCGGCCAAGTTGGAGCACGAGTGTTTCCACAATATGAAGCTGTTCCAGGGAGCCTTCTCGCGCCTCAAGATGGACAAAACGGTGCCGGTGGATCGCCTGATCAAGGGTCGCTTTCAGGATAACTTTGAGTTCCTGCAGTGGTTCATGAAGTTCTTCGACTCGCAGGCGCCCGGTCTGGAGAATATGAAAGCGGCTGCTAATGCAGTGCCGCCCAAGATCATCAAGCCACGCCCCAATATTGTCGAGGAGCCATCAAATGAACTGCTGGACACAGTCAATGATCTCAATGTAAAAATTGCCGCCACAATCCAAAAACGTGATGTGGCCTATGAGAAGCTGCGCAAGATCGAGGTCCTACTATCAGATACTCTCAAGCAAAACGAGTATGTCGAATTTTGCAATCGGGTGTTTGCGGTGCTCTACAAGGCCGATCTGAACGACAACGTCGACAGCGAACCCATAGAGGATAATAGCATGGACAGTGCCATTGATGAAATTAATGATGGAATGTATTAAAAGGTGTAGTTACTGTTGTTAATAAACTAAATAAATAGGATTCAGTTCAATGTGTTCACTATAAGGTGGGATTTAATCATTGGAATCGGGACTGCTGTCCTCGGAGCTGGAACTTGGGTAGTCGCCCACTAGGCTAAATGGTTTTACAGCTGCTCGTTCAGCTGCTTCTAGTTCTCCTGCTAGTGGTGTTTCTCCTCCAGCTGCTTCCATGTCTGCTCCTGCTGATTTCACTGCTCCTTTTATAGCTGCACCTCCAGCTGCATCAATCTCTCCAGTTTCCATCTCTCTTCCTGCTGCTTTTATAGATGCTTCTCCAGCTGCTTCTATCTCTTCTCCTGCCGCTTTCATGGCTGCTCCACCATCTGCTCCAATCCCTCCTCCTCCAGCCGCTTTACGCTTAATGCCCAGATCCTGCAGCTGTAGCTGTGTGTTGAGTGCCTTTTGACGCTTCAGACCGCCAAATGTGGTTGATGTCGCTCCAGGCAGCGCTGGTCGCATGAGCAGCTCCAGACGCTGCTCTGATTCGCGTTCGATGGCGCTTCTCGTTTGCAGTTTCATCAGTGCCGCCATTTCTCTGTCTTGCGCCGTCTCCGGCAGCAGTGCTATGTCCAGACTGCTCTTGGCCAGCAACTGGCGATCCAGATCCTGTTGACCCTTGATCTCCTGCTTTTGGTGCCGGAACGAAGCACGCAGTCGATAGTTTGCCACATAGCTGTCATCCCAGACACTCTGATTGCGCTCCACGAGCTTCTGCAGCACCGGCTTGGCATCCGCGGCGGCTTTAACATCCATGGCCTGATGCTCCAGTTTGTACATGGCATCGTCGAAGAGACGCTTCTGCACCTCCTTGGTCTCCGGCACCACCTGTTCGTTCTGCAACGGATCCCAGCGATTCTCCTGCCGTCGTGCGCCGGACAGTATCACATAGTCCAGATTGCCAGGATCCGTTTGGATCTCAAAGTGATTGTCACACAGATGGCACTTCATCCGGAACTTGTAAATGGGCGTGGTATAGTACATGCCCACCTTTGTCTTCTCCGCATTGTAGCGAACACCCATGCCAATGTGATTCTTGCAGCCATCACACCAGATGTTGTAGGGCATCTCAAACCGGATAATGATAATCCCCAGGTGAATTTTGCGGGCACGCTCACGGAGGGCGTGGGTGCCCTGAAATTTGTTGAGGCCACCCTTCTTCGGATCATAGTCGGGCGGATAGTATTTATTCTGACCCTTTCGCTCACCCATTTTATGACAGATTCACAAATTTTTGACCAGACTATTTTCGACTCTTGCAATTTTGTGAAATACGCTGGCGCCACCTATCGGCAACAGCTGATTGCTTGTGTTTCGTCTCCAATCGATAAGTTGCTTTGAAATAAATTCTAGCGCCACCTGTACATATCGATAGCTTTATTTATAATTTCTCAGCTTATACGATAGCTATCGTTTATTAGCTCATCCCTAATATATATAGTTCACAATTCGCGTGCGACGGTTGCTTGTGGCACTTTTTAAACGCTTTCTGCCACGTAAATTGATTTAAAGTAGTTTTAAAACGCAGCTAAAATGATTATCTACACAAATGAGGGCAATCCGCTCGGCCTGCAGCTGCTAATGCTGGCCAAATTCGCCAAGCGCGCGGTCCAAGTGCAGTTGGTTAACCTAAATGGTATGAAGAAAATTAAAAAAAGCTATTAACCGGCAACGTGCGTCGGTTTAAAAAAAAACAGTTAGCTGATGCAATAACACTTTAAAATTTTCAGATGCCAAGTACAAGGATTTGCTGGTGCTGCCCACGCTGGAATTGGACAACGGCTTGCGATTATTTTCAGCGGCAGCGATAGCCAAATATTTGCTGGTTGATGAGGCGGGGCAGCAGAGGGATGAGGTATGTTATTTATTAATAATTGATTTTTATTTTGTATTTATTTAATGTCGACTAATTAATTTTAGTAAATCCATAATAAATTAATTAAAAATTCTATATTTTTAAGTTATAAAATTGAAATTGTACATTTAAGACAATTATAATTTAATGTTTTCGGAAGTATTTAAAATGTAGGAAACACCCAGAAAAACCCAGCACTTCACTTTGTTAATTTCTATTGTGATGATGTTGGGTATAAATAAAAGAGATCTTTTAGGTGCGGGCTTTGCTGATTGGTCAGCTAACTTGTTCAACGTTATATTAATTAATGAAACTTAATAAATTTTTTCAGTGGTTGGAGTGGTCCACAACGGTGCTGGCGCCAGCGTTGGCTCATCACATGGCTGTGGGTCATCGCGCGGATCCGAATGCTCTGCCCGTATTAAATGCCCTGGTAAAGAAGCTAAACGACTGCCTGAAAAATTCATCCTTTTTGGCGGGCAACAAGCTAAGCGCAGCGGATATTGCAGTCTGGTGCCTCCTAGCGCCAGATGGCACATTAAAAGGCGCACAGAATGTGGACAATCTGCGCAGCTGGTATGACAGAATCAAGGCTTTGTCGGAGGTGCAGCAGGTGCTGGGCGAGCAGCCGCTGAAGGATCTTACGTTCAATGCGCTGCAGCAGTCAAATCGTTATGGTGGACTGCATCATGTGCCGCTCAAGCGTTCCACCTCAATTGATGCGGGCAAGCTGCTCGCTGAAACTGCCTCCACTGTGGCAGACACCATTACGGATGAGGAAATCAATGTGGCACGCACTGCTTTCACCTACAACAAACCTCAAGAATTTGTCGTGCCACGCACGGTGCTGCCCAAGGCTGGGGAGCGCAATGTGCTCATCACCTCAGCGCTGCCATATGTCAATAATGTGCCCCATCTGGGCAACATTATAGGCTGCGTGTTGTCCGCCGATATCTTTGCACGCTACTCCCGCGCCGCTGGCTACAATACGTTGCTCATCTGTGGCACGGATGAGTATGGAACCGCCACGGAGAACAAGGCTCTGGCCGAGAAGATGACGCCGCGCGAGATCTGCGATAAGTACTTTGAGCTGCACAATTCCATTTACCGCTGGTTCGGCATTGGTTTTGACTACTTTGGACGCACCACAACCCAGGAGCAAACCGAGTAAGTTGACTAGGATTATATAAAAACTAAAACCTGAATTTATGATTTTATTTATTGATTTTAGCATTGTGCAAGAGGCTTTTAAGGATGTCTACAACGCTGGCTACATACTCACCGAAAGCGTGGAGCAGCTGCTGTGCCAGAAATGCGATCGTTTTCTAGCCGATCGGTAAGTATTATATTAAATTATTATTATAATTAATATAATCAATCTTAGACCGAAGCATTCTAATTAGTGAGCGATCACTTTATACAAATGCATTAAAACTGTATAATTCAATCCATTTCTCTTTCCACAGTTTTGTTGAGGGCACCTGTCCGCACCCTGGATGCGGCTATGAGGATGCGCGTGGTGATCAGTGCGACAAGTGTGGCAAGCTGGTCAACGCCACGGAACTGGTGCGACCACGCTGCAAGGTGTGCAACACCGCGCCCATTTTACGCTCCTCGGATCAGCTGTTCCTGGATCTGCCCAAGTCAGAGCCGAAGCTGCGCGAGTGGGTGGATCGCGTGGAGAACGGTTGGACGCACAATGCACGGGTCATCACACGCGCTTGGCTGCGTGAGGGTCTCAAGCCACGCTGCATTACACGCGATCTGAAATGGGGCATACCTGTGCCGCACAAGAACTTCGAGAAGAAGGTCTTCTATGTGTGGTTCGATGCACCATTTGGTTATGTGTCCATGACGAAACGCTATACCAAGGACTATGAACAGTGGTGGAAACCCACCTCCGGCACCGATGTGGAGCTCTTCCAGTTCATGGCCAAGGACAATGTGCCCTTCCATTCGGTGGTTTGGCCCAGTGTCCTGTTGGCCATCAACAAGGGCAACACGCTAGTCAGCCATATTATGGCCACGGAGTATTTGAACTATGAGGATGGCAAATTTAGCAAGAGTCGCGGCATTGGCGTCTTTGGCAACGATGCCCAGGAGACGGGCATTCCGGCTGATGTCTGGCGTTTCTATTTGGCCAGCGCACGGCCCGAGGGCCAGGACTCCAGCTTCAGCTGGAACGATCTGGCCGCGCGCAACAACTCGGAGCTGCTCAACAATTTGGGCAACTTTGTGAATCGCGCCTTGGTCTTCTGCGAAAAGAACTTCAACAGCACTGTGCCGCAAATAGTGCTCACCCATGATGACCTGGTGCTCCTAGCACTTATCAATCGCGAACTACGCGGTTACATTAGTTCCCTGGAGAAGGCCAAGCTGCGCGACGGCATTCGTCATCTGCTGGCCATTTCACGACATGGCAATGGCTACATGCAAACCCAACAGCCATGGGTGCTGCTCAAGGGCAACGCGGAGCAGAAGACGCGCGCTGCCACCATTATTGGTCTATGCGCCAATATTGCCTGCCTACTGGCCAATCTGCTCTTCCCCTATATGCCCAGCACGGCGCGCCAATTGTTCGACCAGCTGAATGCCAAGCAAACGCCACTCAATGCGGAGTAAGTAACTCCAACTGGCTTAAGTCTTCAATTCTACTAAATTTGTCATTTGTTTATTACAGAAAACCCGTGACCACCATGCTGCTGCCTACGGGACACAAGATTGGCAAGCCCTCGCCGCTGTTTAACAAACTGGAGCAGTCGTTCATCGATGAGCTCAAAGGCAAATATGGAGGTGCACAGGACAAGAAGACAGCGGTGCCCCAAATATCAAACATAGCTGAGCTGGAGGCGGCGGTGCAGGCGCAGGCTGACCAGGTGCGACAGCTGAAGGCGAGCACAAAAGACAAAAGCGCCTGGCAGCCGGAGGTCACCAAGCTGCTTGAGCTCAAGAAACAACTGGAAGCGGCACAAAAGACAGCAACAACTATAGCAGCAGCACCGCCAGCAGCAGCCACCACAAAAACTAGCTCACAATCAGTTTCAGAACTGGAAAAAGCTGTCCAAGCGCAGGGCGAGAAGGTGCGTCAGCTAAAGTCAAGCACTAAAGACAAAGCTGCATGGCAGCCGGAAGTTAACTTGCTGCTCGCTCTGAAAAAGCAACTGGAAGCAGCCAAGTCAGCGCCTCCTTCAGCCGCAGCTTCCACACCCGCCACAAGCGATGCGGGCAAAGTGAAAGCACTGGAAGATAAGATTGCGCAGCAGGGCGAGAAGGTGCGCACTCTGAAGGCCACCGGAGATGCTGCCGTTTGGAAGCCCGAGCTTGATATACTCCTGAATCTGAAGAAGGAGCTGACGGCGCTAACTGGCGCTCCAGCACCTGGCGCTCAGGGCAAAAATAAGAAGAAAAAGTAAAGCTCAGGAAAACATATATGTTTATATATGTACCATATATAAAAGGTTACAAACTTTTCGTGGACAATTTCTATTCATTTTTCATTAAGTTATTGCACCTTGATATTGCATTTAAACGATTTTTTATTTATTTACAAGTATTGCACCGATTTCTCTTAGTAATTTATTCAGTTTCTGAAAAAAAGTAAATAAATATTGAGTTTGATATTATAATAAAATGTTTTTTAATCTCAGGAAATATTACAGATTGTGAGATTATAATTGTGTTTTGAATTCAATAGGGTCTCAACATGTAAATAAAACAAAAAACTACGTAAAAATTTTGTATTACAAATATATTATATACGAATATTGTTGAAAACGGCTAAATATCGAAAGCGACAAATATACGCGGTTGTGTCATGCTACTTTTACCAAGGCTGTCTATCGATATATCGATATTTATATACAATGTATTAGAAAATATAAGACCACAACTAACAGCAGTCTGCGTTATTGTGATTCGTTCTTATATTTTTCGCTAAAACGTAAATTTTGCAATGTAAATCAATAAAGTAGAATAATACAAAATAAAAATGTGCAATTATGCGATGGCGACACAAAATGTCGTAGAGGAACCATACAACGCGCAACTCGCAAATAATAAATAAACAAAAGTCGTCGTCTGTCTGCAAAAAAATATTCGTCATCAGCTGGTCTCGAGTCGCGAGTCGAGTACGAAAGTCTCCCGAGTTCCGAGTCGTCGGTCACAGTAATTGCATTCACAGTTAATTGTGTGACGTGCGCGAGAGAGCAAGCAACACAAAAAAAACATAGAAGAAAAAATTGACTGCTCTGCCCACTCTAAAGGGGGGTTAATAAGGTGAAATGTGAAATATATGCAACAATAAAATCAAATTCAATTTGGTGCCAAATAGATGGCTATATCTGCATCTGTGTGTGTGAACAAAGAACCCATACACATACACAGACGAACAATTTTCGCTAGTGATTTCAACATTTCAGTCCATTGTTGTTGTTGGCAAGCAGCTGCAGCTGACGCTAGAGATGCCACACTCATTAAATATGTGTATACGCATTTACAGTTAAAAGTCAAACTTGAAAACGATAACAACAACAACAACTCAAGGACACGCAAGCAACAAGTGTTTAATGTTTATTGATTTTAAAAAAAATGGCCTGAAACCATTTCAAAGGGGTAAAAATGGTTACATGAAGTTGTGTATAAAGTATATATATTCTTGATCAGTAAAAACAGACGAGTCGATCTAAATTTGATATGTATGTTCTCGTTTAGCACACAAATTTGGCTTTTCTAATACCTCCTCCCCACCCCCTAAAAAATTGAAATAAATTTGTGCTCAAAACTTCATTACACTTCATTAAGGAGTATGGAGCTCATGGATGAAAAAAAAGCAAAGTGACCAAAGTTGCTGTGTATGAATACAGGGTATCTGCTAGTCGGACACTATCGACTAGAGCCCTCTTACTTATTGTTGTTTTCGACTCGTTTATTTAGAGGCCAAGTCACAATTGACGCCATGGAGTCTGCGGACACATTGATGGAGGAGCAAAAGCTGATGGCGGAGGCGAAATATCGCCAATATATGACAAACATTGATAAAGCGCTGCGCAATTTTGAATACTCCAGCGAGTGGGCGGATTTAATATCCGCACTGGGCAAACTGAGCAAGGTACGCTGACTAGTCATTATAGTTTAACCCGCTAAATTGCCATAGCTTTCCTTTTGGACCGAACCTATAAATAAAACATTCATTCTCTGATTCATATGCTGTTATTTGCTCGAACAACGGCAGCAACCTTATCGCCATTGTTTTCTACATTTCGCGCAACTGCGTGATTTTTCATGTACATGTGTAGATAAATATATTTGTAGAGTATTTCACGAATTTAATGTCAATTGCAGCAGGGGATGTACATATTTTAAGCCTATAAAAGATAATTTAATTTCGTTTTTTTATGTCATAAAATATTGACAATTTACTTTAAACATTGCTTAAATGTGTACATATCGCTATATCAAGCAGACTTAATCATATATTTGTATATATCTAATATTACTACTTAACACAACTTTAGTTTAATATAATTATTAGTTTTTAATTATTAATTGGCTTTAATCAGTGGTTTCTCTATAGTGCTCTGATTTATTCTGGTTTAGTTCACCAAAGTCAAAATGATTTGCATAATATATTGCTTGCTTATAGAGCTTATTGTTAAGCCAGTTCAGTTAAAAAACTTGAATTACATTACAGAAAAAAATATAAATATACCTCCTCAAGGAATATGTAATTAGTACTGTCCAGAAATTGTCCAGAACTTGTATTTTGAATTCAAATTGTTATCTACTGTTTTATAAAATTTTTTTAACTCTACTTGAACTTGTTTTGTGATAGGCTATATCAAGTAATACGCAGTACCAGGTCATCCCGAGACGCCTGAAGATTGCCAAGCGTCTCGCACAATGCATGCATCCCGCTCTGCCCTCGGGCGTACATCTGAAGGCCCTCGAAACGTACTCCGTGATATTCAGCAAGACGGGACCCGAACGTCTGGCCACAGAGTTCATTTATGGGTGAGTGAATAAAAAACCCTGAAAGCTTTAAATATTAATATTTGTTTCGCTTATCTAGTGCTGGACTTTTTCCGCTGCTCGGCTACGCGGCCATGAATGTGCGTCCGGCACTGTTGACTATCTATGAGACTTACTTTGTACCGCTGGGCGATAAGATGCGCCCGGCATTGAGTGGATTCCTCAGTGGCGTACTGCCGGGCTATGACTGTGGACTGGATCACTTTGAGCGCATTAGTGGACTGCTCAAGAAAGTGTGTCTGGCTGTCAATCCGATGCACTTTTATACGGTGCTGTGGGAATCGGTGGCCAATAATGCGGCGATTCGTCTGCCCGCAATTACATTTCTGCTGGAGCACTTCAACAAGCGTCTGGACATGCAGAAACAGATTTACATAATGGGTCACAACCGGGAGATCATGATGTCGGCGCTGTGCGCTTGCCTTAACGATGCTCTGATACTGGTGCAGCGCAATACGCTGGAGTTCATGCTGCTCGGGTTTCCCATGCACACCCGGCTGCTAGATGAGGAGCAGCTAGTGCTGCTGGTTACGAATGGCTTGAACACAATACTAAGACGCGACATGTCGCTAAATAGGCGACTCTTTTCCTGGCTGCTGGCCAGCGAAGTTACCAAAAATTCGCCCACATATGACACACTCTCGCTGGACTCGGCGCACGTCGATGGGCAGAAGGAGGAGCCGTATTTTATCACGCATTCTCGGCACATACTCATCAGTGCGTTGGTGAGCACGCTGCGCTTGAGCCTGGAGCGCCAGCCCATGGATCTGAAGCCGTATCGCATTATGCTCTCGCTGTTGGACAAGGCGGAGATCGGCAGCGCCGTGCTAGACTTTGTGCTGCATGACATAATACGCGCCATGTACATCTCTAGCAGCAATGCGGACGCGCTCAAGTCGGCCAATCTGCTCTTTGCTACCTTCGATCCGGCCTACATCTGGAGCTACATGACCAACATGTTTGAGCGCGCCTGCCAACAGGCGCCCACCTCTGCCCAGTCCGACAGCGATGGCAAATTCGCCAGCATCGTTGGCTCCGGTGATCCGTGTGTGCTGGAAACTTGCGTGCTCACCGAATTCCTCCTGGAGACCATATCCCTAGAAATGTACACGGAAACCACACGCGTCTACTTGCCAAAAGTATTTCTGGCCATTACACAGCTGCTCTCATTGCACATTGATCGCTTGAGCAGCGATGAGATCACCGCCGCCCTCAAGCTCTGCATGAAGATTGTCTCACGTGTGCAGCCAATGATTACGTGAGTAGAATCTTGAACAAGACATCTCCGAACCTGTAAAGTATATTATATATATGTCTGTTGCTATTCAAACTGCGGTGCAACTATCAAGTGAGGCTGATAAAACTTATGTATACACATGATTAATTCATCATCTGAATAGTATATCATGTAGATCTCATAGTAATAATACTATTATTCTTGTATATTCAACTTTATAATATAAGTTACAATAACAAATGTTAACAATAATCTTCCTGTTGTGCTCGTAGTAGCCCAATTAAGCTGAACAAACTAATGGAACACAGCAACTCCGGCTCAGATGAGAAGATTGCCAATGTCGCCGGCAGCAGCAACAGCCACAACACTTTGGAATCCACAACACTAGCCAATGCGCTGGAGAAAAGCAAATCTGACTCGCGACTCAATCAATTTGCTGAGCATTCGCAAAGCGCAGAGCCCAATGATGAAGAGCTTATCAGACGTTCGGCCTCCAATCAGAGCGTGGTGCGGCACAGTCCCAAAAAGAAGGCTAAATCTTTTTCGCGACTCTCCGAACTGGACAAAGAAGTAAGTCTGTTTGTTGGCCTGATTCGTAAAACATTCATTTAAAATACTTCCTCATATTGTAGATAAGCGCCTCGGACACTGGTCACCAGTCCTCATCAGATTTGGACACGCCGCGCAGCATTAAGAAGATCAAGGCCAAAGCCAAGGTGCCCTTTATACGCAGCAGCCCAAAGAAAACGCGACCCAAGGACATTGTTATAGCGCCCAACACAGTGACGTCCAACGACTTGCCTGATGACGCCGGCGAAGAGCCGCCCAAGAGTGCACCACCCGAACACTGTACGGAGTTCATACTGGACGATGAACAGACCAAGGCCACGCAGCAACGCGGCTTCTCCATACTGGAGAAATGTATACGACAATACGAGATCTTCTTTGAGGTTTATCTCGCCCGCCAGCTGCTCCAAATTGAAACAGCACCCAGCTCCGACAGCTCTGATTTTGGCTCAAGCAGCAACCAATGTGGAATCAAGGTGCAGCTGCAGCGCAGCACTAGCCACAGCTCCAGCATGTTTATGGTAGAGCAAGTACTGGATCATCAGTGTCCGGCGCGTGAGTCACAAATCGATCGGTTGTTTGGTCTGCTGCGCGTGGATCTGATGCCGCGCTCCAGACAACTGCAGCGTCTGCTCAATCTCTCGCTGCCCACGGTCAGCGCCAGTGAGCTGAGCAGCGATAGCGATGCCTGCGAGGAGCCACAACAAAAGCTGCTCATCGATGGCCAAACCCAGCGTAGCGCTCAACACCTTTCCGAGCTGCAGTTGAGCTCGTCTTTACGCTGTGCCATCAAATTGGCTGCTACGCTGCTGGTTGAGATGTCCACATTTCCCAATTGCAATAAGCACATTGTGCTGGATAAGAATGGTAACGTGTGCCTGCACAGCTTATGTTAAGCTTATCTGTTACTAATCCTACTAACTCTTTCTGTAGAACCGGAGCTACCCAACTGGCTGAAGGTGCTTTGTCTGGTGGCCTGTTTTGCGCAGAGCGATAAGGAGCTGCAGGTGGCTGCCATTACCACGCTCTTCGATTTGATTAGGTAGCTATATGAATCTACAGAGATTGCTCGAAAACGCGAGCTGAGAGAATTAGCCTATCAGTTTTATATAAGAATCCGCTAGATCCCACCATAACATCATACAAATTTATTTCTCCAATTACTACCACAATATATTAATTATGCATCCATCTCACAAACATATCTTCTCTTTTGCAGCCTCCTGCGCTCCCAGATCGAGCACACAACCAGTCCAGGTGTGACGTTTGTGGTGATGCTGCCGCTGCTCAAGTTTGGACACGTTAGCTACATGGAGCAGCGCACGCGAGTCTTTCAGCTGGTCAGCTCCATTCTTTGGGACTATCTGGGCGCCCCAGGCATTGATCCTTCGCAAATAGCAGCGCTGCTGCATCAGCTGCACAGCTGCCTGGAGAGCGGTCTCGTCGAATCTGTAATTGGCAATCGTATGCACGCCCAGCATCTGCTGCAGGCACAGTCTCAAACCGGATGCGGTTCCGGCAACGCTCTGCGCAACTTCCAGCTGGAGCGTGTGTCGGATGCACAGCTCCTGTGCCCCAGCGTATGCATGGAGCGTCTGCGTGAGAGTCAGGCGCGCAGTTATAAGAAGTTCGAGCTACTGTGGCATCTGGGCAGGGAAAAGCAGATGTCGCGGGGCTTCGAGAAGACGCTGCTCAAGGTGCTGGACACGCTGGCGCTGCCGCATTATATGTCCGAGCGCACCTTCGTTACCAATTGGTTGCAAGCCTCGCTCCTACGCGGCGATTTGGCGCGTCTGACCAAGCCGCTCTACAAGATCCTACTCTCCGCCAGCTCCAAGCGTGTGGGCATTGTTCACATGCAGCAACTATATCGCGAGGCGGTAGAGGCGGAACAGGTCTGCGATGAGGATCAGCAGGCGCCGACATTTGAGCGCGATGTTTATGCCATCAGTTCCGAGCAGGGCAACGTCAAGTATCATCACATGGAGGCGGCCAGCAGCAGTGCTGGTGGTATCGGTCTCGTCAGCAGTGGCGGCAAGAAGAAGAGTCCCATTCGACATCTACCCAAGAAAATCTTTGGGGTGACGCTCAGTGGCAGCAAAAACAATAAAACATCCAATTTTGTCAGCGACAAGACGCCGCTGGCCAGCGAAGCGCTGCAGGATATCAATACGATTGGCCTGATCATTAATCCGCTAGAGAATGCCCACGATTTCGATGATGAAACGGATCTAGAGGAGCCGCGCATTGAGCTGGTGCATACGGCTGGCAAGGATGCGCCGCAAACGCCGCTGGAGCAGAAGCTGGCCAGTGCCATGGACGAGAGTGAGGCGGCACCGCCCAAACTGGAGCCGGAGCCGGAGCCATCGCTGCACTATGACCAAGACATCACCGATCACTCGGAGAGCAGCGACTTCGAGTCGGACTCGGAGCTGCGCGAGACGAGCATTGAAAAGGAGGACAGTCTCACGATCAGCTCCATCAGCGCTGTTGCCGCCAGCGACGATGTCAAGCGCTTTGTGGGCGACTGTGAGCGCGTCACTGAGGCGCTGACCCAACATGAGCGTATTAAGAGTCGCAAGACGTATCGACTGACGCGCGAGAAGACACCAGGAGAATCCAGCCTGAATGAGAGCGAGGAGCAGGCGCAGGCTGACAATGAGCATGCTCTGCCGGCGGATGAGTATTTCAGCGAGGCGGCCGTTGGCAAAAAGCTGTCCAAGGAGCTGCGCAAGCGTAAAAAGCTGCTCAACAGCAGCGAGAAGAAGCGGCTTAGCTGCATCTCTAAAACATCCACGGACAGCAATCACAGCAATCCGGCCGAGCAGCTGGAAACGGAGCACAGCGAGGAGGAGCCTGAACTGGGCAACGAGGCGGCCAGTCAGAGCACCATCAATGTGGAGGACAAGCGTCGCAATCTCTGCCTGGAAACGAGCAAACTGCAGCCGGACTGGCAAAAGACACTCGAGAAGGGCAAACAGAATGTGGAGATCTTGCGTCAGAATGCAGCAGCTGCTGCCGCCGCCGCCGCTGCCGAGGAGCAGCTAAGCATACGCTCCTCCACAAAGAGCAACAGCTCCTTGGGCATTGGCACCACACGCCAGACGGATGCAGCGCATCTCTATCACAATCATCTGCTGCTCTATCTGTCCATCTATGACACCAGACAGACGCTCTACGCGCTCCAAACGCTGCGCAACATCATCTGCTGCGACAAGCGCACGTTCCTTTGCCTCTCCATAACCACATCCTTTACGAGCGGCAGCTTAAAGCAGCTGCTCATCCGGCATCGCAAGAGCATCTCGGGCAAAGGATTTGGCGGCAGTGTAGGCAACTCGGAGTACGCCCAGGGCTATCGGGGCTGCATGCAGCTGGAGCTGCTGGTTACCCTGCTGTTATTCTATGCTCGTGGCTACTTTCAGCGCGAGTCCTTGGACCCACAACGTCAGCCGCCAACGCTACAGGATGTGATAAATAATCGCAGGATTCAGCTAGAAAGCATTGAGCTGCTGGCGCTCATCTGCACGGAATTGATTGAAATTGTCAAGGGCATGGGTCGTGGCTTGGCCTGCTATATAGCTGACCTGCTAGCGCGCGCTAAGCTCCAAAAGGTCATGCTGCACTGCCTCAATAGCTCGGTTTGCAGCTATGGACGACGAGCCGGCGGCACCATTAGCTATGCGGATCAGGTGCTCAGTTTTAATGATCCGCAGGATGACCAACTGCATGCGGATTGCTTTCAGCTGCAGCTGCTGCGTCTGCTGCTATCTGTCATACGGCTGGAGCATGAGGTACATCAGCTGCGCCAGGATACGCCCAGCACGGGTGCTGCCGAGGATCACAATGCTTCCGGCAATGCCTCGCCCACGCGGCTAGCCGAAGGCGCCGCTGCGAATGTCAAATACTTGCCCAACTGCCTGATCAGTCAGCAGCCCATGTTCCTCGCAGCCGTGCTGGGTGCACTGCAGCAGGAGCGCTTGCGGCATCTGCATCGCAACTGGACGGATCTAGTGACCAGCTCACTAAACTGCTTCAGCTTCGGTTCGCTCACAAACATTGTGATCAGTGTGGTGCATCAGCTGTGCAACAATCTGGATCGCCTCGCCCGGCTCACGCTGCCCCAGCAGCGTCATTTTCCGCCCGACTACGTGCTCGCCCAGCTGGAGGCCCTCACTATACTCTGTCACTACTGCCTGCTGGACAACACCCAGCAGACGGCACTGTCACATCTGTTCAATCAGGCCTATCCACAGACCAGTGCTGCATCTCAAAGCTCCAGCACGGGACAACTGCTCAATAGCATAGTGCACTCCTTTCTATCGGCTAGCGAGTCCACTTCGACGGCATCGGCGCCACGTAATCCTCAGTTGCAGGCGGCACGCAATGCAGTCCTTTCACATCTGCCTCGCATCATGACCAGCGTCGCGGCCATTTGGGACAGTGACTTGGGTCAGCTGCGTCCGGTGCGCCAGCAGCTGCTGGAGTTCCTCTCGCCCGTCTCACTACATCATGGCTGCAATTTCCTGGCTGCCATTGCCGTCACCTGGCAGCAAAGAGGCTGTAGCAACAGCAGCAGCAACAACAACAACAGCTCCTTGGGCATTTCGGAGCAGTTCCAGCGCAACTCCACGCTGCAGGCTTGTCCGGCACAGCTCAGTCTCGTCTCGCTGGTGTCCAGCATTCGGGTCATGCCCATGGATTCGTTCGTGCAGACATTGCATCAGGTGGTCAAGTCACCGCCGCCCATTCACCGCCCACCCGCACAGTTGAGCATTGAGGTGAGCGCCTTGGAGCTCTTCTACTTCTACATGAGATCTGCACCTGGGCCTCAGCTGGCGGATGCTTGGGCTGCACTGCTTGTGTTAATCAGAGATGGCTTGAATCTATCACCGCCGGCACAATTTGCGCTGCTGATGCTGCTCAATGAGTTTGTGCAGCGTTGTCCACAGATGCCCTTCCCGGACAAGAAGGAGGTGCGTGAGCTGCACGATGTTACCGCCCGTCTGGTGGAGTCGCTATCGAGCGTGGCAGGCGCCTGTCTGGAGCAGACCACCTGGCTGCGTCGCAATCTCGCCGTCAAGGAGGATACGGATGGCCATGCCAAAGATAACAGTCTGGGCGGCGGCATTCAGCAGTATTCGCTGCAGGCGCAAAGCGTTCTCGCTGGCATACTCTCCAATCTGCTGGACGTCGCCTATGGCTCACAGGAGAAGGACAAGGTGGTGACGATTGTGACCACGCTGCTCTACAATATAACGCCGTACCTGAAGAATCACACGGCCCGCAATGTGCCCTTCTTTTATGCGTGCTCCGCATTGCTGGCCAGCCTCAGTGGCTATCAGTATACACGGAAGGCGTGGCGGAAGGATATGCTTGATCTGCTGCTAGACACCGCCTTCTTTCAAATGCACATCTCCTGTCTGCCCTTCTGGCGACAGATCATGGATAGTCTGATGACCTATGACAATACCACATTCCGGGAGCTCATGACTCGCGTCTCACTCTCCCAGGCAGGCAGCCTCAATATATTTGCATCGCGGGATCAGGAATACGAGCTGCGCGCCATGCTCCTCAAGCGTCTCGCCTTTGTCATCTACTGCAGCGAGTTCGATCAACACAACAAATATATGCCGGATATTCAGGGTAGCATTTTATGGCAAACAATTGTCTTGCAAATTATTTATATATATTTACTACCGTTTCCTATTTAGAGCAACTGGCCAACAGTTTGCGCCTGGTGCCCCTGGGTCCTTCTGTGCAGGCTGCTGTACTCCTCTGCTTCCGCGTCCTCCTGCTGCGCATGTCACCCGATCACGTTACCTCGCTGTGGCCCATCATCATTGCTGAAATGGTGCAGGTGTTTCTGCAAATGGAACAGGAACTCAAGTCGGAAACTGATGAGCGCAGGTGAGTCTAAATCTGATTGTCCAACTACAGTGGTCGCTCGGAAACTAACTAACTAAAATGTAAACTCCTCCACTTGCAGCCAACAAACCCGGCTGCTGCCTGGCATTGATGTCTCCTGGTCGTCATCCAACTCGAGTGCCAGCAATGGAATCAACGCACAGACGCCCATGCAGCACTGGCGTTCGGTGCAGCTGGAGGCGTGCAAGCTGCTGGAACTGGGCTGCGTGCTGCCAGCGACAAAGCTGCCACATTTCCAAATGTATCGCTGGGCCTTTGTCGGCACCGAGTTCGATGTGCACGAGGAGGTGGTGCCGCAGCCGTTGCCCAACGGCAGCATTGAGAATCTGGCCGCATTGCCCACTGCGCTCTATGTGCCGCACGTGCGTCGTGTGGCGCGCCTGATGGACATGAAGTACACCAGTCACTCGCCGGTAAGTGGCCAGTTCAATTCACTCAAGTCAGCTAACTAATAATCGCATCCTTTCCCAGCTGATGCAGCGTCCCCGCAATCGTCATTTGATGCTGGGCTTCCAGCAGCTGCAATCGCTGCAGGAGCTATATCCATTCTTCTCCACGCTGGGCATTAGCTGCCCCAATCCGTGCAACTATGCCGACACGGAGCAGAATGTGGCCAATTGTTTGCAGGAGATCGAAGATGTGCTCGCCCAAGATTTCCTGGAGAAGCTGCCCAGCATCACAACGCCCAGATGAAAACTGGTCGCCGCCTACAGGCAGACGACGCAGGCGCACATCCAGTCGACAAGTCTTACACAGTTCGAGCTGGAGATAAATCTGAGCGGCATGGGGAGCCTTACGCCCTCCTCATCCGGTCAGACGGCGCGCATATTTGCGGCGGTTCAGGCGAAACTCAGCAACCAGAATGAGACGGAGACGAGCTTCACGCAGACAACCAAGAAGACCAACTTTCCATTTTACGTTTAGAGAGTGAGCCAAGCGAGCGATACGATATAGCTA
This sequence comes from Drosophila maculinotata, assembly GCA_035045305.1. Lineage (NCBI taxonomy): Eukaryota > Metazoa > Arthropoda > Insecta > Diptera > Drosophilidae > Drosophila > Drosophila maculinotata. Next base: position 13,047,349 of record JAWNPD010000387.1, read on the forward strand.
GTTAGATAGTGCAGTATAGTCTATATATATATATATATTTAGCCGATTATGTGTATTAATGAATATTGTTTTAATTGTTGCGTAAGTCCTATGAAATGTTTAGCTTTTAGTAGCACCCTGTATGTATGTATATGTATATTTCAAACTGTTGATAGCTGCGCCGAAGTAAATAACATGTTTAACGACAAATTGCAATTCAATACAACCAAACTGTATTTTATTACAAACTCTGTTACATATAAATATATATAAGTATAAGCAGGCACACGGTAAAACTCTTAACTTAAACAATTGCCGGCAAATGCACTGAAACACTGAGAGATTAACATTAAAAGCAAACGGTGAGAGATTCACATGAAATGCAAACGGTGAGAGATTCAAACAACGACCGAATGCTGCGGATTCGACTGGCGGTTCTTCAGCTGCAAGTGGTACGAGTAGACGAGGCGAGCGCAAAAGGCGCAAATAACTGAAAGGGATCAAAGCAGGATTGTAATTAGTTGTAGAGCAACCGACAACTTTGAAACACTACTTACTTATTATAACAATATGAAATAGCAGCGCTAAAAACACATTGTTTAAACCCGTAGATTCGCGATAGCCGCCAAAATGGAAGATGGTGCCAAGTATGGCAAACGGAAAGTTGATGGCTATCAAGAGGGCGTATATCAGCCAGACGGCAACCAGCAAATGGCTAAACTGGAAGAAAAATATATGTATATTATATGCGATCAAGAAAGTTGTATCATGATTAGGCAATTTGTGAGCAATTAATAGATACAGCAACAAATAACTGAGAACAACTGTTAGACGCCCTTAGGGCAAAAGTGTTCACGCACCACTTGCGTGATGACGCAATTTCAAGTGGGGGTGGCAAAATTTGTAGGACAGCTGAGGACTTTCATTTTCGACAGATATATGTATGTAGCATAAATATTGATGTACTTAAGGGTGCTAAAGTTAATAATGTCTTCAGATATTCATGTTTATTTATTTAAAGATATGAGTATTGGATACATTTTTCAAAAATTTAATAGCTCAAATTTTGAAACTCTTAAATAAATTGTCGAAGTCAATTAAAGAATTTTAAAAATTAATATGTTATGGAAGATATTTGTTGTATTTCTAAAATGATATACATACATAAATAGTGAGACACTTCATATATACGAACATATATCAAAGAACAATATTTCTGTTAGGACCCTTCATAAATCCAATATACTTTCTTTCCCTTTGGGAAAAGATTATAAATAGCTAAAATTTGTTGCTGCTTTATTTTTGCTGGCAAAAATAGCAAATTTAACACTTGTTGCTCTCAATAACAAAATGTACATAGTATGTACATATGTAAGAACAATCTTTTACCTCTAGATAGAGCTTATCAAGAACAAATTCTTGTTGCCACTTGGACCGGAAATATCAAACCATATACAAATACTATACAATGGAAGGCATTATAATATAGTTATATTTATATTTTATTTCTACATGTATACTGTATATCAACTTACCCGGAGACAGCCAATAAGTAAGCAAACATTTGTGACGACAGCAATTGTGAATCCAATAAAAGTCACAACTGGAATATACGAATTAATCTATGTGTGATCATCACTGTATTCAAACTTGGCATCATAGTCGTTAAAATTCCAAACTATGTATGTAATTTAAAAAACAAAAAACGAAAACAAAAACAATGTTCGCCCTCGTCATGAGAACACGTTTCGAAACGCCTTGTATAGCTAAGTATTAGCTCATACTTTATATTTACGTATACTTATACACATACATATATATATGTATATATATATACAAACAAATGTATGTATGTATACATGTACACGAGTAGCATGCATATTGAATGATAGAATGAAGACATTGGGGGCTGTATTTGCATATAAGCATAAGTTGAAATGGGGAAAAGTTTTAACAAAAAAATATATATGTATACATATGTATGTCAGATATACATGTATGTGTGTATATATTTCACTCACCCGATGGCGCAAATAGCGTATTTAATGCTATGGAAATTAGCGTATAGATAGCTATGCCCAGGCACCAGCTACGTAATTCTGTACCGCATGGTCCACGATCAACAGTTAGCTCCAGTTTCATTTTTTAGGCCTGGCTTATTGACACCAACAATTTCCAATTCTTCCGAATAATTTCGGATAATATTCAAAATGCTACCGACGCGCGCAGCAGGCAAACCAGAACTGACGCGCGTCTCCAAATTCGACGTCCCATTCATCTCCCAACTATATAGATAAAGAGAGAGCCCCAGCTTGTTCGTATGTACATATGTATACGTGGGAGCGATGACTCAAGAGCGTAGTTAAATATGTGCGTGTTTAGGCTCCCCCAGAGAGTCATTTATAACAATTTTATGGGCGTGTGTGTGTCGAACTCACTGCTCATACATACATATAACTTAAATATAACAGTTGTTACTTTTTTGAAATTTCACTTGAATTCAAATTAGGGTCGCAGCAGTCTGGCAACGCCTGCAACCCAAGTCACAATTCAAGATGTAACTGTTACTTTGTGAATTGCGTGACATTGCTCAATTGCATGTCGCTGCATTTGAGATGTGTTCTAGAAACTAACATGGCAATCGTAACAGAATAAATGAATATGTATAACCGTAAATACTCCTTTAAAGTGACAGAATGATAATCGATTTGTTGTTTACATTTCAAAGTTGAAATTCTAGTGTGTATTGTTAATAATAATAATTGAAAGACAAACAATTTATTTCGTTAAACATTAGCAGCAAAGCTCGCACAGCATCACAAAATTGTGAATATAAAGTGACAGTGTCACCACAGTATAAATCACGCCGCACACAGTCAATGTTGCTGCGCATTTTGTTCACATTGCATTCATTCTCAGTTGCGACGTGTAAGAAGCACGTACGTTTTTCTAGCTAAAGGTCTGTGTGCATTTGTGTGCGTGTGTGTGTGTGTGTGTGTGTGTGTGTGTGTATGCTATTGTGTTGGCATCTAATTTCATTATACACAGCACAGCAATTCATTTTTGTGGTTTTATTTTGTAGATAGTTTCGTGTGTAAAAAACAACAACCAGTGAAAATGTTGAAAAGTCTGTGCTTCATGCGCCTCAACACCGCCGGCGTGGTGCTCGGCTGGCTTGGAGTTTTTGGCTCCTTTGTGTTGACCATTCTGGTCTCCACTATTTTGGGCTACTCCGATGTGATTGCTCAACGCATTGTGGATAATATTAAGGAAGGCGCACCGAGTTATGATGAAATACATATGGGTAAGTAAGATGGAGAGAGGTGTAGAGATGGGGAGAGATGCAGTGTTAAATATGAGGAGTAAGAGAGTTGCGAGACAGGGAGAGAAGTGCAGCAGAGTTTTTACAATTGAAATTTAAAATTGTTATATCTCATAACTTATCTTTATCTTTCTTTGCAGGTCTTATCGTTGTGCTCAGCGTTTACTTGGCCATCATTGTGCTCAACTTATTGGCATCGGGTATGCTCGTCCTGGGCACCATGAAGGTAAGCGGGGCGGTTGAAGACTCTTCTGCAGTTACTCATCCAATTGTTTCGTATGCTCATCTCTTTTATTCCAATGCAGGAACGTCATCTGATGTTGCTGCCCTGGCTGATCAATTCTGGCGTTGGACTGCTCTTTAGCATTATCTATCATATGTTCCTATTGATTGTCTCGCTCTCGGGCAATGATTTTGGACGCATTGTTCCAGTCATGATAATCACTTTCCTCGTACTGGGTGAGTCACGGTTACCCAAGGGTATATATGTGTCTGTATATATAGTGCTGATAAATAAACATGCTTCACGGCTCTTTACAAATACATGTATATGTATACATATGTATGTATATTTGGCGCTTATCGCTCAAATTGCTAATATATGTATATATATATATTGACATATGTATATATCTATAAACTCGTGTATACAAAACTAATTGCGCCATCCGATCTCTTTCAGGTTTGCAAATCTACATTTACTATGGCATCTATTCGCTCTTTAAGCAGATTCAACTCTCACGCGAACAGCAGCGTCCGTTGATTGATCATTCACAGGGCTCAGCGGTGCCAAGTCAGGGCAATACCTATCCCAGCTATACCAAAATCTAAGCTTCGGGGAAGTCCCAATTGGATGTAGCCGAGCGGAAAGCGATAACAGCGAAATGCTTCCGAACGAAACGAAAATCATATATATATTTTTGATGTTCAAATTCATCTATATCCTACTTACTTGAATATGTGTGTGCACATAGTGTATAGTGTATGCATACTGTCGTATATAATCATAAATATGTAAAATGATCAAATATTTTTTGCCATTATTTCAGGCATTTTTAAATGCTTGCTTCAAATATTAATTAAATTTGTACACTCGGACAAAAAGTTTGAAAATATGGGAATGAAATGAAACAAGTGGATTGTCCACATTTCAGTTTACATTTAAGTAGGAATAGCCAATCTGGTTGGTTTGGTGATCGCTGGGGAACAATTTGCTTTTAATTTGATGATTTATACGAATAATCAAAGGCCAATCGTTATTCTAACATGAATATCAGTGAATTAAGATAATAATAATATACTAAAGACGGAGTTTCCTAATATTCTTCCTTTTAATATACATTATATACATATAATGGAACCATTTTTGTATGTGCACATATAGTTATAATACATACTATACTATATCAACTTTAATGTAACGGCTATTGTAATTAAAAAAAATAATTAAATGGGTTTTCCCCTAGCCTCTAGGGTTTTTGCCATTAAATAAATCTGTACACGTAAATACCACATACACGTCAGTATAAATATGGAATATTTAGGAGTCACAGATGATTGTTTGGATTATAAAGGCATTACACATTCATACGTGATGCATTTATATGAAGTGGGGAATACCAACTTATGTATATCCAAAAATAAAAAGCTAAAGAAAAAAAATAATATAATTGTTTGACATACTATTTATTTATTTTATAAAAACGACAATCTCTGAACACAGTTTTTTTTAATTTGCATTTTTTTTCTGTTGGAAGCTTAAGGGGTATCTGCTGGTCAATCACTTTCAACAAGACCAAACTTGTTTCCCATTCCTTCAGTGTCGATTTCCGAAGCGTAAGAAGCTGGCAAATTGTACAGAAGCAAAAAATATGCATACAAGTATCTACATACATATATGTTTAGCGATATAATGCATTTGATTGTCATTCGTGTTTATAGCTTCGCAGGCGCTGGTTGAAATTTCAAATTTGTGCATTACAAAAGCAATGAAAATGTTGAATAGAGTGTTTTGCATGCGACTCAACACCGCCGGCATCGTTTTCGGTTGGCTTGGTGTTGTTAGCTCATTTGTGTTGACCATTTTCGTGTCCACCATTTTGGGCTATGCGCAAATGATTGCTGAGCAATTTGCATCGGTTGTCAAAAAAGAAGACCATCAAGAGGCGATTCACATGGGTAAGCGAGAAAGAGAGAGACTTGAGCGGCCTTCAAACTGTACTAATTGTAATCTTCACAGGCCTCGTCGTCGGTTGCTGCATCTACTTGGCTCTCACTGTATTGCAGTTGTTGTCATCGGGCTTGCTCGTGTTGGGCACGTTGAAGGTGAGGGGGGAGACGAGGCTGCGAATGTGATCGAGTTCCGTTAATCGTTGTCTTCGATTTGCTTTGTCTTGCAAATTCTCTGTGCTCATCTCTCTTTTTCTCTAATACAGGACCGACATCTGATGTTGCTGCCCTGGTTGATCAATTCTGTCTTTTCAATTTCTGTTAGCATTCTATACAGTTTGTTCATGTTGATTGTTGCACTGGTAGGCAATGGGCTTTTCGATTCTAGAATTCCTTTCATAATAATTAGCTTCTTTCTTGGACTAGGTAAGTTGCAGCGAAAAGCTTAATACATATATACATATATTGAGCTTCTTAATATATATATTTACATATATGCTTTATCTATTTTAGCCTGGAATCTCTACATTTTCTATGGCATCTACTCGCTTTTTAAGCACATTCAATCCTCACGCAAGCAAGAACATCTGTTTATTATCCAGTCGAACGATGTTAAAGTAAAATATCAAAACAGCTGTTCCAGTTATACGCATATGTAATCTAAATCCAATTGGATTTAATTGCATGGAAAAGCTTTCGAGCGAATCGAACATGAATGTTTGATGTTCAAAATTATATATATATATATAAACACTTACTTGAATATAAGTATAGAAAGAGTAAATATAATTGGAATTTATAACATGATCAATTAATTTTTGCCATTTTTTAATGCTTGCCATTTAATATACAATAAATATACATATATGTACACACAGATAATAGCTTGAAAATAGATGGGGCAGATTAAGAGGACTTCGTGCAGCGCAATCAAACGTTGTGACCTGGCGATTGGGAAGCTTACGGTCATTTGCCCAGGCCCAGCCACATGTAGCTGGGATCAATGAACTGGGAGCCGCGATATCCGTTGGGATTGCGGGATACCAGCGAGCGGATCTTCTGCGAGGGTCGATAGCTGCGTACGGACTGCAGCAGCTTGGATGTTTTGCGATCGGGTGGTTGCCCGGAATCATAATCAGCATCACTTTCTGTGTCGCTGTCCTTCTCCAGCGGATTCGGGTGCATGCCCTCAAGCAGCTGGGACTCCGCATCGCCCAGCTGCTGCGAATGCTCGGCAAAGCGCACGTTCGCCTTGAGCTGATTGAAGAAGTCACCCAGATTGGTCATGACTCCTGGAAGAGGGACAAAAGTGAAACTTAGCAATCCCTGGCTGCTGTACAGCGAGCATTTGGACTACCCACCAGCACTGATGGAGGGCCTAAACAAAGGACCCGTATAATCGGACGGTTCGCGTTTTAGATTACGCCGTTCCTTGACTCTGGCGTAGGCGTAAGCGAAAGGATAATCAGGCTGCTCGGAGGCTGTGTATGCATTGTCCTCATTAGGTGGCCATAGGATGGGGCCACGTTTCAGTTTAGTCATGGAGTCGGCAGCCGGAGATTGCTGGTCGCCCACCCACGTCTGATGCACTTGGAGGTCCTTTCGATATTTGTCGTAGCGCTGCTGCCAGGGACTCCATCGCCGGCTGTTAGAGGGCATCGGAAGCAGCGGGAAATTGAATGCCTTCGCCAACGCATCGCCCAATTCGGACGCCATTTTCCCAGTTTCAATTTTTGGCAAAGGTCTTCCGTTGTGCTGTAAATGGCGGTAAGCGTTTTTCGACGTTCCCGCTGGCCAGTTCCAGCTCTCCGCCTCCGCATCGATGGGCGAGGGGCGCAGTGGTGCCGCTGTGGAACAATTAACATTTATTTTATGTTTGTGCCCCAGGAATTAATATTTTCGAGAGCCAGCAACGGATGTTCAATTTCCGTTACGGGCTCTGCGCATTTTAATTGCTGATATGAGTATATACGTATATATATATACGTATGTACAATACAATTAATCGAAGGTCAATCGTAAATCTGACATGGATATGTGTGTGAATCATGATAGGAGTTGATAAAAGGGTTTTGGATTTTGACCGGTGTAAATTTATTTCTTCAGCTTTTATGTTTTGTAAACTCGTCTTAACCAGCTTTTTTTAAGGACTTTGAAAATAAATTTGAAGCGAATCAAATGAAAATTGCCTATTTTACCTAAATAACATTTTTATTTACCCGCATTAGTTTAGTTGAACTGTAATTTAATCTGTTCATTATAAAAATATTCGAAATGTGTTTTCCCTTAGATTATCTCTATTCTGTATACTCGAATTTTAATATATTATTGCATACACTCAGAAAAAAACGTTGTAAAAAGGCCGAAATCATGACCATACCAAGAACTTCTGACTTGTTGAATTCTCGCGGAATCAAACCCAAGACTCCTCCTTCTCGTTCGCAAGGCGTGCGTTTTCCCTCTGAGCTATCCATCGTATTATTAACTCGGCAGCTAAGCTGACATAATAATATGATTTAATGCAGTTGAAGGCCTAGTTTCTAGTACTTGTTAAGATTGTACTAGTTTTAAAATTAATTAAAATTTAAAAAATTTTACATGTTGACGGGGAATTGAACCCGCGCAACTAACGTTTGCAAGGCGTGCCCTTTACCCACTGAGCTACACAGCCTGCAAATAACAAAGAAAAATATAAATGCGTTCATATTTTATGAACGACGTTCTTATTATGGTACAATTGTAATATGTGTTCTTATTTTTGAAGCATCGTCAAGACCATGGGTTCTTTATTTAACAACAAATAAATAAACAAATAAAAAAATTTGATAGTTATTTTTTTCTGAGCGTGTAAATGAGTATTCAGATTACAATGGCATTTACACGCGAAATGGATTTATAGTATAAATATAATTAAAAATACATTTTATACTGATTCTTTCAATCAAAATAATTATTTTGAAACCTATTAACAAACTTAACTATTAACTAGTTGAAGTTTCAGATCCAAATTTACACACATATCACTTTTGCATTAGAAGTTTCTACATTCCAGATATTCATCCGAAGTAATCAGAGATATCAAGAAACTAGTTTTTAACTTCATTTAGATAAAACGTAAGAGTATGTTTTTAACTATCACTGAGATTTTTGATTTAAACAGGTAACTTTTTATCAAGGAATCTTAACAGACTATTTATAAATAAATTGAAACAAATTCTTTAGTTAGTCAAAGAAACATGGCTTAACAACAGATAGCATCTATTCGAAATATTCAATATGTAGTTATTCTTACCTGACATTAGCAGCATCAGAAGAGATATGCGGCGTTTGAAGCCCAAGCCGGGTAGCGACATTATCCTTGTTGTTGTTGTTTGTTTGTTTATTTAAACTTTCGAAATGTGGCTTTTCAGAGATTTAACATTTTGTATGATTACTTTGGCGTTGGCTAAAGACTAGTTAAGTACATCTTAGAAGCACACAAGCAATTCAAGAACTCAAGAGCGGAGCAGAAGATCGTATAGCACCGCGGAGCAATTGCGACTAACGGCAAAGACGAGCGCCTTCTGCGTTTTTATAGGCCCCAGGAATGCGTCCCGAGCACCTGTTGCCCCGTTGTTCCGTTGCTCCGTTGCCTCGGCTCAGACGATGCAACAATGAGGTGGGTGACAGGCAAGTGGGCAGATGGCTGACACTCAGGACATGCGCAGCACATTAGTTGGCTATTTGAAATGCGATGCGAGCTTTTGATATTGGCTAATATGCATTGCGATGGCAATTGGCCAATTGCCGAGTGGGTGGACTGGTGGCCTGGTAGCCTGTGGCAGCGGTGCCTTAAGTGCCCCTTTTAAAGAAAAGAAAACTAACACCCTTTTGACTCCGTTGGCACATGTAAAGCGGCAATAGGACTCAGGTGTGCCAAAAAGGATTCAAGTGCGGCAACACACACAATTATCCTGTCCAATTGCGCAATGCCATCCATATTCAATTCAGTTATTCTATTTCAAATTTTGAACTGGCTGCTGGCTCCAGTCTCCAGACTCCTGACTCCTGGTCCCTAATGTGACGTCAAAGAGACAAACTCACTGCATTTACACTTTTTTACATAATTGGGTCACAGTGGCTAGCGGTTTTACTAGCCATCATTGTTTGGCATGGCCTCTGCTTTGCCCTCGTCCGTTCTGCATTCAACATGTCCGCGCACCTGTGAGCCCAGCTCCTGGCTTCTTTCACAGCAACAGCAACATCAACAGCAACAGCAACAAGGTCGTGTTTCTCGCTACTACTCGACAATCTAATTAGATTTGTGGGCAGCGGCAGCTTCTTTGTGACGCGCCCGGCGAGCTAATGGCCAACAGTAGCAGCAACAGCAAACAGCAGAGGTAACTGCAACAGCTGCCCAACTTTTATAAAAACCATTTAAAAGTTTTCAAACACTTTGCTAATTTGCCTACTTTCACTTAATTTCACTTTTGCTGCAACATTCCCGGAACAAAAGTTGCCATTTGTGCAGCGCTCTTTTATGTTAATATGTCACTTTGAATTCATTTAGAATTGATCTAACTATTGGGTTATAACTTATAAATTGCCTCAAAGTATGCAACATTTTGTAATGCATATAATGCTGTAATATAGCATGTATATACTGTATGATTTATATATTAATTCTTAACTGTAATATTGTATTTCTATGCACATATTTATTTATTTATATAATGTCAGACACACAAAAATTAAATTGAAAATTATATAAATTATAATTTGCTTATAGAGGTTAATAATAATAACTAATATTTATATATATAAATGCACATTTACTATTATGAGATTAGCATTAAAAGGAATTAAAAGTTAAATTCTGGGGTATTTAAAATACATTATGCATGCAACATTTGTTGCAAACATTGGGGAAGACCCAGATAAACACTGTCCAATAATATTCTATATCAAGTATACGGTCTGTCGCTACTTTCCTTAGCAAACGCAGATGATACACCTAAATGATAAAGGTCAATAGGTCTAGTTAGACTCCGAAAAATGTTGATCAATAATAGTTGAACATATGTTGTAACTTGTGAAATAAGTAAAGTAAAAGTAAAATCAAACATTGTATTGTATTGTTTTGAAAATTCAAATTGTACTCCAATAAGACTTTTAACAATATTTATCAGTTGCAAGAAGTTATATAAAAAGCACAATGCTACGATGTGCATAACAAATTACATCAACAATTCAAGCAATAGCGGTTACGACACCAAAGCTTTAAAAGCTTCTAATTCTATGCAGAACAGAATCGAAGGGCTTTGTCATAATTTCAATTTCACGTAACGGTCAAACTCTGCCATTTTGAGTATAACAGCATGGCGTTTAGCACTGCTGTTATTTAGCATAGCCGACTTCTATGCTAAATAACACTGTGTTTGAACGGCTCAAGATAATTGATAAACAACAATTTTAACTTATTTCAAATAAATTCTAGAAAAATTAAAAATGTTATTTAGTGCTCTTTAATATTATTAATTTAGTAAATAAATGAACATTTTCAATTATAACTAACTTTCTCGAATATGGCATATTCTGAATACTTAGATCAATTTGAATAATTTGATTATTTTGATCGTGGCTTTATTCTTTATTGATATATTGATGATTAAATGAATGCCATTTTTACAAACAGCAGAATATTTAAAGATAATATTTGTCTTACTCATAAGAATGCATATATTTACACAAGGGGGGTTTTGGCCAGCTCTACGCCACTGTCTCACTCACCGCCTAACAGAGTCTTGATGTTGTTGCCGATGTCGTTGTCGTTGTCGCACGTCGCGCTCAGTCGCGTCTGAGCTTTCGTGCCGTTAAGTTGTTGGCCGCGCAGAGTTGTCCAAAAGTCAACGAAGTTGTCCACGCGACGCAGGCAGCAACAAAATAATTGGCTTAACAGCAGTTCAAATAACGGTGTGTGTGAGGCGTTAATGCTGCAAGACCAACGAGGATAAAGGACAAACCTGCACGAAAGCAGCCCAAGTGCCGTTAACAAAGCAAACAGCGGAGCAAACAAAAATTAAACTTAAACAACAACTCCAACAAAAATAAGGTGCGGCAGTAAGTTGATGTTGGAGTTGTGAAAAATTTGTAGGGATAGAGGAGTTTGGTTTTGTGGCACATGCCGCTGCACTGGGCAGAGGAGCTGGGCCTCGAATCATGCGCAGACGCAACAAAAACACAAAACGGCTGTTTTTCACATTTTCCCGCGCTACAGCCGCAGGTTGACGACCCTCAATGAAAATAAAAACGCCGGCATAGCCCCACCACCGATAACAGCAATCAGGCAGCAAGCAATATTGCGACCCCATGCAAGTCACTTTCGCTGCGGCACGGGGTGGGTTTAGGGGGTGGCTTGTGCAGGGTACACTCTTATTGACCATTGGCAACTACACAGTGGGCCAGAGCAAACAGCAGTTACATTAATTGCGGCACACGCTGCGTATGCTTAACGTGTTCGAAATCGTCGCGTATCCGCCTGTGGGTGTTGTTGTTTACCTGACTTACCTGGCTTACCTGACTATCCAGCTACCTACATACTACAACACCATCATCCATATTTGGTGCTGCTCTCGAGTGTGTCTCTCTCTTTCGACTATCACGCATTGGCACTCGAACCCGTGTTGGGGGCGCTTCAAGAGGGCCGTCATCCAATCATAAAGAATGTGCTAAATATTCGTGTTATATAGGCATAAAAAAGGGAAAGCAAATAACCGAAAATTCGATACTCTTGCTAAAAACGAAATTCGTATATGTAAGTCTTTTATATGGTTTATGTTGAAGCAAGCTTAGTCAAATTCTGACAAATTCTTGTATCTATAATATAGATAATATGATTCATATATAATTTTATGCGAGTTGTAATCTACGTACATTTATATATACTACTAGCTTTTTTTGAAATAAAAATATATATTGTGCTTTATTAATTATTTTGATTAGCTTCCTGGCTGGTAAATAGGCAGCATCATTAGGATAAATAATTAAATAAAATAAACATCAGTTTGAACGAAAGTATTTCAATAATTTTCAAATAAATACATTAACTCTGATATATTTTAGAACATTTTAAATAAAACAAAGAATTATTGTTTTATTAGAGATTTTTCAAAGGAGTACAACAAACCCCATGTTCGGTTTACACTGCAATTAAATACTATACTTTGTACACTTTTTAGAATGTTTTTTATGCACTCGAATTAAAGTCATCGATTTAGCATACTTGTCATCCACTTAATGTATACAAAATGCTTGCCGTCTTATTCACTGATTTAAGCCGTAATTGAAGCCAAGTTGGTTGCTCATTTCCGCCGCAAATGCTCAAGGGAATTGTTGCATAGACTATCAACTGGTTGACCTTGATGCTTTAGGAGACAATTGCATACTCGCTGCAATTAATCATCAATGAAGCGTGCAAGAATCAATTTCAGTTTGCAGTTGGTAGTGGGAAGTTGGCAGTTGGCAGTTGGTAGTTGGTAGTTGACTGTTGGCAACAAGCAACCTTTGCTGCAATCAATGTGCTTCTTATGACCGAGAGTCACGTGGAGCATAAACAAACGCCAAATGTGTCCAAAAAGAAAACGAAAAAGCGAATAACGAATAGCGAAAGAAAACAGAAAAATACATATTCTAATACAACTACAACCGGTTCAATGTTTGCACAATTTTTGTCGCCAGACGGTAAAATATTACTGAATGGCTTTTGACTGAATTGGTTGCGGCTCTGAGGGAGCCAAGCTGAGTCGCTAACCGCCTTTGGGCCAACGTGTGCCGCATTTGTTTCTGGCTCATTTGCTTGTTAATTTGAATTTCACACACTCACACACACACACATACACATACACCTGCGTACAAAAGCGTATCATCAGTTTCAGCTGAACTTCAACTTTGGTTGTTTTTTTTTTGTCGTTAAACATATTTTTAGCAATTTTTGTTGTTGCTGCGCCGTTAAGCCTGAGTTATCGAGCACATTTGGGGAAGCTTTTTGCATTGATGGCCCAAACTGTCCGCCCTTAAAAGCTATTTATATATTTATAACCCACCTGCAGCTGCAACACTACCAGAAGCACCTCCACCACCAGCACCACCACCACCACCACCTCCAACCCGCTTCCTGTTTATGAAATATGTACTTTTAAACGACCGCCCCTACTGAGCTCATTCCATGAAGACAACACATTTCCAAGTTAATTAAACGCACTTTATGTGTGCACTGCGAGAAAGCATATGGCTAATTACAAGTTTAATGAACAAAAAAGAAATTTGCAAGCGTGAAATTAATACCTAATATCATTTTTGCAGCTTGCTTTTAATACTTATATTTTCTTGAGGTTAATTTATTTATCATCATTGCAGTCTGTAAAATAATGAAAATATACAAAATTGATAAAAACATTAGCAACTTTCATTAGTTAAAAAAATTTGATACATTTTTCTGTAGATTTTTCTGCTAATGAGAAGCTTACTTTTCAGATGCTTTTATTTAAATTAATTAATAAAAGATTTTTCTTAAAGTGTAATATTTATTAAATATGTGTGAAGGAACCGCAGAACAGTTAGTCCGAGTTTAGCTGTCACTGAGACACAACCGCAGAGCGTAACGGTAAACAGGGCCCCTGAGCGACCCTGGCGCACTGCTTTAATTACACGCACATTGCTCATACGCCGTGTGACACGCAAGTTGTAGTAGGAACTGACCCCCACTCAAAAGAACCAAACTGCATGCGAATTGGCAACTGTGACAATCCCACGGCTGCTTCTGTGTCAAGTCCGTTTTGCAACAGTTGCAGTTGCGTTAGGGGAAGGAGGGGGTGTGTGTGTGTGTGTGTGGCAGTAATAAGCACCTAATGGGGCTTCTTTTTGCTAGGGTGCCTATGGGTCCACATTTGTATATTTAAACGGCCGTTGCCCTCCAGCACAATTGCGCCCTCAAGCATGACATTTCGCTTGGGCCGCATTGTTTTTGTAGTTTTAAAGCAAAAAACTATACAAAACTAAAGCCGAAAATTGTCGTTAATTTGTTTTTGTTTGTTGCGCCAAGTGGACAAAGTGAAATTTTCTGTATGTTGCTTTGTTCAATTTGTTGACTTGTTGTACTTATCGCATTGTTTTTTATTTTTATTTCTCGCTGTCGTTTTGTTAATGCAGCGCTAAAATTCGTGACGTTCATTTCGCACATGCCGCCGTCTGGCCACGTTTTGTTGACCCCAGAACTTTCCAAGCGTGCTGCTGCTGCTGGCTGAGGAGGCGGCCAGGTAGCGGTTAGAGGGGCAATGGGGTATATACTTAATGCGAGTACAAATAATAAGCAACGCTTTTCGTTTATTTGCACAATCTGCCGAATGCATTGGGGGCTGTGTTTATTTTGCATGGCCAGCCATAAGTAAACATTCGTCACCATTGCGGGCTGACCAACAAAACGAAAAAACGAAAAAAAAAAAAAAGAACCAAACAAATAAATAACAAGTGTAAGGGCAGGCCAGAAAATTCGCTTAAGGCATGCACTCTATATATTAAATCTCGTTTAACATAAACATACATGAATTGAAGATTTATTTTACCCCACTGTCGATGCTTTATGTTAATAGCGATTTTGGCTGACAGATGTAACTGACCGCAGTCTTAGTAAATATATTTATGAGACATATTAATGAAAATACAAAATAATATATTGAAAAGGTAAATAGAGAAAACTTCTCTACCTTGTATAAAAGTAATCAGTCTGTAATTATTGATTTAAGAGTACTTATATGTGGTTTCACTCTGGTATAATTCAAAGCATAAACTTACATAAAACTGAGATTTCACACAGAGAAAACTAAGTATATTGGAAATTTTCTAGCTTACTTAAAAGTACATTTTCTATGACGCTAAAAAATATTTATCTTACATGGGTAGGAATAGCTTCCTTGCTTGGTGCTTCACTTTGTATGCTGTTTTTTTTGTTGTCATGTTATAAACAATGTAAGAACTTTAATGGACTCCATACGACCTTGAACGCAATGCTATTAAAAAACTCAATTGCTGACCACATGAACTCGCTGGCCTGGCAAATGTGCAAATGAGCAAATTGCATGCGACAGGCCATTTGATACGCATCCTGTGCAGCACAAGGAGCTAGTGACATCAAAGCGTGGTTAACCCAAATACGCCTGGGTGCAGCCCATTCAAAAGCGAGCTCAACAATGGGCACAATGGATTTTGAGGGGGAGTGTACAGCGGGTAGCGGGAATGCCGGCACTTAACCTACTTTGCGGTCTCTTTAGATGCGTTCTTTTCACTTTGACATGGCAAAACAAAAAAAAAAAAATACAAAATGAGAAAGTTCTGGGAGCTATGATCTCATGTCTGTCGGCGTGGTCTGGGCCCACCCCCGAACTGCGTGTGACCTAAATTCGGTTGATGTTTCTGTTGCTGTTTTAGGGGTGCCAGCAAAACAATTAGAAGTTTATTGATTTTTGTTCTTTCCCGGTCTCATTACAGCTGCAACTGCCAAAGAAAAGACTGAATTAGAAAAGGGGAAGCAGCCCCTAGCAAAACTCAAGGACCAAGCAGAATCTCTCAACACCAACATCAGCGTGGATATGTTTTAAGCGCAACATACCGATAAACTTAAGGGAAAGTACCGCAACGCAATGTTTCTGCCTGTCAAACCGAATCAGTGAGTAAACAGCATAAAAGGAGCAGCTTTCATTCATGTTTATGCCGGCAACAACCCCCAAAAAAAAAACAAGGGGGAGACTTCCAGCACAAAAACCACCCTCGGTGATGTCTGGCGTCATGTTGTCGCCACATAACCATCATCATTATTTGGAGTATCTGCGAAATTTGATTTAAAACAGCAACGTGTTTGTCTCTTTATCTTCCTGCTGCAGCACCGCCGAGGCGAGTGGCAACAATGAGGATGTCACCACCACCAGCAACAATTCAACACAAACGCCCAGCGATCTGAGCCCACCGGGCCCCAATGAGGAGGTGCTGCCCCAGGCGCATCATCAAAATCCAGGACACTGCATCGCCTCCTTTGCCGCCATCAATCAGATGCGCAATAATGCACAGGTATGTTTAACTATAGGAAATTTATAAATGATTACAGTCTGGGGCTTAGAAAATCTACAGATATCTGTAAGCTTTTCTATTATAATAATCAGATAGATAGATCTAAAGATTATTCATATACATTATTTCGTTACCTCTGGGCTTTTAGGCTTTCGCTTGGGTATAATTTTTGGTGTACATTTTTTTGGGTTTTAGGAATATAAATTTAAGTGTTATTAAAATAATTTTGATTTCATCATGTATATATGTATTTATTGGGAAACCCATTTTTTACATTCTGAGTAGTTTTCTAAAAATAGAAGAAAAATAAAATAAAGAAAATGATTGCTTTTAAGAAGTTAAAAAAATCTACATATTATCATGTCCACAGTAATAAAATTCCCAAATAATATTGTAGTAATAAAATTGAAAATTGAATACATAGTAATCTATTTCAAAAATATTTGTAACTAAAACTTAGCTACATTTTAAAAATGTTCCATAAGTACTAGAAAATCATTTGTCAACCACTTAAACTTAATGAAATCAGTAAAATGGCATATACAATATTAATTATCTTACAGCTCTGTCGATCTACTCAATTAACTGTAATAGTAGTTAGCATAATTAAAATACAACTATTTATGCAGAACTGGAAATATTGCATGATTCGAGACCTATGGGTCGACATGCGCTTCGGTTGTTCTCACTTACCGCTCGTCTCACATGGCGTATACATAATTTCATTTCCCATTAAATTATTTTTTTTTTGGGCAGGCAGTGAGAAATTAATTGCCTGTCCGCCTGCTTGCCTGCCTGGCTAGGCTGAATGACTGACGGGCCGCCCAGAGGGCAGCTGGGTGAGCTAATAGAGCAAATTGTCGTTTAGTGATAAAAAGCACAAAAAAATTTGCTCAGCGGGTGGTTGGCCTTAAACCGAATCGGAGCAAGCGACTCCACCCCTGACGCATGACGTGTACAACAAATTTCGTATATAGCAAAAAAAGAAATAAATAAAACATTATCAACATATGAAAAAATTGTAAATTGTTGCGGCAGAGCTATTAAAAATAGATATTAATCGGGTGCGCTGACTTGACAAGAGGCGGCTCAGGGTGTTCTGTTTAAGTTATTTATGGCGAGACTCGCACAGCGTATGGCACTGAAGTTGAAGGGAATCACTTGTAAGGATTCAATGGGATGCACAGTGGTTTGCTACATGCCGGAACTTGAGTGAAACTTTCTTAGTTTTCATTTTTAACAAAGTTTTGGCCAAATAAAAGCTTTTTTAACTTTGTCTTTAAGCTAAGTTTAATTTAATTAGGTTTCTCTATTTAATTATACCAATTAAAATTAATTCATTATTTTTACTTTTGATAAGGAAACATCGTTAAACAACTACATTTGCATAATTCGATATCAATTAAATTCTTAAACTTTAATGATCACATTAGTCTGCAATTTAAAAAAAAACAAATTTTATATAATATAAATATATTCTTGCAAGACATCTTAAGATTATTTCGCTTATAACTGTTCAAAAAAGTGAAAAAATATTGCAAAAAATTAAGCTTATTAATAATATGTTAAGCAAGTGGTTTTTTTTAATATTTATTTATAATAATGTTTTCCAAGTCCAGATAGTTGAAGTCTTTTGTATTGGATTTTGAAGATTCTTTTTAGATATGCAATTTTTCTGGCTGTCATAACCACTGTGCCTTGAGCTTGTATAGGGTAGGAAAGTTAGTCTGTGAAAGTGAGCACGTCGTAGGGGACGCACAGGACGTTGTTAATCGGATTTGTGTAAAGCGACACTTTTGTGCTCCTTGTGAAGTCTGCTTCATGTGTCAATGATGGGGTTCTTACCGCCTTTTTCTCCCTCTCTCGTTGAAGTTGTGCGATGTGCGCCTGGAGGTGGGCGGCGACACCATTAATGCACACCGTGTGGTGCTGGCTTCCGTCTCGCCTTACTTTTATGCCATGTTCAATGGTAAGAAAAACCGTTAGCAAGGAGTAGAAAATGGAAACTTAATTAATTCCGCTCTTGCAGATGACATGCTGGAGCGCACCCAGGGCCTGGTGCGACTGCATGATGTGGACAGCTCGGCTCTCCGCCAGCTGATAGACTACACGTACACGGGCGAGATCACCATAACGGAGCAGAATGTGCAGGTGCTGCTGCCGGCGTCGGGACTGCTGCAGATGCACTCGGTGCGGGATGCGTGCTGTAAGTTTCTGCTGCGACAGCTGCATCCGTCCAACTGCCTGGGCATACGCAGCTTTGCAGATGCGCACTGCTGCAAGGAGCTCCACACGCGCTCCCACAAGTATGCGCTGCAGAATTTCCAGCAGGTCGTGGGCACCGAGGAGTTCCTGCTGCTGCCTTTTGAGGAGGTCAAGGAGCTGATATCGAACAGTCAGCTCAACATTAGCTCCGAGGAGAAAGTATTTCTGGGCGTGGTCAGCTGGGTGAAGCACGATCTCAGTCTGCGCCGCCTGCACACTTCCGAACTGATGTCGCACGTTCGCCTGCCGCTCGTGAATCGCGATTTCCTGATGAGCTGCGTCGAGGCGGAGACGTTGATGCGGGATGACTCGGAGTGCAAGGAGCTGCTGCTGGAGGCCATGAAGTATCATCTGCTGCCGGAGCAGCGCAGTTTGATGAGCAGCCAGCGCACCCAGGAGCGCCGGCCGGAGGGCATGAAGCCATACATCTTTGCTGTCGGCGGCGGCAGCCTCTTTGCCATCCACAACGAGTGCGAGGTGTATAATCCGCGCTGCAACAGCTGGTCACCGGTGGCGCCCATGCTCTGGCGTCGCTCCCGCTCCGGCGTAACCTCGCTGCACAAGCAGCTGTACGTGGTCGGTGGCTATGATGGCGTCAGCGATCTGGCGACGGCCGAATGCTATAATCCGCTGACCAACAAGTGGAGCAACATCACCCCGATGGGCACCAAGCGCAGCTGCCTGGGCATTTGTGCCTATGATGGCCTCATCTTTGTCTGTGGCGGCTACGATGGCGCCTCCTGTCTGAGCAGCATGGAACGCTATGATCCGCTCACCGGCATCTGGAGCTCCTGCCCGGCGATGAGCACTCGTCGCCGCTATTGCCGCCTGGCCGTGCTCGAGAATCAAATTTATAGCTTGGGCGGCTTCGATTCCACCAATTATCAGTCCAGCGTGGAGCGTTTCGATCCGCGCGTCGGCCGCTGGCAACCGGTGCCCAGCATGACAGCCCGACGCAGCAGCTGCGGCGTCGCCTCCACCGATGGCAATCTCTACTGCATTGGCGGCAACGATGGCACCATGTGCATGGCCAGCGGCGAACGATTCAATTTGCGTCGCAACTGCTGGGAGCCCATTGCGGCCATGCATTCGCGCAGGTAAGGATCTCAGTTGATCAGTTGATATTTAACATTGCTGAAGGTATTCTAATTTAATGAAGAAGTATTGTATATATATTCTTGATCAGGGCGACTTCCTCAATCTATTTTTTTTGTAAGATACTCCATTTATATAATAGGTGTGATTATAATTATCAGTCCAATATTAAGTGCTTAAAATATATCGTATAGGAATTGGCAGAAAATTAAGTTCTTGCAAAAGTTTTGTTCTTCAAAATATCTCAACCAAACTGACATAGCTCAAAAAATTTGGTTTAAACTATTATTACATAAGACTACTCTAAACGTTATAGGTTTACAAGATATCTTAACCAAACTCACAGACTACAAACTTCATTATGGTACTAATAATCGAACAAACCCGTATTTTTATCAGACTACTATATCATATAGATTTCATACAAACAAACGCACTATAATGTAGGTTTTCTATGAATAACTCTTTTTTTCCTAACTAAATTACAAAATTATATTAGGTTTTTGGTTCAAAGTATGGATCCTGTAGAAATCAACGTAGTGTAACTGAGATCATGAATATATCATTTATCTACAATGTTTACTAAACTTCGGATAACTCTTGGTTATTTCTTGATATTTACCAAATCTTGTCTTGCAGATCCACACACGAGGTGGTGGACGTGGAGGGCGTGCTGTTCGCCTTGGGCGGCAACGATGGCAGCTCCTCTCTGAACTCTGTGGAGCGCTATGATCCGCGCCTGAACAAATGGAGCGTGGTGAATGCAATGGTGGCGCGACGCAGCTCGGTGGGCGCTGCGATGCTGGAGTGCTTCCATCTGGAGCGGGGACTGGTGCAGACGACGAACTTATGACCCCCGTTGGGCAGCATCAGCGAATCCTTCGCCGCTGCCACAGCGAACGGCGCTAGCAGCATCAGCAGCAGCATCAGCAACAGCAGCAGCAGCACCGCCAACAACACCACCACCAGCGGCACCCTGACCGTGCCCAGCCGCGCCGAGGCGGCCGCATTTACGGCCAACATTGCTTTGAGCTCATCGGCGCCATCCGCCAGCTCCACGCTGCGACGCCATCGACGGGAAACGCCCGCTCTGGCGGAGAGTCGACGCGCCAATAGCAATGCCAGCAGCAGCAGCGGCAGCGAGAGTGGGAGCGGAAGTGCTGGAAGCAACGGGAGCGCCAACAGCAGCAGCAGCAAAACCCCATCGACGGCCTGATCCTGGTCCATGTCGAGAGCGCGACAACCTTAAGCAGCAAACAAAATACACTAATATACAAAAGCTAACCCCACGCGCCTATTGCAGGAATATTTGATTGATTATTCGAGTTCGTTATTATGGATAGATATGATATGATATGGAAAGAATAATGGCAGCACCCACAACCAAAAGACAGGCCTTTCTCAGGGGCACTTATTTTGCTCAAGAAGTAGACCAAAAACCACACCTAACTTGTATTTTAAGTGGTTGCCATATATATATATAATTAAATATGTATAGAATCCACTTAGAATACACGAAATGCTTTTGTTATGTTTATGTGAAGGCATGTCTAAAATGTAGGATAGTTAGGGAAATACATTTACTAGCTTTACTATTATAAGGCCTCAAACATTTCGATTTCCATAAAATAGGCAAAGAAATTTACTTGAAATTTCAACTCTTTAACCATCCCGTATATACATTTTGTAAGACCTTACACATAAACATAACAATACAAATACAGACACACATATTTCTAGTCAAGATCTCGCACGAAACTCTACGTTAAAAACACTCCCAAAAAGAAAAGTAACAGCTACAACATGGAACCTAATCTGCCTACAATTTTACATGAATCGTCTATACATACATATTATAAATTATACTATATATACACCCATCTTATGTACTATTCTTATGTATTTTATACATGCAATTATTATAACATAAGTAAATGTTTCGTATTTGAAGAAATGCCATCAACGTTTCTTGATATTATTAATAGGAAATTTGCATAGATCCTCTCACATAGAATATGTGCATTTGTACTGGGTTTGATTTGTTGCTGTGATTGTTGTTGTTGTCGGTAAGCCAAAAGATTGTTGCAGCTACAATTTGATTCATCCGATCCGTTACTACATGATGCGATCCGCAGTGCTGCGTGCCACATCACCCACATTGGAGTCAATGCCGGCTGAGATTTTGCGTGCGTCTGGCCAATTCTTCGGCAGGCCCTTGCCAACTGAAAAACGATGGGTTTTTTTTTAGGTATTATGTTTAGTTTGGAGTTGTTGTCACCTGATTGCAATTGATTTGTTCGAGGGTTGACAGTGTTGTTTTTCTCAATGCGCATTTATTAACAGTTTATATGGTGATTTTCTTTGAATGGGACAAAACGCTAAATGCTGCGGCGATTTGGCCGCGTCGTCGTCGCCACTTTTGCAAACAAAACTGTGAGCGCTAATCTCTCGAGCGTGCTGCGCGCTTGCGATGCGGCAACGATGTGAGATGAAGCTGTTGCCGCATGGCAGGCAGGACGCAAGGACAACGCGAGAGATGGCGCCGACAATGTGTGAAGAAGTGATGACGACGCGCTAAGAAGTTATATATCTAAACGATACTTAGGCACTAGCTTATGTATGTATGCAAATTGCTGTGCATCAAATTTGAATAATCAACAAAGTTTAGGAATTAGCCGGCTTACTTAATCCAAATCGTCTGGAACTGCGTTGCGCGTTAAGGAATAAAAAGAAACGTTAACAGAACGAAGTGGATAATATTGGTTGGCAAAGAGAAAGAGAGAGATATTGGATGAAAATTGTTTAAAATGTTATCTCAATTACACGGTCTATGTCTAAGTTTTGGCCAATGCTCGAAACCAAAAAGAAATGTTTTTTTTTTCTTTTGTTTATCAACTTAAATGTAAACTCAATGACGGAACGAGTTATTTACTTTTGTAAACCTTCTCAGTCATGTCATCGAAGCTAGAGTCCTGAATGTTCAACATCAAACTGTCGGCAGACAGATAAACCTTGTTCTGAGAGCTGGCAATCTGTTGTTAAGGAAACAAAGGATTAGTTTATGATTTTCAGAATTTAAGAGTACAGGGATCGCTTGCAAATTGGAGGGCTTAGATGTACCAGCGATCACTGCATCCCAAAAACTATTCTTACCGTGCGAGCAATGCTCTGAGCGGCACGCAGCTTGCGCAGCTTCAGGTAGGCTGGATTCTGCTTGACGGCCAGACCTAAGTAAACATATCAGTTAAGGTGCAAACCAAGTGCAACAAAGAAATGGCTGTAAGTGTTAGTTGTCAATTATGTTAGTTTTGTTTTATGAAAAAGGATATCATTTTGGCTGCCTCGGCTTCACCCTCAGCCTGCACAATCTTTTGTTGTTTCTCCTGCTTGGCGCGCTCGACAAAGAAGACAGCGCGCTGTGCTTCCTGCTGGGCCACCTGCTTGGCCTCAATGGCGGCCGTGTATTCCTTGCCAAAGCTCAGCTCTGTCAGCGAAACATCATCCAAAATGATGTTAAAGTCGCGCGCACGCTCCACTAGCTCCTTGCGTATCAGCAGAGAAACCTGCAGCCATTAAGGAGGTTGTTGTAGTTTTATTTAATGCATGTTTGAGGTTTTTACAGACCTGTTGACGCTGTGTAATCAGCTGTGAGGCATTAAACTTGGCAATGACGCTCTTCAGCACCTCATTGCAAATGGAGGGCAGCACCTTCTCATCATAATCCACACCCAGTTGCTTGTGCAGATAGGGTAAGTTAAGGGAATCAGGACGCGACAGAACACGTAGTGAGATGTTTATCATTTGCAAATCCTTCGAGCCGGTGGGTGATGAAATCTTGCGGGGACGCGAGCGTATATCATAAATAATGGGATACTGAATCCAGGGAATGCGCGCATGGAGACCCTCCGCATATATGTCACTCTGTATGCCACCCAGGCGGCTGAAGATGATGGCGCGATGACCACCCTCAACTAGGGGGAGAAGGGAGAGAAAGAGTGATTATTTAAGTTTGTTATGCAATCACGGAGAATAAATGGGAAATGTAGTTAATAACAGCCGATTCCAATTGGACTCTGCTGAATTATGCAGTTTAACTTTAGCATAGTCTTAAATTGCTATCAGTGCATTGTGCAAGCGGCTTAATGAGTTATGAAATCCAATAGATCAATGAACATCTTTCTCTCTCACACACACATAAAGACCCACCTTTGAGGTTATGTGCACACGCCGCAACAATAGTCGTGTTTTCTTAAATATTTTAAGGTTTCAATGGGTTTTATATAACTTACCGGTATACAAGGATTGACTGACACCATATGCCGCTGCGCCGACAGCAGCCAATAGTTTTAGTCCAATTCCTAGACCAGGTGGGCCACCTTTGCCCAGTTTGCCCGCTAAGTCATTGAGTTTGCTTTGTGCCATTATGTGAGTGCTATATAAAGATAAATTAATTATTTAGTTGTCTGACAATTTAAAACACACACAATTTGTTGAAAGAAATGAAATTCAGAGTGAAAACCTTACGCACGTTATTTACTTGTGTCACAAAATAAATGTAATCGTAATAAGTTTGATAGCTTTTAGTCAGATATCGATGCAACTGCACAGTTATCGATAGCTAATGTATACGGTACCAATAATATCGCATAGGCATTTGTGTGCTATATATGTAAGGAATAATAAACTATTTAAAACACACACACTCCATTCACAAATGATAAAAAAGATTATTTTGTTTTACTTTAACAGAAAACCTTACGCACGTTATTTACTTGTGTCAGA
Organism: Drosophila maculinotata; assembly: GCA_035045305.1. Taxonomy (NCBI): domain Eukaryota; kingdom Metazoa; phylum Arthropoda; class Insecta; order Diptera; family Drosophilidae; genus Drosophila; species Drosophila maculinotata. Next base: position 13,072,058 of record JAWNPD010000387.1, read on the forward strand.
AAATAATTCAAGTCATACTGAGACTGATATAACATTTAATAAATTGTCGATGTTGCTCAGAGCTATCGATAGCTTATGTATACCAATAGTATCGAACAGGCATTTGTGGCCACGACAACCCTACACTTACAGTTCATCTGCGCGCCTTTTTTCAATTTTTTCCATTTAATAATGTATTTGGTATTACAATCAGTACATGTGTATATAATAGTGTATAAATCACAATTTGTGTGTCACATATGCGTTACATTATGCAGCTCATTGCGACCAAAGTTCGTATCGCGTAAATAGTGCACAGTGGACTCGTTTATCAGCGACATGACAATCGTTTTCAAACCCAAAATTGATGCCAATTTATATTTTAAAGTAACGGATCGGATCAGCTCCACCAGTTGAGCCAGAGATTCCTCCAGTTTGGCATTCGACGGATTGCTTTGCGTGTACAGAATATAACTGAAATAGGAAGAGATATGATTAAATTTCTGGACAGGGTGCAGGTAAGTTTTTTATTTATAGTTTTTCTTACCCCTTAACAACCTGTTCGATGACATTATCATTGATGCGCTGATGGCAGCGATAATCCTGCAGATAATTCCGTCTCTGCAGCACCACAAATTGGATTAACAAAGCATCGCTCCAGTTGACATCGTAGCCACAAGCGCGACTCAGTATCAAGGTTTGTGGCACGCTAAGGGGGGAAGTAGAGAGAGTAGAAATTAGTTAGAGAAGTACAGTGGTAACTCGCAATATAGAACACTTGAGCTTAAAATCTTTTTACAATTCGCCAATAATTGTACAGCTGACAATATGGAAACTAAACTGAAGCTATTTAAACCTTATTATTTCGCTATACAAATTTGTAAGTTCAATTCCTGAACAATTCCAATTTCCGAGCGACTACTGTAACACGAAACTCACCTTAACTGTGTGTTGACCAGTTCACGGAATTGTTCTCGCGTTTGTACGCCAATAACACTAACACAGACTGGCACTAAAGTGCTGCTGTTTCCTGCTCCTCCTCCGCGCTTCTCCAGCGCCTTGTTGCACAGATCCAGTTGCATGGCCATCAGTTCCGCACGGGATACGCTCAGCTGTGCCAGAATCAGTTTGTTGTCCAGCAGAAAGTTCTCGGTGGCGTGGGTGTAATTCTCCAGCGCCTGCTGCAGCAGGGTCTGCAGCTCCTGGGAGCACTTTAATTTGCCCGGCTCAGAGGTGGCAGCAGTGCGTACTTTTTCCAGAACTTGTTGCGCCTCCTGCGTCCACATTTCAGCAAGCTCTTTGTACATGAGAAAATGATGGGCGGCCAGGCGGAGCAGTTCCTTGCCATTTTTGGGATTATACTCGCGCAGATAGCCCAAGATGGCCGGTCGCAGACCGCTCTTCTGATCCTCATCGAACTGTCCCAACAGAGACTCAAACTGTTCGTTCTCGATGAGTGCATCGAAGCAGTAGAACATCTCACGATATCGCGCAATGCCAATCAGCAGGCGCACAATCAGTGACCAGGACTTTGCCTTGGTCAGCTGGCCGTTGAGCAGCTTGGAGCGTTCCAGCACGCTGGCAATGCCCTCCATGGAGCACTCGTGGACAAAGCAAAGATGAGCCTTGATCAAGAGCTCCACGTAGACTTGATTCTGCTTCTTGTGGGACAGGACTTGAGGTATGCTGGGAGATGGAGGCACATTGCCGCTGTTCCCGCTGCTGCTGTTGGGCAGCCCGTAGAGCCTTATAATGCCCGAGAGACGCTCAAAGGCGTCGCTCTGCTCGTAGGGCTTGTTGTCCTGATAGCGACGATAGGCCTTGAGTGCATCACAATACTCCAGCAGGCAGTTGCCCAGCAGCGTCGTATTGGGCGTCAGCTCCAGAAACAAATGAAAATCCCTATCGATATTGTGACCCCACAGATCCGCATTGCGTGGCACATTCCGGGGCTGCTGGCTAGCATGGAATATGTAGAAACGTGGACGCACAATGCAAGTGGTCAACTCTAAAGCCAAGTAATCTGCAATCTGCAAGATACAACTTATTATTACAAACTTGTAGTTGAGCACGACTAGCCCGTAGAAAATTTTAATTTATGCTTTTTTATACCCTGATCCGATTAAAAATGGGAAAAAAGGGTATAATGGTTTTGTGCAAAAGTATGTAACATGTATAAGGAAGCATCTCTGACCCCATAAAGTATATATATTATTGATCGCTATCAATAGTCGAGTCGATCTAGCCATGTCCGTCTGGCTGTCCGTCTGTCCGTCTGACCGTCTGTCCGTCTGTATGAACGCGCTGTTCTCGGAGACTACAAAAGCTAGAGACTTCATATTTTTTTCGATATCTCAATCCTTTCAAAAGTTATCGATAAATTAAGATTCCAGAACAGTGTTTTTAAGGTATAGCTTAGAAGTTATAAGAGGTAGAGTCACTAAATTTGGTACATATATTCTCCTATAGCACACAAAGGTAAAATATATTTCACTTTTTGGATACCCCTCTCCAATCTCACAGAAATTGAATTTTAAAGGTATGACCTTCGGATTTTACAAATTTGCACATTTATATGCCAGCTTTGTGTCCTACAAATTTCATTTTGATCAGACAATAAACAAAGAAGTTATTAACGATTCAATGTACCATAGTTTAAAGCCAAAGGAAAAATATTTGAAAAAATTTAACTTTCAATAATGAATAAATTTGAAATGTAGAATTGATATATAGGACAAACCATGAACAAAATGGCCTCAAGCTTGACAATCGGTTCAGTTTTGACCAAGTTATGGGAGTTCAAAGTCTAGGAAGGGCATTTATATGGAGTTTTTGCGTTTACAAGTCAATTTTTTTTGTCATTTTGGCATGATTTTTGACAGAAAAATGAAACACCTCAGAATCTTTTTTCTTATAGTTTTTTATACTATATTTGACACCCACAATCGATTAAAAAAAGAATTTCAAGAATCTATTTTTTGAAAAATCAATTTTTGTAAGGGTCCCCCCTTATGCTTTTTTCGCAAAAATATTTGAAAAAATTGAACTTTCAATAATGAATAAATTTGAAATGTAGAATTAATATATATAACAAACCATGAACAAAGTGGCCTCAAGCTTGACAATCGGTTCAGTTTTGACCAAGTTATGGGAGTTCAAAGTCTAGGAAGGGCATTTATATGGAGTTTTTGCGTTTACAAGTCAATTTTTTTTGTCATTTTGGCATGATTTTTGACAGAAAAATGAAACACCTCAGAATCTTTTTTCTTATAGTTTTTTATACTATATTTGACACCCACAATCGATTAATAAAAGAATTTCAAGAATCTATTTTTTGAAAAATCAATTTTTGTAAGGGTCCCCCCTTATGCTTTTTTCGCAAAAATATTTGAAAAAATTTAACTTTCAATAATGAATAAATTTGAAATGTAGAATTGATATATAGGACAAACCATGAACAAAATGGCCTCAAGCTTGACAATCGGTTCAGTTTTGACCAAGTTATGGGAGTTCAAAGTCTAGGAAGGGCATTTATATGGAGTTTTTGCGTTTACAAGTCAATTTTTTTTGTCATTTTGGCATGATTTTTGACAGAAAAATGAAACACCTCAGAATATTTTTTCTTATAGTTTTTTATACTATATTTGACACCCACAATCGATTAATAAAAGAATTTCAAGAATCTATTTTTTGAAAAATCAATTTTTGTAAGGGTCCCCCCTTATGCTTTTTCGCAAAAATATTTGAAAAAATTTAACTTTCAATAATGAATAAATTTGAAATGTAGAATTAATATATATAACAAACCATGAACAAAATGGCCTCAAGCTTGACAATCGGTTCAGTTTTGACCAAGTTATGGGAGTTCAAAGTCTAGGAAGGGCATTTATATGGAGTTTTTGCGTTTACAAGTCAATTTTTTTTGTCATTTTGGCATGATTTTTGACAGAAAAATGAAACACCTCAGAATCTTTTTTCTTATAGTTTTTTATACTATATTTGACACCCACAATCGATTAATAAAAGAATTTCAAGAATCTATTTTTTGAAAAATCAATTTTTGTAAGGGTCCCCCCTTATGCTTTTTCGCAAAAATATTTGAAAAAATTTAACTTTCAATAATGAATAAATTTGAAATGTAGAATTAATATATATAACAAACCATGAACAAAATGGCCTCAAGCTTGACAATCGGTTCAGTTTTGACCAAGTTATGGGAGTTCAAAGTCTAGGAAGGGCATTTATATGGAGTTTTTGCGTTTACAAGTCAATTTTTTTTGTCATTTTGGCATGATTTTTGACAGAAAAATGAAACACCTCAGAATCTTTTTTCTTATAGTTTTTTATACTATATTTGACACCTACAATCGATTAATAAAAGAATTTCAAGAATCTATTTTTTGAAAAATCAATTTTTGTAAGGGTCCCCCCTTATGCTTTTTTCGCAAAAATATTTGAAAAAATTTAACTTTCAATAATGAATAAATTTGAAATGTAGAATTGATATATAGGACAAACCATGAACAAAATAGCCTCAAACTTGACAATCGGTTCAGTTTTGACCAAGTTATGGGAGTTCAAAGTCTAGGAAGGGCATTTATATGGAGTTTTTGCGTTTACAAGTCAATTTTTTTTGTCATTTTGGCATGATTTTTGACAGAAAAATGAAACACCTCAGAATCTTTTTTCTTATAGTTTTTTATACTATATTTGACACCCACAATCGATTAATAAAAGAATTTCAAGAATCTATTTTTTGAAAAATCAATTTTTGTAAGGGTCCCCCCTTATGCTTTTTTCGCAAAAATATTTGAAAAAATGTAACCTTCAATAATGAATAAATTTGAAATGTAGAATTAATATATATAACAAACCATGAACAAAATGGGCTCAAGCTTGACAATCGGTTCAGTTTTGACCAAGTTATGGGAGTTCAAAGTCTAGGAAGGGAATTTATATGGAGTTTTTGCGTTTACAAGTCAATTTTTTTTGTCATTTTGGCATGATTTTTGACAGAAAAATGAAACACCTCAGAATCTTTTTTCTTATAGTTTTTTATACTATATTTGACACCCACAATCGATTAATAAAAGAATTTCAAGAATCTATTTTTTGAAAAATCAATTTTTGTAAGGGTCCCCCCTTATGCTTTTTTCGCAAAAATATATAAAAAAATGTAACCTTCAATAATGAATAAATTTGAAATGTAGAATTAATATATATAACAAACCATGAACAAAATGGGCTCAAGCTTGACAATCGGTTCAGTTTTGACCAAGTTATGGGAGTTCAAAGTCTAGGAAGGGCATTTATATGGAGTTTTTGCGTTTACAAGTCAATTTTTTTTGTCATTTTGGCATGATTTTTGACAGAAAAATGAAACACCTCAGAATCTTTTTTCTTATAGTTTTTTATACTATATTTGACACCCACAATCGATTAATAAAAGAATTTCAAGAATCTATTTTTTGAAAAATCAATTTTTGTAAGGGTCCCCCCTTATGCTTTTTTCGCAAAAATATTTGAAAAAATTTAACTTTCAATAATGAATAAATTTGAAATGTAGAATTAATATATATAACAAACCATGAACAAAATGGCCTCAAGCTTGACAATCGGTTCAGTTTTGACCAAGTTATGGGAGTTCAAAGTCTAGGAAGGGCATTTATATGGAGTTTTTGCGTTTACAAGTCAATTTTTTTTGGCATTTTGGCATGATTTTTGACAGAAAAATGAAACACCTCAGAATCTTTTTTCTTATAGTTTTTTATACTATATTTGACACCTACAATCGATTAATAAAAGAATTTCAAGAATCTATTTTTTGAAAAATCAATTTTTGTAAGGGTCCCCCCTTATGCTTTTTTCGCAAAAATATTTGAAAAAATTTAACTTTCAATAATGAATAAATTTGAAATGTAGAATTGATATATAGGACAAACCATGAACAAAATAGCCTCAAACTTGACAATCGGTTCAGTTTTGACCAAGTTATGGGAGTTCAAAGTCTAGGAAGGGCATTTATATGGAGTTTTTGCGTTTACAAGTCAATTTTTTTGTCATTTTGGCATGATTTTTGACAGAAAAATGAAACACCTCAGAATCTTTTTTCTTATAGTTTTTTATACTATATTTGACACCCACAATCGATTAATAAAAGAATTTCAAGAATCTATTTTTTGAAAAATCAATTTTTGTAAGGGTCCCCCCTTATGCTTTTTTTGCAAAAATATTTGAAAAAATGTAACCTTCAGTAATGAATAAATTTGAAATGTAGAATTAATATATATAACAAACCATGAACAAAATGGGCTCAAGCTTGACAATCGGTTCAGTTTTGACCAAGTTATGGGAGTTCAAAGTCTAGGAAGGGCATTTATATGGAGTTTTTGCGTTTACAAGTCAATTTTTTTTGTCATTTTGGCATGATTTTTGACAGAAAAATGAAACACCTCAGAATCTTTTTTCTTATAGTTTTTTATACTATATTTGACATCCACAATCGATTAATAAAAGAATTTCAAGAATCTATTTTTTGAAAAATCAATTTTTGTAAGGGTCCCCCCTTATGCTTTTTTCGCAAAAATATTTGAAAAAATTTAACTTTCAATAATGAATAAATTTTAAATGTAGAATTGATATATAGGACAAACCATGAACAAAATGGCCTCAAACTTGACAATCGGTTCAGTTTTGACCAAGTTATGGGAGTTCAAAGTCTAGGAAGGGCATTTATATGGAGTTTTTGCGTTTACAAGTCAATTTTTTTTGTCATTTTGGCATGATTTTTGACAGAAAAATGAAACACCTCAGAATCTTTTTTCTTATAGTTTTTTATACTATATTTGACACCCACAATCGATTAATAAAAGAATTTCAAGAATCTATTTTTTGAAAAATCAATTTTTGTAAGGGTCTCCCCTTATGCTTTTTTCGCAAAAATATTTGAAAAAATGTAACCTTCAATAATGAATAAATTTGAAATGTAGAATTAATATATATAACAAACCATGAACAAAATGGGCTCAAGCTTGACAATCGGTTCAGTTTTGACCAAGTTATGGGAGTTCAAAGTCTAGGAAGGGCATTTATATGGAGTTTTTGCGTTTACAAGTCAATTTTTTTTTGTAATTTTGGCATGATTTTTGACAGAAAAATGAAACACCTCATTTTCTTATAGTTTTTTATACTATATTTGACACCCACAATCGATTAATAAAAGAATTTCAAGAATCTATTTTTTGAAAAATCAATTTTTGTAAGGGTCCCCCCTTATGCTTTTTTCGCAAAAATATATAAAAAAAATGTAACCTTTAATAATGAATAAATTTGAAATGTAGAATTAATATATATAACAAACCATGAACAAAATGGGCTCAAGCTTGACAATCGGTTCAGTTTTGACCAAGTTATGGGAGTTCAAAGTCTAGGAAGGGCATTTATATGGAGTTTTTGCGTTTACAAGTCAATTTTTTTTGTCATTTTGGCATGATTTTTGACAGAAAAATGAAACACCTCAGAATCTTTTTTCTTATAGTTTTTTATACTATATTTGACACCCACAATCGATTAATAAAAGAATTTCAAGAATCTATTTTTTGAAAAATCAATTTTTGTAAGGGTCCCCCCTTATGCTTTTTTCGCAAAAATATTTGAAAAAATTTAACTTTCAATAATGAATAAATTTTAAATGTAGAATTGATATATAGGACAAACCATGAACAAAATGGCCTCAAACTTGACAATCGGTTCAGTTTTGACCAAGTTATGGGAGTTCAAAGTCTAGGAAGGGCATTTATATGGAGTTTTTGCGTTTACAAGTCAATTTTTTTTGTCATTTTGGCATGATTTTTGACAGAAAAATGAAACACCTCAGAATCTTTTTTCTTATAGTTTTTTATACTATATTTGACACCCACAATCGATTAATAAAAGAATTTCAAGAATCTATTTTTTGAAAAATCAATTTTTGTAAGGGTCCCCCCTTATGCTTTTTTTGCCAAAAAAATCCGAAATTTAATTTTTTCAAAAATTCATAAACTTTAGATGTGGAATTAAACTAGATGCCAAATAATGATCAAAATGGCCTCGGGATTGACAATCGGTTCAGATTTGACAAAGTTGTGTCATTTTGAAGTCTGGGAAGGTCATTTATAAGGAACTTTTCGTTGGATCAATTTGGATTAAGTAGCGTATAAACGCAGACAGACATAGAAATATAGATGTCGTGATCGAGAACAAATATACTTTGTGACGTCGCAGATAACTCCTTCTGCCTGTAATAATTTCAGTTTAAATGGGCAAAGGGTATAAATAGTTACGCACCTCTTTGGGCGTCAGTCGCGTGGAGATGTGTATATCGCTGACCACCAATAGACGCTGCAGGCAATCATCCTCGGCGGCGCTCTTGAGCAGCACACTGACATCCTTGGTGCGCAGCACATCCAGATACTCCTTGTCCAGAAACATGGCCGCACGATAGGCCAACACAATGCGGCGTCCCAGCTCGACGCCATGCTTGAGCTTGGAACCAATGCCCAGGAGCGTGTCTAGCGTCTGCTGTTTCTCTTTGGAGGGAATCTCCTCGAACTCCAGCGTGGAGCAGCTGCCAGATAAATCGCTGCTGCATCTGGCCATGGGACTCTGATTGAGCGTCAGCCGATTGAATTTAGGAAAGCCGCTCTTCTCTATGTCGCTGAGCAGCTGACGCTCCTTGCTGGCGAGATTCACAATGCTGGTCATACCCTCCGCCAAGGCCATGGCAAAGACAATGAAGCGCAGATCATTTGGACGAAATTCAAAGAGCTCCTGCAGACGCAGCGCCTCCACAATGTCGCCCTCATCCAGCAGCAGATTGAGCAGGTCATTCAGGCGCTGTTCCATCTCAGCTGTCAGCTGGGATTTGCTGGCAATGCTGAGATCATCAATGCCCGCCAGCTCCTTCAGCTCTGAGAAGGATTTGTATAATACACAGCGCTCTTGTCGCATTATCTGCTCAAAGTACTCCGAGTGATAGATGGCCACAGGAGTGGATTGCTGCTGCTCCAGCTGCAAATAGCACAAGACCATATCGTACTCAATCTGATCCCGATCGAAGCACTCGTTGGGAAACAAATGATGCTGCTTGATGACGCCCAGTGCGCTCTGGAGCAGCTCATAGCGACGACGCGTATGCTGCTCCGGCTGCTGTGCGGCCGCTTGGAGCAGGAAATTAACCAGTATCACCGGCGGCAGAGCATGTTGCTCAATCTCCCGCTCGTACTCCGCATGCAGACGCAGCTGACCCGACTCCAGCTCGGCGAGCCACTTGGCATACACAATATCCGCCAATGGCAGCTGCAACAGCGTCGCCAGCTGCAGTGCCTCCTCGTACGCCTTGGCCTCGGTTAGTGCATCCACCAGACGCTTATATTCAGCGCTATCTCGCTTCACCAGCTGCTCGTAGTCAATGCCCAGTTGACGCAGCCAGGGCGCCGCCACGGCAAAGATCCTGTGTAGCAGGCAAAAGTCGAGCAGATCACAAATGTCGCCCACATCCGAGCGACAAATGCAGTCCAGAAACTTTTGCTGCTGCATAATGCAATCGAAATTGGATTGCAGCTGCATCAGCAGCAGTCCAATGCAGCGTTGCATCAGCTGCTTGCGGGCGAGTGGCTCGCAGAGCGGCAGCTGCACTGCATCCTGGCTCCAGCTGCAGAAGAACTGACGCAGCTCCACGATAGTTGCATCGCTAAAGTCCTGCTGCTGTGCGGTCAGCTGCAGAAAACGACAGAGATGCACAAATTTACAGTCCTGTAAAAAGATAATTTTGATATAGTAAAGCTAGAATTGATTCCAAGATTCCCATTTCACATACCGGTTGAAAGATGCAGAAGCTGTGGAGCAGCGCATTCACTTGTCCAGCGCTGACAGCTCCACAGATCACCGACCAGACATACTCCGTTTGTTCTTTCCGCTCTTTGCACTTGGTTGCCTCTTGGAGCAGCTGCGTCCACTGTCCGCTGGCCACAGCTAACCAGAGCAGCCAGCACCAGTCGCGATTCGATTCGCTGAGCGTGGCTGCCAGCACAGCCAGCACTGGCATCTGCTGGCGGACGCAGTGCCTCATTAGATTAATACCGGTGCATTGCAGTGCGCTGCTCTGCATGAGCTCCACAAATTTAGCCATGCCACTGATGCACTCATCCGGCAGATTGTTGCTGCTGCAGAGCACAATGGCAAACAGATCCTGCTGGGCATTGTGGGTGAGCAGGCTACACATGGACTGCCCAGCATCGCGCTGCAGCTGCTGCAGATTCGCATCCAGTCCTGAGCTGTGCGAGGAGTTTGTCATGGTTTCCTGCGACGAATTGGTTTGCCCATCGCTGCGACGATTGCTGGCGCGCTTATGCTGCCGTTCATGACTGCAATCGTAGCTGAGGGCGCGCAGCAGATGGATGCCCAGAGCGCTGCATTTAAAGTGTGGCAGCAGCAGCTTCAGTTCGCTCAACGGTAGATCAAAGTACTGGAAGAGCAGCAGCAGCTGCCACCAATCGTTGCCGGCGGCAAAGTGCTGCAACAGCGCCGAGGGCCACTTGCCCTGCACATTCCGTGAAGCAAGACGCATTAGTGCTTGATAGGATTCTAAGGGGAACTGTTCGGGCTTCATGAGCAGCTGCTGCACCAACGCCTGATCCCAACTCTGCAGCTGCATGGAATAATTGCCAACTGCGCCCGTTGCCGGCAGCAGGCGCTGCAGATGCAGAAAACTGCGCAGCGTTTGCGTATCGAAATCCAACATTTCGCAGCAGGCGACGCAGTGCGTCACCAGCTCCTCGTCGCCGGCATGCTGCAGCGCCAGCTGCGTGGCAGTTTCACACGCATGGAACAGCTGTGTGCGTGTGATCTGGCCATAAAGCTGCAGTTGCTCCATCAGGAAATAGTAAACCGCATAGGCGCTCCTCTGTTGCTTCAGATAATGCGTGTAGTTCAGCTGCGCCTTGCGCGCGTACCGCTGACTGAGCCGAGGATTCGAGAAACTAATCATCTCGCCGTGACCCGCGGCTGCGAGCACAGCGAAATTCACCTGCTTGAACTTGTGGAAGAGGTCGTGGGCCGTGGGCAACGCTGGAGAGCTGCTTGGTCCATGATGCTCGAAGCGCGTCATCAGCGATTTCAGGTAGGGCACACGTTGTAGATTGCTGGAGGAGAGAAAACCCTCCAGGGCACGCACGCTTGGCTCATGGCAGAGGAAGTCATAGAATGTCAGCAGCGGCTGCTCCTGCAGCGACTCGGCGCCGTTGTGGGTGCGCTCCAAATAGCTCTGAACACTCTGTGATATCTGCGGACAAGAATTTTCAATTTAAAAGCCTACTTAGAAAATACCAGAGTCCCGTCGCCGGAAAGTTTTTGAGCCGATGACTACTGTCAAAGTTAAGAGACTATAGCTTTGAAGATTTCAAATTTTGATGTAGATTTTGTCGATTTAATCTGTGGAAAATATGTGTAAAAGTTTTAATCTTGACACTTGTCGGATGCGAATATATACGCGTATATATTCAAAGCTTTTAGTCTCTAGCCTCATTTCCCTACCGGATTTTAACTTAAACTTTAACTTACATTGAGAAACAACAACTTTTACTATAAGAATTAAAAAGTTTGGAATGCCAAGTTAATTTTAAGTTGCTACCAACACTAAAGTAGCATGCCACTGGCCAGATGGTTAAGTGTTGGCCAAGTAATGAAGTGGCTACGCTAGAAACCAACAAACTTTTCCCGATGTATGCTCACCAGTTCGAATCCCTCTCGTTGTGTCAGATCATGTGTCTTAAGATCAATGAGTAATGTCAGCAGTGGTTCATTTTCACCCGCCAGCTGCTCCAGCGCCGAGATGGGCACAAATTCGAGCAGCAGCAGCGAGTGGTAGCCACGTTGGAGCAGATGCTGCGCCAGTGGCTGGCGGCTGATCAGCTCCTTGTGCTGCTCCAGGCACTGCATGGTGCAGAGGCGACGCAGCAGCGTGGACATGTCAGCAGATTCAGAGGCAAAGAAGTAGCCGGCGCTTGCAAAATAATTGCGCAGTGGTTCACAGGGCTGATCCAGATGGTCCAGCGCGTACTCATACATATGCGATTCGATTCTCCAGCGAGCATAGGCCTGCTCCAGTGGCTGCAAAGCGCTTGTTGCCGCTGCATCCTGGCACCAGCACCAGCGACGTAATCTATTCAGCTGCTCGGTGTCTACGAGATGCTGCCAGACCAACTGCTTTTTCAGTTCCGGCAGCAGGGATTCATTGCCATTGGCAAAGTACAGTTCGACAAGCAGCACCTGCAGTGTCTGTTCTGGCAGCGTCATCAGTGCCTCAATGTGGACCCGAGGCAGCTGCGCCTTGCGCCTGACAAGCAGATCGCTGCACTCCCGCAGCTGCTGCACCAGCGTCCAGTAATACTCCAGCACCGGATGCTCCTGCTCAAATAGCTGCGGCTCCCGACAGCGCAAATGATCCAGCACAAACTCACTCAAATCCGGATCGTTGCATTCGCAGGCATATTGATAGAAGAAGCACTTGACATCCCGGTCCACATTGCGGAGCACATTGTCCGCCTTGCAGACGAGTCGCTCGGAGAGCAGACGTTGCACATATGCCTGCACCACATCATAGAAGTAATGACGATACTCCGAAATGGGCAATTTACGCTTGAGTGCCCAGTATTCCAGGCACAGATCGATGTTTTCGCCCTTGGTGGCAACCTCCTTGATGATGGACACTTCACTAATACCTGACCAGGTTTTGAATATCTTGTTGCGTGCCTGGGCGGAATGCATTGTGTATTGTGTGTGGGTGTGTCTTCGAGGCTATTGTCACATTTTCAACTTAGCTTTCTTTGTTTGCAACAAGGCAATCAACAGTTGCCGGATTTGTTTTTATCTGTTTTGAAATCAGCTGCTGGCTGCACAGCGTTGCCACTTTGGTAGTGAGTACTTTTGTGCCTGAGACTTTTGAAATGTAACGGCGCGACGGAAATTAAATAATACATTTGCAAGTTTAACGATTTGGTATCCTTCAAAATTGTGGATGATAGGAGTTGATTTTTAAGTTGAATTAATTTATTTATTTTATCATCTTATCATCCTAGAGCTGCAAGCTAAACTTGTTTAAAATCAACTGCTGGCTGCGCAGCGTTGCCACACTGAGAGTGAGTACTTTGCTCATACTAAGAACTTTTTCAATTATGGCGGCACTTTTAAAGCCGCTGCTGGAATGCAAGAACACATGTGTCAGCGTATCGACTTTCAAAGCTTGTTTTTTCCTTCTTTTTTGGTAATTGAATAGCCCAGGCAATGGCAATGTCCTTGCCTGTCGCAGCTAGTATGAAATATAATAAATTGCAGGAAGCGACAGCCGCTTTGCAAACAAGTTACCTGGCAAAGTTCAAGCCACACGTAGGGCTTGAAACATAGTAAGCAAAAAGACCACACAAAAAGACAGCAAAAGCAGCAGAACAGCTAAGTTCCTGGTGTGGATTAATGTGTTCATGTTTGGGGCCTTTACTTTATGTACTTTTCGCTAGAACAAATTGTACATACTACTCTTACTACTTCTATCACAAATATGTGTAGTTTATGTAGATTTGCAATTGGTAAGCTTACAACATCCGTTTACACAGCTTTGGTGGCCAAAATAAATCAGCTTACAACATACATATTACAAGTGCGACTCTTGGCAAATGGCCTTTTCCGAGAACGTCACATTTTACAAGATATGAAAGAGCCAGACACTTTCTAACAAGACTTATGAGCTAGCAAGTGGACGGCATTTTGGGTGTCGTTAATAAATTTCACACGACTGTTTTACATGGCATCTGTACATAAAAAGTATACGAAAAAAAAAATACGTAGCCCTGTCCAAGTTGCGTAAGCTGATATTTTTTATGCAGCAGCATAATTATTCTTTATATCGTTTATGAGCCAAGAAAAAGGTACCACAAAAAAAAAAGAGCTGCCGCTTCTTGTTGCCTGTGGCCTGCTGTGGTTGCTGTTGTTGTTACCGTTTTGGTCACTTAACAAATAGTCGAAAAGCTTTATGGGATTCCGCGCTCTACAGTTTTGTTTATAAGCGGGTGACTTGGCAATCCAAACCGGTTGTCCCTGCTTCAAAACTTTAAAACCTCAAAACACCCACTGCGCCTCCCCCCCCTAGCCACTTGTCTGATTTATAGTTACGCACAAGCGCGCAAATCCAATTAGACGAACTCACTGACTGACTGACTGACTGACTGACTGACTGACTGAGTGACTGAGTGACTGAGTGACTGCTGTGGCAGCAGTCGCCCGCGGCAGATAGAGTCACAAAATGCCGGCAGGCCAGAGGTCCCAAATTCAAGTCTCACATGCTCCTCTTTTCCACATATACATATATGTACATATATATAAATATATTTGAAATAGTTTCGGATCGCCCGCTGTATCTAGATACATTTTTATTCGGCTGTTTACATCATCGCGGAACTGCGCGCCTCCGTTTCGGTTTGTCCAATGTCGCGACGCGGGAGGTCGGCCTTTTGTTGCATTTGAAATATCAAAGAAAACTGAACTGCAGCTCTTTGCATCTTTATCTAAAAGCTAAGATATGTGTGTCATAATACCTTTGGCATGCCGGGCCAGCCTCATCGGCTGCCTGCCTGCCTGGCTGACAGCTAAATTGTTGGTCGCCGCATGTTGCATGCAAATTTCAAACATATGGAGCAATGGAGCAGTGCCCGCTGATGACGTCATCGCTGTCGCTCAATTGAAATGCAGGTCGCATGCAGAATGCGCTCCCAGCCAACCCTGAACGCCTATCCCGTAGCAATAACTACAGTGTACTAGCTGTGAGTTACCGCTTAGTAGATACCCTGTACTTGCACACAAACTTATTTATCCATATTTGTATTCATACGCTAAAAACCACACATTCGTCTTTTCAGCTATAAAAAAAAATATTTTTTTTTTTTTAATTATATATGTGATTATTGTCCGAGGCTTATACAAATGTAGTGCATACAAATTAATTTATACAAATCAATTTTACATTATAATGCACGTTTAATCGTTAAATAAAATGTATGTACA